>CM022299.1:5278267-6694895 GCA_011799875.1 Thinopyrum elongatum
ACACGCAGGTCATGTTAATTAATTTACATCATATAGTCATCTCATACATAATCAAATTATTAGGAGCACTGCTATACCACATCATATGCACATGCAAACCCTCCTGCAAAACCAAGTTAGACGCCTCTAATCGGTTCATGCAAAAACTTGTTTTACGTGGCTTCTAAGGTTTCGAAACAAACCGAAGCTACCAACGTCCATCATCAAGTATGATAATTCAAGTCGCTAGATTAACTTTCCAGGGTGTATGAAAACCGAGATAATAAAATCTCGAGCCCCATACTAAACTTCGTCATACGCATGACCCCCGTGCAGATCATATCTGCATTGCCCTTTCGTTTGTGAAATTTCATCTTTCTTTTTAACTACGGTGGAATTCAATGGACTGTTAGCACTTCGTTGATCAATCAGGATCTCGGATTGCAAGAACATTGAAACTCCACCATGCTATTATCAAGATCAGAAATATGCAAATTCCAGGGAAGCAACAAGAACAACGGGTAACAGATTTCATCTGCTACCCGCACAAATAATTTTCAGTAATAGAACTCATCTACTACCTAATTATATTGTGCAACACCCATACATCTCCATGTATTCTAGATCGCAACCTGCATCTATGCATAGCCTGGCTCATGATGCCACTGTAGGGTAACGCAGCAGAAAACAAAAATTTTCCGACCTACGCACCAGCCCAGGACCACTATGGAGACTGCATGCAAGGTTTGATCATTTTCGTTACCGACTCGTAGCGCAGCGGAAGTAGAGTCGATGACGATCAGCGGTGCAGATCCCCACAGCTAGGATTTACAACCTCCCAACCGCGAGGATGTATACCCTCATCCGCCACTCGGACAGCCCTCCAGGAGGCGGTCGGACAGTCCCCCGGACGGTGTCGCGGACAGCCCTTCGGGAGGACTCACAGAACTCGGACCGTCACTTGGACAGCCCTTCGGGAGGACTCACAGAACTCGGACCGTCACATGGACAGCCCTTCGGGAGGACTCACAGAACTCGGACCGTCACATGGACAGCCCTTCGGGAGGACTCACAGAACTCGGACCGTCACTTGGACAGCCCTTCGGGAGGACTCACAGAACTCGGACCGTCACATGGACAGCCCTTCGGGAGGACTCACAGAACTCGGACCGTCACATGGACAGCCCTTCGGGAGGACTCACACAACTCGGACAGTCACTTGGACAGCCCTTCGGGAGGACTCACAGAACTCCGACCGTCACATGGACAGCCCTTCGGGAGGCACTCTCGAACAGCCCCTCGGGCACTAAGATCGAAACTACGACCTCTCTACAAAGTTGCACGCATACGGTGTCATCTATCCGGCAGGGCTTCGCCGTCCAGAACTAGTTCCCACCGGAACCCAGACAGCCTTTCGGCTCTACGAAACTCTTTTCGTGTGAGGGAGAGAGAAGCCAGATTATGCATAGCACTTGTATGTGAGAAAATGTGAGCTTGGGCAGCCCCCTCCACCTCTATTTATAGGAGAAGGAGGGGTGGAGGGGCTGAAATTTCAGCCACATCCATCCATGTCATCTCCAAGATATTTTGGAGCAAAAGCCCAAAAATGTGGCTTTCCAAAAAGTACTTTCACTATTCACGACAACATTTTTCAGCGTCCGTTCGAACTGAAAATATTTATGTGGGCTTAGAACATTTCCAGTACCCACTAAAATAATTTTCAACGCGTTCTGGAAAAATTCCAGATTAGTGATTTTCATCTGCGAAAAGCATCTGAACATTTCCGGTTTTTCTTCCAGAAAATTCCCAAAAGTTTCCAGAATGATTCTGGCACCCTCCAAGAATTATCGGGCATGTGCTGAAACTAATTTGACTTTATGGTATCCTCTGAAACAACTTTTCAGTTTCACCAGAACTCATCTGGTGACCTCTCTCTGCGGAACTTTCCCGCTGTCCGAAACTTTTTCGATGATTTTCTCTCAGACTCCCTGTCTAGTATTCAGCAGATAGATGACCCTTAAGCGTGTGACCCTATAGGTTCGCTGAAGTATAGACATGACACGGAACCCCTTCCGATCAATGATCAACATCGGAGCCGTGGACACCCATATTGACCCCTATACTCACACGAATGAATATTCGAGTGAACCTCCAGTTGCCGTGTGCTATTCCTGTTGCTTCGCGATATGTTACAAATACCCGAGGTGAGACATGTTGGCATTCCCGTGGATCAACAACTTGTCCACTATGCTAGTTACCTCATTATCGGTATTGTTCTCTTTTCTCGTTACCGTGTTCCGGCATCCCTGTGATCAAATCACAAAGTGTCTGGCCAGACGATGATGGATACCGTAACACCGAGAGGGCCCAGAGATATCTCTCCATCGCCGGAGGAGCAAATCCCAATCTTGAGCTATCAAGTTACTTGACACACTTTTCCATGAACCCGTAAGCCGCCGTAATAGCCACCCATTTACGGATGACGTTTAACAAACCCCAAAGTTCATGAAGCAAGCATGAAGAAACTCGATACTCTCATGGTCTGAGGAATCATGCAAACTTTAACTATCTCTGTGTTATTAACCATTAACTCATGACGAATGTATCTCACAGCATAACATCAATTCGGGTCGATTCAACACAAATGTCCTTCCTGATATTGTGCCCTCAAAGTTGCTGGCATAGACATGCCCATGATTGGGAAAACATAATCATCATGCAACACTTGAGCTAGTCTTAGAGGCATGACTAGGAATACGTTTTACCATTTATTATACCACACGTGCACATGGGTTTTCCCCAGAGCCTTTATGGATATACGGGCCCGGGAACCATAGCAGTTATAGCATGGAATATAAACTTAATTATGAACAGGGAGATAATTAATAACATTTATTATTGCCTCTAGGGCATATCTCCTACAGACTCTCACTTGCACTAGAGTCAATAATCTAGTTGATGCTAATGCACTTTACACCTGTGGCACACCGGTGTAAATATGCTTTGCTTGTGGTATAGCCTGATGTCCAACGGATCTGACGACTTCAGCTCCGTGTGTATCTTTGCATATCCTCGCGTCTTCACGCTTTCACAAAATCCATATTTTGTGTTGACTTGGCTTTGTATGTATGTGAATCATAGGTCGAACCTGGATTCCTCAGACTGAGTTATTTAGCAACTACTTGCAGTAGTGTCCCATTGACAAAAGCCATCTTGGAACCATACTAAGTTCATGAATGAACTATATGATTCAACATCTTCTTTGTCGCTTTAAAAGCGGCAACATACTTCGCCCCTGTTATAGAATTCGCCACAGTAACTTGTTTGGAACATTTTCCAACTAACTGTGCCACCACATTGTGTGTTACACAAAAACCCTCAATTTAAATCGAAAATCGCTTGGAGCATGGATGCAGACTGTATCGATGTAACCTTTTACAACGAACTCTTCATGATCTCCGCTTGCGAGAAAACATGTCATCAGTGCTACTATAGTACTCAACGACCCTTTTTCACTGTTGTCCCATGATCAGAACTTTTGATCACTTTGGTATCTATACTCGCAACTCCTTGGGAGCATCGGACATATCTGGTTGTTTTACATACCATGGAATACATGATTAATCCAAACACAAGAGTGTGTGGAATTTCCATCATGTATTTTGCTCATCAGTGTTTTGGGACACCGAGTCTTGCAAAAACTCTTTCCATGTAACTTCGGCAAGAATCACTCCTTGACGTTTTTAATGCTAAAAAGTTTTAGCATCTTGTCAATATGTATCTTTGCTCAGCCCCATTAGGTAAATCTATCTCCATAGATCATCATGCCTAATATAAAGGCTATTTAGCCCAAGCACTTCATCGAAAAACTATTTTCAAATGAAGTCCTAATTCGTGTCAAGAAATTTATTTCCAATTAACAATGTGTCAAGCACACAAGGTGTTTAGAAATATTATTCTGCTCCCACTTACTTTCTTGAATTACAAGCATCTTCGTTACCCATTGATGAAGTCAAAACCCTTTTTGACCATTTCATCAAAACACGAAGATTCTAACTCCATTTTGCTCTCTTCTGTCCATCGCTGGAACTCTGAAGTTTGCATACCTACTAGCATCCTCTGGATCGACAAATTACTTTGGACTGTATCACATACAAGTCCTAGGTTTTACTTCCATCAGATGGAAATCCTTTTGTCATCCATGTTTCATATCTCATGATTGAAATATGTCTTAATTGCTAGTTCAACCCGAACCGACTTTAAGCATCGCTACGGTGAGACAATCTCATCGTAGTCAACTCCTTGAACTTGTTATTGCAACAAGTCGAGCTTTATGGATAAAACATTTTTATTCGTATCAGTTATAGTTCCATAAATATTCGTCAGACTCCAAGTCTTCCGAAAGGTGTATCAAGGTTTTAATCTTGAATCACTTATATGGAAACTATCTCGGATTGTATTGGCATTTAGCCAATTCCGGAGTCAGGGCCCATCAACGCTTCCTTGTGTATCATAGGTATACTGTTGTCTAACAACAATATCTCGTTTGCGCACCTGAGAGGTTTGCACGAGCCTTGCCTACGTGGTTTAGCTGCAAGTTCGACCGAAGTCCATACATTTTATTGTAGAGACTTCCGTATCAGTCGCAGTAGGAAACCTGTAATTACTTCCAAGGTCTCTTTCCTTTGACCTGATGACGAAGATACTGTTTATCTCGTCGAGTTGCACTATTCTCCCACTCACCTTTTTGAAAGAACCATTTTCTTCAAAAAGCATACCGTTCTTTGTGGCAAATCTATTTGCCTCGGTATAGTGAGGGAGGAATACCCAATGAATTGGGATAACCTACAAAGTAGCACTTGTCTGATTTGGAATAGGTTTGTAACCTTTTACACAAGCCCCATATTCCAAATGTTAAGAAAAGATATAACATGGTTGGGCGTACCATACCATGGTGTCATTTCAACAGACCCGATGGAGCTCTTTTCAGTGTAAAAGCCGCAGTCTCTAAAGCATCACTTTCAAAAAGGGATAATGGCAAATTTATTTATGTCATCTTTGATCTTACCATGTCATAAATGGTTCGATTACATCTTCACGGACTTTCCACTTGCAGTGGTGTTCCGGGAGGTGCAAGTTATGAAACCCCTTTCACAACTCATCAGACATTTGCTAAACTTGTAACTCAAATATTCCTTTCAGCAATCCAATTGTAGAAACATAATTTTCTTGGTACAATAACTTCTACTTCATTCTTGAAAACCTTTTGACTGAATTCAAAAGATCTAGACTTACGTCTCATCAAGTAAATATCCATATATCTACTTGAGTCATTTTTGAAGATAGATAAATCCACTACTTGCAACAACATTTATTGGACTACATACATCGTGATGCATGATCACTAATACGTTCTTTGTTCGTTCCTTATGGCCTGTGAACGGTATTTTAGTCACTTCACTTTTTGGAGAAAAGTTGCAAGTGTCAGATGATTCAAAATCAAACGACTTCAAAATCCATCATAATGGAATTTTCCATGCGGGTTTCTCCAATGTGACCAAATGCAGTGCCACACTTGTGTGGTATTCTTTTAGTCTTGCGACATTTAGCGTCAGTGTTATGGATGTATCATATTACCATCAATATTCATAACATACGTCCAATCTCGGATGGAAGCATGGCCCTTTATGTTATTCATAATACTGAACAACAATTGTTCTTTTATGAACAACTCTTTTGCAACAATCATTGTGCAATGGGCTAGAGTGTGTAAAACTCTAAAATGAATTATGAAAGTAAATACTGAGGTAATGTATTATTATCAACATTCATAACATACATCTCATTCATAATGAAAGCATGGCCCTTATGTTATTCATAACACCGAACATCAAAAGTTCTCTTCTGAACAACCTTCTTGCAAGATACCTTATGCAATGGGCTAGAGTTTGTGAAACTCTAAATGTATTATGAAAATAAATACAGACAGTAATACATCGATGGAAGGTATAGTAACATTTACTATGTTCCCTGTGTATACCAAAACCTCATTCCTGGCTAGTCTTTCAGGCCATAGTAGTTCTTACATCGAGTTGCAACAGAAAGCAATCGAGTGGGTATCTTTGTGATTAACTCACAATACCCAAGAATCAGTGATTAACAATTTAATCATAATTCCCAAGAACTATATCTTTGACCAGCCTTCTATACATCAAAAACTTGTATGACATTCATACATGAGCTGGATATTCCAGTCTTCTTTCTTATTGCCTTTATACTTCTAACAGTTTAACTTTCAGTATTTCTCCTACTCTCAGAAGAAGCACCCAACTTAAGAGTGGCATTAGCCCTGGACTTCCTAGGCGTGAAAGTTTCACTAACACCCTTCGGACACTTCCTTTCTCTTTAAGTTGTTGTTTTATTCACCTTTCATCATATGACAGGCGTTCTTCTGGATCCCTCTCTTATCAGTCTAATGCATAGTAAACTCCTTTACTAATAGTTTGCAAACAAACATTGCTTTGGATATCTCATATCTTTTAGCCTTTGTCTGTCTCTGAAAATGATTTTCAGATTCCATGAATATCACATAACTATCCAAACTTTCGAAGTTCAGGTCTCATGGAAGCAAATGTATTGCACTTGATTGAAACGGAATTCTAGTTTTTGGATCGAAGGACGAGAGTCACATGATCCATAGCATAAGCGAAAGAATACCGAAAGTATGCGATAGGACAAAGTCCTTCTCGGCACTCCTGAGGACAATCCTCACATTACGTTACCAACCGTAAAGATTTAACCAGATATTTAACAGCTATTCAATTTTAATAGGGAAGGTGGAAATGCGAGCCATAATTCTACAACTATTAAGCAAATCACACTTAGACAGTGTTCAAAATTAATTGCACTGAGAATTAAACAAGTTAATTCTACAGTGCGCTCCCACTCAAATCAATATCTCTCATAATTGATTGTGAGTGATTCAAGATCCATATTACAATTCAACGCCAAGGATGTGTCCATCTCAAGTGACGAGAATTGCTATCGGTAGGCCAACTTGCCAATCACATCTCTATGTGACTCTTGTTCATCTTTCGATGGGCGTGTTCCGAGCTCAGGACGCTCCTCCAGAACGTCAAGACAACCAAGTGATCTCACTGCGAGGTCTCAACTCACCCGCCTCACACTTCCCTAATCGTTCGCACCCATGTGTCCATGTGATGCCCCAAAAAGTTAGGTGCCGTGACGGTGCTACACTTGGGAGAACACTAACTACTTGATATTTTTGTGAGAGATCACCCTAATAAAAGCGACTACCGCGCAATCAAAAAGGGTGCATCATAAGGGATAAACATCTCAGGCAATTCATAATAGCATGATATGGTATAGCCCTTTTTGACGGAGAAGTCTTGTATTTCTTCGTCTTCGGCATTCGCGTCGGTGTTCACCTTCGCGAAGATTGCCACCACCTTGTCGATGCACCAAATAATATTGCTATCTCTATAGCTAATAAAATAATGCATTACAACAAGGTTGACACGCAGGTCATTTAAAGTGCAATCATATGGCTCCAGCCATCATGCCGAATCATGACACGCAGGTCATGTTAATTAATTTACATCATATAGTCATCTCATACATAATCAAATTATTATGAGCACTGCTATACCACATCATATGCACATGCAAACCCTCCTGCAAAACCAAGTTAGACGCCTCTAATCGGTTCATGCAAAAACTTGTTTTACGTGGCTTCTAAGGTTTCGAAACAAACCGAAGCTACCAACGTCCATCATCAGGTATGATAATTCAAGTCGCTAGATTAACTTTCCAGGGTGTATGAAAACCGAGATAATAAAATCTCGAGCCCCATACTAAACTTCGTCATACGCATGACCCCCGTGCAGATCATATCTGCATTGCCCTTTTGTCTGCGAAATTTCATCTTTCCTTTTAACTACGGTGGAATTCAATGAACTGTTAGCACTTCGTTGATCAATCAGGATCGCGGATTGCCAGAACATTGAAACTCCACCATGCTGTTATCAAGATCAGAAATATGCAAATTCCAGGGAAGCAACAAGAACATCGGGTAACAGATTTCATCTGCTACCCGCACAAATAATTTTCAGTAATAGAACTCATCTACTACCTAATTATATTGTGCAACACCCATACATCTCCATGTATTCTAGATCGCAACCTCCATCTACGCATAGCACGGCTCATGATGCCACTGTAGGGTAACGCAGCAGAAAACAAAAATTTTCCGACCTACGCACCAGCCCAGGACCACTATGGAGACTGCATGCAAGGTTTGATCATTTTCGTTACCGACTCATAGCGCAGCGGAAGTAGAGTCGATGATGATCGGCGGTGCAGATCCCCACAGCTAGGATTTATAACCTCCCAACCGCGAGGATGTATACCCTCGTCTTCCCTTCGGACAGCCCTCCGGGAGGCGGTCGAACAATCCCCCGGACGGTGTCGCGGACAGCCCTTCGGGAGGACCTTCGAAACTCGAACGGTCACTCGGACAGCCCTTCGGGAGGACTCACAGAACTCGGACCGTCACTTGGACAGCCCTTCGGGAGGACTCATAGAACTCGGACCGTCACTTGGACAGCCCTTCGGGAGGCACTCTCGAACAGCCCCTCGGGCACTAAGATCGAAACTACGACCTCTCTACAGAGTTGCACACATACGGTGTCATCTATCCGGCAGGGCTTCGCCGTCCAGAACTAGTTCCCACCGGAACCCAGACAGCCTTTCGGCTCTACGAAACTCTTTTCGTGGGAGGGAGAGAGAAGCCAGATAATGCATGGCACTTGTATGTGAGAATGAGTGAGTTTGGGCAGCCCCCTCCACCTCTATTTATAGGAGAAGGAGGGGTGGAGGGGCTGAAATTTCAGCCACATCCATCCATGTCATCTCCAAGATATTTTGGAGCAAAAGCCCAAAAATGTGGCTTTCCAAAAAGTACTTTCACTATTCACGACGACATTTTTCAGCGTCCGTTCGAACTGAAAATATTTATGTGGGCTTAGAACATTTCCAGTACCCACTAAAATAATTTTCAACGCGTTCTGGAACAATTCCAGATTAGTGATTTTCATCTGCGAAAAACATCTGAAGTGGTTCCGGCAGCTCCGGAACATTTCCGATTTTTCTTCCCGAAAATTCCAAAAAGTTTCCAGAATGATTCTGGCACCCTCCAAGAATTATCAGGCATGTGCCGAAACCAATTTGACTTAATGGTATCCTCTGAAACAACTTTTCAGTTTCACCGGAACTCATCCGGTGACCTCTCTCTGCGGAACTTTTCCGCTGTCCGAAACTTTTTCGGTGATTTTCTCTCAGACTCCCTGTCTAGTATTCAGCAGATAGATGACCCTTAAGCATGTGACCCTATAGGTTCGGTGAAGTATAGACATGACACGGAACCCCTTCCGATCAATGATCAACATCGGAGCCGTGGACACCCATATTGACCCCTATACTCACACGAATGAATATTCGAGTGAACCTCCAGTTGCCGTGTGCTATTCCTGTTGCTTCGCGATATGTTATAAATACCTGAGGTGAGACATGTTGGCATTCCCGTGGATCAACAACTTGTCCACTATGCTAGTTACCTTGTTATCGGTATTGTTCTCTTTTCTCGTTACCGTGTTCCGGCATCCCTGTGATCAAATCACCCTGTGTCTGGCCAGACGATGATGGATACCGTAACACCGAGAGGGCCCAGAGATATCTCTCCATCGCCGGAGGAGCAAATCCCAATCTTGAGCTATCAAGTTACTTGACACACTTTTCCATGAACCCGTAAGCCGCCGTAATAGCCACCCATTTACGGATGACGTTTAACAAACCCCAAAGTTCATGAATCAAGCATGAAGAAACTCGATACTCTCATGGTCTGAGGAATCATGCAAACGTTAACTATCTCTGTGTTATTAACCATTAACTCATGACGAATGTATCTCACAGCATAACATCAATTCGGGTCGATTCAACACAAATGTCCTTCCTGACATTGTGCCCTCAAAGTTGCTGGCATAGACATGCCCATGATTGGGAAAACATAATCATCATGCAACACTTGAGCTAGTCTTAGAGGCATGACTAGGAATACATTTTACCATTTATTATACCACACGTGCACATGGGTTTTCCCCAGAGCCTTTATGGATATACGGGCTCGGGAACCATAGCAGTTATAACATGGAATATAAACTTAATTATGAACAGGGAGATAATTAATAACATTTATTATTGCCTCTAGGGCATATCTCCTACACTCGATACTCTCATGGTCTAAGGAATCATGCAAACATTAACCATCTCTGTGTTATTAACCATTAACTCGTGACGAATGAATCTCATAGCATAACATCAATTCGGGTCGATTCAACACAAATGTTCTACTAACATTGTGCCCTCAAAGCTGCTGGCATAGACATGCCCATGATTGGGAAAACATAATCATCATGCAACACTTGAGCTAGTCTTAGAGGCATGACTAGGAATACATTTTACCGTTTATTATTCCACACGTGCACATGGGTTTTCCCCAGAGCCTTTATGGATATACGGGCTCGGGAACCACAGCAGTTATAGCATGGAACATAAACATAATTATGAGTATGGAGATAAATAATAACATTTATTATTGCCTCTAGGGCATATCTCCTACACCAAGTCCATTGGGGCGTTGGCAAAGGTGGGAGGAAAGAAATCCCATCCTTTCCCTTCCCCACCGATTGTTATCCCCCTTTTTAGGGATCTTGATCTTATCCCTTCGGGATATGATCTTATTCCTTCTAAGGGGGGATCTTGGTGTGCCTTGACCAGGTGTGTGGGGCCTTGCCCCCACTACCCACGTTCATGTGGGTCCCCCCATGCAGGTGGGCCCCACTCCGAAACCTTCTAGAACCTTCCCGGTACAATACCCAAAAATCCCGAACATTTTCCGGTGGCCAAAATAGGACTTCCCATATATAAATCTTTACCTCCAGACCATTCCGGAACTCCTCGTGATGTCCGGGATCTCATCCGAGACTCCGAACAACTTTCGGTAACCACATACAATTTCCCATAACAACTCTAGCGTCACGGAACCTTAAGTGTGTAGACCCTACGGGTTCGGGAACCATGCAGACATGACCGAGACACCTCTCCGGCCAATAACCAATAGCGGGATCTGGATACCCATATTGGCTCCCAAATGTTCCACGATGATCTCATCGGATGAACCACGATGTCGGGGATTCAATCAATCCCGTATACAATTCCCTTTGCCATCGTTATGTTACTTGCCCGAGATTCGATCGTCGGTATCCCTATACCTTGTTCAATCTCGTTACCGGCAAGTCTCTTTACTCGTTCTGTAACGCATGATCCCGTGGCTAACTCCTTAGTCACATTGAGCTCATTATGATGATGCATTACCGAGTGGGCCCAGAGATACCTCTCCGTCATACGGAGTGACAAATCCCAGTCTCGATTCGTGCCAACCCAACAGACACTTTCGGAGATACCTGTAGTGAAACTTTATGGTCACCCAGTTACGTTGTGACGTTTGATACACCCAAAGCATTCCTGCCTGCATCTACTACTATTACTCCACACATCGACCGACTCCTGCCTGCATCTAGAGTATTAAGTTCATGAAGAATAGAGTAACGCATTAAGTAAGATGACATGATGTAGAGGGATAAACTCAAGCAATATGATGTAAACCCCATCGTTCTATCCTCGATGGCAACAATACAATACGTGCCTCGCTACCCCTACTTTGTCACTGGGTGAGGACACCGCAAGATTGAACCCAAAACTAAGCACTTCTCCCATTGCAAGAATTACCAATCTAGTTGGCCAAACCAAACCAATAACTCGAAGAGACTTACAAAGATATGAAATCAAGCATATAAGAATTCAGAGAAGATTCAAATAATATTCATAGATAATCTAATCATAAACCCACAATTCATCGGATCTAGACAAACACACCGCAAAAGAGTTTTACATCGGATAGATCTCCATGAAGATCATGGAGAACATGGTATTGAAGAACATAGAGAGAGAAGAAGCCATCTAGCTACTAGCTATGGACCCGAAGGTCTGTGGTAAACTACTCACGCTTCATCGGAAGGGCAATGGTTTTGATGTAGAAGCCCTCCGTGGTTGATTCCCCCTCCGGCAGATCACCGGAAAAGGTCCCCAGATGGGATCTCACGGGAACAGAGGCTTGTGGTGGTGGAAAAGTATTATTGTGGGTGCTTCTGGTGGTTTTAGGGTATAAGAGAATATATAGGCCAAGGTAGGAGGCCAGGGGGTCTACATGGGACCCACAAGCCAGGGGCGCCCCCCAAGGGCGCGCCCTCACGGCTTGTGGCTACCCCGTAGCTTTTCTCACTTGCACTCCAAGTCCATCTGGAGTCTTCTGGTCCAAGAAAGATCATCGTGAAAGTTTTATTCCGTTTGGACTCCGTTTGATATTCCTTATCTATAAAACTCAAAAACAGGAAAAAAACAGAAACTAGCACTTGGCTCTGGGTTAATAGGTTAGTCCCAAAAATAATATAAAATAGCATATTAATGTATATAAAACATCCAAAATAGATAATATAATAGCATGGAACAATAAAAAATTATAGATACGTTGGAGACGTATCAATGACCGGAACACCTTCCGATCAATGATCAGCATCAGAGCCGTGGACACCCATATTGATCCCTATACCCACACGAATGAATATTCGAGTGAACCTCCAGTTGCGGTGAGCTATTCCTGTTGCTTCGTGATATGTTACAAATACCCGAGGTGAGACATGTTAGCATCCCCGTGGATCAACACCTTGTCCACTATGCCAGTTACCTCGTTACTGGTATTGTTCTCCTTTCTCGTTCCCGTGTTCCGGCATCCCCGTGATCAAATCACAAAGTGTCTGGCCAGACGATGATGTATACCGTAACACCGAGAGGGTCCAGACATATCTCTCCATCGTCGGAGGAGCAAATCTTAATCTTGAGCTATCAAGTTACTTTACATACTTTTCCATGAACCCGTAAGCCACCGTAATAGCCACCCATTTACGGATGACGTTTAACAAACCCCAAATTTCATGAAGCAAGCATGAAGAAACTCGATACTCTCATGGTCTAAGGAATCATGCAAACGTTAACCATCTCTGTGTTATTAACCATTAACTTGTGACGAATGTATCTCATATCATAACATCAATTCGGGTCGATTCAACACAAATGTTCTTCTAACATTGTGCCCTCAAAGTTGCTGGCATAGACATGCCCATGATCAGGAAAACAGAACCATCATGCAACACTTGAGCTAGTCTTAGAGGCCATACTAGGAATACATTTTACCGTTTATTATCCCACACGTGCATATGAGTCTTCCTCCGAGCCTCGTGGTTATTGCAGACTCGAGAACCATAGCAGTTATAGCATGGAACATAAACCTAATTATGAACAGGGAGATAATAAATAACATTTATTACTACCTCTAGGGCATATCTCCTACAGACTCCCACTTGCACTAGAGTCAATAATCTAGTTAATGCTAATGCACTTTACACCTGTGGCACACCGGTGTAAATATGCTTCGCTTGTGGTATAGCCTCATGTCCAACGGATCTGACGACTTCAGCTCCGTGTGTATCTTTGCATATCCTCGCGTTTTCACGCTTTCACAAAATTCATATTTTGTGTGGACTTGGCTTTGTATATGTGTGAATCATTGGTCGAAATCTGATTCCTTAGACTGAGTTATGGAGCAACTATCTGCAATAGTGTCCCATTGACCAAAGCCATCTTGGAACCATACTAAGTTCATGAATGAACTATATGATTCAACAACTTCTTTGTCGCTTCTAAAGCGTCAACATACTTAGCCTTTGTTATAGAATTCGCCACAGTATCTTGTTTGGAACAATTTCCAACTACTGTGCCACCATATTGTGTGTTACACAAAACCCTCAATTTAAATCAAAAAACGCATGGAGAAATGGTGAAGACTGTATCGATGTAACCTTTTACAACGAACTCTTCATGATTTCCGCTTGCGAGAAAACATGTCATCAGTACTACTCTAGTACTCAATGACATCTTTCACTGTTGTCCCATGATCAGTACTTTGATCACTTTGGTATCCATGCTCGCAACACCTTGGGAGTATCGGACATATCTGGTTGTTTTACATACCATGGAATACATGATTAATCCAAACACAAGAGTGTGTGGAATCTCCATCATGTATTTTGCTCATCAGTGTTTTGGGACACCGATTCTTGCAAAAACTCTTTGCATGTGACTTCGGCAAGAATCACTCCTTGGCGTTTTAAATGCTAAAAAGTTTTAGCACCTTGTCAATATGTATTCATTGCTTAGCCCCATTAGGTAAATTTATCTCCATAGATCATCATGCCTAATATTGAGGCTATTTAGCCTAAGCACTTCATCAAAAAACTATTTTTAAATGAAGTCCTAATTTGTGTCAAGAAATTTATTTCCAATTAACAATGTGTCAAGCACACAAGGTTTTTAGAAATATTATTATGCTCCCACTTACTTTCTTGAATTACAAGCATCTTCGTTACCCATTGATAAAGTCAAACCCCTTTGACAATTTCATCAAAACACGAAGATTCCAACTCCATTTTGCTCTCTTCTGTCCATCGCTGGAACTCTGAAGTTTGCACCCTTACTAGCATCCTCTGGATAGACAAAATACCTTGGACTATAACACATGCAAGTCCTTGGTTTCATTTCCATCAGATGGAAATCCTTTCATCATCCATGTTTCATATCTCATGATTGAAATATGTATTAATTGCTAGTTCAACCCGAACCGACGTTAAGCATCGCTACGGCGAAACAACCTCATCGTAGTCAACTCCTTGAACTTGTTATTGCAACAAGTCGAGCTTTATGGATAAAACATTTTTATCCGTATCAGTTTTTAGTTCCATAAATAATCGTTAGACTTTAAGTCTTCCGAAAGGCGTATCAAGATTTTAATCTTGAATCACTTATATGAAAACTATTTCGGATTGTATTGGCATTTAGCCAATTCCGGAGTCAGGGCCCATCAACGCTTCCTTGTGTATCGTAGGTATATTGTTGTCTAACAACAGTATCTTGCTTGCGCACCTGAGAGGTTTGCATGAGCTTTGCCTACATTGTTCAGCTGCAAGTTTGAACGAAGTCCATACATCTCATGTAGAGGCTTCCGCATCAGTCGCAGTAGGAAACTCTGGAATCACTTCCAAGGCTCCTTTCCTTTGATCTGATGACGAAGATACTGGTTATCTCGTTGAGTTGCACTGTCCTCCCACTTACCTTTTTGCAAGAACCATTCTCTTTAAAAGCATACCGTTTTTGTGGCAAAACTTTTGCCTTGGTATAGTGGTGGGGGAATACCCAATGACTTGGGATAAACTACAAAGTAGCACTTGTCTGATTTGGAATAGGTTTGTAACCTTTTACACAAGCCCCATATTCCAAATGTTAAGAAAAGATATAACATGGTTGGGCATACCATACCATGGCGTCATTTCAACAGACCCGATGGAGCTCTTTTCAGTGTAAAAGCCGCAGTCTCTAAAGCATCACTTTAAAAGGGATAATGGCAAATTTATTTATGTCATCTTTGATCTTACCATGTCATAAATGGTTCGATTACATCTCCACGGACTTTCCACTTGCAGAGGTGTTCCGGGAGGTGCAAGTTATGAAACCCCTTTCACAACTCATCAGACATTTGCAACCTCCCATCAAATGTATGATCACCAATAAGTTTGTTGTTCGTTCCTTATGGCCTGTGAATGGTATTTCAGTCACTTTACTTTTCGAAGGAAAGTTGCAAGTGTCAGATGATTCAAAATCAAATGACTTCAAAATCCATCATAATGGAATTTTTCCATGCGGGTTTCTCCAATGTGACCAAATGCAGTGCCACACTTGTGTGGTATTCTTTTAGTCTTGCGACATTTAGCATCAGTGTTATGGATGTATCATATTACTATCAATATTCATAACATACATCCCATCCTATGATGGAAGTACGACCCTTATTTTATTCATAACACCGAACAACAATTGTTCCATCATGAACAACTTTCTTGCAAAACTTTATGCAAGGGGCTAGAGTGTAAAACTCTAAAATGAATTATGAAAGTAAATATAGAGGTAATGTATTATTATCAATATTCATAACATACATCTCATTCATAATGAAAGTATGGCCCTTATGTTATTCATAACACCGAACATCAAAAGTTCTCTTATGAACAACCTTCTTGCAAGATACCTTATGCAATGGGCCAGAGTTTGTAAAACTCTAAAATGAATTATGAAAGTAAATACATAGGGAATACACCGATGGAAGGTATAGTAACATTTACTATGTTCCCTGTGTGTATCTTAACCTCATTCCTGGCTAGTCTTTCAGGCCATAGTAGTTCTTACATCGAGTTGCAACAGAATGCAATCGAGCGGGTATCTTTGTGATTAACTCACAATACCCAAAAATCAGTGATTAACAATTTAATCATAATTCCCACAAACTATATCTTTGACTAGCCTTCTATACATCAAAAACTTGTGTGACATTCATACATGAGCTGGATATTCCAGTCTTCTTTCTTTCTGCCTTTATACTTCTAACAGTTTAACTTTTAGTATTTCTCCTACTCTCAGAAGAAGCATCCAACTTAACAATGGTGTTAGCCACGGACTTCCTAGGTGTGAAAGTCTTACTAACACCCTTCGGACACTTCCTTTCTCTTTAAGTTGTTGTTTTATTCACCTTTCATCATATGACAGGCGTTCTCCTGGATCCCTCTCTTATCAGTCTAATGCATAGTAAACACCTTTACTAATAGTTTGCAAACAAACATTGCTTTGCATATCTCATATCTTTTAGCTTTTGTCTGTCTCTGACAATGATTTTCAGATTCCATGAATATCACATAACTATCCAAACTTTTGAAGTTCGGGTCTCATGGAAGCAAACATATTGCACTTGACTGAAATGGAATTCTAGCTTTTGGATCGAAGGACGAGAGTCACATGATCCATAGCATTAGCGGGAGAATACCGAAAGCATGCGATAGGACAAAGTCCTTCTCGGCACTCTTGAGGACAATCCTCACATTACGTTACCAACCGTAAAGTTTTAACCAGATATTTAATAGCTAATTCAATTTTAACAGCGAAGGTGGAAACGCGAGCCATTATTCTATAACTATTATGCAAAACGCACTTAGACAGTGTCCATAATTAATTGCACTGAGAATTAAACAAGTTAATTCTACAGTGCGCTCCCACTCAAATCAATATCTCTCAAAATTGATTATGAGTGATACAAGACCCGCATTTCCATTCAACGCCATTGAACGAGATGTTCACTAATGGTGCGAACTTCAATCGGTAGGCAAACTTGCCGATCACATCTCTATGCGATTCTTGTTCATCTTTCGATGGGCGTGTTCCGAGCTCATGACTGTCATGCCTGAACGTTAAAGACAACCAAGTGATCTCGCTGTGAGGTCTGAACTCACCCGCCTCACACATCCCTAATCGTTCGTAGCCATGTAGATCATGGCGCACCCCGTAAAGTTAGGTGCCGTGACAGTGCTACACTTGGGAGAACACTATCAACTTTGATATTTTTGTGAGAGATCACCCTAATAAAAAGCGAATACCACGCAATCAAGAAGGGTGCATCATAAGGGATAAACATCTCAGGCAATTCATAATAGCATGATATGGTATAGCCCTTTCTGACGGAGAAGTCTTGTATTTCTTCGTCTTCGGCATTCGCGTCGGTGTTCACCTTCGTGAAGATTGCCACCACCTTGTCGATGCACCAGATAATATTGCTATCTCTATAGCTAATAAAATAAGTGCATTACTTAAGGTTGACACGCAGGTCATAAAGTGACAATCATACGGCTCCAGCCATCATGTCGAATCATGACACGCAGGTCATGTTAATTAATTTACATTATATAGTCATCTCATACATAATCAAATTATTATGAGCACTGCTATACCACATCACATGCACATGCAAACCATCCTGCAAAACCAATGTGACGCCTCTAATCGGTTCACCAAAAACTTGTTTTACGTGGCTTCTAAGGTTTCGAAACAAACCAAAGCTACCAACGTCCATCATCAAGTATGATAATTCAAGTCGCCAGATTAACATCGCGGGGTGTATGAAACACGAGATAATAAAATCTCGAGCCCCATACTAAACTTCGTCATACGCATGACCCCCGTGCAGATCATATCTGCATTGCCCTTTTGTCTACGAAATTTCATCTTTCTTTTTAACTACGGTGGAATTCAATGAACTGTTAGCACTTCGTTGATCAATCAGGATCGCGGATTGCCAGAACATTGAAACTCCACCATGCTGTTATCAAGATCAGAAATATGCAAATTCCAGGGAAGCAACAAGAACATCGGGTAACAGATTTCATCTGCTACCCGCACAAATAATTTTCAGTAATAGAACTCATCTACTACCTAATTATATTGTGCAACACCCATACATCTCTATGTATTCTAGATCGCAACCTACATCTACGCATAGCACGGCTCATGATGCCACTGTAGGGGAACGCGGCAGAAAACAAAAAAATTCTGACCTACACACCAGCCCAGGACCACTATGGAGACTGCATACAAGGTTTGATCTTTTTCGTTACCGATTCGTAGCGCAGTGGAAGTAGAGTCGGTGACGATCGGCGGTGCAGATCCCCGCAGCTAGGATTTACAACCTCCCAACCGTGAGGATGTATACCCTCATCTTCCCCTCGGACAGCCCTCCGGGAGGCGGTCGGACAATCCCCCAGACAGTGTCGCGGACAGCCCTTCGGGAGGACCTTCGAAACTCGGACGGTCACTCGGACAGCCCTTCGGGAGGACCCCCAAAACTCGGACGGTCACTCGGACAGCCCTTCCGGAGGAACTCTCGAACTAAAACCGAAACAACGATCTCTCTACAGAGTTGCACACATATGGTGTCATCTATCCGGCAGGGCTTCGCCGTCCAGAACTAGTTCCTGCCGGAACCCAGACAGCCTTTCGGCTCTACGAAACTCTTTTTGTGGGAGGGAAAGAGAAGCCAGATAACATCATGGCATGTGTATGAGAGCAAGGGATTGAGGATGAAGAGCTCCTCTCCATCTCCTTATATAGGCCAAGGCAAGGGGTGGGGTGGGACCATGAATTACCAAAATGCCCATGAGGTGAGCACACCACAAGGGCATAAAGGGAAAGCATGTGGTGCTCCATGGGGAGCACCCCATGGCCGGCCCAACATCTTGCCCCCCATGGGGGGGGGGCCAACAAGCCACCAACATGTCTCCTAGAAACATGGATGCTCCCTAGACAAAAAGACACCAAACAAGCAACCCCCGATTCGTGGGATCTTGTCCCCTTGCGCTGGGACAAGATGTTTTCCGCGACGGTTTCTTCTGAAAAAATTCTGGAAGGTCCCAGAACATTTCTGGCACCCTCTAAAATTATTCTGGGCATGTTTCGAAACATTTCCGGTATGGTGGTTTTTATCAGCGAAAAGCAACAACAGCGGTTCCGGCAGCTCCGGAACATTTCTGGTTTTTTTCTCCGAAAATTCCCAGAAGTTCCCAGACCAATTCTGGCACCCTCTGAGAATTTCCAGGCAGTGCCAAAACCCTTTCTGACCTAATAGTACATTCCAAAATAACTTTTCGGTTTTACCGAAACTCTTTCGGTGTTCTCTCTCCGGAACTCTTCCGTTGTCTCCGAAACATTTTCGGTGACTTTCTCTCAGACTCCTTGTCTAGAATTCAGCAGAGAGATGACCCTTAAGCATGTGACCCTATAGGTTCGGTGAAGTATAGACATGACCGAAACACCTTCCGATCAATGATCAGCATCAGAGCCGTGGACACCCATATTGATCCCTATACCCACATGAATGAATATTCGAGTGAACCTCCAGTTGCGGTGAGCTATTCCTGTTGCTTCGCGATATGTTAGAAATACCCGAGGTGAGACATGTTAGCATCCCCGTGGATCAACACCTTGTCCACTATGCCAGTTACCTCGTTACCGGTATTGTTCTCTTTTCTTGTTCCCGTGTTCCGGCATCCCCGTGATCAAATCACAAAGTGTCTGGCCAGACGATGATGGATACCATAACACCGAGAGGGCCCAGAGATATCTCTCCATCGTCGGAGGAGCAAATCCCAATCTTGAGCTATCAAGTTACTTTACATACTTCTCCATGAACTCGTAAGCCGCCGTAATAGCCACCCATTTACGGATGACGTTTAACAAACCCCAACTTTCATGAAGCAAGCATGAAGAAACTCGATACTCTCATGGTCTAAGAAATCATGCAAACGTTAACCATCTCTGTGTTATTAACCATTAACTTGTGACGAATGTATCTCATAGCATAACATCAATTCGGGTCGATTCAACACAAATGTTCTTCTAACATTGTGCCCTCAAAGTTGCTGGCATAGACATGCCCATGATCAGGAAAACAGAACCATCATGCAACACTTGAGCTAGTCTTAGAGGCCAGACTAGGAATACATTTTACCGTTTATTATCCCACACGTGCATATGAGTCTTCCTCCGAGCCTCGTGGTTATTGCAGACTCGAGAACCATAGCAGTTATAGCATGGAACATAAACCTAATTATGAACAGGGAGATAATAAATAACATTTATTATTGCCTCTAGGGCATATCTCCTACAACTGTACCCTTCACTAATGAAGAGATTGATGGAGTAGTGAAGGAGATGCCCCCTGACAAGGCCCCAGGCCCGAACGGTTTCAGTGGTGCATTTCTGAAGGCATGCTGGCCAATAATTAAAAGTGACTTCTATCTGCTATGCTCTGAATTTCATGATGGTTCACTCAACATGGAGAGTTTGAACTACGGGTACATTACCCTCATCCCAAAAACTAACTCACCTGAGACAGTAAATGATTATCGCCCCATCACCCTGCTTAACTGCGGTCTTAAACTGTTAACTAAACTACTAGCCAATCTACTGCAACGAGTAATTCTCAGGTTAGTACATCGCAACCAATATGGATTCCTCAAAGGGAGGTCCATACATGACTGTCTTGCATGGGCTTTTGAGTACATCCACCAGTGTCAAAAATCCAGAAAAGAAATAATCTTGCTCAAGCTAGACTTTGCGAAAGCGTTCGATACCATTGAGCATTCAGCCATGATTCAGATTATGCAACAAATGGGATTTAATGAAAAATGGATCAAATGGATTAAGTGCATCTTTTCTTCTGCGAAATCATCAATATTACTGAATGGAGTCCCTGGAAGACAGTTTTCTTGCAAATGTGGTGTTCGTCAAGGTGATCCTCTATCCCCCCTGATCTTCGTCCTTGCAGCAGAACTACATCAAGCAGCCATTAATGATGATGTGAGTAAACAACTGATACGTCACCCGATCAACAAAACCAGCACCACAGACTTCCCGGTGATCCAATACGCTGACGACACCTTGATCATCATGCCAGCGTGCCCGTTGCAGGCGGCCCAGATGAAGAACATACTCACAGACTATGCCGATTCCATTGGGCTCCGTATCAACTTTCAGAAATCTACAATTGTGCCAATCAATACAGCACCAGAACTAACCCAAAGGACCGCGTCCATTTTTGGCTGCAGCACGGTGACCATGCCGTTCACCTACCTAGGTTTGCCGCTCGGCACCACCAGGCCGTCTGTGCAAGACCTCACACCACTTGTATGCAAAGCAGAACGCAAAATCACAGGGGCGATGATGCTCATGTCATATGCTGGAAAACTAGCCCTTGCAAACTCACTCATCACTTCGTTGGCTATCTTTTCCATGGGGACGATCCGATTGAATCCGAAGATTGTGGAACAGCTCGATAAAATCGGGCGTCAATGTCTATGGTGCAAGAAAACAGAGGATGGCATCAAGTGCAACTCGCTGGCCGCGTGGGACACGGTCTGTCGCCCAAAAAAACACGGTGGTCTAGGGGTTCTGAATCTCCAAATTCAAAATGATGCCATGCTGCTAAAATTCTTACACAAATTCTACAACCGCCACGACGTACCTTGGGTGAAACTGATATGGAGCACATACTACAACAATTCAGTCCCACATGCAGTGGATGCATGTGGTTCGTTCTGGTGGCGCGACGTAATGCAACTCAATCCGATCTTCAGAGGAGTCACCGCAATACAAATCAGATCGGGGGACACGGCCTTGTTCTGGAAGGATTGCTGGAAAGATACTGTACTTTCTGAAGCCTTTCCAAGAGCCTACTCGTTCACAATGAAGGAAGACATCTCAGTCAAGGATTTTCTGTGGATTACCAATTTGCAATCAGCCTTCCACTTGCCCCTGTCAATGCAAGAACATGCAGAAGTCAGAACGATGCAGATGGAGACCGCGGATACGGATATATCAGGTCAAAATCATGATGAGTGGAGATATGTCTGGGGGAAGAGAGAGTTCAGCACCAAGGCATACTATGAATACTACTTCAGAGAAGTTCAAGCACATCCTGCATTTGCATGGCTTTGGAAAGCAACTAGCGTGCCTAAAATCAAAGTGTTTGGCTGGCTTCTGCTAGTTGACAGGCTCAACACGCGAAACATGCTGAAACGAAGACATTACAACATTGGAAATAACTTTGATTGCTTGCTCTGTGAAACTCATGTTGAAGAGACGGTGGAGCACCTTTTCTTCCACTGTACGTTTAGCAGGAGATGTTGGGACAGGCTGCAGTTGATCGAGGTGGCAAAAACTAACTACAATGGTCCCATGTTCATGGACATCTTTTTGGTAGCTGCGTGGAGCCTGTGGAAAGAAAGAAACAATAACTATTTCAGAAGAATTCCACCCACAGTGGCCTCCTGGAAACAAAGGTTCAAATCTGATTTTAGTGACCTGCGGTTTAGAGCCAAGGATAAAAAAAGGCAGTTCATTACTGCGTTTGTAAACTCTATTGTGTAAACTTTCTCCTTTTCTTTTTACACTTTTAGATCCTTCTTACAAGGGGGCAGGATGCCCCCCCCCCCCCCCCCCACACTTGTGTATACATGTAAAAATGTAACTCTGTCCTTGATGGACTTTTAATACAAAATGCAGTAGGAGCCTTTCCTACTGTTTGAAAGGTAAAAAAAAAACTTCTCATAGCTTTCCTGCAGCTTCTTCTTCTCTCGTGTCAGGTTATGAACAACAAATGAATTCATCAGATTGTCCTCAGTCCTGTTTCTCTTTCTCTGTTCATACATATGCCATAACTTGTCCAATGCATTCTCAAGGGTATTGGGCCAAGCTGGATCAATCCATTCCACTAGTCCACAATTTTTACCTTCGTGAAAAAAGTACAGTATTAAAATAAACAAGTTAGATTATTTAAAAAGTGTCCTCAAATTGAGAGCTTGCAAGCTAAAGATAGACCATTTAAACCTGTCCTAAAGTTAACAATGATGTCCTGCTCTAAAGTAAACAGGAAACTCAATAAACAATGATGGTGTGCTGTTAGGATTCCAGTAACCCATGCATCCGTTGTCTTAAATTATAAATAACATGCCAGAGTAAACAAAATGACCAAACTTAACTATGTTGCCACATCTAGAGTAAACAAAGACTGCATCCACTGTCCTAACTTAACAACATAACCAAACTTAACAATATACTCCAATGATTGCTTCCATAGTGCAGATCCAGAGTAAACCAATGACATATTGGTTTCAGTTAAATCCACAACTTCCAATTAGTTCAGTTTGAACCATACCTTCTTAGCACAACAAAGAAACCTCTTGCCAGTGAGAATTCCTTCGAAAGCAACACGCCTCTCTGCTGGCTTCCCGTGTCCATGGCACAAAACATGCAACTCCGTTTCAGGGCCCTCGAAATCGGAGTCTTCGGTGGTAGCAGGGATCTAGAGTGCAAAGGAATGCCAAAGATTTGATCCACAACTTCAGAACAAGCTCCTTCGAGAAATCCCCAAATCACAAACCCTAACCCTAACCCTAAGAACTTACCTTCATGGTGCCGTCATCAGAAGCTGAGCTGATGTACTCGACGGTGTGCTCATGCTATTAGAACCATCACTCCAGGACACCATGGCGCTGTGGCGGCTGTGGCTGCGGCGAGCAGGAATAGAGCGAGAGAGAGCACGGAGCGAGAGAGAGAGAGAGAGAGAGAGAGAGAGGAGCGAGCGAGCGAGCGAGACAGAGTGGAGAAGAGATGGCTCGAGGAGTAACGGTTCGGTCTTTTGACCGGGTCGACCGAACGGCGCCGTCTAACGACGTCAAACGGCTGTCGGGACGGCTAGGAGTGCCACGTACGCAAAAAAGGGGCCCCACCTGTCATAAACTCACTTAACAGAGCCGGATCCGCCGATCAGTGGTTTTTGCATAACGATTACGCGAGACGTGGTGTTTTCTTCAAAGGAAATGTAACGTAGTGTTTTTCGCAAACCTAACCTTCGAACGGGTGGTTTTCTGCAATTTACTCGGACATAAAACTACACTCGTAAAGTGGGCTGGATATACAGGTGCTTGGATGAATGCAAGTGAAGATGACATGATTGCAACACTGATCCCTCTATGAGAAACCGAAGACCATGAATCCTCCTCAACCCCGCAATGGCTTGCTTGCCTCCTTGGTTTGGTGGTGTCAGCGCGTGATCCAACCCAATGCAGGCCAGCGTGATGCACTGATGCGTTTCTACGTGCATCCACGTCTCGTCTCCATCGTTTCCAGTTCCAGCAGATAACCCTTCACTGTGAGTGGTGAGACCGATGAATGGAACTCATGCATGGATTTTTATTTTAGGAAACATTAATTTAATTAGTTGCGAAAACAAACACAAATTAAAAGAAAAAGAAGAAGCCAGGCAGAAAATCACCATAGTACATCTCATAGTGCAGCGTAATGATCCGAGGCCAGACCACCGGAGTAACTAGCTAGCTAGCGCGTGATGCCGGTGTGGGTGGCGAACGCCCAGAGAGTCGTGACGAACTCGTCGCCCTTGGCCAGCGCCATGGCGTGGCCCTCGATGTTATCGCCTGTCGGAGGGTGCAACGTAGACGACCACCTCTGTCCACAGCTCGGCCAGCAGAGACCACGCCTCCTCGACGGTGCATTCCTCCACCAGCTGCGTCCCGAGCTTGTCGCCCATGCTCGCCACCGTCTCCTCCTTGCTCCGCTGCCATTTGTTGCTCCGGACGTCGCGCTTCATGGCCTCGTACACAAGCTTCGACCCCTCCACGTCCCCCCCCCCCCCCCCCCCCGGCGAGGGAGGAGCTCCGGCGCGCACGCCACCAGGTGCATGCAGTACCGGGATAGCGTCCACGCCACTGTCCTCGCCTCCTCCGCTTGTGATCCTTGGACCGCCGGCGAGCTTTTGGTGTCCAAGATGCTGGTGGCGATATGCCACACGAGGATGACTACGGTGATGCTCCTGCTCTTGCACGCCCACTCGAGCTGCGTGCACCGTCGCTGGCGCAGCACGGCGGCGCCGTTGCTGAGCGGCTCGCCGCCGCCTTTTGCCCTGAGGGACGCGAACACCGCGTGCTTCACCTCCTTGGGCACCGGCACGGACGGCACGGCGAGGAAGAAGGGGAGCGGCAGCAGCTGGGAGATCATCACCCTCAGTGTGTGGAGGCGGCGGCGGCGCAGGCCGAGGACGCAGAGCTGGTTGAACCGCACGCCGGCGCGCGCCCGGCCGATGCGCTTCACCCACAGCAGCGCGCCGAAGGCTCGCCGCACGCACCGCGATGACTGCCATCTGGGCCTGCGCGCGTAAGAGCACAGCAGCGACACCAAGAAGGGGTCCGAGAGCACGTAGACGACCAACTCCCAGGCCTCCATGAGCAGGAAGGAGAAGAAGAGGATGAAGCACATGCCGACGTTGATGGAAGAGACAGTGATGACGAGGATCTTGAGGAGCTTGCGGCAGAGGCAGTTGAAGAAGTAGTCGGCCGCCATAGGCGACCTCCTGGCGACGTCACGGGCGAGGCAGGCAATGACGGTCACGAGTTGGGCGTTGCCGGTGACGAAGAGGACCATGAATGCTTGGTTGAGGGTGATGAGGAGCACTAGGATGCTGTTTCCGACCAAGAACCATGCGCCGGACAGCACGGCCGGAATCACCGACGCCGAGTGGTAGGAGTTGGCAACTAAACTGAGATGGCGTTCGATCACTTGGAAAGCCCTCTCGGCCTCCTCTTGGTCTTTGCCGTTGCCGAGGCATCCAAAAATGAAGCCACGGTTCTTTCGGGCGACAACCTCGGGCACTGGGATGTTCTCGAACCTCGCGCGCAGCAGCTTGAAGAGCGCGAAGGAGAGGCAGAGATCTTTCAGTGCAGGATGGGCATCGAGCAATGGGTCAGCCGCCGGCCTGCCGCCATTCCCGCATTCAGCGAGCTCCCATATGTCGCCGACGGTGATGAGCGTCTTCGTCGTCGTCTTCTTCTTCTTCTTCTTCTTCCCTTCCGGATCCGTCTCTGCGGGCAGTGGCAGCAGCTCGACCGAGAAGCCATCTCTGCCTGCCTTCCGCTTGAGCTTCTCCTCTCCCATGACAGCATACCAACACTTGCTCAGAACTGCTGCTTGTGCTTGGTCGCCATCTCTCATGAGCTCCTCTTCTTCCTGCGCCATCATCTGGGCAGTGTAGCCGACGACGAGGTGCGGGTTCTTCCCGATGGCGAAGGAGCTCTTGGCGAGCTCCACTGCGGCGACTCTATGGGCGGCCTTGGCGATGGTGAGCGCCCAGAGGATGATGAACCCCGGCTTCCGGAACCCATGCACGTTGGTGTAGATGAGGTAGCCGATCCAAGAGATGCGGACGAACTGGTCGATGGCGCCCCACAGGCCACAGCGTCTGCTGGTGGACGGCCCGCAGCGGCGACGACCTCACGGCGGCGAGCATGGCGTCCACCTTCTTCCGGAAGAGCTCGACCAAGAGCATCCAGATTAGGATGACGTGCGCGTAGAAGGATAGCTCGCTGCCGTTGCTCGCTTGCTTCGCCTGGGACAGCATGTAGGACATGAGCGGGAGGAAGAGGGACAAGGACGCATAGAGGAAGATGCCGACGGTGGGGGTGATGAAGATGCCGCGGCCAGAGACGCGGCTGACGAAGCTGAGGACGAAGAGGAGGCTGCCGAGCAAGAACATGACCGCCGACGCGAGCAAGATGGCCTCCTCCGCCCTGTGGCTGCCGGGCGGCTCCAGGGCGTAGACGAACCATGGGAGGCTATCGGCATGGCAGAATCAGTGGATCGAGGAGTTGGTCGAGTAAATGTCGCAGCGCGACATTGTCGTCGTCTCGATCGTAAGTAGCTCGAGTCAATGTCGCTAGCTAGCTAGCTAGCTACTGGATCTTGAGGTTGCAATGCAACCTGCTGTGCTCCCCCTTCTCCGACTTGAGGTCGCTAGCTAGCTACGTACTGGATCTTGAGGTTGCTTCCTTGGTGGTGCAAGCTGATGCCTTGGTGCTTCTTCAGGATTACTTGAGAGATGCTACTTACTCACATGATTCGAAACTTCAGCATATCATCTCAGCTAGCCAGAGCGCCTTCTTAAGGGGAAGAAGTATCAGGACAACTTTCTTTATGTCCAAAACCTGATTCAAAGTCTACACCGTGCAAAGATGCCTTCCCTATTTCTGAAAGGGTCCGTCTATATCGCATCTTGATGTGAGATAATATTTCACATCTAACATGACATCATATTACATTGTGGGCCTCTCTATTTGTTTTCTTTGCTTTTTTACAGTATATATACACAAAAAAGCTAAAGCTTGTACAACTACACGCTCAAAAGAATTTGGCCGTTGCCGCTAAAAAAAGCTACACGTGCATATCTTGTTAGCTACTATAGATCAAATCGACCTGCTTGCTTGTGTGTTTGGTCTGAGACTTACTTTGCACCGAATGGCAGGGATGGTAGCGTGCTGGGACGAGACTAACTTGTGTGCGGACGTTTAAATATCTGATTTTCTTTTTAAAAAAATAAGACCAATATTACAATTTTTGAAATTATGAATAAATTTTGAAACTGGAACAAATTCTGAAATTTTTAATATTTTCTGGAAATTGTGAACATTTTTTCAAATTCTGAACACTTTTTGAAAATATGAACAATTTTGTTAACATATTTCGAAATTTTGAACAAAATTTTGATTCCGAACATTTTTGAAAAACGCAAACAATTTTAAAAAGTGATTTTTTTTCAAACTTTTGAGTCGTTTTGAAAGTTGTGATTCCTAACATTATTTTCTTTTGTTTATCTTGGGCATGTTTGTTTGTCTGGTTTTTTGTTTGGTTGTGCTTGTGCAGCTGCCGGGCGTTGCATCTGACTGTCACGCGCCACACCGCACACGGAGCCCCTGACTGGAAACATTGCGCTCGACAAAACTAAAAGGAGAGGAAAACAAGTGAAAACAATGACAAAAGAAACAAAAAGAAAAATCATAAAGAAAAAAAATGTATCCTAGCTACTTGGGCAGGCTCATCTGCGGTTTGCTCGTGTCAAGGGTGGACTTGCAATTGAGAATTAAAAAGGTCGGACCCGAGTTGTGGGTCCAGGGTGGACTCACAATTGGGACTAAAAAGGTCGGGCCCAGTTGCGAGTCGAGTTTGGACTTGCAACTGGGACAAAAAAAGGTTGGGTCCCAGTTGCGAGTCGAGAGTGGACTTGCAACTGGGACAAGAAAAGGTCGGACCCAGTTGCAAGTCGAGGGTGGACTTGCAACTGAGACAAAAAAGGCCGGGCCCCAGTTGCGAGTCGAGGGTGAACTTGCAACAGCAACTAAAAAGGTCGGGCCCTAGTTGCGAGTCGAGGATGGATTTGCAACTCGGACAAAAAAGGTTGGATCCCAGTTTCGAGTCGAGTTTGGACTTGCAACTGGGACAAAAAAAGGTTGGGTCCTAATTGCGAGTCAAGAGTAGACTTGCAACTGGTACAAGAAAAGGCCAGACCCAGTTGCAAGTCGAGGGTGGATTTGCAACTGGGACAAAAAAGGTCGAGCCTCAGTTGCGAGTCGAGGGTGGACTTGTAACTCGGACAAAAAAGGTTGGAACCCGGTTGCGAGTCGAGTTTGGACTTGCAACTGGGACAAAAAAAGGTTGGGTCCCAGTTGCATCAGTCCAAATTTTTTTGCCAATCACTATAATTTTACGCAGGAAATTACACCAGTTGGAATCACAGCTCAAAAGACCAGACGATGGCATGTAATGCATTGATGGATCGTGATCGGAGAAAGGAAAATAGCTTGGCATAAAAAATTTCCCAAGGGTTGTTTATTGTAGTATTAGTGCTTCAGTTAAAACCTTGATTAACAAACAAATTGGGGCCCCTCCGATGCTGGGGCCTGTTCAGTCACTCCTGTTGCATATGTCAACATACGGCGCTGTGTACGACCAAGGACTGATGTAACAGCGACACACGATCCTAAAAGAAAAAAGGAACAGCAACACAGTACTAGGTCAACAAAAAGACACGACGAGACTATGCGGGATAACGCGACGTGGGGGCAACGCGATGAATCACCGAGTGCGTGAATTTTAAAGACAAACAATCCAATGGCTCTAGACTTAGATGTGAGATAGTTATTTCACATCTAGATGTGAAATAGCAAAACTGTTTCTGAAACTGGATATTGCAAAGGCTTTCGATTTGGTCAAGTGGGACTACCTTCTCGTTGTCCTCAAACACGTCGGATTCAGTCAGAGATTTAGAGATTTGATTGCTATTTCTCTTGCCTCCACCTCTTCGCGGATCATTCTTAATGGAGCTCCTGGTGCGCCTTTCCTTCACCGCAAAGGCCTGTGCCAGGGCGACCCTCTCTCTCCGCTGTTTTTCGTGTTGGCCATTGATCCCCTTCATAGAATTCTTGAAAGGGCCACCGAGGATCATATTCTTAGCCCTATCAACCACCACATCGCTTCCGTTAGAATCAGCCTCTATGCCGACGATGCAGCCTTGTTTGTAAATCCTATAAAAGCTGAAGTGACTGCACTCCAATCCATCCTTGATGCTTTCGGCGAGGTCTCTGGCCTATGTACCAACTTCAGAAAATCTGTTGCTTACCCAATTGGATGTGAAGATCATGTTATCGAGGAAGTTTTAGCTGAGTTTGAAGGTGAAATCGGTTCCCTCCCTTGCAAGTATCTGCGGCTGCCCTTGAGCCTTCGCAGGCTTCGAAGGGTGGACTTCCAAATCCTCATAGATAAAATTGCAGCAAAGCTTGCGGGCTGGAAGGGCAAACTACTAAGCAAGATGGGTCGGCTGGCTCTTATCAATTCGGTGTTAACATCCTTGACCACATACTACCTAACTATTTTTGCTCCAACTAAATGGATCATCAAGAGGATTGACAAACTTCGTAGAAGCTTCCTGTGGAAAGGGGAAGAAGGGGCTAGCGGAGGCCATTGCGCTGTCAACTGGAAACAAGTATGCTCTCCCAAAAAGCTTGGGGGACTTGGGATAAAAAACCTCTCGCTTTTCAGCAGATCCTTGAGATTAAGGTGGGCCTGGATCTCCTGGAAATCCCCTTCCAGGCCATGGGTGGGCTCACAAATCCCTTGCTCTAGCACGGACATGCAGTTGTTCAACGCCTCTATGATCGTCCAGATTGGAAATGGGGAAAAGGCAAAATTCTGGAGCAGTGCATGGCTCAATGGAACAGCTCCTAAGGACCTCGCCCCAAACCTACATAAGCTTGCAAGAAGGAAAAGTGCATCGGTGGCAGATGCTTTGCTCCAGGGCCGCTGGATGAAAGGACTTGAGAGACTTAACAACACCGAGGATCTGCTTGCCTTCATTGACCTTTGGCACCGGATACAGCAGATTAGCCTTGGTGAGCAACCGGACAACATTGAGTGGAGATGGAATGAAAACAAAACCAACACCGCTGCCTCTGCTTATGATGCCCAATTCATCGGGTCCATCGAGAAGCCTGATTTGAACGCCATTTGGAGAGTCAAAGTGGAAGGAAAAATCAAGTTCTTTGCAAGGCTTCTGACGTAGAATAGACTGCCAACTGCTGATCGTCTTCGTGCGCGTGGCTGCGAACACAATGACACTTGCTCCCTCTGTGACCAAACCATTGAAACCGCTGCTCACCTGATCTGCACCTGCCCCTTTGCAAAGGAAGTTTGGCAGAAGCTCACCATTACACTACCCAATATACAACTACAAAGCTCTCTGCCGTTTACATCTACCTCTGCCTGGTGGAGATGCTTTGCCCATGGACAGATGAGCAAGGCTGCTGCAGCAATCTACTTTGCCTGGAATATTTGGAATGAGAGAAACCGAAGAATCTTTCAGAACCTTTCTTCAACTGCTGACATGGTGGCTTGCTTAATTCGGTCTGACTTAAACATACTTACAAGTGGCCTCTTCAAGGCACTTAATTATGTAATCTGCTGTATTTTCTGTTGCTAGTCGGCCTTAGGCCATCTGACTCTTCTTTTGTAAATTCTTAATCAATAATGCAAAGGCAGAGCACCTGCCATTAGCCCTAAAAAAAAAACATGATTCGAAACTCAATTACGTTGGTCTCCTCTCTTAATTAGAGTAGTTGCCTTTAGCATGTACTCCTACGTACGTAATAAGGGGCCTCAGTATTTATTTAATTGGGCCAGTACCAGTTGTTTTATTCAGTTGCTGTACTCTGCTTCCGGCACTACTCAAATTACAAAGATCACTCCCATCTTTTCAGGTTGCGACAGGTGGCGCGCTGGGAGTTTTCACTTTTTTCGTATATCCGTTTATTCAAAACGTTTTATCTCTTAAACCGTGCGTCCAAATCTCGAACCGTTTTCATCGTTGGATTCCTCGCGTCGAGATCTTCAAAACTAGATCCCATGTTGATAGGGTTTGACGAACTTTTTTTCACGAAAAAAACCGAATGAAAAAACCGGACAAAAAAACCGAACCTGGAGCACGGGTTTTTTCCCTTTCCGAAAGAGGCATGCCCGTGCCTCTCGCCAAATCACAACCGTGCTTTTTTGCAGAAGCAAAATCGTGCCTCTCGCGGAAGGAAAAAAAAAGAGAGAAAACACGTTTTTTTCGTTTCCGAGGAGGCACGGCCGTGCCTCTTGCAAAAGCACAACCATGCCTCTCGCGGAAGCAAAACCGTGTCTCTCGCGAAAGAAAAAAAATACAGAAAATGCTTTTTTTTCGTTTCCGAGAGGCACAGCCGTGTCTCTCGCGAAAGCACAACCGTGCCTCTCTCGGAAGGAAAAAATAGAAAACAAATTTTTTTTTCCGTTTTCGAGAGGCACGGCCGTGCCTCTCGCGAAAGCACAACCGTGCCTCTCGTGGAAGCAAAACCGTGCCTCTCGCGAAAGGAAAAGAAAAAAAGAAAACGCGTTTTTTCGTTTTCGAGAGGCACGGCCGTGACTCGTGAAATAAAAAAAAGAAAACGTGTTTTTTCGCGCAAAAAAAATCAAAAAAAAAATTCAATCCAAAAGTTAAGGAAGACCGGTGGAGAACCGAAACGTCGAAAAAACCGGGGAAAAAACGTTTAAAAAGCTGAAAACGCATGCGGAAAAATAAAAAACAAAATCCGAAGGGAGCGCCTAGAGCGCGACACGTGGCGGGCAGGCTGAGAACGTGCCAAGTGGCGTTGATCGTTGTGAGGCTCCCGAAGAAGGGCTCGTCAACTAGTTGCTCTCGGCACTACTAGTAGACGTTGTGGTCTTTGTTTGTGGGCCTGTGTGCCTAGCAACCAAATATCAACCCAGTGGGGTGATAGAAAAAGTTTTTTTACCCGTCCGTGGATGTACGGTATGCAATCCATCGTTCGCCACTTTCGTCAAGATTCATGTAGGTTTTATATATTTTCTTTTCATATGCAAATACAGCAGATTAAACAGAGCTATACCTGTACTTGCGTCACACACTGTCAGCTTTTACATAGGAGAGAGGGACGGGGTGCAGAGAACAGTGCATGCATTCTCTCACCACATACACGGTGTTGTATGCGTTCTCTCTCTCCATACAATTGATGTGTACTGATACATCCGTATCTAGACAAATCTAAGACAAGAATTTTGAGACGGAGGGAGTATTTAATTTCATCCTCATATTTTGAATGATTGAAATCTGTTGAACGAAATGTTCATTTTTGAAACTTCTTATATATTTGGAATCGTGATGACAAGATCTTCAGAACAAGATCAATCTTAGATATATTTAAACTACTTTTTATTTTATATATTTCAGTTATCTTTGAAATGAATTTCATAAAACACAAAATTTAGTTCACACATTTTAAAAACTGATTTCACTCATTTCATCAAACAACCGATTTCACTCATTTGATACAACTGATTTCAGTCGTTTCAATCGAAAGAAAAACATGTTTTAATAATTTTCAAAAGCTAATTTTGCTCATTTGATACTCGATGCAAAGAATTGATTTCAATTATTTCAAAAATAAACTATTTCACACAATTCAAAAAGTTATGAATTGAAAAAACAATTTCACTCACTTCATAAAACAGATTTCGCTCATTTATAATAATACAATTTCACTTATCTCGAAACATTGGTTTCACTGAATTAAAAAAACATATTTCACTTATTTCAGAAAGCTGATTTCAATCATTAAAATAACTCATTTCTTTATGTTTAAAAAACCAATTCCACTCATCTGAAGAAACATATTTTACTCATATGAAGAAAATAATTTTACTCAGTTGTGAAAACATATTTCACTCAGTTCAGAAAACATATTTCAAAATTGATTTCACTCGATGCAAAGAACTGATTTCAATTATTTCAAAAAACCTATTTCACACAATTCAAAAAGTTATCAATTGAAAAAACAATTTCACTCGCTTCATAAAACAGATTTCGCTCATTTATAAAAATACCATTTCACTTATTTCAAAACATTGGTTTCACTGAATTAAAAAAACGTATTTCACTTATTTTCAGAAACCTGATTTCACTCATTTCAAAAAATATATTTCACTAGTGTCGCATCTCTGAAATAACAAGTTCATGTTGAAATATGTTTCATATGCACGATTGTTTTTCTTCAGAAAACGGTTTCAATCATTTCAATACCGATTATAATGATTTCGAATAAGTAAATTTGAAAAGAGTGAAATTGAAAATTTGGTATGATTGAAATAGCAAAAATTAAACTAGTTTAAATATATTCAAGATTGGTCTTGTTCTAAAGATCATGTGTTCAGGAATTTGAATATATTAAAAAAATTAGTGATAAATTATTAATGTTGAAGATATTAGGCATCTAAAATTTTAAACAAAGAGAAAATGCAAGGATATGTTGGAGAGAGATGATGCATGCATGCATGCGTACCACCTCCGTAAAAAGGTACTACACTATCCTGACATTGATTTGACTAAAATCAGAAATACAAGAGGTGTTCTACACCAAATACTTTCATATATACATGCATATGGTCCCATAGCTTTACATATGTCAGTACATCATTGGTGGCAAGGCCACCCGGCTCCGGTAAAAATGACTTTGTGGTGGGGTGATGTACGAGAGTTTGGTTGAAACTACTTCCTTTTCAAGTCGTTTGTTTCAGCTTTTAGCCGATTTTAAAGGCTCGATTTTAGAAAAAAAAATCCAAAAGTCAGATAAATCCTAGAATCAAGAATCTAGCTGGATTCTAGGAGTCATTTGACTTTTAAATTTCTCAAAATTGAGCTTTCAAAATCGGTCAGAAGCTCAAACAAACAGGCCAACAAAAGACTGTAATATCTTGTGTTGGAATGTTTGAAATCACTAATTGAGGAGTACTTCTTGCAAAGATCACTTCCACCTTCTCAGGTTGTGACAAGTGACACGCTGCATGTGCACTATTTTTCGCAACCTGGGAGTTTTCCTTTTTTTTTCTACATTCGTATATTCAAAACGATTTATCTATTAAATCTTGCGTCCAAATTTCTAACCGTTTTCATGTTGGATTCCTGGCATTGAGATCTTCAAAACTAGATCTCATGTTGATAGGTTTTGATGATTTTTTTCACGAAAAAATCAGAAGATAAAACTGAACCGGGAGCATGTTTTTTTCCCTTTTAGGGAGCCATTTCCGAGAAGCAAAACCGTGCCTCTCACGAAAGAAAAAAAAAGAGAAAATGCGATTTTTTTTCTTTTGCTAAAGGCACGGCATTGTCTCTCGCGGAAGCAAAACCGTGCCTCTGACAGAAGAAAAAAACGCGTTTTATTCGTTCCCGAGAGGCACGGCCATGCCTCTCATGAAAGCAAAATCGTGCGTGTGATAGAAGAATAAAAAAAGAGAAAACGCGATTTTTTTTCATTTCCGAGAGGCACGACCGTGCCTCTCACGGAAGCAAAATCATGCCTCTCAAGGGAGAAAACACGTTTTTCTTGAAAAAAAAATTGTTTTTGGCGAAAATCTAAGATAGACCAGTGGAAAACCGAAAAAACCATCTGAAAGCAAAAAACCCGTGCGAAAAAATAAAAAAAAAACAAAATCCACAGGGAGCGCACAGAGCGTGACACGTGGTGGCGGCTGAGAGCGGGCCAAGTGACGCGCTCTCAGGCCACCCCATGTGATCGTTGGGGAGGCTCCCGAAGAAGCGTTCCTCAATTAGTTGCTCTCATCTGGAATGTTGGGGGCCTAAATGAGTTTGTTAAGCGACATGCCCAATTCCCGAATTTGCTTATGGACAAGAACGAAGCCCACTAGAGAATAGAACGATTATACATGAGCAGTCCTGGTCAATTTTGTTTAGAAGAATAGGGAGGCCTCTCCCTGGTTCCATTACCACAATGAAACCAAACCAACCATAGTATCTAGTGCGCCATTACATAGGGTACTCTCCCTGATTAAACTAGAAAAAGGAAACAAAGGAACTAAAACCTTGACACACATGTCAGGGTAGAAATTAAGAACACAAAGCAAACCACAGCAACTAAAAGTGTCTTCACATCATGATCAGCCCTCCGGACCTTCTGAACTTGAATGGCGCCGCCAAAGTAGCTTGAAGGGCAGGCCATGAGAGTCGACACCGGGCTGCCTGATGCGTCCTTGTCCATCGGGTCTTGCTTCTTGGCAGGGGAATGGAAGCCACCGTCATCTCCCGAGATCCTGAGTTTACTCGAGCGAGCATCAACTTCACCAGTCCTGATCCATCGATCATCGATGTCCTCTTCCTTCCACCGGAAGCCAACGCTCAACGCGTCTGTTCCTCTCTTCGTCCAAATTGTGAACATCCGCGTCCTCAGCGGCGTCAGCGAAATCGATGTCTCGACGGGTGCGCTCTCACGCACTACGGCACACGCGACGACGCCGCACGCCGGCCAGCAGTACTTTGTATCTTCTTTCCTTTTTTCTATCTTGCGTGCTGCTAAGAGCCCTAAGGCTAATACTGTATTCTTTTGTCAATCAGGCCACAATCCCAATTCCCGGTTCAATAATCAGTTATTATTATGTCTTCTAGAAATAGGAAGTATATATGATTCTGGTTTTGAACGGTAAGAAGAAACAAAGACTAGAGTTCCTTCGAGACTTTATCCCTAGGGAAGACATGGGACATGTTGCTATTATAAAGTTTTCTTGTTCCTCCGAGACTTGTTTTCCTAATGCTCTTATTGCATACATAATTTTGTCAACCATTCCGGTTACCGTTACACCTGCAAAACGGAGCTTTTCCAAATTGAAGCTGCTAAAGTAATACTTGTGTAATACTATGACTCAAGAAAGGCTCAATGGATTGGCTCCTATAGCTCTTGAAAATGATGTTCTGGAGAAGATTTTATATGAGGATATAATTGAGGATTTTATTCGATGAATTCTAGACGGATCATACTTTTTAGTAGAAGATGAGATGTGGGTACGAAAGATTTATCCTTTATTGCTTTAGAATGAGTGCTAGTTTTATTAAGAAGCATATACAGTTATAAATAATTATTATATCCTTAAAGTTAGGGCCTCAATTTGTTATCTACACCGGGCCCTGAAAACTCTGGTCAGTAACCGAGCCGCCCGACTGAGCGTTTGAGATTGGAGCAACTAGTTGACGAGCGCTCCTTCGGGAGCCTCATAACGATCAGCGCCACTTGGCGCGCTCTCAGCCGTCGCCACGTGTCGCGCTCTAGACGCTCCCTCTGGATTTTGTTTTTTTTTTTCACACACGTTTTCGGCTTTTTAACCCTTTTTTTTTACTTTTATGGTTTTTCACCGGTCTTCTTTAGCTTTTGGACCAATTTTTTTTTCTTCGAGGCATATCTATGCCTCTCAGAAACGGAAAAAAACGCGTTTTCTGTTTTTTTTCTTTCACAAGATGTACGGTTTTGCTTCCGTGAGAGGCATGATTTTGCTTTCGCGAGATGCACAACCGTGCCTCTCAGAAACGGAAAAAAACGCGTTTTCTGTTTTTTATCTTCCGCGAGAGGCAAGGCTGTGCTTTCGCGGCCGTGCCTCTCGGAAAGGGAAAAAACGCATGTTCTGTTTTTTTTCTTCCGCGAGGGGCATGGTTTTGATTCCGCGAGTGGCACGGTTGTGCTTTCGCGAGATGCACGGCCGTGCCTCTCGGAAATGAAAAAAAAATATGTTTTCTATTTTTTCCTTTTGCGAGAGGTATGGTTTTACTTGCGGCGCGAGAGGCACGGTTTTGTTTTTGCTAGAGGCATGGGCCCAATCGACACCGACTGGGCCCTCGCCCCGGCCGACCCGGCCCTCGCCACCGCCGCCTCCTTCCTCGCCGTCTCCCTCTCCGCCGACGCGCTCACCGCCCCGCGCTTCCGCGCCCTGCTCGGCTCCTTCCTCACCACCCTCTTCCGCTCCCTCGCCCTCCCGGCCCCGCCCGCCAAGCTCCTGCCCGCCGTCCGCGCAGCCGCGCCCTACATCCCCGCCACGCTCGCCCCGCTCCTCGCCTCCAGCGCCGCCCGCCTCGCCGAGTACGACGTGCTGCTCGCCCTCGCGGAAACCCGCGCGCTCCCGCACCCGCCGCAGGGCCTCCTCGCGGCCATCGACGCCGCCGCGCGCCCCGACCTCCTCTGCGCCGTGCTCCGCCAGGCCGCCGACCTCCGCTCGGCCGAGATCCTCGCCGCGCTCCGCTGCTTCCTCTCCCCGGCCTCCGACCGGGCCTACGACGCCATGGTCGCCGTCAAGACCCGTTGGAAGGAGGCCGCCTTGGCCGTCGCCAACATGTGCGTCGACAAGGACGAGGCCACCGCGGCCGTCCGGCCCACGAGGCGTGCCGCGATGCTGCTCATGATGGGCCACGACGGGTTCACCTCCCCGGAGGTGTGCCTGCACTACCTCTTCGCGTCCAGGAACGTCGAGGACTCGCTGGTCCTCGCCGCGGCCGTGTCCGAGCTGGACGGCGGGGAGGTGGCCAGCCTGCTGAGGTACCTCGCCAAGTGGGTAGGGAAGTACTCCAGGTTCCCGGAGGCCCAGCCTTGCCCCGAGGCGGCGGTAATTCACAAGCTGGAGCAGTGCGACAGCGTGCCGTCGCTTGTGGCGGTGGCGAGGGCGATGGGCCTAGTGCTGGACCAGCATTTCTCCCACCTCGTGCTGAACGAGGAGCTGCAGCAGGACTTGTTGGCCGCGGGGGTGATGGCGAAAGAGCTTGCCGCCGAGGCTGAATCCTCCGGTCCGATCCTCGACTTGCTGCGCCGAATGCCGCAGGCTGTGTGAGAGATTTAATTGTTTGTTTACTTTTGGTGCTAGTTCTGATGTTGCTGGTGTCCTAGAATTTTTGGTTGCAGTGATGAGTTATGTGCTCTAGCAAATCGTTGCCATAATTCTCAATTGTACATGAGTGTGGTGTGTATCTCTATCAGTTAAAAATGAATATGTAAAAGCAGTACTTTTCATATCCAACTCCAAATACTATGTCTTTTCAGTTTGTTGACAATTTGGAGGTTCCACTCAAATCATTCCAGGTGAAAACACTGAACTGAGCTATGCATGGATGATTCAATCCAAGTTGTAGTTGCTTTATTATTATTTAAGTGACGGCAATATCGTTGAATACAAGTATGCCATGCTCATACTCTGCACTTTGACCTCTGTTTTTATGCCTATTCGATTTAGTACAGTGATTTTTCCCTTTGCTGGATGCATCTGAGGTGGTTGAGCTTAACTAGGAACATTCATTCTTGTTCATCAAACTGAACTGGTGCTTGGAATCAATCAAGTGTTTCTGAAAAATCAAATATTGAAAGCGAGTGAAATTAATTGGAGTGCATGGTTATCACTGCAGGCAATACTGTTATCTCTTCTTCAGTATCTCCATGTAATAATCTTGTAATTGGAGAGAGCTTGTTAAAAGGCTGAGTATTCTGTGCTGATCCTGCTGGATTTCCTGCATGATTTGCAACCAAATGTCACAATGTGTCGCCAACTTTGGAAAAAAATATATATGAACATCTACGCCAAATTAGTCTCAGTATGAAATATATATTCTCATACTGTAGACACATTAGCTTACAAAAGTCACCGTATTGTTCAGATGAGCTAGTTCCATCTGTTGGCACTTTGCATGTTCTATTACTAGCAGTTAAACTGTAGCATCAGTCGTCAGGAGCTTCTGTTAAAAATAACAGTTGTTTGAATTCTCTGTCACTAATATCTAAACATGTGGCCACTATAATCTGTTCATCATTCAGCAGCAGCGCAATACTTGAAACCACTAGTTCAATACTCTGGGGATAAAGAAACAGTAGTCATGGTTGATGCTTTGTCGCGCACAAGTTTCTCAGGTGGGTCGATGAGCCAGGCATTTGCAACAAAGCAGCAGCTATACAAACACATGTGCTAGCAGGTCATATGCATGCACAAGCACAGTCACACACACAACCAGCTCAGCTGCTTCTTGGTTCAGTTCAGATACATGGCAAACACCCTCAAATATGAAACATTTTTTAATACACATGGAAGCATTTTTTGAATTATATGCATCATTTTTTAAACTATGCGAACAAATATGTATAAACATTTCAGAAAATGTCAGGAAACGTCATGTTCTCTGTACATTCTTTTTGAAATGCATGATTATTATTTTACATGTTACAATCATCTTTTTGGGAATGCTATCAACAATTTAAAAAATTATGGTAACAGTTTTTTCCCAATGCATTTTTTTTTTAAATCACAGTTTTGCAAACTTTTAAATAAATTTCAGTTTTGTAATATATGTATTTAGAATTTTTTGAAAATACGAACAGAAGAAGAAAAAAACAGATAAGAAAACAGAGAAGGGAAATTAATTAGCATGAGGCGAGATGTCTCTCACTGTGGACGATAGACGAGAGCAACTAGTTAACGAGCGCTCCTTCGGCAGCCTCGCAAAGATTCAGCGCCACTTGGCGCGCTCTCAGCCATTCGCCACGTGTCGCACTCTGGGCGCTCTCTCCGGATTTTGTTTTTTTATTTTTCCGCACGCGTTTTCGGCTTTTTAAACAGTTTTTTTTATTTTTTTCGACGTTTTGGTTTTTCACCGGTCTTCCTTAGCTTTTCGACAAAAAAAAATTTGAAAAAAAAATTTTTTTTGCGCAAAAAAACGCGTTTTCTTTTTTTTCTTTCGCGAGAGGCACGGTTTTGCTTTCGCGAGAGTCACGGCCGTGCCTCTCGGAAACGAAAAAAAAACGCGTTTTCTCTTTTTTTTCTTCCATGAGAGTCACGGTTTTGCTTCCGCGAGAGGAACGGGTGTGCTTTCGCGAGAGTCACGGCCGTGCCTCTCGGAAACGGAAAAAAAAAAGCGTTTTCTGTTTTTTTTTTCCTTTCGCGAGAGTCACAGTTTTGCTTCCGCGAGAGGCATGGTTGTGCTTTAGCGAGAGTCACGGTCGTGCCTCTCGGAAACAGAAAAAAAACGTGTTTTCTGTTTTTTTTTTCTTTCGCGAGAGTCACGGTTTTGCTTCCGTGAGATGCACGGTTGTGATTTCGCGAGAGTCACGGCCGTGCCTCTCGGAAACGGAAAAAAAACGCGTTTTCTGTTTTTTTCCTTTCGCGAGAGTCACGGTTTTGCTTCCGCGAGAGGCACGGTTGTGCTTTCGCGAGAGTCACGGCCGTGCCTCCTCGAAAACGAAAAAAAAAACGTGTTTTCTCTTTTTTTCTTTTTTTTCGTGAGAGTCACGGTTTTGTTTCCACGAGAGGCACGGTTGTGATTTCGTGAGAGGCACGGGCGTGCCTCTTTCGGAAAGGGAAAAAACTTTTGGTTTTTTCGTCCGGTTTTTTTCATCCGGTTTTTTTCATCCGGTTTTTTTCATGAAAAAAAAGTTCGTCAAAACCTATGAACATGGGATCTAGTTTGAAGATCTCGACGCGAGAAATCCAACGGTGAAAGCGGTTCGAGATTTGGACGCACGGTTTGAGAGATAAAACGTTTTGAATAAACGGATCTAGAAAAAAAGAAAAACTCTCAGGTTGCGACAAGTGGCGCGCTGCATATGCGCCATTTATCCCAACCAGGAAAGTTGGAGTGATCTTTGTAACGAGTACTCCTCAACCAGTGATTTCGACCATAGACAGCTCCTCCCATATTGCGGCCGTGCTAAATATTGGGCCCGTTTACTGCTAAATGTTTCTATCGAGAAATGAAAATAGCCGCGTGGGCCAAAATCGTGGGCCTAAATCTATCTCGAAATCGTACCCACTCTCTCGTCTCTCTCTGGTTCATTTGTGTTCTATGTCTGAATCTGCAAACTCAACTACCTGCATGCTGTATTCAGACTTCAGAGTTGGATTGGTGTTGCTGCTGACCAGTTTCCACGGCCCGGTAAATCCAAAACAAGGTAAATCTAGTAACTAAGTTTGATAGTTAATACCATCTGTCTGCATTGATCACTCAATCTTGTTTATGTTGGCAAGATTCCAGTAGTGCTTAGCACTAGTTTTCCGAGTGTGCCGCCAAATTTGATTCCTCTGGGTACCTGCTGAGTTATGTGCTCTGACCGGGTATCTGACAGTCCTTCGGGCTGAATGTCCTAGTAAATAGTTGCCACATTGCTGAATTGTGCTAGTCAAGTAGGAGTACTTTTTTAGATGATTTGTGCATTTGTGCTAGTTACTTGAATGGTGTATTACTATCAGTTGATTAACTACAACCGTAGTCAAATGAGCTTCTCCCGAAAAATAGCTTCTGTTTAAAAATAGCAGTAAGATCGAAACACATGACCACTGTAATCTGCAGTAGTGTCGGTGCAATACTTGAAACCTTGTAAATCATACTGACAGGTGCGACTTCAGTTTATGATCATCTGAAGAGTTTTATGATCAATCTGAAGACTGACATTTAACACCAAACTCAAATAATTATGCAAGATTACCGAATATTCCAAGCTTGATAAAGAAGGACAAAAGACTAAACCTTGTATTTCAATACTCGGAAGTAAATAAAAATTTGCGATAGCCCGGATGCTTGCCTTGCACAAATTTCACAGATGGGCCAATTGTTCACACACAGATTGCAACAACCAGCACAGATAGCTGCTGCTTTTTCATTTTTTTCATAAGTATAGCAAACATACACACCGGCAGCTAGCAGGTCAATGCACGCACAACCAGCTGAGCTGCTTTTTGGTTCAGAAGTTCAGATAATAATACATGGCAAACACTCTCAAATGCACATAGTTCACACTTACAAACAGCTGGCCATGTAGAGATACATAGGCAGGCAGCTGTTACAATTCCACACGCATAGCAAGCAAGCACTCATTAAAGCCACACACGCGTGCAAATGCAAGCCGCTGCAGTCGCAAACCACAGACAGGCGCACGCATCGGCCAGGTCAGTGTATGCAGGCACAGACCTGTCCGTCCGTCTCCTATTTGAAAGCCACAATATAACACAAAGTGAGAGCCACCATAAGCTCCCACGTCAGGCATTGGCAACAACGCCACACAATAGCAATCCAAGCAAAGCACACAAGCAAACCAAACCCTCGATCCAGCAGCAGAAGCAGGAGCATCCATCGTTTGATGTAGCGACGGAAGAAATTAACACAGCAGCGCAGAGTTCACCTAGGCGATGTGGGAGACCGAGAAACAAAATGGTGAGTAACTGAATGCAACCAGGAACTAGTACAAAGATGGACTCAGCAGCAGTAATATGCACATAGCGTACCTCAGAACGGAGATCCTGGGCAGCTTCTCCTTGTAGTAGCGCGAGTGGACCGGCGGTCCGAAGTGGTCGGGGCGGTGGTCGTTGTCCCACTCCAGAACGTCCCATACGTCCTTCTCGATCTCAACCGCTGGCTTCTTCTCGCCTTGGCCACGGGCGCCCACGGATGGAAGCCGGCGCAGGCTCCAGCACCCCCTGATCTTGATACTCTCGAGCGCGGGCGCCACCATCTTGACCTCGCATATCTGCTGCAGCTTCGGGAGGTCGTGCAGGTGGATGGTCGTCAGCTTCGGAAATCTTACACTGAGGGTGGTTACTTCCTCTGGGTAATCCATGTTTAGCTCGAAGACATGCACGAGGTCGCCACAGTGGATGATGTGGAGGGTCTTCAAGCTGGGGAAGGAGAAGCCGTACAGCGGGAGCACAAACTGGAGACTAGGGCAGGAGCGCAGGTGGAGGTGCTGTAAATTTGGAAAGGTATGGATGGTGTGGACAAAGAAACCATTGTATGAAGCTTTACCCCAAATCCAGCGGGCTGTTAGGAGATCCGACGCCCAGAAGGTCTCCAGTAAATTAAATCCAGTCGATACCGAAGGGAAGACGACATCCAACTCCGGGCACCTCTCCACGCAGCACCACTTAAGGGCAAACTGATAAAACTCATAAAGAGCAATGGCACGTATCGATACGTCGTGCACATGCAGTGATTCAGCACTATGTCCCACCAAATAACCTAGATCTCCTAGCAGTTCGCTCTCCACATGGCAGCTCCCTTTAGCAATCTCTATATGATGGTCCAGCTGTGTAGTCGTCGGAGGCTGTGGGAAATCCTGCATCGGGGGATTGCCAACCATGCTAAGGACATTACTATACGGGCCTGCTGGAATAAGCTGTTGCAAGTTCTCTTGATCACCTTCACTGGGGTCAACTTTATTCTTGCTGGTTGCTTCAAATTGAACAACTCCATCATGCACAGGTGAGGAGGTGACATGGATATTATAAGACACATCCTTCATTATACCTTTTTGTGCATAAGGCAACAACAGACCCTTCAAAGAGCGAGTAAGCCTCGCATCCATAGTAACAACATGCAATTCGAACTTGAAGGATTTGGTCCTGTTGATGGATGGCCGAGAACACACTGTTCCAACTCGGGTGTCTATGCACAATAACTCCAATTCGTGTTTTATCGCAGAGCCACTCTCGTCCATGCACAATAACTCCAATTCATGTTTTATCTCAGAGCCACTCTCGTCCAACGGAATTATTGCACGAAGTCGCTTGCATCCTATTAGAAATAGTCTCTTGAGCTTCGGGACTTGCACCACCATAGTATTCAAGTCAAGTATCTTGATTGCAGTTCCAGAGAGGTCCAATTCCACGAGGTTGGGTAACCAACACAAAAACAGGTTCTTCAATTGTGTGCAGCCTGCTAAGGAGATCTTAGACACTTTAATATCCATGTTATCTGCTATGATGAACAGGCGGAGTTGTTCTGGAGGTAGCTCAACAGTTTGTGTCCGCCATTGAGAAGTTGGCCCATGTCCATCAAAGCTAAAGGATTCAAGGGAGGAAGGAAGCCTGCCAACGCTTTCCAGTCCATTGCAACCATCAAGTACAAGCAACTGAAGGCTACTTGCCTTCGATATGCTTGCTGGAAGAATTTCCATGTCACTGTTCCCTGACAAGTCGAGTATTTTCATACTTGTCTTATCTACAAAAGAGTTATCAAAATCCTCTGATGTCTTCCCCTTATATCTTGGTTTGGTTATCCGTAGCCTCTGGAGGTTAGGTAGTCGACCTTGTAGGTTACCTATGTACTGCTGACTCCAGACTCCCTCTATATTTAGCTCTATGATATTAGTCATGAGATCCATCTTTTCTTCACATAAGATTTCATTCCATTCTGTGTAACGTAGGTCCAACACCGATACGCTACATAAATATGTCCACTCTGCATTATCCTCTCCTTCACCTGATTTACTATTTGTACAATGGTCCAATCCAAGGAATCTTAGGCTCTGACACTTCTGGAAAGGGGGTGATGCAAAATCGAAGGCACAGCAACTGAGAATTAGCACACCAAGCTTGTTGGCACATTCAAACAAGCCATCTGGTAAACATCGTTGTTGGCTAGAACTTTCAAATGCCAAGAAGAAAGATGATGTCTCCACAGGTATAGTTCGCAAGCCCTGTATTTCCATATTGCTTTGTTCTTTGTGCATCAATATAGTTCGCAAAAAATCCATACTGGTTAATGTGATTGATATCCAACGGTATGGACCTTCTTTGTAGACATAGTCATCTGTAACTAGCCAAAAAGGAGTCTCCAAATCTCCCATGAACTTTTCAAGCACACCATCAGGCAAAGAGGAATCACACACCCAATTTATCTCTCTATGCAACAAATTACTAATATCCATTGCCCTGTCCCCTTGTATGATCGCATCACATATCCAAAAGTTGGAAGCATGACCAACACAATTAAACTCAGTGACAGTGTGGAAATTATAATGCAGGAATAACTCATAGAGACAACAATCTGCGACCATTGTTGGGTCGATTTCTGGCACAAATGGATTGCGAGCAACTATGGCAACAGCTTGTTGATACAACAGTCGAAGAAACTCCGCCCATGAAAATTCTTTGATAGAATGATAGAAATGAGAGAAAGCATGAGTATATCTTAGTGCATCCTTTGGATGGATGTGATTCCTTCTGCTAAAGGTCCATATTATTATATTGTTGTCAAATATTGCAAGAGGAATGCCAAAGGTGCTTACGTCAACCTCTTCATCACTTCCATTAAGAAAAATCATCATCAACTTGGTGTCCCTCAGGGTTTGATTAATCACTTTCCCGACATTGCGTATCTCATTCCTTGAGCTTTCATTAACTTTGTTAAAATCATCCTCTTCATCCTGCTCATCTAGAATGGCCATCACTGAGTGGTCAAGTTCCAGCTCCTCTGCAATTGACCTCTGCACTGCTCTTCTATTTTTCCACTCAGAGCAATCTATATAAATTATTCTGTCAAAGCATAGTTCTGGAGTGGTTCTCCTAGATGGGAGCACTTCTGCTATGGATCTAAGAATAGCGGATGCCCCGAATCCATCCCAACCATTAATATAGATGACCTTCAAGTTGCTCTCGTATCGAAGAAACTGAAATATTTCCTCTCTGGCGCCATCAACATCCTTTGACCAAATGGGCTGTTAAGACATGTTAATAAGTTAGAACATCTTTGCTACCTGCACTGCTAATATAATGTATACTATCAGTAGTGCATATCTGGACAAAGAAATTGTTGTTTGAACACTCATTTGAATCACAATAATTAGTACTGTTTAGGTACAGTTATGAAAATCTAATGATTATTATCTGTTTAGTTAATGCTGGTCCACCGGATCAAGGGTTGAATGTTTTGCTTCTTTTTGAGAACTATCTTTATTTATTTTCTCCTTGTTGTTTTTGTTCAGTTAGCTTTGTAGCCGCATGAGGCCACGGTCTAATGTGTGTGCTGTGTGCTCTGCGTTTAGGTAGTCCTCGAAATAGCCTGGCTGCACGACCTAGTCACCGGAAATGCCCAATGGAGCTGAGCTCCATGGAGTACTTTATTTGGAAACATCGAAATTCAATTTTTTAAGTTTTAGAAAATTCTGAAAAAAATTACACGTATACAGATGGGCGTATCCTACTTCTCTGTGAAGTTTCATGTTGAAATACGTTTTTGTGCGAGCTACAGAAAAATGGTAAAATCATGATTTTGTCTTTTTTTACAGGCCACATAAAAACATATTTCATGATGAAATTTGACACACATCTAGTATACATCTATAAGTACTTGTATTTTTTTTCAGGTTTTGTTGGAACTTAAAAAGTTGATTTCTGAATGTTTGAAAATAAAGGACTCCATGGAGCCTGAGAGCAAAATATCCACTCTCACCATCCTGGCGTGCATGATTGGTTAACGCGAGAAGTACCACATGATCGATTTCCCTTAGTTGAATAAAAGGATGAGAAAAAATCGAAAAGCAGCAAGTCTTACACTGCACAAAATCCTTCTCTCTCGTGTGATCCACTAAGTTTGCGTGTGTTAACATCCACAAGTGGTATCATAGCACGGGTTTCCGAGCTCCGATGACCATGTCCGGCGATCGCTCACACCCATCGAGTTAGGGCTCGTAGACAACGCCGTGCATTAACGCATAGTCATCCGACACATGGATGGAGCAGGACACGCCATGGTGGCGAGGTAGTGGTCTAGTAGGTGGTCTTCAGCGACGTCTACCAGATGTAGATACACCAGTTACGCAGAGTAGGCACTCGTCATGAAGGTGACCCTACAGGCGCAGGACTGGTGGGAGTCCAGGGAGACAGGCAACATCTCCTACAACGAGGAACAGAACCCGATGGTCGCAATCCTTCACGGGCTCTAGCCAAACATGCTGAGCGCGTTTGGCTCCAAGAAGAACATGGAGCTCGCTTGGGAGGTGATCGCCACATAGTGTATGTAGGAGATATGCCCTAGAGGCAATAATAAATGTTATTGATTATCTCCCTGTTTATAATTAGGTTTATGTTCCATGCTATAACTGCAATGATTCTCGAGTCTACAAATAAAACGAGGCTTGGAGGAAAACTCATGTGCACGTGTGGGATAATAAACGGTAAAATGTATTCCTAGTCATGCCTCTAAGACTAGCTCAAGTGTTGCATGATGATTATGTTTTCCCAATCATGGGCATGTCTATGCCATCAACTTTGAGGGCACAATGTTAGAAGAACATTTGTGTTGAATCGACCCGATTGGTGTTATGCTATGAGATTCATTCGTCACAAGTTAATGGTTAATAACACAGAGATGGTTAACGTTTGCATGATTCCTCAGACCATGAGAGTATCGAGTTTCTTCATGCTTGCTTCATGAACTTTGGGGTTTGTTAAACGTCATCCGTAAATGGGTGGCTATTACGGCGGCTTACGGGTTCATGGGAAAGTATGTCAAGTAACTTGATAGCTCAAGATTGAGATTTGCTCCTCCGACGATGGAGAGATATCTCTGGGCCCTCTCGGTGTTACGGTATCCATCATCGTCTGGCCAGACACTTTGTGATTTGATCACGGGGATGCCGGAACACGGTAACGAGAAAAGAGAACAATACCGGTAACGAGGTAACTAGCATAGTGGACAAGTTGTTGATCCACGGGAATGCCTACATGTCTCACCTCGGGTATTTGTAACATATCGCGAAGCAACAGGAATAGCACACGGCAACTGGAGGTTCACTCGAATATTCATTCGTGTGGGTATAGGGGTCAATATGGGTGTCCACGGCTCCGATGTTGATCATTGATCGGAAGGGGTTCCGTGTCATGTCTATACTTCACCGAACCTATAGGGTCACACGCTTAAGGGTCATCTATCTGCTGAATACTAGACAAGGAGTCTGAGAGAAAATCACCGAAAAAGTTTCGGACACCGAAAAGTTTCGGACAGCGGAAAAGTTCCGCAGAGAGAGGTCACCGGATGAGTTCCGGTGAAACTGAAAAGTTGTTTCAGAGGATACCATTAAGTCAAATTGGTTTCGGCACATGCCTGATAATTCTTGGAGGGTGCCAGAATCATTCTGGAAACTTTTGGGAATTTTCTGGAAGAAAAACCGGAAATGTTTCGGAGCTGCCGGAACCGCTTCAGATGCTTTTCGCAGATGAAAATCACTAATCTGGAATTGTTCCAGAACGCGTTGAAAATTATTTTAGTGGGTACTGGAATTGTTCTAAGCCCACATAAATATTTTCAGTTCGAACGGACGCTGAAAAATGTCGTCGTGAATAGTGAAAGTGCTTTTTGGATAATTTTTGGAAGCCACCTTTTAGGGCTTTTGCTAAAGGCTTCTAGAAGGTGATGTGGATGGATGAGAACCCCCTTTGGGGGGGCCCTCATGGGGGAGTGGCCGGCCACACTAGGGGCTCCACCTTGGAGCCCCTCTTGTTCCTTGGTTTCTCCTTTAGGTCCTTGTGGAAGGACTTCCCTCATATGCCTTTGGGTTTTATTGGATAACTACCCTACCCCTTGGCTTTCCTATAAATAGAGGTGGAGGGGCAGCCCTCCACACTCATCCCTTGCTCTCATACACATGCCAAGATGTTATCTGGCTTCTCTCTCCCTCCCACGAAAAGAGTTTCGTAAGGCCGAAAGGCTGTCTGGGTTCCGGCAGGAACTAGTTCTGGACGGCGAAGCCCTGCCGGATAGGTGACACCGTATGTGTGCAACTCTGTAGAGAGGTCGTAGTTTCGATCTTAGTGCCCGAGGGGCTGTTCGAGAGTGCCTCCCGAAGGGCTGTCCAAGTGACGGTCCGAGTTCTGTGAGTCCTCCCGAAGGGCTGTCCGAGTGACCATTCGAGTTTCGAAGGTCCTCCCGAAGGGCTGTCCGCGACATCGTCCGGGGGACTGTTCGACCGCCTCCCGGAGGGCTGTCCGAAGGGAAGACGAGGGTATACATCCTCGCGGTTGGGAGGTTGTAAATCCTAGCTGCGGGGATCTGCACCGCCGATCGTCATCGACTCTACTTCCGCTGCGCTACGAGTCGGTAACGAAAATGATCAAACCTTGTATGCAGTCTCCATAGTGGTCCTGGGCTGGTGCGTAGGTCGGAAAATTTTTATTTTTTGCTGCGTTACCCTACAGTGGTATCAGAGCCGTGCTATGCGTAGATGCAGGTTGCGATCTAGAATACATAGAGATGTATGGGTGTTGCACAATATAATTAGGTAGTAGATGAGTTCTATTACTGAAAATTATTTGTGCGGGTAGCAGATGAAATCTGTTACCCGATGTTCTTGTTGCTTCCCTGGAATTTGCATATTTCTGATCTTGATAACAGTATGGTGGAGTTTCAAAGTTCTGGCAATCCGCGATCCTGATTGATCAACGAAGTGCTAACAGTTCATTGAATTCCACCGTAGTTAAAAGGAAAGATGAAATTTCGCAGACAAAAGGGCAATGCAGATATGATCTGCACGGGGGTCATGCGTATGACGAAGTTTAGTATGGGGCTCGAGATTTTATTATCTCGGTTTTCATACACCCTGGAAAGTTAATCTAGCGACTTGAATTATCATACTTGATGATGGACGTTGGTAGCTTCGGTTTGTTTCGAAACCTTAGAAGCCACGTAAAACAAGTTTTTGCATGAACCGATTAGAGGCGTCTAACTTGGTTTTGCAGGAGGGTTTGCATGTGCATATGATGTGGTATAGAAGTGCTCATAATAATTTGATTATGTATGAGATGACTATATAATGTAAATTTATTGACCTGCGTGTCATGATTCGGCATGATGGCTGGAGCCATATGATTGCACTTTAAATGACCTGCGTGTCAACCTTGTTGTAATGCTTTATTTTATTAGCTATAGAGATAGCAATATTATCTGGTGCATCGACAAGGTGGTGGCAATCTTCGCAAAGGTGAACACCGACGCGAATGCCGAAGACGAAGAAATACAAGACTTCTCCGTCAGAAAGGGCTATACCATATCATGGTTTTATGAATTGCTTGAGATGTTTATCCCTTATGATGCACCCTTCTTGATTGCGCGGTAGTCGCTTTTTATTAGGGTGATCTCTCACAAAAATATCAAGTAGTTAGTGTTCTCCCAAGTGTAGCACCGTCACGGCACCTAACTTTTCGGGGTATCACAGGATCTCCCTGGGTACGAACGATTAGGGATGTGTGAGGCGGGTGAGTTGAGACCTCGCAGCAAGATCACTTGGTTGTCTTGACGTTCTGGAAGGATCTCCCTGAGCTCGGAACACGCCCATCGAAAGATGAACAAGAGTCACATAGAGATGTGATCGGCAAGTTTGCCTACCGATTGAAGTTCGCGCCATCAGTGTTCATCTCGTTCAATGGCGTTGAATGGAAATGCGGGTCTTGTATCACTCACAATCAATTATGAGAGATATTGATTTGAGTGGGAGCGCACTGTTGAATTAACTTGTTTAACTCTCAGTGCAATTAATTGTGGACACTGTCTAAGTGTTATATGCATAATAGTTGTAGAATAATGGCTCGCGTTTCCACCTTCCCTATTAAAATTGAATAGCTGTTAAATATCTGGTTAAAACTTTATGGTTGGTAACGTAATGTGAGGATTGTCCTCAAGAGTGCCGAGAAGGACTTTGTCCTATCGCATACTTTCGGTATTCTCTTGCTTATGCTATGGATCATGTGACTCTCGTCCTTCGATCCAAAAGCTAGAATTCCGTTTCAGTCAAGTGCAATATGTTTGCTTCCATGAGACCCGAACTTCGAAAGTTTGGATAGTTATGTGATATTCATGGAATCTGAAAATCATTTTCAGAGACAGACAAAGGCTAAAAGATATGAGATATCCAAAGCAATGTTTGTTTGCAAACTATTAGTAAAAGAGTTTACTATGCATTAGACTGATAAGAGAGGGATCCAGAAGAACGCCTGTCATATGATGAAAGGTGAATAAAACAACAACTTAAAGAGAAAAGAAGTGTCCGAAGGGTGTTAGTGAAACTTTCACGCCTAGGAAGTCCGGGGCTAACGCCACTCTTAAGTTGGGTGCTTCTTCTGAGAGTAGGAGAAATACTAAAAGTTAAACTGTTAGAAGTATAATGGCAGAAAGAAAGAAGACTGGAATATCCAGCTCATGTATGAATGTCATACAAGTTTTTGATGTATAGAAGGCTAGTCAAAGATATAGTTCTTGGGAATTATGATTAATTTGTTAATCACTGATTCTTGGGTATTGTGAGTTAATCATAGAGATACCCGCTCGATTGCATTCTGTTGCAACTCGATGTAAGAACTACTATGGCCTGAAAGACTAGCCAGGAATGAGGTTTAGGTATACACATGGAACATAGTAAATGTTACTATGCCTTCCATCGGTGTATTACCGTCTGTATTTATTTTCATAATTCATTTTAGAGTTTTACAAACTCTAGCCTTTGCATAAAGTAATCTTGCAAGAAGGTTGTTCATAAGAGAACTTTTTATGTTCGATGTTATGAATAACATAAGGGCCATACTTTCATTGAGAATGAGATGCATGTTATGAATAATGATAATAATATATTACCTCTGGATTTACTTTCATAATTCATTTTAGAGTTTTACACACTCTAGCCCATTGCACAATGTTTGTTGCAAAAGAGTTGTTCATAAAAGAACAATTGTTGTTCAGTATTATGAATAACATGAAGGGCCATACTTTCATCCAAGATGGGATGTATGTTATGAATATTGATGGTAAAATGATACATCCATAACACTGACGCTAAATGTCGCAAGACTAAAAGAATACCACACAAGTGTGGCACTGCATTTGGTCACATTGGAGAAACCCGCATGGAAAACTCCATTATGATGGATTTTGAAGTCGTTTGATTTTGAATCATCTGACACTTGCAAATTTCCTCCGAAAAGTGAAGTGACTGAAATACCGTTCACAGGCCATAAGGAATGAGCAACAAACTTATTGGTGATCATACATTTTGATGTGTGTAGTTCAATAAATGTTGTTGCAAGTAGTGGATTTATCTATCTTCAGAAATGACTCAAGTAGATATATGGATATTTACTTGATGAGACGTAAGTCTGGATCTTTTGAAATCATTCGAAAGGTTTTCAAATATGAAGTAGAAGTTATTATAACAAGAAAATTATGTTTCTACAATTCGATTGCAGAAAGAAATATTTGAGTTACAAGTTTAGCGAATGTCTGATGAGTTGTGAAAAAAGTTTCATAACTTACACCTCCCGGAACACCACTGTGAGTGGAAAGTCCGTGAAGATGTAATCGAACCATTTATGACATGGTAAGATCAAAGATGACATAAATAAATTTGCCATTATCCCTTTTAAAAGGTGATGCTTTAGAGACTGCGGCTTTTACACTGAAAAGAGCTCCATCGGGTCTGTTGAAATGACAGCATGGTATGGTACGCCCAACCATGTTATATCTTTTCTTAACATTTGGAATATGGGGCTTGTGTAAAAGGTTACAAACCTATTCCAAATCAGACAAGTGCTACTTTGTAGGTTATCCCAAAATGTTGGGTATTCCTCCCTCACTATACCGAGGCAAATAGGTTTGCCACAAAGAACGGTATGCTTTTTGAAGAAAATGGTTCTTTCAAAAAGGTGAGTGGGAGAATAATGCAACTCGACGAGATAACCAGTATCTCCGTCATCACGTCAAAGGAAAGAGACCTTGGAAGTAATTCCAGAGTTTCCTACTGCCACTGATACGGAAGTCTCTACAATAAAATGTATGGACTTCGGTCGAACTTGCAGCTGAACCATGTAGGCAAGGCTCGTGCAAACCTCTCAGGTGCGCAAATGAGATATTGTTGTTAGACAACAGTATACCTACGATACACAAGGAAGCATTGGTGGGCCCTGACTCCGGAATTGGCTAAATGCCAATACAATCCGAGATAGTTTCCATATAAGTGATTCAAGATTAAAACCTTGATACACCTTTCGGAAGACTTAGAGTCTGACGAATATTTATGGAACTATAACTGATACGAATAAAAATGTTTTATCCATAAAGATCGACTTGTTGCAATATACAAGTTCAAGGAGTTGACTACGATGAGGTTGCTTCACCGTAGCGATGCTTAAAGTCGGTTCGGGTTGAACTAGCAATTAATACATATTTCAATCATGAGATATGAAACAAGGATGACGAAAGGATTTCCATCTGATGGAAATAAAACCAAGGACTTGCATGTGATACAATCCAAGGTATTTTGTCAGTCAAAAGGATGCTAGTAAGTATGCAAACTTCAGAGTTCCAGCGATGGATAGAAGAGAGCAAAATGGAGTTGGAATCTTCGTGTTTTGATGATATGGTTAAAAGGGTTTTGACTTCATCAATGGGTAACGAAGATGCTTGTGATTCAAGAAAGTAAGTGGGAGCATAATAATATTTCTAAAAACGTTGTGTGCTTGACACATTGTTAATTGGAATTAAATTTCTTGACACGAATCAGGACTTCATTTAAAAAGGGGTTTTTTGATGAAGTGCTTGGGCTAAATAGCCTTAATATTAGGCATGATGATCTATGGAGATAGATTTACCTGATGGGGCTGAGCAAAGATACATATTGACAAAATGCTAAAACCTTTTAGTATTAAAAAAACGTCAAGGAGTGATTCTTGCCGAAGTCACATGGAAAGAGTTTTTGCAAGACTCGGTGTCCCAAAACACTGATGAGCAAAATACATGATGGAGATTCCACACACTCTTGTGTTTGGATTAATCATGTATTCCATGGTATGTAAAACAACCAGATATGTCCAATACTCCCAAAGTTGTTGCGAGTATAGATACCAAAGTGATCAAAAGTACTGATCATAGGACAACAGTGAAAAGTGTCATTGAATGCTAGAGTAGCACTGATGACATGTTTTCTCGCAAGTGGAGATCATGAAGAGTTCGTTGTAAAATGTTACATCGATACAGTCTTCATCATTGCTCCAAGCGATTTTCGATTTAAATAAAGGGTTTTGTGTAATACATAATATGGTGGCACGGTAGTTGGAAATTGTTCCAAACAAATTACTGTGGCGAATTCTATAACAGAGGCAAAGTATGTTGCCGCTTTTAAAAGCGACAAAGAAGATGTTGAATCATATAGTTCATTCATGAACTTAGTATGGTTCCAAGATGGCTTTTGTCAATGGGACACTACTGAAGGTAGTTGCTCCATAACTCAGTCTGAGGAATCCAGGTTCGACCTGTGATTCACATACATACAAAGCCAAGTCCACACAAAATATGAATTTTGTGAAAGCGTGAAAACGCGAGGATATGCAAAGATACACACGGAGCTGAAGTCGTCAGATCCGTTGGACATCAGGCTATACCACAAGCGAAGCACATTTACACCGGTGTGCCACAGGTGTGAAGTGCATTAGCATTAACTAGATTATTGACTCTAGTGCAAGTGGGAGTCTGTAGGAGATATGCCCTAGAGGCAATAATAAATGTTATTGATTATCTCCCTGTTCATAATTAGGTTTATGTTCCATGCTATAACTGCAATGATTCTCGAGTCTACAAATAAAACGAGGCTTGGAGGGAAACTCATGTGCACGTGTGGGATAATAAACGGTAAAATGTATTCCTAGTCATGCCTCTAAGACTAGCTCAAGTGTTGCATGATGATTATGTTTTCCCAATCATGGGCATGTCTATGCCATCAACTTTGAGGGCACAATGTTAGAAGAACATTTGTGTTGAATCGACCCGATTGGTGTTATGCTATGAGATTCATTCGTCACAAGTTAATGGTTAATAACACAGAGATGGTTAACGTTTGCATGATTCCTCAGACCATGAGAGTATCGAGTTTCTTCATGCTTGCTTCATGAACTTTGGGGTTTGTTAAACGTCATCCGTAAATGGGTGGCTATTACGGCGGCTTACGGGTTCATGGGAAAGTATGTCAAGTAACTTGATAGCTCAAGATTGGGATTTGCTCCTCCGACGATGGAGAGATATCTCTGGGCCCTCTCGGTGTTACGGTATCCATCATCGTCTGGCCAGACACTTTGTGATTTGATCACGGGGATGCCGGAACACGGTAACGAGAAAAGAGAACAATACCGGTAACGAGGTAACTAGCATAGTGGACAAGTTGTTGATCCACGGGAATGCCAACATGTATCACCTCAGGTATTTGTAACATATCGCGAAGCAACAGGAATAGCACACGGCAACTGGAGGTTCACTCGAATATTCATTCGTGTGGGTATAGGGGTCAATATGGGTGTCCACGGCTCCGATGTTGATCATTGATCGGAAGGGGTTCCGTGTCATGTCTATACTTCACCGAACCTATAGGGTCACACGCTTAAGGGTCATCTATCTGCTGAATACTAGACAGGGAGTCTGAGAGAAAATCACCGAAAAAGTTTCGGACACCGAAAAGTTTCGGACAGCGGAAAAGTTCCGCAGAGAGAGGTCACCGGATGAGTTCCGGTGAAACTGAAAAGTTGTTTCAGAGGATACCATTAAGTCAAATTGGTTTCGGCACATGCCTGATAATTCTTGGAGGGTGCCAGAATCATTCTGGAAACTTCTGGGAATTTTCTGGAAGAAAAACCGGAAATGTTTCGGAGCTGCCGGAACCGCTTCAGATGCTTTTCGCAGATGAAAATCACTAATTTAGAATTGTTCCAGAACGCGTTGAAAATTATTTTAGTGGGTACTGGAATTGTTCTAAGCCCACATAAATATTTTCAGTTCGAACGGACGCTGAAAAATGTCGTCGTGAATAGTGAAAGTGCTTTTTGGATAATTTTTGGAAGCCACCTTTTAGGGCTTTTGCTAAAGTCTTCTAGAAGGTGATGTGGATGGATGAGAACCCCCTTTGGGGGGGCCCTCATGGGGGAGTGGCCGGCCACACTAGGGGCTCCACCTTGGAGCCCCTCTTGTTCCTTGGTTTCTCCTTTAGGTCCTTGTGGAAGGACTTCCCTCATATGCCTTTGGGTTTTATTGGATAACTACCCTACCCCTTGGCTTTCCTATAAATAGAGGTGGAGGGGCAGCCCTCCACACTCATCCCTGGCTCTCATACACATGCCAAGATGTTATCTGGCTTCTCTCTCCCTCCCACGAAAAGAGTTTCGTAGAGCCGAAAGGCTGTCTGGGTTCCGGCAGGAACTAGTTCTGGACGGCGAAGCCCTGCCGGATAGGTGACACCGTATGTGTGCAACTCTGTAGAGAGGTCGTAGTTTCGATCTTAGTGCCCGAGGGGCTGTTCGAGAGTGCCTCCCGAAGGGCTGTCCAAGTGACGGTCCGAGTTCTGTGAGTCCTCCCGAAGGGCTGTCCGAGTGACCATTCGAGTTTCGAAGGTCCTCCCGAAGGGCTGTCCGCGACATCGTCCGGGGGACTGTTCGACCGCCTCCCGGAGGGCTGTCCGAAGGGAAGACGAGGGTATACATCCTCGCGGTTGGGAGGTTGTAAATCCTAGCTGCGGGGATCTGCACCGCCGATCGTCATCGACTCTACTTCCGCTGCGCTACGAGTCGGTAACGAAAATGTTCAAACCTTGTATGCAGTCTCCATAGTGGTCCTGGGCTGGTGCGTAGGTCGGAAAAATTTTGTTTTTTGCTGCGTTACCCTACAGTGTAGTGGTGTGAGTTTGAGAGCATCTCCTTCCAGGATGGGGAGTCGATCAACCACTTCTCTATGCACATCTCCGCCTCGCCCTGAATATGCGCTACCTCAAACACAACCTAGAGGAAGCCAAGGTTGTTGCCAAATTTATGCATGTTGTGCCTTCAAAGTACATGCAGGTTGCCATTGCTATTGAGACACTCCTTGATGTGAGCGAGATCTCGCTCGACGAGGTCACGTGGCGCCTTTGGGTTGTGCAGGAACAACTCGATGACAGAGTCGGTGACAACAACGGTAGACATCGGGTCCTCACCAAAGCGGAGTGGGAGGCACGAAAAAGGAAACCATGCTCTAATGGTGGTGCATCCTTCTATGCCCGGAATAATTACCGACAAGGTGGTGGTCGTGGTGATCACCGAGATGATACCTACCATATTGATAAGTAATGCAGTCGTGGTGGTGGCAGCAACGTGGACCACGAAGGCAACAAGGAAAATGGTCACTACTGTGACAAGCTTGGCCACTTGGCCCTTGACTATAGGAAGAAGCGTTAGGAGGCAGACCTCACCCAGGTCAACGACGACGCCAACCCCGCACTCCTGCTGAAGGAAGTGATCAATATTGCTACCGTGGCACCATGTCCTGCTAGGGTGCACCCTGTTTTGGCTGTCGTGGCAGCAATCCTTGCCGCGACACCATCTCTGCTGTGGCACCCTTTCCTGCCTGGGAGTAGCCAATTTTTGCTGAGATGGTGGCAATTCTCGTCGTGACACTAAACCTTGCAATGTCACAAGTATCAGCCAGGGTGCAACCTGTCCAAGCTACCATGGTAGCCATCCCCATCTACCTTAACAAAGAGAAGGCGAAGATCGTCCTCAACGCAGATGACAATCCCTTCGAGGCGAAGATGACAATCCACTGGTACCTCGAACCACGTGATGGGAGATAGGAGCGCCTTCGCCGAGCTCGACGAGTCCATCGCCGGTAACGTGAGGTTAAGCATTCGCTCCATGGTGGAAATCCGCAGTTGCGGCATGATCACCTTCACCATGGATGTGAGAGCACACCGGGCATTCACCGACATGTACTATATCCCACACCTTAAGAGCAGCATGGTGATTCTCGGTCAGCTGGACGAGCTCTAGTGTGACATCCATATCCGACGTGGAGTACTCACAATCCACGATTACCGTCACATGCTACTTTTGAAGGATAAGCACGGACCCAGTCACCTCTACAAGCTCCCTATGCGTACCATACAACCGGTGTGCCTCTCCCTTCACAAGCTACTTTTGAAAAAATCTAAGAAAATTCAAAGGATGTTTTTGCAACAAAAAGAAAACACTTGCCAGAAGTTGGGGCCTACAGAGGGCCCACTGCCCCCAGGCGGCATGCCTAGGAACCATAGGGCTAGGGCACCCCACAATGGTGCCTAGGAGCCATGGGGCCTCTTTCCCCTCCGTTCTGGTGCCCCTGGTCCTTAGATACCCCCCTAGTCCAAAAATATATCGCAATTATCTGTCGCCGCCACTTCACATTTGGAGGTGATCTCATCTACAGCCGTGATCTGGCACTTTGCCAGATGGGGATTTCATCGCCTTCTTCATCAATATCGATCTTCACTACTTCCATGTGAAGTATTAGTAGTATTCATTGACGTGATCTTCTCTATGTGATGAATTACTTTATGTTTAGATTATATGTGATGCTTTGGCATGGATTATAGATGTATATTCTCTCTAATCTATTTGTTCAATCATTGGCCTGTTTAGATGAATGACCAATAGAGTAGGTGGTACACACTAGATTGGGTTAACCACTATGAGTGAACTATTTTGGTGACAGTAAAGGAGAAAAGACCATTGTTGCATTGTTGCCACTAAGGAGATTTTTTTTTTTACATAATTTCGAAAGTCGTTATGTCTTCAACAGTATGTCATCTTACTTATGGCAATGCCCTATTTTAATACTTAATACCTAGAGATGCATGCTTTGTTAACGGTCTTTGGGTGGAGTATTAGCTATAAATGCAAACCTATGGCGATCTATAGATTCATGGACATATTGCCTATATAATATCATCACACCATATGTACAATTCTATCATGAGCATGTAATACTTCACTTCACGTACTTATGCTTACTTTTATGCACTGTGTTATTGGGAGATATGCTATTGGTGAACCTATGAATGTCGGTCCAATTTTCCTCATAAAAACCACTATTAAGGAACTCGTCTGATTTACCAGTTAACGGGTAAGTTAATCGCTACTCGTAGGATGGCCAAATCGAATAGCACCTATTCATCGCGTTAACTTGCCAGGCCGATTAATTTGCCTGTGAGGCCGATTAATAGGTTCTCGATTAGGCCGATTAATCACTACTGGCCCATTAACTTAGGGGCAAACAAAGCCCAAATTTTTGGCCGCTAACCCCTCCCATCCCCCTCTCGCTCCTCAATAGCTAGGGTTCGACCAAATCATAACATATTTGCTATATTACATAGTTGAGAGCATGAGAATATGGTTTCATACCTAAAAAATAAGATATATCTTGGCAGATTCCCATTTAATCTGCCGATTAATCCATTTTTTTGTTGCGAAAAACAGATTAATCCAGTTAATATGCTGACTCATAGATTAATCGCTACTTCCAAGCCGACCGAGCAGCTACCAGTTACCGATTTCTTTAACAATGATAAAAACAATATTCTATCCACTTTTATATGCACCTTTATTTTCTATAATTATTTATTCTGAAAATACAAAAGTACTTCCAACCACAGAATACGTTAATTACTTGTTACAACTAGCAAAGCTAGTGAGGTTGACACCCTCATTAGAGTTGTTGGGGCCACAAGTGAAGTTTTATTTGAGTTGTATGGCCAAGAATTGGTGTAGAAGTCAGTTCTTCCATGCATTGATACCTTCGCCTCTAATTGAGTGAATACTTGCTGCTACCTACAAACTCTTGCACTTGGGCACCCAACAATTGCTGCCAATTATATATACCTAGATCAACAAGCACATGGCTCCATGACTGAGTCCCGGCGACCCTGGGCCACCGCAACAGAGCAGCGTTGGCTTCCGGGCGTCCACCGCAGGCCTTCTCTCCGGCTCTAGCATGCTTTTGGGGTGATCATCTGTCTCAGCCCCTTTGGTTTAGGTTCGACCCAACTATCAAATGTTGATTTTTGGGTGAATGTTCGTCTCACATGACTAAGTGTAGGCCTAGGTGTCTAGGTTTAAGCTTCACTCAGTATGGGTGCTACTTTGTGTCTCTATGAATCGTGCAACTCTATCTATTTTCTCTTGGAATGTAAGAGGCCTTGGAGATGATCCAGAAATGCGCCAATGTGCTCTCCTAGCTGATCTCATTCAACCCACACATTGTACAACTCCAGGAAACTATGCTTCAATCCATCAATGACTTTAAACTTTGATTGTTCACCCCTCTCGCACTCAATCTCGATCACTCAGTGTACCTACCTACCATTGGTTCGGTTGGTGGCAAAATCTCGGATGCCAACTGATCGCACTTCTACATCTGTTCCAACACTAACCACACCTTCTCCGCCACCTTAATTCTAACCACCCTAGCTCATCCAACCACAATTGCTGTCACAAATATCTATGCCGCTTCTTGTCACACTCTCAGACAAGCCTTCCTCGACGAGCTAAAATCAATCCAACAAGCCTTCCTCGACTACCACATGGCTCATTATTGGGTATTTTAACTTCATGATTTTTTTTGGAGCGATGAATATGCATGATGTGGTACTGGCCATCGAGCCGCCAATATATTTTTATGAGTGTGATTTTTGGTCCATCAAGCGAAGGCAACTTCTAGTTGCTGGATCCGTGTTTTTTTCCAGGGAATTATGAGGGCCAATGTTTTGATGAAATGTTGATTCGTGAACGTTTTGCCAAATTTCTGACACTCAATTTGTGTCATTTTTAGCCAATGTCATGCCAATATTCTTATGAATTTTATAGTTATTTTTGTTATTTTATATTTATTTTTGTTACTCCTCCGTCAGATAATATAAGACATTATTACATCCAATATGCTCAAAAGGTGGGAAGAACCTATTAACAAGAATCTCGAGAAGATGACGAAGCCGACTATTGGCTCTGTGGTGGGCGTCCGTACTAGGGCTCGACGGGACACATATTATTGGCAAACCCGTGAGCTTGCGCGACAGAGAAAGAACGCTAGGAAGGACAATTATATTGCTAAAGTAAAAGCTGAAGTACGATTAAAAATGCAATCCATAGTACAAACTGAAGTGGATAAGCGGGTAAATCAACTCCCCCATACATATGAGAAATAAAAAACAGATCTTCTATCGATGCACTGAGATGGTACCGCGTTGGCGGCGCCCTTGAATTTGGGGACCTATCCACCACCAGTCATTGCTACAAAGAGTAGCGGGCCCTCTGTCTTTTTCATGGGCCACATGTCACCAACATCAATCGACGACTTCACAGTAAGCGTCTCTGGCTCAACAAATCTTCTTTCATGGTTCTGTTGTTCGGTCTCTAGCTAACATTGACAATGGATCTACACGTCTACATGTTTTGCAGGGGACACTCCTTGCATTTTTGATGATAATGGGTATGAAAATATTGTGCATGTTGTAAAGGGTCAAATCGTTCCATTCCAGTTGGGTCAAAACACGATGCACAACGTGAAGGTACCACCGCACCTGGTGAGGGTCACTATAACTAAGGTGTTTTGTGGCTATGAGGGGTGGAATTGCCTGGACTCGTCGAAGGGGTAGAAGAACCCATGAAACTAGGACAAATGAAGGGTTGTTTCTTCAGGTGGTAGAAGCGCTACTTAAGGTTGGTCCATACCTCACCACAGGGAACACCGTCATTGCCACCTATCCATATCCATGGTGCATCCACAACCATCTCCATTTGGTCTTTGCAATCCTATATCGTCCAAGGATGTGATAGTAGATGACTTCGCAGAACATGGCACACATGATGAAGAGGATCCTTGTGATCTTGGCCACGAAATGGAGGGTGACACATACGATCAGTTTGCAGGCCTCGGTATGCCTCATGAAAACATTCTATTTCAAGATACACCATCAGTCGAGCCTGGCAAGCACGATGTCAAGACATCGAAGCTAACTCCTCTAGACGACCAAGGACGTGATGGCCGGTCTGACCCATTCGGCAGAACCACGGCTTAAGAAGAGAAAGCAGTTGTGGAATAAGAAATTTTCCAGCACCGGTACCAATGATAAACCGGGTGAGACGAGGGTGACAAAGAAATCCTTGGCATACGAAGAAACTCCCCAATCAGAAAAGGGAGCAAAGGGTCTAAATGGTGGGATAATCATATCCCTGGTCACGCCATATTACTCAAGGATGTGTACAAAGACCTCTCGACTGAAATGAAGATTCTGCATGACCACATTCATCGGCTAGATTACACCGCGGAGAAATTCACTCAAGATTACACTGCAGAGAAATTCTATCTCGATTTCAAGGAAATCTTCCGCATGTTCAATCTTTTTAGGCTAGAATTAACGTTTGCCAGGCTATATGTGCTTTATCTCGCCAGTGAGGCTAGACGCTTGAAGGTTAAGGATGTCGTAATAGTGCACCCTTATCTTATGCCCGAGAACAACCTTCCACCGAAGCAATTAGAGCCTTGGCTCAGTGGTTCGGCATGCGGTTGTGCAGCCTAACGACCCGAGTTCAATTCCTAGAATTGACAGGTGATGCGTAGGGGTTTTTCCCCATTTATTGAGGATCAAGCTTGGTGTGTGGTGGAACCACTCATCAAGAAATATCTTGATACTCATTTAAAAAATTCTAAGGACCATGTTTATCTTGGTACTCATACTAAAATGGTTGTATGCATCCCTAGTTGGTGCAGAGGCCGGGAAGTGAAAATCTCTCCCATTTTTAGGTCGTTGTAGTTGGATGCAAAGGGGTAGACCTATTGAGTGACGCATCCCGCGTCGCCCCCACCCCGGGCGACTCGGGTTCCTCCAAACCCTAGCCGTCGGGCTCCTCCCTCCGTCCTCCTTTCCCTCCGTCGCCGCTGGAGGACGCCTACTCGCGATGGAGGAGGTGGGGCGGACCTCATCCCGCTAGGAGGCGCGGCCGATCTACATCTTGGCGGCGAGGCGGCTTGCTCTGGGCAGCGGCCTTGGGCGGCGGCGTGGCCGTCTGGTGGCAGGCCGGTGGCAGCGGCATGCAGAAGACGCCCTGGAGGACCGGGCCGATCGGGCCGGGTGCATGCGGTGGTGGCCTCCATCCATGGCCTGGCCGGGACAGATCTGGGTGAAAACCTAGTCTTTGGCCGGTGGCCGGAGCAGGTGATGGTGACGCCCTTGGCGTCGTTTCCTTCATGAAGGCATCATCGTGGTGAAGCTCCCAACTCCTCCCGCTACCTTCGGGGGAAACCCTTGATCAGTTAATCGGATGATGGCGGCGCTCTTGTGTCGTTGCCTCCTTGGGGCCGTCATTCTTGGAGGTGTGCATTGGCTCGAGGGACCAGTGAACGGTTCTAGCGGTGGAGCGGCGTCCCATTTCACGCATCGACGATGTGGTGTCTCGGCAGCGTGGCGCAGCAGGGTCTTGGCGGCGGATGTATGATGATGGACGCGCGTAGGGAGGTGGCGTTGTCTGGCACCGTGGTGGTGTCGACGGCAGACCTGTCAAGGTCGATGCGTCAGTACCTGCTCTAAAGATGGATCGGTGGAAGACGGTGGCGGCAGACTCCCAGAGTGCGCCGGACCGGTGTGTGCCCCAAACCCGCCAAGAGGCTTAGTTGGGGGCTCCGGCTTTAGATGTTAGGTTTTGGTGCGAGGTCTGTTTGGTATTCGGTTCGGACATTCGGCACCCCTTCATCAAGTGGTTAGGAGTAGCGACAGATGTTGCCAAGATGATGGCTTTAGACTTACTGATGTATTACTTTGTAAGGTCTTTGTGAATAATTAATAAAATGGCTACATGCATCGCCCAGATGCAGAAGCCGGGGGCCATCCTCCTTTTCGAAAAAAAGGTATTATGAAGAAATACCTTCTGCGTTTCATGCTAGCAAATAAGGAGGACTACCTACTCATGCCCTACCTTGTAGTGTATGTCCTACTCGTGCCCTACCTTACTGAGATAAGTTGACCAATAGGCAATTTGTAGGGTTCATGTGGATTTTCTCAACATAGTACATATCCTCTTGTTGCACTATTTGTCAATTTTCATTTCTTGTAGGTGCATGGGTAAGATTTTGCCTTTTCCTGCTCATGGACTCTCATTGTTTCCAACTCCAGTTGAGATCAGCACATAGTGTGTAGTTAATGTTCTCAACTGGTGCCAGAAATAAGCACTCTAACAACTGTTAGCACTAATGTTGACATTGGTGTATACAAGCATGTGTGCACGATGAGTTTGTTAGTACTTAGTATCTCTACTGCCAGTAGTGGATCCAGCGCAATGGGCCAGGGTGGGCCAATAGTAGACCTGTTCAGATTTTTTTTTCCTATGATATAAAGCTATTGGGAAAATCCTAGCTAGGGTGGGCCACGGCCCATCCTGTCCACCCTCTGGCTCCGCCGTTGACTACTGAAATATGCTTCTTTGCCGAGTACTAGAAACACTCGATAAAGGCTTTATCGAATGCTGCACTCAGCGAACCACATTCGACATACACCCTTTAGGCAAGGCGAGCTTTGTCGAGTGTTTTCCATCGCGCTCTCGGCGAAGAGTTTGCGAGTGTTTTTTTCTTGGGTACTCGGCCAAGGTTTCTATTCGGTAAATATAAATTAATGGAGGACGGAGACGGCGGACATCAGACGGTTTGCCGAGTGTAACAGGAACAAAAAACAATGTCGCTTTCGGCACTCAAGCTGATTCACGCCGTCAAGGGAGCCGCTGCTCTGGAAGAAGAGGCCGTCGCTGCTCATGAAGAAGAGACCATCTCCATGGACAATCAGGAAGAGGAGCCGGCCTCAATGTAGTCGCGTGTTGGGACTTGGGTGAGCGCAGCCGCCGGCGACGTGCGTGCCTGAGGTGAGCCTGGTCTCCGCGCGTAGTGCCACCGGTGACGCGCGGGGCTGCTTGGCAGGGCGCCGCTGCTGCTCGAGATGGTGAAGGAGGTGCCGGAGAGCTGCTTGGCGGGGCTGTGCTGCTGGTCGGTGAGGGACGTCGGCAGGAATGCTCTTGCCGACTCTCGGGACTGCTCGCACCAATCAGCTGTCTGCTGCCAGCGTTGGCTGCTATGCTGCTGCTGGAGTTGCCGTCTCCAACCGGCCGGGAGGCAGATGAGCGCTGCTGCCGGATCCGGGAGCCTCTCTCCCAACCAATCAGAGAGAGACGGCTGCCCAGCTTACCACGTCATCGATCTGCGTCACTTCCTTTCAACCAATCAGGATGAAGCATGTGTATCGCGTGGTTTTTCTCTAGGTTGCTTTGCCGAGTGCATTTCAGAAAACACTCGACAAACACTTTGCCGAGTATTTTGTATTTTTATTTATTTTCTTTCTTTTCCTTTTATTTTTTCTTTGATTTCTTTGTCTTAATTATATCTGTTAAATGCATAATCTAGTTAATGACTTAAATATCATATAAATGAGCGCGAAAAACTACCAAATTTTGACCACTGTCTATTGAGATCATATAATGGCACCATGTTTTCTAGACTTCGTCTGTATTTTTTGGAATTAAAGAACCAATAACCTCCATGTTCAGGGTCATGTCTTGGCAACCTGATGTTTGAAATTCCTTTTATTTTCTTGGATAAGGTTTAAACATGGATTCAAGAACACAAGTGGGATTTTTCAACCCAATTTTGCCAATTTATTCACTCACTTGCAGTTTAAATTTGAATTATATTCACCAAATGACTTAAGTATAGCAAACAAACCTTAAAAAATGCCGAATTTTTACATGGAACATGTGATGGTATATGTTGAGCATATAAAAAGTTTTAAGGTCAAATAATGAAGCAACTGATACTTCGCCGTCAAACATGACCCGTTCCCTCTCGAAACCACTATTTTTCCTCGTGGATATTCCGGATTCCTAGAAGTACACGTCAAAACTTCTGCAAAAAATTCTCAAATTTTTAGTATGGCCTCTATGGAACATGTAATGACACCATGCCTAGTTTCATGTTTTTCAGACTTCGTTTGCATTTTCTAGAAAATGAAAACAAATAAGCTCCATGTTCGGGGTTGAGTCTTGGCACCCGAATCTTTGGAATTCAATTTCTCTACTAGGATAAGGCCTAAACATGGACTCAAAAACACAAGTAGGATTTTCAACCCAACTTTGTGAACTTTTTGATTCACTTGTTGTTCAAATTTGAATTATATTCACTAAATGTCTAGAAATGTAATAAATGACTTAAATATAGCGAATGAACCCTGAAAAATGCTAAATTTTGAAATGGAACATGTGATGGTGTATGTTAAGCATAGAAGAAGTTTCAAAGTCAAATGATGAAGCAACCGACACTTTGTCTTCACACCTGACCATTCCCTTCTTGAAACAACAATTTTTCCTCATAGATGTTTTGATTTCCGAGCGGTGTACGTCACAACTTTTGTGAAACCTTCTCTAATCTTTACTATAGCCTCTATGGATAATATATAACACCATAGCAGGTTTCATGTTTTTAAGACTTCATTTACATTTTCTAGAAATTAACCAGTAAGCTCCATTTCCGGGGACAGGTACGGGCACCATGATGTTCGGAATTCCTTTTGTTTTCTTGGATAAGGTCTAAATATAGACTCATTAACACAAGGTTTATTTTCCAACCGATTTTTACAAACTTTTCCATCTTACACAAACGAAAATAAATAAAAAGAAAATAAAAGAAAAGAAAGAAAAAAATAAATAAAATAAAAAATGATAGAAATAAAAGAATGGATATAAAAAAGGAAATAAATAAGAGAAAGTAAAAGAAAAGAAAGAAAATAAAAGAAAAATGAAAATAAATCTTTGCCCAGTGTTTTTTTCAGACACTGCGCCAAGTTTTTTTTTTTTTTTTGCCGAGTGTAACACTAGGCAAACCTCGAGTTTATCTAGTGTCAGATGTTTGCCGAGTGTATTTTCCGAAGCACTCAGCAAAGGCTATGTTTGTTGAGTGCTCAAGAATAATCACTCGGCAAACACTCCGGTACAAGGTAACATGGCGGATTCCCATGGTGTATTATGTCTTTATTAGGATTTGTGTTTGTGGCGAGTGATTTGGCCAAGTTCTTTAGAAATGGAGAAAGTGCATGGGCGAGCAGTCGCATTCATGCACGTATGGTTAATTAGCCGCATGTAGTTTTCTTAAGTCAATAGGCTGTTAATTAGGAGTCCGAGTCAAGTGGATCATGGAGAGGTTCCAGGAGGCGTTGCGTGGCTTTGGACGTGGATAGGTAGTTAGTGGTTAATGCATGCAACAACAATGCGTTTGTGCGTGGCTTTGGAAATGAATGCCGTGAGACTTAAATAGCACATAGTCTTGGACTGAATAAATTCAAATTATATGGTTCCTGGTGTTGAGCTTAGGGACATGATGCTTACCACATTCTCCCTTTATGCTTATAGATAGGCTTGTAAACATCGCTGATACATCTATATTGTTATCATCTCAATATTGTGTTTTTCCCTACTTCGTAGTTGTGTCGTGTCAGTGAATAGTGATATATATATGTAGTTGTGGATATGTGAGAAAAAATAAATAAGTTATTGTAGTGCTTGCATTAATCTTTGTATTGATCTTTCTTATTGAGCCGGTGGAAGACAAGAAAATCTTTCGGCATTGAATGTTTTGTTATTGCGCATTTACGTGAGCTTGTCAACATTTTCTCTACCACATGGCAGTGATGTGGGAGTGGAAGCATGTAAGTTGGTCGAATTAGTTCATTAATATGAGGAATTAGTTTGTGAGTTTTTTCTTAGAGGTGTTCATAATACTGTGTCATTGATTCATAAATTTCAACAGGCCTTTCTACAATGTGCTTATAATACACTAAATTTACAGATGCCACCATCTATGCGTTCTTGGGTCTGGAATATTTGGAGGAGCTTCCTCTGACAGCATAGGTGGTGGGAATGATGATTTGTGTGCTTGCTATTGTAAAATATTGTTATATGCTTACATGCCTCAAATATGGTCCAAGGATGAATTTCACAGAGTCTGACATTTAATACATATACGTTCAATTGAAAGATTGGTTAGTGGTACATACGGTAATCTATACAGACTTATCTTTTTGTAATAGATACCTATCTTTCTTTGTTTTAGGACCAATGGGGAGGGGATTTGACGGCTTGGAAGTCCAAATCTTGCTTTCTTTTAGAGGAAGAAATAAAGAGAAAAACAAATTGCTTGTAGTGGTAAATGGTGCATCAAAGTATTTGATCTGCAAATTGATACTTTGAATACATTTGCTTCTTGGATTTGGGCTTTTTTTAATCTCCAGATGATATATGTGGCAATCATCTTTCATTGCTGGCTTCTTATGATATTCCTAAAACCTAGGATGCAAACTTGATTGTGAGTTCACGGTTTGAGCTGTTGCATCTGGATTTAGAGTTGTAAATCAATCTGCCTGATGGGAATCTAAGAATAGCTTTCAGACTTCACACATAGAGACTAATATGTCACTTCGTATTATTGCTTTTTTTTACCTGTTGTAGTACACAATATAGCCATACCAATTTCAGAAATTATTCATTTGCCACTGAAGCTTATATTCTCTTATTTCACAAATTAACTAAGTATGAAGTAAAGAAGGTGATGTTTGTTCCTGGAGGGTGGAGCCCTAATATGTTCTTTCATCTCCTAGTGAGTTTTGTTACTTCTGCATGTAACATGACAGAGCTATTATTACTTGTTGTTTCTTCATTACCATGGATTAATTGTGACTCTTGGTTTCCTATGCTAAAAGCGATCAAAACATATATATGCCTTGATCTGTATTGTTTTTTGAGCAGATGCATTGATCTCTATTGATGTATTGTGTGAGGAAATTCCTTGCTATTGGCCCACTGTGGTCCTTAGTTCTTGTGCTAGCAGCAAATTAATTGATGTTACATATATTAAGAGGAAGATTATTTGCATGCTTTGGTTTTAGTCGTACTTTTTGAAAACATAGTACATTCAGGCCTTGCTTTGTATTGTTATGCCTTCTTCCCTTCAAGTTAGTGGGCCATTGGTTTTCCTATGTTGGGATTTGTGACAGTTTTTGCCCGGTTTTCTGTTAATTAATCTTTTGCCTCCGTTTTTTAATTTTAAAAAACTAGGACTTGGCTGATACATTGCTTGACTCCACACCTTTTTCCACTCCTTGTGCAGTTCTATGATAATAGCTAGTTTCATCTTTATTTTGATTTCATGTTGACACTTAATTAATTTCATCTTAAACAGAACAAAAAGAACCACCCTTTCCAAGGCAGTGCATTCTGGGGCCCTCTTTCCTACTGAGCCAAACGGCAAAGCGAGCTATATTGAGCATCACTAAACGTATGCAGTCCTTTAGCAGAGAGATTTGACATGCCTACTACTATATATAGTTGCATGTTAGCGTGCCCTGGCCATTTTTCACAATCTCATAACCAAGAATGTCCCTAACAATTTCAGTGAGAACGCCAGTGCATGCATGTACTACTTTGTGAACTTAAAATGAACAAGAGAATTCTTACCAAATCATCTTCCCCGTCCATCGAAGACCAAGAGAGAAAACCAGCAGAAAATTTAACCAATCTTAAACTGATGAGGACTCATAATGAATATATTAATTCCCCTGTCGAAGACCTGGAGAGGAAAGCCGCAGGAGATCCGATCAGTCTAACCCATACCGCCTGCATATATACACAACAGCATCATGTCACGTTTGTTAACCAGCGGTGGTGGAGTAACAATGGAACATGCGAAGGTTTAATATGGCACAAGTTTGACCTTGGTAGCAGACAAGAGCGGCTTGACAAAACGGAAGGGAAGAACTTCTCACCGCTAATGCAACCCTAATTGACCGAAGGAATGCGAGAGCCGGTCGAGAAGGAGTAGTACAGATTGGCTCCTCCTATTTTGTAACTAGAGAGTGCACGAATGACTAGTGTCTAAATAGAGGAGGGGTCCTTTGCTTGTGGTTGCAAGCCATGTTTTCTCTTTGCCAAAGCATGCATGAAGCGACGTGTGCATGTATGCTGCTGCTTTTTGTTTCTGCTTTTTCTTTTGGAAAGATGATTGCGATGCTGATGCTCTTGCCGGCCGATTTGGTTTCCATGCTACAGCAAAGTGCGGCAGTCCCTTTCTCCTTTGCTCCATGGTAAAATGTAGGACACATCCCCGTCATCTCCATGGTAAGACGCCGGAGTGCTGTTTGACTCTGGCCCCGGCAGTTCCTTGCTCATTCTAATCATCCGTCTCCGTCTCCGTCTCCGCATATGTCCCATTGCTTTCGTCTTTTTCTTTCCTTTAGATTAGAAACACAAAGGTACAACGTAGATGTACATAGTCATGTCTACATCAGGACCGGCCCTAGGCCATGGCGGGCTGGCACTGTGCTTATGTGCTACTACCTCCGTCCTTTCTTTCATTTTCAAGTTTAAAAGTAGCAACCCCTAAATCGGACGCCTCCACAGGACACGCCGGAGTGCTGTCTGGTTCTGGCTCCGGCAATTCCTTACTAATAAGCCATTGCGATGCTGATGCTCTTGCCGGTTTGGTTTCCATTCTACGGCAAAGCCATTGCACAGCAAAGTGCAGCAGTTCCTTTCTCCTTTGTTCCATGGTAACATGTAGCAACCCCGAAATCGGACACGTCCCCGTCATTCCTTACTCATCCCATGGTAAAAGACGCCGGAGTGCTGTTTGACTCTGGCTCCGGCAATTCCTTGCTCACTCTAATCATCGGTCGCTGTCTCCGCATATGTCCCATTGCTATCGTCTTTTCTTCTTTCCTTCAGGAACACAAAGGCACAACGTAGATGTACATAGGCATGTCTACATCAGGGTGGCCCTAGGCCCTGGTGGGCTGGCACCAGGCATGTCTACATCAGGGCAGGCCCTAGGCCCTGGGGGGCTGGCACTGTGCCTGTGTGCTACTGTAGCCGTCCTGGTTTACTAGTCTTTCTCATACTTTGACCATAATTTTAACTAACAAAATAGTATGAGTTATACGTAGGAAAATAACCGAAATGATAAGTGCCACAAGTCAGTTGCATGGCACTCCCGTCCTGACGTTTTTCGATGGCAATTCCAGTCACGTAAGGATGGCAAATTCCAGTGACACACGGTAAGTTTTGGTCAAAAATAAACTGAAGCACAAAAGTTGACATGGTTGCCAACTAAAGATGCCATCCTCGCGTAACTAAACTTGCCGTTGAAAATGTTCGGACTTACCATGTGCTCGGACCTGACATTCGGCACTTATCAGGGTCCAAAAATAATATCACTGAAAAGTGCATTCAAATACGAATCCAACAATACAATTTTTATGACATGCATTAATATTTGCAAGTCAAATATATTGTCAAACTTTGACCCAAAATGTGTACTATGAATGTATAGCATTACTCCTATAAAGGATGCTGGTGTACCCGCCTCGTGGGTCTTGTCGAGGACGAAGAGTGCCTCTGAGCCGTTCATTTCGAGGTGGCATGCCGCAAGGGCCTCTCGAGGACTCTCCCCGTCGTCTGATCTGCCCGGACGGCTCGGACCCGAGCGTCCCGGCCAGGCGGTCCATGACGGGTGGACCACGGGGCGAGCCCGGTGCCACCATCATTGGGCGGCGTAGTTCGCGTCTGCGGTAGCCTTCTGGGATGCCGCCTCACACATGACAGACTAGCCGGACCTGGCAATTCGTGTCTTCAGCCCCCGCCGGGCTGGTTCGGTCGTGCCAGACCTGGGCTGCCTGTCAGCGATGTATGCCCGCTTCCGTGTATAGTCGCTGGCGCCAGGCGGCCTACGCGGGTGAGGGTGCCATCCGCACCGTCCGTTACGCGATGACCTCCTGCGGCTAGCTCCCTGGCACGCCCCGTGCCGTCGGGTCGACGCGGTGACCCGCACCCAACCATGCTCCCTCTGGGTCCATGACGCATGGCCCAAGGCCTTGACCGGGGCACATGTCTGCGGGGATTTTTGTCATGCTGGTGTGAACCGTATCGCCCGCTACCTCTCGTGCATCGGGCAAGCTGGGTCCGGCCGTGAGCGTCACATTCCTCGGTTATGGGCGGGTGAAGCGCGTTCGCTTCTTGCTGGGCTTCCTCGTTCGCACGAGCCTGGCCGGGCATGACTGCTGCCCGGTGAGGTGCTTCCTGTTCGAGTCACGGTGAGGTGAGTCGTGGTATTTCGGTCTTTCTGCACTAGTGCAGAATCGGGCTATTGTCCCGGTTCGTAAGGACCTTTAGTCCCGGTTCTGCAACCGGCACTAAAGGGTGGGGACTAAAGGTCCCCCCTAGTCCCGGTTCAAGACGAACCGGGACCAAAGGCCCACCACGTGGCACGAGCCCGCGCCGGGGGCTGGGAGACCTTTAGTCCCGGTTGGTAACAGGTTTAGGGGTTTATGGGTTTATGATTTATTTTTCGTTTTAGTTTCGTGTTTTGCATTTAATTCTTTTTCATTTCAAACATATTTTACGCTACTACATATTGTACACGTTATGCATATATATAAATAGAATTTCTCGTAGAACTGATCATATATATATCATCGAATTTCTCGCACGACCATTCACATACATATATATATACAATTTGGTATATACAATTTCTCCTACAATTTGCAGATCATTACATGGAGGCATTAGGTCGATCTAGCTAGGTATGGTGTAATGGTATTCTTCTTTGGGATCTATGACCTGGTCGAGCAAAAATCCCGCTATTTCCTCTTGAATCACTCGTACGCGATTGTCTGGTAGGAGCTTATCCCGCATGTCCCTCATCTTTAAAGAAGGAGATCAATATGCATGCATTAGTTGTGTGTGTATATATTAGATAATGATGTAAAAATTATGAATAGTATTCTAGCAAACGTACCCATCGGTTTCTATCATCTTTGCTCCTTTCGGACGCCATCATGCGAATGTTCTCGCAAACGTAGTATGCACATAAATTAGTCGCCGGCGCCTGCTTCAGGGCCTTTACGAGAATAGAATTCAATCAGATAATAATTAATCAAGCATGATAATGGTATTGAAACTAGAATTAAAGAGATGTTAGCTAGCTAGTACTACTTAATTAATTACCTTGGGTCGCACCCATGTCAGCTGTTGTTTCCATTGGCCTTTAACCTTTTTGATGAACTTTTCCCAAGCCCTGCCCGCTGGCAAAGAAAATGAATAAAAGAGTTATTAATTAGTTGATATCAGGAAACGAACTAAAGAGGTCGACATAGTGCGATAATGATTAAAATTACCTGTCAACCATCCCCCTCACGATTGATTATTCATTAGCATCTTTAAGTAGTGAGTCCAGTACTTGAACTTTTTCCTTGTCAACTTCAATGATTAACAAGATCGAGTGGAAACTGCATGCGCACACGTTTGTATAATTAAGCGGGCATGTGCATAACTCATCAACTACACTTATTAACATCTAGTAAGCAAAAACAGAATTTGTAGTACAAGACAGTGTCACTCACCCGAAGTTGTAAGGAAGTAGTATTTTTGGTTGGGTATTTAGTCGCACCAAGAACTCTAGCAAGATTTTCTCTGTGTATGGTCGATCATATTCACGTGACCATGTCTCTTCATTAACGGTATTTGGGTCAATGAACCCAATGCCATAGCGTCCAGCTTTTTTAATTTCATAGATCTTCATTCTGCATAATACCACCGAAAAGAATATAGTGAGGATAATTACAGTTAACACTACTGGAATCAGCTTCTTTGCCGTCTGCCATGGCGGACGGCAAAGGCATGGATCACGGACGGCAAACATCTTTGCCGTCCGCCAGCAGACGGCAAACTTTCCGGCTGAACACGTGCCAGCAAAGGCCTTCTTTGCCGTCCGCTTCCTAGAAACGGACGGCAAAGGATTGTGCCGTCCGCCATCCGAGGCCAGCAGACGGCAAAGACAACGGACGGCAGTGCGGTGGCATGAGAGCCGTTAGGGGTTTAACGGCGCTCTTTGCCGTCTGCCAGTGGACGGCAAAGAGCCAGCTCAGCTAGGCAGTACTGGGAAGCTGCCACGTGGCCAGCTATGCCGTCCGCTGGCAGACGGCAAAGTGATTTGAATCTTTGCCGTCCGCTGGCAGACGGCAAAGTGACCAAATAGGCAGCCAGTGTTCCCAGGTTTCACAGGTAGCTGCCACGTGTCCTCTTTGCCGTCCGCTAGCAGACGGCAAAGAGGCTATGTATCCCCTGTTTTTATTTGAATCTATTTAATTTGACAGGGTTTCAAACACAGATATATATATATATATTTTTTTTTCACAGCCACACACAGATATACATATATGATGTATCCAACACACAGATATACATATACATATCTATCTCCATCCATGACAACATACATATATACATAAGAAACATAGTTCCATTCATATATACATATTACATATCACAATGTTCATCCAACACATTGTTCCATGCATCCATATAACAAGTTCCACATAGTGAATTAAATCTGCAAAATAGAAACAAGAAAGTTAGAAGAAGAAGACTAGAATCAGAAGAAGAAGAAGAAAATAAAGAAGAAGAAGAAGTAAGCATACTTAGGTAAAATGGAGCTAACCTAGCTAATTGTGCCATTTTTGAGTGAACTAAGCATATTATGCCATTTCTGATATAACTTAGAGCTAACTTCATTTTGGAGGAAGAAGAAAACTAGAAGAAGAAGAAGAAGAAGAAGACTTCTTCTTCTTCTTCTTCTTCTTCTTCTTCTCTTCTTTTTCTTTCTTCTCTTCTTTTCTCCTATTCCTTCTTTCTTCCTCTTCCTGGATTTTCTTCTATCTTATTATGTCATTTGTGGACTAAAAAGGATAAATTATGTCATAAATGGACTAAATAGGCTAAATAAGAAAAAATGCCATTTTTGAGCTTACCTAGCTAATTATGCCATTTTTGACCTAACTAAGCATATTATGAGATATAACTTAGAGCTTACTTCATTTTGGAGAAGAAGAAGAAGAAGAAACTAGAAGAAGAAGAAGAAGAAGAAGAATATATTCTTCTTCTTCTCTCTCTCTTCTTCTTTTTTTCCTATTCCTTCTTTTCTTCCTCTTCCTTGATTTTCTTCATCTTATTATGTCATTTGTGGACTAAATAGGCTAAATTATGTCATAAATGGACTAAATAGGCTAAATAGAAGAAAAATGCCATTTTTGAGCTTACCTAGCTAATTATGCCATTTTTGACCTAACTAAGCATATTATGCCATTTTTGATATAACTTAGAGCTAACTTCATTTTGGAGAAGAAGAAGAAGAAGAAAACTAGAAGAAGAAGAACAAGAAGAAGGAGAAGAAGAAGAAGACTAGAAGAAGAAGAAGAAGATCTTCTTCTTCTTCTTCTAGTCTTCTTCTTCTTCTCCTTCTTCTTCTTCTTCTTCTTCTTCTTCTTCTTCTTTTCTTCCTATTCCTTCTTTCCTTCCTCTTCCTTGATTTTCTTCATCTTATTATGTCATTTGTTGACTAAATAGGCTAAATTATGTCATAAATGGACTAAACACACTAATTAAGAAGAAAAATACCGTTATCACGGAGATGTAGGAATGGTCGGGGCTGCGCCAGTGCCAGACGGAGGTGAAGGACCGGTCGGGGTTCCGGCATTGGCAGAAGGAGTGGTCGATGCTTGTCGGGAGCCATGCAGCACCAAAGATTATTTCCCATAATGCCTCGTTAGCAAGTTCACAAACTGAAATGTGAATAGTAGTAAGCAACGACCATTCAAATCAAACTCACCGTGGTCGCCGGAGCAATCTGGGGCATCGGCGGAGGGGCCTGACCGTTTTTCTCGCACAAGCTCTGCACATTTGGTTGTCACGAGTCAGTCATATTAGATAGTAATGCGAACATTACGTGCATGATTGGGCTAATATGCACGAGAAACGTACCACGATGAGCTCGTATAGGGCCCGGTTAGCGCTGTCGTTCCGGTTCCTCTCCTCCTCCAACAGCTTAGCCGTCTTCTCCTCCATCTCCCTCTCCCTCTCCGCCGCCTCCCTTTGTGCCTCCCTTTTTGCCTCCCTTTTTGCCTCCTCCAGAAGCTCCTTCGTCTTCAATCTCTCTTTCTCAACAATAGCCTGCAACACACCACTCCTCATTAGCATTGTAATCATCGACGGACGCACACACAATGTAATGGAGGAAAGGTGAGAGAGTCCGTATAACTAACCGCCATGGCGATCTCCGCGGGCCGTGCACGAGGCGTTATCTCAGGATCAGAGCTACTCAGGCGCTTCTTGATCTGTAGGAGAGTCTTAGGACAACGTATCAGTCCATCACCAATGGCTAGAGAGCCATGGGACCTCCCGCCAGCAGATATCATCACCAGCTCTGTATCAAAAGGATCCTGGCTCGGGTTAAAGTCCTCCCCTTTCCTCGCCTTCCCCTAGTGTCTGTACTTCACAAGCTTGTGGTGGGAGGTCTTGTTGGTGAAGTTCTCTGGATCATCTAGGTTAGACTCCGTGAATGGCTTGGCCTTCTTGTACGGGGCCATATGGGCCATGCCATAGAGGTCGAACAGACCTGGCACAGGCTTCTTGTGGTGGTGCGCCTGAGAGAGAGGAACAAAATATTAGTTAAGGGCTCAAGCTAGCATGAAGAATGATATTGCTATGTAAATAGGTCATTTTGGAGCTAAGAAAGGTTATTATGTCATTTTCGAGGAAAATAAGCTAAGTTTAGGTCATTTTCGAGGTAACCAAGATTATTATGCCATTTTTGACCAAATTATGCTAATTATGTCATTATTGAGCTATCCAAGGTTATTATGTCATTTTAGAGCTAACTATAGCATATTTAGGCATTCTATAGAGCTATCTAAGGTTATTATGTCATTTTAGAGCTAATTATGTCATGAATGAACTATCTAGCATGAAGAATGAATTGCATGAATCATGTAGCAAACCACATACCCAGTTATCCCCATACTCAAACAGGTTGGAGCTCCCTTGATGGTGTGGCACACCTTCCATTTGGTCGCGCTTATCCTTGGCCCTTTGGTGTTCGACTTTCCATTGGGCAGAGCACCACGCATCCACCAACGCCTCCCAACAGTCCATCTTATCCACACACCATCTCGGGGGCACCTAAGTGAGTCAAGAGAAATTTCAGCGCTACGCCTACGAATCAAATCAAGAAAACTAAGTTCAAGGCCTTAAGAATAGGTAATTACCTGCATGTACTTCTCCTTACTCAGAAACTTGCCACGACACTTCTGCTTGCCCCTCCTAATACCCTTCGAGGCGTAGTAGTCTCGAACGGCCTGCACCCGAGCCTCGTGCCTTAAGTTCTGAAGTAGGCGCTTGCACTCGTTTTCGACAACCATACACGCGGCCTCCTGCTCTCCCTCTGAAACCCTGTAGAAGGTCTGCAATCAAACAAGACAACACTGATTAGTACAATCACTAGGTACTGTTGATTTTTAATTTTGTAAAGGAGAAATTACCCAAAACCGACGGAACAAGACACCGTCTCGCACAAGACACCGTCGACCCTCTCCTCCGGCGGGGCCGGGGCAACCGAGTACAGCTCCCAGGTCAGTGCTAGCTGTGGAAGCTGACCCTCACCGGGCAACGTGACCCACCCAGGGAAGTGCTGCCGGCAAAGCACACCAAGGACCTGGTTGGGCCTACGGGAACCACGGCGGTGTACCCAGCCCCTGCAGTATGACAAGGCCAACGCATTAGATATTAATTTGAAGGAACATGAAGGCAAAAGGTTAAAAAATAGTAAATGCACTTACTTCAACCCTTTAGGCGCAATCAACCACCTCTGGTCGGGGGTCGTCGGCACGGGCGGGAGCTTTGTACAGCCACGCTTGTAGACCTTCTTGCCCTTCTCAACCAGCTCGTCGTCGCTATAGCTATCTTCTGAAAAGATGTCCTCGCTACCATCCTCCGAGCCACTAGCCTCCGGAGTCTCGTGGGAAGAAGACTCCGGGACCTGGGACGAAGACCCCGTGACCGGAGTCTTCTGGGACGAAGACTCTAGGACCCGAGTCTGGTGGGGCGAAGGATCAGCGACCGGAGGCTCATGGACCGGAGTCCGAGGGTCCACGTAAGACGGAGCACTCCTGTGGTCGGGTGAATCAGCTGAGGGTGGCAGCGAGGAAGGCGTAGCAGCCTTCCTACCTCTCCCACTGCCACGTCCACCTCTACCAGCCTTCTTCGTCCTCCCCCGACCTCTCCCAGCCGTAGAAGAAGCGCCTGCCGTAGCTGTCTGCATACCATCCTGCACCGCTCTCCGGAGGGGCTGCGCTGCAATAATGCAACCACCCCTCCCAGTAGCGCTCGCAGGAGGCTCGGGGCGCTCTGGACCCTTGCCCACCATCCTGTCAACACCTGCAATGACAAAAAGTAAACGAAATTAGTACAACATAAAAAATTTGGATACCTGACATGAACATAATAATATGTATATAATTTAAGTGTATCATAATCATGAACATAATAAAAATACACCCGATCAACACAAATATATATGGGGTCGGGGTGTGGTGTCAGGGTGTCGGGGTCGGGGTCGGGGTGATGGTGTCCAGGGTGCGGGGTCGGGGGTAAGGGTGGGTGTGTGTAGGGGTTGTCGGTGGTCGGGGGTGTCAGGTGTCGGGGTGTCGGTGGTCGGGGTCGGGGTGTGGTTTCAGGGTGTCGGGGTCGGGGGTGTCGTGCCGGGGTGTCGTGTCGGGTCGGGGTGTCAGGGTGTCGGGGTCGGGGTCGGGGTGTGGGTCGGGGTGTGGTGTCAGGGTGTCGGTTGGTCGGGGTCAGGGTCGGGTTGTGGTGTCAGGGGGTCGGGGGTCGGGTGCGGGGTGTCGTGCCGAGGTGTCGGAGTGTCGGGTGTCGGGGGTTGGTCGGGTATCTTTTTTTCCTTTTCTCTTTTTCTTCTTCTTCTTCTCCTCGTCTCCTCTTTCTTCTTCTTCTTCTCCTCCACTTCTCTTTTCTCTTCTTCTTCTTTCTTCTTCTTCTTCTTCTTCTTCTTTCTTCTTCTTCTTCTTCTTTCTTCTTCTTCTTCTTCTCTTCTTCTTCTTCTCTCTTTCTTCTTCTTCTTCCTTCTTCTTTTCTTTTCTTCTCCTCCTCCTCCTCCTCCTCCTCCTCTCCTCTTCTCCTCCTCTCCTCTCTCTCTCTCTCTTCTTCTCTCTTCTTCTTCTCTCTCTTCCTCTTCTTCTTCTTTTCTTCTTTCTTCTTCTTCTCTCTCTCCTTTTTCCTCTCTCTTCTCTTCCTTCTCTTCTTCTTCTCCCTCTCCGTTCCTCCCTCCTTCTACTTCCTCTAACTAAACTAAAACTAATCTAAAATAAACTAAACTAAAACTAAAACTAATCTAAAATAACTAAACTAAAATAAACTAAAACTAAAACTAATCTAAAATAACACTAAACTAATCTAAAAACTAAACTAAAACTAAAACTAAACTAAAACTATAACTAAACAGAAACTAAACTAAGGAAAAAAAGAAACTAACTAAACAAAAAAAGGGGAGGAGCTCACCTGGTGTGAGGGGGCGGCCGACGGCTGCGGCGACCGCTGGAGGAGGCGGCGACCCGGTGGAGGGGGGGCCGGACGCAGCGGCGGGACGGGGGCGGGGACGGCGACGGGGCGGGGACGGCCGCGCGGGACGGGGCGGGGCACGTCGGGCGTGGCGGCCCGACGTGGAAGAGGCGGCGGGGCCGCGTGGAGTCGGGGGAGGGGGTGCGGGGTCGCCGGCTTACCCGGACGGGTCGCGGCGGCGGCGCGGGCCGGTGTGGGTGGGGGATGGCGACGGAGGGGAGGGGGCGGGGCAGGGGGGGGTTGTTGCGGGCGACTTGGACGGGGCGGCTCCGCGGTTTGCGGTGGAGGTCGGGGGGCGCAGGGGAGGGGTGCGGGGCGGCGGGGCAGCCGGCTACGGCAGACGGGGTCGGCGGCGGCGGCGCGGGTATGGGTGGGGAGGAATGAGAGAGTGGAGAGAAGAGAGGGGGGCGGGACGGCCGTTAACGTACCCGCCTCTTTGCCGTCAGCCAACGGTCGGCAAAGTTTCTTTGCCGTCCGCTTGCGGACGGCAAAGAGGTGGGGCCGGTGGGCTTGAGTTGGTTAAACAATAACTGGACCCACCCACCTCTTTGCCGTCTGCTAGCGGACGACAAAGATTCTTTGCCGTCAGCCAGCGGACGACAAAGAACAGGCTGATGGCAAAGACTTTGTTTGCCATCAGCCACATCTTTGCCGTCCGTTTTCTTGTGGCGGACGGCAAAGACCTTATTTGCCATCAGCAAGCGGACGGCAAAGAATTAGCAGACGGCAAAGAAGTGGATTCCAGTAGTGTAATGAACGAGCACTACAGCTAGCTAGAGACTTAACTTACAGAAAGAAATCACTTACAGACAATAGCAACTGACGATAGATTTGTCGAGTGCGTCTTGATTGAATAACTGAAACAGTTCTTGAAACTCAACCCACAGAGCTTTTTCATGGAAGTAATGCTCTTCTTTGACTTGCACCATGAGGGACTCTTTATCGGTAGTCTTGGCTTCTCTCATGTACCATTGATGCAATTCATACATTCTCGTTGATAGACGCCTGATCTCCTCAGGCTTGACCATAGGTTCGCCGCGGACATATTTCCGTTTTAGTTCCTCCTCTTTAAACGTTTCCATGGGCTCGATCTCTAGGAGTTGTTTTACAGTGACACCGGCCTCTTCAGCCATCCTTCTATGATCGTCGGTTATTACCAGCTGATCGGCGCCGGTACTCACATGTGTTGGTACAATGAGCGGGGGGATAGATTGCACCGCCTGTTCTCCCAGCTGGGGAACAATTTTCCCGCTTTTTTTGGCAGCTGCTTGGCTCGAGCTTGAGCTCGACTCCTTTTTTTGTGCTTGATATGAGTTCTTGATTTGGCGCTCATAGTCTGAGTCAATATGCTTGCGAGCTGGTGGTTGAGCCATATGAATAAAGTGGTCAATGACATGCTCATGTACTTTCTCCTCTGGCGGCGGGGGCGGTTTCGGTCCAAAATGGGCCTTCACTTGGACTTGCACTTCGATCTCATTTTCCTCGTAATTCAGGTGGTAAGGCAACCTCGGAAGAGGCTTGAGGCTTGGACCAAATCTGTATTTCTTGCCTCCTCTTGTGCCGCTAGCCGCCGTAGCTGCAGCGCCTCTCTTCCGCTGTTGCTTAGGCGGCGGAGCCCGCTGAGGCGGTGGAGACGACTGACGTGGTGCCTGACTTGGAGGAGGAGTCGGCTGACACGGTGCCAGACTTGGAGGAGGAGGAGTGGGCTGACGCGGTGCTGGACTTGGAGGAGGAGGAGTGGGCTGACGCGGTGGTGGACTTGGAGGAGGAGGAGTGGGCTGACGCGATGCCGGACATGGAGGAGGAGGAGTGGGCTGACGCGGTGGCGGACTTGGAGGAGCGGGAGTCTACTGAGGCGGCGGCGGACTTGGAGGAGGAGCCGGCTGACGCGGTGTCGGTGGCCTTGGAAATACGATGCAATCCTTTCTCCATAGAATCACACGATGTACGGCCTCTCCCAGTGTGCGCTCATCGTCACCTCCAGGAATGTCAAGCTCTTGCCCCGAATATTGTGCCACCACTTCATCAACCCCAACACGAGCATAGCCAGCTGGAATCGGATTGCAATGGAAGGTTGCTTCAGGGGGATTTGTATAAGCAACGCCGTCCGCCACCTTCATGGATATGTTCTTCATTTTAAAGTGTTGCTCACAAGTTGTCGTATCTATGATATCATCCACAGGGTATCTATCCAGCAGTGCATCATCGCCCGGGGCGGAACCCACGCTGCATCTCGGCATGGATGGGACGGTGCTATCCAATGCTGGATCCGCTAGCTGCTGCCGCTGCTGAGACCCCCTTTCCTGGCTAAGTGAGTCGATCTGCTGCCGCTGCCGCTGGAAAGCGAGTGCCAACACCGCGTGCTTTGATTCTACGATGCGAAGGCGGTCTGCTTCCTGCTTCCTCTCCTCCTCCTCCAGCTTCCTCTTCTGCTCCTCCTGCTGCTTCTTTCTCGCACGGCTTCTATAGTCGGCGTTCCAGTCCGCAAACCCCTCAAACCACAGGACAACGCCTTTGCCTCGTGTTCTTCCCGGGTGTTCAGGATTCTTCAGGGCGTGTGTAAGCTCGTCGTTCTCTCTGTTGGGCTTGAACACACCCGTTCGAGCCTCTTCTATTGCAACAAGTAAACGCACATCGGCTCCTTTAAGACTTGCCCGCTCCAAAACCTCGCCTATCTTTGGGTCCAACGTCCCCCCATGCGCATAGAACCAAGTCCTGGACCTAGGGGGCCAGCGCAATGTAACTGGAGTGACGCCTGCATCTATCATCTCTTGCTGAGCGAGATCCCACTTAGGCCGGGCCACCTCGTAGCCACCTGGCCCCAGCTTATGGTGCCACTCCTTTTTCATGGCATTAATCTTGTTTATTCTCGACCGTTCCTGAGCTACTTTCGATTCTTTGAATTTCACGAAAGCGTCCCAGTGAGCTCTTGCCTTCTCCAGTGTTCCCTTGAATTCTGGAGCCTTCTTTCCTGCATTGACGTACGCGACCCATATACTTTTCTTGTGGTTGTTGAATGCTATCGCCATGTTCCTAAGAGCAGCGTTATTGACTTTCTCCGCATCTGCATCTGTGAAATGATCTGGTAGGGTGAAATGTGACATGAGAGATTCCCAAAGCCGATCTTTTGCTCTTTGGTCGACAAAAGTAACATCTGGATCTTCCTTTGCTGGCTTTTTCCATTCTTGAATGGAGATCGGGATTTGGTCCCTGACAATAACTCCGCATTGACGAATGAACTTGTTCGCATTCTTCTTAGGTTCGCGCGGTTCGCCATTAGGTTTGATGGCATCGATGTTGTACTTTACGCCATCCTTCAACTTTTTGGCCGGGCCTTGAACTGTCCTGCTGCTTGTAGAAGATTTGCTCGATCCGGAGGGCTAAAAGAAGAAAGATCGATTTGTTAATATATATACAAATCAATTAAAACATGTGATGATCACCAGATGCCTGCTTATATAAATATACCTCGCCGGTCTTTGTTATTTCAAGAACAACATTTCCTTCGTCATCGAAGGTCTGGACTTCATCTATTTGTTCGTCTTCACCAAATATCATACCCTCACTGGTAGGGTTCAGATATTGTGAGCCGTCATCTTCTTCATTCCCATCTAGGCTCGGGGAGCGTATAATGTCGAACAGGGCCTCTTCTCCTTCTCTGCCGGTATTGTCCATAGCTTTTATTTAACTAATCCAGAAGAAAGATAAAACAATTTAGTATTCAAATTATAATGCATGCATGCAATCAATAAGGAAAAACTGAATCATAGTAGATAATATGCATCTCGAATAATCCAGATAATTGATATGCATCATCGAATATAATCTCGAATACATCGTCTCGAATATTATCGAATAATTATAATCTCGAATACATCGTCTCGAATATTATCTCGAATACATCACTAGCTAATACAGATCGAATACTATCAAATAATCTAGTTCACTCGCGGTGGACACCCAAAGAGAAGGAACCATCACAGGATCATAGCTCGGGTGAGATCTCTGAAGAACCTGCCAGGTATTGGAGAACCTGACGTCCAACGCAACCATGTAGCGATGGACGTGCTCGTCCTCCTCCCTGACACGGTGACGTACCACCTCTGCAGGGGACGCCAGCCTCCGCACCGAATGTGGCCCATGCGCCCGCCACCAAAGAAGCTCCGGGTCGACAACGGGACCCGGGTTCCTCACCAAGATGCGCGCCCCTGAAGGTAGCACCTCCCAGTGCCAGCCCGGCGGAGCCCAGTCCCGGACATGGCGCCTCTGAAGCAGGACGTCGTCACGAAGGGGTCGACGACGAGGATGCGGGCCGGGCATCGTTGACGTCGAGAACAAATTCTATGCAAATGTAACCTTTTTTAAATGTTTGGATTGTGATTTCTTAATATACGAGGAAATTTTTTAGTCCCTGGCTAGGAACAGGATTCGGAATCATACCGGATTCTCTTAACCTTTTAGGGATTTAACAAAATGGTGCCATTCTGGATGTGCAGAAAATGGTCCATATTTTTCCTGATCTCATCTACCCTTCTATATGTCACGTCGTTTAGTGTCAAAGAATTCAAGAAAACTATGGTTTCATCATTAGCCGGAAGTAACAGGCGCATGATGGTACAAATCGGTCCAAATTGTTTTGAAACGGAGTCCCGGATAGGATAATTAGCTTTTTGGTACAAAGTTCGGCAAGAGCCTTCCGAATATCGCTATTTGGAAGGCCTTTGCTGAAATTCGTATCAAAAAGCGAATTATCCTATCAGGAACTCCGTTCCAAAACAACTTTGGAGAGCTTCGTACCATCATGCGCCTGTTACTTCCAGCTAATGATGAAGCCATGGATTTCTTCAATACTTTGACAGACAACGTGACATATAGAAGAATATATATATATATATATATATATATATATATATATATATATATATATATATATATATATGAGATCATAAAAAAAATGGAATAACTTGTGCACATCCATAATGGGGGCATTCTTGATAAATCGCTTATTAAAGGACTAAGAGAATCTATTGTACAATACATACATATACTAATTAATTGCATATACATAACAAACTTTTGCAAATACAACATTAAAATATTCAACTTTTGCAAATACTAATTGCTATACATTGGATCAAATGTCAAAATTCTAGTTACATTGGATGTCAAAATTCAAACTTTCTCTCAAATGTACATCTATGTCATTCTTGCATCTATGTCAAAATTCAAACTTTGACATATGAAAAAATGTTGCATATTTGATCATATTTCACTCTAGATCAAAAAATTTGTCGACCAAATCTATGTAAATTTCACCGTTCATGTACACATACACATATATACATATACATTGTATAAAATAATCATCTAAAACATCTAACATTCCTATATATACATACATATACATTATTATACATCTAACATAAAAAATTCCTATACTCATGTAACATATATAGTACATAACATTATTCATATATATATATATATATATATACATATATACATCTAACATTCATCTACATATACATCTAATTCCTACTCATCTATATAACACAAAAAAACAGATGAACAACAATGGAAAAAAAAGATGGCCGCCACCGGAGCTCACTCAGGGGGTCGGGTCATCGTGGTGGGGGCCGGGCGGCGTGGAGGAGTGACGCGGGCTCGTCGGGGCGGGGGATCGGAGGAGCGAGGCGCCGGCACGCGGGCTCGTTGGGGTGGGGTCGGAGGAGAGCGAAGCGCCGGCGCGCGGGCTCGATCGGAGAGGACGACGACGGCGCGCGGCGTGTAGGAGGCATCGACGGGGCCCACGTGGAGAGCGGCGCGGGCGGGCTCGAGGCCGGCGGCGACGCAGTCGGGCAGCCTGACGGCGTCGTCGAGGCGGGCGGCAGAGCGGAAGAGGATGAATGGAGTGAAAAATTCATAAGTGTTGTATATAGGAGGCACCTTTAGTCCCGGTTGGAGCCACCAATCGGGACTAAAGGTGAATTTTGGCCAGGCCAAGTGGCGGGAAGCGACCACCTTTAGTCACGGTTGGTGGCTCCAACCGGGACTAAAGGGGGGCCTTTAGTCGCGGTTGGAGCCACCAACTTTTTAGCACATGCTATGTGGGTAAAATGATGATACCATGCCAACTTTCAACCTTTTCATAGTTCATTTGTAGTTCTTTTCAATTTCAGGGTCATTTAGCTCAAAAAAATCAGTAAATGCATGAAAAATAGCAAATGAAGTCGAAAAGGTTGAAAATTGATGATGTGGCTTTGAATGGTGCATACTGAATGCACAAAAAGTCTGGAGTTGAAATAAGTTTAAAAAAATGAAATGCCATTGTATAACAGATGAGTTTTCGTCCGAAACCCTGATACTTTGCAAGAGATTGTCCATTTTGTACACGAAGTGCATCCAGTTTTTGCCGTAACCCTCTCAACTTTTTAGCACATGCTATGTGGGTGAAATGATGATACCATGCCAACTTTCAACCTTTTTAGAGTTCATTTGTAGTTCTTTTCAATTTCTGGGTCATTTAGCTCAAAAAAAATTAGTAAATGCATGAAAAATAGCAAATGAAGTCGGAAAGGGTTGAAAACTGATGACGTTTGTCCGAAGCACATAAGTACACGTTTCAAATGCCAAAACACATAAGCACCCTAACTATTACAAAGATTCCCTCCGGTTTGTCCAAAGTGGGACTTTCCATATATATAAGTCTCGAATACATCACTAGAGAAGAAAGTGATGACAGTGAAGCCAGTCACATCCCAGAGTGGGATCTTTGGGTGTAAAACTTTTTCTTCGCATGTGTCCCTTTACGCCGTAACCATGGACAATATTCATCATTTAACTGGATGCTCGGGTCAATATTCACTTTGAAGGGAGCAATTTCATGAAACTTTTCATAATCTTCTGACATGTCTGTCTTGTCATCCACTCCCACGATGTTTCTTTTCCCTGAAAGAATTATGTGGCGCTTTGGCTCATCGTATGATGTATTCGCTTCCTTATCTTTTCTTTTTCTCGGCTTGGTAGACATGTCCTTCACATAGAAGACCTGTGCCACATCATTGGCTAGGATGAATGGTTCGTCTACGTACGCAAGATTGTTGAGATCCACTGTTGTCATTCTGTACTACGGGTCTTCCGTTACCCCTCCTCGTGTCAGATTGACCCATTTGCACCGATACAAAGGGACATTCAAACCACGCCCATAGTCAAGTTTCCATATCTCCTCTATGTAACCATAATATGTGTCCTTTCCCCTCTTGGTTGCAGCATCAAAACGGACACCATTGTTTTGGTTGGTGCTCTTTTTATCTTGGGCGATCATGTAAAATGTATTCCCATTTATCTCGTACCCTTTGAAAGTCATTATATTCGAAGATGGTAACTGGGACAGCAAGTATAGGTCATCTTCAACAGCGTCGTCATGCATGGCATGTGTCTGCAACCAACCGGTGAAAGTCCCAGTTTGTTCACTTGTAATCCAGTTGTCAGACTGCTCCGGGTGTTTGGAGTGTAGAATATTCTTGTGTTCTTCGATATATGGAGCCACAAAGGCAGAATTTTGTAGAACTGTGTAGTGTGCTTGAGTGAGAGAATGCCCATCCATACATATTATTGCTTTCGGTCCTAGCGTGCCATTTCCACCTAGTCTGCCCTTATGTCGCGATTCAGGAACACCAATCGGCTTAAGGTCAGGAATAAAGTCAACACAAAACTCAATGACCTCCTCATTTTCATGGCCCTTGGAGATGCTTCCTTCTGGCCTAGCACGGTTATGAACATATTTCTTTAAGACTCACATGAACCTCTCAAAGGGGAACATATTGTGTAGAAATACAGGACCCAGAACGGCAGTATCTTTGCATAGGTGAACTAGGACGTGCGACATGATATTGAAGAAGGATGGTGGGAACACCAACTCGAAACTAACAAGACATTGCACCAAATCATTCTCTAACCTTGGTATGATTTCTAGATTGATTACCTTCGGAGAGATTGCATTGAGGAATGCACATAGCTTCACAATGGCTAATCGAACGTTTTCCGGTAGAAGCCCCCTCAATGCAACCGGAAGCAGTTGCGTCATAATCACGTGGCAGTCATGAGACTTTAGGTTCTGGAACTTTTTCTGTGCCATATTTATTATTCCCTTTATATTCGATGAGAAGCCAGACGGGACCTTCATACTGAGCAGACATTCAAAGAAGATTTCCTTCTCTTCTTTGGTAAGAGCGTAGCTGGCATGACCCTGATGTATGCCGTCTTTTCCATGCATACGTTGCTGGTCTTCCCGTGCCTCCGGTGTATCTTTTGTCTTCCCATACACGCCCAAGAAGCCAAGCAGGGTCACGCAAAGATTCTTCGTCAGGTGCATCACGTCAATTGCAGAGCGGACCTCTAGGTCTTTCCAATAGGGTAGGTCCCAAAATATAGATGTCTTCTTCCACATGGGTGCGTGTCCGTCAGCGTCATTCGGAACAGATTGTCCGCCAGGACCCTTTCCAAAGATTACCTTTAAATCCTTGACCATATCATGTACATCATCACCAGTACGGTGAGGAGGCTTCGTCCGGTGATCTGCCTCAGCTTTGAAATGCTTGCCTTTCTTTCTTATGGGATGCCTGCTCGGAAGAAATTGATGATGTCCGAGGTACACATTCTTCTTACAATTATCCAAATATATACTGTCGGTATCATCCAAACAGTGCGTCCATGCGCGGTATCCCTTGTTTGTCTGTCCTGAAAGGTTACTGAGAGCAGGCCAATCATTGATGGTCACAAACAGCAACGGATGTAGGTCAAATTCTTCCTGATTGTCCTCATCCCATGCACGTACACCTTTTTAATTCCACAGCTGTAAGAGTTCTTCAACTAATGTCCTTAGGTACACATCAATGTCGGTGCCGGGTTGCTTAGGGCCTTGGATGAGCACTGGCATCATAATGTACTTCCGCTTCATGCAGAACCAAGGAGGAAGGTTATACATACATAGAGTCACAGGCTAGGTGCTATGATTGCTGCTCTGCTCCCCAAAAGGATTAATGCCATCTGCGCTTAGACCAAACCATACGTTCCTTGTGTCATCTGCAAAGTCCCTCCACTTCCTCTCGAATTTTCTCCACTGCGATCCGTCAGCGGGTACTCTCAACTTCCCGTCTTTCTTACGGTCTTCTTTGTGCCATCGCATCAACTTGGCATGCTCTTTGTTTTGGAACAAACGTTTCAACCGTGGTATTATAGGAGCATACCACATCACCTTGGCAGGAATCTTCTTCGTGGTGCGCTCGCCCTCGACATCACCAGGGTCATCGCGGCTGATCTTATAGTGCAATGCACCGCATACCAGGCATGCACTCAAATCCACGTACTCACCACGGTAGAGGATGCAGTCATTAGGGCATGCATGTATCTTCTGCACCTCTAATCCTAGAGGGCAGACAGCCTTCTTTTCTTCATACGTACTGTCGGGCAATTCGTTGTCCTTTGGAAGCATCTTCTTAAACATTATCAGCAACTTTCCAAATCCCTTGTCAGATACACCATTCTCTGCCTTCCATTGCAGCAATTCCAGTGTGGTGCCCAGCTTTTTCTTGTCAGCTTCGCAATTTGGGTACACGATTTCTTGTGATCCTCTAACATGCGTTGCAACTTCAGCCTCTCCTTTTCACTTGCGCAGTTTCTCTTTGCATCGGCAATGTCTCGACCAAGATCATCAGCGGGCTCATCTGATGCCTCTTCTTCAGCTTCTTCCCTCATTGCTGGCTCAGCTTCTTCCCCCATTGTTGTACCATCATATTAAGGGAACCCATGGCCAGGATAGTTGTCGTCGTCCTCTTCTTCTTCATTGTCTTTCATCATAACCCCTCTTTCTCCGTGGTTGGTCCAAACATTATAGTGGGGCATGAAACCGGACTCAAACAGGTGGACGTGAATGGTTCTTGACTTAGAGTAATTCTGATCATTCTTACAGCCAACACATGGACAAGACATAAAACCATCCGACCGCTTGTTTGCCTCAGCCGCAAGCAGAAAAGTACGCACGCCATCAACGAACTAGGGAGAGCATCGGTCATCGCACATCCATTGCCGGCTCATCTTCATTACACAGCACCGAAAAGACCAAATTAATACAAGTTCATACACACTTATTCTCATAAAACAACATACAAACTATCTAGCTAAAGCATTTAAATGCAACAACAAATGCGATTAAGATCGCAACTAAGGAAACAATTGATCCAACAGCATAATGATACCAAGCCTCACTATCAATGGCATATTTTCTAATCTTTCTAATCTTCAAGCGCATTTTCTCAATCTTGATCTTGTGATCATCGACGACATCGGCAACATACAACTCTAGTTTCATCTTCTCTTCTTCAATTCTTTTCAATTTTTCTTTCAAATACTCGTTTTCTTTTTCAACTAAATTTAACCTCTCGACAAGAGGGTCGGTTGGAATTTTCGGTTCACATACCTCCTAGATAAAAATTTGTCATAAACACGAAATGCAACAAATAGTTATAAAAGAGAATATACCACATCCGAATCATAAACCGGACGAGGGCCGATAGGGACGGATATCAAAACCATGACACTATGTATAACAAACAACGTACGGGTAAGAAAATTATACAAGTAACTATATATCTAAATCACACAAACATGATTTTTTTATATAAAAAAGATAAGAACAAGAGGCTCACCAAGGTGGTGCCGGCGACGGGACGGTGCCGGCGATCGACGGTGGTCGTTAGGACGGGGACGGGAAGGCACTAAGTAAACCACACCTACATATGCAAACTAAGAGTTAATTTGAGCTCAAATTGCATGTAAATCAAATAAACTACCACATATAATTACTCCCAAACTAAAACCCACAAATCAATATACTTATAGAGCATTGCAAGAGCTAATCTAGCAATGAGAGATGAAAGGACAAAGTTGCTAACCTTTGTGATCACTTGGATGGATGGGGGGCCTTCAAATCTTGACAAATTTTGGCAAAAATGAAGGATGATCTTGAGCAATGGGGAAGAACAGAGGAGAGGAAGGAATGAAATGGGAAAATAAGAGAAATGGGCTCGGGCTCGACGAAGGGTTTATATAGAGGCATCTTTAGTCCCGATTGGTTATACAAACCGGGACTAAAGGTGCATCTCTAGTCCCGGTTCGTGTCACGAACCGGGACTAAAGGGGTTGGTGAGGCCCAGCCTGCCACCACCTCTTTAGTCCCGGTTTGTGGCACGAACCGGTACTAGAGGTTCAACACGAACCAGCACTAATGAGTGCCGCCCGCCTAGCCGTTGGAACTGGCACTAATGATCACATTAGTGCCGGTCCGTAATTAAACCGGGACTAATGAGGTGAACATTACGTCGTTTTTCTACTAGTGCTACTAGGTTGGTGTAGTTTTTATATAAATTTGTTGTTTTATGCTGTTCGTTGTCCTTTCTCTCGCTACATTTTTGCGGGGGCTTCTTCGAGCTTATTCGACGTCACTAGCTGCAAGCTTACTTTTGTGCCTGTTTTTGGTCGCCAACGGGTATGAACGTCGTAGATGAGGCGGCGACAGAGGTCATGGAGCTCCTTATCCACGAGATCAACTAGCGCGAGATAGAGATGGAGGAGACGGCCATCAAGAAGTGCCAGGTAGAGGAGTTATAGGTGGCTCAGGAGGAAGACGAGGCACAGTGGTCCGTCAAGGATTCGCAGTTGAAGCACCGACACCACTATTTTGAGCATCACGACGACGACGAGTTCGGCCTAGGGAGACGGAGTCCGACACTAGCGAGGTGTCGTACAGAAAAGTTGTCAACATCTCGTTGGACATCGGCAAGGTATAGGGTAGCGCGCCGGCGGCTATGTTTAAGCCACAGTCAAGGGTGGAACCGCCCAAGATTATTAGGAAGCAACCGAGTTACATACACGGGAAAAATGGTACCTGAAACCGAGTAGGTTAGTGAACTGAGTCCTTCTGCTAAGCTGGGTAGGCAGCTCAGAACATATCAGTCGACCAAATGCCATGGATCGTTACCCGTCCCATCCTACGCCAGTTGACCAAGCAAAGAGAAAATGGTTACCCGTCCCATCCCACTCCGTCCCATCGAGCACATTGTAAGAAAAAGCCAGAGCAGACGTTATCCGTCTAATCCCACGGCCACCAAACTACTTTGGTGGGACCACCCCCCAGCCAAATGCCCTGAGCCATCGTGACCGGGAACCCGACCACCAAAATCCGGAAGGCACACTAAACACACAACCCCTAGGGCCGCCCCCATAAGTGTATTCCCTCGAAGGTGCTTGGTATCTTCTCCTACGAACCTGGCCTCCAAGGTAGTTGGGCTGCAAGGTACTTGCCATCAAGGCACCACTTGCTTTCCCACTTGGTGGGTGTGGGGTGCACCACTTGGTACTACTTGCTCCATGCAATCGCTTTTTTTTTTGAGGGTAAAGCCAACGCTTTATAACTTAACTGCTCTTAGGCAAATCGCCCAAGACACAAGCGCCCACATGGGCGGGTACATCGGATTCCCACTCTAAGAAGTGGTTAGGTTCACACCCACGGCCAATAATGACGAGCTCATGAGCAACAGAATTTGCACTACGCCTACAAACAGAGATAGTAAACTTGGAAAACAAAAGCTTCAAGTGGTATTTTATGTCTTCTATGACCGCTGCATATGCCGAAGAATCGGCCTTCTGCGTGTCCAAAGCTTCGGCCACCAACTGAGAATCAGTCTCCAGCTCCACCCGGACTATGCCAAGATCCGCCGCGGTATACACAGCATGTGACATGGCGATGATTTCCGCAGCAAAAGCGTTCGTGGTGTGTTCCTGCATACCAGCCCGAGCGTAGGCCAGACTGCCGTCCTTCGTTCTAACGGCTACACCCCAACCTGCATGGTTTTGACCGGGTATGAGGGACCCGTCCACGTTGATCTTGAACTGAGCGTGTGTTGGCGGCCTCCACTTGTCAGGCACTGGCTTGTCCGGCTGCTTCCCGAAGATATCGAGGTACTCCCTCCGTTTCAGTTTACAAGTCCTGCGCGTATATCTAGGTTGCCAATTTTATCACCCTAATATAAACTATATAACAAAAAAATTATACCGTTTGAAAATAGAACATCTGAAGTTTATATTGGTATATTTTTTGTAATGTATGACTTGTATTAGTTTGGTCAAATTGACGACCTAGGGGTACGCGCACGCCCTCTAAACCGAGAGAGAGGGAGTACTCCAGCACACTGCTCCTTGTGCGACGCGCCACCGTATCGGCAGTCCAGGGCATCTCCCCCTGCCTTAACTTATTTCGGTTGGACCACCACAGCCACCAAAAGGTCAGCGCATGCAGCCGTTTTTTCACATCGAGACCCCAGAGGAAATCAAGAACTGCATGCACGGGCCCAATGGTCTCCATCGTGACGCGCTCTTTCTCCATCTCGAGCTTTCTCCACACCTCCTTCGCGCTCTTACATTTGATGAACAGGTGGGCACCGTCCTCGTCCGCTCGACCACAGAACAGGCATTTAGTATCAGTGATGGGGATCCCCTTTCTCGCCACGTTAGTGCGGAAGGCGAGAGAATCATGCTTGAGTCGCCAGGCGAACATTTGAATGTTGCGAGGGCACGGTAACTTCCACAATCTTTTCCAGGAATCATCGTTGATACTGTCCAGATTGCCAGGCACATGTGAGTTACCTCCCACTCCTCCTTCCTGCTTCATGCGTTCAAGTTGGACCGCTCCATGCAATCGCTTTGGCTTGATAGTTCAAGATTGGAATTGCGTTTGACAACAAACATATGTGGCCCCTACGGAATCGGCAACGAATAGATGTGTCATTCTATGTTCGGTTTCATCTTGCCTGTGTCATTCTGGGTGGGAAACTCATCCGGGTAAGCCCAGCAGCACGCCGTTTGACCACACACCAACCAACCATGCCCCTCGCAACCCGGCGCATAGAGAGGACCTCTAAGTCAGATTGGTCGATCTGGATGCAACCCCGCATTAGCCGGCCAACAATCGATTGCCACCAAGGTACAATGGGGCACACAGCCCACTCGAACCCATTGCTGTGTGCCCGGCCAAAGGCTGTGGTCCTTTTTGGCACCAATTCTCTGTGTCCGGCTGTCCAAAACCACCTGCTTGTCCCTGGACTATAATACTATCGCTGGAGTTAGCAGAACAGTATGACCCGCTGATCAGAACCATACACTGTGGGTGGAAGTGATGCCTACTACGTGATAGGATGGATAACAATTGGCATGCCTCTCCGCGCAGCATTTGCACCAACCATCTAGCCATAACAACATTCCTTTATCCTGCTTGCACCTGCTAGAAACCAACCTATCGAACTGCGTCGGTGGCTATAACACCTCTAGGCACTAGCTAGAGAAGGAAAGAAGGACCACAACCCCACACGACCACCAGTCGGATAGGCAGGAAGGAAGCAAACCGACCTTGGGGAAAAAATCGAACAACTTCAAGCGCAACCGCTAACGGGACTTACAAAGCATGCACCAGCCTTATACCATTCGGCTAGTGAAGCACGGAACAATTGCAAATCGAGCCGATCAGGCCCCCCTCCGTCTAGTTGACTCCTCAGTGACCAAGTACGACTCCTCGGTGGCCAAGTACGACTTTCATATGGCCGAGTCCAATCACCACGTTTCAAGTCTGTTGAGTATATATTTGTGTTGCATGTATTTCGTATTGTGGCCCACCTCCTAGTTGTGTATAGTTGAGGTTGAGGCCGAGTCCGATCACCACGTTTCAAGTCCACCACCTTCACAGTTGGGTCTGCCACCCTCATGGTTGAGTTCATCTTCTCCGACTCTTCCAACAGCTCTACTTTGCCCGGCCCTGGTCCTGCTTAGCAAGTCAACTCCTCCCTGAACTCTGTTTTGTCTAGTCCATTTCAAATACTAGTCTCGCTTCATGGTTGCATTTGATTTTTTGTATCATAGGCGTAGTAGGAGAAACAATCTTTGTTCTTCCCCACATATTACATAATGGGAGTAGAAACGCTTATCGTTATCTGTTGTTATTAAATACAACACAATACAAGCAAAATATAAAGGGACATTTACACTTTTCCCCCTAACTTTGGCCCGACCTCATCTTTACCCCTAAATAAAAACAATGCTCAACTATACCCCTCTTCTGTCTGGTGCCCTTATGAAAATACCCTTCCGTGACGTTTCCGTCCAGTCAAAGGGGTTTGACCGTCAAATGGACATTTTCTGGACATAGTTGCCCTTATGTACATATGCCACTGACATGTGGGACCTACCCTGGGAAACAATAAAAAAACATGTCTCTCTTACAGGTGGACACCACCATGAAAACTCTCTCTCTTACAACAGAAAATAAAAATAGGTTTAATTAAAGGGATGGGGCCTACTGTCATAGACTCGGGGAGTAACTAAACAGAGTTTAAAAGGGCTTAACTAAACAGAGATTAGCCTAAGTTAATCTCTGCCATGTCAGCAAACTGTCGGCGAGCACATATCGCGGCGGAGGGCCTCGGGCCACCTCCTCCGGCGACCAAATTGACGATGGCGGGGCTCGTTGGGTAGCCGGAGATAGCGCGCATCCATCGGGGGTGGTGGGGCTGCCAGTGGTGGACTGAATCTTAGCCGACAGTGAGGGTTTGCGGCGGTTCACGCACGGGCTTGACGGAGAAGTGGCAATGGGTCACGGGCGAGCAGGTTGAGCGGCTTGGAGTCATCCTGGGAGCTCCAGGAGCATGCTGGACAGGAAAACGGGGCAACTCAAGCTCGAGGTGCTCGGGTTCTTTGTCAATGGCGGACGACGGCTTCGGAGCTCGCGGAGAACGACGCTATGACACGGGAACAAGCAAATAAAAAGGGGGGAAACAGGCAGTGGGTCACGGCGGTTCTGATGGGCAGGACGGCGGGGTTGGGGGAGCTCTGACGACAACGAATCGGCGATGGCAATCTTCGGCGGCCGGTGGTGAAGATGACAACGATGGCCACGATGCGGTTCTTCCCGGCTCATGGGTGTCATCTGATAACCCACAAGTATAGGGGATCGCAACAGTTTTCGAGGGTACAATATTCAACCCAAATTTATTGATTCGACACAAGGGGAGCCAAAGAATACTTGGAAGTATTAGCAGTTGAGTTGTCAATTCAACCACACCTGGAGACTAAATATCTGTAGCAAAGTGATTAGTAGCAAGATAATATGATAGTTTGATAGCGAGTAACAAAAGTAGCAATGGTAATAGTAACGGTAACAGTAGCAGATTTGTAGCGAGAGTAACAGTAGCAGCAACAGTAGTAACTTAGCAAGTATCAATATGTGAAAAATCGTAGGCACTGGATCGGTGATGATGGGTGTGTTGGATGATACCGATCATATAGCAGTTATAACCTAGGGCGACACAGAACTAGCTCCAGTTCGTCAATACAATGTAGGCATGCATTCCGTAAATAGTCCTACGTGCTTATGGAAAAGAACTTGCATGACATCTTTTGTCCTACCCTCCTGTGGTAGCGGGGTCCATAAGGAAACTAAGGGATATTAAGGCCTCCTTTTAAAAGAGAACCGGAACAAAGCATTATCACATAGTGAATACATGTACTCCTCAAACTACGGTAATCACCAGAAAGAATCCCAGTTATTGTCACCCTGGGGGATACGGATCATAACACATAGCAGGTGCATACAACTTGCAAGATCGGATCTAAAACACAAATATATTGGTGAAAACATAAACGGTTCAGATCTGAAATCATGGCACTCAGGCCCTAGTGACAAGCATTAAACATAGCAAAGTCATAGCAACATCAATCTAAGAACATAGTGGATACTAGGGATCAAGCCCTCACAAAACTAACTCGATTACATGATTGATCTCATCCAACCCCTACAGCGACCAGCGAGCCTACGAAGAGATTACTCACTCCCGGTGAGGAGCATCATGGAATTGGCGATGAAGAGAGGTTGGTGATGATGAAGATCGAAGATCCCCCTCTCTGGAGCTTCAAATGGGCTCCAGATCTGGCCTCCCGATGAAGAACAGGAGGTGGCGGCGGCTCCGGCTCATGAAACGTGATAATTCTTCCTCTCTCATTTTTTCTCTGAAGATGTGAATTTATAGGCCTGGAGGTAGGGTCAGGTGAGCCACCAGGGGACCACATGGCACTGGGGCGCGCCCCCGGGGGAGGGGGTGCCCAGGTGACATGTGGCCACCTGGGACCCCTTCTGCAACAGGTCTTTGCTCCATAATTCCTTATTAATTCCATAAAAAATCCAAAGAAAGTTTCGTTCAGTTATGAGAACTTTGATTTCTGCACAAAAACAACACCATGGCAATTCTGCTGAAAACAGCGTCAGTCTGAGTTAGTTTCATTCAAATCATGCAAATTAGAGTCCAAAACAAGAGCAGAAGTGTTTGGAAAAGTAGATACGACGGTGACGTATCAACTCCCCCAAGCTTAACTCATTGCTTGTCCTCAAGCAATTCAATTCGTAAACTGACAGTGATAAAGAAAAAAAAACTTTTACAAACTCTTATTGTTCTTGTGCTTATGAATACATTTAAACAACATCCAAGTTTTCAGCAAAGATTATAACTAACCACGCTAATGATAACTCTTAGAAATTATATTCATTCATATCAATGGTATAATCAACTAGAGAGCAATAATAAAGTATCTCAAATGCCAACACTTTGTCAAAACAATCGTAATATAATATGACAATGATGGTATCTCGTTAGCCCTTTCTGAGACCGCAAAATATAAATGCAGAGCACCCCAAAGTTCAAGCAGCGACTAAACATTGTAATTCATGGCAACAAAGATCCAGTCATGATGCACCCAACGATTAACCACACACAATGCATGAGGATGACAATAGTGCTCTCCAGTCTGGTGCTTGTTTGAGAAGGTGATGACTCAACAACAAAAGTAAATAGATGGGCCCTTCACAGAGGGAAGCAGGGATTTGTAGAGGTGCCAGAGCTCAAAGTTTTAAAACAAAGATAAAATTTAATTTTGGGTGGCATGCCCTTCCTGTCAACGTCATGACCGAGATTTTTCAATATCTTTCATGCTAAACAAATTAGTGGCGGTTCCCAAGCGATAAAAGTAAAGTTTACTCCCCCTCCACCATCAATCACAAGCCATGGATAACCGAATCCTCGGGTGCCCTCTGATAACCCACAAGTATAGGGGATCGCAACAGTTTTCGAGGGTAGAGTATTCAACCCAAATTTATTGATTCGACACAAGGGGAGCCAAAGAATATTTGAGAGTATTAGCAACTGAGTTGTCAATTCAATCACACCTGGAGATTAACTATCTGCAGCAAAGTGATCAGTTGCAAAATAGTATGATAGTTTTGATAATAGTAGCAGCAGCAACAATAACGGTAACAGTGATAGCAGTAGTAACATAGCAAGTGCAATAGTAATAGCAGCAGTAGCAACTTAGCAAGATCAATATGTAGGAAAATCGTAGGCATTGGATCGGTAATTTGTTGGATGATATTCATCATGAGACAATTATAACCTAGGGCAATACGACACTAGCGCCAGTTCATAAATATAATGTAGGCATGTATTCCGTAAATAGTCATACGTGCTTATGTAAAGAACTTGCATGACATCTTTTGTCCTACCCTCCCGTGGCAGCGGGGTCCATATTGGAAACTAAGGGATATTAAGGCCTCCTTTTAATAGAGAACCGGAACAAAGCATTAACACACGGTGAATACATGGACTCCTCAAACTACGGTCATCACCGGGAGTGGTCCCGACTATTGTCACTCCGGGGTTGCCGGATCATAACACGTAGTAGGTGACTATAACTTGCAAGATCGGATCTAGAACATCGATATAATGGTGATAACATAAACGGTTCATATCTGAAATCATGCCACCCGGGCCCAAAGTGACAAGCATTAAGCATGGCAAAGTCATAGCAACATCAATCTCAGAACATAATGGATACTAGGGATCAAGCCCTACCAAAACTAACTCGATTACATGATGAATCTCATCCAACTCAGCACCGACCAGCGAGCCTACGAAGGAATTACTCACTCCCGGTGGGGAGCTTCATGGAATTGGCTATGGAGAAGGGTTGGTGATGACGAATATCGAAGATCCCCCTCTCTGGAGCCCCAAACGGACTCCAGATCTGGCCTCCCAATGAAGAACAGGAGGTGGCGGCGACTCCGTCTCACGGAACGCGATAATTCTTTCTCCTTGATTTTTTCTGGAAAAATAGGATTTTATAGCGCCGGTTTCAGGGTCAGCGAGGCCACCAGGTGGGGACAACCCACCTGGGCGCGCCTGGAGGGGGTGGTGCGCCCTGGTGGGTTGTGCCCACCCAGGTGCCCCCCTCTGGTGGTTCTTGGCTCCAGTATTTTTCTTTTATTGTATAAAAATTCCTCGCAAAGTTTCATTCCATTCCGAGAACTTTTATTTCTGCACAAAAACAACACCATGGTAGTTCTGCTGAAAACAGCGTCAGTCCGGGTTAGTTTCATTCAAATCATGCCAATTAGAGTCCAAAACAAGAGGAAAAGCATTAGGAAAAGTAGATACGACGGAGACGTATCAACTCCCCCAAGCTTAAACCTTTGCTTGTCCTCAAGCAATTCAGTTGATAAACTGAAATTGAAAAAGAAAAACTTTTACGAACTCTTTTGCTCTTGTTTGCATAAATAAGCTTAAGTAGCACCGAGGTTTTTAGCAAAGATTATAACTAACCATGTTGACAATAACTCTTAAAAATTATATTAACTCATAACAATGACATAATCAGCTAGCGAGCAATAATAAGATATCTCGAACAACAACACGTTATTAAAACAACCATGATATAATATGACAATAGTGGTATCTCGCTAGCCCTCTCCGAGACCGCAAAACATAAATGCAGAGCACCTCCAAAATCCGAGCAGTGACTAAACATTGTAATTCATGGTAGAAAAGATCCAGTCATGATGCACCCAACATTAGCTACACACAATGCATAAGCATGACAGCAGTGCTCTCAGGTTCTGGCGCTTATTTGCGAAGGTGATGACACAACATAAAAGTAAATAGATAGTCCCTTCGCAGAGGGAAGCAGTGATTTGCAGAGGTGCCAGAGCTCAAAGCTTAAATTGAGAGATAAAAAACATTTTGAGAGGTATACTTTTCCCACCAACGAAAATGACTTAGAGTTTCCAATACTTTCCATGCTAGATATATCATAGGCGGTTCCCAAGTAGAAAATAAAGTTTATTCCTTTTTCCACCATTTCTTTCACTTTCCATGGCTAGCCGTATCCACAGGTGCCCTCCATACCAACACTTTCCAAGGAATTTATTATTTGACAACATAAAGTAAATTCATTTTTCATTTCGGGACTGGGCATCCCTAATACCTTTGCCGTACTCTCGTGCAATGACAAGTGGATAAACACTCATCGTGAGAATAACACATCTAGCATGGAAAATATCAGCCACCCCTCACCGCCTCACGAGCGGTACGAGCACACAAAACAGAAATTATTTTGAAAATTAGAGATGGCACATGCAAATTTACTTAGGACGGAAGGGTAATACCGCATATAGGTAGGTATGGTGGACTCAACTGGAATAACTTGGGTTTTTTGTTTTTGATGTACAAGCAGAATTCCCACTTAATACATGCGAAGGCTAGCAAATAGGTTGAGAAGCGGCCAGCTAGAGAGCAACAACAGTCATGAACATGCATTATGCATAAGTAACATTGGATACTAGCATGAGTAGGATATGAACACCATGAACATAAATATCATAGAGGCTATGTTGGTTTTGATTCAACTACATGCTTGAACATGTGCCAAGTCAAGCCACTCGAACATTCAGAGGAGGATACCATATCATCATACTACATCACAATCATTTTAACGCACTGTTGACATCCAAGATAAATCATTATCCACTCCTAACTACTTATGCATGGCATGAGAAACTATAATCTCTAATTGTCATTGCAAACATGTTTGATCATAATTGGCTGAATCATGGATACTAGGTTAAACATATTTACGAAAACAAAACAAGTCGAGTTCATACCTGTTTCTCTCTGCCACGGCCAGTTCATCAAATATCGTCATTATTGTCTTTCACTTGCACGACCGAACGGTTTGAAAATAATAATAGTGCAAGAGTGCCGTGGACTAAGCTGGAATCTGCAAACATTTTATTCAAAAGGAGAAGACAAGGTAAATTGGGCTCTTTGTTAGATTAACAATAATGCATATGAGATCCACTCAATATTTTCATCGTGGTCTTCTCCTTGGTATGACTCAATAAAAGAAAAACAAGTTCAGAGAAACACACTGAAATATTTTTGGAGTTTTTGGTTTTCTGAAGGAAAGCAAATAAAAGGGGAAAAACAAAAACGAAAAAACTATTTACACGGGAAAGCTCCCAACAAGCAAAAGGAAATCTTTTTGGGTTTTTCTTTTTAGTGCTACAAGAATTTAAACTAGGAAGAAAAATAAAAAAGAAGCGAGAAATATTTTTGGATTTTCTCAAAGTTTTTCAAACACACAAGAAGAAAGCAAGAAAATAAACCTAACATGGATAATACAATGAAAAAGTGAGGACATCGATGAATGAAATGTGTGAACATGAATGTAATGTCGGTGGAAATACGTACTCCCCCAAGCTTAAGCTTTTGGCCTAGCTTGGTAATCACCAGTCGTAGAAGCCATGAGGTCCTATGTTGAAGTGCTGAGGTGTGGGCACCTGTGGATCCCACTGCTGAGGCTCCTCCTATGTTGTAGCCTGGTTGTTCCGGTAAGCGATGATGTCCTCAGGCATAATCCTGTATCTGTGCCTGGCAAAAGGATCAAACAAAGCAGGTGCAGGTAGCGGAATAATATCATGAGTTTTCTCACTAAAAACTAAGTTATAAGGAATTGGAATATCAGGGTAGTCAGCAGCAATAAACTGGTGGTGTTCCATGGCCGCGCGGTCGAAGTAGACTTTGGGCAAAGGATAATCATGCTGGCATATCTAAATATTAAAGCGAGTTGCCAGGTGAGTAGCGTAGATACCACCATGTATTTTACCCTTGGATTTATTAATGTGGAGGCGGCATCCCACAATAGCTCCCAAGCTATAAGTGTTGTCGCCTTCCAGTGCACGACGTAAAACGGCAAGGCCTGGGGCACTGAGTGCACCCACCTTCTCTCTAGCAAGCAAGCACTTTGTAATGAAAAGAGCAAAATAATGAACAGCAGGAAATTGCAAGCTAGTGGCGGTGACACTCGACACTCCTCTCTCATCCCCCACAGACAGAGTACGATAAAAACCTTCAAACTCTGCAGGCCTAGGCTCTACTAACCCACCATCAGAAGGAAGCAAGCATATTTCACAGAATTCGGTAAGCGGTATCTGATGGGGTTCAGCGTATAAATTAAATTGCACTTCAGGGGGATTATTCCTAGGAAGGAAATTAAAACTTTGCACAAAGGAATTTGTGAGGAGATGATACTGTTCACACTCAGCTGTGATGAAGTCGGTGAGGCCGGCATTAGCAACATATTGTGCAAACTCTTGGAGGATTCCGGCCCCTTCCATGAACGGTGTATGCGGCCATTCGCACGGCCGTAGCTCTGCCAACCTCCGGGTGCGGAGATCACTGTCAGATGACTCTCCAATCACCCCCTTGGAGTTCTTCTTGGAAGCAAACTTCCTAAAGATACTCATGTTTTTCCTATGAACAAAAATTCTAAAAATTTTAGTCCATAAAATTTTCTTAACTAAACTTTACAAGATTGGTAACAACTACTCATAGGGAAGCATAGAGGCCATATCAACCGTTCAAACTACTTAGAACTCTAAGAATTTAACATGCAAGCGCATCTACAGCAGCACCAAGAGTAGCTAATTATTCAAAATATAAACCAGTAAAGCAAAAACTAATTGGACAAACGGAGGAGTCACATACCAAGCAACAATTCCCCCGAAACAGTTTCGGAAACAGAGCTTCGAGCAAAGAGATCGAAATCCGCGGGTTTGAGACCAAGAATACGAGAGCAAGAGCAATGGTGAATTTTTTCTGGAGGTAGGTGCTGGTGTGGGATGAAGATATAAGTGAGGGGGCCCATGTGGGGACCATAACCCACCAGGGCGCGCCTGGGGGTCCTGGCACGCCCAGGTGGGTTGTGCCCACCTGGTGCACCTTCCTCTGATATTATTTGCACAAAAAATTCTTAAATAATTAGAAAAAAATCGTATTAAATTTTCAGAGCATTCTGAGAACTTTTATTTTTGGATCATTTTTTATTGCACGGAAAACTCAGAAAACAGGCAAAACATGGCATTTTTATTCTATTTAACTAATAAAAACAGAAAAATAAAGGTAGGTACAGAAGGTAGTGCTCACTAAATTCATCAACTTCATACCTCTCAAAAATGATCCATTAATAAGGTTGATCAAGTCTTATTAACAACCACTTTCGATTAGCATGAAACCGAAGAACTTTCGTAAATCACTAAGTTACCTCAACGGGGATATGGATTTCTCCAACAATAAGTATTTCATATTTCTTTTTAACAGTAGATAGAGGTAGTTGAAAACTTCCAATAGTGATTGTCGGAGATTTTTCAATAACATTAATACCATTCACTTGGAATTGTTTCTTCGGAAAATGCACCGTATGCTCGATACCATTGATATGAAAAGTGACCTTGCTTTTATTGCAATCAATAACAGCCCCTGCAGTATTCAAAAAGGGTCTACCAAGTATAATCGACATGTTGTCGTCCTCGGGCATCTCAAGTACAACAAAGTCAGTCAAAGTAGTAACATTAGCAACAACAACGGGCACATCCTCACAAATACCGATAGGTATGGCAGTTGATTTGTCAGCCATTTGCAAAGATATTTCAGTAGGTGTGAGTTTATTCAAATCAAGTCTTTTATATAAAGAGAAAGGCATAACACTAACACCAGCTCCTAAATCACACAAAGCAGTTTTCACATAATTTCTTTTGATGGAGCAAGGTATAGTTGGTATTCCCGGATCTCCAAGTTTTTTAGGTACTCCATCTTTAAAGGTATAATTAGCAAGCATAGTGGAGATTTCAGCTTCCGGTATTTTTCTCTTATTGGTGATGATGTCTTTCATGTACTTTGCATAAGGAGGCATTTTAAGGATATCAGTCAAGCGAGTACGCAGAAAGACTGGCCTCAGCATTACAGCAAAGCGTTCAAATTCTTCATCATCTTTCTTTTTAGTTGACTTAGGTGGAAAGGGCATAGGTTTTTGAACCCATGGTTCTCTTTCCTTTCCATGTTTTCTAGCAACAAAGTCTCTTTTATGATATCTTTTATTCTTAGGTTGTGGGTTATCAAGATCAACTGCTGGTTCTATCTCAACATCATTGTCTGGTTCTTTATTATTTGTTTGAGTGTCTTCATGAACCTCATAATTATCTTTTCATTATCAGAAGGTGAGTGTTCACTACCAGATTGAGTTTCAGCATCAGAGATAGAAACTTCATTATCATTATCAGGAGGTTTTTCTACTTCAGGTTCACTAGAGGCATGCAAGGTCCTATCATTTTTCTTCTTCTTCTTTTTAGAAGGACTACGTGCATCGGTGTCAACTCTTTGAGATCCTTGTTCAATTCTTTTTGGGTGTCCCTCAAGATAAAGTGGTTCCTGAGTCATTCTACCTCCTCTAGTCATTACTCTAACAGCATGATCATTGATATTATTGTTCATTTCATTCTCTTTGAGATTTAGCAACTTGTTCTAACTGAGTTTGAACCATAGAGGCATGCTTCCCTACACCTCTAACATCATTTGAGATTCTAAATAACAAGTCACTCAAGCGAGCAATCATATCAGAATTATATTTCAACTGTTTCATAACATTTGCATTGAAGTGATCTTGCTTTCTAATGTAATTTTCAAACTCATAAAGGCATTGGCTAGGGTGCATATTGTGAGGATTATCATTATCATTGAATTTCATTAGAGAATTTACCTCTACCACCTTAGGTGGTGGTGGTGTATCAAGCCCATGTATTTCTTCAATAGGAGGTAAAATTTTGACATCCTCGGCTTTAATACCTTTTTCCTTCATAGATTTCTTTGCCTCTTGCATATCTTCAGGACTGAGATATAAAATACCCCTCTTCTTTGGAGTGGGTTTAGATGGTGTTTCAGGAAGAGTCCAATCATCATAATTTTTCAATATGTTATTCAATAATTCTTCAGCTTGCCCAATAGTTCGTTCCCCGAAAACACAACCAGCACAACTATCTAGGAAATCCCTAGAAGCATTGGTTAGTCCATTATAGAAGATATCAAGTATTTCATTTTTCTTAAGAGGATGATTAGGCAAAGCATTAAGCAAACGGAGAAGCCTCCCCCAAGCTTGTGGGAGACTCTCTTCTTTAATTTGCACAAAGTTAAATATTTCCTGCAAGGCAGCTTGTTTCTTATGAGCAGGGAAACATTTTTCAGAGAAGTAATAAATCATGTCCTGGGGACTACGCACACAACCAGGAGCAAGAGTATTGTACCAAGCTTTAGCATCACCCTTTAATGAGAACATAAATAATTTGAGAATATAATAATAGCGAATTTTCTCATCATGAGCAAAAACGGTGGCTATGTCATTCAACCTAGTAAGATGTGCCACAACAGTTTCAGTTTCATAACCGTGGAAAGGATCAGATTCAACCAGAGTAATTAACTCTGGGTCGATATAGAATTCATAATCCTTATCATCAACAAAGATAGGTGAAGTAGCAAACTTTGGATCACATTTCATTCTAGCATTCAAAGATCTTTCTTTATACTTGCTTAAAAATATTTCTAGATCATCTCTATCTTTGCAAGCAAGAATATCTCTAGTTGCCTCCTCACCCATAACATAACCTTCCGGTACCTTAGGCAATTCATATCTAGGAGGGCTAGTTCTAGTAGGTGTTTCAAGATTTTCAGTTTCAAGCTCATCATCAATTTCAACAATCTCATGCTGTCTTACTCTAGCAATTTGTTCATCAAGAAATTCACCTAGTGGCACATCATCATCAAGCAAGGTACTAGCATCATCATAAGCATCATTCATAGCAGAAGTAGCATCATCAATAACTTGTGACATATCAGGATTAATAGCATGTGGTGGTGTTGCAAGTTTACTTATAACAGAAGGTGAATCTACAGCGGAGCTAGATGGCAGTTCCTTACCTCCCCTCGTCTTAGAGGGAAAAATCTTAGTCTTAGCATCCTTCAGATTCTTCATAGTGATAATTTGATAATAATCCCAAGTGACTCAACAAATATAGCTATTCTCCCCGGCAACGGTGCCAGAAAAAGGTCTTGATAACCCACAAGTATATGGGATCGCAACAGTTTTCGAGGGTAGAGTATTCAACCCGAATTTATTGATTCGACACAAGGGGAGCCAAAGAATATTTGAGAGTATTAGCAACTGAGTTGTCAATTCAATCACACCTGGAGATTAATTATCTGCAGCAAAGTAGTATGATAGTTTTGAGAATAGTAGCAGCAGCAGCAGTAATGGTAACAGTGATAGCAGTAGTAACTTAGCAAGTGCAATAGTAACAGCAGCAGTAGTAACTTAGCAAGATCAATATGTAGGAAAATCATAGGCATTGGATTGGTAATTTGTTGGACGATATTCATCATGAGACAGTTATAACCTAGGGCGATACGGCATTAGCTCCAGTTCATAAATATAATGTAGGCATGTATTCCGTAAATAGTCATACGTGCTTATGGAAAGAACTTGCATGACATCTTTTGTCCTAACCTCTCGTGGCAGCGGGCTCCATATTGGAAACTAAGGGATATTAAGGCCTCCTTTTAATAGAGAACCGGAACAAAGCATTAACACACGGTGAATACATGAACTCCTCAAACTACGGTCATCACCGGGGGTGGTCCCGACTATTGTCACTCCGGGGTTGCCGGATCATAACACGTAGTAGGTGACTATAACTTTCAAGATCGGATCTAGAACATGGATATAATGGTGATAACATAAACGGTTTAGATCTGAAATCATGGCACCCGGGCCCAAAGTGACAAGCATTAAGCATGGCAAAGTCATAGCAACATCAATCTCAGAACATAATGGATACTAGGGATCAAGCCCTAACAAAACTAAGTCGATTACATGATGAATCTCATCCAACTCCTCACCGACCAGCGAGCCTATGAAGGAATTACTCACTCCCGGTGGGGAGCATCATGGAATTGGCGATGGAGAAGGGTTGGTGATGATGAATACCGAAGATCCCCCTTTTCGGAGCCCCAAACGGACTCTAGATCTAGCCTCCCGATGAAGAACAGGAGGTGGCGGCAGCTCCGTCTCGCGGATTGCGATAATTCTTTCTCCCTGATTTTTTCTGGAAAAATAGGATTTTATAGCATCGGTTTCAGGGTCAGCGGGGCCACCAGGTGGGGACAACCCACCTGGGCGCGCCTGGAGGGGGTGGCGCGCCCTGGTGGGTTGTGCCCACCCAGGTGCTCCCCTCCGGTGGTTCTTGGCTCCAGTATTTTTCTTTTATTGTATAAAAATTCCTCGCAAAGTTTCGTTCCATTCCGAGAACTTTTATTTCTGCACAAAAACAACACCATGGTAGTTCTGCTGAAAACAATGTCAGTTCGGGTTAGTTTCATTCAAATCATGCAAATTAGAGTCCAAAACAAGAGGAAAAGCATTAGGAAAAGTAGATACGACGGAGACGTATCACCCTCCATACCAACAACAGTCCGGGGGAGTTTGTTTTATTATTTACAATTTGAGTTTGGGACTGGGAATCCCGATTACCGCCCTTTTCTCGTGCAATGACAAGTGAATAAACACTCATCTGAGAATAATTCAGTTAGCATAGAAGATGCTGACTACCCCCTGTCGCTCCATGAGCGGTCCAGGCACCCAAAACATATGTTCATTTGAAGGATTTTAGAGATGGCACATGCAAATTTACTTAGGACGGCAGGGTAATACCGCATGTAGGTAGATATGGTGGACTCATCTGGAAGAACTCAGGTTTAAGGGTTTGATGCACAGCAGAATTCCCGCTTAGTACTGGTGAAGGCTAGCAATAAGGTTGGGAAGCGACCAGCTAGAGAGCAAATATGGTCATGAACATACATTATGCATAATCAACATTGAGTACTAGCATGAGTAGGATATGAGCACCATGAACATAAATATCATAGAGGCTATGTTGGTTTTGATTCAACTACATGCATAAACATGTGCCAAGTCAAGCCACTTGAAACATTCAGAGGAGGATACCATACCATCATACCACATCACAATCATTTTAAGTGCATGTTGACATCCAAAGTAAATCATTATCAACCCCTAGCTACTTAAGCATGGCATGAACAACTATAATCTCTAATTGTCATCACAAACATGTTTGATCATAACATGCTAAATCATGGACATCAATCTAAACACATTCATAAAGACAAGAACAGGTTGAGTTCATACACACTTTTCTTTGCCACGGTCACTCCACCAAATCGTCATCATTATTGCCTTTCACTTGCATGACCGAATGATATAGAAATGATAATAGTGCAAGGGTGCCATGGACTAAGCTGGACTCTGCAACATTTCATTCAAAGGAGAAGACAGGGTAAAATGGGATCTCTGACAGACAATCAATAATGCATATGAGAGGCACTCAACATTTTCATCGTGGTCTTCTCCTTATAAGAACTCAACCAAAAGAAAAGAAAACAAATTCAGATAAACACAACGAAATATTTTTGGAGTTTTTGGTTTTTCTTGAGGAAGGCAAATTAAAGAAAGAAAAACAAAAACGAAAAAAACTATTTACATGGGAAAGCTCCCAACAAGCAAAAGAAGAATCGAGAAATCCTTTTGGGTTTTTGATTTTTAGAGGTTACAACTAATTAAGCTAGGAAGCAAAAACTAAAAAGAAGCTAACTATGTTTTTGGATTTTCTCAAAAAAATTCAAACATGCAAGAAGAAAGCGAGAAAATAAAACTAACATGGATAATACAATGAAAAAGTATGAGCACCGACAATTAGAGTGAAATGTATGAGCATGAATAAAATGTCGGTGGGAAATACGTACTCCCCCAAACTTAGGCTTTTGGCCTAGCTTGGTCTACTGCCATCCCTGTCCTGGATAATAGTTGTGGTCGTAGCTCGAAGAAGCCTGCTGGGCAGCCTCCTCAGCTTGACGGGCAGGCTCAATTTCTGCATTGTACTCTTGCGCCTCGCTCTTCGTCAAAGAATACCTTCCCTTAGCCTGAAAATCAAAGAGAGCATGTGCAAGCAAAAGCACATACACAGGGTCATATTTGTTAAAAATCAAATTATACTCATACGTGCGTGCGTCTGACTTCAGAAATCTATGTGCACGCATAGTGGCGAAGTTCAAGTATTTGTAAGGTACAATGGTGTCATTGAACTTCGGACGGATCTTTAAGTGTGCAGCTACACGTGAAGCATAGATCCCTCCATATAAATCACCATTGTTCGCATTGCGTTGCAACCTACGTGCTACAATAACACCCAAATTATAATGCTTCTCGCCGGTCAAAGCAGTATGAATAATACTCAGATCAGGAGCACAAAGTGCACTACAATCCTGCTTGTCCGTGATGCACTTCCCATTGAAAAGTGCAAAATAGCGAATAGCGGGGAATTGAATACTATTTATTCTGGCCTGTGTAACCCCTCTATCCTCACCCCAGCAAAGGCTGCTTAAAAACAATGAGTACTCATCTGTAGGTGGTTCGTTTAGCGACCCCCAGTATGGAAGTTTGAAGCAAAACAGAATTCTTCTAGAGATAGACTGTGGAGATCATCATAAAGGAGAAACGAAACTCTAGAGGTGCGAGGATTGTACGAAAAATGATGAGTAAAGGAATGGGTAAGGTGAAGGTACTGATCGGGCTTATCTGCCATGTACGCATTGAGGTCAGCATTATGAATATATTCATCAAACTCCTCCATAATTCCCGCCCCCAACATAAAATCCATACACGGCCATCGGCATCCTTGTGTTTCTGCACCTCTCATCGAGCTTGCTCGGGGCTCTTCATAGGATGGACGTGCAGAGCTTGAGCTTTAGGATGCCTCCGTGGATTTCCTCCTAGAGGAACTCCTCCGAAGGAAGTTCATTTTCCTAGAAGTAAATTTCTGAAAATTTTTGGTCCACAAAAAGATGTTAACAAAACTTCACAAAATTGATCACAACTACTCATACAAGTGTCTAGAGGCCATATCAAGCATTCATACTACTTAGCACTCAAAGAAGTCAACATGCAAGCTCATTTTCTGTAACACCAAGAGTAGCTAAATATGCAAACTATAAACCACAAAAACAAAAACTAATTGGAGCAATGGAGAAATCACATACCAAGGAGCAATTCCTGAAAACAGTTTCGAAACGGAGTTCCGAGCAAGGAGATCGAAAATCACAGCAAGAAGAGCTAGAACACGGGCAAGAGCTGGGCAGGATTTTTTTTCTAAGGTAGAAGAAGGAGGTAGGTGGAAGGGATAAGTGAGGGGCCCCTGGGTGGCCCACATGGCACTGGGGCGCGCCCCGGGGGGGGGCGCCCTGGTGCCGTGTGGCCACCCAGGGTGCTCTTCTGCACTGATTTTTAATGCCAAAAATTCTAATATATTCTATAAAAAATCATGTAAAAATTTCAGGACATTCTGAGAACTTTCATTTTTGGGCACTTTTTTATTGCAGGAAAAATTCAGAAAACAGGAAAAACACGGTCTTTTATTTTATTTAACTGAAAAAAAACAGAGAATAAGAGTTGGGTATAGAAAGTTGTGCTTGCTAAATTCATCAATCTCATGCCTCTCAAAAAGAATCCATTAATAAGGTTGGTCAAGTCTTATTAATAACCCCTTTCCATTAACATGAAACCGAAGAATTTTCGCGAAAACACTAAGTTACCTCAATGGGGACAGGCATATCCCCTACCATAATTATTTCATATTTCTTTTTGACAGTTGGAATAGGTAGTTGAAAGCTTCCAATAGTGATAGTAGGAGTTTTTCCGATAACATTAATACCATTCACTTGAAATTATTTCTTCGAAAAATGCACCGTGTGCTCATTACCATTAACATGAAAAGTGACTTTGCTTTTGTTGCAATCAATAACAGCCGCTGTAGTATTTAAGAAGGGTCTTCCAAGGATAATCGATAAGTTATCGGCCTCGGGCATATCAAGTATAACAAAGTCTGTTAAGATAGTAACATTCGCAACCACAACGGGCACGTCCTCACAAATACCGATAGGAATGGCTGTTGACTTGTCAGCCACCTGCAAAGAAATCTCAGTAGGAGTGAGTTTGTTCAACTCAAGTCTTTTATATAAAGAGAAAGGCATAACACTAACACCGGCTCCCAAATCACATAAGGCAGTTCTAACATAATTTCTTTTAATGGAACAAGGTATAGTTGGTATACCTGGGTCTCCCAATTTCTTAGGAACACCATCCTTAAAAGAATAATTAGCAAGCATAGTAGAAATTTCAGCCTCAGGAATCTTTCTTTTGTTAGTAACAATATCTTTCATATACTTAGCATAAGGGGGCATTTTCAACATATCAATCAAGCAAGTACGTAAAACAACAGGTTTAAGTACTTAAACAAAACGCTCAAAGTCCTCCTCATCCTTACTCTTGGAAGGATTTGGAGGAAAAGGCATGGGTTTTTGAACCCATGGTTTTCTTTCCTTACCGTGCTTTCTAGCAACAAAGTCGTTTTTCTCATACCTTTTATTCTTAGGTTGTTGGTTATCAAGATCCTCAGCAGGTTCAATATCAATATCATTATCTGGCTCTCCAACATTTTCTGGCTGAGCATCTGCAAGAACCTCATTAGTAGCATCAAGTGTATGTTCATCACCTGATTGTGTTTCAACATCAGAAATAGAAACAGCAAGATTAACATCAAGAGGTTTTTCAACCTTCGGTTCACTAGAAGCATGCAATGTCTTATCATTTTCCTTTTTCTTCTTCTTTTCAGAAGAAGTAGGAGCATCAACATTAGCTCTCTGAGAGTCCTGTTCAACTCTCTTGGGGTGTCCCTCAGGATAAAGAGGCTCCTGTTTCATCCTACCACCCCTCGTCATAACTCTAATAGCATGATCATGCATATTTCTATTCATGTCAATAAGCTAATCACTTTGAGATTTAGCAACTTGTTCTAACTGAGTTTGAACCATAGAAGCATGCTTACTAACTCCATTAACATCATTGACAATTCTAAACAATAAATCATTCAAACGATCAATAGCATGAGTATTATGTTCTAGCTGTTTCATAACACGAGCATTGAAATAATTTTGCTTTCCAACATAATTATCAAACTCAAGATAGCACTGATGAGAAGTTTTACCATAAGGAACATCTTTTTCATTAAACTTTAACAAAGAATTTACCTCTACCACCTGTGGAGGTGGTGGTGTATTGACCCCATGTATTTCTTCAATAGGTGGTAAATTATTAACATCTTCAGCTTTAATACCTTTTTCCTTCATGCATTTCTTTGCTTCCTGCATATCTTCGGGACTAAGAAATAGAATACCCCTCTTCTTCGGAGTAGGTTTAGGCGGTGGTTCAGGAAGTGTCCAATCATTATCATTCTTCAATATATTCATTAATTATTCCTCTGCTTGAGTAACGGTTCGTTCCCTGAAAACTCAACCAGCACAACTGTCTAGGTAGTCCCTAGAAGCATCATTTATACCATTATAGAAGATATCAAGTATTTCATTTTTCTTCAGAGGATGATCTGGCAAAGCATTAAGTAGCTGGAGAAGCCTCCCCCAAGCTTGTGGGAGACTCTCCTCTTCAACCTGCACAAAGTTAAATATTTCCTGCAAGGCAGCTTATTTCTTATGAGCAGGGAAATATTTTTCAGAGAGTAAGAGTAAATCATATCCTGGGGACTACGCACACAACCAGGAGTAAGAGTATTGTACCAAGCTTTAGCATCTCCCTTTAATGAAAAAGGGAACAACTTAAGAATATAATAGTAACGAATCTTTTTCTCATGAGCAAAAAGAGTAGCAATATCATTCAACTTAGTAAGATGTGTCACAACAGTTTCAGATTCAGTACCATAGAAAGGATCAGACTCAACCAAAGTAATCAACTCAGGATCAATAGAGAACTCATAATCCTTATCAGTGATAAAGATGGGAGAGGTAGGAAACTTAGGATCACACTTCATCCTCTCCCTCATAGATTTTTCTTTCAACACATCAAGCAATTCTGAAGCTTCTTCTCTACTACTGCAATCAAGAATAGCTAAACCAGTTTCTTTATCTAAGCAATGTTCATCAGGTATTTCAGCTCTAACAACAGGACGAAGCAATAAAGGTGAATCGAGATTCTCAAGAGTTTTAGCACTCTTGGCTTTCTCAATTTCTCTAGCCTTAGCAAGTTGTTCATCAAGAAAATCACCAAGAGGCACAGTAGTATCAAGCATAGTACTAGCATCATTCATAGCACCATTCAAAGCAGAAGTAGCATCATTCATAGCAGAAGTGGCATCATCAATAACATGAGACATAGCAGGTGGTGGTGTCGCAAGCTTACTCAAAATAGATGGTGAATCAAGTGCAGAGCTAGATGGCAGTTCCTTACCTGTCCTCGTAGTAGAGGGAAAAATGTTGGTTCTGTCATCCTTAAGATTCTTCATAGTGGCAAACAGATATAAATTCCATGTGACTTCACAAATATTGCTATGCTCCCCGGCAACGGCGCTAGAAAAAAGGTCTTGATAACCCACAAATATAGGGGATTGCAACAGTTTTCGAGGGTAGAGTATTCAACCCAAATTTATTGATTCGACATAAGGGGAGCCAAAGAATACTTGGAAGTATTAGCCAATGTTGGGGATTTCGCTTATCGGGAACTTATCGGTCGACCCGTGATAAGGGGTAAATCGGCCAGTTTATCGGCATATCAGCCGATTTATCGCCATATCGGCTGATTTATCGGCCGATTTATCTTATCGGTCACACAATGGTAAGCGATAAATTGGCCGATTTATTGGAATATCGGAAGATATCTTGAACAATGGTATTAGCAGTTGAGTTGTCAATTCAACCACACCTGGAGACTAAATATCTGTAGCAAAGTGATTAGTAGCAAGATAATTTGATAGTTTGATAGCGAGTAACAAAAGTATCAATGGTAATAGTAACGGTAACAGTAGCAGATTTGTAGCGAGAGTAACAGTAGCAGCAACAGTAGTAACTTAGCAAGTATCAATATGTGAAAAATCGTAGGCACTGGAGCGGTGATGATGGTTGTGTTGGATGATATCGATCATATAGCAGTTATAACCTAGGACGACACAGAACTAGCTCCAGTTCGTCAATACAATGTAGGCATGCATTCCGTAAATAGTCATACGTGCTTATGGAAAAGAACTTGCATGACATCTTTTGTCCTACCCTCCCGTGGCAGCGGGGTCCATATGAAAACTAAGGGATATTAGGGCCTCCTTTTAATAGAGAACCGGAACAAAGCATTAACACATAGTGAATACATGTACTCCTCAAACTACGGTAATCACCGGAAAGAATCCCAGTTATTGTCACCCTGGAGGATGCGGATCATAACACATAGCAGGTGCATACAACTTGCAAGATCGGATCTAAAACACAAATATATTGGTGAAAAAATAAACGGTTCAGATCTGAAATCATGACACTCGGGCCCTAGTGACAAGCATTAAGCATAGAAACATCAATCTCAGAACATAGTGGATACTAGGGATCAAGCCCTAACAGAACTAAGTCGATTACATGATCGATCTCATCCAACCCCTACACCGACCTGCGAGCTTACGAAGAGATTACTCAGTCCCAGTGAGGAGCATCATGGAATTGGCGATGAAGAGAGGTTGGTGATGACGAAGAACGAAGATCCCCCTCTCCGGAGCCCCAAACAGGCTCCAGATCTGGCCTCCCGATGAAGAACAGGAGGTGGCGGCGGTTCCATCTCGTGAAACGTGATAATTCTTCCTCTCTCATTTTTCTCTCCGAAGATGTGAATTTATAGGCCTGGAGGTAGGGTCAGGGGAGCCACCAGGGGCCCACATGGCACTGGGGCGCGCCCCGGGGAGGCGCCCAGGTGCCATGTGGCCACCTGGGACCCCTTCTGCAGAAGGTCTTTGCTCCATAATTCCTTCTTAATTCCATTAAGAATCCCCAGAAAGTTTCGTTCAGTTCTGAGAACTTTGATTTCTACACAAAAACAACACCATGGCAATTCTGCTGAAAACATCGTCAGTCCGGGTTAGTTACATTCAAATCATGCAAATTAGAGTCCAAAACAAGAGCAAAAGTGTTTGAAAAAGTATATACGACGAAGATGTATCATCATCGTGGAGACGTGGCCGAGCTCGGCGGAGCTTCTAGACATGGTTAGAGACAGCGTGGGTGTCGTGGATTTGTCACGGTGGATGTCCTAGTGTAAGGACTTAGTCGTGAGGCCAACGCATCTATGTAGTAGCTTGAGAGGGGTTGAGTGGGATGAGAGACGCGAGGTTTTTTACCCAGGTTCGGCCCCTGACGGTGGAGGTAAAAACCTACATCCTGCTTCATTGATATTGATCTTGGTGCTCATGATTACAAGGGTTCTCTTTGGCTTCCTCTCTCTCTCTCGAGCTATTGACTTGTCTATCCCAACTTGTCCAACTCCCCCCCCTTGGGGTGGCCTGCCCCTCCTTATATAAGTTGGAGGGGCGGGTTACATGTGGAGTCCTAGTAGGATTAGGACTATTCTATTACAAGTGGAATCCTAGTCTTGCTTCTTTTGTAAGATAATATTCCTTTTGCCTTTCCTCTTAAGCCGGCCCACCATGCCATGAGCCGGCCTTCCATGAGCCGGCTTCTGGGTCACCGGGTCTTGTCGTTCCTCTGACCCATTTGCCGGGTCACCCATGAGTCGCCAGGCTCGGGCGGATCACTTAGTGAGTCGTCCAGTCAGGGCGGGTCTTTAGTGAGTCGCCAAGTCCGGCCGGGTTATACTTCCGGCGGGGTTACACCGCGGGGTATATCCCCGACATTAGCCCCCAGTTTAATTTGGATTTATCCATGTTAAACCGATCCTGCAAAATAAACACAAGAACAAATTTGACAGGTTGTGCTCCAAAAAAGTTTTTCTGAGGTGATACCTGATCATCCTTAAGTCCTTGTCATGTCCTTATTCTGGAAAGTCCGGGTCAATAGGCCAGCTTCATAGTCAATTTGCTTGTAGAAAAATATTATAAGAAAGAATCCATTTGAGCCGGCCTTCAATGCTGTGTCTTAATAAAAATATTGGACTTAAGATGTCCTTCTGGAGCTGAACCTGCTTTTAAATACTCCGGCTTAATGATGCTAGAGCTTGTCAAACTGCGACCCTCGAAATTGCCGGGTTATGACTGATAATGCCAGGTCATGTAATTGATTTTCCTGAGCTATCCAGGCCAAAACTGAGAATATGATACCTGGTTTGTTCAAAAAACTAAGAACTTTTAAAGATGTTCCTCCCTGATATGCATATCACCTATAGCCCCCAAGTCTTAAGAAGAGAACGTAGTGATAGTTTAAGACTTGCTTTAATATAATGCTACAACTTTGGAGAAATCCAGGTTGTTCATCTAAGCCACTAGTCATAAACTGAATATTTTGTACTTCACATGTGTAGCCCCCAAGTGCCGGGTCATTATGCAATATTGAGCAGGGACTTTGTAGATGTGATTATGTAGACTTTAAGCAGCAATGTGTAGTCCCCAAGGGCCGGCCCAATAAGATAATACTGAGCTGGGACTTTACTTGTACTTCAAAAAATAACACCATATGATGCAGCTCCCAAGTTTCGGGTTACCTTTGACAGGAGCAATTAGTAGCCCCCAAGGGCCGGCTCATCACTATGTGATGGCTCGGGTCTTCAATGAGGCGAGTTAAAATGACTTTGCATTAGCCCCCAAGTGCCATGGTGCATGCTTGAAGTGACATGGGACTTTGCATACTCGATGTAATCTTGACTTGAATAATGTAGCCCCCAAGTGCCGGGTCGTATGCCTGCAGCGACTCGGGACTAAATAAAACCATATTCTTTGTCTGGATGATATTGTTGAAAGCCTTTGCATATCAATATTGAACCATGCTCTTTGTTGTGAACCGGTACTCTTGGATGAAGAAATAATAGCCATTGCTCTGAAGTGGCTTTTAAAAACCTCAATCATAATACTTATCTGTTGACAAGTAAAATCCGGAGTTAAATACCCGGCGGCTCTTGGCCGATGGCGACTTAATGTGCATCCATTGTAATCCAGGATTTTTGTAACCCGGCGGCTTATAGCCTTTGTAAAAAGCAAGAACTGATAATCCTTTTAAAACACCAATTTTAAACTTTCATGATGGGCTTGCATTTAATCATTTATGTAAACCATAGCTCTGCATATCCTGCACAAAGTTTAAACAACATATACCCTGGCGACTTGACGTCAAAAGCCAGGGCGGGTAACAACCCAAATATAATATAGTCTTATGTAAGTACAGAAAAGACCAATATTGTGGCTGTTCAAGCTAAAATATACTGGCGACTTAACATTAAAAGCCAGGGTGGGTTTACCAAACCTCGCATACTCATATAACCAAGGTGGGTTTACCAAACCTCGCATACTCATATAACCAAGGCGGGTTTACCAAACCTCGCATACTTATACTGCCGGCTTATATCGCCATATCCAGTGAGGGTGACAACCCAAAGATATATAAGCGCATGACTCCAATTGCGCAATCCAAAATATACTGGCGACTTAACGCCAAAAGCCAGGGCGGGTTAGAAAAACCCTAAATATTCATTCAAATATGAAAAGTCATACCTATAGACTGATATCATAATGATGCTGTAATGATTGTAATCCAGCATGGGTATTAACCCGTAAATATGAAAAGTCATGACTTGAATTTATTCAAGGCAAATCATCCTGACGACTTAAAGTCTGCTTATCAGAGCGGGTTATTAACCCCACATGCTCAAATATGAGTCATAGAATCAAGGCTACATGGCCTGAATTGTGAAAACCATATGTTAATATGGAAGAAGAATATGAATCCCAAAATTTTCAGAAAAAACAAGGCTTTCATAGGCCGTCAAGCCTAAAACTTCAAGTGCTTTCATGGGCCACACAGCCACTGAGTTATTTTCCAGCACACCTGTAAGCCGGCCATCACATGACAAACCGTCGTTTTAACTTTAACAAGTTCAGGGTCTTATTTAAAAGATTGACTGTCAAGAGTACGGCGGGTCATTCCAGGATTACCTGGGCGGAGGAACAATGACATACAGGCCGGTTAACCCATAAATTGGTGTTTTCACCTGGCTAGGAAGCCGATCAAGAGGGTATGCCAGGCTATGCTCATTTGAGCAGGAAGCCCCCAAGTGACCAATAAGATGGCTAGGAAGCCGATCAAGAGGGTAATCAAGACTCTGCTCATTGAGCAGGTAGCCCCCAAGTGACCAATAAGATGGCTAGGAAGCCGATCAAGAGGGTAATCAAGGCTCTGCTCATTGAGCAGGAAGCCCCCAAGTGACCTATAATGTGACAAGCCAATAACCCATGTTTGAACCGCGCATCATAGCGGCAAGTTCTCTTTGGCAACCTTTAATTTCTTTTGAGAACTCGAACTTGCGAGAGATGAATTCCTCTTGAACCGGAATTTCTTTTGATAACCCAGAATTCTTCCATTGAGCCGGAGCTTTTTGATTGCCATGCCCTTTTTTAAACCGGAAATTTTCGAAACGGCATTTAAAATTTCACCAATGAAGGTTCTTGAATTTGCTGAAACTGGCAACATTTGCTGAGTCATGTCCATGTAGCCCCCGAGTCTTAAGATGACTCGAGGAGTTGGCTTACGATTCTCCATACTTGACTGTTATATACTTCCGGTACGAGTCATTCAACAACTCAGTGACATAACGGTCCCTTTTGCAGTAGACAACTTGTCCTGCATTAAAGAATTTGCAAGCCAGAGTAATTGCTCTTTTAAAGAAATTAATATGTAATATAAAAATATACTGGATGAATTTCACCTGATATGTTAGGCCGGACATTATCCGCCGCGGAGTTGATGATCACTACGGTGAGGCTGAAATCAATCACAGGTGAGTCGGCCTCGGGGGCAAACAGATGAGTCGGCCACGGCGTTGTAAGCCGGTGCAGACGGGTGAGTTAATTGCAGGCGCGGTTAAACCACGCGAACGGGCGAATCAATCGCAGACGCGGTAAGCCGCGCGGACGGGCGAGTCAATCGCGTTGTGTTGATGTAGCAGGGGCGGCAACTCGCGTACGTATCCATTGAGCAGCACGGCACGGACAAGCGCTAGTGCAAAAGTGATGTTGGCGCTCGCCCCTTATGCGACACCTTTGTAATGAATAATGGTCCTGCGAAAAAATATCACAGACCAGAGTAATTGTTCTCAAATGATTACGGTGGCTATGCGGACGGCGGCGGCGCGCGCGGCCTCATCACGCCCTCGTGCTTCTGGTCACGAGCTTGAAGACGACGCTGGGCAGCGGTGGTGTGTTGGGCTGGCTACATGGGCAGGCTACAGGTGAGGTTCTACCTGCCTTTTTTTTATCTTATATTTCATTTTTATTTCCTTTGCAAGGGGTAAAAATGTTCAGAAAATGCCCCGTAGATGGTCAAAGGCCTTTGACCAGACGGAAACGGCACGGAGGGGTATTTTCATAAGGGCATCAGACGGAAGAGGGACATAGTTGAGCACTGTTTTTATTTAGGAATAAAGATGAGGTCGGACCAAAGTTAAGGGAAAAAATGGAGTTGGCCCAAATATAAACATAGCCACTTGCATGGTATTTTCCAGGCAATTAAAAAACCTTTCAAATAGTTCACCTAACTTCTCGGTTGCATTTGGTTTTTTGCGTCATAGGTCGGTTGCCTACGTACCCATAGGGTGCCCGGCCGCATGGGCATAGCCGGTGCACGAGTAACAAACAACCCACATGCCGACCCAAGCACACCTGTCTCATGCAGTCAAGAAGCCTCCACCAAGTGGAACAAACACTAGGCCCTTATGTTGACAGGAGATGTCGTCAGGTGTGAACTCGACACCTCACCACCGAGAAAAGGAAACACACATGGTCACACGCCCTACGCATGAGAAAGACGTCGGGTAGGCAAAGCTCCTCGGCGTGTAAACACACATGGTCAGACGCCCTACGCATGAGAAAGACGTCGGGTAGGCAAAACTCCTCGGCGTGTGAACGAGACTGATGGTTCAAAGCACTTGTGTGTGGAAGTCCGGAAAAGCGCCAATCTGGTAGACGACGCGACACACGATGGGCGCGACAGCAGTAAGGCAACCGTGCCTCCTGCCCGACAATGCCGAATAACTAGGTAGGAAGGAGCCCGACTAGCCCACAAGGCCACGGATGCATTGAGACTAGAAAAACGTAATCACCAGTGCAAGACGAGGGTGAGAAAAACAACACGGGACACACCATGTTCGACGTTGCTGGCCCACGAAAAATCGGTATGTCACACGTTGAACACCCACCCGTCAAGGTTTTCTAGCCCTGGGCAACCCTTGACGAAGCTGGCCATGGGAGCATCCGGAGAAGGCCAGCCAAGTACGCTCTACGTAGGCCCCACGTCGTTGGCTGCACAGTTGTATAATCCTGATAGGTTGCCCGACGGCACCGAACAGCCAAGCAACCTAGTGTAAACAAGTTGCGAGTTGATCGGGAGCCCAAGCAAGCTCGGGTGCCCGTGCCTTTGTCGTATTTTGCACATAGTCCGGCAAAAAAGGTTCTAATAGCTCACCTCGCTTGTTGGTTGCATTTGGTTTTTGCTCTAAGGCCAGAGCGGGTAGTCTATATGTATGAACAAACTAAGATTTGTGATATCTATGTGTAAATATGTGTGCTTTATGTACAAGATAAGTGCAAGAGGAATGGATGTGGGTTGTGCTACTTATGTGTTCCTAAAGAAAGTCATGGCCAACAATCAACGTTATGTATTATTAGTAAGTGCAAGCCAGATACAAACGTAGTACGGACATAATTATTTGCGTGTGACTCAGGAAAAACATCCTTCGGATGGTTTACCGACCTTCTCCGTTGCATTTGGCTTTAGTAACTTTGTGGATTATCCAGAAAACATGTTGTCATACGTTGCTTAACATTTTTAACCAGGAACCAAAGGGTATTTCCCTCTGCCCGACATACTACACAAGTAGCGTTAGAACATTTTTAACCAGGATTCAACTATACATCGCTTGGCATTTGCAGATGTAAAACGACCAGCCGCCCACGAACGCCCAACTGCCATCGGGAAACTTCCTGCCTCCCGCCGCCAGGGGTTTCGCCCCAGAAATGCCGCCGCCACCGTCCGTCCGTCCATCCCAGACCCTGCCACGACCCATCCACCCATCCCCGCCGCCAGCCGCACCGCTGGAGCCGTCAACGACCAGCCATTTTTTCGGGCGATTCGCATGTTCACCGGAGCTACAACAGCAGTAATGGCTCTAGCAACTCATGGCTGCCTTCTGTGGTAGCGCTTCTCACTGTCGGAGCTAGCAAGGGCAACCGCGCGACCATCATGACCCCGTCGAGCCGACGATGCTTCGGTCATTGCCGACGGTGTTGCGTCGCCGCAAGTCGACTCCTCCGGCAGCCTCCTGCAGTACAGAAGCCGCAGAAGCAGCCGCCACCCACCCCCGATGTACTACTGGAGCACCATCAAGGCTCCAACCAGCTGTCAGCCGGTTTCTTTCACCATGCACACAACGTGTTCGACAAAATTCCCCAAGGTAAAAATTCATACAAACTAGAAGTTTTTTTATCGGGCATGAAGATGTTGTTTGACAGTGATTTCCATATTGTAGATGAGCCCGTGCAACTCCTCTTTCGTGGACGATTCCTCATCTAAGGAATTCGATTTGACCGAAGAAGAGAACATTGCTATGCTACTAACGATGCATAAGAGGAAGAAACCGAAGCATGGCGGTCCATGTTTGGGTGAGTTCATCCGGAGAGAATGGGTTGAGGCACACAAGAGATTGATGCGCAACTATTTTGGTACACCACTCATTTTTTCGGAGAGGTACTTTCGTCACTGGTTCAGGATGTCCAAGGATTTTTTTTCATCCACATCTGCAATTCTGTGAAGCAACATGATCGAGGCTTCGAGCAGAGAAGGAATTGTGCTGGTTTGCTTGGACAGAGCACTAAGCAGAAGGTCACTGTCACTTTGCGCATGATGACTTATGGTGTTCCAACAAACTACATTGATGACAATTTGGTGATGGGAGAGAGCAATTCTATCTTTTATGTCAAACAATTTGCAAAGACTATTGTAAAAGTGTTTGCTCCAGAGTACTTGAGAGCACCCAATGCTCAAGACACTCAGAGCCTATTCACTAGTAGAAAAAGGGCCTAATGTGAAGCACATTAGTCCCGGTTTGTAACTGAACCGGCACTAATATGACCATTAGTGCCGGTTCCAACGGCTAGGCGGGCGGCGCTCATTAGTACCGGTTCGTGGCGAACCTTTAGTACCGGTTCGTGCCACGAACCGGTACTAAAGAGGTGGTGGCAGGCTGTTGTCAGGCCAGGGCCCCACCAGCACCTTTAGTACCGGTTCATGCCACGAACCGGTACTAGGGATTTTTAGTTGATTCTTTTTGCTATTGAAGAATATTATAGCGGTGGCTAAAATTTAGTCCCACCTTGCCAAGCAAGAGGGACTCGCAGCGGTTTATAAGCCCTGAGTGCAGAGATGAGGAACGATGAAGGAGAGGCGCAATGCTCACCTGCACGTTGCTTAGCTTCAGGCCTTGAGGAAATGGTGTAGACTGCACGGAGCTATGTGTAGTTTCTCAAGGCCTGAAGCTAAGAAACGTGCCGGTGAGCATTTTGCCTCTCCTTCATTTTTAATAACTTATTTTAACTCCGGACTTTTTGTGTATTCATTATGCACCATTCAAAGGCACATCATCAAAGTTCAACTCTTTTCTGCCATCATTTGCTAATTTCCATGCATTTAATGATTTGTTTTGAGCTAAATGACCCTGAAATTGAAAAGCACTACAAATGAACTCTGAAAAAGTTTAAACTTGGCATGGTATCATCATTTCACCCACATAGCATGTGCTAAAAATTTGAGAGGGTTACGGCAAAAACTGGATGCACTTCGTGTACGAAATGGACAATCTATTTCGAAGTATCAGGGTTTCGGACGAAAACTCATCTGTTACAAAGGCATTTCATTTTTTTAACTTATTACAACTCCAGACTTTTAGATTGTTCAGTATGCACCGTTTGAAGCCACGTCATCAACTTTCAACTCTTTTCTGCCTTCATTTGCTAATTTTCATGCATTTAATGATTTGTTTTGAGCTAAATGACCCTGAAATTGAAAAGCACTACAAATGAACTCTGAAAAAGTTGAAACTTGGCATGGTATCATCATTGCACCCACATAGTATGTGCTAAAAAGTTGAGAGTGTTACGGCAAAAACTGGATGCACTTCGTGTACGAAATGGACAATCTCTTTCGAAGTATCAGGGTTTCGGACGAAAACTCATCTGTTACAAAGGCATTTCATTTTTAGTAACTTATTTTAACTCCGGACTTTTTGTGTGTTCATTATGCACCATTCAAAGGCACATCATCAATGTTCAACTCTTTTCTGCCTTCATTTGCTAATTTTCATGCATTTAATGATTTGTTTTGAGCTAAATGACCCTAAAATTGAAAAGCACTACAAATGAACTCTGAAAAGGTTGAAACTTGGCATGGTATCATCATTTCACCCACATAGCATGTGCTAAAAAGTAGAGAGGGTTACGGCAAAAACTGGATGCACTTCGTGTACAAACTGGACAATCTCTTTCGAAGTATCAGGGTTTCAGACGAAACTCATCTGTTACAAAGGGATTTCATTTTTAATAACTTATTTTAACTCCAGACTTTTTGTGTCTTCAGTATGCACCATTCAAAGGCACATCATCAATTTTCAACCCTTTTCTGACTTCATTTGCTAATTTTCAGCTCATTTACTGATTTTTTTAGCTAAATTACCCTGAAATTGGAAGGCACTACAAATGAACTCTGAAAAGGTTGAAAGTAGGCATGGTATCATCATTTCACCCACATAGCATGTGCAAAAAAGTAGATAGGGTTACGGCAAAAACTGGATGCACTTCGTGTACGAAATGGACAATCTCTTTCGAAGTATCAGGGTTTCGGACGAAAACTCATCTGTTACAAAGGCATTTCATTTTTAATAACTTATTTTAACTCCGGACTTTTTGTGTGTTCATTATGCACCATTCAAAGGCATATCATCAATGTTCAACTCTTTTCTGCCTTCATTTGCTAATTTTCATGCATTTCATGATTTGTTTTGAGTTAAATGACCCTGAAATTGAAAAGCACTACAAATGAACTCTGAAAAGTTTGAAACATGGAATGGTATCATCATTTCACCCACATAGCATGTGCTAAAAAGTAGAGAGGGTTACGACAAAAACTGGATGCACTTCGTGTACAAACAGGACAATCTCTTTCGAAGTATCAGGGTTTCGGACGAAACTCATCTGTTACAAAGGGATTTCATTTTTAATAATTTATTTTAACTCCAGACTTATTGCGTGTTCAGTATGCACCATTCAAAGGCACATCATCAATTTTCAACCCTTTTCTTACTTCATTTGCTAATTTTCAGCTCATTTACTGATTTTTTTAGCTAAATGACCCTGAAATTGAAAAGCACTACAAATGAACTCTGAAAAGGTTGAAAGTTAGCATGGTATCATTATTTCACCACATAGCATGTGCAAAAAAGTAGAGAGGGTTACGGCAAAAACTGGATTCATTTCATGTACGAAATGGACAATCTCTTTCGAAGTATCAGGGTTTCGGACGACAACTCATCTGTTACAAAGGCATTTCATTTTTAATAACTAATTTTAACTCCGGACTTTTTGTGTGTTCATTATGCACCATTCAAAGGCACGTCATCAACTTTCAACTCTTTTCTGCCTTCATTTGCTAATTTTCATGCATTTAATGATTTGTTTTGAGCTAAATGACCCTGAAATTGAAAAGCACTACAAATGAAATCTAGAAAAGTTAAAACTTGGCATGGTATCATCATTTCACCCACATAGTATGTGCTAAAAAGTTGAGAGGGTTACGGCAAAAACTGGATGCACTTCGTGTATGAAATGGACAATCTCTTTCGAAGTATCAGGGTTTCGGACGAAAACTCATCTGTTACAAAGGCATTTCATTTTTAATAACTTATTTTAACTCCGGACTTTTTGTGTGTTCATTATGCACCATTCAAAGGCATATCATCAATGTTCAACTCTTTTCTGCCTTCATTTGCTAATTTTCATGCATTTCATGATTTGTTTTGAGTTAAATGACCCTGAAATTGAAAAGCACTACAAATGAACTCTGAAAAGTTTGAAACATGGAATGGTATCATCATTTCACCCACATAGCATGTGCTAAAAAGTAGAGAGGGTTACGACAAAAACTGGATGCACTTCGTGTACAAACTGGACAATCTCTTTCGAAGTATCAGGGTTTCGGACGAAACTCATCTGTTACAAAGGGATTTCATTTTTAATAATTTATTTTAACTCCAGACTTATTGCGTGTTCAGTATGCACCATTCAAAGGCACATCATCAATTTTCAACCCTTTTCTTACTTCATTTGCTAATTTTCAGCTCATTTACTGATTTTTTTAGCTAAATGACCCTGAAATTGAAAAGCACTACAAATGAACTCTGAAAAGGTTGAAAGTTAGCATGGTATCATTATTTCACCACATAGCATGTGCAAAAAAGTAGAGAGGGTTACGGCAAAAACTGGATTCATTTCATGTACGAAATGGACAATCTCTTTCGAAGTATCAGGGTTTCGGACGACAACTCATCTGTTACAAAGGCATTTCATTTTTAATAACTAATTTTAACTCCGGACTTTTTGTGTGTTCATTATGCACCATTCAAAGGCACGTCATCAACTTTCAACTCTTTTCTGCCTTCATTTGCTAATTTTCATGCATTTAATGATTTGTTTTGAGCTAAATGACCCTGAAATTGAAAAGCACTACAAATGAAATCTAGAAAAGTTAAAACTTGGCATGGTATCATCATTTCACCCACATAGTATGTGCTAAAAAGTTGAGAGGGTTACGGCAAAAACTGGATGCACTTCGTGTATGAAATGGACAATCTCTTTCGAAGTATCAGGGTTTCGGACGAAAACTCATCTGTTACAAAGGCATTTCATTTTTAATAACTTATTTTAACTCCGGACTTTTTGTGTGTTCATTATGCACCATTCAAAGGCATATCATCAATGTTCAACTCTTTTCTGCCTTCATTTGCTAATTTTCATGCATTTCATGATTTGTTTTGAGCTAAATGACTCTGAAATTGAAAAGCTCTACAAATGAACTCTGAAAAGTTTGAAACTTGGAATGGTATCATCATTTCACCCACATAGCATGTGCTAAAAAGTAGAGAGGGTTACGACAAAAACTGGATGCACTTCATGTACAAACTGGACAATCTCTTTCGAAGTATCAGGGTTTCGGACGAAACTCATCTGTTACAAAGGGATTTCATTTTTAATAATTTATTTTAACTCCAGACTTATTGCGTGTTCAGTATGCACCATTCAAAGGCACATCATCAATTTTCAACCCTTTTCTTACTTCATTTGCTAATTTTCAGCTCATTTACTGATTTTTCTAGCTAAATGACCATGAAATTGGAAAGCACTACAAATGAACTCTGAAAAGGTTGAAACTTGGCACGGTATCATCATTTCACCCACATAGCATGTGCAATAAAAGTAGAGAGGGTTACGACAAAAACTGGATGCACTTCGTGTACGAAATGGTCGTTCTCTTTCGAAGTATCAGGGTTTCGGACGAAAACTCATCTGTTACAAAGGCATTTCATTTTTTAACTTATTACAACTCCGGACTTTTGTGTGTTCAGTATGCACCGTTTGAAGCCACGTCATCAACTTTCAACCCTTTCTGACATCATTTGCTATTTTTATGCATTTACTGATTTTTTTTTAGCTAAATGACCCTGAAATTGAGAAGCACTACAAATGAACTCTAAAAAGGCTGAAAGTTGGCATGGTATCATCATTTCACCCACATAGCATGTGCCAAAAAGTAGAGAGGGTTACGGCAAAAACTGGATGCACGTACGAAATGGACAATCTCTTTCGAAGTATCAGGGTTTCGGACGAAAACTCATCTGTTACAAAGGCCTTTCATTTTTAATAACTTATTTTAACTCCGGACTTATTGTGTGTTCATTATGCACCATTCAAAGGCACATCATCAACTTTCAACTCTTTTCTGCTTTCATTTGCTAATTTTCATGCATTTAATGATTTGTTTTGAGCTAAATGACCCTGAAATTGAAAAGAACTACAAATGAACTCTGGAAAAGTTAAAACTTGGCATGGTATCAGCATTTCACCCACATAGTATGTGCGAAAAAGTTGAGAGGGTTACGGCAAAAACTGGATGCACTTCGTGTATGAAATGGATAATCTTTTTCGAAGTATCAGGGTTTCGGACGAAAACTCATCTGTTACAAAGGCATTTCATTTTTAATAACGTATTTTAACTCCGGACTTTTTGTGTGTTCATTATGCACAATCAAAGGCACATCATCAATGTTCAACTCTTTTCTGCCTTCATTTGCTAATTTTCATGCATTTCATGATTTGTTTTGAGCTAAATGACCCTGAAATTGAAAAGCACTACAAATGAACTCTGAAAAGTTTGAAACTTGGAATGGTATCATCATTTCACCCACATAGCATGTGCTAAAAAGTAGATAGGGTTACGACAAAAACTGGATGCACTTCGTGTACAAACTGGACAATCTCTTTCGAAGTATCACGGTTTCGGACGAAACTCATATGTTACAAAGGGATTTCATTTTTAATAATTTATTTTAACTCCAGAATTACTGTATGTTCAGTATGCACCATTCAAAGGCACATCATTAATTTTCAACCCTTTTCTTACTTCATTTTCTAATTTTCAGCTCATTTACTGATTTTTTTAGCTAAATGACCCTGAAATTGGAAAGCACTACAAATGAACTCTGAAAAGGTTGAAACTTGGCATGGTATCATCATTTCACCCACATAGCATGTGCAATAAAAGTAGAAAGCGTTACGGCAAAAACTGGATGCACTTCATGTACGAAATGGACAATCTCTTTCGAAGTATCAGGGTTTCAGACGAAAACTCATCTGTTACAAAGGCATTTCATTTTTTTTAACTTATTACAACTCCAGACTTTTGTGTGTTCAGTATGCACCGTTCGAAGCCACGTCATCAACTTTCAACCCTTTCTGAAATCATTTGCTATTTTTCATGCATTTACTGATTTTTTTGAGCTAAATGACCCTGAAATTGAAAAGCACTACAAATGAACTCTAAAAAGGCTGAAAGTTGGCATGGTATCATCATCTAACCCACATAGCATGTGCAAAAAGTAGAGAGGGTTACGGCAAAAATTGGATGCACTTCGTGTACGAAAAGGACAATCTCTTTCGAAGTATCAGGGTTTCGGACGAAAAGTCATCTGTTACAAAGGCATTTCATTTTTAATAACTTATTTTAACTCCGGACTTTTTGTGTGTTCATTATGCACCATTCAAAGGCACGTCATCAACTTTCAACTCTTTTCTGCCTTCATTTACTAATTTTCATGCATTTAATGATTTGTTTTGAGCTAAATGACCCTGAAATTGAAAAGCACTACAAATGAACTCTGAAAAAGTTAAAACTTGGCATGGTATCATCATTTCACCCACATAGTATGTGCTAAAAAGTTGAGAGGGTTACGGCAAAAACTGGATGCACTTCGTGTACGAAATGGACAATCTCTTTCGAAGTATCAGGGTTTCGGACGAAAACTCATCTGTTACAAAGGCATTTCATTTTTAATAACTTATTTTAACTCCGGACTTTTGTGTGTGTTCATTATGCACCATTCAAAGGCACATCATCAATGTTCAACTCTTTTCTCCCTTCATTTGCTAATTTTCATGCATTTAATGATTTGTTTTGAGCTAAATGACCCTGAAATTGAAAAGCACTACAAATGAACTCTGAAAAGGTTGAAACTCGGCATGGTATCATCATTTCACCCACATAGCATGTGCTAAAAAGTAGATAGGGTTACGGCAAAAACTGGATGCACTTCGTGTACAAACTGGACAATCTCTTTCAAAGTATCAGGGTTTCGGACGAAACTCATCTGTTACAAAGGGATTTCATTTTTAATAATTTATTTTAACTCTAGACTTTTTTTGTCTTCAGTATGCACCATTCAAAGGAACATCATCAATTTTCAACCCTTTTCTGACTTCATTTGCTAATTTTCAGCTCTTTTACTGATTTTTTTTAGCTAAATGACCCTGAAATTGGAAAGCACTACAAATGAACTCTGAAAAGGTTGAAAGTTGGCATGGTATCATCATTTCACCCGCATAGCATGTGCAAAAAAGTAGAGAGGGTTACGGCAAAAACTGGATGCACTTCGTGTACGAAATGGACAATCTCTTTCGAAGTATCAGGGTTTCGGACGAAAACTTATCTGTTACAAAGGCATTTCATTTTTTAACATATTACAAAACCAGACTTTTTGTGTGTTCAGTATGCACAGTTCGAAGCCACGTCATCAACTTTCAACCCTTTCTGACATCATTTGCTATTATTCATGCATTTACTGATTTTTTTTTAGCTAAATGACCCTGAAATTGAAAAGCACTACAAATGAACTCTAAAAAAGCTGAAAGTTGGCATGGTATCATCATTTCACCCACATAGCATGTGCAAAAAAGTAGAGAGGGTTACGGCAAAAACTGGATGCACGTACGAAATGGACAATCTCTTTCGAAGTATCAGGGTTTCGGACGAAAACTCATCTGTTACAAAGGCCTTTCATTTTTAATAACTTATTTTAACTCCGGACTTATTGTGTGTTCATTATGCACCATTCAAAGGCACATCATCAACTTTCAACTCTTTTCTGCTTTCATTTGCTAATTTTCATGCATTTAATGATTTGTTTTGAGCTAAATGACCCTGAAATTGAAAAGCACTACAAATGAACTCTGGAAAAGTTAAAACTTGGCATGGTATCAGCATTTCACCCACATAGTATGTGCGAAAAAGTTGAGAGGGTTACGGCAAAAACTGGATGCACTTCGTGTATGAAATGGATAATCTTTTTCGAAGTATCAGGGTTTCGGACGAAAACTCATCTGTTACAAAGGCATTTCATTTTTAATAACGTATTTTAACTCCGGACTTTTTGTGTGTTCATTATGCACAATCAAAGGCACATCATCAATGTTCAACTCTTTTCTGCCTTCATTTGCTAATTTTCATGCATTTCATGATTTGTTTTGAGCTAAATGACCCTGAAATTGAAAAGCACTACAAATGAACTCTGAAAAGTTTGAAACTTGGAATGGTATCATCATTTCACCCACATAGCATGTGCTAAAAAGTAGAGAGGGTTACGACAAAAACTGGATGCACTTCGTGTACAAACTGGACAATCTCTTTCGAAGTATCACGGTTTCGGACGAAACTCATATGTTACAAAGGGATTTCATTTTTAATAATTTATTTTAACTCCAGAATTACTGTATGTTCAGTATGCACCATTCAAAGGCACATCATTAATTTTCAACCCTTTTCTTACTTCATTTTCTAATTTTCAGCTCATTTACTGATTTTTTTAGCTAAATGACCCTGAAATTGGAAAGCACTACAAATGAACTCTGAAAAGGTTGAAACTTGGCATGGTATCATCATTTCACCCACATAGCATGTGCAATAAAAGTAGAAAGCGTTACGGCAAAAACTGGATGCACTTCATGTACGAAATGGACAATCTCTTTCGAAGTATCAGGGTTTCAGACGAAAACTCATCTGTTACAAAGGCATTTCATTTTTTTAACTTATTACAACTCCAGACTTTTGTGTGTTCAGTATGCACCGTTCGAAGCCACATCATCAACTTTCAACCCTTTCTGAAATCATTTGCTATTTTTCATGCATTTACTGATTTTTTTGAGCTAAATGACCCTGAAATTGAAAAGCACTACAAATGAACTCTAAAATGGCTGAAAGTTGGCATGGTATCATCATCTAACCCACATAGCATGTGCAAAAAAGTAGAGAGGGTTACGGCAAAAATTGGATGCACTTCGTGTACGAAAAGGACAATCTCTTTCGAAGTATCAGGGTTTCGGACGAAAACTCATCTGTTACAAAGGCATTTCATTTTTAATAACTTATTTTAACTCCGGACTTTTTGTGTGTTCATTATGCACCATTCAAAGGCACGTCATCAACTTTCAACTCTTTTCTGCCTTCATTTGCTAATTTTCACGCATTTAATGATTTGTTTTGAGCTAAATGACCCTGAAATTGAAAAGCACTACAAATGAACTCTGAAAAAGTTAAAACTTGGCATGGTATCATCATTTCACCCACATAGTATGTGCTAAAAAGTTGAGAGGGTTACGGCAAAAACTGGATGCACTTCGTGTACGAAATGAACTATCTCTTTCGAAGTATCAGGGTTTCAGACGAAAACTCATCTGTTACAAAGGCATTTCATTTTTAATAACTTATTTTAACTCCGGACTTTTTTTGTGTTCATTATGCACCATTCAAAGGCATATCATCAATGTTCAACTCTTTTCTGCCTTCATTTGCTAATTTTCATGCATTTCATGATTTGTTTTGAGCTAAATGACTCTGAAATTGAAAAGCTCTACAAATGAACTTTGAAAAGTTTGAAACTTGGAATGGTATCATCATTTCACCCACATAGCATGTGCTAAAAAGTAGAGAGGGTTACGACAAAAACTGGATGCACTTCGTGTACAAACTGGACAATCTCTTTCGAAGTATCAGGGTTTCGGACGAAACTCATCTGTTACAAAGGGATTTCATTTTTAATAATTTACTTTAACTCCAGACTTATTGCGTGTTCAGTATGCACCATTCAAAGGCACATCATCAATTTTCAACCCTTTTCTTACTTCATTTGCTAATTTTCAGCTCATTTACTGATTTTTCTAGCTAAATGACCATGAAATTGGAAAGCACTACAAATGAACTCTGAAAAGGTTGAAACTTGGCACGGTATCATCATTTCACCCACATAGCATGTGCAATAAAAGTAGAGAGGGTTACGACAAAAACTGGATGCACTTCGTGTACGAAATGGTCGTTCTCTTTCGAAGTATCAGGGTTTCGGACGAAAACTCATCTGTTACAAAGGCATTTCATTTTTTAACTTATTACAACTCTGGACTTTTGTGTGTTCAGTATGCACCGTTTGAAGCCACGTCATCAACTTTCAACCCTTTCTGACATCATTTGCTATTTTTATGCATTTACTGATTTTTTTTATAGCTAAATGACCCTGAAATTGAAAAGCACTACAAATGAACTCTAAAAAGGCTGAAAGTTGGCATGGTATCATCATTTCACCCACATAGCATGTGCAAAAAAGTAGAGAGGGTTACGGCAAAAACTGGATGCACGTACGAAATGGACAATCTCTTTCGAAGTATCAGGGTTTCGGACGAAAACTCATCTGTTACAAAGGCCTTTCATTTTTAATAACTTATTTTAACTCCGGACTTATTGTGTGTTCATTATGCACCATTCAAAGGCACATCATCAACTTTCAACTCTTTTCTGCTTTCATTTGCTAATTTTCATGCATTTAATGATTTGTTTTGAGCTAAATGACCCTGAAATTGTAAAGCACTACAAATGAACTCTGGAAAAGATAAAACTTGGCATGGTATCAGCATTTCACCCACATAGTATGTGCGAAAAAGTTGAGAGGGTTACGGCAAAAACTGGATGCACTTCGTGTATGAAATGGATAATCTTTTTCGAAGTATCAGAGTTTCGGACGAAAACTCATCTGTTACAAAGGCATTTCATTTTTAATAACGTATTTTAACTCCGGACTTTTTGTGTGTTCATTATGCACAATCAAAGGCACATCATCAATGTTCAACTCTTTTCTGCCTTCATTTGCTAATTTTCATGCATTTCATGATTTGTTTTGAGCTAAATGACCCTGAAATTGAAAAGCACTACAAATGAACTCTGAAAAGTTTGAAACTTGGAATGGTATCATCATTTCACCCACATAGCATGTGCTAAAAAGTAGAGAGGGTTACGACAAAAACTGGATGCACTTCGTGTACAAACTGGACAATCTCTTTCGAAGTATCACGGTTTCGGACGAAACTCATATGTTACAAAGGGATTTCATTTTTAATAATTTATTTTAACTCCAGAATTACTGTATGTTCAGTATGCACCATTCAAAGGCACATCATTAATTTTCAACCCTTTTCTTACTTCATTTTCTAATTTTCAGCTCATTTACTGATTTTTTTAGCTAAATGACCCTGAAATTGGAAAGCACTACAAATGAACTCTGAAAAGGTTGAAACTTGGCATGGTATCATCATTTCACCCACATAGCATGTGCAATAAAAGTAGAAAGCGTTACGGCAAAAACTGGATGCACTTCATGTACGAAATGGACAATCTCTTTCGAAGTATCAGGGTTTCAGACGAAAACTCATCTGTTACAAAGGCATTTCATTTTTTTAACTTATTACAACTCCAGACTTTTGTGTGTTCAGTATGCACCGTTCGAAGCCACATCATCAACTTTCAACCCTTTCTGAAATCATTTGCTATTTTTCATGCATTTACTGATTTTTTTGAGCTAAATGACCCTGAAATTGAAAAGCACTACAAATGAACTCTAAAATGGCTGAAAGTTGGCATGGTATCATCATCTAACCCACATAGCATGTGCAAAAAAGTAGAGAGGGTTACGGCAAAAATTGGATGCACTTCGTGTACGAAAAGGACAATCTCTTTCGAAGTATCAGGGTTTCGGACGAAAACTCATCTGTTACAAAGGCATTTCATTTTTAATAACTTATTTTAACTCCGGACTTTTTGTGTGTTCATTATGCACCATTCAAAGGCACGTCATCAACTTTCAACTCTTTTCTGCCTTAATTTTTAATTTTCATGCATTTAATGATTTGTTTTGAGCTAAATGACCCTGAAATTGAAAAGCACTACAAATGAACTCTGAAAAAGTTAAAACTTGGCATGGTATCATCATATCACCCACATAGTATGTGCTAAAAAGTTGAGAGGGTTACGGCAAAAACTGGATGCACTTCGTGTACGAAATGAACTATCTCTTTCGAAGTATCAGGGTTTCAGACGAAAACTCATCTGTTACAAAGGCATTTCATTTTTAATAACTTATTTTAACTCCGGACTTTTTGTGTGTTCATTATGCACCATTCAAAGGCATATCATTAATGTTCAACTCTTTTCTGCCTTCATTTGCTAATTTTCATGCATTTCATGATTTGTTTTGAGCTAAATGACTCTGAAATTGAAAAGCTCTACAAATGAACTCTGAAAAGTTTGAAACTTGGAATGGTATCATCATTTCACCCACATAGCATGTGCTAAAAAGTAGAGAGGGTTACGACAAAAACTGGATGCACTTCGTGTACAAACTGGACAATCTCTTTCGAAGTATCAGGGTTTCGGACGAAACTCATCTGTTACAAAGGGATTTCATTTTTAATAATTTATTTTAACTCCAGACTTATTGCGTGTTCAGTATGCACCATTCAAAGGCACATCATCAATTTTCAACCCTTTTCTTACTTCATTTGCTAATTTTCAGCTCATTTACTGATTTTTCTAGCTAAATGACCATGAAATTGGAAAGCACTACAAATGAACTCTGAAAAGGTTGAAACTTGGCACGGTATCATCATTTCACCCACATAGCATGTGCAATAAAAGTAGAGAGGGTTACGACAAAAACTGGATGCACTTCGTGTACGAAATGGTCGTTCTCTTTCGAAGTATCAGGGTTTCGGACGAAAACTCATCTGTTACAAAGGCATTTCATTTTTTAACTTATTACAACTCCGGACTTTTGTGTGTTCAGTATGCACCGTTTGAAGCCACGTCATCAACTTTCAACCCTTTCTGACATCATTTGCTATTTTTATGCATTTACTGATTTTTTTTTAGCTAAATGACCCTGAAATTGAGAAGCACTACAAATGAACTCTAAAAAGGCTGAAAGTTGGCATGGTATCATCATTTCACCCACATAGCATGTGCCAAAAAGTAGAGAGGGTTACGGCAAAAACTGGATGCACGTACGAAATGGACAATCTCTTTCGAAGTATCAGGGTTTCGGACGAAAACTCATCTGTTACAAAGGCCTTTCATTTTTAATAACTTATTTTAACTCCGGACTTATTGTGTGTTCATTATGCACCATTCAAAGGCACATCATCAACTTTCAACTCTTTTCTGCTTTCATTTGCTAATTTTCATGCATTTAATGATTTGTTTTGAGCTAAATGACCCTGAAATTGAAAAGAACTACAAATGAACTCTGGAAAAGTTAAAACTTGGCATGGTATCAGCATTTCACCCACATAGTATGTGCGAAAAAGTTGAGAGGGTTACGGCAAAAACTGGATGCACTTCGTGTATGAAATGGATAATCTTTTTCGAAGTATCAGGGTTTCGGACGAAAACTCATCTGTTACAAAGGCATTTCATTTTTAATAACGTATTTTAACTCCGGACTTTTTGTGTGTTCATTATGCACAATCAAAGGCACATCATCAATGTTCAACTCTTTTCTGCCTTCATTTGCTAATTTTCATGCATTTCATGATTTGTTTTGAGCTAAATGACCCTGAAATTGAAAAGCACTACAAATGAACTCTGAAAAGTTTGAAACTTGGAATGGTATCATCATTTCACCCACATAGCATGTGCTAAAAAGTAGATAGGGTTACGACAAAAACTGGATGCACTTCGTGTACAAACTGGACAATCTCTTTCGAAGTATCACGGTTTCGGACGAAACTCATATGTTACAAAGGGATTTCATTTTTAATAATTTATTTTAACTCCAGAATTACTGTATGTTCAGTATGCACCATTCAAAGGCACATCATTAATTTTCAACCCTTTTCTTACTTCATTTTCTAATTTTCAGCTCATTTACTGATTTTTTTAGCTAAATGACCCTGAAATTGGAAAGCACTACAAATGAACTCTGAAAAGGTTGAAACTTGGCATGGTATCATCATTTCACCCACATAGCATGTGCAATAAAAGTAGAAAGCGTTACGGCAAAAACTGGATGCACTTCATGTACGAAATGGACAATCTCTTTCGAAGTATCAGGGTTTCAGACGAAAACTCATCTGTTACAAAGGCATTTCATTTTTTTAACTTATTACAACTCCAGACTTTTGTGTGTTCAGTATGCACCGTTCGAAGCCACATCATCAACTTTCAACCCTTTCTGAAATCATTTGCTATTTTTCATGCATTTACTGATTTTTTTGAGCTAAATGACCCTGAAATTGAAAAGCACTACAAATGAACTCTAAAATGGCTGAAAGTTGGCATGGTATCATCATCTAACCCACATAGCATGTGCAAAAAAGTAGAGAGGGTTACGGCAAAAATTGGATGCACTTCGTGTACGAAAAGGACAATCTCTTTCGAAGTATCAGGGTTTCGGACGAAAACTCATCTGTTACAAAGGCATTTCATTTTTAATAACTTATTTTAACTCCGGACTTTTTGTGTGTTCATTATGCACCATTCAAAGGCACGTCATCAACTTTCAACTCTTTTCTGCCTTCATTTGCTAATTTTCATGCATTTAATGATTTGTTTTGAGCTAAATGACCCTGAAATTGAAAAGCACTACAAATGAACTCTGAAAAAGTTAAAACTTGGCATGGTATCATCATTTCACCCACATAGTATGTGCTAAAAAGTTGAGAGGGTTACGGCAAAAACTGGATGCACTTCGTGTACGAAATGGACAATCTCTTTCGAAGTATCAGGGTTTCGGACGAAAACTCATCTGTTACAAAGGCATTTCATTTTTAATAACTTATTTTAACTCCGGACTTTTGTGTGTGTTCATTATGCACCATTCAAAGGCACATCATCAATGTTCAACTCTTTTCTCCCTTCATTTGCTAATTTTCATGCATTTAATGATTTGTTTTGAGCTAAATGACCCTGAAATTGAAAAGCACTACAAATGAACTCTGAAAAGGTTGAAACTCGGCATGGTATCATCATTTCACCCACATAGCATGTGCTAAAAAGTAGATAGGGTTACGGCAAAAACTGGATGCACTTCGTGTACAAACTGGACAATCTCTTTCAAAGTATCAGGGTTTCGGACGAAACTCATCTGTTACAAAGGGATTTCATTTTTAATAATTTATTTTAACTCTAGACTTTTTTTGTCTTCAGTATGCACCATTCAAAGGAACATCATCAATTTTCAACCCTTTTCTGACTTCATTTGCTAATTTTCAGCTCTTTTACTGATTTTTTTTAGCTAAATGACCCTGAAATTGGAAAGCACTACAAATGAACTCTGAAAAGGTTGAAAGTTGGCATGGTATCATCATTTCACCCACATAGCATGTGCAAAAAAGTAGGGAGGGTTACGGCAAAAACTGGATGCACTTCGTGTACGAAATGGACAATCTCTTTCGAAGTATCAGGGTTTCGGACGAAAACTTATCTGTTACAAAGGCATTTCATTTTTTTAACATATTACAACACCAGACTTTTTGTGTGTTCAGTATGCACAGTTCGAAGCCACGTCATCAACTTTCAACCCTTTCTGACATCATTTGCTATTATTCATGCATTTACTAATTTTTTTGAGATAAATGACCCTGAAATTGAAAAGCACTACAAATGAACTCTAAAAAGGCTGAAAGTTGGCATGGTATCATCATTTCACCCACATAGCATGCGCAAAAAAGTAGAGAGGGTTACGGCAAAAACTGGATGCACTTCGTGTATGTATCGGACAATCTCTTTCGAAGTATCAAGGTTTCGGACGAAAACTCATCTGTTACAAAGGCATTTCATTTTTATTAACTTATTTTTACTCCGGACTTTTTATGTGTTCATTATGCACCATTCAAAGGCACGTCATCAACTTTCAACTCTTTTCTGCCTTCATTTGCTAATTTTCATGCATTTAATGATTTGTTTTGAGCTAAATGACTCTGAAATAGAAAAGCACTACAAATGAACTGTGAAAAAGTTGAAACTTGGCATGGTATCATCATTTCACCCACATAGTATGTGCTAAAAAGTTGAGAGGGTTACGGCAAAAACTGGATGCACTTCGTGTACGAAATGAACTATCTCTTTCGAAGTATCAGGGTTTCAGACGAAAACTCATCTGTTACAAAGGCATTTCATTTTTAATAACTTATTTTAACTCCGGACTTTTTGTGTGTTCATTATGCACCATTCAAAGGCATATCATCAATGTTCAACTCTTTTCTGCCTTCATTTGCTAATTTTCATGCATTTCATGATTTGTTTTGAGCTAAATGACTCTGAAATTGAAAAGCTCTACAAATGAACTCTGAAAAGTTTGAAACTTGGAATGGTATCATCATTTCACCCACATAGCATGTGCTAAAAAGTAGAGAGGGTTACGACAAAAACTGGATGCACTTCGTGTACAAACTGGACAATCTCTTTCGAAGTATCAGGGTTTCGGACGAAACTCATCTGTTACAAAGGGATTTCATTTTTAATAATTTATTTTAACTCCAGACTTACTGTATGTTCAGTATGCACCATTCAAAGGCACATCATCAATTTTCAACCCTTTTCTTACTTCATTTGCTAATTTTCAGCTCATTTACTGATTTTTCTAGCTAAATGACCATGAAATTGGAAAGCACTACAAATGAACTCTGAAAAGGTTGAAACTTGGCACGGTATCATTATTTCACCCACATAGCATGTGCAATAAAAGTAGAGAGGGTTACGACAAAAACTGGATGCACTTCGTGTACGAAATGGTCGTTCTCTTTCGAAGTATCAGGGTTTCGGACGAAAACTCATCTGTTACAAAGGCATTTCATTTTTTAACTTATTACAACTCCGGACTTTTGTGTGTTCAGTATGCACCGTTTGAAGCCACCTCATCAACTTTCAACCCTTTCTGACATCATTTGCTATTTTTATGCATTTACTGATTTTTTTTTAGCTAAATGACCCTGAAATTGAAAAGCACTACAAATGAACTCTAAAAAGGCTGAAAGTTGGCATGGTATCATCATTTTCACCCACATAGCATGTGCAAAAAAGTAGAGAGGGTTACGGCAAAAACTGGATGCACTTCGTACGAAATGGACAATCTCTTTCGAAGTATCAGGGTTTCGACGAAAACTCATCTGTTACAAAGGCTTTCATTTTTAATAACTTATTTTAACTCCGACTTTTGTGTGTTCATTATGCACCATTCAAAGCACATCATCAACTTTCAACTCTTTCTGACTTCATTTGCAATTTTTCATGCATTTATGATTTTTTTGAGCTAAATGACCCTGAAATTGAAAAGCACTACAAATGAACTCTGAAAAGGTTAAACTTGGCATGGTATCACATTTCACCCACTAGATGTGCAAAAAGAGGGTTACGGCAAAAACTGGATGCACTTCGTGTAGAAATGGAAATCTTTTTCGAAGTATCAGGGTTTCGGACGAAAACTCATCTGTTACAAAGGCATTTCATTTTTAATAACTTATTTAACTCCGGACTTTTTGTGTGTTCTTTGCACAATCAGGCCCATCATCACTTTCAACTCTTTTCTGCCTTCATTTGCTATTTTCATGCATTCATGATTTGTTTTGAGCTAAATGACCCTGAAATTGAAAAGCACTACAAATGAACTCTGAAAAGTTTGAAACTTGAATGGTATCATCATTTCACCCACAAGCATGTGCTAAAAAGTAGAGAGGGTCGACAAAAACTGATGCACTTCGTGTACAAATGGACAATCTCTTTCGAAGTATCACGGTTTCGGACGAAACTCATATGTTACAAGGGATTTCATTTTAATAATTTATTTAACTCCAGATTTTTGTGTTCAGTATGCACCATTCAAGCACATCATAATTTTCAACCCTTTTCTTACTCTTTTTCTAATTTTAGCTCATTTACTGATTTTTTTAGCTAAATGACCCTAAATTGAAAAGCACTACAATACCTCTGAAAAGGTTGAAATTGGCATGGTATCATCATTTCACCCACATAGCATGTGCAAAAAAGTAGAAGGTTACGGCAAAAACTGGATGCACTTCTGTACGAAATGGACAATCTCTTTCGAAGTATCAGGGTTTCAACGAAAACTCATCTTTTACAAAGGCATTTCATTTTTTTAACTTATTACAACTCCAGACTTTTTTGTGTTCAGTATGCACCTTCGAAGCCACATCATCAACTTTCAACCCTTTCTGAAATCATTTGCTATTTTTCATGCATTTACTGATTTTTTTGAGCTAAATGACCCTGAATTGAAAAGCACTACAAATGAACTCTAAAAGGTTGAAAGTTGCATGGTATCATATCTAACCCACATAGCATGTGCAAAAAAGTAGAGAGGGTTACGGCAAAAATGGATGCACTTCGTGTACGAAAAGGACAATCTCTTTCGAAGTATCAGGGTTTCGGACGAAAACTCATCTGTTACAAAGGCATTTCATTTTTATAACTTATTTAACTCCGGACTTTTTGTGTGTTCATATGCACCATTCAAGGCACGTCATCAACTTTCAACTCTTTTCTGACTTCATTTGCTAATTTTCAGCATTTAATGATTTTTTGAGCTAAATGACCCTGAAATTGAAAAGCACTACAAATGAACCTGAAAAAGTTAAAATGGCATGGTATCATCATTTCACCCACATAGTTGTGCAAAAAGTTGAGAGGTTACGGCAAAAACTGGATGCACTTCGTGTACGAAATGGACAATCTCTTTCGAAGTATCAGGGTTTCGGACGAAAACTCATCTGTTACAAAGGCATTTCATTTTTAATAACTTATTTTAACTCCGACTTTTGTGTGTCATTATGCACCATTCAAGGCACATCATCAATGTTCAACTCTTTCTCCCTTCATTTGCTAATTTTCATGCATTTAATGATTTGTTTTGAGCTAAATGACCCTGAATTGAAAGCATACAAATGAACTCTGAAAAGGTTGAAACTGGCATGGTATCATCATTTCACCCCACATAGCATGTGCTAAAATTAGAAGGGTTACGGCAAAAACTGGATGCACTTCGTGTACAAACTGGACAATCTCTTTCGAAGTATCAGGGTTTCGGACGAAACTCATCTGTTACAAAGGGATTTCATTTTTAATAATTTATTTAACTCTAGACTTTTTTGTCTTTCAGTATGCACCATTCAAAGACATCATCAATTTTCAACCCTTTTCTGACTTCATTTGCTAATTTTTCAGCTTTTTACTGATTTTTTTAGCTAAATGACCCTGAAATTGAAAGCACTACAAATGAACTCTGAAAAGGTTGAAAGTTGGCATGGTATCATCATTTCACCCACATAGCATGTGCAAAAAGTAGAGAGGGTTACGGCAAAAACGGGATGCACTTCGTGTACAATGGACAATCTCTTTCGAAGTATCAGGGTTTCGGACGAAACTATCTGTTACAAAGGCATTTCATTTTTTAACATATTACAACTCCAGACTTTTTGTGTGTCAGTATGCACATCAAGCCACTCATCAACTTTCAACCCTTTTCTGACATCATTTGCTATTTTCATGCATTTACTATTTTTTTTGAGAAAATGACCCTGAAATTGAAAAGCACTACAAATGAACTCTAAAAGGTGAAATTTGGCATGGTATCATCATTTCACCCACATAGCATGGCAAAAAAGTAGAGAGGGTACGGCAAAACGGATGCACTTCGTGTACGTCGGACACTCTTTCGAAGTATCAGGTTTCGGACGAAAACTCATCTGTTACAAAGCATTTCATTTTTATACTTATTTTACTCCGACTTTTTTGTGTTCATTATGCACCATTCAAAGCACGTCATACACTTTCAACCTTTTCTGCCTTCATTTGCTATTTTCATGCATTAATGATTTTGTTTTGAGCTAATGACCCTGAAATTGAAAAGCACTCAATGAACTTGAAAAGTTGAAATTGGCATGGTATCATCATTTCACCCACTAGTATGTGCAAAAAGTTGAGAGGGTTACGGCAAAAACTGGATGCACTTCGTGTACGAAATGGACTATCTCTTTCGAAGTATCAGGGTTTCGACGAAAACTCATCTGTTACAAAGGCATTTCATTTTTAATAACTTATTTAACTCCGGACTTTTTGTGTGTTCATATGCACCATTCAAAGGCAATCATCACTTTCAACTCTTTTCTGCCTTCTTTGCTATTTTCAGGCATTTCATGATTTGTTTTGAGCTATGACCTGAAATTGAAAAGCACTACAAATGAACCTGAAAAGTTGAAATTGGAATGGTATCATCATTTCACCCACATAGCATGTGCTAAAAGTAGAGAGGGTTACGACAAAACTGATGCACTTCGTGTACAAATGGACAATCTCTTTCGAAGTATCGGGTTTCGGACGAAACTCATCTGTTACAAAGGATTTCATTTTATAATTATTTTAAACTCCAGACTTTGGTGTTCAGTATGCACCATTCAAAGGCACATCATCAATTTTCAACCCTTTTCTACTTCATTTGCTAATTTTCAGCTCATTTACTGATTTTTTAGCTAAATGACCCTGAAATTGAAAGCACTACAATGAACTCTGAAAAGGTTGAAACTTGGCAGGTATCATATTTCACCCACATAGCATGTGCTAAAGTAGAGAGGGTTACGACAAAAACTGGATGCACTTCGTGTACAAATGGTCTTCTCTTTCGAAGTATCAGGGTTTCGGACGAAAACTCATCTGTTACAAAGGCATTTCATTTTTTAACTTATTAACACTCCGGACTTTTGTGGTGTTCAGTATCACCTTCAAGCCACCCATCAACTTTCAACCCTTTCTGACATCATTTGCTATTTTTATGCATTTACTGATTTTTTTTAGCTAATGACCCTGAAATTGAAAAGCACTACAAATGAACTCTAAAAAGGTGAAAGTTGGCATGGTATCATCATTTCACCCACATAGCAGTGCAAAAAAGTAGAGAGGGTTACGGCAAAACTGGATGCACGTCACAAATGGACAATCTCTTCGAATTATCAGGGTTTCGGACGAAAACTCATCTGTTACAAAGGCTTTCATTTTTATAACTTATTTAACTCCGGACTTGTGTGTTCATTATGCACCATTCAAAGCACATCATCAACTTTCAACCCTTTTCGCTTTCATTTGCTATTTCATGCATTTATGATTTGTTTTGAGCTAAATGACCCTGAATTGAAAAGCACTACAATGAACTCTGGAAAAGTTAAATTGGCATGGTATCACATTCACCCACATATGTGCAAAAAGTTGAAGGGTTACGGCAAAAACTGGATGCACTTCGTGTAGAAAATGGATAACTCTTTCGAAGTATCAGGTTTCGGACGAAAACTCATCTGTTACAAAGGCATTCTTTTTTAATAACTATTTTAAACTCCGGACTTTTTGTGTGTTCATTATGCACACATCAAAGGCACATCATCAATTTCAACTCTTTTCTGCCTTCATTTGCTAATTTTTCATGCATTTATGATTTGTTTTGAGCTAAATGACCCTGAAATTGAAAAGCACTACAAATGAACTCTGAAAAGTTTGAAACTTGGAATGGTATCATCATTTCACCCACATAGCATGTGCTAAAAGTAGAGGGGTTACGCAAAAACTGATGCACTTCGTGTACATGGACAATCTCTTTCGAAGTATCAGGTTTCGGACGAAACTCATTGTACAAAGGGATTTCATTTTTAATATTTCTTTTAACTCCAGATTTGTTGTTCAGTATGCACCATTCAAAGAGCATCATTAATTTTCAACCCTTTCTACTTCTTTCTATTTTCAGCTCATTTACTGATTTTTTTAGCTAAATGACCCTGAAATTGAAAGCACTACAAAGAACTCTGAAAAGGTTGAAATTGGCATGGTATCATCATTTCACCCACATAGCATGTGCAAAAAAGTAGAAGGTTACGGAAAAACTTTTCTGCCTTCGTGCTTTTCAAACCCTTTTCTACTTTCATTTGCTTAATTTTTCATCTTTACTGATTTTTTTACTAAATGACCTGAATTGAAAGCACTACAATGAACTCTGAAAAGGTTGAAGTTGCATGTCATCATTTCACCCACATAGCAGGTGCAAAAAAAGTAGAGAGGGTTACGGCAAAAACTGATGCACTCGTGTACAAATGGACATCTCTTTCGAAGTATCAGGGTTCGACGAAAACTTCTGTTACAAAGGCATTTCATTTTTTTAACTATTACAACCAATTTTTTGTGGTTCAGTATGCACCATTCAAGCCACGTCATCAACTTTCAACCCTTTCTGACATCATTTCTATTTCATGCATTTACTAATTTTTTTGAGTAAATGACCCTGAATTGAAAAGCACTACAAATGAACTCTAAAAGGTGAAGTTGGCATGGTATCATCATTTCCCCACATAGCATGGCAAAAAAGTAGAGAGGTTACGGCAAAAATGGATGCACTTCGTGTAAATGGACAATCTCTTCGAAGTATCAGGTTTCGGACGAAAACTCATCTGTTACAAAGGCATTTCATTTTTATTACTTATTTTACTCCGACTTTTTTGTGTTTCATTATGCACCATTCAAAGCCGCACATCAACTTTCAACCTTTTCTGCCTTATTTGCTAATTTTCATGCATTAATGATTTGTTTTAGCTAAATGACCTTGAAATAGAAAGCACTACAAATGAACTTGAAAAGTTGAAACTTGGCATGGTATCATCATTTCACCCACTAGTATGTGCTAAAAGTTGAGAGGGTTACGGCAAAACTGATGCACTTCGTGTACAAATGAACTTCTCTTTCGAAGTATCAGGGTTTCGACGAAAACTCATCTGTTACAAAGCATTTCATTTTTAATAACTTATTTTAACTCCGGACTTTTTGTTGTTTCATTATCACCATTCAAGGCCATCATCAATGTTCAACTCTTTTCTGCCTTCATTTGCTATTTTCATGCATTTATGATTTGTTTTGAGCTAAATGACCTGAAATTGAAAAGCCTACAAATGAACTCTGAAAAGTTTGAAACTTGGCAGGGTATCATCATTTCACCCACATAGCATGTGCTAAAAGTAGAGAGGGTTACCAAAAACTGGATGCACTTCGTGTACAAACTGGACAATCTCTTTCGAAGTTTCAGGGTTTCGGACGAAACTCATCTGTTACAAAGGGATTTCATTTTTAATAATTATTTAACTCCAGACTTTTGGTGTTCAGTATGCACCATTCAAAGGCACATCATCAATTTTCAACCCTTTTCTATTCATTTGCTAATTTTCAGTCATTTTACTGATTTTTTAGCTAAATGACCTGAAATTGGAAAGCACTACAAATGAACTCTGAAAAGGTGGAAATTGGCAGGTATCATCATTTCACCCACATAGCATGTGCAAAAAAGTAGAGAGGGTTACGCAAAAACTGGATGCACTTCGTGTACGAAATGGCTCTCTTTCGAAGTATCAGGGTTTCGGACGAAACTCATCTGTTACAAAGGCATTTCATTTTTAACTTATTACACCTCGGACTTTTTGTGTGTTCAGTATGCACCTTGAAGCCACGTCATCAACTTTCAACCCTTTCTGACATCATTTGCTATTTTTATGCATTTACTATTTTTTTTAGCTAAATGACCCTGAAATTGAAAGCACTACAAATGAACTCTAAAAAGTGAAAGTTGGCATGGTATCATCATTTCACCCACATAGCATGTGCAAAAAAGTAGAGAGGGTTACGGCAAAAACTGGATGCACGTACGAATGGACAATCTCTTTCGAAGTATCAGGGTTTCGGACGAAAACTCATCTGTTACAAGCCTTTCATTTTTAATAACTTATTTAACTCCGGACTTTTGGTGTTCATTATGCACCATTCAAAGCACATCATCAACTTTCAACTCTTTTCTGCTTTCATTTGCTATTTTCATGCATTTAATGATTTGTTTTGAGCTAAATGACCCTGAAATTGAAAAGAACTACAAATGAACTCTGAAAAGTTAAAACTGGGCATGGTATCCATTTCACCCACATAGTATGTGCGAAAAAGTTGAGAGGGTTACGGCAAAAACTGGATGCACTTCGTGTAGAAATGGATACTCTTTTTCGAAGTAATCGGGTTTCGGACGAAAACTCATCGTTCAAAGGCATTTCATTTTTAAAACTATTTTAACTCCGGACTTTTTGTGTGTTCATATGCACATTCAAAGCACATCATCAATGTTCAACTCTTTCTGCCTTCATTTGCTAATTTTCTGTCATTTCATGATTTTTGAGCTAAATGACCCTAAATTGAAAAGCACTACAAATGAACTCTGAAAATTTGAAACTTGGAATGGTATCATCATTCACCCACAAGCATGTGCTAAAAAGTAAGAAGGGTTACGACAAAAACTGATGCACTTCGTGTACAAACTGGACAACTCTTTCGAAGTTTCAGGTTTCGACGAAACTCATTGTTACAAAGGGATTTCATTTTTATAATTTATTTAACTCCAGAATTACTGTATGTTCATATGCACCATCAAAGGCACATCTAATTTTCAACCCTTTCTTACTTCATTTTCTAATTTTCAGCTCATTTACTGATTTTTTTAGCTAAATGACCCTGAAATTGGAAAAGCCTACAAATGAACTCTGAAAAGGTTGAAATTGGCATGGTATCATCATTTCACCCCCATAGCATGTGCAATAAAAGTGAGAAGGTTACGGCAAAAACTGGATGCACTTCTGTACGAAATGGACAATCTCTTTCGAAGTATCAGGGTTTCGACGAAAACTCATCTGTTACAAGGCATTTCATTTTTTTTAACTTATTACAACTCCAGACTTTTGTGTGTTCAGTATGCACCGTTCGAAGCCACTCTCAACTTTCAACCCTTTCTGAAATCATTTGCTATTTTTCATGCATTTACTGATTTTTTGAGCTAAATGACCCTGAAATTGAAAAGCACTACAATGAACTCTAAAAAGGTGAAAGTTGGCATGGTTCATCATCTAACCCACATAGCATGTGCAAAAAAGTGAGAGGGTTACGGCAAAATGGATGCACTTCGTGTACGAAAATGGACAATCTCTTTCGAAGTATCAGGGTTTCGGACGAAACTCATCTGTTACAAAGGCATTTCATTTTTTAATAACTTATTTAACTCCGACTTTTTGTGTGTTCATTATGCACCATTCAAAGGCACGTCATCAACTTTCAACCTTTTCTGCCTTCATTTCTAATTTTCATGCATTTAATGATTTGTTTTGAGCTAAATGACCCTGAAATTGAAAAGCACACAATGAACTCTGAAAAAGTTAAAACTTGGCATGGTATCATCATTTCACCCACATAGTATGTCTAAAAAGTTGAGAGGGTTACGGCAAAAACTGGATGCACTTCGTGTACAAATGGACAATCTCTTTCGAAGTATCAGGGTTTCGACGAAAACTCTCTGTTCACAGGCATTTCTTTTTAATACTTTTTTAACTCGGACTTTTGTGTGTGTTCATTATGCACCATTCAAAGGCACATCATCAATGTTCAACCTCTTTTCTCCCTTCATTTGCTATTTTCATGCATTTACTGATTTTTTGACTAAATGACCCTGAAATTGAAAAGCACTACAAATGAACTCTGAAAAGGTTGAAACTTGGCATGGTATCATCATTTCACCCACATAGCATGTGCTAAAAAGTAGAAGGGTTACGCAAAAACTGGATGCACTTCTGTACAAATGGACAATCTCTTTCAAAGTATCAGGGTTCGGACGAAACCATCTGTTACAAGGGATTTCATTTTAATAATTTATTTTAACTCAGACTTTTTTTGTCTTCATATGCACCATTCAAGAACATCATCAATTTTCAACCCTTTCTGACTTCATTTGCTAATTTTCAGCTCTTTTTACTGATTTTTTTTGCTAAATGACCCTGAAATGGAAAGCACTACAAATGAACTCTGAAAAGGTGAAAGTTGGCATGGTATCATCATTTCACCCACATAGCATGTGCAAAAAAAGTGAGAGGTTACGGCAAAAACTGGATGCACTTCGTGTACAAATGGAAATCTCTTTCAGTATCAGGGTTTCGGACGAAAACTATCTTACAAAGGCATTTCATTTTTTTAACATATTACAACCCAGACTTTTTGTGTGTTCATATGCACATTCGAAGCCACGTCATCAACTTTCAACCCTTTTGAGCTAAAATCCCTGAAATTGAAAACACTACAAATGAACTCTGAAAAGTTGAAAGTTGGCATGGTATCATCATTTCACCCCACATGCATGTGCAAAAAGTGAGAGGGGTTCGCAAAAACTGGAGCACTTCTGTCGAAAATGGACAATCTCTTTCGAAGTATCAGGGTTTCGGACGAAAACTCATCTGTTACAAAGGCATTATTTTTTTAAACTTATTTCAACCCCAATTTTTTTTTGTGGTTAGTATGCACCATTCAAAGCACATCATAAACTTTCAACCTTCTGACTATCATTGCTTTTTCATGCATTTAACTGATTTTTTGAGCTAAATGACCCTGAATTGAAAAGCACAAAGACTAAATGAACTGAAAAGGTTGAAATTTGGCATGGTATCATCATTTCACCCACATAGCATGTGCGAAAAAAGTTGAGAGGGTTCCGGCAAAAACTGATGCACTTCGTGTACAATGGACAATTCTTTTTCGAAGTATCAGGGTTTCGGACGAAAACTCATCTGTTACAAAGGCATTTCATTTTTAAACTTATTTACCCAGCTTTTTGTGGTTCATTATGCCATTCAAAGCACATCATCATTTCAACCCTTTCTGCTTCATTCTATTTTTCATGCATTTAATGATTGTTTTAGCTAAATGACCCTGAAATTGAAAAGCACTACAAATGAACTCTGAAAAGTTGAAATTGGCATGGTATCATCATTTCACCCACATAGCAGGTGTAAAAAGTTGAGAGTGTTACGGCAAAACTGGAGCACTTCGTGTACAAATAGACATCTCTTCGAAGTATCAGGGTTTCGACGAAAACTCATCTGTTACAAAGGCATTTCATTTTTTAATTATTTTAACCGACTTTTATCTACTCACCATCCAACAAATTCATACTTTTGTTCATACACCTTTAGCTATCACTCCTCTTTCGACTTCATTCATTTGCTATTTTCATGCATTTATGATTTTTTGAGCTAAATGACCTGAATTGAAAAGCACTACAAATGAACTCTGAAAGTTGACAGTTGGCATGGTATCATCATTTCACCCACATAGCATGTGCTAAAGTAAGAGGGTTACGGCAAAAACTGGATGCACTTCGTGTACAAAATGGACATCTCTTTCAAAGTATCAGGTTTCGGACGAAAACTCATTGTTACAAAGGCATTTCATTTTTTAAACTTATTTAACTCCAGACTTTTTGTGGTTCAGTATGCACCATTCAAAGCCACATCATAAACTTTCACCCTTTCTGACTCATTTGCTATTTTCATGCATTTACTGATTTTTTGAGCTAAATGACCCTGAAATTGAAAAGCACTACAAATGAACTCTAAAGTTGAAATTGGCATGGTATCATCATTTCACCCACATAGCATGTGCTAAAAATAGAGGGTTACGGCAAAAACTGGATGCACTTCGTGTACAATGGACATCTCTTTCGAAGTATCAGGGTTTCGGACGAAAACTCATCTGTTACAAGGCTTTCTTTTTTTTAACTTATTTCAACTCCGACTTTTTGTGGTTCAGTATGCACCTTCAAGCCACTCATCAATTTTCAACCCTTTCTCGACTTCATTGCTATTTTTCATGCATTTACTGATTTTTTTTGAGCTAAATGACCCTGAAATTGAAAAGCACTACAATGAACTCTGAAAAGTTGAAGTTGGCATGGTATCATCATTTCACCCACATAGCATGTGCTAAAAAGTTGAAGGGTACGGGCAAAACGGATGCACTTCGTGTACAATGGAAATCTCTTTCGAAGTATCAGGGTTTCGGACAAAAACTCATCTGTTACAAAGGCATTTCATTTTTAATTATTTTAACTCCGACTTTTGTGCTTTTAGCATGCACCTTCAAAGGCAACTTCATCAATTTCAACCCTTTTCTGCTTCATTTGCTATTTTCATGCATTTATGATTTTTTTAGCAAATGACCCTGAATTGAAAAGCTACAAATGAACTCTGAAAATGTAAAGTTGGCATGGTATCATCATTTCACCCACATAGCATGTGCAAAAAGTTGAGAGGTTTACGGCAAAAACTGGATGCACTTCGTGTACAAATGGACAATCTCTTTCGATATCTAGGGTTTCGGACGAAAACTCATCTGTTACAAAGCATTTCATTTTTAAAACTTATTTACTCCGGACTTTTTTGTGCTTCAGTATGCACATTCAAAGCCAATCATCAATTTCAACCCTTTCTGACTTCATTTGCTATTTTTCATGCATTTACTGATTTTTTTGAGCTAAATGACCCTGAAATTGAAAAGCACTACAAATGAACTCTGAAAAGGTGAAAGTTGGCATGGTATCATCATTTCACCCACATAGATGTGCAAAAAGTGAGAGGGTTACGGCAAAAACTGGATGCACTTCGTGTCAAAATGGACAATCTCTTTCGAAGTATCAGGTTTCGGACGAAAACTCATCTTTACAAAGGCATTTCTTTTTAATTATTTAACTCCAGACTTTTTGTGGTTCAGTATGCACCATTCAAGCCACATCATCAACTTTCAACCCTTTCTGATTTCATTTGCTATTTTCATGCATTTACTGATTTTTTTGAGCTAAATGACCTGAAATTGAAAAGCACTACAATGAACCTGAAAAGGTTGAAATTGGCATGGTATCATCATTTCACCCACATAGCTGTGCAAAAAGTGAAGGGTTACGGCAAACTGGATGCTTCGTGTACAAAATGGAACATCTCTTTCGAAGTATCAGGGTTCGGACGAAAACTCATCTGTTACAAAGGCATTTCATTTTTTTAATTTTTCAACTCCAGACTTTTTGTGTTTCAGTATCACATTCAAAGCAACTCATCAACTTTCAACCCTTTTACTTCATTTGCTATTTTTCATGCATTTATTGATTTTTGAGCTAAATGACCCTAATTGAAAAGCCTACAAATGAACTCTGAAAAGGTGAAAGTTGGATGGTACACATCATTTCACCCACATAGCATGTGCAAAAAGTTGAGAGGTTACGGCAAAACTGGAGCACTTCTGTACAAAATAACAATCTCTTTCGAAGTATCAGGTTTCGGAGAAAACTCATCTGTTACAAAGGCATTCATTTTTTAACTTATTTACTCCGACTTTTTTGTTCATTTCATATGCACCATTCAAAGGCACTCTCATCAACTTTCAACCCTTTCTGCTTCATTTGCTAATTTTTCATGCATTTCTGATTTTTTGAGCTAAATGACCCTGAAATTGAAAAGCACTACAAATGAACTCTGAAAAGTTGAGTTGCATGGTTATCATCATTACCCACATAGCAGTGCTAAAAAGTAGAGGGTTACAGAAAACTGGATGCACTTCGTGTACAATGGACAATCTCTTTCGAAGTATCAGGGTTTCGAGAAAACTCATTGTTACAAGGATTTCATTTTTTTAACTTATTTAACTCCAACTTTTTGTGTGTTCAGTATGCACCATTCAAAGGCACATCATCAACTTTCAACCTTTCTACTTCATTTGCTATTTTTCTGTTTTACATGATTTTTTGAGCTAAATGACCCTGAAATTGAAAAGCACTACAAATGAACTCTGAAGGTTGAAATTGGCATGGTATCATCATTTCACCCACATGCATGTGCTAAAAAGTAGAGGGTTACGGCAACTGGAGCACTTCTGTACAAAATGGACAATCTCTTCGAAGTATCAGGTTTCGGACGAAAACTCATCTGTTACAAAGGCATTTATTTTTTTAAACTATTTCAACCACCATTTTTTGTGTTTCAGTTGCACCATTCAAAGAACACATCATAACTTTCAACCCTTTCTGACTTCATTGCTATTTTTCATGCATTTACTGATTTTTAGCTAAATGACCCTGAAATTGAAAAGCACTAAAATGAACTCTGAAAAGTTGAAAGTTGGCATGGTATCATCATTTCACCCACATAGCATGTGCTAAAGTGAGAGGGTTACGGCAAAAACTGATGCACTTCGTGTACAAAATGGACATATCTTTCGAAGTATTAGGGTTTCGGACAAACTCATCTGTTACAAAGGCATTTCATTTTTTAAACTTATTTTAACCCAGACTTTTTGTTGTTCAGTATGCCATTCAAAGCCATCATCAACTTTCAACCCTTTCTGACTTCATTTGCTAATTTTCATGCATTTACTAATTTTTTGAGCTAAGACCCTGAAAGAAAAGCACTACACAATGAACTCTGAAAAGGTTGAAAGTTGGCATGGTATCATCATTTCACCCACATAGCATGTGCAAAAGTTGGAGGTTACGGCAAAACTGGATGCACTTCGTGTACAAAATGACAATCTCTTTCGAAGTATCAGGGTTTCGGACGAAAACTCATCTGTTACAAAGCATTTCATTTTTTTAACTTATTTTAACTCCGACTTTTTGTGGTTCGTATCACCATTCAAAGCAACTCATCAATTTCAACCCTTCTTACTTCATTTGCTATTTTCATGCATTTATGATTTTTGAGCTAAATGACCCTGAAATTGAAAAGCACTACAATGAACCTGAAAAGTTGAAATGGCATGGTATCATCATTCATTTCACCCACATAGCATGTGCTAAAAGTTAGAGGGTTACGCACAAAACTGGATGCACTTCGTGTACAAATGGACAATCTCTTTCAAAGTTCAGGGTTTCGGACAAAAACTCATCTGTTACAAAGGCATTTATTTTTTAAACTTATTTTAACCCACTTTTTTGTGTTTCTATGCACCATTCAAACCACATCATACATTGTTATCTTTCTCTGACTTCTTTGATTTTTCGTGCATTTTCTATTTGTTTGTTTGAGCTAAATGACTCTGAAATTGAAAAGCACTACAAATAACTCGTTGAAAATTGGCATGGTATCATCATTTCACCCACATAGCATGTGCTAAAAAGTAGAGAGGGTTACGGCAAAAACTGGATGCACTTCGTGTACAATGGACAATCTCTTTCGAAGTATCAGGGTTTCGACGAAACTCATCTGTTACAAAGGCATTCTTTTTTTTAACTTATTTAACTCCAGACTTTTGTGTTCAGATGACCATTCAAAGCCACACATCATAATTTTCAACCCTTTCTGACTTCATTGCTATTTTTCATGCATTTACTGATTTTTTTGAGCTAAATGACCCTGAAATTGAAAGCACTACAAGGAACTCTGAAAAGGTTGAAAGTTGGCATGGTACATCATTTTCACCCACATAGCTGTGCAAAAAGTGAGAGGGTTACGGCAAACTGGATGCACTTCGTTTACAAATGAAATCTCTTTCGAAGTACAGGGTTTCGGACAAAACTCATCTGACAAAGCATTTCATTTTTTAATTATTTTAACTCCGACTTTTTGTGTTTCAGTATGCACCATTCAAAGCACACTCATCATCAATTTCAACCCTTTCTGACTTCATTTGCTATTTTTCATGCATTTACTGATTTTTTGAGCTAAATACCCTGAAATTGAAAAGCACTACAAATGAACTCTGAAAAGGTTGAAAGTTGGCATGGTATCATCATTTCACCCACATAGCATGTGCTAAAGTGAGAGGGTTACGGCAAAAACTGGATGCACTTGTGTAAATGGACAATTCTTTCGAAGTATCAGGGTCGGACAAACTCATCTGTTACAAAGGCATTTCATTTTTTAACTTATTTAACTCCGGACTTTTTTGTGTTCAGTATGCACATTCAAACATTCATCAACTTTCAACCCTTTCTGCTTCATTTGCATTTTTCATGCATTATGATTTTTTGAGCTAAATGACCCTGAAATTGAAAAGCACTACAAATGAACTTGAAAAGGTTGAAAGTTGCATGGTATCATCATTTCACCCACTAGCATGTGCTAAAAAGTTGAGAGGGTTACGGCAAAAACTGGATGCACTTCTGTAGACAAATGGACAATCTCTTTCGAATTATCAGGGTTTCGGACGAAAACTCATCTGTTACAAAGAGCATTTCTTTTTTATAACTTATTTAACTCCAGACTTTTTTGTGCGTTTCATATGCACCATTCAAGGCCATCATAAATTTTCAACCCTTTTCTGCTTCATTTGCTATTTTTCATGCATTTACTGATTTTTTTTTGAGCTAAATGACCTTGAAATTGAAAGCACTACAAATGAACTCTGAAAAGGTTGAAAGTTGGCATGGTACATCATTTCACCCACATAGCTATGCTAAAAAGTGAGAGGGTTACGGCAAACTGGATGCACTTCGTGTACAAATGGACAATCTCTTTCGAAGTATCAGGGTTTCGGACGAAAACTCATCTGTTACAAAGGATTTCATTTTTTTAATTATTTAACTCCAAACTTTTTGTGCTAGTATACACTTTCAAAGCCACTCATCAATTTCAACCCTTTTGACTTCATTTGCTATTTTCATTCATGCATTTATTTTTTTTAGCTAAATGACCCTGAATTGAAAAGAACCTACAAATGAACTCTGAAAAGGTTGAAAGTTGGCATGGTATCATCATTTCACCACATAGCATGTGCTAAAAAGTGAGAGGGTTACGGCAAAACTGAGAGCACTTGTACAAAGACAATCTCTTTCGAAGTATCAGGTTTCGGAGAAAACTCATCTGTTACAAAGGCATTTCATTTTTTAACTTATTAACTCCAGACTTTTGTGGCTTCAGTATGCACCATTCAAAGCCACTTCATCAACTTTCAACCCTTTCTGACTTCATTGCTAATTTTTCATGCATTTTTGACTGTTTTTGACTAAATGACCCTGAAATTGAAAGCACTACAAATGAACTCTGAAAAGGTTAAGTTGGCATGGTATCATCATTTAACCCCATGCATGTGCAAAAAGTTAGAGAGGGTTACGCAAAAACTGGATGCACTTCGTGTACGAAAGGACAATCTCTTTCGAAGTATCAGGGTTTCGGACAAAACTCATCTTTACAAGGACTTTCATTTTTTTAACTTATTTAACTCCGACTTTTTTTGTGGTCTATGCACATTCAAAGCCACATCATCAACTTTCAACCCTTTCTGCTTCATTTGCTATTTTCATGATTTATGATTTTTTGACTAAATGACCCTGAAATGAAAAGCACTACAAATGAACTCTGAAAAGGTTGAAGTTGGCATGGTTTCATCATTTCACCCACATCATGTGCAAAATTGAGAGGGTTACGGCAAAAACTGATCACTTCGTGTACAAAATGGACAATTCTTTTCGAAGTATAGGGTTTCGGACAAAATCACTCTGTTACAAAGGCATTTCATTTTTAAACTTATTTAACTCCAGACTTTTTGTGTTCATTATGCACCATTCAAGCCAGTCATCAATTTCAACCCTTTCTGCTTCATTTGCTATTTTTCATGCATTTACTGATTTTTTTGAGTTAAATGACCCTGAAATGAAAAGACTAAAATGAACTCTGAAAAGGTGAAATTTGGCATGGTATCATCATTTCACCCACATAGCATGTGCTAAAAAGTGAGAGGGTTACGCAAAACTGGATGCACTTCGTGTACAAAATGGACAATCTCTTTCAAGTATCAGGGTTTCGGACGAAAACTCATCTGTTACAAAGCATTTCATTTTTTTTAACTTATTTCAACTCAGACTTTGTGTTGTAGTATGCACCATTCAAAGCACTCATCAATTTCAACCCTTTCTGACTTCATTTTGTATTTTCATGCATTTACTGATTTTTTTGAGCTAAATGACCCTGAAATTGAAAAGCACTACAAATGAACTCGAAAAGGTTGAAAGTTGGCATGGTATCACTCGAAGTATCAGGGTTTCGACGAAAACTCATCTGTTACAAAGGCATTTCATTTTTAATAACTTTTTTAACTCCGACTTTTGTGTGTGTCATTATGCACCATTCAAAGCGCACATCATCAATTTCAACTCTTTTCTCGCTTCATTTGCTAATTTTCATCCATTTAATGATTTGTTTTGAGCTAAATGACCCTGAAATTGAAAAGCACTACAAATGAACTCTGAAAGGTTGAAACTTGGCATGGTATCATCTTTTCACCCACATAGCATGTGCTAAAAAGTAGAAGGGTTACGGCAAAAACTGGATGCACTTCGTGTACAAATGGACATCTCTTTCAAGTATCAGGGTTTCGGACGAAACTCATCTGTTACAAAGGATTTCATTTTTATAATTTATTTAAACTCCGGACTTTTTGTGTGTTCATTATGCACCATTCAAAGGCACATCATCAATTTCAACTCTTCTTTCTCTCTCTCATTGCTATTTTCATGCATTTAATGATTTTTTTTGAGCTAAATGACCCTGAAATTGAAAAGCCATTACAAATGAACTCTGAAAAGGTTGAATTGGCATGGTATCATCATTTCACCCAATGCTGTGCTAAAAATAGATAGGGTTACGGCAAAAACTGGATGCACTTCGTGTACAAATGGACAATCTCTTTCAAAGTATCAGGGTTTCGGACGAAACTCATCTGTTACAAAGGGATTTCATTTTTTAATAATTTATTTTAACCTAGACTTTTTTGTCTTTCAGTATGCACCATTCAAAGAACATCATCATTCAACTTTCACCCTTTCTGACTTCATTTGCTAATTTTCAGCTCTTTACTGATTTTTTTAGCTAAATGACCCTGAAATTGAAAGCACTACAATGAACTCTGAAAAGGTTGAAAGTTGGCAGGGTATCATCATTTCACCCACATAGAATGTGCAAAAAGTAGAGAGGGTTACGGCAAACTTGCACTTCGTGTACGAAATGGACAATCTCTTTCGAAGTATCAGGGTTTCGGACGAAAACTTCTCGGTTACAAAGGCATTTCATTTTTTTAACATATTACAACCCAGACTTTTTGTGTGTTCAGTATGCACATTCAAGCCATTCATCAACTTTCAACCCTTTCTGACTCATTTGCTTTATTCATGCATTTACTAATTTTTTTGAGATAAATGACCCTGAAATGAAAAGCACTACAATGAACTCTAAAAAGGTGAATTGGCATGGTATCATCATTTCACCCACATAGCATGGCAAAAAGTAGAGAGGGTTACGGCAAAAACTGGATGCACTTCGTGTACGTATCGGACAATCTCTTTCGAAGTATCAAGGTTTCGGACGAAAACTCATCTGTTACAAAGGCATTTCATTTTTATTAACTTATTTTTACTCCGGACTTTTTATGTGTTCATTATGCACCATTCAAAGGCACGTCATCAACTTTCAACTCTTTTCTGCCTTCCTTTGCTAATTTTCATGCATTTAATGATTTGTTTTGAGCTAAATGACCCTGAAATCGAAAAGCACTACAAATGAACTGTGAAAAAGTTGAAACTTGGCATGGTATCATCATTTCACCCACATAGTATGTGCTAAAAAGTTGAGACGGTTACGGCAAAAACTGGATGCACTTCGTGTACGAAATGAACTATCTCTTTCGAAGTATCAGGGTTTCAGACGAAAACTCATCTGTTACAAAGGCATTTCATTTTTAATAACTTATTTTAACTCCGGACTTTTTGTGTGTTCATTATGCACCATTCAAAGGCATATCATCAATGTTCAACTCTTTTCTGCCTTCATTTGCTAATTTTCATGCATTTCATGATTTGTTTTGAGCTAAATGACTCTGAAATTGAAAAGCTCTACAAATGAACTCTGAAAAGTTTGAAACTTGGAATGGTATCATCATTTCACCCACATAGCATGTGCTAAAAAGTAGAGAGGGTTACGACAAAAACTGGATGCACTTCGTGTACAAACTGGACAATCTCTTTCGAAGTATCAGGGTTTCGGACGAAACTCATCTGTTACAAAGGGATTTCATTTTTAATAATTTATTTTAACTCCAGACTTATTGCGTGTTCAGTATGCACCATTCAAAGGCACATCATCAATTTTCAACCCTTTTCTTACTTCATTTGCTAATTTTCAGGTCATTTACTGATTTTTCTAGCTAAATGACCATGAAATTGGAAAGCACTACAAATGAACTCTGAAAAGGTTGAAACTTGGCACGGTATCATCATTTCACCCACATAGCATGTGCAATAAAAGTAGAGAGGGTTACGACAAAAACTGGATGCACTTCGTGTACGAAATGGTCGTTCTCTTTCGAAGTATCAGGGTTTCGGACGAAAACTCATTTGTTACAAAGGCATTTCATTTTTTAACTTATTACAACTCCGGACTTTTGTGTGTTCAGTATGCACCGTTTGAAGCCACGTCATCAACTTTCAACCCTTTCTGACATCATTTGCTATTTTTATGCATTTACTGATTTTTTTTAGCTAAATGACCCTGAAATTGAAAAGCACTACAAATGAACTCTAAAAAGGCTGAAAGTTGGCATGGTATCATCAATTCACCCACATAGCATGTGCAAAAAAGTAGAGAGGGTTACGGCAAAAACTGGATGCACGTACGAAATGGACAATCTCTTTCGAAGTATCAGGGTTTCGGACGAAAACTCATCTGTTACAAAGGCCTTTCATTTTTAATAACTTATTTTAACTCCGGACTTATTGTGTGTTCATTATGCACCATTCAAAGGCACATCATCAACTTTCAACTCTTTTCTGCTTTCATTTGCTAATTTTCATGCATTTAATGATTTGTTTTGAGCTAAATGACCCTGAAATTGAAAAGCACTACAAATGAACTCTGGAAAAGTTAAAACTTGGCATGGTATCAGCATTTCACCCACATAGTATGTGCGAAAAAGTTGAGAGGGGTACGGCAAAAACTGGATGCACTTCGTCTATGAAATGGATAATCTTTTTCGAAGTATCAGGGTTTCGGACGAAAACTCATCTGTTACAAAGGCATTTCATTTTTAATAACGTATTTTAACTCCGGACTTTTTGTGTGTTCATTATGCACAATCAAAGGCACATCATCAATGTTCAACTCTTTTCTGCCTTCATTTGCTAATTTTCATGCATTTCATGATTTGTTTTGAGCTAAATGACCCTGAAATTGAAAAGCACTACCAATGAACTCTGAAAAGTTTGAAACTTGGAATGGTATCATCATTTCACCCACATAGCATGTGCTAAAAAGTAGAGAGGGTTACGACAAAAACTAGATGCACTTCGTGTACAAACTGGACAATCTCTTTCGAAGTATCACGGTTTCGGACGAAACTCATATGTTACAAAGGTATTTCATTTTTAATAATTTATTTTAACTCCAGAATTACTGTATGTTCAGTATGCACCATTCAAAGGCACATCATTAATTTTCAACCCTTTTCTTACTTCATTTTCTAATTTTCAGCTCATTTACTGATTTTTTTAGCTAAATGACCCTGAAATTGGAAAGCACTACAAATGAACTCTGAAAAGGTTGAAACTTGGCATGGTATCATCATTTCACCCACATAGCATGTGCAATAAAAGTAGAAAGCGTTACGGCAAAAACTGGATGCACTTCGTGTACGAAATGGACAATCTCTTTCGAAGTATCAGGGTTTCAGACGAAAACTCATCTGTTACAAAGGCATTTCATTTTTTTTAACTTATTACAACTCCAGACTTTTGTGTGTTCAGTATGCACCGTTCGAAGCCACGTCATCAACTTTCAACCCTTTCTGAAATCATTTGCTATTTTTCATGCATTTACTGATTTTTTTGAGCTAAATGACCCTGAAATTGAAAAGCACTACAAATGAACTCTAAAAAGGCTGAAAGTTGGCATGGTATCATCATCTAACCCACATAGCATGTGCAAAAAAGTAGAGAGGGTTACGGCAAAAATTGGATGCACTTCGTGTACGAAAAGGACAATCTCTTTCGAAGTATCAGGGTTTCGGACGAAAAGTCATCTGTTACAAAGGCATTTCATTTTTAATAACTTATTTTAACTCCGGACTTTTTGTGTGTTCATTATGCACCATTCAAAGGCACGTCATCAACTTTCAACTCTTTTCTGCCTTCATTTACTAATTTTCATGCATTTAATGATTTGTTTTGAGCTAAATGACCCTGAAATTGAAAAGCACTACAAATGAACTCTGAAAAAGTTAAAACTTGGCATGGTATCATCATTTCACCCACATAGTATGTGCTAAAAAGTTGAGAGGGTTACGGCAAAAACTGGATGCACTTCGTGTACGAAATGGACAATCTCTTTCGAAGTATCAGGGTTTCGGACGAAAACTCATCTGTTACAAAGGCATTTCATTTTTAATAACTTATTTTAACTCCGGACTTTTGTGTGTGTTCATTATGCACCATTCAAAGGCACATCATCAATGTTCAACTCTTTTCTCCCTTCATTTGCTAATTTTCATGCATTTAATGATTTGTTTTGAGCTAAATGACCCTGAAATTGAAAAGCACTACAAATGAACTCTGAAAAGGTTGAAACTTGGCATGGTATCATCATTTCACCCACATAGCATGTGCTAAAAAGTAGATAGGGTTACGGCAAAAACTGGATGCACTTCGTGTACAAACTGGACAATCTCTTTCAAAGTATCAGGGTTTCGGACGAAACTCATCTGTTACAAAGGGATTTCATTTTTAATAATTTATTTTAACTCTAGACTTTTTTTGTCTTCAGTATGCACCATTCAAAGGAACATCATCAATTTTCAACCCTTTTCTGACTTCATTTGCTAATTTTCAGCTCTTTTACTGATTTTTTTTAGCTAAATGACCCTGAAATTGGAAAGCACTACAAATGAACTCTGAAAAGGTTGAAAGTTGGCATGGTATCATCATTTCACCCACATAGCATGTGCAAAAAAGTAGAGAGGGTTACGGCAAAAACTGGATGCAATTCGTGTACGAAATGGACAATCTCTTTCGAAGTATCAGGGTTTCGGACGAAAACTTATCGGTTACAAAGGCATTTCATTTTTTTAACATATTACAACACCAGACTTTTTGTGTGTTCAGTATGCACAGTTCGAAGCCACGTCATCAACTTTCAACCCTTTCTGACATCATTTGCTATTATTCATGCATTTACTAAGTTTTTTGAGATAAATGACCCTGAAATTGAAAAGCACTACAAATGAACTCTAAAAAGGCTGAAAGTTGGCATGGTATCATCATTTCACCCACATAGCATGCGCAAAAAAGTAGAGAGGGTTATGGCAAAAACTGGATGCACTTCGTGTACGTATCGGACAATCTCTTTCGAAGTATCAAGGTTTCGGACGAAAACTCATCTGTTACAAAGGCATTTCATTTTTATTAACTTATTTTTACTCCGGACTTTTTATGTGTTCATTATGCACCATTCAAAGGCACGTCATCAACTTTCAACTCTTTTCTGCCTTCCTTTGCTAATTTTCATGCATTTAATGATTTGTTTTGAGCTAAATGACCCTGAAATAGAAAAGCACTACAAATGAACTGTGAAAAAGTTGAAACTTGGCATGGTATCATCATTTCACCCACATAGTATGTGCTAAAAAGTTGAGAGGGTTACGGCAAAAACTGGATGCACTTCGTGTACGAAATGAACTATCTCTTTCGAAGTATCAGGGTTTCAGACGAAAACTCATCTGTTACAAAGGCATTTCATTTTTAATAACTTATTTTAACTCCGGACTTTTTGTGTGTTCATTATGCACCATTCAAAGGCATATCATCAATGTTCAACTCTTTTCTGCCTTCGTTTGCTAATTTTCATGCATTTCATGATTTGTTTTGAGCTAAATGACTCTGAAATTGAAAAGCTCTACAAATGAACTCTGAAAAGTTTGAAACTTGGAATGGTATCATCATTTCACCCACATAGCATGTGCTAAAAAGTAGAGAGGGTTACGACAAAAACTGGATGCACTTCGTGTACAAACTAGACAATCTCTTTCGAAGTATCAGGGTTTCGGACGAAACTCATCTGTTACAAAGGGATTTCATTTTTAATAATTTATTTTAACTCCAGACTTATTGCGTGTTCAGTATGCACCATTCAAAGGCACATCATCAATTTTCAACCCTTTTCTTACTTCATTTGCTAATTTTCAGGTCATTTACTGATTTTTCTAGCTAAATGACCATGAAATTGGAAAGCACTACAAATGAACTCTGAAAAGGTTGAAACTTGGCACGGTATCATCATTTCACCCACATAGCATGTGCAATAAAAGTAGAGAGGGTTACGACAAAAACTGGATGCACTTCGTGTACGAAATGGTCGTTCTCTTTCGAAGTATCAGGGTTTCGGACGAAAACTCATCTGTTACAAAGGCATTTCATTTTTTAACTTATTACAACTCCGGACTTTTGTGTGTTCAGTATGCACCGTTTGAAGCCACGTCATCAACTTTCAACCCTTTCTGACATCATTTGCTATTTTTATGCATTTACTGATTTTTTTTTAGCTAAATGACCCTGAAATTGAAAAGCACTACAAATGAACTCTAAAAAAGCTGAAAGTTGGCATGGTATCATCATTTCACCCACATAGCATGTGCAAAAAAGTAGAGAGGGTTACGGCAAAAACTGGATGCACGTACGAAATGGACAATCTCTTTCGAAGTATCAGGGTTTCGGACGAAAACTCATCTGTTACAAAGGCCTTTCATTTTTAATAACTTATTTTAACTCCGGACTTATTGTGTGTTCATTATGCACCATTCAAAGGCACATCATCAACTTTCAACTCTTTTCTGCTTTCATTTGCTAATTTTCATGCATTTAATGATTTGTTTTGAGCTAAATGACCCTGAAATTGAAAAGCACTACAAATGAACTCTGGAAAAGTTAAAACTTGGCATGGTATCAGCATTTCACCCACATAGTATGTGCGAAAAAGTTGAGAGGGTTACGGCAAAAACTGGATGCACTTCGTGTATGAAATGGATAATCTTTTTCGAAGTATCAGGGTTTCGGACGAAAACTCATCTGTTACAAAGGCATTTCATTTTTAATAACGTATTTTAACTCCGGACTTTTTGTGTGTTCATTATGCACAATCAAAGGCACATCATCAATGTTCAACTCTTTTCTGCCTTCATTTGCTAATTTTCATGCATTTCATGATTTGTTTTGAGCTAAATGACCCTGAAATTGAAAAGCACTACAAATGAACTCTGAAAAGTTTGAAACTTGGAATGGTATCATCATTTCACCCACATAGCATGTGCTAAAAAGTAGAGAGGGTTACGACAAAAACTAGATGCACTTCGTGTACAAACTGGACAATCTCTTTCGAAGTATCACGGTTTCGGACGAAACTCATATGTTACAAAGGGATTTCATTTTTAATAATTTATTTTAACTCCAGAATTACTGTATGTTCAGTATGCACCACTCAAAGGCACATCATTAATTTTCAACCCTTTTCTTACTTCATTTTCTAATTTTCAGCTCATTTACTGATTTTTTTAGCTAAATGACCCTGAAATTGGAAAGCACTACAAATGAACTCTGAAAAAGGTTGAAACTTGGCATGGTATCATCATTTCACCCACATAGCATGTGCAATAAAAGTAGAAAGCGTTACGGCAAAAACTGGATGCACTTCGTGTACGAAATGGACAATCTCTTTCGAAGTATCAGGGTTTCAGACGAAAACTCATCTGTTACAAAGGCATTTCATTTTTTTTAACTTATTACAACTCCAGACTTTTGTGTGTTCAGTATGCACCGTTCGAAGCCACGTCATCAACTTTCAACCCTTTCTGAAATCATTTGCTATTTTTCATGCATTTACTGATTTTTTTGAGCTAAATGACCCTATAATTGAAAAGCACTACAAATGAACTCTAAAAAGGCTGAAAGTTGGCATGGTATCATCATCTAACCCACATAGCATGTGCAAAAAAGTAGAGAGGGTTACGGCAAAAATTGGATGCACTTCGTGTACGAAAAGGACAATCTCTTTCGAAGTATCAGGGTTTCGGACGAAAACTCATCTGTTACAAAGGCATTTCATTTTTAATAACTTATTTTAACTCCGGACTTTTTGTGTGTTCATTATGCACCATTCAAAGGCACGTCATCAACTTTCAACTCTTTTCTGCCTTCATTTACTAATTTTCATGCATTTAATGATTTGTTTTGAGCTAAATGACCCTGAAATTGAAAAGCACTACAAATGAACTCTGAAAAAGTTAAAACTTGGCACGGTATCATCATTTCACCCACATAGTATGTGCTAAAAAGTTGAGAGGGTTACGGCAAAAACTGGATGCACTTCGTGTACGAAATGGACAATCTCTTTCGAAGTATCAGGGTTTCGGACGAAAACTCATCTGTTACAAAGGCATTTCATTTTTAATAACTTATTTTAACTCCGGACTTTTGTGTGTGTTCATTATGCACCATTCAAAGGCACATCATCAATGTTCAACTCTTTTCTCCCTTCATTTGCTAATTTTCATGCATTTAATGATTTGTTTTGAGCTAAATGACCCTGAAATTGAAAAGCACTACAAATGAACTCTGAAAAGGTTGAAACTTGGCATGGTATCATCATTTCACCCACATAGCATGTGCTAAAAAGTAGATAGGGTTACGGCAAAAACTGGATGCACTTCGTGTACAAACTGGACAATCTCTTTCAAAGTATCAGGGTTTCGGATGAAACTCATCTGTTACAAAGGGATTTCATTTTTAATAATTTATTTTAACTCTAGACTTTTTTTGTCTTCAGTATGCACCATTCAAAGGAACATCATCAATTTTCAACCCTTTTCTTACTTCATTTGCTAATTTTCAGCTCTTTTACTGATTTTTTTTAGCTAAATGACCCTGAAATTGGAAAGCACTACAAATGAACTCTGAAAAGGTTGAAAGTTGGCATGGTATCATCATTTCACCCACATAGCATGTGCAAAAAAGTAGAGAGGGTTACGGCAAAAACTGGATGCACTTCGTGTACGAAATAGACAATCTCTTTCGAAGTATCAGGGTTTCGGACGAAAACTTATGTGTTACAAAGGCATTTCATTTTTTTAACATATTACAACACCAGACTTTTTGTGTGTTCAGTATGCACAGTTCGAAGCCACGTCATCAACTTTCAACCCTTTCTGACATCATTTGCTATTATTCATGCATTTACTAATTTTTTTGAGATAAATGACCCTGAAATTGAAAAGCACTACAAATGAACTCTAAAAAGGCTGAAAGTTGGCATGGTATCATCATTTCACCCACATAGCATGCGCAAAAAAGTAGAGAGGGTTACGGCAAAAACTGGATGCACTTCGTGTACGTATCGGACAATCTCTTTCGAAGTATCAAGGTTTCGGACGAAAACTCATCTGTTACAAAGGCATTTCATTTTTATTAACTTATTTTTACTCCGGACTTTTTATGTGTTCATTATGCACCATTCAACAGGGTTTCAGAGGAAAATCATCTTTACAAAGGACTTCATTTTTAAACTTATTACACCTCCAGACTTTCTTGTGCGTTCATATGCACCATTCAAAGTAGATGCCACTTATCAACTTTACAACCCGTTCTACATCTTTGTTCTATTTTTATGCTTTTTTGAGCTATTGTTTTAGCTAATGACCCTAGATATGAACAAGCACTACACAATGAACTCTGAAGCGTTGAAAGTTGGCATGTATCATCATTTCACCCACATAAGGCATTGCAAAAAAGTAGAGAGGGGTTAGGGCAAAATGGATGCACCTCTCTGTACAAAATGGACATCTCTTTCGAAGTTCAGGGTTTCGCGAAAACTATCTGTAACAAGGCATTTCATTTTTTAAACTTATTACACTCCGACTTGTTGTGCGTTCATTATGCACCATTCAAGCCACTCTCAACCTTTCAACCTTCTGACATCATTTGCTATTTTCATGCATTTACTGATTTTTTTTTGCTAATGACCCGAAATTGAAAAGCACTACAAATGAACTCTAAAAGTTGAAATGGCATGGTATCATCATTTCACCCACAAGCATGTGCAAAAGTAGAGAGGTTACGGCAAAAACTGGATGCACTTCTGTACAAATGGACAATCTCTTTCGAAGTATCAGGGTTTCGGACGAAAACTCATCTGTTACAAGGCATTTCATTTTTAAACTTATTTAACTCCGACTTTTGTGTGTTCATAGGCACCATTCAAAGCCACGTCATCAACTTTCAACCCTTTCTTGACATCATTTGCTATTTTCATTCATTTTTTTTTTAGCTAATGACCCTGAAATTGAAAAGACTACAAATGAACTCTGAAAATTAGTAAAAGTTGGCATGGTTCATCATTTCACCCACATAGCATGTGCAAAAAAGTAGAGGAGGGTTACGGCAAAAACTGGATGACTTCATGTACAAAATGGATAATCTCTTCGAAGTTCAGGGTTTCGAACGAAAACTCATCTGTACAAAAGGCATTTCATTTTTTAAACTATAACTCGACTTTTTGTGGTTCAGTATGCACATTCAAAGCACGTCATCAACTTTCAATCCCTTTCTGCTCATTTGCTATTTTTCATGCATTTATGATTTTTGAGCTATGACCTGAATTGAAAAGCACTACAAATGAACTCTGAAAAGGTTGAAATTGGCATGGTATCATCATTTCACCCACATAGCTGTGCTAAATAGAGAGGGTTACGGCAAAAACTGGATGCACTTCGTGTACAAATGGACAATCTCTTTCGAAGTTCAGGGTTTCGGACGAAACTCATCTGTTACAAAGGCATTCATTTTTTAATAACATTATTAACTCAACTCCGACTTTTTGTGGTTCATATGCACCATTCAAAGGCACATCATCATTCAACCTTTTCTGCTCATTTGCTATTTTTATGCATTTTTTGTTTTTGAGCTAAATGACCCTGAAATTGAAAAGCACTACAATGAACTCTGAAAAGGTTGAAATGGCAGGTATCATCATTTCACCCACATAGCATGTGCAAAAAGTAGAGAGGGTTAGGCAAAAACTGGATGCACTTCTGTACAAATGGAAATCTCTCGAAGTCGGGTTTCGACGAAAACTCATCTGTACAAAGGCATTTCATTTTTTAATTATTTAAACTCAGACTTTTTGTGGTTCAGTATGCACCTTCAAAGGCACTCATCAATTTCAACACCCTTTCTGACTTCATTTCTATTTTTCATGCATTTACTGATTTTTTTAGCTAAATGACCCTGAAATTGAAAAGCACTACAAATGAACTCTGAAAAGGTTGAAATTGGCATGGTATCATATTTCATTCACCCACCATAGCATGTGCAAAAAAAGGTAGAGGGTTACGGCAAAAACTGGATGCACTTCTGTACAAATGGATCTCTTTCGAAGTATCAGGGTTTCGACGAAAACTCATGCTGTACAAAGGCATTTCATTTTTTAACTTATTACAACTCAGACTTTTGTTTCAGTATGCACCATTCAAAGCCACATCTCAACTTTCAACCCTTTCTGACATCATTGCTATTTTCATGCATTTACTGATTTTTTTACTAAATGACCCTGAAATTGAAAGCACTACAATGAACTCTGAAAAGGTTGAAGTTGCATGGTATCATCATTTCACCCACATAGCATGTGCAAAAAGTAGAGAGGGTTACGCAAAAACTGGATGCACTTCGTGTACGAATGGAATCTCTTTCGAAGTATCAGGGTTTCGGAACGAAAACTCATCTTGTAACAAAGCATTTCATTTTTTTTAACTTATTACAACTCCGACTTTTTTGTTCATTATGCACCATTCAAAGCCACTCATCAACTTTCAACCCTTCTGCATATTTGCTTTTTTCATCATTACATTGATTTTTTGAGCTAAATGACCCTGAAATTGAAAAGCACTCAATGAACTCTGAAAAGTTAAATGGCATGGTATCATCATTTCACCCACATAGACATGTGCAAAAAGTAGAGAGGGTTACGGCAAAAAACTGATGCACTTCGTTACGAAATGGACAATCTCTTTCGAAGTATCAGGTGGTTTCGGACGAAAACATCTGTTCAAAGGCATTCATTTTTTTAACTTATTTTAACTCCGACTTTTTGTGTGTCATATGCACCATTCAAACCACTCATCAACTTTCAACCCTTTTCTGCTCATTTGCTAATTTTCATGCATTTTGATTTGTTTTGAGCTAAATGACCCTGAAATTGAAAAGCACTACAATGAACTCTGAAAAGTTGAAATTGGCATGGTATCATCATTTACCCACTAGCATGTGCAAAAAGTAGAGAGGGTTACGGCAAAAACTGGATGCACTTCGTGTACAAATGGACATCTCTTTCGAAGTATCAGGGTTTCGACGAAAATCATTGTTACAAAGGCATTCATTTTTTTAAACTTATTTTAACTCCAGACTTTTTGTGTTCAGTATGCACCATTCAAAGGCACACTCATCATTTAACCCTTTTCTGACTCATTTGCTAATTTTCATGCATTTTTTGATTTTTTGAGCTAAATGACCTCTGAAATTGAAAAGCACTACAAATGAACTCTGAAAAGGTTTGAAAGTTGCAGGTATCATCATCACACCCAAGCATGTGCAAAAAAGTAGAGAGGGTTACGCAAAAACTGGATGCACTTCTGTACAAAATGGATCTCTTTCGAAGTTCAGGGTTTCGACGAAAACTCATCTGTTACACAAGGCATTTCATTTTTTAAACTTATTACAACTCCAGACTTTTTGTGGTTCAGTATGCACCATTCAAGCCACGTCATCAACTTTCAACCCTTTCTGACTCATTTTCTATTTTTTCATGCTTTACTATTTGTTTTTAGCTAAATGACCCTGAAATTGAAAAGCACTACAAATGACTCTGAAAAGGTTGAAAGTTGGCATGGTATCATCATTTCACCCACATAGCATTCAAAAGTAAGAGGGTTACGGCAAAAACTGGATGCACTTCATTTACAAATGGAAATCTCTTTCGAAGTTCAGGGTTTCGGAACGAAAACTCACTGTACAAAGGCATTTCATTTTATTTTAACTTATTACACTCAGACTTTGTGTTCATATGCACCATTCAAAGCCACATCATCAACTTTCAACCTTTCTGACTCATTGCTATTTCAATGCTTTCTGATTTTTTTTACTAAATGACCCTGAAATTGAAAAGCACTACAAATGAACTCTGAAAAGGTTGAAATTGCATGGTATCATCATTTCACCCACATAGCATGTGCAAAAAATTAGAGAGGTTACGGCAAAAACTGGATGCACTTCGTGTACAAAATGAAATCTCTTTCGAAGTATCAGGGTTTCGACGAAAACTCATCTGTTACAAACATTTCATTTTTTAACTTATTTAACTCCAACTTTTTTGTTCATATGCACCATCAAAGCACATCATCAACTGTCAACCCTTTCTGCTCATTTGCTATTTTCATCATTTACTGATTTTTTGATCAAATGACCCTGAAATTGAAAAGCCTCAAATGAACTCTGAAAAGGTTAAATTGGATGGTATCATCATTTCACCCACATACATGTGCAAAAAGTAGAGAGGGTTACGCAAAAACTAGATGCACTTCGTGTACAAAATGGACATCTCTTTCGAAGTATCAGGTTTCGACGAAAATCATCTGTTCAAAGGCATTTCATTTTTTTTAACTTTTAAACTCCAGACTTTTTGTCGGTTCAGTATGCACCATTCAAAGGCCACATCATCAATTTTCAACCCTTTCTGACTCATTTGCTAATTTTCATGCATTTACTGATTTTTTTGAGCTAATGACCTGAAATTGAAAAGCACTACTACAATGAACTCTGAAAAGGTTGAAATTGGCATGGTATCATCATTTCACCCACATAGCTGTGCAAAAAAGTAGAGAGGGTTACGCAAAAACTGGATGCACTTCGTGTACAAATGGACAATCTCTTTCGAAGTATCAGGGTTTCGACGAAACTCATCTTTACAAAGGCATTTCATTTTTTAAAACTTATTTACACTCCAACTTTGTGTGGTTCAGTATGCACCATTCAAAGCACTCACACTTTCAACCCTTTCTCTGCTTCATTTGCTATTTTTATGCATTTTTGATTGTTTGAGCTAAATGACCCTGAAATTGAAAGCACTACAAATGAACTCTGAAAAGGTTGAAAGTTGGCATGGTACATCATTTCACCCACATAGCATGTGCAAAAGTAGAGAGGGTTACGGCAAAAACTGGATGCACTTCTGTACAAAATGGAAATCTCTTCGAAGTTCAGGGTTTCGAACGAAAACTCTCTGTAACAAGGCATTTCATTTTTTAACTTATTTAAACCCGACTTTTTGTGTTCATATGCACCATTCAAAGCACTCATCAACTTTCACACCTTTCTTCTCATTTCTATTTTCATGCATTTATGATTGATTTTTGAGCTAAATGACCCTGAAATTGAAAAGCACTACAATGACTCTGAAAAGTTGAAATTGGCATGGTATCATATTTCACCCACTAGATGGCAAAAAGATAGAGGTTACGGCAAAAACTGGATGCACTTCATGTACAGAAATGGAAATCTCTTTCGAGTTCAGGGTTTCGACAAAACTCATCTGTACAAAGGCATTTCATTTTTTTAACTTATTAACTCGACTTTTTGTGCTCATATGCACCATTCAAAGGCCATCATCAATTTCAACCTTTCTGCTCATTTGCTAATTTTCATGCATTTATATGATTTTTTTAGCTAAATGACCCTGAATTGAAAACACTACAAATGAACTCTTGAAAAGGTTGAAATTGGCATGGTATCATCATTTCACCCACATAGCATGTGCAAAAAAGTAGAGAGGGTTACGACAAAACTGGATGCACTTCGTGTACAAATGGAATCTCTTTCGAAGTATCAGGTTTCGACGAAAACTCATCTGTAACAAAGGTTCATTTTTTTTAACTTATTAACTCCAGACTTTTTTGTTCAGTATGCACCATTCAAGCCACATCATCAATTTCAACCCTTTTCTGACTCATTTGCTATTTTCATCATTTACTGATTTTTTGTACTAATGACCCTGAAATTGAAAAGCACTCAAATGAACTCTGAAAGGTTGAAAGTTGGCATGGTATCATCATTTCACCCACATAGCCATGTGCAAAAAAGTAGAGAGGGTTACGGCAAAAACTGATGCACTTCGTGTACAAAATGGACAATCTCTTTCGAAGTATCAGGGTTTCGGCGAAAACTCATCTGTTCAAAGGCATTCATTTTTTTAACTTATTACACTCCAGACTTTTTGTGTGTCAGTATGCACCATTCAAAGCACATCATCAACTTTCAACCCTTTCTGACATCATTTGCTATTTTCATGCATTTACTGATTTTTTTGAGCTAAATGACCCTGAAATTGAAAAGCACTACAAATGAACTCTGAAAAGGTTGAAAGTTGGCATGGTATCATCATTCACCCACATAGCATGTGCAAAAAAGTAGAGAGGGTTACGGCAAAACTGGATGCACTTCGTGTACGAAATGACAATCTCTTTCGAAGTATCAGGGTTTCGACGAAAATCATCTTACAAAGGCATTCATTTTTTAAACTTATTTAACTCCAACTTTTGTGGTTCATATGCACCATCAAAGCACTCATCAACTTTAACCTTTCTGCTCATTTGCTAATTTTATGCATTTTATTGTTTTTTGAGCTAAATGACCCGAATGAAAAGCACACAAATGAACTCTGAAAAGTTGAAATTGGCAGGTATCATCATTTCACCCACATAGCTGTGCAAAAAAGTAGAAGTTAGCAAAAACTATGCACTTCGTGTACAAATGGAATCTCTTCGAAGTCAGGGTTTCGACGAAACTCATCTGTACAAAGGCATTTCATTTTTTTAATTATTTAACTCCACTTTTTGTGGTCAGTATGCACCATTCAAAGGCACTCATCAATTTCAACCTTTTCTGACTCATTTGCTATTTTCATGCATTTACTATATTTTTTTAGCTAAATGACCCTGAAATTGAAAGCACTACAAATGAATCTCTGAAAGGTTGAAACGTGCATGGTATCATCATTTCACCCACATAGCATGTGCAAAAAAGATAGAGGGTTACGGCAAAAACTGGATCACTTCTGTACAAATGGAAATCTCTTTCGAAGTATCAGGGTTTCGAACAAAACTCACTGTACAAAGGCATTTCATTTTTTTTAATTATTAACCTCAGACTTTTTGTGTTTCAGTATGCACCATTCAAAGCAATCATCAACTTTCAACCCTTTCTGACATCATTTGCTAATTTTCATGCATTTACTGATTTTTTTTAGCCTAAATGACCTGAAATTGAAAGAGCACTACAAATGACTCTGAAAAGGTTGAAAGTTGCATGGTATCATCATTTCACCCACATAGCATGTGCAAAAAAGTAGAGAGGGTTACGGCAAAAACTGGATGCACTTCGTGTACAAATGGAAATCTCTTTCGAAGTATCAGGGTTTCGAACGAAAACTCATCTGTACAAAGGCATTTCATTTTTTATTATTTAAACTCCAGACTTTTTTGTGTTCAGTATGCACCATTCAAAGCCACTCATCACTTTCAACCCTTTCTGACCTCATTGCTATTTTTCATCATTTACTGATTTTTTAGCTAATGACCCTGAAATTGAAAAGCACTACCAAATGAACTCTGAAAAGGTTAAAGTTGGCATGGTATCATCATTTCACCCACATAGACATGTGCAAAAAAGTAGAGAGGGTTACGGCAAAAACTGATGCACTTCGTGTACGAAAATGGAATCTCTTTCGAAGTATCGGGTTTCGGACGAAAATCATCTGTCAAAGGATTCATTTTTTTAACTTATTTAACTCCAGACTTTTTTGTGGTTCATATGCACCATTCAAAGCACTCATCTTTCAACCTTTCTGCCTTCATTTGCTATTTTCATGCATTTATGATTTTTTTGAGCTAAATGACCTGAAATTGAAAAGCACTACAAATGAACTCTGAAAAGTTGAAAAGGCTGGTATCATCATTTCACCCACATAGCATGTGCAAAAAGTAGAGAGTTCGGCAAAAACTGGATGCACTTCGTGTACAAATGGACATCTCTTTCGAAGTATCAGGTTTCGACGACGAAAATCATCTGTACAAAGGCATTTCATTTTTTAAACTATTTTAACTCGACTTTTTGTGGTTCATATGCACATTCAAAGCACATCATCAATTTTTCAACTTTTTCTGCTCATTGCTATTTTTATGTCATTTTGATTTTTTGAGCTAAATGACCCTGAAATTGAAAGCACTACAAATGAACTCTGAAAAGGTTGAAATTGGCATGGTATCATCATTTCACCCACATAGCATGTGCAAAAAGTAGAGAGGGTTAGGCAAAAACTGGATGCACTCGTGTACAAATGGAAATCTCTTTCGAAGTTCAGGGTTTCGACGAAACTCATCTGTTACAAAGCATTTCATTTTTTTAACTTTACAAACTCCAGACTTTTTGTGCGTTCAGTATGCACCATTCAAGCCACTCATCAATTTCAACCCTTTCTGACATCATTTTCTATTTTTCATGCATTTACTGATTTTTTTTAGCTAATGACCCTGAAATTGAAAGCACTACAAATGAACTCTGAAGGTTGAAATTGGCATGGTATCATATTTCACCCACATAGCATGTGCAAAAAAGTAGAGAGGGTTACGGCAAAAACTGGATGCACTTCGTACAAATGGACAATCTCTTTCGAATAGTCAGGGTTCGACGAAAAACTCACTGTTACAAAGGCATTTCATTTTTTTAACTTTAAACTCAGACTTTTGGTTTCTTCAGTATGCACCATTCAAGCCACATCATCACTTTCAACCCTTTCTGACATCATTTGCTATTTCATGCATTTACTGATTTTTTTAGCTAAATACCCTGAAATTGAAAAGCACTACAAATGAACTCTAAAAGGTTGAAAGTTGCATGGTATCATCATTTCACCCACATAGCATGTGCAAAAAATTGAGAGGGTTACGGCAAAAACTGGATGCACTTCGTGTACGAAAATGGAAATCTCTTTCGAAGTATCAGGGTTCGACGAAAACTCATCTGTTACAAAGGCATTTCATTTTTTAAAACTTATTAAACTCCGACTTTTTGTGTTCATTATGCACCATTCAAAGCACTCATCAACTTTCAACTCTCTTTCTCATTTGCTATTTTCTACATTTACTATGATTTTTTGAGCTAAATGACCTGAAATTGAAAAGCACTACAAATGAACTCTGAAAAGTTAAATTGGCATGGTATCATCATTCACCCCACATAATGTGTAAAAGTAGAGAGGTTACGGCAAAAACTGGATGCACTTCGTGTACAAAATGGACAATCTCTTTCGAAGTTCAGGGTTTCGGACGAAAATCATCTGTTCAAAGGCATTTCATTTTTAATAACTTATTTAACTCCGGACTTTTGTGGTTCATATGCCCATTCAAAGCCACTCATCATTTCAACCTTTCTGCTTCATTTGCTATTTTCATCATTTACTGATTTTTTTGAGCTAAATGACCCTGAAATTGAAAAGCACTACAATGAACTCTGAAAAGTTGAAATTGGCATGGTATCATCATTTCACCCACATAGCATGTGCAAAAAAGTAGAGAGGGTTACGGCAAAAACGAAAATGATGCACTTCGTGTACAAATGGACAATCTCTTTCGAGTATCAGGGTTTCGGACGAAACTCATCTATTCAAAGGCATTCATTTTTTAATTATTTATAACTCGACTTTTGTGTGTTCAGTATGCCCCATTCAAGGCACATCATCAACTTTAACCCTTTCTGACTCATTTGCTATTTTATGCATTTTTTGTTTTTTGAGCTAAATGACCCTGAAATTGAAAAGCACTACAAATGAACTCTGAAAAGGTTGAAAGTTGGCATGGTATCATCATTTCACCCACATAGCATGTGCAAAAAGTAGAGAGGTTACGGCAAAAACTACTGATGCACTTCTGTACAAAATGGAAATCTCTTCGAAGTATCAGGGTTTCGACGAAAACTCATCTGTTACAAAGGCATTTCATTTTTTAAACTTATTAAACTCAACTTTTTGTGGTCAGTATGCACATTCAAAGCCACTCATCAACTTTCAACCCTTTTCTGACATCATTTTTCTATTTTCATGCATTTACTGATTTTTTTAGCTAAATGACCCTGAAATTGAAAAGCACTACAAATGAACTCTGAAAGGATTGAAAGTTGGCATGGTATCATATTTCACCCACTAGCATGTGCAAAAAAGTAAGAGGGTTACGGCAAAAACTGGATGCACTTCTGTGTACGAATGGAAATCTCTTTCGAAGTATCAGGGTTTCGGAACAAACTCACTGTTACAAAGGCATTTCATTTTTATTATTATTAACTCCAGACTTTTTGTGTTCATATGCCCATTCAAAGCCACATCATCAATTTCAACCTCTTTCTGCCTCATTTGCTAATTTCATGCATTTATGATTTGTTTTGAGCTAAATGACCCTGAAATTGAAAAGCACTACAAATGAACTCTGAAAAGTTGAAAGTTGCATGGTATCATCATTTCACCCACTAGCATGTGCAAAAAAGTAGAGAGGGTTACGGCAAAAAACTGGATGCCTTCGTGTACAAATGGACAATCTCTCGAAGTATCAGGGTTTCGACGAAAACTCATCTGTAACAAAGGCATTTCATTTTTTTTAACTTTTAAACTCCGACTTTTTTGTTCATATGCACCATTCAAAGGCACATCATCAATTTCAACCCTTTCTGCTCATTTGCTAATTTTTCATCATTTAGATTTTTTGAGCTAAATGACCCGAAATTGAAAAGCACTACAAAGAACTCTGAAAAGGTAATTGGCATGGTATCATCATTTCACCCACTAGACATGTGCAAAAAAGTAGAGAGGGTTACGGACAAAAACTGATGCACTTCGTGTACAAATGGACAATCTCTTTCGAAGTATCAGGGTTTCGGACGAAAACATCTGTTCAAAGGCATTCATTTTTTAAAATATTACAACTCCAGACTTTTTGTGGTCATTATGTGCACATTCAAACCACATCATCAATTTCACCCTTTCCTGACTATTTGCTATTTTCATGCATTTACTGATTTTTTAGCTAAATGACCTGAAATTGAAAAGCACTACAAATGAACTCTGAAAAGGTTGAAAGTGGCATGGTATCATCATTTCACCCACATAGCATGTGCAAAAAAGTAGAGAGGGTTACGGCAAAAACTGGATGCACTTCGTGTACAAAATGGACAATCTCTTTCGAAGTATCAGGGTTTCGACGAAAATCATCTGTTACAAAGGCATTCATTTTTTAACTTATTTCAACTCCGACTTTTGTGTTCAGTATGCACCATTCAAAGCACATCATCAACTTTCAACCCTTTCTGACTCATTTGCTATTTTTATATTGCATTTTTTGATTTTTAGCTAAATGACCCTGAAATTGAAAAGCACTACAAATGAACTCTGAAAAGGTTGAAAGTTGGCATGGTATCATCATTTCACCCACATAGCATGTGCAAAAAGTAGAGAGGTTAGGGCAAAACTGGATGCACTTCTGTACAAATGGACAATCTCTTCGATGTCAGGTTTCGACGAAAACTCATCTGTACAAAGGCATTTCATTTTTTAAACTTATTAAACTCCAACTTTTGTGGTTCATATGCACCATTCAAAGCCACTCATCAACTTTCAACTCTTTTTGCTCATTTCTATTTTTCATGCATTTATGATTTTTTTAGCTAAATGACCCTGAAATTGAAAAGCACCTACAAATGAACTCTGAAAAGGTTGAATTGGCATGGTATCATGCATTTCACCCACATAGCATTTGCAAAAAAGTATGAGAGGTTACGGCAAAAACTGGATGCACTTCTGTACAAATGCTATCTCTTTCGAAGTATCAGGTTTCGGACGAAAAACTCGTTACAAAGGCATTTCATTTTTAACATTATTTAACTCCGACTTTTTGTGTTCATATGCACCATTCAAGCACATCATCAGTTCAACCCTTTCTGACTCATTTGCTCATTTTTCATGCTTTATGATTTTTTGAGCTAAATGACCCTGAAATTGAAAAGCACTACAAATACTCTGAAAAGTTGACATTTGCAATGGTATCATCATTTCACCCACATAGCATGTGCAAAAAGTAGAGAGGGTTACGGCAAAAACTGGATGCACTTCGTGTACAAATGGACAATCTCTTCGAAGTATCAGGGTTTCGGACGACAACTCATTGTAACAAAGGCATTTCATTTTTTTAACTATTACAACTCCAGACTTTTCTGATTCAGTCACCATTCAAAGCCACATCATCAATTCAACCCTTTCTGCATCATTGCTATTTTTCAGTCTTATGATTTTTTTGCTAAATGACCCTGAAATTGAAAAGCACTCAAATGACTCTGAAAAGGTTAAATGGCATGGTATCATCATTCACCCACATAGCATGTCAAAAAAGTAGGAGGGTTACGGCAAAAACTGATGCACTTCGTGTACGAAAGGACAATCTCTTCGAAGTATCAGGGTTTCGAGACAAATCATCTGTTCAAAGGCATTCATTTTTTTAACTTATTACAACTCCAGACTTTTTGTGGTCAGTATGCACCATTCAAAGCCACTCATCAACTTTCAACCCTTCTGCCATCATTGCTATTTTTCATGCATTTACTGATTTTTTTGAGCTAAATACCCTGAAATTGAAAAGCACTACAAATGAACTCAAAAGGTTGAAAGTTGGCATGGTATCATCATTTCACCACCACATAGCATGTGCAAAAGTAGAGAGGGTTACGGCAAAAATGGATGCACTTCGTGTAGAAATGGACAATCTCTTTCGAAGATCAGGGTTTCGACGAACATCATCTTACAGAGCATTTCATTTTTTAACTTATTAACTCCAACTTTTTGTGGGTTCATATGCCCATTCAAAGGCACTCATCAACTTTAACCTTTCTGACTCTTGCTATTTTTATGCATTTTGATTTTTGAGCTAAATGACCCTGAATTGAAAAGAGCACTACAAATGAACTCTGAAAAGTTAAATTGGCAGGTATCATCATTTCACACATAGCATGTGCAAAAAGTTAGAGAGGGTTAGGCAAAAACTGATGCACTTCTGTACAAATGGAAATCTCTTCGAAGTATCAGGGTTTCGAACGAAAACTCATCTGTTACAAAGGCATTCATTTTTAATAACTTATTTTAACTCCGACTTTTTGTGGTTCATATGCACCATTCAAAGGCCATCATCAATTTCAACTCTTTCTACTCATTTGCTAATTTTCTGCATTTAATGATTTTTTTTAGCTAAATGACCCTGAAATTGAAAGCACTACAATGAACTCTGAAAGGTTGAAACTTGGCATGGTATCATCATTTCACCCCATAGCATGTGCTAAAAAGTAGTAGAGTTACGACGCAAAAACTGGATGCACTTCGTGTACAAATGGAATCTCTTTCGAAGTTCAGGGTTCGGACGAAAACTCATGTTACAAGGCATTTCATTTTTTTAACTTATTACAACTCCACTTTTGTGCTTCAGTATGCACCATTCAAAGACATCATCAATTCAACCCTTTCTGACTCATTTGCTAATTTTCATGCATTACTGATTTTTTTAGCCTAAATGACCCTGAAATTGAAAAGCACTACAAATGCAAACTCTGAAAAGGTTGAAAGTTCATGGTATCATCATTTCACCCACTACATGTGCAAAAAAGTAGGAGGGTTACGGCAAAAACTGGATGCACTTCGTGTACGAAAGGACAATCTCTTTCGAAGTATCAGGGTTTCGGACGAAAACTCATCTGTAACAAAGGCATTTCATTTTTTAACTTATTACAACTCCAGACTTTTTTTGTTCAGTATGCACCAGTCAAAGCCACATCATCAACTTTCAACCCTTTCTGACATCATTTGCTATTTTCATCATTTACGATTTTTTTGAGCTAAATGACCCTGAAATTGAAAAGCACTACAAATGAACTCTGAAAAGGTAAAGTTGGCATGGTATCATCATTTCATCACCCACATACTGTGCAAAAAGGTAGAGAGGTTACGGCAAAAACTATGCACTTCGTGTACAAATGGACAATCTCTTTCGAAGTATCAGGGTTTCGGACGAAAATCATCTGTTCAAAGGCATTCTTTCATTTTTAAACTATTTACACTCCGACTTTTTGTGTCTATATGCACCATTCAAGGCACATCATCAACTTTCAACCTCTTTCTGCTCATTTGCTATTTTCATTTCAATGATTTTTTGAGCTAAATGACCTGAAATTGAAAGCACTACAATGAACTCTGAAAAGTTGAAATTGGCATGGTATCATCATTTCACCCACATAGCATGTGCAAAAAAGTAGAGAGGGTTACGGCAAAAACTGGATGCACTTCGTTTACAAATGGACAATCTCTTTCGAAGTATCAGGGTTTCGGACGAAAATCATCTTACAAAGCATCATTTTTAATCTTATTTAACTCCGACTTTTTGTGGTTCATTGCACCATTCAAAGGCACATCATCAATTTCAACCCTTTTCTGCTCATTTGCTAATTTTATGCATTTTTGATTTGTTTTGAGCAATGACCGAGAATGAAAAGCACTACAAATGAACTCTGAAAAGTTTGGAAATTGGTCAGGTATCATCATTTCACCCCATAGCATGTGCTAAAAAGTAGAGAGGGTTAACAAAAACTGGATGCACTTCATGTACAATGGAAATCTCTTTCGAAGTATCAGGTTTCGACGAAAACTCATCTGTCACAAGGATTTCATTTTTTAAACTTATAAACTCCAGACTTTTTGTGTTCAGTATGCACCATTCAAGCCACTCATCAACTTTCAACCCTTTTCTGACATCATTTTCTATTTTCATGCATTACTGATTTTTTTTAGCTAAATGACCCTGAAATTGAAAAGCACTACAAATGAACTCTGAAAAGGTGAAAGTGGCATGGTATCATATTTCACCCACATAGCATGTGCAAAAAAGTAGAGAGGGTTACGGCAAAAACTGGATGCACTTCTGTACGAAATGGACAATCTCTTTCGAAGTCATGGTTTCGACGAAAACTCACTGTTACAAGGCATTTCATTTTTTTTAACTTATTACATTAACAACTCGACTTTGTGTTCAGTATGCACCATTCAAAGCCTCATCAACTTCAACCTTTCTGACATCATTTGCTATTTTCATGCATTTACTGATTTTTTTTAGCTAAATGACCCTGAAATTGAAAAGCACTACAAATGAACTCAAAGGTTGAAAGTTGCATGGTATCATCATTTCACCCACATAGCATGTGCAAAAAATAGAGAGGGTTACGGCAAAAACTGGATGCACTTCGTGTACAAATGGATAATCTCTTTCGAAGTACAGGTTTCGAACAAAACTCATCTGTTACAAAGGCATTTCATTTTTTAACTTATTTAACTCCGACTTTTTGATTCATATGCACATTCAAAGGCCACGTCATCAACTTTCAACTCTTTCTGCTTCATTTGCTATTTTCATCATTTAATGATTTGTTTTGAGCTAAATGACCCTGAAATTGAAAAGCACTACAATCATGAACTCTGAAAAGTTGAAATTGGCTGGTATCATCATTCATTTCCCCACATAGCATGTGCTAAAAAGTGAGAGGGTTACGGCAAAAACTGGATGCACTTCGTGTACAAAATGACAATCTCTTTCGAAGTATCAGGGTTTCGGACGAAAACTCATCTGTTCAAAGGCATTCATTTTTTAATTATTTTAACCTCCAGACTTTTTGTGTTCAGTATGCACCATTCAAAGCACATCATCAATTTCAACTCTTTCACCTTTCATGCTCATTTCATTTTCATGCATTTATGATTTTTTGAGCTAATGACCCTGAAATTGAAAAGCACTACAAATGAACTCTGAAAAGGTTGAAACTTGCATGGTATCATCATTTCACCCACATAGCATGTGCAAAAAAGTAGAGAGGGTTACGGCAAAAACTGGATGCACTTCGTGTCAAATGGACAATCTCTTTCAAGTATCAGGGTTTCGGACGAAACTCTCTGTTACCAAAGGCATTCATTTTTTAAATTATTTAACTCCAGACTTTTGTGTGCGTTCAGTATGCACCATTCAAAGGCACATCATCAACTTTTAACCCTTTCTGACTCATTTGCTATTTTTATGTCATTTTTTGATTTTTTAGCTAAATGACCCTGAAATTGAAAGCACTAAAAATGAACTCTGAAAATTGAAAGTTGGCATGGTATCATCATTTCACCCACATAGCATGTGCAAAAAAGTAGAGAGGGTTACGGCAAAAACTGGATGCACTTCTGTACAAAATGGACAATCTCTTCGAATGTCAGGGTTGGACGAAAACTCATCTGTACAAAGGCATTTCATTTTTTTAACTATTACAACTCCAGACTTTTGTTGTTCAGTATGCACCATTCAAAGCCACGTCATCAACTTTCAACCTTTCTGACATCATTTCTATATTTTCATGCATTTACTGATTTTGTTTTAGCTAAATGACCTGAAATTGAAAAGCACTACAAATGAACTCTGAAAAGGTGTGAAAGGTGCATGGTATCATATTTCACCCACATAGCATGTGCAAAAAGTAAGAGGGTTACGGCAAAAACTGGATGCACTTCATGTACAAATGGACTAATCTCTTTCGAAGTACAGGGTTTCGACGAAACTCATCTGTACAAAGGCATTCATTTTTTAACTATTTAACTCACTCACTTTTTGTGCATTCAGTATGCACCATTCAAAGCCACGTCATCAACTTTCAACCTTTCCTGCTCATTTGCTAATTTTCATGCATTTATGATTTGTTTTAGCTAAATGACCCTGAAATGAGAAGCACACAATGAACTCTGAAAAGGTTGAAAGTTGCATGGTATCATCATTTCACCCACATAGCATGTGCTAAAAAGTAGAGAGGGTTACGGCAAAAACTGGATGCACTTCGTGTACGAAATGGACAATCTCTTTCGAAGTATCAGGGTTTCGACGAAAATCATCTGTAACAAGGCATTTCATTTTTTTTAACTTTTAAACTCGACTTGTTTGTTCATATGCACCATTCAAGGCACACATCAATTCAACCCTTTCTGCTTCATTTGCTATTTTCATCATTTACTGATTTTTTTTGAGCTAAATGACCCTGAAATTGAAAAGCACTCAAATGAACTCTGAAAAGGTTAGAATTGGCATGGTATCATCATTTCACCCACATAGCATGTGCAAAAAGTAGAGAGGTTTACGGCAAAAACTGGATGCACTTCGTGTACAAATGGACAACTTCTTTCGAAGTATCAGGGTTTCGGACGAAAACTATCTGTTACAAAGGCATTCATTTTTTTAACTTATTAAACTACTAGACTTTTTGTGGTCAGTATGCACCATTCAAAGCCACATCATCAATTTCAACCCTTTCTGACTCATTTGCTATTTTCAATGCATTTACTGATTTTTTTTTGAGCTAAATGACCCTGAAATTGAAAAGCACTACAAATGAACTCTGAAAGGTTGAAAGTTGGCATGGTATCATCATTTCACCCCACATAGCATGTGCAAAAAGTAGAGAGGGTACGGCAAAAACTGGATGCACTTCGTGTACAAATGGTAATCTCTTTCGAAGTATCAGGGTTTCGGAACGAAAACTCATCTGTAAAAGGCATTTCATTTTTTAACTTATTACAACCCAGACTTTTTTTCTGATTAGTATGCACCATTCAAAGGCACATCATCAACTTTCAACTCTTTCTGACTTCATTGCTAATTTTCATGCTCTTTATGATTTTTTTGAGCTAAATGACCCTGAAATTGAAAGCACTACAAATAACTCTAAAGGTTGAAAGTTGCGTGGTTGTGACGCCCCCGCCTCCGTCCCGATCGTGCACTAATCTCCATCGCAAATGCACACGATCAAATCCTAAGGACGCCGGGAAGAATCCAACACAACTTCTAAAACATAAATACTGCTACAAGCCTTTATATTACAAAGCCAGGGGCCTCGAGGGCTCGCATACATAATCTTGCGAACAACGTCAACGTAATCAAATCAGATATCTGAGTACGATATGAAATAAACAACAGGCCTTTAGGAGGCGGGTGCAAAATCAACCCCTACGATCGAAAGGCGAAGCCTCCTGCCTGGGACTCTCCCGATCCTACTCCTGGTCTCAGTCAGCGCGTAGTAGTATCCATCCCTAGTTAGTAGTAGTAACGATCGTCGGGGCAGCTTCTCATGGGCTCCGTCCTCCTGGTCACATCAAACTTATAGGGAGAAAAAGGCAAACACTCAACCGTGAGTACTCTGAAGTACTTCAGCAGCAAGGATCTACCTACTATGGCAACATTATCAAGGGAGGCTGTATATTGTGGACTGGGCTGCAGAAATGCCAAATAGGATAGGCCTAGTCTACTATACGAAGTACTAGCATCTTCATCGTCTTGCAGCCGTAGAAGAAGTGCACAATACCATATAAACCATATATGTACGTAAACTATCAATCCACCTCCCCCAGAGCTCCTTTCTCGACTCCTGCTAGACAGCAATCCGCCAGAGCCTACATTCATCAAACCTCGCCTAGATCCCTTCTCCGACTCCCCTTCGAGAAGAATCCCAGAGCAATATATATACAACATGGTCTCATCAGGTATCTCCATTTCAAATTGTATCAATCATGATCACAACTCCGAGTGTCCTTTACCGTAAGGACCTGGGCTATCGATAGAAGTGTTCTCTCCTGGCAGGGGTCACCAACTTACCCAACAAAACGCTCGATTAACTTCAGGCCGGACACCCTTTCCTGGGCATGCCCGGCCTCGCCAAACGACACAACCATCGCAACCCTCACCTCAACCGGCATAAGAGGTCCCCGCCGTCTATCATCCTAAGCGAAAGGGGGTCTTGCCATCGCCCCTCGCCCTCCGGGTCGTTGCGTACATGCCCAGATCCACCACCACCGAATTGGCGGCCAATCACTCCATGCCGCACTGCGGAACTTGACGTCTGCCAAGCTTTCGGCTGATGCATACGATCACAGAAACGCCCAACTTATGGCCCACGTGATGGTTTTGCTACAGACCATAGGGTCTCTCGGATCAAATATCCAATCGTTAGGACTTAGGGCTTGCGTTAACGAGCAGAGACCACTAAAGTGTGACCCCGTCGCCCCTCTCGAGACTTGGCGGCAAGGGCCAAGAATGCCCGGCCGCGCCTCGTATTCCCCCTCTCGGGCACCACACTGGCAACCCTCCTTTCACATCACACGCGTGTACCCCCCCTCGGTTTCGACCGCTCCTTTCCAAAACATTGTCACGTCCAAGTATCCGGGTTTCCATACCAGCAGAGGAATCCGAGGTATCACCCTCATTGAATTCCCACTCGATGTAAATCCGTCAAGGGAACTAGGAGGACTCACCCTCACTGGGTCCACACTTAGGGTGTGTACTACAGCGGTCGTTATCGTAAGCGGTGAAGGAGGAATCAACCCTCGATGGACCCTACCGAAAGAGCTACTCTACAGAGTTACCATCAGATTGCTACAGAGGTTCATCATCACCCTCGCACTCGATAGTACCGTGGGCAGTGTCGTTACAACTAAGGGGGGGGTGATGTCGGTGTCGGGTCCTGGTCTCATCCCATTGATCGGGTTCTTCTGAGATCCAGCGCGGCAGTCGGGATAAGTGGGGTGCACTATAGGGGTCTCTATAACCCAGCCTAGACTAAACATTTAGGATATTTAGGTAATTATCACACAGTAGTTTTCCCAAATGCACAGGCTATGCCTCAGACATAGGTACAGAGCAGCAGCATAATTCTAAGGCACGCATGAGCCATTTTAGAATTGGGCGATATCGGTACGCCTCAGGGAGGGGCTTGCCTGGTTGCCTCTGGCGGCAGGGCAGGTCGTCTATGGTGTCTTCGGGATCCTGAGCTGCGTCGGTCTCGAGGACTGACGTCAGGGTCGTGGGCTATCGAGAAGAAGAGGGGAGGAAACAGTATAAATATATAGGCAAACATGAGCATGACAAATCGATACACGTGCTAGGGGTAGTCTAACGCAAGCATCCACGAACAAGACAGCGGAGAATATCTGACGATATTTCCGGGTCTTGGATTGTCGGACAGAGGATAAGAGGGGCCGTTGCAAGTTCGTATCGTTTGGGACGCGTGACGGGCGAACGACCGCGTTTTCAGTATTCTCTTCGTCTTTCTGAGCACTTTCATGTACCAAAGTTTTTCGATCTGAGTTACGATTTTTTTATATGAGTGTTCTAAGTTTTTATTAATTTCTGGAATTTAAAATTAATTGATTTAAATTAACATTATCCTGAAACGTGTCTTGCTGCCGTCAGCATACGTCAGCATGACATCAGCAGTCTGTTAAATTAATTACGGTTTAACTACGTTATCACAGATTAATTATTAGTTTTATTAAACAGAGTAATTCGGTTAATTATATAATTACTTATCTATTCTTTAATTCTTTTTTTAGTCAGGGCATGCCCACATGCCGCGGCCCGGGGCGACACGTCCGCGCCAGGCCCATTCGGTGCCGGAAGGTCCGCCAATGGAGCGGGTCCCCCCGCACCCGCGCGGTCGACGCGTCTACGGCGCAAAGCGCCGCGCGGGAGTGGGCGAGGCGACGCGAGTGTGCGGCGGCGCAGGCTGCACTCTGGCTCGGCGGCAGCTGGCGAGCAGCGCGTGCGCGGCGGCGAGCAGCAAGCGGATCAAGCAGCAGTAGCATCGTCGGGCGGCGGCGCAATACAGCGGCCAGCGAGCTGCCGGGCGAGGCTTGCGGAGCAGGCGAGCCGATAGGGACTCGGGGGGGCAACCGAAGTGCGCAGCGAGCGCGGCCATCGGCGTGGGCGGGCGAGCCAAGGGCCGCGGCCGGAGCTGGCGCGACCGGGGACGGGCGAACGGGGCCGGGGAGAGAGAGGGAGGCGGCGGCGGGGCTCGGACATTCGTTGCCGGGGTTCGGGGGCCGGCTAGGCTTCGGGTAGCCGTGAGGGGGAGGACGGATGGAGGCGGCGGGGTTCGCGGTCCAGCGCGGGAGGGCAACGGCGGCGACGGGGAGCGGCGAGGCGAAGCTCCGGGGAGGAGGCGAGGCGTGGCGGCTGGCGGTCCTGACAGGTGGCGAAGGGGGGCCCGGCTTGTGGCGCGAACTTCGACGGGGATCGGGGCGTGCGCGGTCCGCCGGGGTCGCCCGCCCCTCGATCTGGATCGGGTCGTGGGAAGCTGAGGAGCGAGGAAGAGGCGGGGTGGGCTAGGTTGCTGGCCTCCAGGGGGAGGCCCTATAGGGAGGAGGGGGGCCGGCCAGCTGGCTTGGCCCATTTGGCGGGGGGGGGGGGGGCTTTTCCTTTTCTTTTTCTTTTCTCTTTTTATTTATCCATACCCCTGTTTTGTAATGTTAGGGTCGCAAATTGAATTTTGTAACTTCTGGTCCAACAATAATACCATCTTTTTTCCTAACACTAAACTTAGGTTGGGCAAAACATCATTTCATACTTAAATTAGATTTAATATAAATGGTTATTAATATTGTTTTTTAGTCGCTGTTTGAAGATGTTTGAGTCCACTTACCCACTCCAGATGATGTGGGGTTTTATTTTAGAAGTTGTCCTCTGATTTATTTGCCTATTTAAATGAACATTTAGTTTCTATGTTGGACAACTTTTATTTCCACTTTCATTAATTTTTGAATTTGAGGTAGGAGTTGAATGCATCTGATTTTAATATGATCAATGCACCGCTGATAATCATGCTGACCTTGCATATCAAAATGGATATCTGTGGCTACCACCGGGGGTGTTACAAATCTCCTCTACTCAAATTCTCGTCCCGAGATTAAGAAGTAGAAGGAAAAAGTTTGGGGGATTCCCACAGATTATCCTCGCGTTCCCGTGGCTTCATTTTCCGTATGATTGGGAACCACTGCACTTTGAGGATTGTAACCTTCTGACGGTTGGCGTTCCGCTTCATCGAGAAGCGGATCGGATTTTCCCTTATATGAAAGATCTCATGCAATTCGAGCATCTCGTGATCCACAGGCTCGATCGGAGATTCCTTGAAGCATTTACGAAGTTGGCGACAGCCAAAAAAAAAATGTAAGACGTCGTGGATATGAGAGAATTGCGAGGCAATTCAATTATACTCCACCATGTCCACGCCTAGCAACAATGCGGAAAGGAACCAATTTAGCCGCGGAGCTAACTTGCCCTTGATCCAAACGGTGAGTGCCCTTCATAGGAAGTGACACGAAGATAAGCTTGATCCCAGGTTGATAAGTCAAAACCGCCATATTTTGCGATCATAGTTGCTCTTCTGGCGGTCCTGAGCGCCTTGAGATTTTTCCAACTGACGATTGGACTTAGTTCTTCGGCGTGTTGAATAATATCCTGTCCCACAAGAGGTCGTTCCCCCCGTTTCTTACCAATTCAGAGGGGTTCGACACTTACGTCCATAGAGAACTTCAAGGGGGCCATTTTCAGAACTAGCTTGATAGCTGTTGTTATAAGAGAACTTGGCCATATGGAAGAGATTCTTCTTCTTGCCCACTTCTTGCCGAAGAAAACAACACAGCCTTCGTAGCATGTCTTCAGCACTTGATTGACTCGTTCAACTTGGCCTTGGGATTGAGGATGATAATCTGAACTCCGGTAATATGATTCCCATAGCCCCTTTTGGAAACTTTCCCCCATGAAATGACCAGTGAATATGCTGCCACGGTCCTGAACTGATCTCTTTCGTGAATACCGTGGAAGTGAACAATTCTGGAGATTATACCTCTGCTAACTGACTAGCAGTGATGTCCCCCTTGACAGGCAAAAGTGCACTTTGGAGTTTGGTCGACAACGACAAGAATAGCATCGTGACCCTTGTCTGTGACCTGGGAAGTCCTGTAACGAAATCCCATCTAACCTATCCCGTTCCATAAAGAAGTAGGAAGTGGTTGCAGAATTCCCCCAGGCAGGCTTCTGATGTTTCTCTTTACCAAACCTCGTCGACACCATCACATTCAGCACATATTCGAGCAATGTCTTGCTTCATTCTAGACCACCAGTACCTTTTCCGAGATCACGCTTAATCTTGGTGCTACCCGGATGCATAGACAGGGGTATCATGTGCCTTCCTTCATAACTTTGTCAGTCATCAGCTCGAAGCGAGGTAACGACAATGCGGTCTCTGAAATACAAGGTTCCTCTTCATAGACAGCTAGAATCCCTGTACTTTACAAGTGAAGGTCTTTCTTTTTCTTTTCATCACAGATCAATTTCAGAAGCATCCTTAGCTTGCGCATTCTTATACTTTTCTTTCTCAAGGTCTGGTTCAACAACCAAGGTTTTTTAGGTATCCTTGAGGAACTGAGTCCTCGATATTTTAGTCTTTCGACGCTCTTCATACAGAATTGGTTGCGTAGCTGAACCTCAAAGGTTCGCAGCACTAGGATTTGCGGCTCAACGCATCGCCATTAATTAGCCTTGCCAGGGGTAGAAGAATACCCAAGTCTAGTCCGCAATGTCCTCCAGCCATCTTGTGCTGACGGAGGTTTAGAGAAGGTTGATGAACAAGTACTTCAGACTTTTATGATCGTGTATTCCCCTCGCAACCGATTACCGAGAAGGTAATTCGCCATAACTGCAATGCATAGATGACAGCAGCTAGTTCTAGATCATTCGATAATTCTCATTCATGTGGGCGCAACTGACGAGAGCCATAAGCAATCACTTTAACCGCTCTTGGCATTAGGACACATCCGGTCCTTCACGGGATGCATCACAATAGATCACAAAGTCTTTGCGGGTATCTGGAGGAGATATACTGGGGTATTGTACTGATTGACTCTGCCCAGTGGATAAAGATTCTCTGGATGTAGCCCTGCTCGAGACAGCTGGTATCCCCCGCTGCTTCGCAGGGTGTGGTGGAACAAACGATCCATCTAACAGAGGACTTGATTGTCAACAGACAAGGCAGTATCAACCGTCTCGGAGAGAAGGTTCAAAAACAATGGAAAGGAAAGGATTATCCAGACTAATCATATCATGTCAGGGAAATCGCACAGATATCCGCCTCTCCCGGGTGGGACGAGAATTACGAGATCCTAATTGTCGGCTTAGTAAACGTAAGTTACCCGAAGGGAAGAGAGGTTCAGAGTCCCAGAGTAACGTCGAGGAGTAAAAGATCCTAATACCACCCATTGGCGACGTGGGCCCTAAGCCACACAGCCAAGTGAGTAAATAGTTTTCCGGTTTCTCGACTCAACTTCGTCCAAGGAGTTAAAGGGGGTTCCTCAGTCAGTCCTCTGTAGCCAACTTGTGACGCCCCAGCCCGATCGTGCACCTAATATACACGCAAATGCACACGATAAGCCTAAGGACTCACGGAAGAATATCACAACACAACCTAAAACATAAATAAAGTCATACAAGCTTTAATATACAACAAGCCATGGGCCTCGAGGGCTTCGAATACGTAAGCTTGCGAACAGCGTCATCGGAGAGCATCAGAATATCGAGTACAGATATTAAATAGAAACAGCAAGGCCTTTAGGAAGGCGGGGCAAATAAAACCTAACACTACATGAAGGCAAGGCCTCCGCCTGGGGACCTCCGATCCTACTCCTGGTACGCAATCACTCGTAGTTAGTATCCTCCTCTGGTAGTAGTAGTAACGATCGTCGGCATCTGTCTCAAGGGGCTTCCGTCCTCTGCACGTCAAACTGATATGGGGCGAAAAAGGAAAACCAAAGCACCGTGAGTACTCTCAGTACTCAGCAAGCAGGATCTACACTACATATTCAACATTATCAAGGGGAGGCTGTATAATGTGGACTGGCACATGCAGAAATGCCAGAATAGAGAGAAGGCCCTAGTTCCTTCGAAGACTAGCATCTTTCAGCAGTTTCCCGGGGGGTCTTGCAGCATGTAGAAGAGAGTAGAACAATACCATATAATGTAGCAGTAATAATATAACCATCACCCAGAGATCCTTTTCTCGACTCCCTGCGAGAAAGCAATCCCAGAGCCATACTCATCAACCTCGTCCTGATATCCCTTCTCTCGACTGACCTGCGAGAAGCAATCCCAGCAGCCATATTAACAGGTCTTCATCCAGGTATCCAGTTCTAAATGTATCATCAGGATACAACTCCGAGTGTCCTTTAACCCGTAGAACGGCTATCATAGAAGTGGTTCTTCCTGGCAGGGGTGCCCCAACTACCCAACACTCTCATTAACTTCGGCGGGACACACTGTCCTGGGCCATTCCCGGCCTCGCAAACGACCATCGCAACCCTATACCTACAACTCAGCAAGAGATGTCCCGCCGTCTCCATCTAAGCGCAAGGTGTCTTGGGGCCTCGCCCCCTCGCCCTCCGGGTCGTTGCTTACATGGCCCAGATCCAAGTCACCACCTAAATGGCGCCAACACTCACCATGCCGCCTGTTGAAAACTGGACGTCTGACAGAGCTTTCGGCTGATGCATCCGATGCAGAACGCCCAATACTCTGCCCACGTGATGTTTATTGCTAATCAGAACCAGAGGTCGCTTCGATCAATAGCCAAATCGTTAGGACTAGGGCTTGCGGTAACGAGCAAGACTCACGCAAGATGTGACCCCCCCCCGTCGCCCCGTCTCGAGGACTTGCGGCAAGGGCCAAGAATGCCCGGCCGCGCCTCGTATTCACCCTCGGTCACCACACTGGCAACCCGCCTTCACGCACACCGCGTGTACCCCTCAGTTTCGACCCCCGCCTTTCCAAGAGGATCTTGTAAAGTCCAATACCGTGTGTCCATAAATCACTGAATCCGCGGTATCACCCTCATGGAATTCCCACTCGCTGTATCCGTCAAGGTGAACTCGGAGGAATCACCCTCACTTTTGGTCCACACTTGAGGTGTTGTTACGACAGCGTCTTTATCGGAAGCGGTGGAGGAGGAATCACCCTCGATGACCAACGACCCGGAAAAAAAAAATATCCCCCCTACTTACAGAGTTAACATCAAAAGTGCTACAATAGGTTCATTACCCCTGGCACTCGAGAGTACGCTGCAGTGTCGGTACAACTAAAGGGGGGGTGATTGCGGTGTCGGGTCCTGGTCTTCAATCCCATTGATCGGTATTTTCTGACGCTCCAAGCGCGGCAGTCGGGATAAGTGGGTCACTGATAGGTTCCTCTACCCAGCCTAGACCTAACAGTTTAGGATATTTAGGTATTATCAACAGTAGGTTACAATGAACAGGCTATGCATCTAATAGGTAAAGCAAGCAGCAGTAAAGCAGCAGTATTCTAATGCAAGCATGAAAATTTAGATGGGCGATCATCGGTATGTCTCAATGGAGGTGCTTGCCGGTTGCTTCGGCGGCAAGGGGCAAGGTCGCTATGGTGTCTTCGGGATCCGGAGCTGCTCGTCTCGGTGACGACGGCAGGGTCGGGGCTATCGAAGAGAAGAGGGGGAGGAAACAGTTCAAAGATATAGCAAAAACATTAGCATGACAAATTACGATACACGTGCTAGGGTAGTCACGCAGCATCACACGTAACGACGGAGCGGGAGAATATCTGACGATATTTAGCTCGGGTCTTTGAATTGTCGGACAGAGGATAATATGGGACCGTTTGCAAGTTCGGATAGTTAGGACGCGTGACGGGCGAACGGCCGCGTATCAGATCGTCTCGTCGTTCTAGCAACTTTCATCGTACAAAGTTTTTTGATCTAGTTACGGATTATTTAATATGTTTTTCTAAGTTTTATTAATTTCTGGAATTTAATTAATTATTTAATTACATTATCCGAACAGTGTCTGCTGACGGGGTCACATGACATCACATGACATCATCATCTGTTAAGATTATTAGGGTTTAAGGGTTAACTAAGTTAATCACAAGATTAAATAAGTTATGTTTATTAAACAGAGTTAATAGTAATTATCATATTAATTCTCGATTTCTTTTAATTTTTTTTTTATTCCAGGGCAGGCCCACATGGCAGTGGCACCTGCGCGGACACGTCCGCATGGGGGGCCCGGCCATTTGTGGCCGTATAGGTCCGGCCAATGGAGCGGGTCACACCCCTCGCGGGGACGCGGCTTACTGCGCGCCCGGCGCGTGAGTGGCGCTGCGACGCCGCGTGGCGCGCGGGGCGCAGTCGGCAAGCGTGGGCTCGGCGTGCAGCTGGCGAGCAGCGGCGTGCGCGGGCGGCGAGCAGCACGCGAGCAGCGTAGCAGCGCGGGCGGGCGGCGTCAAGACAAAGCGGCAGCAGCGAGTCTGCGCGTGCGAGGCGTGCGGCGAGCGCGGCGCACATAGGGACGCTTGGGGGCAACGAAGTGGCGCAGCGACGCGGCCATCGCGTGGCGGGCAGCCAGGGCGCGGCCGGAGTGCGGCGACCGGGAACGGGCCGACGGGACGGGAGAGAGAGGGAGGCGGCGGCGGGGCTCCACATTCGTTTGCGGGGTTTCGGGGCCGGCGAGGCTCGGGTAGCCGTTGAGGGGGAGGCTCGGAGGCGGCGGGGGTTTCGCGGTCCGCGAGGTCCGGGCAGCGGCGGCGTACGATTGAGGCGGCATCGCAGGCTCCGGGGAGGGGCGAGGCGTCGTCGGCTGCGGGCCGAGAGTGGCGAAGGGGCGCCGGCTTGGTGCGTCGAAACGGCGACGGGGAGCGGGGCTGCGCGGTCGCCGGGGTCGCCGCCCCGCGATCTGGATCGGGTCGGGGAAGCAGAGGACGGCGAGGGAATGAGTGCGGGGTGGGCAGGGTGTGCTGCCTCCAGGGGGGGCCATATAGGGATGGAGTGGCCGGCCGGCTGGGCCTTGGCCAGTTGGGCCGGGGGGGGGGGGGCTTTTTCTTTTCTTTTTTTTTTCTCTTTTATTACCATAACCCCTGGTTTGTTGTAATAGTTATGAGCTCATTGATTTTGTAAAACTGTGACCTGGTCATAAATACCATGCTTTTTTATTTCGTAACACCTAATGGGTTGGGCAACATCATTTCATACTTAAATTAGATTTAATAATGGTTATTAAATATTGTTTTTAGTCTCTGTTTGAAGATGTTTTGAGTCACTTACCCAACTCCCAATGTGGTTTGGTTTAATTTTTAGAATTGCCTCTAATTTATTATTTTTGCTATTTACTGAACATTTAGTTCTATGTTGGACACTTTTATTTTTTTCCAGCTTTCAGTTTAAGTTTTGAATTTGAGGTTAGGAGTTGAAATGCAATATGATGTTAATTATGATCAGCCTGATAATCACTTCGACTTGGCAATTATCAAAATGGGGATTACTGTGGCTAACCACCGGGGTGTTACCAGTGGGATCATCATTTTAACCCACATAGCATGTGCAAAAAGTAGAGATGGTCCGGGGCAAACTGGTGCACTTCTTCGTGTACAATGGACTCTCTTTCGAAGTATCATGGTTTCCGGACGAAAATCATCTGTTCCAAAGGCATTCATTTTTTTTAACTTAATTTTCAACTCAAGCTTTTTGTGCGTCAGTATGCACCATTCAAAGCCACATCATCAACTTTCAACCCTTTCTGACAAATCATTTGCTATTTTTCATACATTTACTGATTTTTTGAGCTAATGACCCTGAAATTTGAAAGCACTACAAAGTGACTCTGAAAATGTTTGAAAGTTGGCATGGTTCAATCATTTTCACCCACATAGCATGTGCAAAACTAGAGAGGGTTATGGCAAAACTGGATGACTTCATGTCAAATGGATAATCTCGGTCGAAGTGTTCGGTAGGGAGGGTTTAGAACGAAAACTCATCTGTGTTACAAAGGCATTTATTTTTTAACTTATTCCAACTCTATACTTTTTGTGCGTTCAGTATGCACTATTCAACATGCCACGTCACAACTTTCACAACCCTTTCTGACATCATTTGCTATTTTTCATGCATTTACTGATTTTTTTTTTTTTTACCTACATGACCCCTGAAATTGAAAAGCACTACAAATGACCTCTGAAAAGGTTGCAGTTGCACTGGTATCAATCATTTCCCCACATGGTTATGTGCAAAAAAGTATAGAGGGTTACGGCAAAAACTAGATGCACTTCTGTACAAAAATGATAATCTCTTTTCCGAATATGAGGGTTTCGAACGAAACTCATCTGTAACAAAGGCATTCCTTGTTAACCTTATTACAACTCCCGACTTTTTGTGCATTCAGTATGCCCATTCACAAAGCCACATCATCAACTTTCAACCCTTTCTGACATCAATTTGCGATTTTTTCCTGCATTACTTTTTTTTTAGCTAAATGACCTTAATTGAAAATCACTACAAATGAACGCTAAAAAGGTTGAAGTTGGTCATGGTACCATCATTTCCACCCAATAGCAATGGCAAAAAAGTATAGAGGGTTACGGCAAAAACTGTAATGCACTTCGTGTACAAACTGGACAATCTCTCGAAGTTCCGGGTTTCGACGAAACCTTCATCTGTAACAACGGCATTTCATTTTTGGAAAAAAAACTTATTACAATTACACTCCAGACTTTTGATCCGTGCGTTTCAGATGCACCATCAAAGCCACGTCATCAACTTTCAAGACTTTCAACCCTTTCTATTCGCATCATTTTCTATTTTCATGCATTTACTGATTTTTTTTATTGGCATGGTATCAGCATTTCACCCACATAGTATGTGCGAAAAAGTTGAGAGGGTTACGGCAAAAACTGGATGCACTTCGTGTATGAAATGGATAATCTTTTTCGAAGTATCAGGGTTTCGGACGAAAACTCATCTGTTACAAAGGCATTTCATTTTTAATAACGTATTTTAACTCCGGACTTTTTGTGTGTTCATTATGCACAATCAAAGGCACATCATCAATGTTCAACTCTTTTTTGCCTTCATTTGCCAATTTTCATGCATTTCATGATTTGTTTTGAGCTAAATGACCCTGAAATTGAAAAGCACTACAAATGAACTCTGAAAAGTTTGAAACTTGGAATGGTATCATCATTTCACCCACATAGCATGTGCTAAAAAGTAGAGAGGGTTACGACAAAAACTGGATGCACTTCGTGTACAAACTGGACAATCTCTTTCGAAGTATCACGGTTTCGGACGAAACTCATATGTTACAAAGGGATTTCATTTTTAATAATTTATTTTAACTCCAGAATTCCTGTATGTTCAGTATGCACCATTCAAAGGCACATCATTAATTTTCAACCCTTTTCTTACTTCATTTTCTAATTTTCAGCTCATTTACTGATTTTTTTAGCTAAATGACCCTGAAATTGGAAAGCACTACAAATGAACTCTGAAAAGGTTGAAACTTGGCATGGTATCATCATTTCACCCACATAGCATGTGCAATAAAAGTAGAAAGCGTTACGGCAAAAACTGGATGCACTTCGTGTACGAAATGGACAATCTCTTTCGAAGTATCAGGGTTTCAGACGAAAACTCATCTGTTACAAAGGCATTTCATTTTTTTAACTTATTACAACTCCAGACTTTTGTGTGTTCAGTATGCACCGTTCGAAGCCACGTCATCAACTTTCAACCCTTTCTGAAATCATTTGCTATTTTTCTTGCATTTACTGATTTTTTTGAGCTAAATGACCCTGAAATTGAAAAGCACTACAAGTGAACTCTAAAATGGCTGAAAGTTGGCATGGTATCATCATCTAACCCACATAGCATGTGCAAAAAAGTAGAGAGGGTTACGACAAAAATTGGATGCACTTCGTGTATGAAAAGGACAATCTCTTTCGAAGTATCAGGGTTTCGGACGAAAACTCATCTGTTACAAAGGCATTTCATTTTTAATAACTTATTTTAACTCCGGACTTTTTGTGTGTTCATTATGCACCATTCAAAGGCACGTCATCAACTTTCAACTCTTTTCTGCCTTCATTTGCTAATTTTCATGCATTTAATGATTTGTTTTGAGCTAAATGACCCTGAAATTGAAAAGCACTACAAATGAACTCTGAAAAAGTTAAAACTTGGTATCATCATTTCACCCACATAGTATGTGCTAAAAAGTTGAGAGGGTTACGGCAAAAACTGGATGCACTTCGTGTACGAAATGGACAATCTCTTTCGAAGTATCAGGGTTTCGGACGAAAACTCATCTGTTACAAAGGCATTTCATTTTTAATAACTTATTTTAACTCCGGACTTTTGTGTGTGTTCATTATGCACCATTCAAAGGCACATCATCAATGTTCAACTCTTTTCTCCCTTCATTTGCTAATTTTCATGCATTTAATGATTTGTTTTGAGCTAAATGACCCTGAAATGGAAAAGCACTACAAATGAACTCTGAAAAGGTTGAAACTTGGCATGGTATCATCATTTCACCCACATAGCATGTGCTAAAAAGTAGATAGGGTTACGGCAAAAACTGGATGCACTTCGTGTACAAACTGGACAATCTCTTTCAAAGTATCAGGGTTTCGGACGAAACTCATCTGTTACAAAGGGATTTCATTTTTAATAATTTATTTTAACTCTAGACTTTTTTTGTCTTCAGTATGCACCATTCAAAGGAACATCATCAATTTTCAACCCTTTTCTGACTTCATTTGCTAATTTTCAGCTCTTTTACTGATTTTTTTTAGCTAAATGACCCTGAAATTGGAAAGCACTACAAATGAACTCTGAAAAGGTTGAAAGTTGGCATGGTATCATCATTTCACCCGCATAGCATGTGCAAAAAAGTAGAGAGGGTTACGGCAAAAACTGGATGCACTTCGTGTACGAAATGGACAATCTCTTTCGAAGTATCAGGGTTTCGGACGAAAACTTATCTGTTACAAAGGCATTTCATTTTTTAACATATTACAAAACCAGACTTTTTGTGTGTTCAGTATGCACAGTTCGAAGCCACGTCATCAACTTTCAACCCTTTCTGACATCATTTGCTATTATTCATGCATTTACTGATTTTTTTTTAGCTAAATGACCCTGAAATTGAAAAGCACTACAAATGAACTCTAAAAAAGCTGAAAGTTGGCATGGTATCATCATTTCACCCACATAGCATGTGCAAAAAAGTAGAGAGGGTTACGGCAAAAACTGGATGCACGTACGAAATGGACAATCTCTTTCGAAGTATCAGGGTTTCGGACGAAAACTCATCTGTTACAAAGGCCTTTCATTTTTAATAACTTATTTTAACTCCGGACTTATTGTGTGTTCATTATGCACCATTCAAAGGCACATCATCAACTTTCAACTCTTTTCTGCTTTCATTTGCTAATTTTCATGCATTTAATGATTTGTTTTGAGCTAAATGACCCTGAAATTGAAAAGCACTACAAATGAACTCTGGAAAAGTTAAAACTTGGCATGGTATCAGCATTTCACCCACATAGTATGTGCGAAAAAGTTGAGAGGGTTACGGCAAAAACTGGATGCACTTCGTGTATGAAATGGATAATCTTTTTCAAAGTATCAGGGTTTCGGACGAAAACTCATCTCTTACAAAGGCATTTCATTTTTAATAACGTATTTTAACTCCGGACTTTTTGTGTGTTCATTATGCACAATCAAAGGCACATCATCAATGTTCAACTCTTTTCTGCCTTCATTTGCTAATTTTCATGCATTTCATGATTTGTTTTGAGCTAAATGACCCTGAAATTGAAAAGCACTACAAATGAACTCTGAAAAGTTTGAAACTTGGAATGGTATCATCATTTCACCCACATAGCATGTGCTAAAAAGTAGAGAGGGTTACGACAAAAACTAGATGCACTTCGTGTACAAACTGGACAATCTCTTTCGAAGTATCACGGTTTTGGACGAAACTCATATGTTACAAAGGTATTTCATTTTTAATAATTTATTTTAACTCCAGAATTACTGTATGTTCAGTATGCACCACTCAAAGGCACATCATTAATTTTCAACCCTTTTCTTACTTCATTTTCTAATTTTCAGCTCATTTACTGATTTTTTTAGCTAAATGACCCTGAAATTGGAAAGCACTACAAATGAACTCTGAAAAGGTTGAAACTTGGCATGGTATCATCATTTCACCCACATAGCATGTGCAATAAAAGTAGAAAGCGTTACGGCAAAAACTGGATGCACTTCGTGTACGAAATGGACAATCTCTTTCGAAGTATCAGGGTTTCAGACGAAAACTCATCTGTTACAAAGGCATTTCATTTTTTTTAACTTATTACAACTCCAGACTTTTGTGTGTTCAGTATGCACCGTTCGAAGCCACGTCATCAACTTTCAACCCTTTCTGAAATCATTTGCTATTTTTCATGCATTTACTGATTTTTTTGAGCTAAATGACCCTGAAATTGAAAAGCACTACAAATGAACTCTAAAAAGGCTGAAAGTTGGCATGGTATCATCATCTAACCCACATAGCATGTGCAAAAAGTAGAGAGGGTTACGGCAAAAATTGGATGCACTTCGTGTACGAAAAGGACAATCTCTTTCGAAGTATCAGGGTTTCGGACGAAAAGTCATCTGTTACAAAGGCATTTCATTTTTAATAACTTATTTTAACTCCGGACTTTTTGTGTGTTCATTATGCACCATTCAAAGGCACGTCATCAACTTTCAACTCTTTTCTGCCTTCATTTACTAATTTTCATGCATTTAATGATTTGTTTTGAGCTAAATGACCCTGAAATTGAAAAGCACTACAAATGAACTCTGAAAAAGTTAAAACTTGGCATGGTATCATCATTTCACCCACATAGTATGTGCTAAAAAGTTGAGAGGGTTACGGCAAAAACTGGATGCACTTCGTGTACGAAATGGACAATCTCTTTCGAAGTATCAGGGTTTCGGACGAAAACTCATCTGTTACAAAGGCATTTCATTTTTAATAACTTATTTTAACTCCGGACTTTTGTGTGTGTTCATTATGCACCATTCAAAGGCACATCATCAATGTTCAACTCTTTTCTCCCTTCATTTGCTAATTTTCATGCATTTAATGATTTGTTTTGAGCTAAATGACCCTGAAATTGAAAAGCACTACAAATGAACTCTGAAAAGGTTGAAACTTGGCATGGTATCATCATTTCACCCACATAGCATGTGCTAAAAAGTAGATAGGGTTACGGCAAAAACTGGATGCACTTCGTGTACAAACTGGACAATCTCTTTCAAAGTATTAGGGTTTCGGACGAAACTCATCTGTTACAAAGGGATTTCATTTTTAATAATTTATTTTAACTCTAGACTTTTTTTGTCTTCAGTATGCACCATTCAAAGGAACATCATCAATTTTCAACCCTTTTCTGACTTCATTTGCTAATTTTCAGCTCTTTTACTGATTTTTTTTAGCTAAATGACCCTGAAATTGGAAAGCACTACAAATGAACTCTGAAAAGGTTGAAAGTTGGCATGGTATCATCATTTCACCCACATAGCATGTGCAAAAAAGTAGAGAGGGTTACGGCAAAAACTGGATGCACTTCGTGTACGTATCGGACAATCTCTTTCGAAGTATCAAGGTTTCGGACGAAAACTCATCTGTTACAAAGGCATTTCATTTTTATTAACTTATTTTTACTCCGGACTTTTTATGTGTTCATTATGCACCATTCAAAGGCACGTCATCAACTTTCAACTCTTTTCTGCCTTCATTTGCTAATTTTCATGCATTTAATGATTTGTTTTGAGCTAAATGACCCTGAAATAGAAAAGCACTACAAATGAACTGTGAAAAAGTTGAAACTTGGCATGGTATCATCATTTCACCCACATAGTATGTGCTAAAAAGTTGAGAGGGTTACGGCAAAAACTGGATGAACTTCGTGTACGAAATGAACTATCTCTTTCGAAGTATCAGGGTTTCAGACGAAAACTCATCTGTTACAATGGCATTTCATTTTTAATAACTTATTTTAACTTTGGACTTTTTGTGTGTTCATTATGCACCATTCAAAGGCACATCAACAATGTTCAACTCTTTTCTGCCTTCATTTGCTTATTTTCATGCATTCAATGATTTGTTTTGAGCCAAATGACCCTGAAATTGAAAAGCACTACAAATGAAATCTGAAAAGGTTGAAACTTGGCATGGTATCATCATTTCACCCACATAGCACGTGCTAAAAAGTAGAGAGGGTTACGGCAAAAACTGGATGCACTTCGTGTACAAACTAGACAATCTCTTTCGAAGTATCAGGGTTTCGGACGAAACTTATCTGTTACAAAGGGATTTCATTTTTTATAACTTATTTTAACTCCAGAATTTTTGTGTGTTCAGTATGCACCATTCAAAGGCACATCATCAATTTTCAACCCTTTTCTGACTTCATTTGCTAATTTTAAGCTCATTTACTGATTTTTTTTTGCTAAATGACCCTGAAATTAGAAAGCACTACAAATGAACTCTGAAAAAGTTGAAAGTTGGCATGGTATCATCATTTCACCCACATAGAATGTGCAAAAAAGTGGAGAGAGTTATGGCAAAACTGGATGCACTTCGTGTACGAACTGGATAATCTCTTTTGAAGTATCAGGGTTTCGGACGAAAACTCATCTGTTACAAAGGCATTTCATTTTTTTAACTTATTACAACTCCAGACTTTTTGTGTGTTCAGTATGCACCGTTCGAAGCCAGAAAGAAAATAAATAAAGCAGAAAAGAAAAAAAAGAAAAATGCCCGCCTACTGGGCCACAACGGGCTGCATACAACTAGAAACCCAACCGAAGTTGGGCCAGCATGCTGGCCCGCATGGCCCAATAGGCCAACATGGCAGAGCGGCAGAGTTAGGCCCAGAAGCTTGCTATAGCGAGGAGTTCAATACAGCGCCCGCGCCGGGGCTTTTAAACAGGTGCGGCCGCTCTTCGCTAGGCGAGGTGGGACAAAACTTCCGCACCGCACCTGCGCGAGCGCACATCCTTTAGTACCAGTTGATGGCTCCAACCGGTACTAAAGGGGGGGTCTTTAGTACCGGTTGCAGCGACGACCCGGTACTAAAGGGGGTAGCTTCCCGCCGCTTGGCCTTTCCAAATTTGACCTTTAGTACCGGTTGGTGGGTCCAACCGGTACTAAAGGCCCCTCCTATATATATAGCACTTACGAAATTTTGCAGTTTCTTCTCCCACTTCCTCTCCTCCTCTGCTTCGACGTCGCCGCCGCCCCCGTCCTGCGCCGTCGACGTCGCCGTCCCCGTCGCGGCCCCCGTCGCACGCCGTCGCCGTCCCCGTCGCCGTCCCCGCCGCCGTCGCCGCGTCTCGCCGCCGCCCCCTAAGCCGCCGCCCTGTTGCCGCGCCCGTCGATCGCCGCCAAACGTCGCCGCCCCGGTCGCCCCGCGTTGTGAGCACCCTACACACGCCATGGCCGCGCCCCGATCGAGCCACCGCCCGTACACACACACACACACACACACATGTACACACGCGCGCGCACACACACACACACATTTTTTTATACTTATTTTCTGTTTTCTGTTTTTTAGATTAATGTCAAAGTTTTAGCTAGCTAGATGAATTAGATTAATGTCAAATTATTAATTAGATGATCGAATTAGATATATTAATGTCAAATGTTAGATGAATTAGAGAGAAATGTTAGATATTAATGTCAAATGTTAGATGAATTAGATGAATTAGCTAGATATTAATGTTAGATGAGTTAGTTTTTTATACTTTTAGTTATAGATGAATTAGATATATTAATGTTAGATGAATTAGATGAATTCAACTAAGTTGCAACTAGTTAAAATTCTATATGAGATTTGAATTAGTAAGTGCTTAGTTCAATTAGTAAGAAAATTAATAAGTGCTTAGTTGAATTAGTAAGTGCTTAGTTGAATTAGTAAGAAAATTAATTATTTTTATTTATAGTAAGTGCTTAGTTGAACTAGTTGAATTAATAGAACTAGTTTATTTTTAGTAAGAAAATTTAGGTATATGAAATTTGATGATCTAATTAAAATTTTACTATAGAACTAGTTTATTTTTAGTAAGAAAATTAATAGAACTAGTTTATTTTTTGTAAGTGCTAAGTTGAATTAATAGAACTAGTTGAATTAGTTGAATTAATAGAACTAGTAAGTGTTTATCAATTAAAGTTTCAACTATGAACATAGGAAATGTCTGACGATAAAAAGGATTTCGGTATGTGCGAATACTGCGAAGACGAGCGCGGCCTGTGCGACAGAAATTTCCTAGTTGATGGTAGGCGCTTCAGCATCAAGCTGGATGAGACTTTCGAAGTGGATACAGTAAGTCACAACGACAAGTCTTTTTTCGTAATTAAGCATGACTTCTGCTTCATTTGTTTCAACTTATAATTTTAATTTTTTACTATTCTACTAGCGTATCCCCTGCCATGCAAGAATTTTTGTCTTGGATAAGATTGGTTTCAGTCCTATGGAAACTATGGAGGTAAAGAGAGTTCACTTGACGACCGAGCATGGTTATACTTTCGACGCAAAATTATACAATGCAGACACCTACACCTATTTTGAATGCAAAAATTGGAGAGCACTATGCAAGGCTTATGCATTTGAGCCTGATATGCTAATCACCTTTGATATTCGTCCGGAAGATGATATTGAAGGTAATATCGACATCTGGGTCGATGTGCAGACGCCTCCAGTTCTACCATTATGTGAGTTTCTCAACCATATTTATGTCTTCGATATTGTTTATTCAAAAATAGTTGACAACTAATTTCTATTGACAGCTTATTTCCATTAAAGCAAACATGTCTGACGCTTGGTAAACATGACCTACCACTGTCCCGGGGCTGAACTAAACTGCGAGGAGATAAGTCATTATGTTTCATGGCTTGAGGATCTTGATGCTGTCAAGAGAAATTATTTTCCTGGACTTGAAAATCTAAGTACTCAAAACGTGCGACCAATAGTGTTCGTATTGAACTACGATCACATCTATTTAGGAAAGATGGTAAGATTTTTACTATTTGTCCTCAGTGCATCTTTTGCATACATTATTTTTTAAGCTAAACTTCATTGCTAAGTATGTTACTACGATGTTCTTCAACAGGGACTCCCGATGATAGTTGTGCCTCATTGGATAGAGACTAAAGGTCGCATGGCAATGGTTAGCTTACGGCCAAGACATCCTACATCGCACATGAGTGCATTCAGGATTTCTAAAACCGAGCAAGTCTTAATAGTGAAAGACTGGAGCAAAATTGTGAAGGATCGCAGAGAAGTACTAGGGGGCAGCAATCAGAAGCGTAGCCCACAATTAGGAGACAGGTTCATCTGCATGCTCCAATATGAGGAATCAAGAGAGCTACACATGTTCTATGCTATTTTACCTGAGAGAGAGTCGCAGGAGTGATTAGCTAGTTCCTGCTCTTAGTACTTGTCCTCTCATGTCCGTGTTCTTCGTCCTGAACTTAATCTCAAAGTGCTTTGCTTTTGTGGTCTTATGAACGCTTATAATCTCATGACCATGTTGAACTCGATGATATCTTGCTTCTGGTACAAGTGAATGTTTCTTCTTTAAGCTAGAATGAGTTTGAAGATGATGACGTGCTACACTATGACTATGATGATTAAATAGCTAGTGTTGGTGGTAATGACTATGATGATTATTATTAGCTAGTGTTGGTGGTGATTAGATAGCGGTAATGACTATGATGATTAAATAATGGTAATGACAATGATGATTATTAGCAAGTGTTGTTGGTGATGATATGATGCAAGAGTTTTTATATTAATATGATGATGATGATGATGATGATGAGTTATTATATCATTGGGTGAAAGAACCGCGGATTAGTTTCAAGTGGATGGATCCTAAGTGATCAAGTAATGGATTATCGTGATAATCCATGACTTGATCACTTAGGATCCATCCACTTGAAACTAATCCGCGGTTCTTTCACCTAGTGATTTAATAACTCATTATAATGTAAAAACAATCTCTAAATTGCTACTGTACGTAAATATACCTCGCCGGTCTTTGTATATACCAAATTGTATATATACATGTGTGTATGTGTGAATGGTGGTGCGAGACATTCTATGATATATATATATATATAGGACAACACTATTCTAATCCCAGGATTAGAATAGTTATTTGGATCACAGCAGCCCCTATATAGGGCCCGACAGGGCCCTCCCGAACTTCTGAACTACCGCCAGCCCGACAGGATCCACTGGATCCCGAGACCCCCCGACAAGATCCACCTGATCCCGATCCCGAGCCGCCCCAGCCCCCCTCCTCCCCTCGATCCCCCGACCTCCCCCGTGGTCGCCGCCGATCTTTGCCGGATCCGCCGCCTCCCCCCCGTCTACAGCTCCTGGTCGGCCGGATCCGTCGCCTCCCCTCCTTCCCCAGATCCTGGCTGGCCGGATCCGCCGCCTCCCCTCCATCTCCAGCTCCTGGCCGACCATCGGCGCGGGCGAGCGAGCGACGACGGACGCCGGCGCGAGGGAGCCCGCGTCGCCTGGACGCGGCGAAGCCGCCATGGACTTCCGGAAGCCGCATCCTCCTTCCATCAGCGCCCGACGCCTTGGCAGATCAGATGACGGCCCCGACGCAAGCTACGGCGAATGGCGCGGCTAACGGAGCAACTCCGCGGCGGAGGCGGCATCGACGGCGCCTCCAGATCCACCAACGGTACATGGACTTCCTCCCTCTTGTTGCCTTCTTCTTCAATCTTGCCTTGCCTGACCTTGTTGCTTCGTGCAGATGAACTTCGCGCCCCCTGCAGGACATGGATTGCCATGGCATTCATCTCCTACCTCCCCGACGAATTGCTCTCAAGGTGGCCTATCAGCTGCTGGGAAAAGGTTAGCCGACCTTCTAGCCAGGGTATGGTTGAACTTCTTCCTTCTGTTTGTTATTTTCTTACAGCCATGTGAAGTTTAGGTGGTGTGTGAGCATCAGTCCAGGCTACAAAAAGCTTTTTTAAAATCTGTCTTCTTAAAGCCATGTGAAGTTCAGGTGGTGTGTGAGCATCAGTCCAGGCTACAAACACTAGAAAATCTGCCTGCATTCACATTCACATGTGAAAAAGCCATGTGAAGTTCAACTAGTAAGTGTGTTAGAGTTCAGGTTGGTATGTATCTGGTTCTGTGCAAAAAAATAAAAGGAAAATAGAACATGCATGTGATCTCACATGAAGGTCAGGTTGGTATGCACTAGTAGTTCAACCATTCAAACTCATGAAGGTTCAGGTTTTTTAACTGTAGACAGTATTTCCCCTTTGCAAAAAAAGAATTTCAGGTTGTGGAGAGTGCTCAGTTCAGGTACATATAAGTAATCAAATAGTGTAGAATTAATAGTATGTGAGGTTCATTCTGTGAAGGGTGCTCAGTTCAGGTACAAAAGTATTGGCAGATGCTCAGCTCAGTGCATAGTGTGATGCCTGTCATAGGGGAAAAAATATGTACATGAACACCACTTTTATATGAGAAGTTCAGGTTGTGAATAATGCTAAGTTCAGTTACAAAGGTATAGGCAGATGTAACTTGTGTGCTAATAGACATTTTTTTCTTTTATGTCAGCAAGACGAGAGACGCATGAAGAAGCTTACAAGTTCCCAGCAGCAAGTACACAATCCAAAGCCTCTACGCGTTGCACCACCCCCTCAATGGGTCACACCTCAAACGCACCAACATCATTACCAACCTGCTCCAGACCATAGACTAAGGGAAAAGAGGAAGCATGTGCCTGTGGTCCAGCTCCACACTTACACACTAGCTACAACAAATTGCAGAAGAAATCTAGTAAGGGTTTTTGATTCCTGGAATGTAATCTGTCCTAGAGTATCAATGTCAAAAAGATGGACCTGCATTCATGAAAAGTTTCATTGCTGTGACATAAAAAACCAAGAAAGAAACACCTTAGGAATAATAATGTTTAGTGTCGAAGAAACAAAATGCACAAGGCGTAAGTTAACTAATCAAATGTTCTAAATAAGGTAAGTTCAAGTTGTAAAAACACAGAAGTTCGATGTTTTGAAAAAACATCAAATGAACATGTAGAAAAACAAATTACACAAAAGCAAAAATCTTGTAAGTTCACGTTAAACACATACTGAAGTTCTACCACTGTTCAAAGTATGCAAACATGTTACAAAAAAATAAATAAGGTATGCATGCATATTTGGGAATAATCCCATAGTTACCCACGGAACAAACTCAAACCCAAATTAGAAAATTGAAAATTACAAAAAAAACAAAAAGAAAAAAGAAAAAATAGAGCGCGATGCTGCACCGCGTTGCAATGTGGAAACCAGGAAGTTCAATCACTGGTACCATAGAAGTCCAACTACTACCACAGAATATGGATGATCCAAAAAACTAATCCCGAAGACAGAATAAATATAAAAAAGATGATTTGTGTGTCTATGGACCAGCTCCACATTTACGTATATGAGTACTCTGAAAAACAAAAAAACGTACACAAAATTTTTATAACAACACCAACCGAACAGATTGTATTGCAGCATCACCCAAAAAATATGCATTAAAACGAGGGAAGTTCAAGCACAAAAGGTGCAGAAGTCCAACTCTGTAACACAGACAGTAGAATCACTGAAAAATACACATTATCGAATTTGGTTTTCAGATTTAATCACTTGGGTGACTACACCTTCTCAGTCCGCGACTTCGAACGATATCCTATTGCGCCCTAACATCAAAACGATAAATCCACCAAGCTGTCTCAACGAAGAACCGAAACCAACACGGGCCGACAAGAGATCCAATCGCCCGATTTCAGGGGTGTATTCGCCTGCCCGATCAAATTAACAACGCATGAACGGTCCAATCTCGCTACTGCAATCAAATCCGCCCTCTATATTAAAAAAAAAACAACAAATCCACAGAAGCCGCGGAACCACTCCCGCGGACGAAGAACACAGAACCCGAAATCAAATCCGTTGAAATTAATGACAAATTGTCCACGAAACTCGTACCTACACCAAATTCCCATCATGTTAGAGGATCTAGAACATCCAGTGAATGCATTAAACTTGTAAACAGACACAAGTTCATCCGCCCCGAGAGTGAATCCGCCAAAATGCAAAATTACGAATCAAAACGAGCATTTAGATGCAGGTATGGGCATCTGGATTACAGTCACATCCCAGAAACACTACCGACCGGAATAATTCGCGGGGGAAGCCACGGTTGCGAAGATAGCCAGAAGTTCGGGTTCGTACACAGGGAAGTTCAGGCGCGTTACTCGGGAAGTTCAGGTTGTGATCAGAATATTATTCTGATCCCGTGATCAGAATAGTGTTTATGTATATATATATATATATATATATATATATATATATATATATATATATGATCGGTTATACGAGAAATTCTATTTATATATATGCATAACGTGTATAATATGTAGTATCGTAAAATACCAGCAAATGAAAAATACAAAATTAAAGGAAAAAGAAATCATAAACCCAAAACCTCCTAAACCTTTTAGTACCAGTTGGTGTTACCAACCGGTACTAATGGTCTCCCAGCCCCCGGCGCTGGCTCGTGCCACGTGGTGGCCCTTTAGTGGCGGTTCGTGTTGAACCGGTACTAGAGGGGGGGGGGGACCTTTAGTCCCCACCCCTTAGTGCCGGTTGCAGAACCGGCACTATAGGGCCTTACGAACCAATGCTATAGCCCGGTTCTGCACTAGTGATTGGAGATGAACAAAGCGTGTGGGTTTCTTGGTATGCTTGGGTCTATCGATTGCATGCACTGAAAGTGAAAGAATTGTCCTAAAACATGGCATGGACAGTTCAGAGGACGCTCCAAATATGCCGCCATCATTATTTGACAGGATTTGGATTACACCTTCTATGATCTCGTGGACGTACGTGTTAGGCCAATTAAAAGAGAGGACCGAATCAGACGTTTCATGGATGTGTACCATCAGATAAGAGACACCAATACGTACACACAGTGGTCTTCACAAAGATGTGATGGAGGAATGGCATGGGAACAAACCTCCTAGTTTTATTCTTTGATTTTTGTATTGTGCAACTTTGTTTTATTTGTGTTGCAGTTGATGTTGTGGATTTGATGAATTATGTAATAATTTGATATTATGGACTGATGAAATTTTGTGTTTTAATTTGAGATGATTTATATTTGGAATTGTGTGGCTGAACTGCGCGGCTGTAGCATTGCTGCCGCGTGCCCGTTGGCCGTTTTTACATCATCTGGTGAAGCGCTATTTTTAAATTATCAATTATACATTATCTGATGGAGTTGATAGTCTTTTAGTGTTGTAAATTATACGTACATCTAGTACATTTTGATGACGTATTTAAATCATCCATGCTCAAACAAGTGGACTACTGGAACGGATGCCACTTCCGAACGGCTAGGTGGCTAGTTCCTTCCAGGCGCTCCTGTGACGGATCGACCGACGACGACCACCCTGCTGGACCGGCCCCTGCCGCCGCAGAGAAAGCCTACGACCGCCTCGGACTGCCGGACGGCCATGTTAAACAGCGCGCCGAGCAGCATGCCGGCGACGGGCGCGGTGACGTAGATCCAAATGGAGGTGTACCGCCGGAAGATGATCGCCGGGCCCAGGCTCCTCGCCGGGTTCATCGAGCCTCCCGACACCGGCCCGATGACCAGTCCCAGCGTCCCGACCGCCGCTCCGATGGCGAGCCCTCCCACCGCATTATACCCGGGCCAGCGCCGGGCCACGACCCGCACGCCTCCAGCCACTCCCGCGCTCCGATCGGCCCGCTCTGGACGCGCCCGTGACACGCTCCGCGCGCGCGCACCGCGTCGAGCCCGCAACGACCTCGCGCTCCCGCTGCACCCGGATCGCCTAATGACCTAGTCTACACACCCACACGCACGGTGTCTACCCACACGGTCACCCCGTGCACCACACGCACGCATGCACGCACACACGCCCGCGGTCCCGACGCGCCCGACCCGGCCAGCTTGCGCCCATACACACGCTGGTCGCGTCCGGTGCGTCGCCGCGGCTTATTCGCCCAACAAAATTCAAGTGGCACACGACAAGTTTCTGTCAAAATAAACTGAAGCACGAAAGTTGCCATCCTCGCATAACTAAACCTGGCATCGAAAATGTTCGGAGTTGTCATGTCCTCGTACCTGATGTTCGGCACTGATGAGGGTCCAAAAATAATGTCATTGAAAACTACATTCAAATACAAATCCAACAATACAGTTTTTATGACATGCATTAATATTGTGTTTGCTAGTCAAATATATGGTCAAACTTTGACACAAAATACGATGAGAACTAATAAACCCAGATAGAGTTAATACTAACTAGTGTGTACTTTGAATGTATAGCATTACTCTTATAAAGGATGTTGCAGTACCCGCCTTCTAGGTCTCGTCGAGGGCAAAGAGTGCCTCGGTGCTGATGAATTATGTAATAATTTGATATTGTGGACTGATGAAATTTTGTGTTTTAATTTGAGGTAATTTTTATTTGAAATTGTGTGGCTGAATTGTGGGGTCAATAGCTCCAATGCGATGTCTTTCCTGTGAATTGGCTACAAAGCGGCATCGTTTGCAAGAACAGCTCCGCTGTGACATCTCTCTGCGCGCAAATAGCCCAGTCACAACATGGGCCTTAAGCGCAATCTCTGTCAGGATTAGGGGGAGCCGGGTGGGACCCAGACAGCGGCGACATGGATTTGTTTATTTCGAGTTCAGTCAGCCCGGGGCGTGCACTGTAGCGACCCCTGCCTCTGTTCATGGCGGAACCATCTCAGTTGCTGACCTGGCGCCCATTTCCCTGTGGGTTTTTCCCTGCCACGCGCCACCGTCCCCCCTTGGAGCTCACTCCTCTGCGGGTTTTTCCCTGTCGTCTCGGCTTCTCCGGGCTGGAAGAAATCAATCCTAGCGACGGGTACCCCCTGGCGACGGCGGTAGATGGAGCGGGCTAGACGAGCGGCGGCGCGAGAAGAGACGCGGCAATCTTCGTCGAGGCGGGCCGCGACGCAGGGCTATCGCAGGTAACGGCGGCGAGGGAGGGTGGAGGATGGGGTGGTGCGGGTCCACGGTCGCAGAGGAGACCGGCGGCCCGATTCGTGACGGGCGTGACACGAGCAACGGCGAGGGATCCAAGCAAGGGGCGATACCGGATTTCGGTGAAGCAGGTGTTGAAGCTGGCGTGGCTGCGTCACGGCTACGGCGGCAAGGGTTTTCCAGTTTGCCGTCATTCTCCGCCGAGGGCGAGACAGAGGTTTGCCTCCATGCGGGGGAGTACTTTTGGGGTTACTTTTGAGAACTGGCCATGTAAGCACTATGTCGAACACCTTGGGGGCGTGCTCGGGACATGCCGAATTTGAATTTGTGTGAAGCAAAACCAGCCTGAATTCTTGTAATGATATTCTCAGTTACAGTTCTAGTTAGTCCATGGATTATTTGCTTCTCCTGATGAATAAAATGCAGCAATTGATGAATAAAATGCAGCAATTCATAAAGTGCAGCAATTCTTCAGTTAACAGAGTCCATGTGCAGAGTTCTAGTTGGGCCGTGGGCTGATGAGGACTATGAGAAAAAGCAGGCCCAAATTGAAAACAGGCCTACCCGCTTGGTGCGCCCATGTTGCTTCGACAAAAAAAAAGTCGTGCAGTAAATTTTGTGATGGATCATTTTTTGATACACAAAAGTAAATCGATAAAACATTATGTGATACATTAAATTAATTGAATCGTTTTTTAAGAAGGATAGATAGATCCATTCATGCAGCCATTGGACCATTAAATTAATTGAATCGTTTTTGAACACATGTATGTATTGTGAATTTTTTTTGCTTTATATATTTGTTGCATACTTACATGAACTAAATTAGATAGAACATGCATGCATGCTTACATGAACTAAATTAGAATGCATGATTTTTTTTGCTTTACATATTTGTTGCATGCTTACATGAACTAAATTACATAGAATGCATGATTTTTTTTGCTTTATATATTTGTTGCATGCTTACATGAACTAAATTAGATAGAACATGCATGCATGCTTACATGAACTAAATTAGATAGAATGCATGATTTTTTTTTTGCTTTACATATTTGTTGCATGCTTACCAATTTAAAAAGATAGATAAACCCAACTACTCCAAGCCCAACTCCTCCAAGGCCGAGTCCTTCACTCGTCGTCGTCTGTGCGGTCCAACGGTCCAAATGGTGGGCCGCTTTTAATTAAGCCCAACAACGCATGGCTGGTCTGCTCGTCCAGCAAAAAAAGGGGGGCTAAAAAGGCCAGCCAATCATAGTGCAGCCCGCGGATCGCTGACGTAGCCCTAGTGCCTGATCCAGACCGTCCATTCACGGCGATCCAATGGTCCGGACGGGTGCGTGGTTTTGACAGGTTTGGAAGGGGTTTTGAGGGGTTTTGATGGGGTTTTTTGAGGTTTTCAAGGGATAGAGTTGAGCATAACTAATTCCAAAAAAATCAAAAATATATAAAACTTGTGCCAATCATCATTCTATGTGACTAAGTTGCTAGGAAAAATAAGAAACTTGGACTACGGAGTTTTTCATGAAAAAACCTTCACAAAAGATGGCTATCACGTACGAGGTTGTATGGTTTTCAAGGGTTAGGGTTGAGCATAACTAATTAAAAAAATCAGAAAAAATTAAAACTTGTGCTAATCATCATTCTATGTGACTAAGATGTCAAGTTTCTTTTTTTGGCTCATTTGGAGAAGGTCGAAAAAAAAACTTGCTTACAAATGGGGCTTTGGAGGGGGGGTTTGGAGCTCATTTGGAGCACATTTTTCATGTCCAATGTTTCACATAATAAAAGTGGTCCGATTAATCACCTAACATGCATAATAGTACAGAAATCATTGTAACACCAATACCACATACCAAATAACTTCAAATTTGAATTTTGGCTCAAATTTGAATTTTGTCTCAAACTTGAATAGTATTACACAAATACATATCATATCAAAGTTAAAATACAATTACACAAATTTGAATTTTGTCTCAAACTTGAATAGTATTACACAAATACATATCATATCTAAACAGCCCCATTTCTAAGCAAGTTTTTTGTCCACCATGTCTAAAAAAGCCAAGTAAATTTGAGTTGTTAGTATATGACAAACTAAGAACATGTGCACTGGTTTTCCATTGTTTTGATTTTTTTTAAAAATTTCATGCTCATTTCAATTTTTTTTATGCTCATTTCTTAGTCACTCCAAACATTTTTCAAACTAAGATCTAGCACTGCAAGTTTCAAACATGAACATTTTTCAAACAAGTTTCAAACATTTTTCAAACAAGTTTCAAAAACCTAGTAAAAAAAGGCTAACTGTGCCAGATCTAGCACTGTTCTAGGCCCAGCAGCAGGATTCGGCCCGCTAATGTTTTTTCGATGATATAATTCTCACGGTGCGCCTTTTAACTTTGGGCCACAGCCCACGTACTAATCCATTTCTCAGGCCACGGCCCAGCCTCCCGTTCCCCTCTACTTATCCGGTGAAATGTGTCGTACCCTAGCTATTCTCACTCCCTTGCAGATCTGCGCCACTCTCGCCGCCGGCGACCAAAACCACCGCCCCACCGCCGCAGATCAAACATCCGTGCGACGATCATGAGGCCCGGATGTTCCAGCAGGCGCGGCGGCCATTCCGGCGGCGGAAACCGCTCCGACAAGGAGCGGCAAGGGGCGAAGCCTCCGGCGCCCGGCTCTGACCCCGAACGGGCGGCGCGGGTTGCTTCCGACGCTGCTCGAAAGCGCGGCGCGCGCAAGTACACCAACCGGGGGCTCGCGGCGCCGCCTGCGTTCGCTCGTCGCGAGGTGGAGGAGTACGACTGCATGACGGAGCTGGCGGCGGCGGCGCGAGGCGGCGGCGCGGGTGGTGCGGGGAGCTCCTCTGGCGCGGGTGGCGCGGGGAGCTCCGCCATCGCACGCGCACCACTGCCGCCTCCGAAGAGGGAGGTGGAGGAGCAGGGCTTGGCACCGCCCGCCGGGCGCCGCGGTTTTCTGCCGGGAGACTACGTCGACGACGGCTACCTCGACTGCGTCATCGCCGAGATCATGGAGCGCACCAAGGACGAGCCGCAACAGCTCCTCGCGCGCCGGCAGATGGAAGAGGAGCTCGACGAGTTCCGCTACCGCGAAGCTATCGAGAAATCCCGCGCCGACAGGGGGTGGGGCGCCTCCGACTCTGACTCCAACTGAGCGGCGCCGCCGCCTCGTCGCCGCCGCACCCCTGGGGCTCAGGTGAGCCCAATTTTGGATCGAACTAGGGGTAGGAGCTGCGGGATCTATCTAATCCACTGAAATAGCGTAGATCTATGTAATCGAACCCGTAATCGAACTACTCCGTGCCCGTGTGGCTTTTGCTCCGACGAGCCCGCCATTAGAACTACCGTGTGTAATAGTACCCATAATTATCTGCTATGTTTGCTAATTCGGTTAAATGCTTGTAAAATTTGCTGTTATGCTTGTCTGTATCGGAGCTCACCGGCGTTGCCGTGCTTCGTCGCCGGAGAAGAAGAAGAGGGAGGATGCGCGCGCAGGGGAAAACGATTTAACGGTCGTCGCTGCTGTCTAGGTCCCACGCTGACGTGGATAAGCTGTGGGTCCCACCCCCCTAATCCTGACAGAGATTGCGCTTAAGGCCCATGTCGTGCCTGGGCTATTTGCGCGCAGAGAGATGTCGCAGCGGAGCTGTTCTTGCGAACGATGTCGCTTTGCAGCCAATTCACAGGAAAGACATCGCATAGGAGCTATTGACCCCTGAATTGTGCGGCTGTGGCATTGTTGCCGTGTGACGTTGACCGTTTTTACATCATCTAGTGGAGCACTAACTTTAGGTCATCGATTATCCATTATTTGTTGGAGTTGGGAGTTTTTTTTTTATGATGTAGTAAAGTTATACATTTAGTATTTTTAGTGATGTATTTTACATCATTCATGCTCTTACAAGTAGACTACAGCAACCGATGCCACTTCCGAACGGCTAGCTGGCTAGTTCGTTCCAGGCGCTCCTGTGACGGAGCGACCGACGATGACCACCCTGCTGGACGCGCCCCTGCCGCCGCAGAGGAAGCCCACGACCGCGTCGGACTGCCGGACGGCCTTGTTGAAGAGCGCACCGAGCAGCATGCCGGCAACGGGCGCGACGACGTAGATCCAGATGGAGGTGTACCGGCCGAAGACGATCGCCGGGCCCAGGCTCCTCGCCGGGTTCATCGATCCTCCCGACACCGGCCCGATCAGCAGCCCCAGCGTCCCGACGGCCGCACCGATGGCGATCCCTACCACCGCCTTGCTCTGCATGCAAGCCAAGCATCAATGGAACGTGTCATTTCCGGCCCAAAGTTTCGTCTCCCGCGCGCTCGCATGTATGTAAATGTTTGGAAACGTGTACGACGCACGGCGTTGCTTGTGGCGACGGTGGAGATGACGATCATGAGCACGGCGGAGGCGAGGAGCTCGAGGAGGAACGGGAGCCAGGCGCCGGCCCCAGGCGGCCTCGGCACGGTGCCGTAGAAGTTGTCGTCGTGCGGCCTCATGATGCCGTTGACGGAGAGGCAGGCGAGCACGGAGGCGCCGATCTGCATGGCGACGTAGAGCGGCAGCTTGCGCCATGGGAAGTAGCGGAAGGCGGCGAAGGTGACGGTGACGGCAGGGTTGAGGTGCGCGGGGCCCATCCAGCCGAGCACGAAGGCGACGGTGAGGGCGACGACGAGGCACATCGTGGGGAAGGTGAGGCCGTGGTGCATCTCCTGCATCAGCGCCGCCACGCACGACCAGAACACCACCAGGAACGTCGCCACGCCCTCCAACAATAGCTTCAGTAGCACGATCAAACTTAGTTAATCGACAGTCTTAGATTACGCTCAGAAATGCTGTAAATTAATCAACGGTCTCGATGCTCAGCTTGTCTCTGTGCATGGCGTGAAGCCGTGAACGCAGAGCATGCATCAGTAGTACCTCCCGGATGAGGTGGCCGACGGCGAGGCCCTTGGTGGCGTGGCCGGCAGCCGGCGCCGGCTCCTGGCCACGGTGAGCCTGCTCTAGGTCCTGCCCATTCGCCGCGCCGTCGCCGCCCACCGTGTTCGTCTTGTCAAGATCCATGGTTGGTTCCAGTGGACCAAGAGCTAGCTAGCTAGCTAGCGCTGTCAGTTCATTCTCTCGTGTGTTCCGTTGCTCCTCACGCCATTGATCCGCCAATATAGTCGTCCCGTGTCGACCGCCCACCGTGTGTGATGGGCAATTGGTTGCGTTGCAACAGAGCAGCCCACGCACGCTCTTGGCATGTGGAGGAGGAACTGATGCTACGGGAGTGTACGTACGTGCCGGATCGGTCAACTGAATTAACCCACCCGCTGCCGCACTCGCTTTGTGTGGATCCTTCTTCCACTTGTTCTCATAACAGACTCCTAATCGTCTCACAAGTCACAAGGAGAGGGAAAAGGAAACTCAAAAGAGAAAAAAAAAACAATATGACAGTCTACAAACAAAGGTGTCTTAATCGTCTCACAGGTGACTCTCTCAGTTTCTCCTTGCACTCCCTCTCTATCCAATAGCCTATGATCCTCTCCTTCAATCTTCTAACCCTAACTTTTCGGCTTTGCTATTCTTCAGTCACCTGAAAATGTTTGTAGCGTCAGTCGATTGTATTTTTTCTGTGTCTTGTAGCAGCCCACGTACAAAGGCTTGGCCTATATGGGACTGACGGCCCACATACCACGTAAAAAGATTATCGATACCCCTAAAAAAAATAGACAGAGGTGAGGTATGTTCTTCTCAAAACAAAAAAGACAGAGGTATGTTTCTCAAATTTAAAAAAAAATAAACAGAGGTATGTCTCAAAAAACAAATTAGACAGAGGTTTGCTAAAACTGATAAATAAATAGCCAGAGGTGTGTAACGTGTGCACCGTGCAGGTGTGTGTGAGTAATGGATTTTGTTAAATTTTGTTTTTGTTTTTGTTTCGTGTAACACCACTTTCACGAGTCTTTCTTTTTAATTGACATTTTTTACTAGTATATGTTTTTGTTTATATGAATAACATAGCAGTGACTCGCACGAAATAATCTAATAGTTTTCTATCTTGTGCTATTGTTTCCTCTTTTTTTCGTTGCCTACTCGATTTTTTTGCCATTGAATTTCGTCCTGTATTTGTGTAGGTAACTATGGTTTGATGTTACAATCATGTGACACTACTTAATTTTGTGTCAGGGATTTAAAAATGGAATTCATTTTGTTCATATTAATATATGTGAAGAGAGTCTTCAAGTTCACACCACAGGATGCATCCTTCTCCTCCGTATACCAGCCGATGAGTCGCATGATGTGGTCGTGACGGAGGAGGAAGAGAATCTCGAACTCCGTCACGAAGGCGTGCTTCACGTCCTGCCGCCCGTGCTTGTCCAGCACCTTCACGGCCACCTCCGGGCCGTCGTGGAGAAGGCCATTGTACACCCTCCCCGAGCAGCCTCCGTGGAGCTCGACGGCAAAGTTGTTCGTCGTCGTTGCAATTTCCGCCAACGTGAACATTGCGGGGCAATCGGGTATGGCGGCAATCGTCGTCGCTTGACTTGAGTGAAGCACTCGGCATGGCGGCAGGACCTCAATATAAGATTGGCGGGGCTCCAGTCCCGGTCACAACCTTGTCCTGCGCCTCCTGCAACATGATGTTGAGCTCCTTGAGCGGCGACACCACCTCCGACTCTTGCGGTAGGCTAGACAGCACCCCGTTGATGCTGGGAACGCGACACGTGATGAGGTCACACTCCAACTTGTTCTGGCACACCGTCTCCACCGCCCGCATGATCTAGCAAATGAGCCCGAACGCATTGCCGATGAGCTGCGTCACCGCCGCCGCATGCCCCACAACCGCAAGCATGGCCATGATGGCTCAGTGTCAATCTATTACGATTTATGAGTGCTACCAAAGTGCTCCCTATTATCAGTAGTTGATCAGCAACAAGAAGTAGTCGTAGTACAAGTGGAGCTAGTTGCTAGGTTTTCTATGGGGAATCTTAATTTATTATATGGAGCTACTCGCTTCAGAGACTAAGTCTGACCCAACTTCCAACTTACAACTAATTACACTGGAATAATAATGCAAACTATTGAACCTATGGTACTACAGCATTCAAACTGTGACAGTGGAATAATGCAAACCTATGGCACTAGAATCCAAACTTGCATTGGAATGCAAATTATTGAACTTGTTAGAATTAATGGGCTAGGCCCATAGCAATTTCTGAAATCTCAAAGCCCATATGTAAAATGGCAAGTGGTGGTGCTAAAGTTTAGTCCCACCCCAGAAGTTGAAGAAGAGTTGGACCTCTTTATATAGTGCGTTCTCTCCACCACTCTAAGTGGTGTGTGAGAAAAGAAAAGAAAGACCATACGCGCGCGCTCGCTCGCCTGGCCTGGCCTGGCCTGGCCGTGGCGTGGCGTGGCGTACGTGCGACATGCGCGTGAATGGTCCGCCGAAATCCGATCCTTCTCCTTGCAGGGGCGCAGCTTCCTTTTGCCGTTTTATTTTTTATGTCTTGGCAGACAAGTTTTTGATTTCTTGTCCGATAAGTATACGAATTAGAAACCGAGTCGGTTTGGGATTGTGATCGCGACACAATACCGCCTCTGGTCCTAATATATATACAGCTACCGGCTACGGCCAAAGACACACCGAAAAACACCTAGGGTTTTGCCTCATCTCGCAACTTGCGCCGCCGTCGTAGTCTACTTCATCCCAAACGCCGGTGTGCATCGGCGCGTGGGAGAGCAGGTCTCCGGAACCGTTCGTCCTTGCGATCCTGCACCGGGAGAGGACGAATTAGGTTTTTGGGAAGCGCTCTGCGCGACTGCTCAAATTCTTCATCACGGGTCGTCTTCCGTCCAAGTCGGACGGTGCTACTCATCGTCGTCTTCATCGCCGTCAGCAGCAGATCGTCGCCAACATCGACTTCAACACCGTCGCACCCACAATAGCTAATGAACAGTACGTCCAACATCATCTGTTCATGTCTGTCTCTACAGCTATTGTTTCGTGTTCGCTGCTATTATGCATGTCTTGTTGTTCTTCTAGTTTGCTAGATTGTTGCATGCTAGTATTTGTTCTAGTCATGAATTATTTACTAGAATTAATCATTAACTTGCCTAATTTTCCAACAATCCAAAAACCTAATTGTAGGCAATTTTCTGAGTTAACTATGGCTTGATTCGCTGATGCACTGAGGCCGGATAAATTTACCGGTGTGCACTTTTAGAGGTGGCAGGTGAAGACCACGCTCTGGCTTACTGCTCTGAAAGTTTTCCACGTTAGTGTTGGTGCTCCAGAGGGAATGTCTGACGAAGATCAGAGAAAATTCCAGGAAGCCAATACTATGTTTGTGGGATGCATTCTGAGTGTTCTTGCTGACTGTCTGTGTGATGTGTATATGCACATAGATGACGGAAAGACTCTGTGGGATGCACTGAATGCAAAATTCGGTGCAACAGATGCAGGCAGTGAACTATACATCATGGAGAGTTTTCATGACTACAAGATGGTGAATAACCGTTCTGTGGTTGAACAAGCTCATGAGATACAGTGCATTGTGAAAGAACTTGAACTCCTTAAGTGTGTTCTACCCGACAAATTCGTGGCTGAGTGCATGATTGCAAAGTTGCCTCCTTCATGGAGGAATTTTGCCACAACTCTGAAACAAAAGAGATAGGAGATATCAGTTGAAAATCTGATTGCATCTCTTGATGTTGAAGAAAAAGCTCGGGTTAAAGACACTACTGAGAAAGGAGGTGAGGTTCAGCCTACCGCCAATATGGTGCAGAGGTAACCACAGAACAAGAACAAAGGGAAAAACAAACCTGTTTTCAACAAGCCTACCAAGACTACTACCTTCAAGAAGAAGAAGTTCAACAAGGCTGAGCTAGAGTGCTACGCATGTGGGAAGCCCGGACACTTTTCCAAGGAATGCCCTGAACATGCAGACCGCAGAGGGAAAACGAGCTCCAAGACTGTCAACATGGTGACCGCTAGCAATACTGATGGGTATGGTAATTTACCTATTGTGCTTTCAGTATTTCAATCATCTTCATGGTGGAATGATTCGGGTGCTAACGTTCATGTGTGTGCTGACGTCTTCCTGTTTACTTCTTATCAGGTTGCAAGGGATTCTTCCGTCCTAATGGGGAATGGGTCACATGCTTCTGTTCGTGGCATTGGCACGGTGGATCTGAAGTTTACTTCGGGAAAGATCGTGAAATTAAGGAACGTGCAGCATGTCCCTACTATGAACAAGAATCTAGTTAGCGGCTCCCTTCTATGTCGAGATGGGTTTAAGGTAGTTTTAGAGTCGAATAAAGTAATCGTGTCAAGATTTGGACAATTTATAGGTAAAGGCTATGAGTGCGGAGGCTTGTTCCGCTTTTCCCTTTCGATTTTTGCAATATGTCAGTAAACCCAATGTGTGCTAGTGTTAATGATGATGCAAGTATTTGGCACTCTCGTTTATGTCATATTAATTTTGGTTTAATGTCTCGGCTATCCAGTATGAGTTTAATTCCGAATTTCGCTGTTGCCAAAGGTTCTAAGTGCCATAGTTGTGTGCAATCGAAGCAACCTCGAAAGCCTCATAAGGCTGCCGAGGAGAGAAACTTGGCACCTCTAGAACTCATACATTCTGATCTTTGTGAGATGAATGGTGTGTTGACAAAAGGTGGAAAGAGATATTTCATGACTTTGATTGATGATGCGACTAGATTTTGCTATGTTTATTTGTTGCAAACTAAAGATGAAGCATTAGACTACTTTAAAATCTATAAAGCTGAAGTTGAAAATCAACTAGAGAGAAAGATCAAGCGTCTTAGGTCCGATCATGGTGGAGAGTATTTTCCCAAAGTATTTGATGAATTTTGTGAGGAACATGGTATTATTCATGAGAGGACGCCTCCCTATTCACCTCAATCAAATGGAGTTGCCGAGAGGAAAAACCACACATTGACTAACTTGGTGAATGCCATGTTAGACACTGCTGGTTTATCTAAGGCAAGGTGGGGGGAGGCTTTATTGACTTCATGTCATGTCCTGAATAGAGTTACTAACAATAATAAGGAGAAAACCCCTTATGAGGAGTGGGTTGGGAGAAAACCATCACTTTCTTATTTGCGCACTTGGGGATGTTTGGCAAAGGTCAATATTCCTATTCCTAAGAAACGCAAACTTGGACCAAAGACAGTGGATTGTGTCTTTCTAGGGTATGCTCAACGGAGCATTGCTTATAGATTTTTAGTGGTAAAACCTGAAGTACCTGATATGCATGTTGATACTATAATGGAATCTTGTGATGCAACATTTTTTGAGAACATATTTCCTATGAAAGATATGCATAGCATTGCTAGATTTTCTTCTGAGATAATTCCTGAATCTAGTACAACTGATGAATATTTCGAACAATCACATGAGGAAGTCCTTGAGAAGGATAACAATCAAGTTCCTATAAGGAACAAGAGACAAAGGATTGCAAAATCCTTTGGTGATGATTTCATTGTATACCTTGTGGACGACACACCCAAGACGATTGCAGAGGCATATGCATCTCCGGATGTAGATGATTGGAAAGAACTGTTCATAATGAGATGGACTCAATTCTTTTTAATGGAACTTGGGAACTAACTGATAGACCATATGGTTGTAAACTTGTGGGCTGTAAGTGGGTGTTCAAAAAGAAGCTAAAGCCTGATGGTACTATTGATAAGTACAAGGCGCGGCTAGTGGCCAAGGGCTACACTCAGAAAGAAGGCGAAGATTACTTTGACACCTATTCACCCGTTGCTAGAATGACCACCATTCGAGTGATAATTACTTTCCTTGGCTTCCTCTTATGGTCTTATCATTCATCAAATGGATGTAAAGACAACTTTCCTTAGTGGAGAGTTGGAAGAGGAAATCTATATGGATCAGCCTGACGGGTTTGTGGTAAAGGGTGAAGAGAGAAAAGTGTGCAAGTTGTTAAAATCTTTGTATGGCCTGAAACAGGCACCTAAGCAATGGCATGAGAAGTTTGAAAGAACTCTGACTTCTGCATGATTTGTCATTAACGAGGCTGATAGGTGTGTTTACTATCGCCATGGTGGGGGCAATAGTGTCATATTATGTTTGTATGTGGATGACATACTGATCTTTGGTACAAACATTAATGCGATCAATGAGGTCAAGTCTTTTCTATCAAAAAGTTTTGACATGAAAGATCTGGGAGAAGCCGATGTAATTCTAAACATCAAACTTATTAAGGATGAGAGTGGGATTACTCTAACGCAATCTCACTATGTTGAGAAGGTCTTGAGCCGGTTCGGATTTATGGATAGCAAGCCTTCTCCAACACCTTATGATCCCAGTGTGACACTCAGAAAGAATAAGAAAGAAACAAGAGATCAATTAAGATACTCTCAAATTGTCGGTTCACTCGTGTACTTAGCTAGCGCTACAAGATCAGATATCTCTTTTGCTGTGAGCAAACTGAGTAGGTTCATGTCCAACCCGGGTGATGATCATTGGCATGCACTAGAAAGGGTCTTGCGCTATCTGAGAGGTACTATGAGTTTCGGAATTACTTATTCAGGGCATCCTGTTGTGCTAGAAGGATATAGTGATTCAAACTGGATCTCCGATGTTGATGTACTGTACGCAACAAGTGGGTATGTATTTACTCATGGAGGTGGCGCAGTGTCATGGAGGTCTTGCAAGTAAACCATATTGACGAGGTCAACTATGGACAGGCCAAAACAGGCCAGGTCATCCCGTTCGTAAGTTACGTAATCATGTTTACGTAGGTGTAGCAAAGCTCATAGTATAATGATGGCATATATGTGTATGCACAAAGGTTTTCGATAAAGGGCGCTTTTATTAACTCAAAATGTAGCATCGAGTAGATACAAAGCATAAAGAGCAACAACCGGCCTCTGCATAGCTAAGATGCACACAACCATTAAACAAACAGTCTGACAAAGAATATAAAAACGACAAAGTGGCAAAAGTAAAGCCATATGGGGCCGAAACTATGCCTATGTCGACGGAGAAGGTGGACCGATTCGGAGATTATGCTGCCACCCATGTTGGATAAAAACCTCCCTGACCACCCGCTCCAATCGCATACACACCGCCTTGAACAACGATTGGTACTTCGTTCAATGCAGAGTAGACCACGTACGAAGCCAGTGTGTACAGCGGTAAATAACCTGCATAGGAGAAGAGATTTTGCCATTAAAAACACAATCATTTCTACATAGCCAAATCGACCATAGTAAGGCAGACGCTCCCATCCGTATTAGCGTACTAAAAGTATTTGGTATTCCATCAAGCCAGTGACCATATATATTGGTAACACTTGTCGGTGGATACAAATTTGACGCTATTTGGATGACTGACCATGTAGAACGCGCAAACTTGCATTGAAAGAAGAGATGTTTGACTGTCTCGTCATGAGTACAAAAACTACATTTCTTGCTTCCTTTCCAGTGCACGATACATAGAGTCAATTGTGAAGGACCCAGATGTAGTACGATTCCAGCGAAACACATTCCGCCCCTGTGTCAAGTTAATCGAATCCAAACGGGATGGAAGATGTTGTCATGACACAAGACGGGGCCCAACCAAATCCCTCCGAAATGATATATCTGGTGGGGAAGAGCTGTGTATGCACAAAGGTATATATGAAAGTGCAATGCAAGCATCAGTGACGTGTTTAGAGCATGCATGTGGCTAAGGAACTTAATTAGCACATGCTAATTAATTAGCCGGACGGCCGGCCGGATGCATGCATGCATGCAGTTGCACTTGAACGTACGGTTGCAACGTTTGATCAACAGTCGTGTTGATTAGAAGGGGTGCACATGCTAATCAATTCATCACAGCACGCACCGGCAGGGTCTTCTGGCACTGCATAATAGAGGATGAGTCCGTGTGTAACTTTATACACATGATAGCATGATTCTCTGATCATCGAGAGAACGCTAAAAGAAGAAGAGAGAAGAGAAAATTCTCTACTATGGGCAATATCAGTGTCGAAGACTCCGGAGGATCCACATCATTTATGGAGCGACTTCGTCGATTACTCTAGTGATTTTCACTTGGATTTTGGAGACATAAAAGTACGCAAATTAAAGAGATCAAAAGGTTGAATCAACCAGTGCATAAACGATCATACATTAAAGTTTCCGCATCACGGTTTTTCTTACCAGTAGGTTCTTGCAAAGTTTTCTGGCCAAATAATATTCTATGAGCTCATACAGAAAATAACAAAATTGGTGCTTAAACTTGTGTGTACTATTGAGCAGAACATTTTTTTTGTCTCAAGCTCGTCTGATTTTATATAGGCACCGAATTTTGCAAGCACGTAAGACATTTGGTCATAAACATTGCCACCAAATTCCAGAAATGTTTTAATTTCTTCATATATATTTTCGATTTTTTACTGTTCATGAGGGTACCATACCATAGAGCTCGAGCTAGTAGATTACAACTTTGTGATAATCAAATCGACATTTAAAAGATACGGAGACATTCTTCTAGTCTCACTAATTTCCAGTCAAATGAGGCCTGCCCAAGACATCGGCTCATTAATTGCCGCGTATGATCTGCAGTGCCCTCTGGAGGTTGGCCACGACCTCAGACATGGCCAGCCGGTTCTGCCCGCGCGGGCACAGGCAGCGCCTCGCCGTGTGTGCCACGAGATCCAGCGCCTCTAGCTGACGCGGCGTCGGCTGCTGCGCCGGGAGGCCATCCAGCACATCACGCAGCCTTCCGTTCTGTATGCTCGGGAGCGCGGAGTGCACGAGGAGGCCGACGGTGACGCCGTAGATTACCGGCGGCCTCCCCGTGAGCGCCTCCAGCATCACCACCCCGAAGCTGTACACGTCGCTGGCCCAAGTCACGCGCTTCGTGTAGTGGTACTCTGGGTCGATGTACCCGAACGTGCCCACGACCTCCGCGACGGGCTGGCCGTCGTGCTCCCTGCCGGCCTCTTGAAACACCGCTGAGCCGAAGCCGGACAGGCGCGGCGTCCAGCTCGTGTCCAGGAGGATGTTGGACGAGCTGACATTGCGGTGGATGACCAGCGGATCCGCGCCGCGGTGCAAGTACTCGATGGCCCGGGCCGCGCCCAGCAGCACCTCGAGGCGGGTCCTCCAGGACGACGAGTGAGGGCCACCGTCCACACGCTGCAGGTGGTCTCTAAGCGTGCCGTTGCCCATATGCTCGTAGACCAGCATGCGGTACTCCTGCTCCGCGCACCAGCCGACGAGGCGCACGATGTTGTCGTGCCGGAGGCGGGAAAGGATGTAGCGCTCCGCCACGAACGCGTCCTCCACGCCCTGCCGCCCGTGCTGTTCCAGCACCTTCACGGCCACCTCCGGGCCATGGTGGAATTGGAGACGGCCCTTGTATACCCTCCCCGAGCTGCCTCGGCCGAGCTCGACGGCAAAGCTGGTCGCCGCTGCAATCTCCGACCACATGAGCGCCCTGGGGTTATCGGAGGAGATCGAGCATACCTGCGACTGCGACGCCACCATCTGTGTCTGCAGGGCCAGAGCTGAAGCCTGGCCACGGCGCCGTGGCTATTGTCACACTCGTTACGCCCATGTGATTGGGATGAACAACTTGGTTGAGGTGTCGCCGGGCCATGTAGCTGCTTAGGCTGAGGTGGAGGATGCCGACGTCGGCCGCAATCCTGGCATTGACTTGAGTGAAGCACTCGGCGTGGCGGCGGGACCCAAAGAACTGCCGGGCGGCGCCCCAGCTCCGGCAGGCGACGACCATGTCGTGTGCCTCCTCCAGCGTGTTTTTCAGCTCCTGCAGAGGCGGCGCCACCTCGGGGTCCTCCGGCAGTTTGGACAGCACCCCGTTGATCGTGGGCACGCGGCGCGCGAGGAGCTCGCACTCGCGCTTGTTCTGGTGTGCTGTCTCCACCGCCCGAATGATCTTGTAGATGAGGCCGCTCGCCTGCCCGATGAGCTGTGCCATCGCGGCCGCATCCCCCACCACCGCCAACGCCATGGTAACGCACTGTGGTCTGTAGTGTGCTACGTGTGGTAGCAAGTGCACGTTTCCCAAGGAGTAGACGGAGGAGGTAGCCTTTTTATCAGCGCGCCCTCGAGGTGTTTGTGGAAATGGTCCGTCGCTCCCTCTCTGCACCGTGTTGGCGATGACCCGAGGAGTTGTCAAAGTCAAGCTCATCCTACGATCCATCCCCTCTCGACCCACCCATAAGCACGACGTTGCGAGACTACATAAACCACAACCACAGAGCGGTTTCAACGGTTTGGCCCACGGTTTGGATGTTTCTTCTTTTTTTTCTCTCTCTCCTAGCAAATCGTTATATTAGTTCGTTATAAGCAAAGAACTTCCGATCCAGTTTTTAAATATTCCTTATTTTGTTTAAGATAAATCGAGATTAGCATCATCACAAGATTACTGGCATGACAAGTCACATACAACATACTGGGAACATGTAGCATATAGGCATATGCAGGCAGAGCCTTGGCTCGGTGGTTGGGCATGCGGTTGTGCAGCTTAACGACCCGAGTTCAATTTTTAGAATTGACAGGTGGTGCATAGGGGTTTCCTCTTTTTCTTGAGGATCAAGCTTAGTGTCTGGTCGAACCACTCATTTAAAAAATGGTACTCATACTAAAATGGATGTACGCATCCCTAGTTGGTGCACAGGCCGGGAAGTGAAAATCTCCCCCATTTTTAGCTCCCCTCGTGCGACGCCAGGGGCCCCCGAACCCTAGCTGCCAGACCCCCGCCGTTCCATCCCAAGTCGCCACTGCTGCCGGCAAGAGCCGGGGTGGCGGCGGGCCCTGCGCCATAGATCCAGGGTGGGTGGTCGCCGCGGAATCCCCTGTGAGGCGGAGGTGGAGTTTCATGGGGGGAGGCCGGGGGCGGCAATCAGGCCGGTGCCCCTGCTACGCGCTGGCGATCGAAGGCTCCATGGCTGGCGGTGACCTGAGGTTGGGTGGTGGCCGTGGCGGCGTGTAACACCCCTGTGTAATAAGCACTGTGTTCTTCTGCTAATCCTGCCATGTCATCTTCATTTGCTAAGCTTGATCACTTTTGGTTAAACACTTCAATTCAAATTCCTCTCTGAAAACAATTCAAATTCACAGTGCAAAATGAAGTTGCTCAAAACTTGCTAGAAAAAATGTTCATCATTTGACAAAAATTCCATAACAATTATTTGTTAAGAAACACAACATCACTCTTGTGCAAAGATGAGCACTAGCAATTATAACAGCACCATTTCAGCATTTTTAAATGCTATCCTATTTATAAAAAACTCAAATGAATTCCAAAATTGCACAAACTTTATGTGGCAGTGCAAAATATTCCATTGTATTTAAGTGACCAAGTTTCACATTTGTACAAAATCATTTGGCAGCTCAATTTAATTCAAAACCATCTCTGAAAAAGTATAACAGAAAAACACAACGAGAAAAAGAAAAATGCTACTGTGGACTGGGCCTAAGTGCATAGTGCGGCCCAGCCCACAGCACACGCCTCGCTCTTTCTCTCTTCCTTGCCGTGTCGGCCGCTCCGTGGCCGCCGCGCGCTGCTCCGGCTGCTGGTCGACACGACGACGCCCACCGACGCCGAGAGGATAAGGCCGAGCCTCATCCACTCCCCTTGGACTCCCTCGTCACTTCGTCTCTCCTCTCCATCGCTCGCTCGCTCCCTCCCCCTCTCTCCAGTGCGCTGCCATGGCGCCGCCGCCGTAGCTCACGCGGCCACAGCCACCGCCTCGCCTCACCGCCGTGTCCCTCGTCTCCGCCGTCGTCATCCACTTCGTCTCCGTCCACGAACGCGAGCTGGGAGCCACTGTAGAGGGTGAATCGAGCCGCCCCCTTTGCTTCAGTCACCGGCGCTTCTCCGACGAACGTCGCCGTTCTACTGCTACTAAGCCCTCGCCGAGCCTTTCTTGAGCTCCTCCGTGAGCACCCGCGTCGATCCCCTCTTTTCCTTGCTCCTTTCCTCGCTCGTAGCCGTCGTTTTCGTCGAGACCGTACCCGCCGCCATAGCCGTGCTCGCCGCCATAGCCACTGCTGCCGCAGCTCGAGTCCGAGCTCGCTACCGAGCTCCTGGAGCTCCAAGGAGTCCAGCGAGCCCCCGCGCGCGTTTCCCCGTGCCCTCTAGTGACGATCCCGAGCGCGACCGAACTCCGGCGCCGCCCGCGAGCTCGCAGCCGACGAACCCGACCACCCCAGCTCGCTAGACATGCACCGTTCGATGCGGCTCGCTCCGCTCGATCGGACAAGCCCAACCGCGCGCCAAATGGTCGCCGGACGGCGATTTCCGACCACCCCCGCCGCGGGCCGCCGCGCGAAATGGTCGCCGGAGTAACTCCGGTGCCGGCGTCCGACCCGGTGCCGGCGTCCGTCGTGGCGCCGCGTGGCCTCCCCTGTGAGGCTGACGTGTGGGCCCGGTGGGTCCTGTTGACTAGTTTGACCCAGTCAACTGCTGACTGGGCACCCCCTGTGCCACTGACGTGCGGGCCCCACCGCTTAATTAGTCTAATTAAAACAATTTCTAAAATAAACTTAATTAGTTAACCTATTTAGCCACTGGCATGTGGGGCCCTGCTACTAATTAACCTCTGATTAGTTTTAAATGAATTCTGTTAGGCCACTGTCTATGACAGGTGGGCCCCACTGGTCAATTTGACCAGTCAGCGGGTCAGTTGACTGCTTACATCACCCTGACATCATGCTGACATCATATTTCATTTTCTGGAAATTCATGTTAATTTAAATAAATCCAGAAAGTACTAGAATCTTTGAAAAATCGTAGAAAATAATCCGTAGCTCAGATGAAAAAACTTTATACATGAAAGTTGCTCAGAAAAATCCCACGAATCCAACCGTGCCATTTGTTTCCGTGTCGAGACCATCTAAGTAGGTGAACCCGCAACTTTTTACCCATTTCCGGTAGATGAATAGTGCATATATACCGGTTAATAAATCCAACTTTAATCCTAAAATAACTAAAATGATTTAGACATGTCTTTAGGCAATCCTGCACTGCACGTTAGCATGATATGCTCTGTGTTGCATATATTTGCTGTGTATTTATCTGTTTCCTCCCCCTCTTCTTCTCTCTCGGTAGACCCCGACACCGACGTAGTCCCTGAGACCGACGCAGCCACGGAGATCGACTACGCCCCTGACGACCAGACCTTTGCCGTAGAGCTTCCAGGCAAGCATACCCCCCCCCCTTGAACATGCCGATATCGCCTATTCTTTCTCTCTTATGCTTGCATTAGAAATTGTTGCTGCTACTGCTTATCCTATTTCTGATGCATAGCCTGATTTTGTAACTGGATTATCAGATGACTCGATCAACGTGATCGACAACCAGGCCCCGGCACCGCACATCACCCCCTTAGTTGTACGACACTGCAGCGTTACTATCGAGTGCCGAGGGTGATACCTCATTTAGCACTTCTGATGTTAACTCTGTAGAGTAGCTATTCGGTCATGGTCATCGAGGGTGATTCCTCCTTCACCACTCCCGATAACGACGCCGTCGTGCAACACCTCAAGTGTGAACCTCGAGGGTGATTCCTCCTAAGTTCACCTTGACGACTACATTAGGTGGAATCCATCGAGAGTGATTCCTTGGGTTTCCCCCTGGTGTTTGGACACACGGTTACTTTGACTAAACACAGAACCATGATGACATCGGGTCGGCCCTGAGGGGTACCCGCGAGTGTTGTGAAGTCGTGTTGACCTGGAGGGTACTCGAGAGACAATTACGAGGCGTGGCCGGGCATTCTTAGCCCTTGCAGCAAGTCCTCGAGATGGGGCGACGGGGTCACATCGATTGTGAGTCTCTGCTCGTTACCGCACGCTCCCAATACACTAACGATTTGGATATTTTATCCGAGTAGGCCTTTGGCCTGATAGCACTAACCATCACCTGGGAACAGTTATGGGCACTCTGCATCGTATGCATCAGCCGAAGCTTATTAGACGTCATGCGACTGAGCGGCGCGCACCTTTGTAATGGAGGCTGCTAGGTTTGCTCACCGGCCGCCCTCGCTACGTGCAGGAGCGCCCGGGGCGATGGTCCAAGACCCCTGGGTGCATAGGTTTAGTCCGGCGTGCTGACCTCTCTGTAAAGCTTAGGTCGGGTTGCGGCGTATCGTTTGGCCGAGGCCGGGCATGACCCAGAAAAGTGTGTCCGGCCGGAGTTAATCGAGCGTGGTGGGTAAGTTGGTGCACCCCTGCAGGGAAGAATTAATCTATGCATAGCCGGATCCTCGATAACGGACGCTCGGAGTTGTATCCCGATCGATACAACTAGAACTGGATACTTGAGATGAGATATGGATAGTATGGCTCTGGGATTGCTTTCTCGCAGGGAGTCGAAGAAGGATCTCTGGGCGAGGTTGATAACACTACTACTACTTTATACTATGCTAATCTACACTCTTCTAATGCTGCAAGACCGCTGAAGATGCTAGTATTCGATAGGACTAGGCCTTCCCTCTATTCTGGCATTTCTACAGCTCAGTCCACATATACAGTCTTTTCCCTTTGATAACAGTGCATATGTAGTGTAGATCCTTGCTTGCTGAGTACTTTGGATGAGTACTCATGGTTGCTTTGCTTCCTCTTTTTCCCCATACCCGAATGATGTATCCAGACGACGGAGCCCCGGAGCCAGCCGCCCCCGCCGACGACTACGACTACTACCCCGAGGGTGGTTACTACTTCGAGTTGGCTGACGACCAGGAGTAAGTTCGAAGGGTCCCAGGCAGGTGGCCTGCGCCTTTTCGATCGTAGTGTTTTCTTTTGCCTCGCCTTTTAAAGGCCTATCTGTGTTTCTTTTATATCTGTACTCAGATATCTGACGCTTCCGCTGATATTTGTATGACATCGAGCTTATGTATTCGAGCCCTCGAGGCCCCCTAGCTTGTAATATAAAGCTTGTATGACTTTATTTATGTTTTAGAGTTGTGTTGTGATATCTTCAAGTGAGTCCTTAAGCTTGATCGTGTGCACTTGCGTCTATGGTTAGTGCACGATTGAGCCAGGGGCGTCACACGGCGCTCCATTCTGCGAGTGTGGCGGCTGCGTGTAGATGGGTGGCATCGATGGCTTCGGATCTGGCGTCGTGCCCAGATCCGTCACGGTATGGCCTTGGCCGCCCAGTGACGCGAGGAGGACCGGTGAGGGGCAGCTGGAGGCTCCCTACCGGCGTGCCGACGACGGCCCTCGTCTCCACGGCGAGGCTCCGTTCAGTTCCACACAGCTGCGAGATCGGAGGGACGCGACTTCCTGTGAAAATTGCGTTGACTTCGGTCATGGAGGACTATGGCGGCGTCTATGATGCCGTTCCCTTCTCGAGGCATCGTAGTAGCGGGTCGTGGCACCTCACTCGTCATGCTCCGGGGGAAACCCTAGATCTGGATCTACCGGATTGGATGATGATGGGACCTTCGATGCCGTTGTCCCTTCTGGGGGCATCGTTTTGGAGCAAGTGCTAGTTGGACGGGACAAGAGGAGGAGCGGTGTTACATCTACCGCAAGGCCAACGGCGGATCCCGGTGGCATGGCGCTGCAGAGGTTCAGCGACGGGCGCGTGTGGATAGATACGTGCAGGATGGTGGCGTTGTCTGGCTTAATGGTGGCGTCGACGACAGACCAGGCAAGGTCGATGCGTCAGTTTCTGCTCTGGAGATAGACAGGCGGAAGAGGGCGGCGGCAGCCTCTGCGAGTGCGCCGGACCGATATGGGACCCAGTCCCAGTGTGTGGCTGGGCTGGGGCATCCGACTATAGATGTTAGGGTTTGGTGTGATGTCTGTTTGGTATTCGGCCAGGATATTCGGCACAACGTTATCAAGGGGATAGGAGTAGCAACAGGTGTTGCCTAGATGGTCGCTTTAGATTAATTGATGTATCACTTTGTATGGTCTTTGTGAATAATTAATAAAATGTATGCATGCATCATTCAGATGCAGAGGCCGAGGGTATATCCTCCTTTTAAAAAAAATGCATATAGGCATATGGATCAATGGCACATTTCAAAAGAGAGAGAGGGGGTCAGAACGTACATATGAGGGCACCAGGAACTCCAGCACAACAACATCTTCAGCCATCACTTCATGAAAAAACTTAGTTGCCGAGTATCTGAAATACTCGACCAAGGTCAATATATAAATACTTGGCAACATTTTGACCAAGTGTCACACTCGGTAAACCGAACTTGGCATATACCATGTTAGGAATAAGTGTTGAGTAAATAGGCAATTTTTCGGACTAATTTAATCCAAGAATATATCACTAGCATGGCATTGACAGAATTAACAACATGCTGATATTGGATCACGAAAGCACATACTACGCTAACAGTAGATGCATCTATGCATAACGCTAGTATGGCTAAGACAGTAATAAAAAGGAGCGGGATAAACGAGTTATACCCTCCAGTAGGCCAGGCAGAAGCCGCGGCGGCGGTGGCGGCAGCCGCGGCGTCCTCAGCAGCCTTCTTGTCGGCTTCAAGTTTCTCGACGGCGGCACGTTCGGCGTCGGTGGACATGGTAGTGATGAGGGTGACGCGGACGTAGAGGAAGTAGACGAACGGCGAGCAGTCGCGTAGTCGCTTCCCAAAAACCTATTCGCCCCTCTCCCGTACAGGATCTGGAGAGGCGGGGTTATAGAGACCTGCTCTCCCGTCGACCGTGTACGTGGTGGACGGGATGGAGTCACCGGTGGCAGCAGCAGCAAAGGAACGACGGTGGGCATGCGTGTGGAGCAGATGTGATCTGTTCGTGGCGGCTAGGGTTAGGAGACACCTCGCACTTATATAGGCGCAGCCGCATGGAGAGACGTGGGCTCGACCCACGTCCGAGTCCGTGACAGCCCACGATCCGACGTCTCAGATTGTGGCCCAGCTGCCAGATGGTGATGAGGGCGACGCGGACGTAGAGGAAGTAGACGAACGGCGAGCAGTCGCGTGGTCGCTTCCCAAAAACCTATTCGCCCCTCTCCCATACAGGATCTAGAGAGGCGGGGTTTCGGAGACCTGCTCTCCCGTCGACCATGTACGCGGCAGACGGGATGGAGTCACCGGAGGCAGCAGCAGCAAAGGAACGATGGTGGGCATGCGCATGGAGCAGATGTGATCTGTTCATGGCGGCTAGGGTTAGGAGACACCTCGCACTTATATAGGCGCTGCCGCGTGGAGAGACGTGGGCTCGACCCACGTCCGAGTCCATGACAGCCCACGATCCGACGTCTCAGATCGTGGCCCAGCTGTCAGAAAACTCTCCGTTACTGACTGGCAAAAATAAGCGCATAGGTGTGAGCTCGGCTCGGCTCTTTCCCGCAACCCGCGGCGCATCGTGACGAGGCGTGGCGGGCGGCGGAGGAGGAGTGCACGAGGGCCTCTTCTATTCTCAAGCTCCAATAGCATGTAGAAGAGAAACCCTTATAAGGAGGTTCAACTCCTCTCCAACTTCTGGGGTGGGACTAAACTTCCCACTACACCTAGTGCCAATAAACCCACATGGGCCCTTAGAGATTTTCTGAAATTGTTGGATGGGCCTAAAGCCCACCCCATATTTCAACAATCCCCCACCAGATCTCGAGGGCCCATTATGTCCTCTGTTCCAATTGCTATTTCCATATACCAGTATTTCAGTGAAGACCTGTTAGGGTTGAACTTCACCTAGAGCAAGTAGCTACACTACTTCACAACTGAACAATGGACTATGCCTTGAATTGTCAGTTTGGCGTAAAGAAGCTTCACCACATGTCTTACTAGTACTAGGCTGCCGAAGGCTGACCCCTCGGGTGGAGCATATAAGTCACACTCCTGGCCTATTCATGAGCTTACTAGAGATCACCCCAATCTCATAGACTATGACCAGCAGTCGGGCTCATATAGGTGTGTTCCTCCAAAGATCGCTCTATAGGATAGAATCTTGCTTACATAAGCTTTGGAACACATTAAGACAGTAGTCATCCTACCATACAGTATCGAGAGTATTGCATCTCCAACGGAGTGGGTTAGTATAGTTACTCTCCTCAGTTCACCACTAGCTTGTTTTCCCAGGTCCTACTTCACGGGATCTCCGATCACATAGATTGGGTTACCACCATGGCAACTCATGTGGGTCTCATACCCATCTCCCTCGATTTATTATCTATCACAACACGTGATAGCCTTTTTGTAAAGGGATCTGCCAGATTCTTAGCCGTATGGACATACTCCAACTCTATCACTCCGGAGTTTCTTAATTTTCTGACAGCTTTTAATCTCATTCTTATGTGTCTGTTGGACTTCATGTTGTCCTTTGAACTCTTCACCTTGGTGATGACAGTCTGATTGTCACAGTTCATAAGGATAGCCGGAACCGGTTTATCAACCAATGGCAAGTCCATCAAAAGATCTCGAAGCCATCCTGCTTCGACACCAGATGTGTCTAATGCTGTTAATTCTGCTTCCATTGTCGATCTCGTTAAGATCGTTTGCTTGCAAGACTTCCAGGAAACAGCACCACCTCCAAGAGTAAACATATACCCAGTTGTGGCCTTCATCTCATCAGCATCAGAGATCCAATTTGCATCACTATACCCTTCATGTACCGACGGGTATCCGGTATAGTGAAGTCCGTAGTTCATAGTACCTTTCAGATAGCGCATAACTCTCTCAATAGCATGCCAATGTACATCACCCGGATTGGAAACAAACCGGCTCAGTTTGCTCACAGTAAATGCGATGTCAGACCTCGTTGCGCTCGCTAGGTACATGATTGAACCAATGATTTGAGAATATCTCAGTTGATCGTTAGCTGCGCCTTCAAACTTTCGAATCAACACACTAGGAACATATGGTGTTTGAGATGGTTTGCAGTCTGAATATCCAAAACAGCTCAACACCTTCTCAACATAATGGGATTGTGATACGTCTCCGTCGTATCTACTTTTACTAACGCTTTTCCTCTAGTTTTGGACTCTAATTTGCCCGATTTGAATGAAACTAACCCGGACTGAAGCTGTTTTCAGCAGAACTACCATGGTGTTGTTTTTGTGCAAAAATAAAAGTTCTCGGATTGGAACGAAACTTCTCGAGGATTTTTTATATAATAAAAGAAAATATCTGGAGCCAAGAACCGCAGGAGGGGGGCACCTGGGTGGGCACAACACACCAGGGCGCGCCCCCACTCCAGGCGCGCCCAGGTGGGTTGTCCCCACCTGGTGACCCCGCAGACTCCAACCCTGATACTATAAAGTCATATTTTCGGAGAAAAAAATCAAGGAGAAAGAATTATCGTGTTTCACGAGATGGAGCTACCGCCACCTCCTGTTCTTCATCGGGAGGCCAGATCTGGAGTCCGTTTGGGGCTCCGGAGAGGGGGATCTTCGATCTTCATCATCACCAACCCTTCTACATCGCCAATTCCATGATGCTCCCCACCGGGAGTGAGTAATTCCTTCGTAGGCTCGCTGGTCGGTGAGGAGTTGGATGATATTCATCATGTAATCGAGTTAGTTTTGTTAGGGCTTGATCCCTAGTATCCATTATGTTCTGAGATTGATGTTGCTATAACTTTGCCATGCTTAATGCTTGTCACTTTGGGCCCGGGTACCATGATTTCAGATCTGAACCGTTTATGTTATCACCATTATATCTATGTTCTAGATCCGATCTTGCAAGTTATAGTCACCTACTACATGCTATGATCCGGCAACCCCGGAGTGACAATAGCCGGGACACTTCCCGGTGAAGACCGTAGTTTGAGGAGTTCATGTATTCACTATCTGTTAATGCTTTGTTCCGGTTCTCTATTAAAAGGAGGCCTTAATATCCCTTAGTTTCCAATAGGACCCCGCTGCCACGGGAGGGTAGGACAAAAGATGTCATGCAAGTTCTTTCCATAAGTACGTATGACTATTTATGGAATACATGCCTACATTATATTTATGAAATGGAGCTAGTGTTGTATCGCCCTAGGTTATGACTGTTATATGATGAATATCATCCAACGAATTCACCGATCCAATGCCTACGAATTTCTATTATATTGTTCTTGCTAAGTTACCACTGCTATTGTTACTCTTGCACTTACTATAGAATCATTGCTATTATTGTTACTGTTACTATTGTTGTTGCTACTACTATCAAAACTATCATACTACTTTGCTACTGATCGCTTTGCTGCAGATAATGTGACACCCTGGTTTTGACAACTTTTTCTTTTCTAAATCTTTTTGGTTTTAACTGAATTTTGGGTGATTTTGGAATCTTTCAAGTGGCTTTGGACTTATGAATCCTTGAACCTCTTGAACCAAAACCATCACCAACCTGCCAAAACTCTGTCACATCCCTCCTGGATCAAATTTCAATATTTGATATTTTCCAAATTATTCATTTTATTCCTTGGGAGGCTATGGCATCACTATGGGTTGTGAAGCAACCTATAGTTTTGATGATCAAAAGAGTTCAAAATTTTGCCACATCTTCTCATCATCATATAACCTGATAATCTTCAAAAATATTCCATTGCCCAATATTAAATAATGGCCAGAATAATTATTTTCTTTCTGGTCAGAATTGTTCATTTGTGAAGCAGCCCTTATTTTCCTAACTCAGAAACTCCCCAAATAAATTCTCTGAGGTACTAGAGAACCTATCTAGCCACAATACCCAAAAATATCATCTTGGCCAATACAACTTTTTAGCAGCAAAATTCTGCCAAGTTTCTGCTCATTTTGAATCTCTGTGAAGGAAGTACCATCTAGAGGCTTCCCCTTGAGCTGAAATCTTTATGACATCTCCTAATCACCAAATGATTCTCCTACACCAAAATTTAGCTTCACCAGATCAACTATGTGAGTGAACCAAGCAGAGCAAGTTTCTGGACCAGAATGTGGTTTACACAGGTACTATGTTAAAAAATGGTCCAAACTCTCTCAAATTTAACCAGCTTGTAGTCCTTCCAACCCAGATAACTCTAGACATCTCCATTGACTTCATGCCCAACCCAATGCTTCTCCAGATCCCTCCCAAGATCTTAGCCAGAAGCTGTTTTGGCTCAGTTCTTCGAACCTTGCTCAATCTGATCCTATCCAAAGTCTTGCAGTACCTATTTGAGCTCAGGTCGACGCTATGGACAAGTCTAGGCAGGCTCGCGAGGCCTCCAGACACCAGCACGCGTGGTGATCACCATGCTGGCATGCCCTGCGGCGCGCTCTGTGCGCCCAGGCGCGTCGGACGCGACCACTCCAGCCGTCCCTCGCTGCCCCCTCCTTGTCCTTGGTGCCGACAGCTTCCTAGCCGCACGCGTGGCCACTCCCGAACCCTCTAGGTCGCCGGCGAAGGCTGCCGCTGCTCACGGCCAAGCTCTTCCACGGGCAGAACAATGAGCTCCCCTCACTGTGGTTGTCCGCTTGCCCTTAATGGCTTCGCTCCCGTCCCGTCTCACCTGCTCGCTCACGTCCCCCTCCCCACGTGGTCCGCTGGCCAGTGCGATGACCAGCTCACCGTGGTTCCGGCAGCTTCGCCGCGGCGCTATACGGCTCGGGCACTCGCCGCCCGGCTATAAATAGCCTCGCCCAGCTCCTCCGTTCCTCACCACCTCACCACAGCACCCACCAGCCACCACCAGAGCGCCCCAAGGAGGGCCGGGAGCTTGTCTCCCTCAGCTCCGGCAGAAGCTCTGCCGCTCGATCCCCTTCCGCAGCCAGCCAACTCCGGCCAACCCCAGCCCTGCCCGACCCCACTGTTGAGCTTAGGGCATCCCCATGGTGCCCCACGACCACTCCCCTAGCTGAACCGCCGCCGGAACCGCCGTCTTCGACGACCCCGAGCGTCACCGCCGCCGGAGAAGAAGGGGGCGACGCCGTCCGGCCGCCTCTCGAGACCCTGCGGGTACGTACGCGTTCGCCGTCGTACGCTCGTTCTATTTCCGCGGTCGCCCAACCTCGCCACTGCCCGCATCGCCGGCGACGACCACTGGAGCCCCGCCTCCCTCTGTTCCCTCTCTCCCTTCTGTTTAAAACTAGCTACGGGGCCCGCTCGTTAGCGGCTCAGCCACGCGCGCCGAAGCGGTAAGTGGAAGCGTACTTCCACTTTACGCTTTCGACGTGGCCCGCTGGAGATTTTCTGTTTTTAATTTCAATTGCTGTTTTGACAAAAAACTTTGACTGGCCACAACTTTTTATTTACAAGTCCAAATCACCTGATTCTTTTTGCATTAGGTTTGTTTTGAGCCCTTTTAATTCCTGGTAAAGTTTGGTATTTTTCTCACACTCACAGAATTTCTGGTGATTAAAACAGTATTATGTGATATTTTAAAGTGCTATTTTAAATCATTTTCAGAGGGAAATTTTGGCAACTTTGAAGATCAGGAGGTTTCAGACAACCCAACAGAGCAAGGCAAGCCATGACTTCCATTTCATGAGCATATCAATAGCATTGCATATTCGAATCAATTATTTCCGTTCATTTGCTATATAACAATTCATGGCAATTAAGTTAAATACTTGGTGGATAATAACTTGAGTTATTTGTGGCTATACTTGCTAAGTGATGGTTGACGGTTGATCTTGAGTCACCTGTCCAGGCTTTTTCGTGCAACCACACTTGCCGGTATGGGACGGTCTTGACTTGGTCTGGCTCCGTGCTCTTCCACTAGTATCGCCATCTAGGGAGGGTTATGCGTGCGTGCTGCCCTGATCAGGTAGACGGTGATAACCCTGTGAGCCCAGTTGAGTTTTGTGCCGGCGTCCCTGTTTGGGACAGTTTAGTTGGGCCACGACGGTGGCAGGTGTCACGGGGTGACACAGGGGCCACCCAGGGCTTGACTCCGGGGGAGAATGATTGCCGGTGATACGATGGGAGGGTCACGGGTCAGACAAGTTTCGTTGGAGCAACGCTGGTCCACCTGAATGGGACCACGAGGTCAGGTGCTCCATGGTGTGGGTAAAGTGTGCAACCTCTGCAGAGTGTAAAATCTATTCGAATAGCCATGTCCATGGTATTGGACAGTCCGTCCAGACCTCACCAGGTGGTCAACCGTAACAATGAGAGTAATGATGGAAGAACTCGTCTTGAGAATGAAAGTATTCGGTGAGTATTCCTAGGGTTATGGGACAACCCGAAAGAGAGTAAGTTAATAGCTGGAGACAGTAAATGAACCATTTAAAGATCCAACATGCTATTTGCCATGCTATTGTTTGCTGCATTACTTGGTTGTTGTGAGCTTGCGAGTACATTCAAAGTACTCACCTGGCGTATCATGCCAGATGCAGGAGAAGCCGAGGACGAAGGTCCCAATGACTCATGCTACTAGGTTGTGTCCATAGCAGTGTCCCTATGGAAGGAGTACTGCTATGTTCCGCTACGCCGTAGAAGTACCGAATAGTAACGAGGCCCTGCTATGTTGCATAAATAATGTAGATACTGTCGCAGCACCAAGAGTGCTCTTGGCCTCGCTATCAGTGTAAAATATGAGCTTGTACTTTGAGTTTATCAATAAAGTTCAGTTCTGTTCTGTATCAAGTTGTTGGATGTTTCCAGAAGACATGGTCTCTGGGCTGGAAACATTGGTAATCCGGTTCTCTGAGCCGGGGTGCCACAGATAATTAATCTCCAGGTGTGGTTGAATTGACAACTCAGCTGCTAATACTTGCAAATATTCTTTGGCTCCCCTTGTGTCGAACCAATAAATTTGGGTTGAATACTCTACCTTCGAAAACTGTTGCAATCCCCTATACTTGTGGGTTATCAAGACCTTTTTCTGGCACCGTTGCCGGGGAGCATAGCTATATTTGTTGAGTCACTTGGGATTATTATCAAATTATCACTATGAAGAATCTAAAGGATGCTAAGACTAAGATTTTTCCCTCTGAGACGAGGGGAGGTAAGGAACTGCCATCCTGCTCCGCTTTAGATTCACATTCTGTTATAAGTAGACTTGCAACACCACCACATGCTATCAATTCTGATATGTCGCAAGTTATTGATGATGCTACTACTGCTATGAATGCTACTCATGATGATGCTAGTACCTTGCTTGATGATAATGTGCCACTAGGTAAATTTCTTGATAAACAACTTGCTAGAACTAAAGCTTTTGAGAATGCTGAAACTGATGAAACTGTTGAAACTGATGAAGAGCTTGAAACTGGAAATCTTGAAACACCTATTAGACCTAGTTCGCCTAGATATGAATTGCCAAAAGTACCGGAAGGTTATGTTATTGATGAGGAGACAACTAGAGACATTGTTGCTTGTAAGGATAGAGATGATCTGGAAAAATTATTATGCAAGTATAAAGAAAAGACTTTGAATGCTAGAATGAAATGTGATCCTAAGTTTGCTACTTCACCTATCTTTGTTGATGATAAGGATTATGAATTCTCTGTCGACCCAGAGTTAATTACTTTGGTTGAATCTGATCCTTTCCATGGTTATGAAACTGAAACTATTGTGGCACATCTTACTAAGTTGAATGATATAGCCACCCTTTTTGCTCATGATGAGAAGATTCGCTATTATTATATTCTCAAATTATTTCCATTCTCATTAAATGGTGATGCTAAGGCTTGGTATAATACTCTTGCTCCTGGTTGTGTGCGTAGTCCCCAGGATATGATTTATTACTTCTCTGAAAAATATTTTTCTGCTCATAAGAAACAAGCTGCCTTACAGGGAATATTTAACTTTGCGCAAATTGAAGAAGAGAGTCTCCCACAAGCTTGGGGGAGGCTTCTCCAATTGCTTAATGCTTTGCCTGATCATCCTCTTAAGAAAAATGAAATACTTGATATCTTCTATAATGGACTAACCGATGCTTCTAGGGATTTCCTAGATAGTTGTGCTGGTTGTGTTTTTAGGGAGCGAACTGTTGAACAAGCTGAAGAATTATTGAATAACATATTGAAAAATTATGATGATTGGATCCTTCCTGAACCACCACTTAAACCTACTCCAAAGAAGAGGGGTATCTTATATCTTAGTCCTAAAGATATGCAAGAGGCAAAGAAATCCATGAAGGAAAAAGGTATTAAGGCAGAGGATGTTAAAAATTTACCACCTATCGAAGAAATACATGGGCTTGAAACACCACCACCACCTAACGTGGTAGAAGTAAATTCTTTACTAAAGTTCGAGAAAGGTGATATTCCTTATAATAAACATCCTAGTCAATGCCTTTATGAGTTTGATAATTACATTAGAAAACAAGATCACTTTAATGCAAATGTTATGAAACAATTGAAATACAATTGTGATATGATTGCTCGCTTGAGTGACTTGTTATTTAGAATCTCAAATGATGTTGGAGGTGTAGGAAAACATGCCTCTATGGTTCAAACTTAATTAGAACAAGTTGCTAAATCTGAAAGAGAGCTGCTTGATGAAATGAATAATAATATCAATGATTATGCTGTTAGAGTAATGACTAGAGGAGGTAGAATGACTCAGGAACCACTTTATCCTGAGGGATACCCAAAAAGAATTGAACAAGACTCTCAAAGAGTTGACACTGATGTACCTAGTCCTTCTAAAAAGAAAAAGAAGAAGAAAAATGATAGGACTTTGCATGCCTCTAGTGAACCTGAAGTTGAAAAACCTCCTGATAATGATAATGAAGTCTCTATCTCTGATGCTGAAACTCAATTTGGTAGTGAACACTCACCTTCTGATAATGAAAAAGACAATGATGAGGTTCATGAAGACACTCAAATAAATAATAAAGAACCAGATAATGATGTTGAGATAGAACTAGCAGTTGATCTTGATAACCCACAACCCAAGAATAAAAGATATGATAAAAGAGACTTTGTTGCTAGAAAACATGGTAAGGAAAGAGAACCGTGGGTTCAAAAACCTATGCCCTTTCCACCTAAGTCAACCAAAAAGAAAGTTGATGAAGAATTTGAATGCTTTGCTGAAATGCTGAGGCCAGTCTTTTTGCGTACTCGCTTGACTGATATCTTAAAAATGCCTCCTTATGCAAAGTACATGAAAGACATCATCACCAATAAGAGAAAAATACTAGAAGCTGAAATCTCCACCATGCTTGCTAATTATACTTTTAAGGATGGAGTACCTAAAAAACTTGGAGATCCGGGAATACCAACTATACCTTGCTTCATCAAAAGAAATTATGTGAAAACTGCTTTATGTGATTTATGAGCAGGTGTTAGTGTTATGCCTTTCTCTTTGTATAAAAGACTTGATTTGAATAAACTCACACCTACTGAAATATCTTTGCAAATGGCTGATAAATCAACTGCCAGGTATTTGTGAGGATGTGCCCGTTGTTGTTGCTAATGTTACTATCTTAACTGACTTTGTTATACTTGAGATGCCCGAGGACGACAACATGTTGATTATCCTCGGTAGACCCTTGTTGAATACTGCAGGGGCTGTTATTGATTGCAATAAAAGCAAGGTCACTTTTCATATCAATGGTAATGAACATACGGTGCACTTTCTGAAGAAACAATTCCAAGTGAATGGTATTAATGTTATTGAAAAATCTCCGACAATCACTATTGGAAGTTTTCAACTACCTCTACCAACTACCAAAAAGAAATATGAAATACTTATTGTTGGGGACGTTCATATCCCCATTGAGGTAACTTAGTGTTTTACGAAAGTTCTTCGGTTTCATGCTGATCGGAAGTGGTTGTTAATAAGACTTGATTAACCTTATTAATAAATCATTTTTGAGAGGTATGAAGTTGATGAATTCAGTGAGCACTACCTTCTGTCCCTACTTTTTGTTTCCTGTTTTTATTAGTTAAATAAAATAAAATGCCATGCCTTGCCTGTTTTCTGAGTTTTCCATGCAATAAAAAATGACCCAAAAATAAAAGTTCTCAGAATGCTCTGAAAATTTAATATGATTTTTTTCTGAATATTTAAGAATTTTTTGTGCAAAGAACATCAGAGGGAGGTGCTCCAGGTGGGCACAACTCACCTGGGCGGGCCAGCACCCCCAGGCGCGCCCTGGTGGGTTGTTGTCCCCACATGGGCCCCCTCACTTATCTCTTCCTCCCACATCATCACCTACCTCCAGAAAAAAATCACCATTGCTCTCTCTCTCTCGTGTTCTTGCTCTCAAACCCGCGGATTTCGATCTCTTTGCTCGAAGCTCCGTTTCTGAAACTGTTTCGGGGGATTGTTGCTTGGTATGTGCCTCCTCCATTGGTCCAATTAGTTTTTGGTTTAGTGGTTTATATTTAAAATAATTAGTTGCTCTTGGTGCTGCTGTAGACGAGCTTGCATGTTAAATTCTTAGAGTTCTAAGTAGTTTGAATACTTGATATGGCCTCTATGCATCCCTATGAGTAGTTGCTATCATTCTTATAAGGTTTTGTTGACAAAAATTAGTGACACAAATTTTTTTAGAAAATTGTACGTGAATATGATGAACCTCTTTGGTAGGAATTCTTTGAGGCGGAGGTCCTCGGAGGCATCTTCTAGTAGCAGCTCCGTTCATCGGTCCTATGTTGAACCAAGTGAAAATTCCATTCGAGATGCCGCTACCAAATCGTGTTTATGGCCATACAATGATTATATGGCGCGTGTGGGCATTAAAGAGGAATTTGAGCAATATGTTCACAATTCCGAGCTCGGTCCCTACATTGCAACTGCTCTCTTTGATGTTCATAGCAAGGGAAGGTATTATGTTCTTGAGAGCGAGGCCCGAGCACATAACGTAGCAGTTGTGGCTGCACGACGGGCTGAGACATCTGCACCTAGAGCCTCCGTGAGCTATCACTCCGACCATTATGCAGGCTACTGATGGAGATTACCAAGTTAGGCCAAAAGCCTAAGCTTGGGGGAGTACGTATTTCCACCGACATCACTTTCATGTTCACACTTTTCATTCCAGTTGTCGGTGTCCACACTTTTTCATTGTATTATTCATGCTAGATTTATTTTCTCGCCTTCTTCTTGTGTGTTTAAGAAACTTTGAGAAAATACAAAAATATTTCCTGCTTCTTTTTTATTTTTCTTTCTAGTATGATTAACTGTAGTATTTAGAAAGAAAACCCAAAAAGATTTCCTTGTTCTTCTTTTGCTTGTTGGGAGCTCTCCTGTGTAAATAGTTTTTCTCGTTTTTGTTTTTCCTTTCTTAAATTTGCTTTCTTTCAGAAAACCAAAAACTCCAAAAATATTTCAGTGTGTTTCTCTGAATTTCTTTTTATTGAGTCATACCAAGGAGAAGACCACGATGAAAATGTTGAGTGGCTCTGATATGCATTGTTGTTGATCTAACAGAGAGCCCATATTACCTTGTTTTCTTCTTTTTGAATAAATGTTTGCAGATTCCAAGCTTAGTCCACGGCACTCTTGCACTATTATTCTTTTCATATCGTTCGGTCATGCAAGTGAAAGGCAATAATGACGATATTCGATGAACTGGCTGTGGCAGAGAGAAACGGGTATGAACTCAACTTGTTCTGTTTTTGTAAATATGTTTAACCTAGTATCCATGATTCAGCTCATTATGATCAAACATGTTTGCAATGACCCTTAGAGATTATAGTTTCTCATGCCATGCTTAAGTAGCTAGGAGTGGATAATGATTTATCTTGGATGTCAACATTGCGTTAAAATAATTGTGATGTAGTATGATGATATGGTATCCTCCTCTGAATGTTCGAGTGGCTTGACTTGGCACATGTTCATGCATGTAGTTGAATCAAAACCAACATAGCCTCTATGATATTTATGTTCATGGTGTTCATATCCTACTCATGCTAGTATCCAAAGTTACTTATGCATAATGCATGTTCATGACCGTTTTCGCTCTCTAGCTGGCCGCTTCTCAACCAAATTGCTAGCCTTCGCCTGTACTAAGTGGGAATTCTGCTTGTGCATCAAAACCCTGAAACCCAAGTTATTCCAGATGAGTCCACCATACCTACCTATATGCGGTATTACCCTGCCGTCCTAAGTAAATTTGCATGTGCCACCTCTAAAATCTTCAAATAAAAATCCTTTTTTGTGTGCCTGGATTGTTCATAGAGTGACTGGAGGTAGTCAGTATCTTCCATGCTAAGCGGGTTATTCACATGATAAGTGTTTATTCACTCGTCCTTGCACGAGAGGGGCGGTAATAGGGATTCCCAGTCCCGAATTCAAATTGCAAATAATTAAACAAAACTCCCCCAGCAATGTTATTGGTATGGACGGCACCCGTTGTTTCGGACAAGCCATGGAGTGTGATTGTTGGTGGAGGGGGAGTAAACATTTACTATTATCGCTTGGGAACCGCCACTAATGTGTTTAGCATGGAAGATACCGATAACTAATGGTCGCGAAGTAAATAAGAAGGGTGCATTTCTAAAAATTTCATTTACCTCTGTTTTTAAAAAACTTGAGCTCTGGCACCTCTGCAAATCACTGCTTCCCTCTGCGAAGGGACTATCTATTTACTTTTATATTGCGTCATCACCTTCTCAAATAAGCGCCAGAACCTGAGAGCACTATTGTCATCCTCATGCATTGTGTGTAGCTAATGTTGGGTGCATCATGACTGGATCTTTTCTACCATGAATTACAATGTTTAGTCGCTGCTCGGACTTTGGAGGTGCTCTGCATTTATGTTTTGCGGTCTCAGAAAGGGCTAGCGAGATACCACTATTGTCATATTATATCATGGTTGCTTTAACAAAGTGTTGTTGTTTGAGATATCTTATTATTGCTCGCTAGTTGATTATGCCATTGTTATAAGTTAATATAATTTTTAAGAGTTATTGTCGACATGGTTAGTTATAATCTTTGTTGAAAACCTGGGTGCTACTTAAGCTTATTTATGTAAACAAGAGCAAAAGAGTTCGTAAAAGTTTTTCTTTTTCACTTTCAGTTTATCAACTGAATTGCTTGAGGACAAGCAAAGATTTAAGCTTGGGGGAGTTGATACGTCTCCGTCGTATCTACTTTTCCTAACACTTTTCCTCTTGTTCTGGACTCTAATTTGCATGATGATGCGGCTTGAAGCTACGTCAGTATTTCCCCAAAGAGGAAGGGATGATGCACCACAGCGGCGGTAGGTATTTCCCTCAGTGATGAAACCAAGGTTATCGAACCAGTAGGAGAACCAAGCAACACTACGTAAACAGCACCTGCACACAAATAACAAATACTCGCAACCCGACGTCTAAAAGGGGTTGTCAATCCCTTTCGGGCAACGGCGCCAAAAATTGGCAAACGGACGTGAGAGAGTAGTAAATATTGATAGATCGAACGCCAAATAAAATAAAGTGCAGCAAGGTATTTTTGTATTTTTGGTTTAATAGATCTGAAAATAAAAGTTGCAAATAAAGAAAAGAGCGAATAGCAAAACAGATCTTGAAGGCAAATATATTGGAAAAGAGACCCGGGGGCCGTAGGTTTCACTAGTGGCTTCTCTCGAGAAAAATAGCAAACGGTGGGTGAACAAATTACTGTTGGGCAATTGATAGAACTTCAAATAATCATGACGATATCCAGGCAATGATCATTATATAGGCATCACGTCCAAGATTAGTAGACCGACTCCTGCCTGCATCTACTACTATTACTCCACACATCGACCACTATCCAACATGCATCTAGTGTATTAAATTCATGGCGAAACGGAGTAATGCAATAAGAACGATGACATGATGTAGACAAGATCTATTTATGTAGAAATAGACCCCATCATTTTATCCTTAGTAGCAACGATACATACATGTCGGTTCCCCTACTGCCACTGGGATCAAGCACCGTAAGATCGAACCCACTACAAAGCACCTCTTCCCATTGCAAGATAAATATATCAAGTTGGCCAAACAAAACCCAAATATCGGAGAAGAAATACGAGGCTATAAGCAATCATGCATATAAGAGATCAAAGAAGACTCAAATAACTTTCATGGATAAAAAGATAGATCTGATCATAAACTCAAAGTTCATCGGATCCTAACAAACACACCGCAAAAAGAGTTACATCATATGGATCTCCAAGAGACCATTGTATTGAGAATCAAACGAGAGAGAGAAAGCCATCTAGCTACTAACTATGGACCCGTAGGTCTACAAAGAACTACTCACGCATCATCGGAGAGGCACCAATGGAAGTGGTGAACCCCTCCATGATGGTGTCTAGATTGGATCTGGTGGTTCTGGACTCTGCGGCGGCTGGAATTGATTTTCGTCGACTCCCCTAGGGTTTCTGGAATATTGGGGTATTTATAGAGCAAAGAGGCAGTTCGGGGGGCACCTGAGGTGGGCACAACCCACCAGGGCGCGCCTGGGCCCCCAGGCGCGCCCTGGTGGGTTGTGCTCCCCTCGGAGCACCCCCCTAGGCGCTTCTCTGACCGACTGGATGTCTTCTGGTCCAAAAAGTTTCGCTGCGTTTGGACTCCGTTTGGTATTGATTTCCTGCGATGTAAAAAACATGCAAAAAACAGCAACTGGCACTTGGCACTATGTCAATAGGTTAGTAGCAAAAAATGATATTAAATGACTATAAAATGATTGTAAAACATCCAAGAATGATAATATGACAGCATGGAACAATCAAGAATTATAGATACATTGGAGACGTATCAGCATCCCCAACTTAATTCCTGTTCGTCCTCGAGTAGGTAAATGATAAAAACAGAATTTTTGATGTGGAATGCTGCCTAACATGTCATATCATATTCTTTCTTTTATAGTATGGACATTTGGACTTTTATATGGTTCAAAGCAATAGTCTAGTTTTGACATGATAACTTAAATACTCAAGCATATCAATAAGCAACTATGTCTTTCAAAATATCAACGCTAAAATAAGTTATCCCTAGCCCATCATGCTCAACCATTGATCCATTCATGAAACATACTCGCATATTAACTACACCCAATGCTCAAGTACGATCATAGTGCCTCCTAGTTGGTGCTTTATAAGAGAAGATGGAGATTCAAATTAAAAATAAAAATTGCATAAAGTAAAGAAAGGCCCTTCGCGGAGGGAAGTAGGGATTTGTAGAGGTGCCAGAGCTCAAAGCGAAAAATTTAGAGATAAAAACATTTTGGGAGGTGTGCTTTTCCCACAAACAAAAACGACTTAGAGTTCCCAACACTTTCCATGCTAGATATATCATAGGCGGTTCCCAAACAGAAAATAAAGTTTATTCCTTTTTCCACCATTTCTTTCACTTTCCATGGCTAGCCGTATCCACGGGTGCCCTCCATACCAACACTTTCCAAGGAATTTATTATTTGTCAACATAAAGTAAATTCATTTTTTCATTTCGAGACTGGACATCCCTAATACCTTTGCCTTACTCTCGTGCAATGGCAAGTGAATAAACTCTCATCGTGACAATAACACATCTAGCATGGAAAATATTAGCCACCCCTCACCGCCTCGCGAGCGGTACGAACACACAAAAGAGAAGTTTATTTTGAAAATTAGAGATGGCACGTACAAATTTGCTTAGAACGGCAAAAGAATACTGCATATAGGTAGATATAGTGGACTCATGTGGCAAAACTGGTTTAAAGGGTTTTGGATGCACAAGTAGTGATCATACTTAGTGCAAAATGAAGGCTAGCAAAAGATTGAGAAGCGACCAACCAAAAAACGAATAATCTCATAAGCGAGCATTAAGCATAATTAACACCGAATAATGCACCATAAGTAGGATATAATTTCATTGCATGACTATTGACTTTCGTGCTTGCATACGGAATCACAAACCTTAACACCAATATTCTTACTAAAGCACAATTACTCATCAACATAACTCACATATCACATCATCATATCTCAAAACTATTACAAGGAATCAAGTTTATTTTGTCCAATGATCTTCATGAAAGTTTTTATTATATCCGTCTTGGATATCTATCACTTTGGAACTAATTTTCATGTGTTGCTTTTGATAAGCTCAAACAAATATAAGTGAAGATCATGAGCATAATATTTCTTTCTCTCAAATTAATTTAAGTGAAGCAATAGAGAATTTCTTCAAAAATACTAAAGCACGCCGTGCTCAAAAAGATATAAGTGAAGCACTAGAGCAAATCCATAGCTCATAAAAAATTTAAGTGAAGCATAGAGAGCAATTCTAACAAGACATGGCATAATTTTGGCTCTCTCAAATAGGTGTGTCCAGCAAGGATTCTTAACTTAGAACATAAAGCAAAACAAGCAAAGACTCATATCATACAAGACGCTCCAAGCAAAACTCATAGTATGTGACGAATAAAAATATAGCTTCGAGTAAAATACCGATGGTCGTTAGAAGAAAAAGGGTGGCATCCCCAAGCTTAGTTGCTTGCTTCTCTTTGGATAATAGCTTGGGATGCCATGGGCATCCCCAAGCTTAGGCTCTTCTTACTCCTTATTCCTTCATCCACCGTAAGATAACCCAAAACTTGAAAACTTCAATCACACAAAACTCAACAAAACCTTCGTGAGATCTGTTAGTATAAGAAAGCAAATCACTACTATAAGTACTGTAGCAAACCAATTCATATTTTATTTTTGCATTATATCTACTGTATTCCAACTTTTCTATGGCAAAAACTCATCAAAGAAAACCATAGAATCAACAAAAGAAGCACACAATGCAAAGAAAACAGAATCTGTCTAAAACAGATCAGTCTGTAGCAATATGAATATTTCGAATACTTATTAAACTTCAAAAATTCTTAAAAATTAGGAAAACAGAGGCAATTTGTATATCAATCTTGTGTAAAAAATTCAGAATTTTTCGCCTCGGATATGAATTTTTAAAATTGTTTTACTGGACGCAAAAGTTTCTGTTTTCCAACAAGATCAAATCAACTATCACCCAAATCAATCCTAAAGGCTTTACTTGGCACAAACACTAATTAAAACACAAAAAACTCAATCATAACAGTAGAATATTGTGCAAACACTCAAGAACAGAAAGCAAAAGGCAAAAATAAATTTTATTCATTGGGTTGCCTCCCAACAAGCGCTATTGTTTTACGCCCCTAGCTTGGCATAATGCAAGGATCTAAGTTTTGTCATCTTTGTTTCGAGATCCATAAGATGCCCTCATGATTGATTCATATGGAGGCCTAATTCTTGTTCTAGGGAAGTGTTCCATACCCTTCCTTAGTGGAAATTGAAATTTAATATTTCCTTCTTTCATATCAATCACGGCACCAATAGTGCGTAAAAACGGTCTACCAAGAATAATTGGACAAGACGGATTGCAATCAATATCAAGAACAATAAAATCTATGGGCACATAATTCCTATTTGCAAGAATAAGAACATCATTAATTCTTCCCATAGGCTTTTTAATAGTAGAATCCGCCAAGTGCAAATTTAAAGATCATTTTCAATATCGGTAAAACCAAGCACATCACATAAAGATTTCGGAATTGTAGAAACACTAGCACCCAAGTCACATAAAGCAAAACACTCATAATTTTTAATCTTGACTTTGATAGTAGGTTCCCACTCATCATGTAATTTTCTAGGAATTGAAACTTCTAATTCCAACTTTTCTTCCAAAGCTTTCATCATAGCATCAACAATATGTTTAGTAAAAGCTTTATTTTGTTCATAAGCATGGGGTGAATTTATCATGGATTGCAACAAAGAAATACAATCAATCAAAGAGCAGCTATCATAATTAAAGTCTTTGTAATCCAAAATAGTGGGCACATCACTAGTTAAAGTCTTGACCTCTTCAAACCCACTTTTATCAAATTTTTCAACAAGATTTTCACCCTCCAAATTATCGGGACGCCTTCTAACTAAAGTTCAATAAACAAGGAATCAATAGAAGAAACACCAATCATTTTAAGATCTTCATCACTTTTATGAAAGCAATCACTAGAAAACGCCTTTTCTAAAAATTCTCTTCTAGCTCTAAGCATAGCGGTTCTTTTCTTACTTTCATCCATAGAAACATAAAGAGCTATAATTGATTCCTCAACTTTAGGCACAAAAACTTTCATCTTGAGATTTTCTACATCATGAGAAATTTTATCAACGCTTCTAGACAAATCATCAATCTTACTCAATTTTTCTTCCATCATAGTGTTAAAATTCTTTTGATCATTGATAAATTCTTTAATATTATTCTCAAAATCGGAGGTGTTCCTAATATTATTATAAGAAGGATTACCATAGGAATTACCATAATTATTAGAGGAATTACTAGGAAAAGGCCTAGGATTAAAATTACCTCTATAAGCATTGTTATTGAAATTGTTTCGCGTGATAAAATTCACATCTACGGCATCACTATTTTGCTCAATCAAAGTAGACAAAGGCACATCATTAAAATCAATAGGAGCACTTTTACTAGCAACCAATTTCATAAGAGCCTCAACTTTTTCACTCAAAGAAGAAATTTCCTCAACCGAATTAACTTTTTTACCAGTAGGAGCTCTTTCGGTATGCCATTGTGAATAATTTGCCATGATATTATCAAGCAATTTGGTGGCTTCACCCAAAGTAATTTCCATAAAAGTACCACCCGCGACGGAATCTAAAAGATTACGAGAAACAAAATTCAACCTCGCATAAAAAATTTGTATGATCATCCAAAGTTTTAACCCATGAGTTGGGCAATTCCTTAGCATCATTTTCATCCTCTCCCAAGATTGTGCAACATGCTCATGTTCAAGTTGCTTGAAATTCATGATCTGGGTTCTAAGGGAAATAATTTTTGCGGGCGGAAAATACTTAGTGATAAAAGCATCTTTGCACTTATTCCAAGAATCGATAATATTACGAGGCAAAGAAGAAAACCAAATTTTTACATGATCTCGCAAAGAAAACGGAAATAGTTTCAACTTCACAACGTCATTGTCCACATCTTTTTTCTTTGGCATATCGCATTATTCCACGAATGTATTAAGATGGGACGCGGCATCCTCATTAGGAGTACCGTAAAATTGATCTTTCATAACAAGATTCAGCAAAGCAGTATTAATATCACAAGTCTCCGCACTAGTGGCGGGAGGAGCAATCGGAGTGCTAAGAAAATCATTGTTGTTGGTATTTGAGAAATCACACAACTTGGTGTTCTATTGAGTCATTGTGACTACGCAACAAGATTGCACTCAAAAAACAGATCCGGAAAGAAAATGGTGAACGAAAAAGAGGGTGAATAAAACGGCAATTTTTTGTGAAGTGGGGGAGAGGAAAACGAGAGGCAAATGGCAAATAATGTAAATTGCGAGGAGATGAGATTTGTGATTAGGAACCTGGTATATGTTGAAGATCCTCCCCGGCAACGGCGCTAGAAATTCCTTTTGATGCGGCTTGAAGCTACGTCGGTATTTCCCCAAAGAGGAAGGGATGATGCAGCACAGCGGCAGTAGGTATTTCCCTCAGTGATGAAACCAAGATTATCGAACCAGTAGGAGAACCAAGCAACACTACGTAAACATCACCTGCACACAAATAACAAATACTTGCAACCCGACGTGTAAAAGGGGTTGTCAATCCCTTTCGGGCAACGGCGCCAAAAATTGGCAAACGGACGTGAGAGAGTAGTAAATATTGATAGATCGAACGCCAAATAAAATAAAGTGCAGCAAGGTATTTTTGTATTTTAGGTTTAATAGATCTGAAAATAAAAGTTGCAAATAAAGAAAAGAGCAAATAGCAAAACAGATCTTGAAAGCAAATATATTGGAAAAGAGACCCGGGGGCCGTAGGTTTCACTAGTGGCTTCTCTCGAGAAAAATAGCAAACGGTGGGTGAACAAATTACTGTTGGGCAATTGATAGAACTTCAAATAATCATGACGATATCCAGGCAATGATCATTATATAGGCATCACGTCCAAGATTAGTAGACCGACTCCTGCCTGCATCTACTACTATTACTCCACACATCGACCGCTATCCAGCATGCATCTAGTGTATTAAGTTCATGGCAAAACGGAGTAATGCAATAAGAACGATGACATGATGTAGACAAGATCTATTTATGTAGAAATAGACCCCATCGTTTTATCCTTAGTAGCAACGATACATACGTGTCGGTTCCCCTTCTGTCACTGGGATCAAGCACCGTAAGATCGAACCCACTACAAAGCACCTCTTCCCATTGCAAGATAAATAGATCAAGTTGGCCAAACAAAACCCAAATATCAGAGAAGAAATACGAGGCTATAAGCAATCATGCATATAAGAGATCAAAGAAGACTCAAATAACTTTCATGGATAAAAAGATAGATCTGATCATAAACTCAAAGTTCATCGGATCCCAACAAACACACCGCAAAAAGAGTTACATCATATGGATCTCCAAGAGACCATTGTACTAAGAATCAAACGAGAGAGAGAAAGCCATCTAGCTACTAACTACGGACCCGTAGGTCTACAAAGAACTACTCACGCATCATCGGAGAGGCACCAATGGAAGTGGTGAACCCCTCAATGATGGTGTCTAGATTGGATCTGGTGATTCTAGACTCTGCGGCAGCTGGAATTGATTTTTATCGACTCCCCTAGGGTTTCTGGAATATTGGGGTATTTATAGAGCAGAGAGGCGGTTCGGGGGGCACCCGAGGTGGGCACAACCCACCAGGGCGCGCCTGGGCCCCCAGGCGCGCCCTGGTGGGTTGTGCTCCCCTCGGAGCACCCCCAGGCGCTTCTCCAGCCCACTAGATGTCTTCTGGTCCAAAAAAAATCCACAAAAAGTTTCACTGCGTTTGGACTCCGTTTGGTATTGATTTCCTGCGATGTAAAAACATGCAAAAAACAGCAACTGGCACTTGGCACTATGTCAATAGGTTAGTTCCAAAAAATGATATAAAATGATTGTAAAACATCCAAGAATGATAATATAACAGCATGGAACAATCAAAAATTATAGATACGTTGGAGACGTATCACACGATTTGAATGAAACTAACCCGGACTGACGCTGTTTTCAGCAGAACTACCATGGTGTTGTTTTTGTACAGAAATAAAATTTCTCGGATTGGAACGAAACTTCTCGAGGATTTTTTGTATAATAAAAGAAAATTTCTGGAGCCAAGAACCGCAGGAGGGGGGCACTTGGGTGGGCACAACCCACCAGGGTGCGCCACCCCTCCAGGCGCGCCCAGGTGGGTTGTCCCCACCTGGTGGCCCCGCACACTCCAACCCCAATACTATAAAGTCATATTTTCGGAGAAAAAAATCAAGGAGAAAGAATTATCGCGTTTCACGAGATGGAGCCGCCGCCACCTCCTGTTCTTCATCGGGAGGCCAGATCTGGAGTCCGTTTGGGGCTCCGGAGAGGGGGATCTTCGATCTTCGTCTTCACCAACTCTTCTCCATCGCCAATTCCATGATACTCCCCACCGGGAGTGAGTAATTCCTTCGTAGGCTCGCTGGTCGGTGAGGAGTTGGATGAGATTCATCATGTAATCGAGTTAGTTTTGTTAGGGCTTGATCCCTAGTACCCATTATGTTCTGAGATTGATGTTGCTATAACTTTGCCATGCTTAATGCTTGTCACTTAATTTGGGCCCGGGTGCCATGATTTCAGATCTGAACCGTTTATATTATCACCATTATATCTATGTTCTAGATCCGATCTTGCAAGTTATAGTCACCTACTACGTGTTATGATCCGGCAACCACGGAGTGACAATAGTCGGGACACTTCCCGGTGATGACCGTAGTTTGAGAAGTTCATGTATTCACTATGTGTTAATGCTTTGTTTCGGTTCTCTATTAAAAGGAGGCCTTAATATCCCTTAGTTTCCAATAGGACCCTGCTACCATGGGAGGGTAGGACAAAAGATGTCATGCATGTTCTTTCCATAAGCACGTATGACTATTTACGGAATACATGCCTACATTATATTTATGAACTGGAGCTAGTGCTGTATCGCCCTAGGTTATGACTGTTATATGATGAATATCATCCAATGAATTCAGTGATCCAATGCCTACGAATTTCTCTCATATTTTTTCTTGCTAAGTTACTACTGCTGTTGTTACTCTTGCACTTGCTACAAAATCATTGCTATTACTGTTACCGTTACTATTGCTGTTGCTACTACTATCAAAACTATCATACTACTTTGCTACTAATCGTTTTGCTGCAGATAATTAATCTTCAGGTGTGGTTGAATTGACAACTCAGCTGCTAATACTTGCAAATATTCTTTGGCTCCCCTTGTGTCGAATCAATAAATTTGGGTTGAATACTCTACCCTCGAAAACTGTTGCGATCCCCTATACTTGTGGGTTATCAGATTGCAGAAGTGTAATCCCACCCTCATTATCTCTCAATAGCTTGATGTTCAAGATAACATCAGCCACACCAAGGTCTTTCATCTCAAAGTTCTGAGATAGAAACAACTTGACCTCCTTAATGACTTTGAGGTTGGTTCCGAATATCAGTATGTCATCAACATACAAGCACAGTATAACTCCTTCGCCCCCACCATGGCGATAGTATACACATTTGTCAGCTTCATTAACAACGAAGCCAACAGATGTCAGAGTTGTATTAAACTTATCATGCCATTGCTTAGGTGCTTGTTTCAGACCATATAAAGATTTCAACAACCTAAACACCTTTCTTTCCTGACCATCTATCACAAAGCCATCTGGCTGCTGCATGTAGATTTCCTCGTTTAGCTCTCCATTCAGAAAAGCCGTCTTAACATCCATCTGGTGGACGAGAAGACCATGCGAGGCCGCCAACGAGAGTAATACTCGAATGGTGGTCAGTCTGGCCACAGGTGAATAAGTATCGAAGAAGCCTTCCTCTTCTTTCTGGTCATAGCCCTTGGCCACAAGCCTAGCCTTGTACTTTTCAATCGTACCATCAGGCCTAAGCTTCTTTTTGAACACCCACTTACATCCCAATGGATTCCAACCATAGGGACGCTCAGTGATCTCCCATGTCCCGTTAGCCATGATGGAATCCATCTCGCTACGAACCGCATCCTTCCAGTAGTCAGCTTCTGGAGAGACATACGCTTCTGAAATAGAAGTGGGAGTATCATCCATGAGGTATACAAAGAAATCATCACCAAAGGTCTTTGCAGTCCTTTGTCTCTTTCCCCTACCAAGGGTTTCCTCGTGATCCTCCTCAGGATCTTCATCATGTGTTTGTTCATAATATTCCATAGGAATGGCAGGCTCAGAAGTCTCCTTAGATTCCTGTATAGAAGTGCTTTGCATATCTCCCATAGGAAAAATATCCTCGAAGAATGTAGCATCCTTAGACTCCATAATTGTACCGACCTTCTGGTCTGGTACCTCAAATTTCACTACTAGAAATCTATAGCCAATGCTATTTTTAGCATAGCCCAAATTAACACAGTCCACAGTTTTTGGTCCAAGCTTACGCTTTTTGGAGATCGGCACATTGACTTTCGCCAAACAGCCCCAAGTACGCAAGTACGAGAGTGTTGTCCGTCTCTTCGCCCATTTCTCATAGGGAGTGGTCTCATTATCCTTTGTCGAAACTTTATTCAGGACATGACATGCCGTCAATATAGACTCCCCCCACCATGCCTTGGATAAACCCGATGTATCTAACATGGCGTTAACCAAATCAGTTAGAGTACAGTTTTTTCGCTCGGCAACCCCTTTTGACTGGGGTGAATAGGGAGGCGTCCTCTCATGAATAATGCCGTGTTCCGCACAAAAAGAATCAAACTCACTCGAGAAGTACTCTCCACCATGATCTGATCGGACTCGTTTAATTTTCTTTTCAAGTTGATTCTCAACTTCTGCCTTATAGATTTTAAAGTAGTGTAGAGCCTCATCTTTAGTATTTAACCAATACACGTAACAATATCTAGTGGAATCATCTATCAATGTCATGAAGTATTTCTTTCCATCTTTAGTCAACACACCATTCATCTCACAAAGATCAGAATGTATGAGTTCTAATGGTGCCAAGTGTCTCTCCTCTGCAACCTTGTGAGGCTTGCGAGGTTGCTAAGCTTGCACACATGAAAGGCACTTAGAACCTTTGTCTAAAGTGAAACTCTCAGAATGTATGAGTTCTAATGGTGCCAAGTGTCTCTCCTCTGCAGCCTTGTGAGGCTTGCGAGGTTTCTTAGCTTGCACACATGAAAGGAACTTAGAACCTTTGGCTAAAGTGAAACTCGGGATTAAATACAACTTAGCTAGCCGCGTTATAACACCGAAACTAATGTGACAAAGACGTGAATGCCAAACTTCAGATTCATTAACACTTGAATGAATATGGTTCACGACTTTATTATAAAAATCTTCAAGGGAAAGGCGGAACATCCCTCCGCTCTCATAACCTTTTCCAACAAATAGTCCATATTTAGTAACAAATAATTTATTAGACTCGAAGACCAACTTAAACCCTTCTCTACATAGAAGGGAGCCACTAACGAGGTTCTTCTTGATGGCGGGGACATGCTGCACGTTCTTCAGCTGCACGATCCTTCCCGAAGTAAACTTCAGATCGACCGTGCCAACACCATGAACAGAAGCACTCGCGCCATTCCCCATCAATACGGACCCGTGGCTTGTGACCTGGTAAGAAGAGAACAATGAAATGTCAGCACACACATGAACGCCTGCACCTGTGTCCACCCACCAATCGGTGGGCTGAAACACTGAAAAAATAGTAAATAAATTACCGTACCCAGATGCACCATTCTCATTGTTGCCCATAATCATGGACAGACTTGGAGTCCTGTCCTGACTTTTTAAACTTATTTGGGCACTTGTTGGCCCAATGTTCAACTCAACCACAAGTAAAGCAGCCCTCATCCTTCTTGTTCTTCTCGAAGGTCTTCTTACCCTTCTTCTTAAAGTCGGTATTCTGTTGGACACCGTTCTTTCCCTTGGGCTTGTGGGAGTTCAAGTTCCTCTGGTTCACCATGTTGGCGACAGAAGTCCCTTCGGCCCCTTTTCCGTGCGAGCCCTTTGCCCTCGAATTCTGCTCAACACTCAGATGGCCAATGACATCCTCCACAGAGAATTCACGCCTCTGATGTTTCAGAGTGGTGGCAAAGTTCCTCCAGGAATTAGGGAGCTTAGCGATTATGCAGCCCGCGACAAACTTGCCCGGTAGATCGCACTTAAGAAGCTCAAGCTCCTTAACGATGCATATTATCTCATGAGCCTGCTCCAGTACAGGACGGTTTTCAACCATCTTGTAATCGTGGAACTGATCTATAATATACATTTCGCTCCCAGCATCGGTGGCCCCGAATTTAGATTCGAGCGCCTCCCACAAGTCCTTGGCGACACGCACATGTAAATATGCGTCCACCAACTTATCTCCGATCATGCTAAGAACTGCTCCGAGGAAGACGACGGTGGCTTCCTTGAACGCCTTCTCCTGCTCAGGAGTAATCGTTCCTGTGGAGACACCGGTGACCCAGAACACGTTCATAGCCGTGAGCCATAAGGTGGTCTTTGTCTGCCAACGCTTAAAATATGTACCGGTAAAATTATCCAGTTTCAGTGCTGCGGCAAAGCCACTTGCCGAAAAATTCCTACACATATTAGGTTTTTGGATTGCTGAGTAAATAGGCAATTTTTTGACTAATTTAATCCAAGAATATATCACTAGCATGGCACTGACAGAATTAACAACATGCTGATATTAGATCACGAAAGCACATACTACGCTAACAGTAGATGCATCTACGCATAACGCTAGTATGGCTAAGACAGTAATAAAAAGGAGCGGGATAAACGAGTTATACCCTCCAGTAGGCCAGGCAGAAGACGCGGGGGCGGCGGTGGCGGCAGCCGCGGCGTCCTCAGCGGCCTTCTTGTCGGCTTCAAGTTTCTCGGCGGCGGCACGTTCGGCGTCGGTGCACATGGTGGTGATGCGGGCGACGCGGACGTAGAGGAAGTAGACAAACGACGAGCAGTCGCGTAGTCGCTTCCCAAAAACCTATTCGCCCCTCTCCCATACAGGATCTGGAGAGGCGGGGTTTCGGAGACCTACTGTCCCGTCGATCGTGTACGCGGTACACGGGATGGAGTCACCGGTGGCAGCAGCAGCAAAGGAACGACGGTGGGCGTGCGCGTGGAGCAGATGTGATCTGTTCGTGGCGGCTAGGGTTAGGAGACACCTTGTACTTATATAGGCGCAGCCGCGTGGAGAGATGTGAGCTCGACCCACGTCCGAGTCCGTGACAGCCCACGATCCGACGTCTCAGATCGTGGCCCAGCTGTCAGAAAACTCTCTGTTGTGCGTCGTGGCGAGGCTAGGCGTGGCGTGGCGAGGCGGGCGGCGGAGGAGGAGTGCGTGAGGGCCTCTTCTATTCTCAAGCTCCAATAGCATGTAGAAGAGAAACCCTTATAAAGAGGTTCAACTCCTCTCCAACTTTCAGGGTGGGAATAAACTTCCCACTACACCTAGTGCTAATAAACCCACATGGACCCTTAGAGATTTTCTAAAATTATTGGATGGCCTAAAGCCCATCCCATATTTCAACAATAAGGAATAAGTCAAGTGTCTTTTGTCGGGCACTCGGTAACGTGCAAGTCGAGTGCAAAAACCATAGGTACTTGGCAACATAAAGGCAAGCCACAGCGGGCGACAACAATGCCATGTGGGACCTGCATATGTCGAGTGTCTGCCGTGATCGCTCGGTAAATGCAGTGCATGACGGGTCGCCATGTGGCACCTGGGTATGCCGAGTGTGACCCGGCGAGATGCTCGTCAATCACTTCTCCCATAGCCTACTAAGTGCGATCATGTAGCTCCTTAGGCTGCCCGTAAAGATAGTATCATACGTAGTATCATGCATGCCATTTAAATAATTTAGATGAGGTGATATAAAATTAAATGAAATAAGAGATGGTTAAGTATCATATCAAGATACCCTGTCATATTAAATGATGTGCTGCTAGTAGTATGTGTCATGTATGACAATAAATAAAGTCATTTATAATACCAACATATAATACTATGCACTACGGATGTAGTATCACATATGATAATAGTATATAATACTTATCATTACGACCGGCCTTAAGCATAAAGGTGGTCTAGGCATTAGAGATCTTTATATGATGAATAAGTCTATGGTTGCTATGATGGCTTGGAGAGTTATTAAGAGTCCTAATACTCTTGTTACGAAAGTTCTCAAAGCCAAATATTTTCATAACTCTTCTATTTGGAAAGTGAATGGCAATGTTCCTAAATCTGCTTTCTGGTCCTCTATTCTCAAAGTTTTTCCTTTCATTAGCAAGGCTAGTCAAACTCAAATTGGTAATGGTAATACTTGTATTTGGACTAGTCCTTGGTGCAATGATTGGGACAAAATTTATGATCACCTTAAACCTAATCTAGGTATCCCTTGTCCTAAAGTTGTTAGTGATCTTTGGAAACCAAATTGTAAGAGTTGGGATGAGGATAAAATTAGTATCTTTTTCGATGATAATTTCAAGAGAAATATTTTACAAACTCCTATCATTAATGCTAATATGGACGATACTTTATGTTGGATTCATACTCCTAATGCAGAGTGTACCACTAAAAGTGCTTATAAAGCTTTGATGCAGGAGGCCCATCCCAGGTTACAATCTCAAAGTCACACTATTTCAGATTCTGAAATTTCTATCCTCAATCAGGTTTGGAAAAGCAAAAACCTGGCTCCAAGAGTCAAAACCTTTGCATGGAGTATTCTAAGAAGAGCTTTAGCTTCAGGGCTTAGGGGATCCAGGTATTCTACTCACATTAAAAAGGAATGTTGCAGGTGCGGCGAGGCGGAAACAGACTTGCATCTTTTCTTTACTTGCAATTTCATTAGAGCTATTTGGTTCCTATTTGGTCTGAAGTCTGATGAGTGGAATCATAACTTATATCCTTCTTATGTGATTCAAAGGATTTCATCTTCTCATCATGCTGACTTAAATCTGGATACCAGTTTCATGTTGCTTTGTAATATTTGGAAAGCAAGGAATGATCTTCTTTTTAGTAAGAAAAAATGGAGTATTATGCAGGTTATATATGCTACAAACGCTATGCTAAATGCGGAGTTAATGGAGGAGAAGGCGGCGGCTCACATCAACCCTGCAAACAATAATATTTCTCCTTTTCAGGTTCAAAATATACAGTTCCAAAATGCAGGTCTTTTGGCGTACAGTGATGCTGCATACAAACCGGAAATTGCAAAACAAGAAGCTGGTCTTGGAGTTTTTCTTAAAAATGTTAGTAACAGCCATACTGTATTTGTTCAAGCTGCTGCAAAAAATTTTTGCTCTGTTTTGCAGGCTGAAGCTATTGGATTATCACTATCAGCTGAGGTGGTTAAAGCTCTAGGATGGAATACTGCTGTTGTCTTATCTGATTGCAGGAATCTTGTCCAGGTGGCTAAAGCAAGAAACCTTTTAGAGAGTCCAGGAGATTGGAGGATAAGACCTATGCTTGCTGAATTTCTTAATCACACTTCTTTTCTTTCATCATGTGAAGTCAGGTCTATACCTAGGAATGGGAATGTCATTGCTCATTCTCTAGCTAAGAAAGCTTTTATGCAAAGAGCTGTCTCTAGTTCTTCAATCTTATGCAGCAAATCTTCTGGATGTAAAGCTCAGCAAGCTTTAAACTCTATCTCCTTTCCTTTTGAAAAGTTGATCTCTGTACACTGTTTGGGTTGCAAATAAATAAAATCAAGGGCTCTCTTTGAGGGCCTATATGATGTAAAAAAAAAAGGTTGCCGAGTACCAATTGCTCGACAACCACTTCTGCCATAGCCTACCCGGTGGGCCACATAGCACCTTAGTAGGCCGAGTGTCCGTGACATTGTACTCGGCATCTAGGTTGTCAAGTACCAACTGCAGAAGACACTCGGCTTACCGATACAACGAGTAGTTCATTTTAGCCTTGCTGTTACAGATCATGCCACGTGGCACCTGGGCCAAGTATGATACGTGGCATACACTTATAAGCCAAGCTTAGCACTCGCCTTATCCTTTAGTACTTTTTTTGGCTTGCTAATTGAACTAACCCTATATTTCAGCACGCGAGCGCGCACACCAACGCGGGCCTGTAAATTTCCTCCCACATCTGTCCGCGGACAGGGGAACAATCCGCGGACACGGTTGCGGGAGCCTGCCATCCAACGCTACCCGCATACAATTAAAACTAGATTTGAATAAACAGGACAAAATTCATGGAAACTGACAGGATTTCATATAAACCAGACAAAATTCATGGAAACCGGGCAGATTTCATATAAACCGGACAAAATTCATGGAAACCGACTGGATTTCATATAAACTGGATCAAATTCATTACATTTGGGACATATTTTAACTAAACCCGACTCAAAACCTAATCTAAACGATCGCCGGCGTCCGTCCTGGCGTGAGCACCATGAAATGGAGCTCTAGCTCCACATTCGCAGTCTCCAGCTCCAGCTCCGCAGCCTCCACTAGCACAACCATGAGCCCTGGGAAGTGACGCCGTCCGCCTCCATGTCACCGCCAAGCGGCTAATTGACCGACGATGTTGAGCACACCAAGCTTGGCTTCAAAGGGAGGGGAGGAACAGTGGTCTTCCTAGGACCCGAGCGTCGGCAACCTCTCATGCACTACTCTTCCTCGTAGCCGGCGGCGCTCGCGGACATGTCGGCTTCATGGTTGTGGCGGAGCTGGCGATGTCCTCCTCGTCGTCGCTACTGCCGAACAACCACTAGTAGAGGATCGGCCATTAGTCCCGGTTCGTAAGGGCCTTTAGTCCCGGTTCACCAACCGGGACTAATAAGTCGGGACTAAAGGGCCCCACCCTTTAGTCCCGGCACTAATAAGGAAAACCTTATACACAGAAGCTTATCAGTAGCGCGGGACAACAAGAAGCGCTGCTGCTATTTACGCGTAGCGCTTGGTAAGAAAACGCGCTACAGCTATGGTGGTAGCAGTAGCGCCTCTACAAGAAAAAACGCTACTACTAAAATTCCCACACTGTTCTCGGCAGGCTAGGAATAGTAGCAACGATCTTAGGTAAAACGCGCTGCCGCTAAGTTGGTTGTAGCAGCGCGTTTTCTGTGGCAAGCGCTATTGCTAATGAAAAGAAAATAAAATGAAAACAAGTACAAAAGTAAATGAAAAAGAAAGAAATAGAAAAAGGAGAAAGGAAAAAAGAAAATGTAAAGGAAAATAAAAATAAAGGAGAAAGGCATAGCAGTAACGTGCGTTCAGAACAAGCGCTATACCTAATATAGCAGTAGCGCGTTCTTTATACCCCCGCTATAGATAAGTTCCTTAAGAAAAAGGAAAATAAATAGCTACTGCCTATAGCAGTAGCGGGTTTTGGTAGCAGGTGTAACACCCCCATGTAATAAGCACTGTGACACTCTGCTAAGTATGCCCAGTCATATTCATTTGCAGTGCCTAGCCATAGTGGTTAATCAAAACAATTCAAATACTTCTCTGGAAATCAACTCAAATTCAAGGAGCAAGATTTAGTTGCTCAAACACTGATGGAAAAATGTTCTTTAAATTGAGAATAATCCTGAGGCAATTCTAAAATTATAATCAACATTTACTAAATTAGTTAAGTGACTCTAACAACCTAGATCAGTAGCAAATTGCACCAATTTAATCCCATTTCATTTAATAAAAATCCAAATGAAATCATATTTTTCCCAAACTAGTTTTTGATGGAAGGTATTAATGCAATGCAGTATTTGGGTTAGGTCACATATTTTACAAAAGTCAATAAGTAGCCTAACATTTTTGAAAACAGAAAATAGGAAACAAAAATAAAAAGAAAAGGGAAAAGGCCCCGGCAGTTTAAACTCGCTGGGCCTGAGTGCACAGTGCACTCAGCCCAGCCCAACTGGCCAGCCCACCCCGGTCATCTCCTTCCTCTGTGCGCTGTCGCGTCCGGGTGCCGACACGGCGGAGCTCGCCTCGCTGTCGCTCATCCACCGGTTCCCCGGCGAGGATAAGGATGACTCGAGCTCCTCTCTCTCCCCCGCAACCCTAGCCACTCTCAGATCTCTCCCCCTCGCTTGTTTTCTCCCTCTCGCACAAGTCACACGACGCCGTCGACATGGCCGAGCTCGCCGGCATGGCCACAGGCCTCCCCGACGCCTGAGACCGAGCCCGTTCGCTCCGCCTGCCTCCTCTTCTTCCTCTCCGGCAACTGGTTCGAGCCCTGCGCCACCACAGCAAGGGGATCGAGCGCTTCTCCGTCTTCGGTCGCCGGCACGTCGCCGGCGAATGCCGACGATCTGCAGCTCCTAAGCTTTCGCCGGGCCTACGTGTGCCTGCACGGTGAGCACGCGTTACTTTCCCCTCTCTCACCCGCGTCTTTCCGCCACCGTAGGCGGCGACGCTAGCGCTTCCCCGTCTTCGGTCGCCGGCACGTCGCCGGCGAATGCCGATGATCTGCAGCTCCTAAGCTTTCGCCGGGCCTACATGTGCCTGCACGGTGAGCACGCGTTACTTTCCCCTCTCTCACCCGCGTCTTTCCGCCACCGTAGACGCCGCCAGCGTCGCCGCCCGAAAACACCGCCGCCGTGGAGCTCGCCGCCGTTAAATTAGCCTTCGTCATGAACATTCGAGCGCGGGAACGCACTCAGCGTCTCCACGCGGTTCGAACGCGCATATCCACGCTGTTCGCCGTGCCCTCTAGCTCCGGTCCCGACCACGGCCGAACGCCGGCGACCGCCGCGCTGCTCACCACCGTCACTGCACGCCGTCTCCAGTCACCGCACCACCCCCATCTGACACGGCTTCGAACGCCCGATCGAATGCCGCAAACAATGCAGGAAACGGCGCACCGTAGCGAAATCCCGACGAGGCCCGAGGCAGCGCCGCCGCGTTTTGGGACGCCGGCGCTGTTTCGGGCGACGCCGCCGACGTGGTACAGGCGGGACCCACCCCTGGGTCGCTGGCAGGTGGGCCCAGAGGCCCCGGTTGACCAGTTGACCTGGTCAACTATGGTGACGTGGCAGCCACAGCCACTGACCAGTGGGCCCGCGTGGTTAATTAGCCTAATAAACGTTTTTATAATTAAAATTAATTAGATTAGCCTAATGTCTCACTGACACCCGGGGCCCACAATCCTAATTAACTCTGATAGTTAGTTTAATCCACAGTTATTCTAACAGAGGCTGACATGTGGGTCCCACTGGACCCACGGGTCAGGTTTGACCTAGTCAGCTTACCAGCTGACTGCTGACATCACTTCTACGCAATGCTGACGTCATATTTCCATTTTTATTAAATAAAAATAATTTTAGAAAATAGTTTGTATCTTTGAAAATTCATAACTTTTAAACCGTAGCTCAGATCGAAAAACTTAAAACATGAAAGTTGCTCAGAACGACAAGACGAATTTGATCGTGTCGTCTGTTTCGATGCTGGAACCCCCTACGTAGGAGAACCCATAACTTTCCGTCTGTATCCGGTATATGAATAGTGCATTACCACCGGAAAATAAATCCCGCGTTAATCCTAAAATAACTAAAATGACTTAGGTGCATCTTTAGGCAACCCTGCACTGCATCTTAGCATAGCATGCCCTGTATTGCATCGTTTGCTGTGCATTTATATGTTTCTTCCCCCTCTTCTCTCTCGGTAGACCCCAACGTCGACGTAGTCCCAAGACCGATGCAGCTCCGGAGGTCGACTATGCTCCTGACGATCAGACCCTTGCCGCCGAGCTTCCAGGCAAGCACCCCCCCTTTTGAGCATTCCGATATCGCCCACTCTCTTCTCCCTTATGCTTGCATTAGAAGTTGCTGCTGCTACTGTTATCCTATATCTGCTGCATAGCCTGTTTATTGTAACCTATTATTGTTACCTACCTGCTTATCCTAAACTGTTTAGTATAGGTTGGGTAGAGACCCAGCAGAGACCCCACTTTACCTCGACTGCCCCGCTGGATCATCAGAAGACCCGATCAACGGGATCGAAGACCAGGCCCCGACACCGCACATCACTTTTGCCTTAGTTGCTCGACACTACTGGGTTACTATCGAGTGCCGAGGGTGATACCTCGTCAGCACTTCTGATGATAACCTTGTAGGTTAGTTAATCGGTCGTGGTCAGTGAGGGTGATTCCTCCTACACCACCCCGATAACGACATCGTCGTGCTACGACTCAAGTGTGGACCTCGAGGGTGATGCCTCTTTAGTTCACCTTGATGTTTACGTCAGGTGGGAATCCAACGAGGGTGATGCCTCGGATTCCTTCTTGATATGGTAGCCACACGGAAGCCTTACATTACTGTTGACACTGCTTATTCTGGGTAAAGACGGGTCGGCCCTGAGGGGTACCCACGCGAGCTTAATTGCGAGAGATGTGGAGTCGGGTGAACCTGGATGGTGCCCGAGAGCTGAACATGAGGCGTGGCCGGGCTTTCTTAGCCCTTGCCGCAAGTCCTCGAGACGGGGCGACGGGGTCACATCTTTCGTGAGTCTCTGCTCGTTACCGCACTACCAACACACTAACTGTTTGGATATTTGATACGAGGGGCCTCTGGTCTGATAGCACTAACCATCATGTGGGCATAGTATGGGCGTTCTGCGTCGTATACTTCAGCCAGAGCTTACTTGACGTCAGCAAGGAGCGGCACTCGCTGGGTTGGACTGCGAACACAACCGCACTTGTATTAAGGGGTTGCTATGTCTGCTCACCGGAGGTGCACGTAACGCGCAGGAGTCCCCGGGGCGAAGGCCCAAGACCCCTGGGCGCATAGGTTAGTCCGGCGTGCTGACCTCTCTGTTAAGTGTTCGGTCGGGTTGCGGCGTATCGTTTGGCCGAGGCCGGGCATGACCCAGTAAAGTGTGTCCGGCCGGAGTTAATTGAGCGTGGTGGGTAAGTTGGTGCACCCTTGCAGGGAAGAAACAATCTATCGATAGCCTGTCCTATGGTAACGGACACTCGGAGTTGTATCCCGATCGGTACAACTAGAACTGGAGACTTGAGATGATACTGGATAGTATGGCTCTGGGATTGCTTTCTCGCAGGGAGTCGAGGAAGGATCTCTGGGCGAGGTTGATAACACTACTACTACTTTACATTATGTTAATCTGCACTCTTCTAATGCTGCAAGACCGATGAAGATACTGAAGATGCTAGTCTTCGATAGGACTAGGTTTTCCTCTCTATTCTGGCATTTCTGTAGCCCAGTCCACATATACAGCCTCCTTTGAAAATGTTGCATACGTAGTGTAGATCCTTGCTTGCTGAGTACTTCGGATGAGTACTCACGTTTGCTTTATTTTCTTTTTCTCCCCGTATCCACTTGTCGCAACCAGACGACGGAGCCCCAGAGCCAGGTGCCCCCGTCGACGACTACGGCTACTACTACTACCCTCCCGGCGAGTACTACTACGAGGAGCCGACCGACGACCAGGAGTAGGATTAGGAGGGTCCTAGGAAGGAGGCCTACGCCTTTCGATCGTAGTATTTTGTTTTGCCCCGCCTTTCTAAAGGCCTATCTGTTTCTCTGTAATATCTGTACCCAGATATCTGATGCTTCCGCTGACACTTGATTGCCATCGAGCTATGTATTCGAGCCCTCGAGGCCCTGGCTTGTAATATAAAGCTTGTATGACTTTATTTATGTTTTAGAGTTGTGTTGTGATATCTTCAAGTGAGTCCTTAGGCTTGATCGTGTGCATTTGCGTGTATGGTTAGTCCATGATTAAGCCGGGGTCGTCACAGGTTGGTATCAGAGCCGACTGCCTCTAGGGGTCCCCCTTTCCAATTCCTTGGCCGAAGTTGAGTCTAGAGGTCCAAAACTGTTTTACTAACTTGGCTATGTGGCTTACGGGCCCACGTCGCCAACTGGGTGGTATTAGGATCTTTTATTCCTCGTCTTTACTCTGGGACTCTGATCACTCTTCTATTCGGGTTTAATAAAATTTACTAACGCCGACACTTAGGATCTCGTAAATTCCGTCCTCCCGGAGTGCTGGATATCTGTGCGATTTCCCTGTCATTGATCTGATTAGTCTGATAATCATTTTCCTTTCCATTGTTTCGTTTAACCTTTCTCTTCGAGATCTTTTATACTTCTCATCGTCAAATGACAATCCTGAATTTCCTTTATTTCAGATGGATCGTTTGTTTCCACCACGTCCTACGACGCAGCTTGTGCTTCGTACTTGGGCACGAGATGCCCCTGGTTTTCCAGCTGTTCTGATCGCCCTCTTGACTAGACAAGGTTACCGCTGGTACCCTCAGTACATGGTCTACGAGGTTTACCGCGAGTTCAACCAGGAGCAGTACTATGCTGATGTTCGCATCTATGATCAGCAGGATGACTTACACACTGAGCTGTACCTTTTCCACGGTATCGGCGTGACGATTGAGATGGCAGTCCATGATGCCGCTTACTCTGTTGTCGCACGTCTCCGTGGAGAGCACAGCGCTAGCTTGGATGCCTCTGAGTTCAAATACATTCCGTATGCCCCTGCTGGAGATGCTACTGGATACTACATGGCTTCCTGTACCTCGTACGAGCCTCGTCGCTACGATCCGCGAGTTCTGATTCAGTGTACTCAGGCTCTGGATCGCACTATTCGGGCTCTTGCCGTCGAGTTGTTCGCCACTCGAGCACGACTCTACGAGGCTATGACGCAGTTGCTACCAGCTGTTCGTGCAGGGATACATCCGGAGCACATCCTTTACCCGCGCAGGACCGAGATGCCACCAGGGATCGATTGGCCTGCTGTGGGAGGTCACACGCCTGCACGTGGACCTCTTCTTTCAGCTCGAGACCGGGTTCTGCATCAGAGTGCACATGGAGCACAGGATCCTTCCGCGAGGAACATCCGTCGTCCGCACTTGTAGCTACCCCGTTTCAGTGGTTTTCACCAATGTTGATGCAGCCTTTGCTATGTATCGTTGTGTACTTCCTTACCGCGTGCCTGCATGCCGCCTAGCATGTCTAGCTTTTAAATTTCCGCCGTTATGCTGCCCGAATGTAACCGACTGTGTATGGATCTGTATGTCTTAAATGACTACTGTTAAGCATCTGTTACACTATTTAAATATCGTCGTGTTACTTCATGTTTGTTCCTAAACACTCGAAATAGCTATTGCTAAACTACCCCTGTTGATTTGAGCAGGATGGCTGATAACAATCCACCACCTCCGCCACCGCCTGATTATATGGCTGCTATGACGCAACAGCTTCAACTCAACCGTCAGTTCATGACGGGAATTATGGAGCAGTTTCCCCGTCCCAATGCCAATCAGCAGCCAGCTCCAATCACACTGCCAGAGTTTGTCCGCCTCAAGCCAGTGACATTTCGCAATGCAGTTAATCCGCTGGACGCCGATGACTGGTTGCGTGACATCTTCTATGAGATGGAGTCAGCTGATGTCCTTCCTCTCAACTATGTCACCTTTGCGACCTACTTCCTGAAGGGACCCGCAGCACAATGGTGGGCCACCCACAGACAGACCCTACCTCCTGGAACTGTCGTTACCTGGGTGGACTTCAAGACTGCTTTTCGCGCCCGCTATATTCCTCAAGCAATTATAGCACGCAAGAAGGCCGAGTTCCGCAACCTTGTTCAAGGCAACAAGACTGTGGAGGTCTACCAGCGAGAGTTCCTTGACTTGTCTCGCTATGCTGAACAAGACATCCCCACTGATGCTCGTAGGCAGGAGAAGTTCCGTGAAGGGCTACACCATGACATTCAGCTAGCCCTGCTCATCCAAGACTTTCCTGACTTCGCCACTTTGGTGAACAAGGCCATCATGGTGGAGACTGGTCTGAAGAAGCATAAGGAAGCGACCAGACGCACTCGTGAAGCGGGCTCATCTTCGGGCTCGTCTTCCCAGAAGCGTTGCATATGGATTCCACAGAGCATGTACCATCCAACAGCTCCAGTGTACAGGCCTGCTTATGCTGCACCTCGCCTGCCTCCTCCACCACCGAGGCAGCCACTTCGAGCTGCACCACCTCGAGCTCCTGCACCACGTCCAGACAGAGGACTCTGCTTCAAGTGTGGCCAGCCAAGTTACCGTGCCAGAGACTGTTCTCAGAATCAGAATCAACTAGTGCCTCTTCCTGCTGGCCGTGGTAATAGTCGTGGAATTCCTCAGCAGTGTAACAACAATGTTAGACCTTCTTATGGTCGTGGACAGAACTATCATGTCAACATGGCTGAAGCTCAGGATCAACCTGAAACCGTGATGGGTACACTTCTTGTTAATTCAGTACCAGCATCTGTTTTATTTGATTCAGGAGCATCGCATTCATTCATGTCAGATAAGTTCGCACTCATGCATGAAGTTAGATGTGATACACTACCACATAAATTACGAGTGAACACTCCCGCGGGTCATTGCACACTTTGTTGTTCAGTCCCGATGTCGTAATTAATATTGAAAGACTGGAATTCCTAGCGTCTCCCATTATTCTCAACTCTTCCGAAGTTGATCTTATTCTAGGAATGGATTGGTTGAAGGCCCACTATGCCTCAATCAATTGTGCCACTAAAGTTGTACACCTCCTGCATTCATCAGGTCAGATAGTGAATTACCATGCTCACCTCACTCAGAACGCCGAGGCTCGGATTTATGCCTTGAATGCATTGAACGCTTCTCCGCTTGAGGGGATCAAAAACGTTCCAGTTGTCTGTGAATTCCAGGATGTATTTCCAGAAGAACTTCCAGGAATACCCCCTGCTAGAGCTGTCGAGTTTGTCATCGACTTAAAGCCTGGCACCACTCCTATTGCGAAGCGTCCTTACAAGATGCCTCCGCACCACCTTCTCGAGCTTAAGGAAGAAATTGATAAATCACTTATGAAGGGCTTCATCCGTCCTAGTTCCTCTGCCTGGGGAGCACCGTCTCTCTTTGTCAAGAAGAAAGATGGTACGAATAGGTTGGTCCAAGATTACCGTCCTATCAACCAGGCAACCATTCAGAATAAATATCCGCTTCCCCGGATCAATGACTTATATGATCAACTTGCTGGATCATCGGTGTTTTATAAACTCGACTTGAGGTCGGGTTATCACCAGCTCCGCGTCCGTGAAGAGGATATTCTGAAGGCCGCCTTCGTTAATCGTTATGGCTCCTATGAATACACCGTCATGTCATTTGGCCTAATGAATGCTCCAGCTACTTTTTCCCGTCTGATGAATTATATCTTCATGGATTACCTCGACAATTCGTCGTGGTACATCTGGATGATATTCTGGTATATTCGAAGAATAAGGAAGAGCATGCCGAACATCTTCGTCTTGTTCTGGAGATGCTTCAAGAACATAAGTTGTATGCCAAGTACTCCAAATGCGAATTCTGGCTTTCTGAAGTGACCTACCTTGGACATGTGATTTCCAAGGACGGTATCGCCGTTAACCCGGTGCGTGTTCAGGCTATTCTTGACTGGACTCCTCCGAAGAATGCCAAGCAAGTCCGAAGTTTTCTCGGTCTAGCAAGTTATTGTCGACGATTCGTCGAAAACTTTTCCAAGATTGCCAAGCCCCTGACTAATCTGCTCCACAAAGGCGTTAAGTTTGAGTGGACAGACAGATGTCAAGAGAGTTTCTAGACCCTCAAGGACAAGCTTACTTCTGCTCCAGTGCTTGCTCCTCCCGATTCTCGCAAGGACTTTGTGATATATTGTGACGCCTCTCGTCAAGGATTAGGCTGTGTCCTAATGCAAGAACGAAAGGTAATTGCATATGCCTCACGACAATTGCGTCTGCATGAAGAAAACTATCCAGTGCATGATCTCGAACTCACTGCTGTGATATATGCATTGAAGCAGTGGCGACATTACCTTCTTGGTAACCGGTGTGAGATCTATACCGATCATCAGAGTCTGAAGTATTTGTTCACTCAACCGGATCTTAATCTCCGTCAACAGCGATGGTTGGAAACAATCACGGACTATGACTGTGGTATTTCTTATACCCCTGGCAAGGCCAATGTCATGGCTGATGCCTTGAGCCCCAAGTCCTATTGCAACAACCTCATGGTTAAGCAAGCTCAACCCCAGCTATATGAAGAACTGCGCAAGCTGAACGCCTGTATTGTTCCGCAGGGTTCCCTTAATAACCTTGTGTTACAACCAGACCTTGAGAAAACTGTTAAGGAAGTGCAAGCCAAAGATGCTGAAGTAGATCTGATGAAGAAAGAACTTCACCTTGATAAATACAGGGATTTCTCAATTGCTGCAGATGGAACCTTGTATTTCAGAGATAGAATTGTTGTTCCTCGCTTCGAGCTTATAACTGAAAAGGTCATGAAGGAGGCTCATGATACGCCGCTGTCTATCCATCCGGGTAGCACCAAGATGTATCGTGATCTTCGTCAGAGGTACTGGTGGTCCAAAATGAAGCAGGACATTGCTCGATATGTTGCTGAATGTGACGTATGTCGTCGCGTGAAAGCAGAACATCAGAAGACCGCTGGAATTCTTCAACCACTTCCTATTCCTTTGTGGAAATGGGATAAGGTTCAAATGGATTTCATTACTGGTCTTCCCAAGTCTCAGAAAGGTCACGATGCTATTCTTGTCGTCGTCGATCAACTTTCCAAAGTTGCACATTTTCTGCCTGTCAAGGAGACTATCATTGCTAGCCAGTTAGCAGAGCTGTATATCTCTAGAATTGTTTCACTCCACGGTATTCCGAAGGAGATCAGTTCAGACTGTGGCGGTCGTTTCACTTCCAAATTCCGCGAAAGTTTCCAAGAAGCTATGGGAACTCATATTACCTGGAGTTCAGCATATCATCCTCAATCCCAAGGCCAAGTTGAGCGAGTTAATCAAGTGCTTGAAGATATGCTTCGGGCTTGTGTTATATCCTTCGGTAAGAAGTGGGAAGAATCTCTCCCGTATGCCAAATTCTCTTATAACAACAGCTATCAAGCCAACTTGAAGATGGCTCCCATCGAAGTGCTTTATGGACGAAAGTGTCGAACCCCTCTGAATTGGTAAGAAACTGGGGAACAACCTCTCGTGGGACCGGACATTATTCAACATGCCGAAGAACAAGTCAGAAGAGCAACTATGATCGCAAACGATGGGGCTTGACCTATCAACCAGGTGATCAAGCTTATCTTCGTGTCACTCCCATGAAGGGCACCCGTCGTTTCGGAATCAAGGGCAAGCTAGCTCCTCGCTACATCGGCCCCTTTCGCATCATTGCTAGACATGGACAGGTGGCATACAAATTGGAGTTTCCACCGCAATTCTCTCATATCCACGACGTCTTCCATGTGTCACAGCTTCATAGATGCTTCAAGGAATCCCCTCACCGAGCAGTGGATCATGAGATGCTCGAATTGCAGGATGATCTTTCTTATAAGGAGCATCCGATCCGCATCCTCGATGAAGCTAAACGTCGAATCCGTCAGAAGACAACCAAGTTCCTGAAAGTTCAGTGGTCGAATCACACTGAAGATGAAGCCACTTGGGAACGCGAGGATCAGCTTCGGGAAGAATATCCCGACCTTTTTCCTTCCACCTCCTAAATTCTCGGGACGAGAATTTCTTTTAGAGGAGGAGAATTTGTAACACCCCCATGTAATAAGCACTGTGACACTCTGCTAAGTATGCCAAGTCACATTCATTTGCAGTGCCTAGCCATAGTGGTTAATCAAAACAATTCAAATACTTCTCTGGAAATCAACTCAAATTCAAAGAGCAAGATTTAGTTGCTCAAACACTGATGGAAAAATGTTCTTTCAATTGAGAATAATCCTGAGGCAATTCTAAAATTATAATCAATATTTACTAAATTAGTTAAGTGACTCTAACAACCTAGATCAGTAGCAAATAGCACCAATTTAATCCCATTTCATTTAATAAAAATCCAAATGAAATCATATTTTCCCCAAACTTGTTTTTGGTGGAAGGTATTAATGCAATGCAGTATTTGGGTTAAGTCACATATTTTACAAAACTCAATAAGTAACCTAACATTATTGAAAACAGAAAAGAAACAGAAAATAGGAAACAAAAATAAAAAGAAAAGGGAAAAGGCCCCTGCAGTTTAAACTGGCTGGGCTTGAGTGCACAGTGCACTCAGCCCAGCCCAACTGGCCAGCCCACCCCGGTCATCTCCTTCCTCTGTGCGCTGTCGCATCCGGGTGCCGACACGGCGGAGCTCGCCTCGCTGTCGCTCATCCGCCGGTTCCCCGGCGAGGATAAGGATGCCTCGAGCTCCTCTCTCTCTCCCGCAACCCTAGCCACTCTCAGATCTCTCCCCCTCGCTCGTTTTCTCCCTCTCGCACAAGTCACCTGACGCCGTCGACATGGCCGACCTCGCCGGCGTGGTCACAGGCCTCCCCGACGCCTGAGGCCAAGCCCGTTCGCTCTGCCTGCCTCCTCTTCTTCCTCTCCGGCTACTGGTTCGAGACCTGCGCCACCACAGCAAGGGGATCGAGCGCTTCCCCGTCTTCGGTCGCCGGCGAATGCCGATGATCTGCAGCTCCTAAGCTTCCGCCGGGCCTACATGTGCCTGCACGGTGAGCACGCGTTACTTTCCCCTCTCTCACCCACGTCTTTCCGCCACCGTAGACACCGCCACCATCGCCGCCCGAAAACACCACCGCCGTGGAGCTCGCCGTCGTTAAATTAGCCTTCGTCATGACCATTCGAGCGCGGGAACGCACTCAGCGTCTCCACGCGGTTCGAGCGCGCATATCCACGCTGTTCGCCGTGCCCTCTAGCTCCGATCCCGACCACGGCCGAACGCCGACGACTGCCGTGCTGCTCACCGCCGTCGCTGCACACCGTCTCCGGTCACCGCACCACCCCCATCTGACGCGGCTTCGAACGACCGATCGAATGCCGCAAACCACGCAGGAAACGGCGAACCGTAGCGAAATCCCGACGAGGTACGAGGCAGCGCCGCCGCGTTTTTGGACGCCGGCGCTGTTTTCGGCGACGCCACCGACGTGGCACAGGCGGGACCCACCCCTGGGTCGCTGGCAGCTGGGCCCAGAGTCCCCGGTTGACCAGTTGACCTGGTCAACTGTGGTGACGTGGCAGCCACAGCCACTGACCAGTGGGCCCGCGTGGTTAATTAGCCTAATAAATGTTTTTATAATTAAAATTAATTAGATTAGCCTAATGTCTCACTTACACCCGGGGCCCACACCCCTAATTAACTATGATAGTTAGTTTAATCCACAGTTAGTCTAACAGAGGCTGACATGTGGGTCCCACTGGACCAACATGTCAGGTTTGACCTGGTCAGCTGACCAGCTGACTTCTGACGTCACTTCTACGCAAGGCTGACATCATATTTCCATTTCTGTTAAATAAAAATAATTTCAGAAAATAGTTTAAATCTTTGAAAATTCTTAACTTTTAAACCGTAGCTCAGATCGAAAAACTTAAAACATGAAAGTTGCTCAGAACGACGAGACGAATCTGATCATGTCGTCTGTTTCGATGCCGGAACCCCCTACGTAGGAGAACCCATAACTTTCAGTCTGTATCCGGTATATGAATAGGGCATTACCACCAGAAAATAAATCCCGCGTTAATCCTAAAATAACTAAAATGACTTAGGTGCATCTTTAGGCAACCCTGCACTGCATCTTAGCATAGCATGCCCTGTATTGCATCATTTGCTGTGCATTTATATGTTTCTTCCCCCTCTTCTCTCTCGGTAGACCCCGACGTCGATGTAGCTCCCAAGACCGACGCAGCTCCGGAGGTCGACTACGCTCCGGACGATCAGACCCTTGCCGCCGAGCTTCCAGGCAAGCACCCCCCCCCCCTTTTGAGCATTCCGATATCGCCCACTCTCTTCTCCCTTATGCTTGCATTAGAAGTTGCTGCTGCTACTGTTATCCTATATCTGCTGCATAGCCTGTTTATTGTAACCTGTTATTGTTACCTACCTGCTTATCCTAAACCGTTTAGTATAGGTTGGGTAGAGACCCAGCAGAGACCCCACTTTACCTCGACTGCCCTGCTGGATCATCAGAAGACCCGATCAACGGGATCGAAGACCAGGCCCCGACACCGCACATCACTTTCCCCTTAGTTGCTCGACACTACTGGGTTACTATCGAGTGCCGAGGGTGATACCTCGTCAGCACTTCTGATGATAACCTTGTAGGTTAGTTAATCGGTCTTGGTCAGCGAGGGCGATTCCTCCTACACCACCCCAAGAACGACATCATCGTGCTACGACTCAAGTGTGGACTTCGAGGGTGATGCCTCTTTAGTTCACCTGGATGTTTACGTCAGGTGGGAATCCAACGAGGGTGGTGCCTCGGATTCCTTCTTGATATGGTAGCGACACGGAAGCCTTACATTACTGTTGACACTGCTTATTCTGGGTAAAGACGGGTCGGCCCTGAGGGGTACCCGCGCGAGCTTAATTGCGAGAGATGTGGAGTCGGGTGAACCTGGATGGTGCCCGAGAGCTGAACACGAGGCGTGGCCGGGCATTCTTAGCCCTTGCCGCAAGTCCTCGAGACGGGACGACGGGGTCACATCTTTCGTGAGTCTCTGCTCGTTACCGCACTACCAACACACTAACGGTTTGGATATTTGATCCGAGGGGCCTCTGGCCTGATAGCACTTACCATCACGTGGGCATAGTATGGGCGTTCTGCGTCATATACTTCAGCCGGAGCTTAATTGACGTCAGCAAGGAGCGGCACTCACTGGGTTGGACTGGGAACGCAACCGCACTTGTATTAAGGGGTTGCTAGGCCTGCTTACCGGCGGTGCACGTAATGCACAGGAGTCCCCGGGGAGAAGGCCCATGACCCCTGGGCGCATAGGTTAGTCCGGCGTGCTGACCTTTCTGTTAAGTGTTCGGTCGGGTTGCGGCGTATCGTTTGGCCGAGGCCGGGCATGACCCAGTAAAGTGTGTCCGGCCGGAGTTAATTGAGCATGGTGGGTAAGTTGGTGCTCCCCTGCAGGGAAGAAACAATCTATCAATAGCCTGTCCTATGGTAACGGACACTCAGAGTTGTATCCTGATCGGTACAACTAGAACTGGAGACTTGAGATGATACTGGATAGTATGGCTCTGGGATTGCTTTCTCGCAGGGAGTCGAGGAAGGATCTCTGGGCGAGGTTGATAACACTACTACTACTTTACATTATGTTAATCTGCACTCTTCTAATGCTGCAAGACCGATGAAGATACTGAAGATGCTAGTCTTTGATAGGACTAGGTTTTCCTCTCTATTCTGGCATTTCTGCAGTCCAGTCCACATATACAGCCTCCTTTGAAAATGTTGCATATGTAGTGTAGATCCTTGCTTGCTGAGTACTTCGGATGAGTACTCACGCTTGCTTTATTTTCTTTTTCTCCCCATATCCACTTATCGCAACCAGACGACGGAGCCCCGGAGCCAGCTGCCCCCGTCGACGACTACGGCTACTACTACTACCCTCCCGGCGAGTACTACTACGAGGAGCCAACCGATGATCAGGAGTAGGATTAGGAGGGTCCTAGGCAGGAGGCCTACGCCTTTCGATCGTAGTATTTTGTTTTGCCCCGCCTTTCTAAAGGCCTATATGTTTCTCTGTAATATCTATACCCAGATATCCGATGCTTCCACTGACACTTGTATGCCATCGAGCTATGTATTCGAGCCCTCGAGGCCCTGGCTTGTAATATAAAGCTTGTATGAATTTATTTATGTTTTAGAGTTGTGTTGTGATATCTTCAAGTGAGTCCTTAGGCTTGATCGTGTGCATTTGCGTGTATGGTTAGTGCACGATTAAGCCGGGGTCGTCACAGCAGGCGCTATAGCTAAGTTAGCTATAGCGCTTTTCCGGACAAGCGCTACCCATATGTTTGACTTAACCCCCGCGCGCGGGTTTTCTTCCCCTCGGCCACTTCCCCCAAATCCCCACTCGCACCTCTGCTGTCACCGCTGCCGTCGCCCTACATCGCCGTCGGCCTCCGCGCGCCCTCACGTCGCCCTCCGCACGCCGTCTGCTGCCTTCGGTGGCCGTCTGGTGCCCGCCCTCGCCGCGCGCCCGAGCCCCGACCCCGACCTCGACGCTGCACGCCCCCTCCCTCGGCCGCTCTGCCTCCTCCTGCTCCCTAACTCCGCCGGCACCCGAGGTGAGCACGCCTACACCTCCTCCTCCCCTACCTCTACCTAGCTAGGGTTCATCAAATTTTAGGGTTCATCAAATTAGTTAGGGTTCATCTAATTAGTTAGGGTTCATCAAATTAGCTAGTACTTGTAGATGCTTAAGTAGTTGTATAGTTGTTATGCACCCAATGTAGTTAACTAAATATAATTTTTCCGACAAATTTGTATATGCTTAAGTAGTTAAGTAAGTATAATTTTTAGGACAAATTTGTATATGCTTAAGTAGTTAACTAAATATATTTTAGGGTTGTATAGTTGCTTAAGTACTTGTATAGTTGTTCTGCACCCAATGTATGCTTAAGTAGTTGTATAATTCCTAGGGTTCATCAATGGGTGCTTAAGTAGTTGTAGATGCTCAAGTAGCTAGCTAGGGTTCATCTAATTAGTTAGTACTTGTTGATGCTTAAGTACTAGGGCAGTAGGGTTTAGTTTAGAGAAAAAAATCAATATAAAAATATAAATTTCTATTAGTGCTGCAAGTCCAGTAGGTTCTTAATTTTTACTGATTTTTTATTATGACAGAAATTTAGGACATAATTGGAATTGTATTCTAGGGTTCATAATTTGAAATTTAGGACAGAAATTGAGTTCTAGGGTTCATAATTTATATTAGGACAACAATTTAGGACAGAAATATGTAAAGGTTCTAGGTTTCTAGGGTTCATCCATCTATATTTGGTTTTTGAATTGAGTTTGATAGAGCATGAGATTTGTGTAGATTTTCTTGAAGTGTCAAACACTAGGAGATGCAAATTTGAAGTGGTCATGTTATATGCAAAATGCTCAATAGTGTTTGTTCATGTATATCTACTGTTGTAGTTGCTCATGTACAGGTTCTTAAGTGGTCCAGTTATATGCAACATTGAAGTGGTTCGATTGTGTCCAAGTGGCCTTTTGTTGTTTACAGGGAATGATTCCGAGTGGCCTATGTTTTGCCGGAATGTTGATTCACTTCCGCTCCGGAAAATTTCAGGCGCTCGATTTGTCCACTTTGTAGCAAAGGTCATGCCGAAATTTTCCGTGAATTTCAGCATGACTTGTGCTACAAACTAGGACATATCGAGTGCCCAGGATTTGCTGCAACGGGAATGAATCAACATTCCTGCAAAACATAGGCCTTTTTTTATGTCATTATTCATTTTATTAGGTCTAGAATTAATTGACTAGATTTAATCGTAGGAAACATGGCTAGCAACGATGAAACACAAGGTTCTGGTGATTGCAACATCTACGAGGCGGCAGACACCTATTTCAACTATCTCGAGGACCAACAGTTGTTGCAGTGCCCACCTGTCACATCTGAGACTGAGACCGACATCGAGACCGGCGCCGAGACCGGCGCTGAGACCGACACCGGCGCCGAGACCGGCACCGAGACTAGCGAATTAGCCGGTATAGAACCAAAACCGAATAGGATACGGCGCCCAAACCAGCTCAACACTACTAGACTGGTGGTCACGGAGGTGGACCTCGGCAATTTCGAGCCAAAAGAGCTGGCGGAAGCGCGCATGTGCTACGGCAATCAAATAGGCTGCATCCTACGGGGAATCGCCACCATCAACGTGTTGGAAATATGCCCTAGAGGCAATAATAAATTAGTTATTATCATATTGCCCTGTTCATGATAATCGTTTATTATCCATGTTAGAATTGTATTGACTGGAAACTCAAATACATGTGTGGATACATTGACAACAACATGTCCCTAGTAAGCCTCTATCGGACTAGCTCGTTGATCAAAGATGGCTCTGGTTTCCTAGCCATGGACATGAGTTGTCATTTGATAACGGGATCACATCATTGGGAGAATGATGTGATGGACAAGTCCCAACCTATAAACGTAGCATGTGATCGTGTCAAGTTTATTGCTATCGTTTTCTGCATGTCAAGTATATGTTCCTATGACCATGAGATCATGCAATTCACTGACACCGGAGGAGTACCTTGTGTGTACCAAACGTCGCAACGTAAATGGGTGACTATAAAGGTGCTCTACAGGTATCTCTGAGGGTGTCTGTTGAGTTGGCATGGATCAAGACTGGGATTTGTCACTCAGTATGACGGAGAGGTATCTCAGGGCCCACTCGATAATACAACATCACAATAAGCTTGCAAGCAATGTGACCAATGAGTTAGTCACGGGATCTTGTATTACAGAACGAGTAAAGAGACTTGCCGGTAATGAGATTGAACTAGGTATGGAGATACCGACGATCGAATCTCGGGCAAGTAACATACCGATAGACAAAGGGAACTGCATATGGGATTAGCTGAATCCTTGACATTGAGGTTCGACCGATAAGATCTTCGTAGAATATGTAGGAACCAATATGGGCATCCAGGTCCCGCTATTGGTTATTGACCATAGAGGTCTCTCGGTCATGTCTGCATAGTTCTCGAACCCGCAGGGTCTACACACTTAACGTTTGGTGATGATATAAGTATAGTTGAGTCATTATGGTGGTTACCGAAGGTTGTTCGGAGTCTCGGATGAGATCCCGGACGTGACGAGGAACTCCGCAATGTTCCGGAGGTGAAGATTGATATATTGGACGATGGGTATTGGAGTCCGGAATTGTATCGGGGGTACCGGGTGATGACCAGCATGACCGAAAGGGGTTTCGGGGGGTCCCAGCAAGTGTTGGTGGGCCTCATGGGCCAAGGGGAGGGGGCAAACCAGCCCACTAAGGGGTTGAACGCCCCCCTCACCCCATCTCATGTAACCAGGAGGGTTGGGGGCGCCCCCTAGGGCTTCCCACCACTTTGGCTTGGGGACCAAGTCTCCTAGGGGGGAAAACCCATCTAGGGTTTCCCTCTTGTGGCCGCCGGCCCTCGATGGGATCCCCTAGGGGCGCCCCCCTCTCCCCCTTCCCCCTATATATAGAGAGGTAGAGAGAGGGCAGCCGCACCCTAGAGCACCCTTCTATGCCACGGCGCAGCCTCTCATCTCCCTCGTCCCTCTTCCTCTCCGTAGTGCTTAGAAGCTCTGCCGAGATTTCTCCACGACCACCGCCACCACGCCATCGTGCTGCCGGAGGACTCGAGCTACTACTTCACCATCGCTCACTGGATCGAGGAGATGAAGGCGTCATCAAGCCGTACGTGTGTTGAACGCGGAGGTGTCGTCCGTTCGGCACTTGGATCGGGAGTTCGCGGGACGGATCGTGATGGGACCACGAAGACGTTCGACTACATCAACCGCATTTCTTTACGCTTCCGCTTAGCGATCTACAAGGGTATGTAGATGCAATCTCTCCTCTCGTAGATGGTCATCTCCTAGATTGGATCTTGGTGAGCGTAGGAATTTTTTTGTTTCCCATGCAACGTATCCCAACCGTGGCATCATGAGCTAGGTCTATGCGTGGATGACATAATGAGTAGAACACAAAGGAGTTTGTGGGCATTGATATTCAGATTGCTTCCTTCCTTGGTCTTTTCTTGATTCGGCGGTATTGTGGGATGAAGCAGCCCGGACCAACATTACATGTCCACGTACATGAGACCGGTTCCATCGACAGACATGTGACTTTGTTGCATAAAGATGGCTGGCGGGTGTCTGTCTCTCCCACCTTAGTTGAATCGTCTTCGACAAAGGTGGTCCTTGTAGAAGGTTAAATAGCAACTTGCATATCACCATTGTGGCTTTGCATAGGTAAGAATTGTTCTTGCTAGATACCCATAGCAGCCACGTAAAACATGCAACAACAATTAGAGGACGTCTAACTTGTTTTTGCAGGGTATGTTGTGATATAATATGGCCAAAGACATGATGAAATATATTTTATGTATGAGATGATCATGTTTGTAATAGTTTATATCGACTTGCATGTCGATGCATACGGCAACTGGCAGGAGCCATAGGGTTGTCTTTAATTATTTTATGACTTGCGTGTCAATCATTAAGCGCTTTGTAATGCTTTACTTTATTGCTAAGCGGTAGCAATAGTAGTAGAAGCATGGTTGGCATGACAACCCCGATGGCGACACGATGATGGAGATCATGGTGTCATGCCGGTGACGATGGAGATCATGCCGGTGCTTTAGAGATGGAGATCAAAAGCACGAGTTGATGGCCATATCATGTCACTTATGATTTGCATGTGATGTTAATCCTTTTATGCATCTTATTTTGCTTAGGACGACGGTAGCATTATAAGGTGATCCCTCACTAAAATTTCAAGATAAAATTGTGTTGTCCCCAAGTGTGCACCGTTGCGAAAGTTCATCGTTTCGAAGAACCATGTGATGATCGGGTGTGATAGACTCTACGTTCACATACAACGGGTGCAAGCCAGTTTTGCACATGTGGAACACTTGGGTTAAACTTGACGAGCCTAGCATGTACAGACATGGCCTCGGAACACAAGAGACCGAAAGGTCGAACATGATTCATATAGTAGATATGATCAACAAGGAGATGTTCACCATTGAAACCACCTCATCTCACGTGATGATCGGACTTGGGTTGGTGAATTTGGATCGTGTTACACTCGGACAACCGGAGGGATGTTGATTTGAGTGGGAGTTCTTAGGTAATATGATTAATTGAACTCATTTATCATGAACAATAGTCTAAGTTACCTTTGCAAATTTATGTTGTAGATCAAAAGCTCATGCTGTAGCTCCTTGTTTTAATACGTTCCTAGAGAAAGACTAAGTTGAAAGATATTGTAAGCAATTATGCGGACTAGGGCCGTAGCCTGAGGATTGTCCTCACTACTGCACAAAAGGCTTATGTCCTTGATGCACCGCTTGGTGTGCCAACCCCTCTAGCGTCGTTTGTGGATGTTGTGAACATCTTGCAAACACGTTCAGATGACTACTTGATAGTTTAGTGCGCCATACTTTACGGTTTAGAATCGGGGCTCCAAAGGCGTTTTGAACGCCATGGAACATATGAGATGTTCTAAGAGCTGAAATTGGTATTTCAGGCTCATGCCTGTGTTAAGAGGTATGAGACCTCTGACAAGTTCTTTGCCTACAAGATGGAGGAGAATAGCTCAGCCAGTGAGCATGTACTCAGAATGTCTGAGTGCTACAATCACTTGAATCAAGTGGGAGTTAATATTCCAGATAAGAGAGTGATTGACAGAGTTCTCCGGTCACTATCACCAAGCTACTAGAGCTTCGTGATGAACTATAACATGCAAGGGATGGAGATGATCCCGGAGCTGTTCGCGGTGCTTAAGGCCGCGAAGGTAGAAATCAAGAAGGAGCATCAAGTGTTGATGTTTAACAAAACCACTGGTTTCAAGAAGGGCAAGGGCAAGAAGGGAAACTTCATGAATGGCAAGCCAGTTGCCGCTTCAATGAAGAAACCCAAGGTTGAACACAAACCCAAGACTAAGTGCCTCTAGTAAGGGGAACAGGCACTGGTAGTGGAACTACCCTAATAGATGAGAAGGCTGGCAACTTCAACAAAAGTATATTTGATATACATGTTATTGATGTGTACCTTGCTAGTACTCCTAGTAGCACCTGGGTATTAGATACCGGTTCAGTTGCTGATATTGGTAACTCGAAACAAAAGCTACGGAATAAATGGAGACTAGCTAAGGGCGAGGTGACGATGTGTGTTGGAAGTGTTTCCAAGGTTGATGTGATCACCATCGCACGCTCCCTCTACCTTCGAGATTAGTGTTAAACCTAGATAAATGTTATTTGGTGTCTGCGTTGAGCATGACCATGATTAGATCGTGTTTATTGCAATACGGTTGTTCATTTAAATCAGAGAATAATGGTTATTCTGTTTACATGAATAATACCTTCTATGGTCATGCACCCAATGTGGATGGTTTATTGAATCTCGATCGTAGTGATACACATGTTCATAACATTGAGGCCAAAAGATGTAGAGTTGATAATTATAATACCACTTTCTTGTGGCGCTGCCGCTTAGGTCATATTGGTGTAAAGTGCATGAAGAAACTCCATGCTGATGGACTTTTGGAGTCACTTGATTTTGAATCACTTGACACATGCGAACCATGCCTCATGGGCAAGATGACTAAAACCCCGTTTTCCGGAACAATGGAATGAGCAATTGACTTGTTGGAAATCATACATACTGATGTGTGCGGCCCGATGAGTGTTGACGCGCGTGGTGGATATCATTACATTCTCACCTTCACCAATGATTTGAGTAGATATGGGTATATTTACTTGATGAAGCATAAGTCTGAAACGTCTGAAAAGTTCAAGCAATTTCAGAGTGAAGTTGAGAATCATTGTAACAGGAAGATCAAATTCCTACGATCTGATCGAAGGGGAGAGTATCTGAGTTATGAGTTTGGCAATCACTTAAGACAATATGGAATTGTTTCACAACTGACGCCGCCTGGAACACCACAACGTAATGGTGTGTCCGAACGTCATAATCGTACCTTATTGGATATGGCGCGTTCTATGATGTCTCTTGCCGAGCTATCACCATCGTTTTGGGGTTATGCATTAGAGAAAACTACATTCACTTTAAATAGGGCACCATCTAAGTTCGTAGAGACGACACCATATGAACTGTGGTTTGGCAAGAAACCTAAGTTGTCGTTCCTTAAGGTTTGGGGCTGCGATGCTTATGTCAAAAGGCTTCAGCCAGAAAAGCTTGAACACAAAGCGGACAAATGCGTCTTCATATGATACCCAAAGGAGATGATTGGGTATGCCTTCTATCTCAGATCCGAGGGCAAAGTGTTTGTCTCTAAGAATGGGTCCTTTCTCGAGAAAGAGTTTCTCTCGAAAGAATTGAGTGGGATGAAGATAGAACTTGGTGAGGTTGTTGAACCTTTACTTCAACCAGTGAGTAGTGAAGCGCAGAAAGATGTTTCTGTGACACCTACGTCAGTTGAAGAGGAAGCTAATGATAGTGATCATGAAGTTTCGGATCAAGTTACTATCGAACCTCGTAGGTCGACAAGGATACGTACTACTCCTAAGTGGTACGGTAACCCTGTCTTAGAGGTCATGTTGTTGAACAACGATGAACCTACGAGCTATGGAGAAGTGATGGTGGGCCCGGATTCCAACAAATGGCTAGGAGCCATGAAATCCGAGATAGGATCCATGTATGAGAACAAAGTATGGACTTTCATGGACTTGCCCGATGATCGGCAAGCCATTGAGAATAAATGGATCTTTAAGAAGAAGACAGACGCTGGTGGTAATGTCACCATTTATGAAGCTCGACTTGTCGCAAAGAAGTTTCTGACAAGTTCAAGGAGTTGACTATGATGAGACTTTCTCACTCATAGCGATGCTAAAGTCTGTTGGAATTATGTTAGCAATTGCTACATTTTCATTTACGAAATCTGGCAGATGGATGTCAAAACAAAGTTTCCTTGACGGTTTACATGAGGAAAGGTTGTATGTGATACAACCAGAAGGTTTTGTCGATCCTAAGGATGCTAAAAGGTATGCAAGCTCCAGCGATCCTTCTATGGACTGAAGCAAGCATCTCGGAGTTGGAACATACGCTTTGATGAGGTGATCAAAGTTTTTGGGTTTATACAAAGTTTGCAAGAAACTTTTATTTACAAGAAAGTGAGTGGGAGCTCAACAACATTTCTGATAAGTATATGTGGTTGACATATTGTTCATCAGAAATGATATAGAATTTCTGGAAAGCATAAAGGGTTGTTTGAAAGGAGTTTTTCAAAGGAAGACCTGGGTAAAGCTGCTTACATGTTGGGCATCAAGATCTATAGAGATAGATCAAGACGCCTGATAAGATTTTCACAGAGCACAAACCTTGACATGATTTTGAAGAAGTTCAAAATGGATCAGTCCAAGAAGGGGTTCTTGCCTGAGTTGTAAGGTGTGAAGTTGAGTGAGACTCAAAGCTCAACCACGGCAGAAGAAAGAGAAACGACAAAGGTCGTCCCCTATGCCTTAGCCATTGTGGCACCCTGGCTCATAGAACCGGAATGCCAGCGTTCCCAGCCCAGAGATCATTGTCTTCTGGAAACACTCAACATCTTGGCAACAGAAACATAGCTGACTTTTATTGATAATAAAGAGTACAAGCTTACAAGACCCTCGAGGCCAGAGCACAACAAGTGCTATATAGTATGTACATTATTTATCAAACATGATGGGCCTCGGCATAACTTAGCGATACTACAGCGGAAAGCTAAAGCGTAGCGGAATATGGCAGCAACTCCATCCACAGGGACACTGCTGTGGACACATCCTAGGCATTATAACACGAACCTCCAAGACCTGCGTCTTAGTCTTCTCCTGCATCTGGCATGATACGCCAGGTGAGTACTTTGAATGTACTCGCAAGCACATGACAACCAAATAATGCAGCAAGTAATAGCATGGCAATAAACATGTTGAGTCTTAAATGCTGAGATCACGGTCATCAACTTACTCATATCCGGGTTGCTTCACAACCCACGGAGTACTCCACCTCACTGAGTACTTCCGCACATAAGACAAGTTCTTTCATCAATATCATTATTACGGTTGATCTCCTATAGAGGTCTGGACGGGCTGTCCAATTCCGTGGACACGGCTATTCGAATAGATTTAACACTCTGCAGAGGTTGTACACTTTACCCACACCACGGAACTCATGGCCTCGTACTCCCATTCGGGTGGACCAACGACGTTCCGACGAAACCTGTCTGACCCGTGACTCTTCCATCATACCACCGGCCATCACACTCCTTCTTGGAGTCAAGCCCTGGGTGGCCCCGTGTCCTCAAGACACCTGCCACCGTCGTGGCCAAACTAACTGTCCCAAACGGGGACGCCGGCAAATAACTCAACTGGGCTCACAGAGTTATCGTCGTCTACCTGATCAGGGTAGCACGCACGCATAACCCTCCCTCTTTGGAGGTACTGGTGAAAGAGCACGCAGCCAGCCCAAGTCAAGGCCGTCCCATACCGGCAAATGTGGCTGCACGTTTTAACCCGGACAGGTGACTCTCGATCAACCAACTAAGTTTCGTTAAACATTCAGCAGGTTATCAACTCATGTGAACTTAGTTGGTCATCTTAGCCATCTATTAATTTACTTGGAATTACTTGGGGTTAAATTTAATATGCAAAATGCATATGAAAATGCAATGCTATGACATGCTTCAAAACATGGTTACCCTAGCTTGCCTTGGTCTGCTGAGTTGTTCAAAAACTCTGGTTCTTCAACTCCAAGGTTTTCACCTTCTGAAAATAATCAAAAACAGCAAAGAAAAATATCAAGCAACACTGTTTAATGTTCCAGAAATTCTGTGAGTAAAATAAAAATGTGAAACTTGGTGGAAAAATAGAGCATTGAGGTGTGGACCCAATGCAAAAAGAATCATTTGAATTGGACCTTTCTGTTAAAAGTTATTAACAGTCAAAGGACTCTGTTAAATCAGTTTTGTTTAAAAAATCAAATACAACAAACGTAGTAACTGGGCCGGCCCACGTCGGCATTGCACTGGCCCAGGGCCACTTACCCCTTCGTTTCAAACGAAACAGAGGAGGAAGAGGAGGCCGAGGGGGAGGCGGCACTCCGGCGAGCAGCGCCGGCGATCTGGTCGGCGGGAGGGGCTGGCGATGGGCGGGATGGAGGGAGCTCGGAGAGGCGGTTCGCCTCGTACCCGTGGCATGGCCGGGGATGCAGCGACGGCGTCGCCCCCTTCTTCTCCGGCGGCCGGCACTTTCGGGCGTCAGCGAACTCGTCTATTCCGACGAGGATTGGCCACAGCGATGGGTCGGGGAGCTCCACGGGACCTCACTGAGCTCACTGGTGGTCGTGGTGGAGGCGGAGGTGGATCAGAGAGGGTAGGAGGAAGAGAGGGCGGGCGGCGGAGCTCCGGTCGAGCTCGAGGCCAGGGGCCTCTATGCTTCTATTGGGGCTGCCAGGAGGAGCTTGGGTGGAGGAGGAGAGGGGTGAGGAACTCTGGGAGGCCGGGGAGGGGCTTTTATAGGCGGGGGAGCCGAGCGGCAATCTCTCCCGAACAATGGCGATGCGGGCCATGGCGACGGCGCTCGTACGCCTCGCTGGCTGGACGCGAGCGGCGACAAGAACGGAGAGGGCAGAGGGAGCATTCAATGCGGAGAGGACGAGGCGGGGAGAAGAGGACGCGCCGCACGTACAGTGTGGTCACGGGCCGAACATGGCGGCGGTGACGCGGCGGTCGGCGAGGGCCTCTTCGGCACAGGTGAGGTGACCTGAGGGGCTACGCGGCAGCCAGGGACCTAGTCGGCACGCGTGGACAAGCCATAGTGGCGAGGGAGCAGAGGGACGCGATGGCTCGGGCACGGGTGCTGTGCAGCGCGCGGCGACAGCCATGCCAGGCCCGTGCTCACCACGCCATCTTGTGCTCCACGGCCACGTTGCCCTGGCGACCTTGTCTGGCGTGTCGACCATGGTCCATTTCACATCACCTGAGGCTCTGGTTTGGCTTGAAGTGGTCTGTGCTGAGAGGTTTCATCAATAACAGTTTCTGACAGAAACATGAAGGGGCTTCTGGAGCTTAGGAGAAGATGAGGGGGAGCCAATGAGCTTGTCTGGTGTGATTCTGGTTGAATGAACGACAAGCTGACCAAGTTTGAGCTCATTTGGTTGAAGTTTGAGGGTAGCTCATGTGAAATGCACAAAACTGGCCTGAATCTGCAAATGGAAGTACTGATCAAAAGATAATTCTTGGAGAGCTGAAAATTTGTGGAGAGTGCTCATTTGGTGTTGTCTCATTGCTGTAAAAATTTGGTAGCAATTGGACAAACCAAAAATGCACTTCCTTCACAATGGCTGGTTCTGGACAGAGAGGAAAATGGATTTTTAAGCAAAATATTTGAACATGACCAAGAAATGTTTTTGAAGATTTGGTGGAGATATGGTCCAAGGGATTTTTAGGAATTAATTAAGAAGTTTAGGAGCATCAAAACTATAGGTTGCTTCACAGCCTATGCCAATGCCCTAATTTCCCAATTAAAAGAAAAAAAAGCTTTTGAAAATGATTTGAATGGAAATTTGAGTACTTGAGGTTCCTGGCAGAACATTTGCAAGATGATGAGGCTAGGAACCACTTGGCAAAGATTCAAAAATGACCAAGTCCATGTGAAAGAATTTGAAATCCATTCAAATTCAAATAAAGTCAAGTCAAATTTTGAAAAGAAAAAGTTGGCAAAAATCAGGGTGTCACAAACCTACCCCCCTTAGAATGAATCTCGTCCTCGAGATTCGATTGCTCAGGGAACAAATAGGAATAGGCAGATCTTAGGAAGTCTTCTCTCTCCCAAGTAGCCTCTTCTTCCGTGTGGTGTTCCCACAGCACCTTATAGAACCTTATTGTCTTGCTTCTCGTGATTCTCTCCATCACATCCAAGATCTTAACTGGCTTTTCCTCGTATGTCAGGTCCTTTGCCAATTCCAATTCACTCATGTCTGCTTGTTTAGCTGGGGGTGCAATGCATTTTCTTAGCTGTGAGATGTGAAACACGTCATGCACATCCGACAGTGCTGGTGGCAGCTCTAGCTGGTAAGCAACTCTCCCTTTCCTAGCAGTCACTAGGAAAGGACCAATATATCTCGGGGCTAACTTCCCTCGGGTTCCAAACCTTTTTACTCCCTTCATAGGAGTCACCCTTAGATAAGCATAATCTCCTGGTTCAAAGGTTACTTCCCGATGCTTCGGGTCGTAATAGCTCTTTTGGCGTGATTTGGCTGCTCGCAAGCGCTCTTTTATGTCCTTGACCTGTCTTTCTGCTTCGAGCATCAAGTCTGTCCCAAAGATACGACTGTCTCCTGTCTGAGACCAGTTCAGTGGTGTGCGGCACTTCCGTCCGTACAAAGCCTCGAAAGGTGACATCTTGAGACTGGCTTGGTAGCTGTTGTTGTAGGAGAATTCTGCGTATGGCAGACTATCCTCCCACTTGGGTCCATGAGAAAGTGCACATGACCGAAGCATATCTTCCAATATTTGATTTACTCGCTCGGTCTGTCCATCTGTTTGAGGATGATACGCTATGCTGTGCTTCAGCACAGTGCCCAAAGCTTGATGTAGCCGATACCAGAATGCTGAGGTAAAGAGGGAACCTCTATCTGAAGTGATAGTCTTAGGTACCCCATGCAGACTTACGATCCGGGACATATATAGCTGTGCCAGCTGTTTGGCCGTGTAAGTGGTCTTCACGGGGATGAAGTGAACCACTTTTGTAAGTGTGTCCACTATGACCCAGATTGCGTCATTACCTTTTGCGGACTTAGGTAGTCCCACGATAAAATCCATGCATATATCATCCCATTTCCATTGGGCTACTGGTAACGGTTGCAGCAGTCCGGCTGGTTTTTGGTGTTCTGCCTTTACTTTGTTGCAAAAATCGCAACATGCGACATAATATGCAATGTCGTTCTTCATTCCAGGCCACCAAAATGTCTCCTTTAAGTCTTGGTACATCTTAGTACCACCTGGATGAATTGAGTAGGCAGATTCATGTGCTTCCTTAAGTATCTGCTGCCTCAAGTTACTTCGGTCGGGCACACAAATTCGATTCTTGAACCATACGGTTCCTTGTTCATCCTCCCGGAAGGACTTGTCCTTCCCTTTCTGAATCAATCCTTTAATTTCTTGGATTCCTTCATCCGTCTTTTGGGCTTCATGGATATCCTCCATCAAGGTTGGCTTAATCTCCAACGTGTTTGGAGTCATAGGACCACATAGTATCAAGTTAAGTTTAGCAAACTCTTCGCGTAAACTTTGGTTCATACCCTCCACTAGAGCATTTACGACAGCTTGCTTCCTGCTCAAGGCGTCTGCAACTACGTTCGCCTTGCCTGGATGATACTTGATACCAACATCATAATCTTTGACAAGCTCAAGCCATCTGCGTTGCCTGAGGTTCTGGTCGGGTTGCGTGAAGATATACTTAAGACTCTTGTGGTCTGTATATACCTCACACCTTTGACCAATCAAATAGTGTCTCCAGATTTTCAAGGCATGCACTACTGCGGCTAGCTCCAGGTCATGAGTGGGATAATTTTCCTCATGAGGTCGTAGCTGTCGTGATGCATAAGCCACAACCTTTCCTTCTTGCATAAGTACACATCCAATCCCACGTCTGGACGCATCGCAGTAAATGTCAAAACTCTTATAAATATCAGGGAGGACTAGAACAGGGGCTGTTGTCAGCCTTGTCTTCAATTCCTTGAAGCTGTCCTCACACTCAGTGGTCCAGATAAACTTCTGGTTCTTCTTTAATAGCTCTGTCATAGGCTTGGCTATTTTTGAGAAGCCTTCAATGAAGCGGCGGTAGTATCCCGCCAATCCAAGGAAACTACGGATTTCTGTCACCGTAGCTGGTGTCTTCCAATTTAAGACAGCCGTAACCTTGCCAGGGTCAACGGCTATACCATTTTCCGACAAGATGTGCCCAAGAAATCCCACCTCCTTGAGCCAAAATTCGCACTTGCTGAATTTGGCGTATAATTGATGGATTCTCAATCTTTCCAGAACAGCTCGAAGGTGTTGCTTATGCTCCTCTTCATCCTAAGAGTATATGAGTATATCGTCGATGAACACTACCATGAACTTATCCAGGAAGTCCATGAAAACTTTGTTCATCATGTTCATAAAGTATGCGGGAGCATTTGTCAGCCCGAACGCCATGACTGTGAATTCATACAGTCCATAGCGAGTAGTAAATGCTGTTTTGGGGATATCTTCTTTGCGGATCTTCAATTGGTGATATCCCGTCCGAAGGTCAATCTTTGAAAATACCCGGGCTCCACTTAATTGATCAAATAGATCATCAATTCGCGGCAGCGGGTACTTATTCTTGATAGTTACCTCATTGAGCTGTCGATAGTCTACGCACATCCGTAGACTCCCATCTTTCTTCTTCACAAACAGTACTGGTGATCCCCATGGTGAAATGCTGGGACGAATGTATCCCTTCTGAAGCAACTCGTCCAGCTGCTTTTTCAACTCGGCCAGCTCTGGACCTGGCATTCGATAATACTTCTTGTATATGGGGGCTGTGCCAGGAACTATTTCAATAGCAAACTCCAGTTCTCTATCTGGCAGCATTCCTGGTAATTCCTCCGGAAACATGTTCGGAAATTCACATACCACCGGAATCAAGTTCATATCAGTGGCAGTGGTGTGATATGCTGAGCCTTTTCTAGTTATCATTCGACTGGCTAGGAATTGGATCATCTGTCCAGCAGGGTTTACCAACGTTACCGTTCTGGTGGCACAGTTAATGCACACCTGGTGCGGGGTTAACCAATCCATTCCCAGAATTATATCCAATCCTGGGGAATCGATAGCAACCAAGGTGGCTGGAAATTGTACTCCATGAATGGAGATTTCTAGGCCCCTATATACAATATTGGTTCTGAGCATGGAACTGGGGGATTGTATCACCATGATTTTGTCCAAAACCGATGGGGAAAGATTATGCGAGTTGGCAAAACTCCGAGAAATGAACGAATGGGAAGCCCCGGAATCAAACAAAATAAGTGCAGGTATGTCATTAACAGTAAACATACCAAGTACGATGTCGGGGGCTTCGCATACTTCCTCGGCCGAGATGTGATGGACGCATCCGTGATGGACATTGCGGCGTCCAAGGTGGTTAACCTGCGACTTGGGGTCTGTTGGCTGCTTTCCAGCGTTGGCAGGACACTGTTTAGCATAGTGCCCGCTCTGTCCGCAGGTGAAGCAAGTATTGTTGCGGCGACAGTCTTCCGCAACAGGCTGCTTGGCGAGGGCTTTAGTCTGGGTGCCGAGCTTGTTGTTGTTACCGTTGTTGTTCCACACAGGCTTGCTCTCTGTTGGGACAGGTTGCCAACTGCGCAACTTCTGAGCATATGGTTCCTTATTATCCTTCTTTGGCTCGAATTTTCTTTTATGCTCATTGTTTACAAGCTTGTGTTCACATTCAGCGATGTAGGCCTTGTTCACCAGTGTCTGGAAATCAGCAAAATCCAACATACATAACTGGCACCAGAGGGCATGATTCAGTCCCCCGAGGAAGCGGTCTATCTTCCTTTCCTCCGTATCCACATCGTGAGGTGAGTATCGAGCCAAGTTATTGAACTTGTTCAAGTATTCTGCCACAGTCATACTCCCTTGCGTGAGGGACAGAAATTCCTTCTGCTTGATCTTCATAATTCCCGTGGGGATATGGTATTTGCGGAACAATTTCTTGAATCGCTCCCAAGTGATTTCTTCTCCGGTTGGCCACGTTAGCTTAGTATTATCCCACCAGATTGCGGCGGGACCTTCAAGATAGTGCGTAACAAATGGAACCTTGTCCGCTTCATCGCAGCGGGCAATTTCCAGTTTCTTCTCCATTGTTCTAAGCCAGTCATCTGCCTCAATAGGATCAACGCCTGGCCAAAGCTAGGCTGTTTGGTCCGCTGAAAATCTGTCAGCTTAGAGTGCACCCCGTTACCATTGTTTCGACCAACCACTGTCTGCATAGTTCTGAGGAACTCCATAAAGTCCTGGTTCCTCTTCTCTTCAAACATCCTCATGATTTGTTCAGTTGTAGGTGCTTGTGGTGGTGGAGGCGGTAAGTCTTCGGGCTCTTGCCCTTCCTGTCTGGCTGAGCGACGGACTGGGGTTCCATCACTGCCTTGACTGCCACTGCCTCTCTTCATCTAAATTTTGTTCCCAAAGCAAATACCGAATCGATGAGCAAGATCCATAAGGGTAAAATATAATTATGTGACACCCAAAAGAAATCATTAAGCAACGGCGAATAACAACATAATTATACAAGACATCCCAACATAATACATGGCAAGCTAGTAGTGGATAACATGATAAACTGCTCAAACGGCAGTTGACAAATGCAACGATGCATGCATAATTACTCCAACTCTAGTCTAGTGGCGTCGATGGCACGGACACTGCTCTTCTGAAGAGTCATCATCAGACCCTGAGTCTGAGTCAGAGTCAGAATTGATGATGTGGGTTACTGGGTCAAAGGAAACACGACGACGCTGACGAGACGTCTCCCCTTCCGCAGAAAAGGAAGCACGTCGCCTCAGCATCGGCGGAGCGGGAGTGGCGAGGAGCGAGGCCCACTCAGCTGGGGTCTCACGTCGGCTATCAGACGATATGCCTGATGGCCCAGAGGAACTAGAAGGCACGCTAAACATATGTGGGGGTGGAACTGGTGGCGAATACACTGGTGGAACTACAGGATGGGGTGCGGGAGTCATGCAGCAAGTGCCTCCTGCACACGATTAAGCTCCACAGCCAAGGATATGATCATGCGGTAACTGGCGTGAATATACTGGGATAACACACCAGCGGCACGATCAACCTCCGGATCGGTGGGTGAGAAAATGACTCGCCCTGTCGTAGGGGACAGGGTGGGGTAATAGAAGAAACCTGGGTGTGTCTGCATCTGGACCTCGTGATAGCGCAAGTCGGTGATGGCCTCCATGGCAGCAAACTGGATCGCCAACTCCGGAGTAGAAGCTACTCCACCCTTAGCAGAGCGAGAAGAGATTCCAATATCCGAGGTCGCGGTCAAGTAGGCCACTGCATGGTACTCATCCACTGACTCCGCCAGCTGATCCCGATAGACCTGGTACACCGGTTCTTCTCCGTAGGGATACAGCCAAAGCCAGACACAGCGAAGCAGAGCTGAGAAAGAGTGGGGCTCTGGCTCATAGGTGAAATGGAATGGAACCGGTGCCATCTACACTCACCATGGAAAGAGTTAGTAATATAAGGATGCATGATGCATGATATGCGCAAACAAATGCAACAAGCAATATGCACACTCAAGGTCCTATACTACTCGCAGTTCTAGCGCGTGTTACCTAGGGTGTCCTACAGTCAGCACGGCTCTGATACCAAGCGCGGTGGCACCCTGGCTCATAGAACCGGAATGCCAGTGTTCCCAGCCCAGAGATCATTGTCTTCTGGAAACACTCAACATCTTGGCACCAGAAACATAGCTGACTTTTATTGATAATAAAGAGTACAAGCTTACAAGACCCTCGAGGCCAGAGCACAACAAGTGCTATACAGTATGTACATTATTTATCAAACATGATGGGCCTCGGCATAACTTAGCGATACTACAGCGGAAAGCTAAAGCGTAGCGGAATATGGCAGCAACTCCATCCAAAGGGACACTGCTGTGGACACATCCTAGGCATTATAACACGAACCTCCAAGACCTGCGTCTTAGTCTTCTCCTGCATCTGGCATGATACGCCAGGTGAGTACTTTGAATGTACTCGCAAGCACATGACAACCAAATAATGCAGCAAGTAATAGCATGGCAATAAACATGTTGAGTCTTAAATGCTGAGATCACGGTCATCAACTTACTCATATCCGGGTTGCTTCACAACCCACGGAGTACTCCACCTCACTGAGTACTTCCGCACATAAGACAAGTTCTTTCATCAGTATCATTATTATGGTTGATCTCCTACAGAGGTCTGGACGAGCTGTCCAATTCCGTGGACACGGCTATTCGAATAGATTTAACACTGCAGAGGTTGTACACTTTACCCACACCACGGAACTCATGGCCTCGTACTCCCATTCGGGTGGACCAACGACGTTCCGACGAAACCTGTCTGACCCGTGACTCTTCCATCGTACCACCGGCCATCACACTCCTTCTTGGAGTCAAGCCCTGGGTGGCCCCGTGTCCTCAAGACACCTGCCACCGTCGTGGCCAAACTAACTGTCCCAAACGGGGACGCCGGCAAATAACTCAACTGGGCTCACAGAGTTATCGTCGTCTACCTGATCAGGGTAGCACGCACGCATAACCCTCCCTCTTTGGAGGTACTGGTGAAAGAGCACGCAGCCAGCCCAAGTCAAGGCCGTCCCATACCGGCAAATGTGGCTGCACGTTTTAACCCGGACAGGTGACTCTCGATCAACCAACTAAGTTTCGTTAAACATTCAGCAGGTTATCAACTCATGTGAACTTAGTTGGTCATCTTAGCCATCTATTAATTTACTTGGAATTACTTGGGGTTAAATTTAATATGCAAAATGCATATGAAAATGCAATGCTATGACATGCTTCAAAACATGGTTATCTTGGCTTGCCTTGGTCTGCTAAGTTGTTCAAAAACTCTGGTTCTTCAACTCCAAGGTTTTCACCTTCTGAAAATAATCAAAAACAGCAAAGAAAAATATCAAGCAACACTGTTTAATGTTCCAGAAATTCTGTGAGTAAAATAAAAATGTGAAACTTGGTGGAAAAATAGAGCATTGAGGTGTGGACCCAATGCAAAAAGAATCATTTGAATTGGACCTTTCTGTTAAAAGTTATTAACAGTCAAAGGACTCTGTTAAATCAGTTTTGTTTAAAAAATCAAATAAAACAAACGGAGTAACTGGGCCGGCCCACGTCGACATTGCACTGGCCCAGGGCCACTTACCCCTTCGTTTCAAACGAAACAGAGGAGGAAGAGGAGGCCGAGGGGGAGGCGGCACTCCGGCGAGCAGCGCCGGCGATCTGGTCGGCGGGAGGGGCTGGCGATGGGCGGGATGGAGGGAGCTCGGAGAGGCGGTTTGCCTCGTACCCGTGGCATGGCCGGGGATGCAGCGACGGCGTCGCCCCCTTCTTCTCCGGCGGCCGGCACTTTCGGGCGTCAGCGAACTCGTCTATTCCGACGAGGATTGGCCACAGCGATGGGTCGGGGAGCTCCACGGGACCTCACTGAGCTCACTGGTGGTCGTGGTGGAGGCGGAGGTGGATCAGAGAGGGTAGGAGGAAGAGAGGGCGGGTGGCGGAGCTCCGGTCGAGCTCGAGGCCAGGGGCCTCTATGCTTCGATTGGGGCTGCCAGGAGGAGCTTGGGTGGAGGAGGAGAGGGGTGAGGAACTCTGGGAGGCCGGGGAGGGGCTTTTATAGGCGGGGGAGCCGAGCGGCAATCTCTCCCGAACAATGGCGATGCGGGCCATGGCGACGGCGCTTGTACGCCTCGCTGGCTGGACGCGAGCGGCGACAAGACCGGAGAGGGCAGAGGGAGCATTCAATGCGGAGAGGACGAGGCGGGGAGAAGTGTACGCGCCGCACGTACAGTGTGGTCACGGGCCGAACATGGCGGCGGTGACGCGGCGGTCGGCGAGGGCCTCTTCGGCACAGGTGAGGTGACCTGAGGGGCTACGCGGCAGCCAGGGACCTAGTCGGCACGCGTGGACAAGCCATAGTGGCGAGGGAGCAGAGGGACGTGATGGCTCGGGCACGGGTGCTGTGCAGCGCGCGGCGACAGCCATGCCAGGCCCGTGCTCACCACGCCATCTTGCGCTCCACGGCCACTTTGCCCTGGCGACCTTGTCTGGCGTGTCGACCATGCTCCATTCACATCACCTGAGGCTCTGGTTTGGCTTGAAGTGGTCTGTGCTGAGAGGTTTCATCAATAACAGTTTCTGACAGAAACATGAAGGGGCTTCTGGAGCTTAGGAGAAGATGAGGGGGAGCCAATAAGCTTGTCTGGTGTGATTCTGGTTGAATGAACGACAAGCTGACCAAGTTTGAGCTCATTTGGTTGAAGTTTGAGGGTAGCTCATGTGAAATGCACAAAACTGGCCTGAATCTGCAAATGGAAGTACTGATCAAAAGATAATTCTTGGAGAGCTGAAAATTTGTGGAGAGTGCTCATTTGGTGTTGTCTCATTGCTGTAAAAATTTGGTAGCAATTGGACAAACCAAAAATGCACTTCCTTCACAATGGCTGGTTCTGGACAGAGAGGAAAATGGATTTTTAAGCAAAATATTTGAACATGGCCAAGGAATGTTTTTGAATATTTGGTGGAGATATGGTCCAAGGGATTTTTAGGAATTAATTGAGAAGTTTAGGAGCATCAAAACTATAGGTTGCTTCACAACCTATGCCAATGCCCTAATTTCCCAATTAAAAGAAAAAAAAAGCTTTTGAAAATGATTTGAATGGAAATTTGAGTACTTGAGGTTCCTGGCAGAACATTTGCAAGATGATGAGGCTAGGAACCACTTGGCAAAGATTCAAAAATGACCACGTCCATGTGAAAGAATTTGAAATCCATTCAAATTCAAATAAAGTCAAGTCAAATTTTGAAAAGAAAACGTTGGCAAAAATCAGGGTGTCACAGCCATAGGCTCTATAAGATATGCCATGCTATGTACCGCACCTGATGTGTGCCTTGCCATGTGTCTGGCAAGGGGGTACAAGAGTAATCCAGGAGTGGATCACTGGACAGTGGTCAAAATTATCCTTAGAAGAATAAGGAAATGTTTCTCGGTTATGGAGGTGATAAAGAGTTCGGCGTAAAGGGTTACATCGATGCAAGCTTTAACACTAATCCGGATGACTCTGAGTAGAGTTTCTCGGTTATGGAGGTGATAAAGAGTTCGCCGTAAAGGGTTACGTTGATGCAAGCTTTAACACCAATCCAGATGACTCTGAGTAGCAAACTGGATACGTATAGTGGAGCGGCCGTTTGGAATAGCTCCAAGTGGAGCATGGTAGCAGTTTCTATAGTATGACATAAAAATTTGCGAAGTACACGCGGATCTGAATGTTGCAGACCCGTTGACTAAAACCTCTCTCACAAGCAAAACATGATCAAACCCAAGAACTAATTGGGTGTTAATCACATGGTGATGTGAACTAGATTACTGACTCTAGTGCAAGTGGGAGGCTATTGGAAATATGCCCTAGAGGCAATAATGAATTAGTTATTATCATATTTCCCTGTTCATGATAATCATTTATTATCCATGCTAGAATTGTATTGACCGGAAACTCAAATACATGTGTGGATACATAGACAACAACATGTCCCTAGTAAGCCTCTATCGGACTAGCTCGTTGATCAAAGATGGCTATGGTTTCCTAGCCATGGATATGAGTTGTCATTTGATAACGGGATCACATCATTGGGAGAATGATGTGATGGACAAGACCCAAACTATAAACGTAGCATGTGATCGTGTTAAGTTTATTGCTATCGTTTTCTGCTTGTCAAGTATATGTTCCTATGACCATGAGATCATGCAATTCACTGACACCGGAAGAGTACCTTGTGTGTACCAAACATCGCAACGTAACTGGGTGACTATAAAGGTGCTCTACAGGTATCTCCGAGGGTGTCTGTTGAGTTGGCATGGATCAAGACTGGGATTTGTCACTCTGTATGACGGAGAGGTATCTCAGGGCCCACTCGATAATACAACATCATAATAAGCTTGCAAGCAATGTGACCAATGAGTTAGTCATGGGATCTTGTATTACAGAACGAGTAAAGAGACTTGCCGGTAACGAGATTGAACTAGGTATGGAGATACCGATGATCGAATCTCGGGCATGTAACATACCGATAGACAAAGGGAACTGCATACGGGATTAGCTGAATCCTTGACATTGAGGTTCGACCGATAAGATCTTTGTAGAATATATAGGAACCAATATGGGCATCTAGGTCCCGCTATTGGTTATTGACCGTAGAGGTGTCTCGGTCATGTCTGCATAGTTCTCGAACCCACAGGGTCTAAACACTTAACGTTTGGTGACGATATAAGTATAGTTGAGTCATTATGGTGGTTATCGAAGGTTTTTCGGAGTCCCGGAAGAGATCCCGGACATGACGAGGAACTCTGCAATGGTCTGGAGGTGAAGATTGATATATTGGACGAAGGGTATTGGAGTCCGGAATTGTTCCGGGGGTACCGGGTGATGACCAACATGACCGAAAGGGGTTTTGGGGGGTCCCGGCAAGTCTTGGGGGGCCTCATGGGCCAAGGGGATGTTGCAAACCAGCCCACTAAGGGTCTGAGCGCCCCCTCACCCCATCTCACTTAACCAGGAGGGTTGGGGGCGCCCCCTAGGGCTTCCCACCACTTTGGCAAGGGGGCCAAGTCTCCTAGGGGGCAAAACCCATCTAGGGTTTCCCTCTTGTGGCCGCCGGCCCTAGATGGGATCCCCTAGGGGCGCCCCCCTCTTCCCCTTCCCCCTATATGTAGAGAGGTAGAGAGAGGGCAGCCACACCCTAGAGCACCCTTCTATGCCATGGCGCTGCCTCTCCTCTCCCTCGTCCCTCTTCCTCTCCATAGTGCTTAGCGAAGCTCTGCCGAGATTTCTCCACCGCCACCGCCACCACGCCATCGTGCTGCCGGAGGACTCAAGCTACTACTTCACCATCGCTTATTGGATCGAGGAGGTGAAGGCGTCATCAAGCCGTACGTGTGTTGAATGCGGAGGTGCCGTCCGTTCGGCACTTGGATCGGGAGTTCACGGGACGGATCGTGATGGGATCGCGAAGACGTTCGACTACATCAACCGCGTTTCTTAACGCTTCCGCTTAGCGATCTACAAGGGTATGTAGATGCAATCTCTCCTCTCGTAGATGGTCATCTCCTAGATTGGATCTTGGTGAGCGTAGGAAAAATTTTGTTTCCCATGCAACGTACCCCAACACAACGATGAGAAATTAAAGAAGATACCAAATATGGAACAATCCCTCCTAACGAAGCTTCACCAGGGATTCTTGTTCCCGGGCCGGCATGAAATCAAATATCCTCGACTGTGGCAACACCCGGCAATGAAGAAGATAAACAGACGTGCCATGGGCAAGTTTAGCGGCATGTTGTCCGCCTGGAAGGTAAGGGTGAAACATCGGATCATCGTCAAATAGGAACCCTACTCAGAGATGGTAAAGGATAATCCGACAATTACGGAAGAGCAGTTCGAAATATTCAAGAAGGCTTGCATTGCCGAAGCTGCCAAAGAAAAGTCAGAGTACATGAAGGGGCTTCAAGAGAGGAACATGGGGTGCCACCACCTCGGAAGCCATGGTTACGCGGGGAAGAGGCCCATATAGGCCAAGGAGGACGCGGAACGCGAAAGTCTGGGGATCCCAGACCCCTTGGCAGAGTTCACCGTCCCACGGGAGCGTGACATCATCAGGGCCCGGTACCATTGGGACTGAGTCAAGAAGGTTTTCGATACAGACGCAGTCACGAAGGAGTTCATGAGACTGCTGATAATTATTAATTTACCCCCTAATTTGAGCTTCTGATCAATTCGAATGCACATTTAGTCACATTTGTAAACGATCCACATTCCTTTTGCAGAAAGAGCAGCACAGGATTGCGGCCGAATGCAACTCACCGTTTGAGGCGTTGGCGAGGCCCAAGTGGGACACCCCATTCAACCCGGTCCTTGAACATATTGAAAGGACTCCCGGTGGACACTCGGCCGTCGTATGGACACGTGCACGGCGTCGAAGATGGCGCCACATGGAAGAAGTACTACCGTGAGACCATCGAGGAGAGAAATGAAAGACGGAGGTTAAACGAAGAGAACATCGACAAGAAGGTTGAGATTGCGGTTGATAAGAAATCAGCTGAGACAGTCAAAGCAGCGGTAGCTGCCGCAAGAGAGGAAATGGCAGCTTCGTATAGTGTCTTGATTCTGGCTATCGTCAGTTGGAGCAAGCAAAATCCAGATAAAGAGGCAACGGACTTTCCCCCTTCCAACTTCTTCGGGAGCAGCTCGTTTAGCGTTGCACTAGCACCTGCTCACACAACCACACCTGCTCATAGCAGCCCGTCCTCCGTCTCTGGCGTGCTCGGCGGGGCATCATCTTTGGCTGAGCTTGACGCCCTCACGGTACCTGTCACACCGGCCCTCTTCAATATAGGTATAATCTCCTGTTTCCGTTGCCTTTCGGATGTCTCACGCCGCTGACATGTCTTTGCAGGCCGACGTAACCCCGTGCACCATACTGTACACCATCAGCGGCCAGAAGGTGGACGTTGGAAAGGAGACGATAGTGAAGCCGAAGGAAGAATTGTTCCATAGCCGGCCGATCCCCCCGACGTCTTCAAGGTTTCCGTGGCCAGTGTCAAACCAGCCCACGAGAATTTGGCTGCTCCAGTAGCACTAGGGGGAGATGACGACGAGACCCCACGGCGGCTTGGCGATTGCAAGAGTTGGGTCCTGTTGTGGCCGAAGAGTCTGCTTCGTCTGGAGGCGGCCGGGAGCACACCCACGACCACGCAGCCTCAGCAAGGTATGAACACCAACACCCCACCTACCCAATTAGTGTCGCCTGTCGTGCTGGTTGATAGCGGACGGCGTGAGGAAGAGGCTCCATTAGTGGCTGATGACGTCGCCGCCATCGAAGAAGCAATGCATGATGCCATCGACGAGGATGACGATGACCCTCTACAGTATCTCAATACCGATGCCTATGACGACGGAGGATTAACAGCTCAGCAGTATGAGTACTCAGGGTTTGAGCGTGATGAGTTCGTGCCTAAATTGCCGGAGGATGAACGTATGATAGGCTCACTTCCAGTAGCAAAGAAGCATAGGAAGATATCGAAGAAAGGCAAAGCTGCTTCTATGAGCCAGCCGCCTCGGGTTGAAGACCGTATACCTATCATACGTGCGGCGAAATACCATATCCCCGGTGATCCGATCCTACCTAAGGTAGCGGTAGAGGCCATATACGGCGATCTAAGGAGACTTCATGACGATGTGCTGCGGAGAGAGAAAAGCTTGATTGCCTCGAAAAATCCAGGATGCCCGCTCTACGTAGTTCACGTGCCGCAGCAGATGTTGTACGTCGACACATTCCCCGCGGAAAAGTTCTTCCTTTGATTCTTTTACTTCTTCGACATGTTTCACTTGAAAAGGCTGGATTTTACATTTGTCCGCGTTTTTGCCTTGTACATGCACTACATCATCAGGATTGAGCAAATACCTTATATCTGTGTCGTTGCCCGTACTTCATGCATGAGGGCTTCTTGGCAGTCTGCCTAAAGCACCATGAATACGCGAGTAACTACATCGCCGATTTCATGGTCGGCAATAAGGACAAGGAGACGATTCTCGTGCCTTATCATCCCATGTAAGTCATCCGCGGATATCCTTCCTTCGATTTCAATCATTCATTTGCACGCGTGGAGGCTAATTTGAGGTGTACTTATTTTGCGCAGCGACGGGCGCGCCGCCCTCATCATCCTTTACCCCCAATTCTCCCACGCTCTTTACTTGGACTCGTCGAAGAACATGAAGAAAAAGGATTACACCCACATCAAGTCTGTTCTCGACAGTGCTATCTTAAGCTACGGCCTACGGGGTGGAAAGATCACGATCAAGAAGACAAGGAACCGTGTGCCCGCCTTCAGCCATAAGACCGACTTCTGCTGCATCCAACAACCGAGTGGTACTCTCAGTGATGGATTATGTGTCCTCCACTACATGCTGGAATACAGACAGGATCACCTGAACCTTCGCATGTCACCTAGATCCGGTGATGCCAATATTCTGCAATGGGCAAAGAAACTAGAAGATGTCCCGGATCATCGAGTCCGAGCTGAGTTCGATCACATCCAGCGTGAACTTGCCCAAATCATCATGAAGGAGGTCCTCGAAAAAACAGGGCTGTTCTACAAAGAAGGGCAAATGTCGCGGGAAGACGTCCGAACACGCGCAGCCGCTCAGCGTCTCGACCTGAAGCCTTTCACTTTGCTCGGGGACTATCTCCCTGATTTGGATGGATGGCACGACATGTTGGAGTGATTGACGATATATGACAATGTGTACGTTTAGTCCATACTTTCTCTATGATGAAACTTTAAGTTATGCATGATGAAACTTTGTGATGTAATTAAACCATCCTCCTCAACTAGCGAAGATTACCTAGTTAGGGCATTTTGGGTACGATTAACTTTGTTATTTATGCTTATGATATGTTACTTCTATTTTTGCCAACTCTGTCTCTTTCTGTTCCTCAACTATATATGTTGCATACTATCGACTCATGTGACGATGCAGGTACATAGATCATCGATGGCGAAGAAGTGCTACGCCAAGAGTATACGACGAGTGGCCTGAGTGTCAGGCCCAGGTGTACCGGTTTCCGAGCGACAGCCAGAGAGGGTTCGATAGCAGAGCCGAAGCGGAAAATAGTTAGTTTAGGTTCACGCTAGTGCGAGAGAGGGATCCGAACCGGCGCCTCAAGAAGTACTACATTATGTATGATGAGACATGTCAGTTAACTTGTATCGCTATATCGTGATTATGATGTGACGACATGATTTGTGTTGGATATGATGAGACTATTATGTGTATGATATGATGAGCATATTGCATGTTTATGATATAATTAGAATACTGTATAAAACCTGTACAAAAACATCGCAAATGCGTAGCAAAAAAAAGATATGTGAAAATATAGTAGTAGGGCTCTTTAGCGCTGGACAGGAAAACGCTACTGCTAAGCCACTTAGAAGTAGCGCTAGTATTGACAGCGCTACTGCTAAGTGGGTATACTAGTAGCGCGGGTCAAAACACGCTACTGCTAAACGTTAGCTGTAGCGCCGTATCAGTAGCGTGGAACCCCGCGCTACTGATAGCCCTTAGACCCACGCTACTGCTAGGCTTTTCCCTAGTAGTGCGGTTGCCCACGAACCGGGACTAAATCCCTGCCACATGGCCAGCAGCGCGCGCCGGGGGCTGGGGACCTTTAGTCTAGGTTGGTGACACCAACCAGGACTAAAGGTTTAGGGGTCTAGGGTTTTAGGGTTTATGATTTATAGTTTATTTTTCCTTTTCGTTTTGTGTTTTCCATTTAATTATTTTTCATTTCCAACATATTTTACGCTACTACAGTCATCAAGTGCCACTGCTACTACATACTGTACACGTCATATATAATAGAATTTCTCGTACGACCAATCATATATCATAGAATTTCTCGTACGACCATGCATACACACACACACACATATATATATATATATATATACAATTTGGTACATACAATTTCGCCTACAATTTGCAGATCATTACATGCAGGCATTATTTGTAATGGTATTCTCCTTCGGGATCTATGACCTGGTCAAGCAAAAATCCCGCTATTTCCTCTTGAAGTGCTCGTATGCGGTCCGTTGGTAGGAGCTTATCCCGCATCTCTTGCATCTTTAAAGAAGGAGATCAATATGAAAATATTAGTTGTGTGTATATATATTAGATCATGATAAAAAGAATTGTGAATTGTGTTTACGTACGTCAAGATTTCTTCCACTTTTGCTCCTTTGTGTCATAAAGCGAATGTTCTCGCAAACGTAGTATGCACATAAATTATTCCCCGACGCCTGCCTCATGCACTTTACGAGAATAGAATTCAATCACATAATAATTAATCAAGCATGATAATGGTATTGAAACTAAAATTAAAGAGATGCGTGGACGTAGCTAGTACTACTTAATTACCTTGGGTCGCACCCATTTCAGCTCTTGTTTCCATGGGCCGCGAACCTCTTTGATGAACTTTTGCCAAACCCTGCCCGCCGGCAAAGAAAATGAATAAAGGAGTTATTAATTAGTTTATATCAGGAAATGAACTAAAGAGGCCGACATAGTGCGATAATGATTGAAATTACCCGTCGAGCATCCCCTTCACGTTTAAGTATTCTTTAGATTCTTTAAGTAGTGAGTCCAGTACTTTAACTTTTGCCTTGTCAACTTCAATGATTAGCAGGATCCGGTGGAAACTGCATGCGCAAACGTTTGTATAATTAAGCGGGTATGTGCATAACTCATCAACTACACTTATTAACGTCTAGTAAGCAAAATAGAATTTGTAGTAGAAGGCAGTAACACTCACCCGAAGTTGTAAGGAAGTAGTATTTCTGGTTGGGTATTTAGTTGCTTCAAAAACTCTAGCAAGCTTCTCTCTATGTCTTTTTGCTGATTTCCCACACACCTTCATTAACGGTATTTGGGTCAATGAACCCAATGCCATAGACTCTATCTCTTTTCATTTCATAAATCTTCATTCTGCATAATACCACAGAAAAGAATATAGTGAGGATAATTACAGGCAATGAACGAGCACAGCTAGAGACTTAAATTGTAGAAAGAAATCATTTACAGACAATAGCAACTGACGAGAGATTTGTCGAGTGCATCTTGATTAAATAACTGAAACATTTCTTGAAACTCAACCCACAAATCTTTTTCATGGAAGTAATGCTCTGCCTTGACTTTCACCATGAGGCTCTCTCGCCCGTTCTTTATTTCTCTCAGGTACCAGTCATGCAATATGCGCATTTTAGTTGATAGAAACGGGACCTCCTCAGGCCTGACCAGAGGTTGGCCGGGGACATATTTCCATGCTACTTCCTCCTCTTGAATCTTGGGGAGTTCCTCGATGCCTAGGAGTTGTTCAACAGTGACACCGGCCTCTCTAGCCATCTCTCTATGAGCTTCGGTTATTACCGGCTGATCGGTGGTACTCACAATGAGTGGGGGGATCGACTGCACTGCCTGTTCTCCCAGCTGGGGAACAGTTTTCCCGCATTTATTACTACCTGTTGTACTGCTCGACTCCTTATCTTTTTGTGCATGATATGACTTCTTAATAGAGTTCTCATAGTCTAAGTCCGTTCTCTTCACAGCCGGTTGAGCCATATCCACAAAGTGTTGTGTGACTTCCTCAGGTATTTTCTCCTTTGGCGGCGGGGGCGGTTTCTTCGCAAAAAAGGCCTTCACTTCGGCATCCACTATGGCATTGTTTTCCTCGTCACTCCTGTCGTTAGCCAACTTCCTTTTGGCAGGAGGAGAGGCTTTCTTGCTTGGTGCTCTCTTCCGCTTTGGAGAAGGCTGACGCGCCCGAGATCGATATGGCGGACTCGCGCTGATGGGCTCCGTCTCGGGGTGGGGTGGAGTCGGCTGACGCGGTGGCAGACTAGCGCCACACTCCGTCTCGGGCAGGGTTGGAGTCGGCTGACGTGGCGGACTTGGAGGAAGAGTCGGCTGACGCGGCGGACTTGGAGGAGGAGTCGGTGGCCTTGGAAAGACGATGCAATCCTTTCTCCATAGAATGATAGCACGTATGGCGTCTCCCAGTGTGCGCTCGTCTTGACCTCCAGGAATGTCAAGCTCTAGTGTGTCATCTGCCGACATCACTTCATCCTCCCCGACATGAGCATAGCCAGCTGGAATCGGATTGCCATGGAAGGTTGCTTCAAGGGGATTTGGTATAGCATAGCCGATCGCCACCTTCATAGATATGTTCTTCAGTTTCTTGTGTAGCTCACAAGGTGTCATATCTTTGATATCATCCACGGGGTATCTAGCCAGCAGTGCATCATCGGCCGGTACCCCCATGGAACCCACACTGCTTTTCGGCCTAGATGGGACGGTGCTATCCAATGCTGGATCTGCTTGCTGCTGCCGCTGCCTTTCCTGGCTAAGTGTGTCGATCTGCTCCTGCTGTCGCATGAAAGCGCATTCCAACTCCGCGTGCTTTGATTCTACCTGTTGAAGGCGGTCTGCTTCCTGCTTCCTCTGCTCCTCCTCCAGCTTCTTCTACTCCTCCTCCTGCTTCTTCTTTCTCGCACGGCTTATGTAAGTGGGGTTCAACTCCGCAAACCCCTCAACCCACAGAACAACGCCTTTGCCTCATGTTCGTCCCGGGTGTTCAGGATTCTTCAGGGCGCGTGTAAGCTCGTCGTTCTCTCTCTCGGGCTTGAACACCCCCATTCGAGCCTCTTCTATTACTTTAAGTAAAGCGTCAGAGGCTTCTTTAAGAGTTGCCCGCTCCAAAATCTCCCCTGTCTTTGGGTCCAACTTTCCCCCATGCGCATAAAACCAAGTCCTGCACCTGTCGGCCAACCCAATGTTTTTGGAGTGACCCCATTAGCAATCATCTGTTCCTCAGATTAATCCAACTTAGGTCGGCCGACCTGGTAGCCACCTGGCCCAGAACATGGTGAAACTTTTTTTTCGCAGCATTAATCTTGTTTTTCCTCGACCGTTCCTTAGTTTCTTTCGATTCCTTGAACTTCACAAAAGAGTCCCGGTGATCTCTTGCCTTCTCCTGTGTTCCAGTGAATGCTGGAGTCTGCTTTCCTGCTGCTTCGTAGTCGGCCCATATTCTTTTCTTGTGGTTGCAGAATTGTGTGGCCATCTTCTTAAAAGCACTCTTCTTAACTAGCTCCTGTTGTGCATCTGTGAAATGCTCTGGTAGGCTGAAATGTGACATGAGCGTTTCCCAAAGTAGATCATTTGCTCTTTCGTCAACAAAACTAACATCTCGATCTCCCTTTGGCTTGTTCCATTCTTGAACAGAGATCGGGATTTGGTCCCTGACAATAACTCCGCACTGACGAGGAAATTTGTCCGCATTCTTTTTAGGAGCAAGCGGTTCGCCACATGGTTTGATCTCATCGATGTTGTACTTTATGCAAGGCTACAATCTTTTGGCCGGGCCTCGTACTGCCCTGCTTGTAGAAGATTTGCTCGATCCGGAGAGCAAAAAGAAGAAAGATCGATTTGTTCAGATACCTCACCAGAGGCCATATATATACCTCACCGGTCTTCGTTAATTGAAGATCATTTCCTTCGCCATCATTGTTTGTGTGGCCTTCGTCTATTGGTTCTTCCTGAAATATTCCCTCACCGGAATTGTTCAGATATTGTGAGCCATCATCTTTGAATTCAGGTTCACCCTCAGCTGGGTTTCGGATCATGTTGAACATGATCTCGTCTTAATCATGGTCATCTCTGCCGCTAGCATCCATAGCTTAACTAATCCAGAAGAAAGATAAAACAATTTAGTATTCAAATTAGAATGCATCTCGAATAATATCACTAATACATACATCATCGAATATTATCGAATATAATCTCGAATAACATCACTAATACATCTTGAATAATCCAGTTCATGCATCATCGAATATTATCGAATATAATCTCGAATACATCTCGAGTATTATCACTAATACATCTTGAATATTATCATATCACATCACTAGCTAATACAGATCGAATATTAGTGAATAATCTAGTTCACTCGCGGTTCCTGAGGTGCGGGCGGTGGACACCCAAAGAGAAGGAACCATCACAGGATCATAGCTCGGGTGAGATCCCTGAAGAACCTGCCAGGTATTGGAGAACCTGACGTCCAACGCAACCATGTAGTGATGGACGTGCTCGTCCTCCTCCCTGACATGACGACGTACGACCTCCTCGGGGGCCGGCTGCCTCCGCACCGATAGTGGCCCACACGACCGCCACCAAAGACGCTACGGGTCGACGATGGGAGCCCGGTTCCTCACCAAGATGCGCGCCCCGGAAGGTAGCACCTCCCAATGCCAGCCCGGTGGAGCCTAGTCCCGGACATGGCGCCTCTGAAGCAGGTCATCGCCAACGAGTCGACGACGAGGATGCGGGCCAGGCATCGTCGACTTCGAGAACAAATTCTTATGAAAACAAATTCCTATATGCAATAATTGTCATTTTATTATGCTACTCATATTTAATAAACTTTTACAACTATATAGTAGATGGGAAAATTTGAACAACATTTTATATCCATTGATCCAACACTTGAACACCCCTAATATTCCTTGCTCAAAAAATTCTGAAACTATTTTAAATAGCATTTGCAATTTTTGAAATGCTTCTGTTGCATTACAACTATTTTAAATAATTCTTTTAAAATTCCACAAGAAATTATGAGGGGTCATGTGATGCCTATAGATCATTTTTATGCAAGAACCCAACTAGGTCTTTTGAAAATTTTGAGCAAAATATCCTCTTTTCAATTATGTCCCATTCCTAGGTTATAACTACAACCATAATATTCGTTGCTCAAAAAATTCTGAAACTTTTCCCACTTATATTCCTTCTAACAAAACTCTTAAGTCTAGAAGACCAACTCCATTAGCATAACTTAAGTTCACCAAATAATTCCTTGTACTTTCTGTCCAGAACTGAATTCTGGTAAAAATTGCACTTGCAAGTTTTTCTTTCTGTCAAACTAGCCCCACCACCATCTTTATCATCTAAGGATACACCATCCTAGAAATTTCCAGCTCCAATGGAGCAAGCTAGCATGACCGGGCATGGCCGGAGATAGTCGTCACCGCCCCCAACGCCAGCGCGCCCGAGCTACACCTGGTGGCGGGTTCGGCCATGGCAAAAAAGACGGCAAGGCGAGGAAGAAGAGGGGAAGGGCGCAGGCAGAGGTCACCTGGGAGGCGCAAGAGGGTCCGGTGATGGCTTAGGAGCTGCAGGCTCGCCGGAATCGGGGACGGCGATGAGCGGTTGGGCGTCGGGTCTCGGGGAGGAGGCGCGGGCGGGCGGCGTTGGGGGTGGCGACGATCTCTAGCGTCGCGGGAAGCAACAGCGATCTCTGGCGCAGCAGCCTGGCGGCGTCCTCTGGTTCGGCGTCGAGAGAATGGAGAGGGTGGGGGGAAAATTTTGTAAGTGTTGCTTATATACGAAACCCCTTTAGTCCTGGTTGGTGCCACCAACCGGGACAAAAGACACCCCTTTAGTCCCAGTTGGTGGCTCGCACCGGGACTAATGGGGGGCCTTTAGTCCCGGTGCGAGCCACCAACCAGGACTAAAGGTCTGGTGCTGGCAGGTGAGGTGCGGTGGAAGTTTAGTCCCACCTCGCCAAGCGAAGGGGGCTCGCACCAGTTTATAAGCCCCGCTGCGGCTTCCCTTTTGAGCTCCTCTCTAAAGCAGGCATGTGTGGGCCTAACCAACCTCTCACTGCCCTGTGGGGCCTACTTGCCCTGCGGGCCTGCATCCTAGCCCAGATATAGTTGGGTTTCTAGTCATATGCAGGCCATGGTTGCCTAGTAGGCGGGCATTTTTTTATTTTTTATGTTATTTTTTGCATATGTTATGTTAATTTTTTGACCATCTACAAATCACATCCTAATTTTTATACACTCACTTATGTTAAAATAAGTTTAAAAAATGAAATGCCTTTGTAACAGATAAGTTTTCGTCCGAAACCCTGATACTTCGAAAGAGATTATACATTTTGTACATGAAGTGCATCCAGTATTTGCCATAACCCTCTCAACTTTTTAGCACATGCTATGTGGGTGAAATGATGATACCATGCCAAGTTTCAACCTTTTCAGAGTTCATTTGTAGTGCTTTTCAATTTCAGGGTCATTTAGCTCAAAAAAATCAATAAAATGCATGAAAAATAGCAAACGAAGTTAGAAAGTGTTCAAAATTGATGACGTGGATTTTAATGGTGCATATTGAATGCACAAAAAGTCTGGAGTTCAAATAAGTTAAAAAAAATGAAATGCCTTTGTAATAGATGAGTTTTCGTTCGAAACCCTGATACTTCGAAATAGATTGTCCATTTTGTACACGAAGTGCATCCAATTTTTGCCGTAACCCTCTCAACTTTTTAGCATATGCTATGTGGGTGAAATGATGATACCATGCCAAGTTTCAACCTTTTCAGAGTTCATTTGTAGTGCTTTTCAATTTCAGGGTCATTTAGCTCAAAAAATCAATAAATGCATGAAAAAAAGCAAACAAAGTCAGAAAGGGTTCAAAATTGATGACATGGCTTTGAATGGTGCATATTGAACGCACAAAAAGTCTAGAGTTCAAATAACTTTAAAAAATGAAATGCCTTTGTAACAGATGAGTTTTCGTCCGAAACCCTGATACTTCGTAAGAGATTGTCCATTTTGTACACGAAGTGCGTCCAGTTTTTGCCGTAACCCTATCAACTTTTTAGCACATGCTATGTGGGTGAAATTATGATACCATGCCAAGTTTCAACCTTTTCAGAGTTCATTTGTAGTGCTTTTCAATTTCAGGGTCATTTAGCTCAAAAAAATCAATAAATGCTTGAAAAATAGCAAACGAAGTCAGAAAGTGTTCAAAATTGATGACGTGGATTTTAATGGTGCATATTGAACACACAAAAAGTCTGGAGTTCAAATAAGATTAAAAAATGAAATGCCTTTGTAACAGATGAGTTTTCGTCCGAAACCATGATACTTTCAAAGAAATTGTCCATTTTGTACACAAAGTGCATCCAGTTTTTGCCATTACCCTCTCAACTTTTTAGGACATGCTATGTGCGTGAAATGATGATACCGTGCCAAGTTTCAACCTTTTCAGAGTTCATTTGTAGTGCTTTTCAATTTCAGGGTCATTTAGCTCAAAACCAAAATCAATAAATGCATGAAAAATAGTTAAATGTTTTGTTTGGACATAATTGCATTCATTAAGTCCTACCTAATGTTTCTTCGCTTTTCAAATGCCAAAACACATATACCCCTAACTATTACAAAGATTCCCTCCGGTTTGTCCGAAGTGGGACTTTCTAGATAAGTCTGGAAACTCACTAGAGAAGACGGTGAAGCCGGTCACATCCCAGATTGGGATCTTGGGGTATAAAACTTTTTCTTCGCATGTGTCCCTTTGCGCCGTAACCATGGACAATCTTCATCATTTAACAGGATGCTTGGGTCAATCTTCATTGTGGAGGGAGCAATTTCATGAAACGTTTCATAATCTTCTGACATGTCTATCTTTTCCTCCACTCCCACGATGTTTCTTTTCCCTGAAAGAACTATGTGGCGCTTTGGCTCATCGTATGATGTATTTGCTTCCTTATATTTTCTTTTTCTCGGCTTGGTAGACATGTCCTTCACATAGAAAACCAGCGCCACATCATTGGCTAGGACGAATGGTTCGTTTGTGTACCCAAGATTGTTGACATCCACTGTTGTCATTCCATACCGCAGGTCTTCCTTTACGTCGCCTCCTGTCAGATTGACCCATTTGCACCAAAACAAAGGGACCTTCAATTCATGTCCATAGTCAAGTTCCCATATCTCCTCTATGTAACCATAATATGTGTCCTTTGGCCTATTGGTGTTTGCTGCATCAAAGCGGACACCATTGTTTTGGTTGTTGCTCTTCTTATCTTGGGCGATCGTGTAAAATGTATTCCCATTTATCTCGTACCCTTTGAAAGTCAATATAGTCGAAGATGGTAATTTGGCCAGCAAGTACAGCTCATCTGCAACAGTGTTGTCATGCATGAGACGTGTCTGCAACCAACCGCCGAAAGTCCCCGTGTGTTCACGTGTAATCCAGTCGTCAGACTGCTCCGGGTGTTTGGAGTGTAGAATATTCTTGTGTTCCTCGATATACGGAGCCACCAAGCTGGAATTTTGTAGAACTGTGTAGTGTGCTTGCGCCCAAGAATGCCCGTCCCTACATATTACTGAATCCTTTCCTAGCGTGCCTACACGTGTGTTGGGTAACGTAGTAATAACTCAAAAAAATTCCTACGCATCACCAAGATCAATCTATGGAGAGACTAGCAACGAGAGAGAGAGGAGTGCATCTTCATACCCTTGAAGATCGCGATGCGGAAGCGTTGCACGAACACGGTTGGAGGAGTCGTACACGCAGCGATTCAGATCGCGGTCGATTCCGATCTAAGCACCGAACAACGGTGCCTCCGCGTTCAACACACGTGTAGCCCGGTGACATCTCCCGCGCCTTGATCCAGCAAGGAGGAGGGAGAGGTTAGGGAAGACAGCTCCAACAGCACGACGGCGTGGTGGTGGAACTTGCAGTTCTCCGGCAGGGCTTCGCCAAGCTCAAACGGAGGAGGAGGAGGTGTTGGAGAGGGGGAGGGCTGTGCCAGGGGATAGGTTGTGGCCTCCCTCCCACTCCTCCACTATTTATAGGCTGGGGGGAGAGGGGGCCGGGCCCCTAGATCCCATCTAGGGTTGGGGGCGGCGGCCAAGGGGGGGAGGAGTGCCTCCCAAGTCAAGTGGAGGCCCTTCCCCTTAGGGTTTCCCCTCTCCCATGCGCATGGGCCTTAGGGGGGCTGGTTCCCCTAGCCCATTAAGGCTAGGGCGCCCCCTTACAGCCCATGCTGCTGTATTGGACGTGGTGGAACACTTTTCGGACTTCCGGACCCCTCCGGAATCCTCCGGAACCTTTCGAAAGCTTCCCGGTACAATACCGAAAAAACCCGAACTTTTTTCGGAACCCCAATAACAACTTCCCATATATGAATCTTTACCTCCGGACCATGTCGGAGACTTCATATCTCTCGACCTGGGCATGAGCTTGGAAAACCATTTTCAGCTCTTGGAACATCTCATATGCTCCGTGTTGCTCAAAACACTTTTGGAGCCCCGGTTCTAAGCTGTAAAGCATGCCACACTGAACCAGGGAGTAATCATCACTACGCGACTGCCAGGCGTTCATAACGTCTTGAGTTGCTGGGAAAACAGGTGCGTCACCTAGCGGTGCTTCAAGGACATATGCTTTATTGGCAGCTATGAGGATAATCCTCAGGTTACGGACCTAGTCCGTGTAGTTGCTACCATCGTCTTTCAGCTTGGTTTTCTCTAGGAACGCGTTGAAGTTGAGGGCAACATTAGCGTGGGCCATTTGATCTACAAGTCATATTGAAAAGATTTTAGACTAAGTTCATGATAATTAAGTTCATCTAATCAAATTATTCAATGAACTCCCACTCAGATAGACATCCCTCTAGTCATCTAAGTGATACATGATCCGAATCGACTAGGCCGTGTCCGATCATCACGTGAGACGGACTAGTCATCAACGGTGACCATTTCCATGTTGATCGTATCTTCTATACGACTCATGTTCGACCTTTCGGTCTTCCGTGTTCCGAGTCCATGTCTGTACATGCTAGGCTCGTCAAGTCAACCTAAGTGTTTTTGCATGTGTAAATCTAGCTTACACCCGTTGTATTCGAAAGTTAGAATCTATCACACCCGATCATCACGTGGTGCTTCGAAACAACGAACCTTCGCAACGGTGCACAGTTAGGGGGAACACTTTCTTGAAATTTTAGCGAGGGATCATCTTATTTATGCTACCGTCGTTCTAAGCAAAATAAGATGTAAATAGATGATAAAGATCACATGCAATCAAATAGTGACATGATATGGCCAATATCATTTTGCTCCTTTTGATCTCCATCTTCGGGGCACCATGATCATCATCGTCACCGGCATGACACCATGATCTCCATCATCGTGTCTTCATGAAGTTGCCTCGCCAACTATTACTTCTACTACTATGGCTAACGGTTAGCAATAAAGTAAAGTAATTACATGGCGTTTTTCATTGACACGCAGGTCATACAATAAATTAAGACAACTCCTATGGCTCCTGCCGGTTGTCATACTCATCGACATGCAAGTCGTGATTCCTATTACAAGAACATGATCAATCTCATACATCACATATATCATTCATCACATCCTTTTGGCCATATCACATCACACGGCACATGCTGCAAGAACAAGTTAGACGTCCTCTAATTGTTGTTGCAAAATATTTTTACGTGGCTGCTATAGGTTTCTAGCAAGAACGTTTCTTACCTACGCCACAACCACAACGTGATATGCCAATTTCTATTTACCCTTCATAAGGACCCTTTTCATCGAATCCGATCCGACTAAAGTGGGAGAGACAGACACCCGCTAGCCACCTTATGCAACTAGTGCATGTCAGTCGGTGGAACCTGTCTCACGTAAGCGTACGTGTAAGGTCGGTCCGGGCCGCTTCATCCCACGATGCCGCCGAATCAAGATAAGACTAGTAACGGCAAGAAAATTAACAAAATTGACACCCACAACAACTTGTGTTCTACTCGTGCAAGAATCTACGCATAGACCTAGCTCTGATACCACTGTTGGGTAACGTAGTAATAAATCAAAAAAATTCCTACGCATCACCAAGATCAATCTATGGAGAGACTAGCAACGAGAGAGAGAGGAGTGCATCTTCATACCCTTGAAGATCGCGATGCGGAAGCATTGCACGAACGCGGTTGGAGGAGTCGTACACGCAGCGATTCAGATCGCGGTCGATTCCGATCTAAGCACCGAACAACGGTGCCTCCGCGTTCAACACACGTGCAGCCCGGTGACATCTCCCGCGCCTTGATCTAGCAAGGAGGAGGGAGAGGTTGGGGAAGACAGCTCCAACAGCACGACGGCGTGGTGGTGGAACTTGCAGTTCTCCGGCAGGGCTTCGCCAAGCTCAAACGGAGGAGGAGGAGGTGTTGGAGAGGGGGAGGGCTGCGCCAGGGGATAGGTTGTGGCCTCCCTCCCACCCCTCCACTATTTATAGGCTGGGGGGGAGAGGGGGCCGGCCCCCTAGATACCATCTAGGGTTGGGGGCGGCGGCCAAGGGGGGGAGGAGTGCCTCCCAAGTCAAGTGGAGGCCCTCCCCCTTAGGGTTTCCCCTCTCCCATGCGCATGGGCCTTAGGGGGGCTGGTTCCCCTAGCCCATTAAGGCTAGGGCGCCCCCTTACAGCCCATGCTGCTGTATTGGACGTGGTGGAACACTTTCCGGACTTCCGGACCCCTCCGGAATCCTCCGGAACCTTTCGAAAGCTTCCCGGTACAATACCAAAAAAACCCGAACTTTTTCCGGAACCCCAATAACAACTTCCCATATATGAATCTTTACCTCCGGACCATTCCGGAACTCCTCGTGACATCCGGGATCTCATCCGGGACTCCGAACAACATTCGGTATTCACATACTATTTCCCATAACAACCCTAGAGTCACCGAACCTTAAGTGTGTAGACCCTACGGGTTCGGGAACCATGCAGACATGACCGAGACATCTCTCCGGCCAATAACCAACAGCGGGATCTGGATACCCATGTTGGCTCCCACATGTTCCACGATGATTTCATCGGATGAACCACGATGTCGAGGATTCAATCAATCCCGTATACAATTCCCTTTGTCTACCGGTATGATACTTGCCCGAGATTCGATCGTCGGTATCCCTATACCTTGTTCAATCTCGTTACCGGCAAGTCTCTTTACTCGTTCCGTAACGCATGATCTCGTGGCTAACTCTTTAGTCACATTGAGCTCATTATGATGATGCATTACCGAGTGGGCCCAGAGATACCTCTCCGTCATACGGAGTGACAAATCCCAGTCTCGATTCGTGCCAACCCAACAGACACTTTCGGAGATACCTATAGTGCACCTTTATGGTCACCCAGTTACGTTGTGACGTTTGATACACCCAAAGCATTCCTACGGTATCCGAGAGTTGCACAATCTCATGGTCTAAGGAAATGATACTTGACATTAGAAAAGCTTTAGCAGACGAACTACACGATCTAGTGCTATGCTTAGGATTAGGTCTTATCCATCACATCATTCTCCTAATGATGTGATCCCGTTATCAACGACATCCAATGTCCATGGTCAGGAAAACGTAACCATCTATTGATCAACGAGCTAGTCAACTAGAGGCTCACTAGGGACATGTTGTGGTCTATGTATTCACACATGCATTACGATTTCCGGATAACACAATTATAGCATGAACAATAGACAATTATCATGAACAAGGAAATATAATAATAACCACTTTATTATTGCCTCTAGGGCATATTTCCAACAGTCTCCCACTTGCACTAGAGTCAATAATCTAGTTACATTGTGATGAATCGAACACCCATAGAGTTCTGGTGTTGATCATGTTTTGCTCGTGGAATAGGTTTAGTCAACGGATCTGCGACATTCAGATCCGTATGCACTTTACAAATATCTATGTCTCCATCTTGAACATGTTCACAAATGGAGTTGAAGCGACGCTTGATATGCCTGGTCTTCTTGTGAAACCTGGGCTCCTTGGCAAGGGCAATAGCTCCAGTGTTGTCACAGAAGAGAGTCATTGGGCCCGACGCATTGGGAATAACTCCTAGGTCGGTGATGAACTCCTTCATCCAGACTGCTTCCTGTGCTGCCTCCGAGGCTGCTATGTACTCCGCTTCACATGTAGATCCCGCTACTACGCTTTGCTTGCAACTGCACCAGCTGACTGCCCCACCATTCAAAATATACACGTATCCGGTTTGTGACTTAGAGTCATCCAGATCTGTGTCGAAGCTAGCGTCGACGTAACCCTTTACGACGAGCTCTTCATCACCTCCATAAACGAGAAACATATCCTTAGTCCTTTTCAGGTACTTTAGGATGTTCTTGACCGCTGTCCAGTGTTCCATGCCGGGATTACTTTGGTACCTTCCTACCAAACTTACGGCGAGGTTCACATCAGGTCTGGTACACAGCATGGCATACATAATAGACCCTATGGCTGAGGCATAGGGGATGACGCTCATCTTTTCTCTATCTTCTGCCGAGGTCGGGCATTGAGCCGTGCTCAATTTCACACCTTGTAATACAGGCAAGAACCCCTTCTTGGACTGATCCATATTGAACTTCTTCAATATCTTGTCAAGGTATGTGCTTTGCGAAAGACCAATGAGGCGTCTCGATCTATCTCTATAGATCTTGATGCCTAATATGTAAGAAGCTTCTCCAAGGTCCTTCATTGAAAAACACTTGTTCAAGTAGGCCTTTATGCTTTCCAAGAATTCTATATCATTTCCCATTAATAGTATGTCATCTACATATAATATGCGAAATGCTACAGAGCTCCCACTCACTTTCTTGTAAACACAGGCTTCTCCATAAGTCTGTGTAAACCCAAACGCTTTGATCATCTCATCAAAGCGAATGTTCCAACTCCGAGATGCTTGCACCAGCACATAGATTGAGCGCTGGAGCTTGCATACCTTGTCAGCATTATTAGGATCGACAAAACCTTCTGGCTGCATCATATACAACTCTTCCTTAAGGAAACCATTAAGGAATGCCGTTTTGACGTCCATTTGCCATATCTCATAATCATAGTATGCGGCAATTGCTAACATGATTCTGACGGACTTCAGCTTCGCTACGGGTGAGAAGGTCTCATCGTAGTCAACCCCTTGAACTTGTCGATAACCCTTAGCGACAAGTCAAGCCTTATAGACGGTCACATTACCATCCGCGTCTGTCTTCTTCTTAAAGATCCATTTGTTCTCTATGGCTTGCCAATCATCGGGCAAGTCTATCAAAGTCCATACTTCATTTTCATACATGGATCCTATCTCGGATTTCATGGCTTCTAGCCATTTGTTGGAATCCGGGCCCGCCATCGCTTCTTCATAGTTCGAAGGTTCACTATTGTCTAACAACATGACTTCCAAGACAGGGTTGCCGTACCACTCTGGTGCGGAACGTGTCCTCGTGGACCTACGAAGTTCAGTAGCAACTTGATCCGAAGTTTCATGATCATCATCATTAACTTCCTCTCTAGTCGGTGCAGGCACCACAGAAACATCTTCCTGAGCTGTGCTACTCTCCGGTTCAAGAGGGGGTACCTCATCAAGTTCTACTTTCCTCCCACTTACTTCTTTCGAGAGAAACTCTTTCTCCATAAAGGATCCATTCTTGGCAACAAAGATCTTGCCTTCGGATCTAAGGTAGAAGGTATACCCAATAGTTTCTTTAGGGTATCCTATGAAGACGCATTTTTCCGATTTGGGTTCGAGCTTTTCAGGTTGAAGTTTCTTGACATAAGCATCGCATCCCCAAACTTTCAGAAACGACAGCTTAGGTTTCTTCCCAAACCATAATTCATACGGTGTCGTCTCAACGGATTTCGACGGAGCCCTATTTAAAGTGAATGCGGTAGTCTCTAAAGCATAACCCCAAAATGATAGTGGTAGATCGGTAAGAGACATCATAGATCGCACCATATCCAATAGAGTGTGATTATGACGTTCGGACACACCATTACGCTGAGGTGTTCCAGGCGGCGTGAGTTGTGAAACAATTCCACATTTCCTTAAGTGCGTGCCAAACTCGTGACTCAAATATTCCCCTCCACGATCTGATCGTAAAAACTTTATTTTCTTGTCATGTTGATTCTCTACCTCACTCTGAAATTCCTTGAACTTTTCGAAGGTCTCAGACTTGTGTTTCATTAAGTAGACATACCCATATCTACTTAAGTCATCAGTGAGGGTGAGAACATAACGATAACCACCGCGAGCCTCAACGCTCATTGGACCGCACACATCAGTATGTATGATTTCCAATAAGTTGGTTGCTCGCTCCATTGTCCCGGAGAACGGAGTCTTGGTCATTTTGCCCATGAGGCATGGTTCGCACGTGTCAAATGATTCATAATCAAGAGACTCCAAAAGTCCATCTGCATGGAGTTTCTTCATGCATTTGACACCAATATGACCAAGGCGGCAGTGCCACAAGTATGTGGGACTATCATTATCAACCTTACATCTTTTGGCATTCACACTATGAATATGTGTAACATCACGTTCGAGATTCAATAAGAATAAAGCATTGACCAGCGGGGCATGACCATAAAACATATCTCTCATATAAATAGAACAACCATTATTCTCGGATTTAAATGAGTAGCCATCTCGCATCAAACGAGATCCTGATACAATGTTCATGCTCAAAGCTGGTACAAAATAACAATTATTAAGGTTTAAAACTAATCCCGAAGGTAGATGTAGAGGTAGCGTGCCGACGGCGATCACATCGACCTTGGAACCATTCCCGACGCGCATTGTCACCTCGTCCTTCGCCAGTCTCCGCTTATTCCGCAGCTCCTGTTTTGAGTTACAAATATGAGCAACCGCACCGGTATCAAATACCCAGGAGCTACTACGAGCGCTGGTAAGGTACACATCAATAACATGTATATCACATATACCTTTGGTATTGCCGGCCTTCTTATCCGCTAAGTACTTGGGGCAGTTCCGCTTCCAGTGACAGTTTCCCTTACAATAAAAGCATTCAGTCTCAGGCTTGGGTCCATTCTTTGGCTTCTTCCAGGTAGCTTGCTTACCGGGCGCGGCAACTCCCTTGCCGTCCTTCTTGAAGTTCTTTTTACCCTTGCCTTTCTTGAACTTAGTGGTTTTATTCACCATCAACACTTGATGTTCCTTTTTGATCTCCACCTCCGCTGATTTCAGCATTGAATATACCTCAGGAATGGTTTTTTCCATCCCCTGCATATTGAAGTTCATCACAAAGCTCTTGTAGCTAGGTGGAAGCGACTGAAGGATTCTGTCAACGACCGCGTCATCCGGGAGATTAACTCCCAGCTGAGACAAGCGGTTGTGCAACCCAGACATTTTGAGTATATGCTCGCTGACAGAACTATTCTCCTCCATTTTTCAACTGTAGAACTTGTCGGAGACTTCATATCTCTCGACCTGGGCATGAGCTTGGAAAACCATTTTCAGCTCTTGGAACATCTCATATGCTCCGTGTTGCTCAAAACACTTTTGGAGCCCCGGTTCTAAGCTGTAAAGCATGCCACACTGAACCAGGGAGTAATCATCACTACGCGACTGCCAGGCGTTCATAACGTCTTGAGTTGCTGGGAAAACAGGTGCGTCACCTAGCGGTGCTTCAAGGACATATGCTTTATTGGCAGCTATGAGGATAATCCTCAGGTTACGGACCTAGTCCGTGTAGTTGCTACCATCGTCTTTCAGCTTGGTTTTCTCTAGGAACGCGTTGAAGTTGAGGGCAACATTAGCGTGGGCCATTTGATCTACAAGTCATATTGAAAAGATTTTAGACTAAGTTCATGATAATTAAGTTCATCTAATCAAATTATTCAATGAACTCCCACTCAGATAGACATCCCTCTAGTCATCTAAGTGAAACATGATCCGAATCGACTAGGCCGTGTCCGATCATCACGTGAGACGGACTAGTCATCAACGGTGACCATTTCCATGTTGATCGTATCTTCTATACGACTCATGTTCGACCTTTCGGTCTTCCGTGTTCCGAGTCCATGTCTGTACATGCTAGGCTCGTCAAGTCAACCTAAGTGTTTTTGCATGTGTAAATCTAGCTTACACCCGTTGTATTCGAAAGTTAGAATCTATCACACCCGATCATCACGTGGTGCTTCGAAACAACGAACCTTCGCAACGGTGCACAGTTAGGGGGAACACTTTCTTGAAATTTTAGCGAGGGATCATCTTATTTATGCTACCGTCGTTCTAAGCAAAATAAGATGTAAATAGATGATAAAGATCACATGCAATCAAATAGTGACATGATATGGCCAATATCATTTTGCTCCTTTTGATCTCCATCTTCGGGGCACCATGATCATCATCGTCACCGGCATGACACCATGATCTCCATCATCGTGTCTTCATGAAGTTGCCTCGCCAACTATTACTTCTACTACTATGGCTAACGGTTAGCAATAAAGTAAAGTAATTACATGGCGTTTTTCATTGACACGCAGGTCATACAATAAATTAAGACAACTCCTATGGCTCCTGCCGGTTGTCATACTCATCGACATGCAAGTCGTGATTCCTATTACAAGAACATGATCAATCTCATACATCACATATATCATTCATCACATCCTTTTGGCCATATCACATCACACGGCACATGCTGCAAGAACAAGTTAGACGTCCTCTAATTGTTGTTGCAAAATATTTTTACGTGGCTGCTATAGGTTTCTAGCAAGAACGTTTCTTACCTACGCCACAACCACAACGTGATATGCCAATTTCTATTTACCCTTCATAAGGACCCTTTTCATCGAATCCGATCCGACTAAAGTGGGAGAGACAGACACCCGCTAGCCACCTTATGCAACTAGTGCATGTCAGTCGGTGGAACCTGTCTCACGTAAGCGTACGTGTAAGGTCGGTCCGGGCCGCTTCATCCCACGATGCCGCCGAATCAAGATAAGACTAGTAACGGCAAGAAAATTAACAAAATTGACACCCACAACAACTTGTGTTCTACTCGTGCAAGAATCTACGCATAGACCTAGCTCTGATACCACTGTTGGGTAACGTAGTAATAAATCAAAAAAATTCCTACGCATCACCAAGATCAATCTATGGAGAGACTAGCAACGAGAGAGAGAGGAGTGCATCTTCATACCCTTGAAGATCGCGATGCGGAAGCATTGCACGAACGCGGTTGGAGGAGTCGTACACGCAGCGATTCAGATCGCGGTCGATTCCGATCTAAGCACCGAACAACGGTGCCTCCGCGTTCAACACACGTGCAGCCCGGTGACATCTCCCGCGCCTTGATCTAGCAAGGAGGAGGGAGAGGTTGGGGAAGACAGCTCCAACAGCACGACGGCGTGGTGGTGGAACTTGCAGTTCTCCGGCAGGGCTTCGCCAAGCTCAAACGGAGGAGGAGGAGGTGTTGGAGAGGGGGAGGGCTGCGCCAGGGGATAGGTTGTGGCCTCCCTCCCACCCCTCCACTATTTATAGGCTGGGGGGGAGAGGGGGCCGGCCCCCTAGATACCATCTAGGGTTGGGGGCGGCGGCCAAGGGGGGGAGGAGTGCCTCCCAAGTCAAGTGGAGGCCCTCCCCCTTAGGGTTTCCCCTCTCCCATGCGCATGGGCCTTAGGGGGGCTGGTTCCCCTAGCCCATTAAGGCTAGGGCGCCCCCTTACAGCCCATGCTGCTGTATTGGACGTGGTGGAACACTTTCCGGACTTCCGGACCCCTCCGGAATCCTCCGGAACCTTTCGAAAGCTTCCCGGTACAATACCAAAAAAACCCGAACTTTTTCCGGAACCCCAATAACAACTTCCCATATATGAATCTTTACCTCCGGACCATTCCGGAACTCCTCGTGACGTCCGGGATCTCATCCGGGACTCCGAACAACATTCGGTATTCACATACTATTTCCCATAACAACCCTAGAGTCACCGAACCTTAAGTGTGTAGACCCTACGGGTTCGGGAACCATGCAGACATGACCGAGACATCTCTCCGGCCAATAACCAACAGCGGGATCTGGATACCCATGTTGGCTCCCACATGTTCCACGATGATTTCATCGGATGAACCACGATGTCGAGGATTCAATCAATCCCGTATACAATTCCCTTTGTCTACCGGTATGATACTTGCCCGAGATTCGATCGTCGGTATCCCTATACCTTGTTCAATCTCGTTACCGGCAAGTCTCTTTACTCGTTCCGTAACGCATGATCTCGTGGCTAACTCTTTAGTCACATTGAGCTCATTATGATGATGCATTACCGAGTGGGCCCAGAGATACCTCTCCGTCATACGGAGTGACAAATCCCAGTCTCGATTCGTGCCAACCCAACAGACACTTTCGGAGATACCTATAGTGCACCTTTATGGTCACCCAGTTACGTTGTGACGTTTGATACACCCAAAGCATTCCTACGGTATCCGAGAGTTGCACAATCTCATGGTCTAAGGAAATGATACTTGACATTAGAAAAGCTTTAGCAGATGAACTACACGATCTAGTGCTATGCTTAGGATTGGGTCTTGTCCATCACATCATTCTCCTAATGATGTGATCCCGTTATCAACGACATCCAATGTCCATGGTCAGGAAACCGTAACCATCTATTGATCAACGAGCTAGTCAACTAGAGGCTCACTAGGGACATGTTGTGGTCTATGTATTCACACATGCATTACGATTTCCGGATAACACAATTATAGCATGAACAATAGACAATTATCATGAACAAGGAAATATAATAATAACCACTTTATTATTGCCTCTAGGGCATATTTCCAACACATATTACTGAATCCTTTCCTAGCGTGCCTTTTCCACCAAGTCTGCCCTCATGACGCGATTCGGGAACACCAATGGGCTTAAGGTCAGGAATAAAGTCAACACAAAACTCAATGACCTCCTGTGTTTCATGGCCCTTGGAGATGCTTCCTTCTAGCCTAGCACGGTTATGAACATATTTCTTTAAGACTCCCATGAACCTCTCAAAGGGGAAAATATTGTGTAGAAATACAGGACCCAGAATGGCAATCTCGTCGACTAGGTGAACTAGGACATGCGTCATGATATTGAAGAAGGATGGTGGGAACACCAACTCGAAACTGACAAGACATTGCACCAAATCATTCTGTAACCTTGGTAGGATTTCTGGATTGATTACCTTCTGAGAGATTGCATTTGAGGAATGCACATAGCTTCACAATGGCTAATCGAACGTTGTCTGGTAGAAGCCCCCTGAATGCAACCGGAAGCAGTTGCGTCATAATCACGTGGTAGTCATGGGACTTTAGGTTCTGGAACTTTTCTCTACCATATTTATTATTCCCTTTATTTTCAACGAGAAGCCAGACAGGACCTTCATACTGAGCAGGCATTCAAAGAGATTTCCATCTCTTCTTTGGTAAGAGCGTAGCTGGCAGGACCTTGATACTGCTTTGGATGCATGCCGTCTTTTTCGTGCATACGTTACTGGTCCTCCCGTGCCTCCGGTGTATCTTTTGTCTTGCCATACACGCCCAAGAAGCCTAGCAGGTTCACGCAAAGATTCTTCATCACGTGCATCACGTCGATTGCAGAGCGGACCTCTAGTTCTTTCCAATAGGGTAGGTCCAAAAATATAGATTTCTTCTTCCACATGGGTGCGTGTCCATCAGCGTCATTCGAAACAGATTGTCCGCCAGGACCCTTTCCAAACATTACTTAAATCCTTGACCGTATCAAGTATATCATCACCAGTACGGTGGCGAGGCTTCTTCCGGTGATCTGCCTCACCTTTGAAATGCTTGCCTTTCTTTCTTAAGAGATGATTGATCGAAAAAAATCGACGATGTCCCAGGAACACATTCTTATTACATTTATCCAAATATATACTTTGGGTGTCATCTAACTAGTGCGTGCATGCGTGGTATCACTTGTTTATTTGTCCTGAGAGGTTACTAAGAGCAGGCCAATCATTGATGGTTACAAACAGTAATGCTCGTAGGTCAAATTCCTGCTGTTTGTGCTCATCCCACACACGTACACCTTTTTTGCCCCACAGCTGTAAAAGTTCTTCAACTAATGGCCTTAGGTACACATCAATGTCGTTGCCGGGTTGCTTGGGGCCTTGGACGAGCACTGGCATCATAATGAACTTCCGTTTCATGCGCAACCAAGGAGGAAGGTTATAGATACATAGAGTCACATGCCAGGTGCTATGATTGCTGCTCTGCTCCCCAAAAGGATTAATGCCATCTGCACTTAAACCAAACCATACGTTCCTTGCGTCATCTACAAAGTCCCGCCACTTTCTCTCGATTTTTCTCCACCGCGACCCGTCAGCGGTTACTCTCAACTTCCCGTCTTTCTTACGGTCTTCTTTGTGCCATCGCATCAACTTGGCATGCTCTTTGTTTTGGAACAAACGTTTCAACCGTGGTATTATAGGAGCATACCACATCAACTTGGCAGGAATCCTCTTCCTGGGGCGCTCGCCCTCAACATCACCAGGGTCATCGCAGCTGATCTTATAGCGCAATACACCGCATACCAGGCATGAATTCAAATTCTTGTACTCCTCACCGCGGTAGAGGTTGCAGTCAATAGGGCATGATGTATCTTCTGCACCTCTAATCCTGGACGGCATACAGCCTTCTTTGCTTCATACGTACTGTCGGGCAATTCGTTGTCCTTTGGAAGCATCTTCTTTAACATTATCAGCAACTTTTCAAATCCCTTGTAAGATTTACCATTCTCTGCCTTCCATTGCAGCAATTCCAGTGTGGTACCCATCTTTTTCTTGTCATCTTCGCAATTTGGATACAACAATTTCTTGTGATCCTCTAACATGCGCTGCAACTTCAACTTCTCCTTTTCACTTGCGCAGTTTCTCTTTGCATCAGCAATGGCCCGACCAAGATCATCAGTGGGCTCATCTGATGCCTCTTCTTCAGCTTCTTCCCCCATTGTAGCACCATCGTATTCAGGGAACCCATGGCCAGGATAGCTGTCATCATCCTCTTCTTCTTCATTCTCTTGCATTAGAACCCCTCTTTCTCCGTGCTTGGTCCAACAGTTATAGCCGAACATGAAACCGAACGTAAATAGGTGGACGTGAATGGTTCTTGAGTTAGAGTAATTGTTATCATTCTTACAGACAGCACATGGACAACACATAAAACCATCCGCCGCTTGTTTTCCTCAGCCGCAAGCAGAAAAGTACACACGCCATCAATGAACTGGGGAGAGCGTCGGTCATCGTACATCCATTGCCGGCTCATCTTCATTACACAACACCGAAAAGACCAAATTAATACAAGTTCATACACACTTATTCTCATAAAACAACATACAAACTCTCTAGCTAAAGCATTTAAATGCAATAACAAATGCGATCAAGATCGCAACTAAGGTAACAATAGATCCAACAGCATAGTGATACCAAGCCTCTTTATTAACGGCATATTTTCTAATCTTTCTAATCTTCAAGCGCATTGCTTCCATCTTGATCTTGTGATCATCGACGACATCGGCAACATACAACTCCAGTTTCATCTTCTCTTCTTCAATTCTTTTCAATTTTTCTTTCAAATACTCATTTTCTTTTTCAACTAAATTTAACTTCTCGACAAGAGGGTAGGTTGCAATTTCCGGTTCACATACCTCCTAGATAAAAATATCTATGTCAACTTGATGGGCATAATTGTCATAAACACGAAATGCAACAAATAGTTATAAAAGAGAATATATATACCACATCCGAATCATAAACCGGACAAGGGCTGACGGGGATGTATACAAAAACCATGCCACTATGTATAACAAACAACCATACAGGTAAGAAAATTATACAAGTAACTATCTAAATCATACAAACATGATTTTTTTTATAAAAAGGATAAGAACAAGAGGCTCACCAAGGTGGTGCCGGCGACAGGACGGTGCGGGCGATCGACGGTGGTTAGGACGGGGACGGTAAGGCACTAAGTAAACCACACCTACATATGCAAACTAAGAAGTTAATTTGATCTCAAATTGCATATAAATCAAATAAACTCCCACATATAATTACTCCCAAACTAAAACCCACAAATCACTATACTTATAGAGCATTGCACGAGCTAATCTAGCAATGAGAGATGAAAGGACAAAGTTGCTAACCTTTGTGAACACTTGGATGGATGGGGTGCCTTCAAATCTTGACGAATCTTGGGAAAAATTGAGGATGAGCTCGAGCAAGGGGAAGAACAGAGGAGAGGAAAGGGGAAAACAGAGAGAATGGGCTCGGGCTGGACGAAGGGTTTATATAGGGCATCTTTAGTCTCGGTTGGTTATATAAACCTGGACTAAAGGTGTACCTCTAGTCCCGGTTTGTGATACAAACCAGGACTAAAGGTGCTCATGGGGGCCCCTGTAGGGTAACGCAGCAGAAAACAAAAAAATTCCGCCCTACGCACTAGCCCAGGACCACTATGGAGAATGCATACAAGGTTTTGATCATTTCGTTACCGACTCGTAGCGCAGCGGAAGTAGAGTCGATGATGATCGTCGGTGCAGATCCCCGCAGCTAGGATTTACAACCTCCCAACCGCGGGGATGTATACCCTCATCCGCCACCCGGACAGCCCTCCGGGAGGCGGTCGGACAGTCCCCGGACGGTGTCGCGGACAGCCCTTCGGGAGGACTCACAGAACTCGGACCGTCACATGGACAGCCCTTCGGGAGGCACTCACGAACAGCCCCACGGGCACTAAGATCGAAACTACGACCTCTCTACAGAGTTGCACACATACAGTGTCATCTATCCGGCAGGGCTTCGCCGTCCAGAACTAGTTCCCACCGGAACCCAGACAGCCTTTCGGCTCTACGAAACTCTTTTCGTGGGAGGGAGAGAGAAGCTAGATAATTGCATGGCATGAGTATGAGAGCAAGGGGATGAAGGAGATGGCAGCCCCAACTCCTCCTTTTATAGGCCAAGGCAAGGGGTGGGGTGGGATGTTGAAATACCAAAATACCCAAGCTTCATGTCACACATGAAAGGGCATAATGGTAACACAAGGGGGGCACCAAGGGGACACCACCATGGCAGCCCTTGGGCCGGCCCACATCTTGTCCCCCCCCCCCCCCATGGGGGGGCCCCCCCAACAAGCCACCAACATGTCTCCATGAAACATGCATGCTCCCTAGACAAAAAGCCCCCAAACATGCAACCCCCGATTCGTGGGATCTTGTCCCCTCGCGCGTTGATGGTGAGACAAGATGTTTTCCGCAAAACTTTTTCTGAAAAATTCCAGAAGGTCCCAAAACATTTCTAGCACCCTCTAAAATTATTCTGGGCACGATCCGAAACATTTTCGGTGCGGTGGTTTTTATCAGCGGAAAGCATCAACAGCGGTTACGGCAGTTTCGGAACATTTCCGGTTTTTATCTCTGAAAATTCCCAGAAGTTCCCAGACCAATTCTGGCATCCTCTGAAAATTTTCAGGCGGTGCCGAAACCCTTTTTGACCAAATAATATATTCCGAAACAACTTTTTGGTTTTACCGAAACTCTTTCGGTGTTCTCTCTCTCGGAACTCTTCCATTGTCTCCGAAACATTTTCGGTGACTTTCTCTCAGACTCCCTGTCTAGCGTTCAACAGATAGATGACCCTTAAGCGTGTGACCCTATAGGTTCGGTGAAGTATAGACATGACCGGAACTCTTTCCGATCAATGATCAACATCGGAGCCGTGGACACCCATATTGACCCCTATACCCACACGAATAAATATTCGAGTGAACCTCCAGTTGCCGTGTGCTATTCCTGTTGCTTCGTGATATGTTACAAATACCCGAGGTGAGACATGTTGGCATTCCCGTGGATCAACAAATTGTCCACTATGCTAGTTACCTCGTTACCGGTATTGTTCTCTTTTCTCGTTACCGTGTTCCGGCATCCCCGTGATCAAATCACAAAGTGTCTGGCCAGACGATGATGGATACCATAACACCGAGAGGGCCCAGAGATATCTCTCCATCGTCGGAGGAGCAAATCCCAATCTCGAGCTATCAAGTTACTTGACACACTTTTCCATGAACCCGTAAGCCGCCGTAATAGCCACCCATTTACGGATGACGTTTAACAAACCCCAAAGTTCATGAAGCAAGCATGAAGAAACCCGATACTCTCATGGTCTAAGGAATCATGCAAACGTTAACCATCTCTGTGTTATTAACCATTAACTTGTGACGAATGTATCTCATAGCATAACATCAATTCGGGTCGATTCAACACAAATGTTCTTCTAACATTGTGCCCTCAAAGTTGCTGGCATAGACATGCCCATGATCAGGAAAACAGGACCATCATGCAACACTTGAGCTAGTCTCAGAGGCTAGACTAGGAATACATTTTACCGTTTATTTTTCCACACGTGCATATGAGTCTTCCTCCGAGCCTCGTGGTTATTGTAGACTCGAGAACCATAGCAGTTATAGCATGGAACATAAACCTAATTATGAGCATGGAGATAAATAATAACATTTATTATTGCCTCTAGGGCATATCTCCTATAGACTGCCTGACGCCAGCCTGCCACAACACCTTTAGTCCCGGTTTGTGTCACAAACCGGGACTAGAGTTACAAAACGAACCGGGACTAATGATGCTCGTGCCCTAGCCGTTGGAACCGGGACTAATGGTCACATTAGTCCCGGGCTGTAATCAAACCAGGACTAATGATGCGAACGTAAGGTCGTTTTTCTACTAGTGAACTCATCCGCAGCCTCGTCTATCTCCTTGTAGGCAGCCTGTAAATCCACCTGATACTGAGTCGACCAGCACCTCCTACTCGCTCACGTCCACGTTCGGCACCATGGTCATGCCGGCGGCAAGTTGCTCCTCCTAGTGCTGGTGCTCGTCTAAGGTGGCGGAGGTTGTAGGCCTGGTCGGCCTGTGCCAGCCGGAACTTGGCCTCCCGCTCCTCCAACACCATGTTCGTATAGTGGGCACGGGCCTTTCCGATGGTCATGCCGGCATGCATCGCCGAGGAGGGTGGTGTCGACTCATCCTCGGTCGTGTCCTCCATTGGGACGTCCGCAGGGGTGGCCTTCGTCTACCTGCCGGCCTGCCAGCCGGCTGCAATGGCGGTGATTTCCATTTTTGCTCGAATGAGAGGCTGTCTCAAATGGCTTTGGAGCTCGAGGAGGCCATGGCAGACGTGTAGAGAGAAGGAAGGGAGCAGAGGATGATGGATGCGGCTATGGCCGGGCCTACAGTTTATATAGCAGGGGAATGGCAGGGAGAGCGGCGACGTGATTAATGGCAGGCGGCACACGGCTGAACGGGTGGCGCCGGCTCGCCGTTCCTCAGCAACCGCATGCGTGTGATGGATGCTGGCAGATGGACTGGTGCTATTTGAATGGGGAGATACAACGCCTGCACCGGGAAGCGGCGCTGGCGGCGCTCTCGGCCGGCGCCCCGCTTCAATGTCGGCTCCAATGAGAGGCCACGTCCGCTCTGGGCCGGCATGAATGCGGCGCTGACGCTCTGTAGAGGCGCTAACCAACGTCTGGCAGGAACGCACGCGGGCGAGGTAGAAGGATTTTTGATGTGCCAAGGTAGCCAGGAGCGGTTGTGGCAGCAGTCCGGATGCCCTCAAAGCCCCCTCCCCCCAGTTTGTCTCTGGTTTGCGGGAAAAAGTGAGCCCGGACCGGCATGCGGACCGATACAGGACCGTGTTGGATGACAAAACACGTTCGGACCGCGCGGTCCAGACGGTTGCGGGCGATTTGAGGGTCGGCGTTGGGGATGCCCTAAGAGGCACATTACTTTGGTCCATAACAAGCACATGTAGGTCCATATAAGCATCACATATATAAGCACGCAATGGTCCATACAAGCAACAAGTCACATATATCAACAAGTTTTTTTATCAACAAGCTAGCACCATAGACACTCCAGCAATGCAACGAGCTCTGCCGTTCACGGCGTTCGCGAAACAAACCTACAAGTTCAGAAGAACAAGCATGACTTTTCAAGTTTAAATGAAAATGGTGGAGAGGCACAAGCATGAGTTTACAAGTTCAAAAGCAAAAGCATCGATAAGGCACAATCATCGACAAATACCTGGAGTCATTGTTGCGTGGAGGTGAGTGAATTCCGGTTTTTACCCCCTCTTTTGACAACTTTGACACTAATTACCCCATTTAGCAGGATTTCATCCGTTTTACCTCATTTAGCAAAAGTATTACCATAATTTACCCTGTTTAACATTTTGTGAGCTTTCTGACCGATGGGTCTCAATTGTAAGGTCCAGCTAGCATGCCAAATCGGCGGGTTTTTTCCTTATGGTTTTTCTGCATGTCGAACCGAATCGCCATAGCTTATGCCGACCAGCCAGGCTCGATCTCGAGATCGCACCGAAGCAGCTCAGGAAACATATAATAACACTCTACCGGTCAACATATTTTCTAATACGGGAAAGGAAAGTTCTAAAACATCATTTACATAGTTCATTTTTGACTAGGTATTCAGATATGTACGTGCATCAAAGTTAGTGAAGCAGTATATTTACACCATTGTTAATCTAATCCACAGAATCATGCATACTTAAGGTCGTATATGATAATACTGAAGAAAAACATACTCCCTCCATTCTACAATGTAGTGCACATGGTTTTTTCTTAAAGTCAAAGATCACAAAGTTTGACCAAGTTTTGTTGAGAAAAATATCTACAATAGAAATACAAAATAAATATAATATGAAAGTCGATCTTGTGTTTTCTGTAGTGAGATGAATTGAAAATATACATGTAGATACTTTTCTCTATAAACTTGGTTAAAGTTGATGAAATTTGACTTCCTAAAAACTTTATACGCACTAAATCATGAAACAAAGGGAATACATAATTTCAGATTATATCAGTAACAATTTCTTCTATAACTTATTCAATAGGAACATGCCATAGGTGGGTTTTGTTTCTTGATGGTTTTTTTCCTATGTGGCATGCCCTGGACCTTACAATTGGCACCCATCGGTCAGAGCACTCACGAAATTTTAAACAGAGTAAATTGTGAAAACAATTTTGCTAAATAGGGTAAAACGGATGAAATCCCGCTAAATAGGGTAATTAGTGTAAAAAATGTCAAAATAGGGGGTAAAAACCAGAATTCACTCCCTGGAGGTCGAAGAGCCATGACGTGTAGTCAGCGTTACTAAGCATTCCCCTTAAATATCACATAGCCAAAACAGACCAACCACTGACCTGAAGATCAACCAAGCATAAACTACAACCAGCATATACATTGCCGGGCAGATCGACAAGGGAAACACTCCAGCGCACGCTGCACAACACACAACTACAAGCTTCAAGAGAGAAAAACCAAGAATCATCTAACTATTATATTAGAATCACGGAGAAAAACTCACATGACTAAACTTGAGGGCTAAATCCACTAACTATTATACCAGAATCATCTCGAGAAGCTCAAGTGTTTGCATCAAAGACCATCAACACAACCCAGAATACAAGAAATTGCCATGGAATTAAATGTACCAGGACACATAGAAGAAGAGAAAGAAAAGGAGAGGGACCAACCGAGTGGCTTACCTACGCAAGAAGAAGTGGTCACTGGAGTAGACAGAGGAGGCCTGGGCGAGTAACAGAGGCAACTGTGTGCAGTATTATCGAGTGCTTGACAGTAGGATCACTTCAATTATGAAGAGTATTATTTTATAATAATGGTGGGACCTCTTATCTGCCGCATTATACGACAGAATGTCCGGGCTTCCCACAGGGCAGTCCTCCGACTGGGCCGGCCCACGCGGCAGCTACGAGCAGTGTACAAATCAGAAAAATGAGAAGTGAAAGTTAAGTTTCAAACTCACGATCCCGCTATTGTAACCACATGTTTTTTTAGTGGTTTGTAGCCACAGGTAGCTAGCCACTGCGGCTGATTAATGTTCCGGATAAATAGGCAGCGCGAATACTTTAGAACTTGCTACCTTGGCACATTGGACTTTTTTATCATTTCTTCAATATTTTTTAAAAAGCTTCAGAGCGTTTTTGACAAACACACATAAGGTTTGAAAATTTGTGGATAGTTCTCAAATTTTAACCAAATTTCAAAACCAGAACAAATTTTGAAATTGTGAGCAAAATTTGAAAAACTGGACATTTTTTAAAATTCCGACCAATTTTAATAAACACGAACCAGTTTTTAAAAATGATGAACAATTTTTTAGTTTCCAAACCAAATTTAAAAACATATTTTTTTTCAAAATTGTGAACAAATCTTGCAAAATGGGAACATTTTTTAAAAATCCCGAATAATTTTTGAAAATAATAAAAAGGTTTAGAAAAAACTATGTGAACAAATTTTCAAAACAAGGAACATTTTTTGCGTTTGCGATCACATCTTGAAAAATGGACCTTTTTTCAAAATTTCAAACAAATTTTGACAATCACAAACAACTTTTGAAAAATTATGAAGAATTTTTAAATTTGTTAAAAAATAAAAAAAGGAAACTGTTTGAAATTTGTGAACAAATATTTAGAACAAGCACATTTTATAATTTTTGAACAAATTTTGAAGAAAGAGATATTTTTATAAATTACAAAAAAATGAGAAACCCAAACAATATTCAAAAACCACAAACAATTTTTGAAATTCCAAACATTAATTTTCAAATTAGTGAACATTTTTTAAAAGTGTGAACATAATTTGAAAAACAGGAACAAATTTCTGAATTCAGAACAATGTTTCAAATTTCCAAACATTTCTTGAAGAAAGTAAAATAAACTCGAAAACTGAAAAGAAAAGAAAAAACAAAAAAAAACCTATAATCAGGACCAAAAAAACATCCCAAAACTGGTGCAAACTACCCCCTCCGTAAACTAATATGGGAGTGTTTAGATCACTACTTTAGTGATCTAAACGCTCTTATATTATTTTACAGAGGGAGTAACTGGTTAAATGGGTGGACCCAGTTTCTTCGCTAGTGCCCCTGCCTGTTCGATGCGGCGACAATTTGCCGCAACGCGCAGCAAATATGGATTTCCAGTAGTGGTGGCTAGTGAGCACGGCGATTCAGTGACCGTACCACTTACTACGTACTATTCGGGCCCTACACACTATATATATAGCTCGTTGTAGCCAGCGTGAAAGTTTCAATGGCGTGGCATCCGAAACGTTCAATCGGCGTATCTGGTAAGAAGATACGCCGATTAGTTGCACGTTGCAATCTTTCAAGCCAAAACGATAAGTACAATAAATGTCACAGACTTACTGAAACAATAAGAGCGGTGCAGCAGAAGCGTGGTAGACCCATAAGCACAGTTCCCAGGAACTAAACCTAGCTCTGTTAAATTTTTAATTTGCCTTTTTTATTTCTGTTGGCCCATTGTATTTTTGCGTACAGTAGGCTTCCATTTTCTGTTGGATCCATTTCTGTTTTCCATAGTTGTCAGGCCCATTTCTTCGATCTCCTACTTACCTTATCAATTTTTCGGTTTTCTTCGGATTTTTTGCTACGCCCATCAGTTTTCTGTTTTTTGTCTAATTTTCTCTCCCTCTATGTGATACTCCTCAGACTATAGCAGCGTACTTACAACAATCTCAGGCAAAGCTAGCATTCAGTTAAAGGGGTTACCAGTTTTGTATCAAACAGTGATGATGTGAGGCATATTACGGAGATGGAACCTCTCCAGTGTGTGTGAACTAGCCATGAGGTAGAAGTTGACTATGTCCTTTATAGGTTTCGGCCTTGATTTTAGTGTCCAACTCGAAAGAGTTGAAAGAGCTGAACCACAAGCTCGACTGGCAGAGAAGGACATGGACCTGCTCAAGAAGCAGATGGAGAAATCTCAAGGTAAATATCGAAAAGTTTCAGCATCCTGAAATTGTATTTTAAGTATGACATGGCTGTTGTGAGCTCTAATTCATATGCCAATGTACGTGCAGCTTCCTCCTCGGAGCTCGAAAAGCTCCGGTCCGAGCTGCAAATAGCTCGGCAGGAAGGCGAGCAGTAGAAGGCTGCAGGGAAGCGGGCCAGCGAGGCGCTGGCCAAAGAAAAGGAGGCCGGCGAGATGCATGCGGCCCGAGTGGCGGAGGTCGAGGAAGACCTCAAGGGGCTTTACGCTCAGCGTGATACCCTTCAGGAAGAGAAGAACAAGCTGGCCTCCAAGCTCGCAATGGCGAGCACGGCCTGTAAGGAGGCCACGACCCAGGCCTGGGCGAATCACGATGTGCTTTAACAGGTGAAGCAGATCGCCGCTAGTAAGCCATACCTGCTTCGCTGTGTTTTTGGTGACAGCCGATTTGCTCATCTTACACTAGTCTGGCGTTCTTCAGGGGCCTTTGGAGACCTACCGCGGAGTGTCTCGGATGCCGGCTCCTACTTCGCTACTCATCCAGATGCGTCCGACGAGATGGCCTTCTGACCCAATTCCAAGCGCATGAGCACCTGCCGCTATTGAATAACTAGATGAAGCAGCTGGCGGAGCTGTTCCGTGCGGCCCGGCCGGCGATGCAAGACCTTTGCATCAACCTCTGGCCTGCCGAGCCGATGCCAACCAGCTTCTTTGGCCTGGTGAGCAGGCTTCGAGAGGCCAGCCCCCATTCTCTAGTTGACATGCATGATACTAGCTACTATGATACTCTCATTACAACCGGCCTAAGTGTCTCAACTTTGTACTAAAGTTAAGACACTTATTTTGGGACGGAGCAAGTACTACATACTATAAGATAAGAAAGTGGTAAGATATAAGACAAGATTTGATTACATGATACATTGTGTCCACTATATTATTCCAGGCCTCATTATTATAGTAGATCCTTATTTATGTCACCTATAACCTCATACATGCTGTAAAAACTTCGATAGCAAGGCATGGAGTCATGGACTATCTTCTTGCTGAGCGTCACATGCAACTTTCTTGCGTAAGAAAATAAGATAATGCCCAAAACGGCAAAACAAATTACACATAGCGTCAATGCTGAGTAGATAACAGTTGACGGCGAGCTTATTTCTTGAGTTCCGCTGCGCCACAGCAGGTAGCGTCGGCTCATCCCATGGGTCTTTTCACTCGGCAGATAACAGGCGGCGTCCGCGCCCCTGCTGATCCGCGGCCGCGGGTCGGTCTTGCGTGGTTGCCACCACCGGCGTCGGCGGCTGAGGAGCGGCGGGGCCGCACCAAGGGCACCCCGCGTGGACCGGCCGGCCGCCCTGCGGCGACGGAGGCCCGCCGTAAGAACCGTAGTACACACCACCTGCATCGCCCGAAAACCAAACGTGCGTACTTAGTTTACATGTACAACACGATCGAGTGCAATGAGTACCGCTGGTGTTATTGTTAGTTACTTCGGATGCCCGCCGAGCATGGCATGGGGCAGCAGATGAGTAAGGCAGCCAGGACGACGACTAGGAGCGCCGGAGAAGAAGACCAAGAGTTGGAGGAGCGGCGCGCCATGGTCGTCTCCTCTTTTCTCTCCGGTCGATGATAATGCTAATTTGATTAGAGCACGTTCAAGCGCAGCGCATATAGTATATGCAAGAGTGGTAATGCCGCTTGTTTTATACTCCGGAGAAGAAGACCAAGAGTTGGAGGCGCATATAGTCTCTCTCTCATATGATGAGAGGCAAAGGTACAATCGTCAAAGTCAATCGGTCGTCAAAAGAAACTGGTCGGCACACACTACATTACACTAAACGAGTCAAGTCCCTGTGCAACTATCAGCACCGTACGTCCATCATCCCGTGGCTCAGGTTCGTTTCGAATCTCAGGCAACGAGCATGGTCAAGGATGCCAGCGCCTTCCTACATGAAGACCGCTCTCAAACCAATATAGTTTACCAATAATTCTTGACCAAGACATCGTTCATCCAACTAGACACCAAATCTTCAACATGTTCCGCACTAGGATAGGCTAGTCAGGTCAAGATCCAGTGCAGTAGTAGTATATAGCTGCTGTAGGCGTTTGGTTACTGGGTGTATATACACTTTATATAAAAAAGTAGTAATTAAATAAAAAGTCAGAAAAAACAACTTGACCTTTTATTGTATTTGTAAAAACCTCGTTGACTTCAGGCAAAAAAAATCTGGCCAAAATAGTATGAATAGTGACTTGTAATAGCACCAATTTTTTTTGCCCTGAAGTCAACGGTGGTTTTTTATTTGTGAAATTTTATATACTAGTGCAAATTAAATTATTTTTATCCATACCAGGCGTGTATACACCCACGAACCAAACAATATTTCCCTGTTTTAGGCCTAGTTTCTTTCGGCCCGCAGAGGCGGGTGGAGCTTGGGGCCATAGGCCACGCATTGAGCGCAACGACTATTTATCGCATTAAGCGATCGTTGCGGGATGTCTCGCTGCAGCGTTTCAAGTAATTGAGCCGGCCCCTGTTCGCGCATAAAAAGAGAAATAATATATGGGAAAAGCGGGATTCGATCCCTGCTCTCCCGGAGAGCTAGAGAGCTAGCCACTCCGCCCGAGTCTCGCTCAAGATAAGTATGAGACGCGTTTTGTAGTTGAGGCGGGTGAAGCCGGTTTTTCATTTGTTTTTCACGGGTTTTATTTTCTGTTCTTTCTTTTCGTTTTTCTTCGTTTTTTTTTGTCTTATTTTTTCTTCTCTTTTCCTTTCCCATTTTTTTGCTTTCTTTTGTTTTTTTCTTCTCCTGGTTTTTGTTTCTTTTTCGTTTTTTTCTTCGAATGCTTGTTCAATATTTTTTAAATGCTTGTACAACAGTTTTTGGAGAGTGTATATATATATATGTAGAATATTTTAAAGTATAAAGAAAAGTACAAAAATAACAAAAAATGAGAACAGAAAACAGAACAAAAAAACAAAAACTAAACAGGCTGTGGCTCCCACGCGGCTGGGCAGCCCGCCTGGGGCTCTCCCCAACGCGAGCGCATCTCCCTGTATCGCTTAAAGGGAGACATAGGGGTGCCCCGCATTGAGTGGCTTGCCGAAGGAACACCTAAAAAAAGAGTGGCTTGTCGAAGGAGATAAAAAAAGACTTTTGCTAAAATAAATAAATAAACAACTTCTTTTCACCAGCGACCCTATAGATGCCAATGCGGAGCCCCTAAAAAAAGATGCCAAGGACGGTAAATAATTTTTTTTGTTGACATGGCCTGATGAAACTACCGTCGAGGATCCTGATGAGATGGAGCAACTCTCCAAACATGTTTTTGCTTTGACTTTATATATGAAGCAACCACAGAACAAAGTACATTGTCGAACAGTACAAGGTGATGGGTAACCTTCATACAATGCCAGTCCCATTATAACCAAATCACGCAGGTTGCACATGAGTACGCTACTGAAATAAAGTGCATGAAGAACTGAGTATAATGTAACACTACGCCTTACAACACCTACACTCCCCGACAACACCCTAAGAGGAAGAACGACACTATGCATAACCGCTGACGGGTCCATAACGCACAAAGGTTTTAACCCAAAATATTTGTTAGGATGGAATTGATCAAGACCATATTTGTGAGGACAAAATTGATCAAGACTAGCTGTCCTCCAACAGAGAGAAACTTGCCTTTTCAACTACTCAATTGTTTCCCTAAACGCTGCTCTACGTGTTTTCACTATGTAATAGTGAGACATTGATAATGAATCAGAATTCCAAAATATTTAATCGGGAATTGACCTTGCGCACAACCAAACAGGTAATCATAATCGATCGCCACCTCACCAACTTCTCGAAAGCAACACAATTCACTTTTATGAAAGCTAATTTTAAGGTCCGACGTTTGCTCAAACGCTGAAAGTAAGAGTTTGAGGTTTTGGGCCTTGTTTAGGTCATGTTTCATAAAAGTTTTTGTATCGTTGGCATATTGGGCTTTTCTTTGAATTTAGACGTGGGCCAGTCCGGCCCATTTTCTCTCCGGAGCACAACCCTTCGTCCTTCGACGACACAACAATAGCAGAAACAGCGCCGCCGCCGGGCGTCAACCCGCGTGTTCTAATCTGCTCGTCGCCGCGCCGGAGCCAGCCGGGTGAAGGATCAAAAGGGGTGCCCGCTCTGCCGCCGGCGACCGCCCCTGCTTTCCCCAGTGGTGGACCCGCCACCGGCTGCGATAGTGGGGCTGGTGTGCTGCTGGGGTTAGGGTTTGAGGAAACCCTAGCCGCCTCCGGCGCGCGATGGCCTACCGGCCGTACCCGCCGCCTCAGGGGCCCTTCCCGCCGCAGGGCCCGCCTGTCAACCCGTACGGGCAGCCGCCGCCGCCGCCGCAGCAGGCGGGGTACGGCCACATGCCGCCGCCGCCGCCGTTCCACGCGCCGCCGCCGCCGCCCCCGCCTGGTCCGCCCCCGCCACACCAGCCTCAGTACAACTTCGGCCACCCGCCCCCGCAGCAGCAGCAGCAGCGGCCGCCGCCGCCCCAGATGTATTACCATCCCCCACCGCCGCCGTACGGCGGGAACAGCAATCACGCGCCCCCTCCACCACCACCACCAGTGTCTCCTCCCCCTTCGGCGCCGCCGCCGCCTCCGGCCCAGCCCCAGCCACCCCCACGGGAGGCTCCGCCGCCGCCAAAGGAGCGGCAGGCCAAGGCGGCGCTGCCGAGAGTGGAGTCGGAGGAGGAGCGGCGAGCGAGGAAGAAGCGCGAGTACGAGAAGCAGAAGCTGGAGGACCGGAAGCAGCAGCAGATGATGCGCCAGTCGCAGGCCACCATTCTGCAAAAGACACAGAAGGTGCGCGTCGCCGCGCAACAGCAGCAGCAGCCACAGCCGCAGAGCCGCCACCTCCAACCATCAGGTGGGACTCGGGTGGTGACAACCGCGTCTCGCCCAGCCTCCGCGGCCAACACCGAGAGGTTTGAGAATCGGCTCAAGAAGCCGACAACGTTCCTCTGCAAGCACAAGTGAGTATAGCAAATTTTAGACTTTTGGTCTCTGCAAGTGCTAGTTGGTGGATATTGGAGTCCTTTAAGTGCAAGTGCTTGAGCAAATTATTATGCTTATCTTGCATTTGGGTATTTTAGTTGGCAATCTGAGCAGTTGCCAACCAGAATCTACTGCTGAATCAGGACAAGCGACAAACGACCTGCTTGAATTTTGGTGCAACTGCACGGTCATTCGTGAAGTCAATGGCGTTATGATTCTTCTAAGCTTTGGGGAATATGTGCTTTGTTATTACACAAACTGTAGCTTACTAATGATTCTTATGTTTTCGACATATATGCTGTTTCTTTATGTGCTTAGAGAAATGATCACGTCTGCATAATTCTAGAGTAGCATCAATGGAGTCACGAGCTATGCTTTCCAGCACTACCTATTTCTTGTTATGGGACTAGAAAGATGAACCCTTTTGTGTGGTAGGCAGGCACACCGGTAGGCAGAATGGTTCTCAAAGAATCACTCCATTAATTGACAGTTTCCTTTTGAAAAATGAAAAGTGTGTCTAAAACATGTTTCTAGAACGGTTCAAGTTGGGAGAAGCTTTGTAAGAGCAACTGATTTGCATGAAATTTTTGTCTCTGTGTCTTTCGGAATTAAACTAATGTATGTCCATGTTTCCTTTTTTTCCCTTGTTAATGCAGGTTTAGGAATGAACTGCCAGACCCAAGTGCGCAGTTGAAATGGCTGCCTCTTAATAAGGACAAGGACAGGTAGTTTTCTATTCTTATTTTGATCAGATTGCTCTGTTCTGTTGTTACTTATGTTTGCTGCAGTGAAAGCCATTTCAATGTTGCTTATCTAGTTTCACTATACACATTACATCTTTCTTGTCAAATTTATGATTTTTTTAACTCATCTGCTATTATTTAGGCATTAAATGAATTTCTAGCTCATTTTGTATAATGATTATTCTCTTTATTGAGGCAACCTGTTTGAGCATATGGCATATAGCAGGTCTAAGCTTGTATCTATATCTGCTGTCAGTCCCATAGCATGAATTTGCTTTTAGAAACAGTCCCAATTTTTTAGCCATTTGGTCATATTTCAAGCACAAATCCAAGAGACCCAGCATGTTATGTGCAGCAATAGAAGGGGTATTCTTCGTGTAAACAGTACCTTGCAGCACTTTATCACGCAAGGAGAGCAACCGGCTGCTCAGGTTTAAGTTTGTTCTAGAGATATCCTTGATTGACATCCTTAGTCAACATATGATAGCCTAGTATGATCTCCTTCTCTATGTCAGTTGAAGTTGTAGGAAGGAGATTTATTTGTACATGTGCTGCTGCATGCTTCATGGGGATGAAGAAATAAAATATATCAAGCTCCTTGGCCTATCTCCGCCTTGACCCTGTGGGGCGCTTGCCTCTATGGTGTCGTTGCCCCACCCGGGTCTAATACAAATATGATCATTTTGTTAGTCATAACATCTTGTGTGAGTGAATGGTCTCTCCACTGTTGTTCTTACAGACAGGGCCTGTGCCATTTCCATGATATTTGCAATACTCTGCTTTCTTATTACTCTATTAGTTGGTGTCTCTCTCAGTTCTACTTCATTCTGCATGTTGCAGTTATCTTGGGGCAGCCATACTTACTTTATGTTTTTTTGTATATTGCCCTTTCACAGATATACCAAATACAGGATCACGTCATTGGAGAAAAACTATATGCCTAAAATGATTGTCCCTGAGGATCTCGGGATACCTCTTGACCTACTTGATATGAGTGTATACAAGTAAGAATTAAGCCAGCCATATGTTTCTACCATTCTGATGATTCTGTTTAGCATCCCTAACTTGAGTGCCAAACATGCATTTAGCCCTCCCTCTGTTCAGCTGCCCCTGGCTCCAGAAGATCAAGAGCTGCTGCGTGAAGATGAGGTTCTCACCCCTGTTAAACCAGAAGGTATAAGGAAAAAGGAGAGGCCAACCGATAAAGGCATGTCTTGGCTGGTGAAAACACAGTACATTTCTCCACTTACTACTGATGCAGCCAAAATGGTAATGCCAGCTGATTCTTCCATAAATATAGTTACATACATTGTGCTGGATTACTTCATTATATACTAAAAAGGGTAATTTGGCCATTCCAGTCAATCACTGAAAAGCAAGCAAAAGAAAGGCGAGAATCAAGGGAGGGTCGTGATAATGTCCTCGAAAATCTTAATGATAGGCATGACTTTCCTTTTATACTTGGTTTATATTCTTTGGTTTCTGAGGTTAGCCTGTTTTGCAATCCTGGTGCAGCCCAATGACATTGTTTTTCTGTGCACGTGTATATCAGACAGAAGCGGATCAAAGCCATTGCAGAATCCTTCAAAGCAGCTAAATCACGCCCTGTCCACCAGACTAAACGAGGGATGGAGGCAGAGTTTGTTCTCCCTTTGGTACCCGATTTTGATAGGTATGAACTTTTCAGATGACACTTCATTCTGTGTGTCTGTCATTCTTGACAGCTGATGTGTGTCGAGCACGGTCAGTTCATGGAAATACGTTTTGTTGCCAATTCACTTTCCTATCTATGTTAAGAATTTTTTTTTACTTCCCACCAGCTATAAATTTCAGGTTAGTGTGTTCCAAAATTTGTTGTTGTTCGAAAAGTGATCTTCCCTTATCGTATATATGCCATAATTTACCACCTTGGTTTTTGTGTTGCCTTGGAGTCATATAGCTGGTGGATGAATTTAAGTGATCTCAAATTTGCTTTTCTGTTGACCTCTTTAGGTATAATGATCCATTTGTTATGGTGAATTTTGATGGAGATCCTACAGCTGATTCAGAGCAGTATACCAAGCTAGAGAGATCTGTACGTGATGAATGCGAATCCCAGGTGTGTTGCATTTCTTTTTCTTCTGTCCTGAGCTTTCTCATTTAGTTACTTTATAGTTATATTAACACACTCGTATGGATGTATTGTAGAAATTGATATTTTATATTGATTGCATGTTAATGTCAAATGCATATATTTCGAGATGTTATGCTAATACGTCACTGATGCTCTGCCTACATGTACCCTCACATCTATACCTCTATATACCAATATAAAAAGATCCCAAGGGGCAGATCCAAACCATCTCAGCCGTCAAATCATCAGATCTAGCAGTTCAAATCGCTCCAATGTTGAGCACCAAACATGTTTTAACACTCCAATTACCCACCACTGCCACTGGTTGTAGATATGATTAGGTTACTGGATCTAGTCCTCCGCGAAAAGTCAGAAATCCAGCCCGTGAACTTAGCGGATACTATTATAGCGATAGCACCGAACACCATCTTATAAAATCAGCCGCGCAATTGATATCTTTACCTAATATCAATATGCAATTAATTTTCTACTAAATATCAATATGCAGTTAATATCAATATGCAATTAATATCTTTACCTAATATGAGTACGCGATTACTAGTATATCTAAGGTTTTCCGTGTTCTCGTGATAGGCTCTGATGAAAAGTTTTCAAGTCAGTGGTTCAGACCCCGCAAAACAAGAGAGGTTTTTGGCATACATGGCTCCAGCACCCCATGAGGTATCCATCCTTTTCTCGACTCTAGTACTCCATCTGTAAACTACTTCAGTGATCTAAACGATCTTATATTAGTTTACAGAGGGAGTACATCTTTATTTAAAATGTCACCGGTCGTAGTTATAATTTGTTTTGGTATTTTATCATAATATGATCGCGACTATGATTTTCTCTAGCTTATCAAGGACTTGGATGATGAAAATGAGGACTTCCAGTACTCCTGGATTCGGGAATATCACTGGGAAGTATGTGGCATTTTACTAATGGGTCTGTGATTGTGTCTACTTTTCGTTCTGCTTTGGTAGAACTGCCTATATACCTTTTCTTGTCTCGTGATTCAGGTAAGGGGGGATGACAAGCACGATCCAACGACTTACCTCGTCTCATTTGATGACGATGAAGCAAAATATTTGGTAACTTGCTCTGTGCATACTTTATTTATTCTGATATATGACAGTGATTCATTGCACATTTGGCTGACACTTTATTGTCCATTTTGCAGCCTCTTCCTACCAAGCTAGTATTGCAGAAGAAGAAAGCTAAAGAGGGGAGATCTGGGGATGAAATCGAGCATTTTCCAGTGCCTTCTAGAATTATTGTGAGCAGGACAGCACATGGTGATGAGATGGAGCATGGAGAATCATCCAGCATGCATGTATGACTCATTTTTCCTTTATAACTGCAGGCATGAAAGTTTACTTTGTAGTGAACTATTAGTACTATACCGCAGCTAGGTAGCGTTTTCGTTCTTCAGTTTTTCGTCTCTTTAATTCTCTCGTCCAAAATATAAGGTGTATTTTTTCCCCAAAAGTCTAACATTTCTACGTTTGAACAAGATTACAGATAAATGTATCATCATATACGGTACCAAATAAATAGAATATGAAAATATATTTCATGATGAATTTAATGATATGAATTTGGTATTGTAACTATTGATATTTTCTCAATAAATTTGGTCAAATAATAGATAGGTTTGACTTTTCAAAAAATCAATACACCTTATATTTTTGACCGGAGGAAGTATATTTGTAGGCGGTTCATCTTCTCGCCAAGTCATATATGTAGCTACTGCGTTTCTTGCGATCAGTTCACTCATTCTTGCTCTTGGGATTATTCATCTTTTTACTATCCCCAACTCTCCCCATGTTACAGCATAAATTGATCTTTATGCATTACCATTACCTTTAACTAAAGGTTTCTCCTCTGCAGGGTAATTTAAAGCGACGAAGATCTTCTGTTGATGATGATCTTGATGAGCATCCGAGGCGTTCTCGTGTAGAAGATACAGAGCAGTACAGTGAAGACGATTATGAATGATCAGTAGATATGGAAGGATAGTCATTTTCTTGCACCGCCAAATTAATCAGCACATATGAATCTTTGAAGATCTCATATGCATTTACCCTGGCGCCTCCATAAGTAGTAATAGGGTGCAGGGTTGATGAAAGAACTTGCTTGAGTGCAGTCAGGCAATAGCAGATTTGGAAGTGCAGAGCGGGCAAAGCAAGGCAGAGTGTAACTGGACCTAAGACTGGTCTCGGAATTGAGGGTCGAAGGTCTCATCATCATTGTAAACAAAAAAAAGGCTCTGTGGTCTTTGGGAGTGATCCTCCGTTGCTGTTTTGATGATATAGGCCAATTTATTTTATGTCAGGATTGTAGACAGCTGTGTCATGGTAATTATTATTATTTTTCTGGTGGAAATGATGATCAGCATATCGAAGGTCATGTATTTGTGCTACGAGGAATGTTAATGTGCGACTACTGAAGATCAAGAGCAGCATTGCAAGAAGAGTACATTTTGTTTTCAGTTTTTTTTTTGGCATGTTGTATCTGTGGTGTCTGTTGAAAGACTTGTTTTGGGGGTATTTCCCCCCTTTTATTTAATAGAAAACATTTTTTTTCTTTTGCAATAATTCCTTTTCTAAATTGAGAGGAATCGGAAGTGCAAATTTCAGATTGGAATGAGATGATGTAGAAACCACATTTACCTGCTTGTTGTGACTACCCTAATTGAAGTGGTATCAGCGGTACCTCTTGAGATGATCTTCAAGTGTTCTCAACTGTTGCTCGGAATGCTGTCTTTAAGTTGCCATTGGAGATTGGAAACATCCTTCGATCATCGATTCAATTGGAGTTGCCATAGTTTTGCTAGATGACTTATATTTAAGAATACATGCATGGTGCCGATGACAACACAGTAGTGTGAATTTTTGAATGAATAGCAATTGTACGTAGTTGTCACAGCAGTAACGGAAAGGACCTACAACAGAAGCGACGTCGATCGTATATAAGTAAAGTGGACATCGCAACTGAAACAATAAGATCAGAGTGGCGCAGCGGAAGCGTGGTGGGCCCATAACCCACAGGTCCCAGGATCGAAACTGGCTCTGATAATTGTTGTTTCTCAAAAAAAATTTTGGCCCATTGCTATCGAAACCTGGCTCTGATAATTGTTGTTTTTCAAAAAAAAATTTGGCCCATTGCTATCCAGTTTTGGGCCCACGTACGAAATTTCTCTAACCAGGCTTCATTTTTTTTATGGACCCGTTTCTTCTTTTTGAGTCGTTTGGCCCATTTCTTCTACCCATAAAAATACACATCTGCTCTATTGTGAGCTGGGCTTCGTTTGTCTCAAAAGAGAGAGGCTTCGTGTTTGTAACTAGTCCAGTCTTCTTTTTTAGATTTCCTTTTTTTAACGATTCCATTTTTATATTTTCATGCATCTAGTTTGTAACTAGGTTAGCTTTTCACAGAAAAGGACTTGCACCATAAGCTAACATCGAGAGATGCTTGCGCGGGAGTGGTAGAGAAAGGACAAAAAAAAAAAAAGGAAAAACGAGCTCCTGTTCATGGTGATTCTTGAGTGTAGGTATCCATCACGCGCGAATAACCATAATGGATATTTCGCAAAAAAAAAAAATAACCGTAATGGATAAGATGTCATGTCTTTGTATAGCAAGGTTCTAACAGAACCTTTTGTAAAATTTCAGCCTTTTTATAAAATTATATTCTGTAAGGGCATCTTCAACGCCGACCTACAAACTGGACACCGTATTCGTCTGTGGATCGGGGGACCAGTCCGTGGACAGGGGTACCAGTCCGCGGACACTGATGCGAGAGCCGACCACCCAGCAATCTGCATACATTTTAAACCGGATTTCAACTAACAGGACGTATTACATGCAAACAAGATGCTTTTCATATAATCTGGACGGAAGCATTTCATTTTGGACATCTTTTAACTAAATTATGCTGGACTAGGCTAGTCTATTCTAACCTAGTTTATCGCCGGTCGCGGCGGAGCCCCATTCCCACGACATGTCTTCCCATGTCCGGCAGCCCACTCATCGGAGTTTCGTGAGCCTCGGAGGGATATGCTTCAACTGAAGGGGAAGAGTAGCCTCCACTTCCATGAAGTACATATCAAAGTTGGTTTTTGGGGCGGGGGAAAACGGTCACCGTGGCCTACCCCCCCGCGGTGAAGCTTGGCTACACGGTGGCAGTGACCTTCGTGGGAACCAAGCGGCGTCGGCCTCCCATGGTCTACTATTCCTCGCTATTGGTGGCAGCGGATGGTGTGCCGGCCGCCTCGTCGATCTCCACAAAGGCAGCTTCTTTCTCCGACAGCAAGGGCGTGGTTCCGCCAACATTCGTGGTGGATGGTGCGGTCGTAGGCGCGGGCGGAGCGATAGGGCGTGGCCTCGTTCACGTCCGCCACGATGCCTGTACCAGCGTGCTTCTCCGAGTTTTGGCCTGGAGCAACTTGCATCTCCTCCTAGCGCAGGCAGCTTCCTTGAGTTGGCATTGGAGATTGGAAAGATCCTTTGATCATCAACTTATGATGCCAGCTGGCTCAGATTCTCGAGCATGGTTGGTGTCAACCAGGTGTTATTATTCATCATCGGATTCTCTACTCTTCTTTTGATGCCATCATCTGCGCATTGCAAAGCTGCTGGTGAGTCAATTATAATTCATATGTAGTCCATATTGGAATCTCTAAAAAGATTTATATTTAGAAACGGAGGGATGAGTACGTTCATGGTGGCTTCCGGAATGCATGCATGCAACGACTGGCTGTGCCGACAATCTTGTGAATTCAAATAACAGCAAAGTACGTACCCATAATGGATCAAAGAAGGATCCTTCCCATGGTGTGAAAAGAGGAGGTAAGAGGTACTATGCTAAATTAGCCTAGAGAAGAATATAGTCATATAGATATAGATACAGATACAAATATAGATATAGATATAGATAGAGATAAACACCCCCCAAGATTTGTTAGGAATTAATAGAGTACAAAAGAAATATAATTTATTAATAGCAAAACATAATATTTATTAAATGCTTACCTTTTTCAATGGGTTTGTTGAATTGAATGCCCAAGATTAACATACTCATCAAGTATTTCTATATTTACGATCACTACTATATATATGAACCATCTACAGACGACATGTTATCAAACACCATAAACAACCCATATACTCATCAAGGTAGTCGTGGCACAAACCATGAGGCACTGGCAAGCTCTCTCGTGTCTCGCCTTCCTCCTCTTCATCCTCGTCTCGTCCAGCGCTTCCACTCTAGATGACACATGCAAGTCCGTCGCCGCAAGAAACAAGGACATCTCCTACAACTACTGCATCTTGTTCTTCCAGGCCAACAACACCAGCACCACTGCGGACAAGCGTGGCCTCGTCGTCATCGCCACAAAGATCACCCGAGCAGAGGCCACAAACACCCGTGAGCGCATCGATGCCCTAATGGCCTCGGGGATGGACAATAAGGTCAACGGGTGGCTCTCCGAGTGTCGCGTGCACTACACGATCGCGCTGAACTGGATCGAAACCGCGGCTAAGGGTATCGAGTCAGGTAATTTGCAGGACGCGGAGGTGACCCTCAGAGGAGTGATATTGGGCATCGGCACCTGCGAGGAAGGGTTCCGCAAGCTAGGCATCAAGTGGCTTCTGGCCGTCGAGGATGCCACGTTCACTGCGGGCTGCTCCATCGCTCTCACTATAACGAGCATGTTGTAACTCGCTAGCCGTCGAGGATGCGTGAATCTGGCTAACAGTTCTAGCTATACTAGTCCAGGATCATCTGGATCGATCAATAAACTCTTCGAACCTACAATTTCAGATCAGTGAACTTTGCAAGTACGTTAGGATGGAAGGCAATTTTGTTTTCTTATAGAATTGATTTTCTGGTGAATAAAAGTACTCCCTCTCTCCCTATTTAATTGGCGCACAATTTGCGTAGGATCATGGTGATCGATGAAATGAATGTCGCATGTAATGTTAGGGCTTATTTAGGAGATACAGAGCAGTATACTGAAGGCTATTCTCAGTGATCACTACATATGGAAGGATCATCATTTTCTTGCACCATTGAATTTCGTCAGCACATATGAATCTTGAAGATCTCATATGCATTTGCTCTGGTGCCTCCATAAGTAGTAATAGGGTGCAGGGTTGATGATAGAACATCCTTGAGTGAATTCGGCAATAGCAGATTTTGAAGTGCAGAGTGGGCAAAGCATGGCGGAGTAGTGTATCTGGACCTTAATGCTGGTCTTAGAGGTGATGGTAGAAGGTCTCATCATCATTGTAAAAATAAATGCTCTGTAGTCTTCGGAGTGATTCACCACTGCTGTTTTGATGATATAGCAACTGTTTTCCCCATTTGATTGTGTGATTACAACAATTTATTTATGTCAGGATTCTAGACAGCTGTGTCATGGTAATTGTTCTTTTCTGGTGGAAATGATGATCAACATATCGAAGACCAAGTATTTGTGCTATCAGGAATGTTAAGGTGTGCGCTTACTGAAGATCAAGAGCAGCATTGCAAGAAGAGTAAACTGTGTTTTCAGTTTTTTCTTGCATGTTGTAACTGTGGTGTCTGTTGAAAGACCTGTTTTGGGGGTATTTTTCTCCCTTTCAACAGAAAACATTGTATTTTGTTGTTGCAATAATTCCTATTCTAACTTGAGAGGAATCGTATTCTAATCTACTTTGGAATGGTATTTTTAGTATTTCTCCATTTATATGCAAAGTAATGAAGAAGTATTGAGGTAGTTCAGCGCGATCTGTTTCTTCCTCCATTCCCTGCTACGCGCACTCCGTCTCACCGGACATGTCTGCGCTGCTAGCCGGTAACCAGGCTAGGGCGGAGCGGGAGGTGGGGATCCAGATTGGGATAATTCCCTGGTCGGTTCCTGCCGGTCGCGACGGCCCAAGGGCGCCGATCTTCTTCCTGGAGACGTCGTTCGGGTCCGCCCTATTATACGTCTCCATCGTATCTACTTTTCCTAACGCTTTTGCTCTTGTTTTGGACTCTAATTTGCATGATTTGAATGAAACTAACCCGGACTGACGCTGTTTTCAGCATAACTACCATGGTGTTGTTTGTTGTGCAGAAATAAAAGTTTTCGGAATTGGACGAAACTTTTTGGAGAATTATTTTGCAATATATAAAAATTTCTGGAACCAAGACCCACTGGAGGGGGGCCCTGGCTGCCCACAAGACACCAGGGCGCGCCACCCCCCTCTGGCGCGCCTTGGTGGGTGGTGGGGCCCTTGGGGCTCCGCTGACCCTAATCCCGACACTATAAAATCCTATTTTTGGAGAAAAAATAAGAGAGAAAGTTTCATCGCGTTTCACGATATGGAGCCGCCGCCACCTCCTGTTCTTCATCGGGAGGCCAGATCTGGAGCCCGTTCGGGGCTCCGAAGAGAGGAATCTTCGGTCTTCGTCATTACCAACCCTCTTTCATCACCAATTCCATGATGCTCCCCACCGGGAGTGAGTAATTCTTCGTAGGCTCGCTGGTCGGTGAGGGGTTGGATGAGATTCATCCTGTAATCGAGTTAGTTTTGTTAGGGCTTGATCCCTTGTATCCACTATGTTCTAAGATTGATGTTGCTATGACTTTGCTATGCTTAATGCTTGTCACTAGGGCCCGAGTGCCATGATTTCAGATCTGAACCGTTTATGTTTTCACCATTATATCTATGTTCTAGATCCGATCTTGCAAGTCATATGCACCTGCTACGTGTTATGATCCGTAAACCCCAGGGTGACAGTAATTGAGATACTTTCCGGTGATGACCGTAGTTTGAGGAGTTCATGTATTCACTATGTGTTAATGCTTTGTTCCGATTCTTTATTAAAAGGAGGGCTTAATATCCCTTAGTTTCCTTATGGACCCCGCTGCCACGGGAGGGTATGAACAAAGATGTCACGCAAATTCTTTTCCATAAGCACGTATGACTATTTACGGAATACATGCCTACATTATATTTATGAACTAGAGCTAGTTCTTTGTCGCCCTAGGTTATGACTGTTATATGATGAATATCATGCAACGAAATCACCGATCCAATGCCTACGAGTTTTTCACATATTATTCTTGCTAAGTTACTACTGCTATTGCTACTGTTACAACTGCTACAAAACTGTTACTGCTGTTACCGTTACCACTGTTACTGTTACTACTACTATTAAAACTATCATATTACTGTGCTACTGATCACTTTGCTACAGATATTTAATCTCCAGGTGTGGTTGAATTGACAACTCAACTGCTAATACTTACAAATATTCTTTGGCTCCTCTTGTGTCGAATCTATAAATTTGGGTTGAATACTATACCCTCGAAAACTGTTGCGATCCCCTATACTTGTGGGTTATCAAGACCTTTTTCTGGCGCCGTTGCCGGGGAGCATAGCTATATTTGTTGAGTCACTTGGGATTTATATCTATTTATCACTATGAACAATCTGAAAGATACAAGAACCAAGATCGTTCCCTCTAAGACGAGGAAAGGTAAGGAACTGTCATCTAGCTCTGCACTTGATTCACCTTCTATTTTGAATAGACTTGCAACACCACCACATGCTATTAATCCTGATATGTCGCAAGTTATTGATGATACTACTTCTGCTATGAATGATGCTTACGATGATGCTAGTACCTTAGTTGATGATAATGTGCCACTAGGTGAATTTCTTGATGAAGAAATTGCTAGAGATAAAGATATTGAGAATGCTGAAATTGATGAAATTACTGAAACTGATGAAGTCTTTGAAACTGAAAATTATGAAACACCTATTAGACCTAGTTGTCCTAGAATTGAAATGCCTAAGATACCTTAGGGTTATGTTATGGATGGAGAGGTAGCTAGAGAATTTCTTGCTTGCAAGGATAGAGATGATCTTAAGAAATTGTTATGCAAGTTGAAAGAAAAATCCTTGAATGCTAGAATGCACTATAAGTTTGCTACTTCACCTATCTTTATTATTGACAAGGATTATGAATTCTCTGTCGACCCAGAGTTAATTACTCTGGTTGAATCTGATCCTTTCCATGGCTATGAAACTAAAACTGTAGTGGCACATCTTACTATTAAATGATATAGCCACCCTATTTTCTCATGAGGAAAAAATTCGCTACAACTATATTCTCAAGTTATTTCCTTTGTCACTAAAGGGTGATGCTAAGATATGGTACAATACTCTTACTCCTGGTTGTGTGCGTAGTTCCCAGGATATGATTTATTACTTCTCTTGAAAATATTTTCCTGCTCATAAGAAACAAGCTGCTTTACAGGAAATATTTAACTTTGTCCAAATTGAAGAAGAGAGTCTCCCACAAGTTTGGGGGAGGCTTCTCCAATTGCTTAATGCTTTGCCTGATCATTCTCTTAAGAAAAATGAAATACTTGATATCTTCTATAATGGACTAACCGATGCTTCTAGGGACTTCCTAGATAGTTGTGTTGGTTGTGTTTTCAGGGAAGGGACTGTTGAACAAGCTGAAGAATTATTGGATAATATATTGAAGAACTATGATGATTGGACAGTTCCTGAGCCACCGCCTAAACCCACTCCGAAGAAGAGGGGTATCTTACTTCTCAGCCCCGAAGATATGCAAGAAGCAAAGAAATTTATGAAGGAAAAAGGTATTAAAGCTGAGGATGTTAAGAATTTACCACCTATTGAAGAAATACATGGTCTTGACACACCACCACCAGAGGTGGTAGAGGTAAATTCTTTATTAAAGTTTGATGAATGTGACATCCCTTATAATAAACATCCTAGTAAATGCTTGTATGAATTTGACAACTACATCAGAAAACCAGATCACTTCAATGCAAATGTTATGAAACAATTGAAACAAAATTCTGATATGATTGCTCGCTTGAGTGACTTGTTATTTAGAATCACTAATGATGTTAGAGGTGTAGGAAAACATGCCTCTATGGTTCAAACCCAGTTAGAACAAGTTGCTAAATCTCAGAGTGAATTACTAAATGAAATGAATAATAATATGAATGATTATGTTGTTAGAGTAACAACTAGAGGAGGCAAAATGACTCAGGAACCACTTTATCCCGAAGGTCATCCTAAAAGAATTGAACAAGACTCTCAAAGAATTAATGCTGATGCACCTAGTCCTTCTAAAAGGAAGAGGAAAAAGAAAAATGATAGGACTTTGCATACCTCTAGAGAACCTGAAGTAGAAAAACCTTCTAAAGATAACAACAATGTCTCTATTTCTGATGCTGAAACTCAACCTGGTAATGAACATTCACATAGTGATAATGAAAATGATAATGATGATGTTCAAGAAGACACCCAACCTGACAATGATAAAGAACCGGATAATGATGTTGAAATAGAACCTGCTGTTGATCTTGATAACCCACAACCCAAAAGTAAACGATATGATAAAAGAGACTTTGTGGCCAGAAAACATGGTAAAGAAAGAGAGCCATGGGTTCAGAAACCCATGCCCTTTCCACCTAAACCTTCTAAGAAAAAGGATGATGAAGAATTTGAATGCTTTGCTAAAATGCTTAGGCCAGTCTTTTTGCGTACTCGTTTGACTGATATTTTAAAGATGGCCCCTTATGCTAAATACATGAAAGACATTATCACTAATAAAAGAAAAATACCTGAAGCTGAAATCTCCACCATGCTTGCTAATTACTCTTTTAAGGATGGAGTACCTAAAAAACTTGGAGATCCGGGAATACCAACTATACCTTGCTCCATCAAAATAAATTATGTCAAAACTGCTTTATGTGATTTGGGAGCTGGTGTTAGTGTTATGCCTTTCTCTTTATACAAAAGACTTGATTTGAATAAACTCACACCTACTGAAATATCTTTGCAAATGACTGACAAATCAACTGCCATACCGATCGGTATTTGTGAGGATGTGCCCGTTGTTGTTGCAAATGTTACTATCTTAACAGACTTTATCATACTTGAGATGCTTGAGGATGACAACATGTCGATTATCCTTGGTAGACCCTTTTTGAATACTGCAGGAGCTGTTATTGATTGCAATAAAAGCAAAGTCACTTTTCATATCAATGGTAATGAGCATACGGTGCACTTTCCGAAGAAACAATTTCAAGTGAATGGTATTAATGTTATTGAAGAGTCTCCGACAATTACTATTGGAAGTTTCCAACTCCCTTTACCTACTGCCAAAAAGAAATATGAAATACTTATTGTTGGGGATATGCATATCCTCGTTGAGGTAACTTAGTGTTTTACGACAGTTCTTTGGGTTCATGCTAATCGAAAGTGGTTGTTAATAAGACTTGATCAACCTTATTAATGGATTATTTTCGAGAGGCATGTGGTCGGTGAATTTAGTAGGCACAACCTTCTGTCCCTACTTTTAGTTTTTTGTTTTCTTAGCTAAATAAAATAAAATGCCATGTTTAGCCTGTTTTTTGAGTTTTCCGTGGAATAAAAAAGTGCCCAAAAATAAAAGTGCTCAGAATGCCCTGAAATTTTTACATGACTTTTTCTGAATATTTAAGAATTTCTGGCAAATATAACATCACGAGGAGGTGCCCCTAGTGCCCACAAGACACCAGCGCGCGCCAACTACCCCAGACGCGCCCTGGTGAGTAGTGGCCCCACGTGGCCCACCTCACTTATCCCATTAGCCCATGTCATCTCCTACCTCCAGAAAAAAATCACCATTGCTCTCTCTCTCTCTCTCTCTCATATTCTTGCTCTCAAACCCGTGGATTTCGATCTCTTTGGTCCAAGCTCCATTTCCGAAACTGTTTTGGGGGATTGCTACTTGGTATGTGACTCCTCCATTGCTCCAATTAGTTTTTGCTTTACTGGTTTATATTTTTAATAATTAGCTACACTTCGTGCTGCTGTAAATGGGCTTGCATGTTGAATTCTTGGAGTTCCAAGAAGTTTGAATGCTTGATATAGCCTCTAGACATCCATATGAGTAGTTGCTATCAATCTTGTGAAGTTTTGTTGACAAACAATTTTGTGTCCCAAAAATTTCCAGAAATTATTCGCAAATAAAAATGCACCTCTTTAGGAGTTATTCGAGGAGGAGGTCCTCGGAGGCATCATCGAGCGGAAGCTCGATTCGACAGTCCTATGTTGAACCAAGTGCAAGCTCGATGCGGGATGCCGATACCAAATCGTACCTATGGCCATGTAATGAGTTCATGGTTGTTGCATGTATCAAGGAAGAATTTGTGCAGTATGTTCACAACACCAAGCTCGCTCCCTACATCACAGATAAGTGCATCCAGCATCTCAACCTCACAGAGATGTTCACTAAGAAATTTAAATATCATCCTCGTGAGTCTAGATTTTCATTTAGCCTCTATAATAATGCTTTCACCATGCCTCTATAAGCATTCTGTGTTGCTTGTAAAATTCCATATTGGGGTTCGCTGGATGAGCAACCAAGATCTGAGTATGAGTCATTTTTGACTAGTCTCTGTTATGGAGAGGATACATGAGTGACTCAAGCTAGAATAAAAAGTTTACATTTTCCATCAATTCACTACTTTGCACTCTTTAATGGCAAATGCATCATGGGAAAATAAGATAGCAGCACACTGTGTGCCCCAGACTTGAGCCTTATACACACTGCTCTGACAGGAATTAAATGTTATAATCTTGGTGCAATCGTTGCACGGAGGTTGCAACGCAATGCTGATAGTGGCAATTTTTATGGTGGGATTTATGCCTCCTGTGTAGCTAAGAAGCTGGGTGTGTCACCCCGGTCTAATGATCCCATTCTACCTACTCAGTACTTAGACCTTGAGGCAATGAAGCGCCAAGTTCATTAAGGCCACAGCTACTGACTACACCTACAATTTAATGTTCAATAAAAACCCTATTGTGCATGTTATTCTGCCTGCACCTAATCTCTTTGATTATCACAGTAAAAGAAGATATTATGTTCTTAAGAGCGAGGCCCGCGAGTACAACGCGGCGGTCAAGGCTGCCCGACGAGATGAGGAGGCCGCACCAAGAGCCTCCGTGAGCTATCACTCTGACTATTATCCAGGCTATGGATGGTGATTACCAAGCTAGGCCTAAAGCCTAAGCTTAGGGGAGTACGTATTGATACGTCTCCAACGTTTCTATAATTTTTTATTGTTTCATGCTGTTATATTATCATTCTTGGATGTTTTACAATCATTTTATAGCAAATTTATATCATTTTTTGGGACTAACCTATTGACATAGCGCCTAGTGCAAGTTGTAGTTTTTTGCTTGTTTTTTACTTCGCAGAATATCAGTACCAAACGGAGTCCAAACGCAGCGAAACTTTTTGGAGAATTTTTCTGGACCAGAAGACACCTGTTGGGCCAAAGAAGTACCAGAGGGGGGCTCCGAGGGGAGCACAACCCACCTGGGCGCACCCTGGTGGGTTGTGCCCACCTCGGCCGCCTCCCGCACCGCCTCTTTGCTCTATAAATACCCTGAAAATCCAAAAACCCTAGGAGAGTCGACGGAACACAATTCCAGCCGCCGCAAGTTCCAGAACCACCAGATCCAATCTAGACACCATCACGGATGGGTTCATCATCCTCATTGGTGCCTCTCCGATGATGTGTGAGTAGTTCATTGTAGACCTACGGGTCCGTAGTTAGTAGCTAGATGGTTTCCTCTCTCTCTTTTGATTCTCAATACAATGGTCTCTTGGAGATCTATTTGATGTAACTCTTTTTGCGGTGTGTTTGTTGGGATCCGATGAACTTTGAGTTTATGATCAGATCTATTTATCCATGAAAGTTATTTGATCTCTTATATGCATGATTACTTATAGCCTCGTATTTCTTCTTCGAATCTTAGGTTTAGTTAGGCCAACTAGATCGATTTTTCTTGCCATGGGAGGAGGTGCTTTGTGATGGGTTCGATCGTATGGTGTTCTTTCCCAGTGACAGAAGGGGCAGCAAGACATGTATGTATCATTGCTATTAAGGATAACAAGATGGGGTCTATTCCTACATGAATAGATCTTGTCTACATCATGTCATCATTCTTATTGCATTACTCCGTTTTTTCATGAACTTAATACACTAGATGCTGATGGCTCGTGTCCGCGTCAGTATTTTCCCTGAAGAGGAAGGGATGATGCAGCACAACTATGGTAGGTATTTCCCTTAGTGATGAGACCAAGGTTATCGAACCAGTAGGAGAACCACGCAACACTATGTAAACGGTACCTGCACACAAAGAACAAATACTTGCAACCCGACGTGTAAGAGGGGTTGTCAATCCCTCCCGGGTAAAAGATAGTTAAATTTGTAGTAGATTGGATAAATAGATCTCGTGGAAACGTGAAATAAAATAAATAACAAAAAATTGCAGCAAGGTATTTTTGGGTTTTTGGAATAATAGATCTGAAAATAAAAGAGGCAAATAATAGATCGGAAAGCAAATATGATAAAGAATAGACCCGGGGGCCGTAGATTTCACTAGTGGCTTCTCTCGAGAAAAATAGCATACAGCGGGTAAACAAATTACTATTGGGCAATTGATAGAACTTCAAATAATTATGACGATATCCAGGCAATGATCATTATATAGGCATCACGTCCAAGATTAGTAGACCGACTCCTGAATGCATCTACTACTATTACTCCACACATCGACCGCTATCTAGCATGCATCTAGTATATTAAGTTCATGGAGAAACGAAGTAATGCAATAAGAATGATGACATGATGTAGACTGATGTCGCTTAAACTACGTCGGTATTTCCCCAAAGAGGAAGGGATGATGCAGCACAACTACAGTAGGTATTTCCCTCAGTGATGAGACCAAGGTTATCGAACCAGTAGGAGAACCAAGCAACACTATGTAAACGATACCTGCACACAAAGAACAAATACTTGCAACCCGACGTGTAAAAGGGGTTGTCAATCCCTTTCGGGTAACGGTGCCAGAAATTCGCACGTGGACGGGAGAAAAATTATGATAGATTGGATAAATAGATCTCGAATAAGCATGAAATAAAAGAAGTAAATAAAAAGTGCAGCAAGGTATTTTTGGGTTTTAGAAATATTGATCTGAAAATAAAAGTAGCAAATAATAGATCGGAAAGCAAATATGATGAAGAATAGACCCGGGGGCCGTAGATTTCACTAGTGGCTTCTCTCGAGAAAAATAGCATACGGTGGGTAAACAAATTACTATTGGGCAATTGTTAGAACTTCAAATAATCATGATGATATCCAGGAAATGATCATTATATAGGCATCACGTCCAAGATTAGTAGACCGACTCCTGCCTGCATCTACTACTATTACTCCACACATCGACTGCTATCCAGCATGCATCTAGTGTCTTAAGTTCATGGAGAAACGGAGTAATGCAATTAGAACGATGACATGATGTAGACAAGTTCTATTCATGTAGGAATAGACCCCATCTTGTTATCCTTAATAGCAATGATACATACGTGTCATGTCCCCTTCTGTCACTGGGATTGAGCACCGTAAGATCGAACCCATCACAAAGCACCTCTTCCCAGGGCAAGAAAAATCGATCTAGTCGGCCTAACTAAACCAAAGATTCGAAGAAGAAATACGAGGCTATAAGTAATCATGATATAAGAGATCAAAGAAACTCAAATAACTTTCATGGATTAAAAATATAGATCTGATCATAAACTAAAAGTTCATTGGATCCCAACAAACACACCGCAAGAAGAGTTACATCAAATAGATCTCCAAGAGACCATTGTATTGAGAATCAAAAGAGAGAGAGGAAGCCATCTAGCTACTAAATATGGACCCGAAGGTCTACAATGAACTACTCACGCATCATCGGAGAGGCGCCAATGAGGATGATGAACCCCTCCGTGATGGTGTCTAGATTGGATCTGGTGGTTCTGGAACTAGCGGCGGCTGGAATTGTGTTTCGTCGACTCCCCTAGGGTTTTTGGAATATTGGGGTATTTATAGAGCAAAGAGGCGGTGCGGGAGGCCACTGAGGTGGGCACAACCCACCAGGGCAGGCCTGGGCCCCCAGGCGTGCCCAGGTGGGTTGTGCCCCCCTCGGGGCATCCCTCTGGTACTTCTTCGGCCCAATTTGTTCTTTCTAGTCCATAAAAAATCTCAAAAAAGTTTCACTGCATCTGGACTCCGTTTGGTATTGATTTTCTGTGAAGTAAAAAACAAGGGAAAAACAGGAACTGGCACTGGGCACTATGTCAATAGGTTAGTCCCAAAAAATGATTGTAAAATATCCAAGAATGATAATATAACAACATGGAACAAGCAAAAATTATAGATACGTTGGAGACGTATCAGCATCTCCAAGCTTAATTCCTACTCGTCCTTGAGTAGGTAAATGATAAAAACAGAATTTTTGATGTGGAATGCTGCCTAACATGTTCATCACATATTCTTTTCTTTTGTAGCATGGACATTTGGACTTTGTATATGATTCAAAGTAATAGTCTAGTTTTGACATGAAGATTTCAATACTCAAGCATATCAACAAGCAACCATGTCTTTCAAAATATCAACACTAAAGGAAGTTATCCCTAGCCCATCATGCTCAACCATTGATCCATTCATGAAACACACTCGCATATTAGCTACACCCAATGCTCAAGTACGATCATAGTGCCCCTTAGTTGGTGCTTTATAAGAGAAGATGGAGACTCAAATAAAATAAAAATTGCATAAGGTAAATAGAAAGGCCCTTCGCAGAGGGAAGTAGGGATTTGTAGAGGTGCCAGAGCTCAAAGCGAAAAAGATAGAGATAAAACATTTTGGGTGGCATGCTTTTCCTGTCAACGAAAATGATCGAGTAGTTCCCAATACTTTCCATGCTAGATATATCATAGGCGGTTCCCAAACAGAAAATAATGTTTATTCCTTTTTCCATCATACTTTCACATTCCACGGCTAGCCGTATCCACGGGTACTGTCCATACCAACACTTTCCAAGGAATTTATTATTTGACAACATAAAGTAAATTCATTTTTCATTTCAGGACTGGGCATCCCTAATAACTTTGCCGTACTCTCGTGCAATGACAAGTGAATAAACACTCATCTTGAGAATAACACATCTAGCATGGAAAAATATCAGCCACCCCCTACCGTTTCATGAGCGGTACGAGCACACAAAAAGGAAATTTATTTTGAAAATTAGAGATGGCACATACAAATTTGCTTAGAACGGCACGGAAATACCGCATATAGGTAGGTATAGTGGACTCATATGGCAAAACTGGGTTTAAGGATTTTGGATGCACAAGTAGTATTCCTACTTAGTACAAGTGAAGGCTAGCAAAAAGATTGAGAAGCATCCAACCAAGAAACTAAAAATCTCGTAAGCGAGCTTTATGCATAACTAACACCGAATAATGCACCACAAGTAGGATGTAATTTCATTGCATAACTATTAACTTTCGTGCTTGCATAGGGAATCACAAACCTTAACACCAATATTCTTACTAAAGCACAATTACTCATCAACATGACTCACATATTATATCATCATATCGCAAAACTATTACAAAGAATCAAGTTTATTTTGTCCAATGATCTTCATGAAAGTTTTTATTATATCCCTCTTGAATATCTATCACTTTGGGACTAGTTTCATATATTGCTTTTGATAGCTCAAACAAATCTAAGTGAAGAACATGAGCATATGTCGGTGCAACAAACCCTGGGCCTGTTGCCCTGATTGTGCACAGGCACGAGAACAAGATTACAACACCAAGGCCGTGTCAAGATACAAGAGACCAAGATCTTCGAAGAACCAGCATGCTGATTAAGAAGGCCATGACCAAGACAGAGAAGCGAGACACCACCAGGAGAAAAGCCTCCCTTGCCGGGCAGGCGGACCTGGCAAGAACAAGGGCTCCCCCGGAAGAAAGCATTCAAGACGTCCCGGCAGGGCCTGCCGGGACTCACGAGGGCAAAGACACCTCACCAAGCCATCTCACCACGACCCACGTCGTTGGTCAATGGGGTGTCAAGCCGCAAAGTGACTAAGTGACAGCCATTCGCCACATGGCGGCCTCTTTCTACAGGAAATACCTACAGATGACACCCGTCCTGCGACGTGTCAAGCAAGCAGGCATGGAGCTGGCAAGACGAGCCCGGCAAGGCTTGCCGGGCAAGCAACGATGTGACGTTGAGCGGTTCATTTAATGCACTCTGTCAGCCTGCAGAATTAGGTATGATAGCACTGTTTGCTATCTTATTAGTGCATAATGACTATTTTGCCACTGTGGTGACCTCTTAACCTATAAAAGGAGGCCCATGGCAACCGTAGCAAGGGTTGGAAAGTTGAACACCCCCACGCTCGTACGTGCGTAGTCACTGCCTCCCCAGGGCGAGCCTGCCGGGTAAGTGTACTATGCTCCACCACCACTTTTTCACCATAAATCCACCAAAGCAGGAGTAGGGTTTTACGCCTCGCGGAGGCCTGAACCTGGGTAAAATTGCCCGTGTGATCTCTGCCGTGCTGCCCCACGTTCTTCTTCTCTTTGTGCAACGCGACATCCCCCCTGCCGAACCAGCATGGGGCCCCTTGGCCCCATAGGTGGCCATGGTTTCCCGTGACATCTTTGGCGCACCAGGTAGGGGGATCGCTTGCGCGAACCTGAAAGCATGTGCAGCGCGTCATCTTCATCACCATCTTCGTCTTTCGACGGCGCCGTCGGCAATGGCGCCCAAGAAGAAGCCCGGTGCAGCTGCTCACCCATCCACCTCGAAGGCGCCGCCGCCCGCAGCCACCAATGCTGCGGGGGACGCGGAGGCGCACGAGAGTGTGGACGCTGCTGGGGCTGTGGTCGGGGCAGGCGGCACCGTCACCACTTCCCCTGTGGTCGAAGCAGGAGCAGGAGACGCCAGAGGAGAGCAACATCAGCAACACCCCGATGGCCATGCTCCGCGAGGTACGGGTGAATCGGCTACTCCATCCACACTGCTTCTCCTCGCCGACGGGCACAGCCGCAGCAATGGCGCTTGGTCCGGGGCGAATCGCTACCCTCCGGCCGCCCCCACCATGGAGGCGGCCGCAGCGCGTGCACCTCCCCCGGGACGAGTCGACCAGGCTGCTGCGCCTAGTGGAGCTGCTGACCCTCAAGCGCCATCACCACGCCACCATGCCATCTAGGTGGCCGCCCTGCAACAGCGGGGACATGATACGGTCGCTGCTGGCCCCGTCAGGAGCCGAGCGACGGCGCGATCTGCGTCATCATTGCCCATACCAAGTACTGCTACGGAGGCCATGGCTCGGGCTCAACTGCTGCTGAGGTTTCCGCCAGCGGCCGAGCAGATGGATGAATGGTGTGCCACCATCCAGAGCCTGCTCGGCTTCGCCAAGGCTGGGGGATCGCAGCGAGCTGGCCCACCACGGCCTCCCCAAGCGACGACAACGGCCCGTGCTGCTGGTCGTACGGAAGGGGCCACCCCCACGGTACAATCCCCGCCACGGCAGCTAGCGCGGGCGCAGCGGAATCAAGAACCTGATGGCGTCTTGACGGCCTGTTCTGACCCTCGAGCGCGTCCAGGCTGGTAGTGTGCCCCAGAGGACAGGCAGAGGGGAGACGCGCATGTTGTCATTGAGCAACACCGCTACGCCCACCGCCGGGCCAATGGGTGTGACGGTCCCGACGTCGACGAGCCTGCACTCGATACTGGCGGGTACCTACCTTTCGAGGTTGGGTGCCCTGCCTTTACTCGTGAGCTGCGGTAAGTCCGTTGGCCGTCCGTCCGCACGTTCAAGCCAGAGATACCCGAGAAGTACGATGGGAGGCTGAACCCGGCGAAGTTTCTGAGCATCTACACCATCGCTGTTCAAGCTGCCGCGGGAAGAGATGAGAAGGTATTCGCCAACTGCTTCCCTTTGGCTCTCAAGTCCAATGTGAGGTCTTGGCTGATGCACCTGCCAGAGAACTCCATTTCGTCATGGGCTGATTTGTGCCATGAGTTCATTGGCGCCTTCACTGGCGGCCATCAAGAACCAGGTCGGCCCAGCGATCTGCAGCTTCTTCAGCAGAAAGAAGGAGAGACTCTCCGGAAGTATTTGCAGAGATTTAGCAGAGTCCACAGAAACATCCCAAATATCCATCCAGCAGCTGTGATAGCTGCCTTCCAGTCCAATGTGCGCAACCGGAAGATTCGTTCCAAGATGAATGTACGGTTGCCCAAGACTGTGAAGGAACTTTACACCTTGGTGGATAAGTGTGCTCGGATGGAGGAGGGAAGAAAACTGCCCGGAGAGGAGGATTGCATTAATGTTGATTCAGAGGGTGATGACGATTCCACCAGTCAGAAGAAGAGCAAGAAGCGCAAGGATAAGACGGTAATGTCTGTTGAAGGGTCGGGTATCCCTAGTACCGGCAAGAAGGTTAAGGCCGAAACCCCCGGCAAGGAAGCTGCCGTGTGCTCTGACTGTCGGGAGGCCGCGGCCGCCGAAAAGGCCGGGAAAGGTGATGGACCATACTACAAGATCCATCGGACCAAGGGCCACGACCTTCAAGAGTGTTATCAGGTTGAGCAGCTTGTCAAGAGACAGAAAGCAGAATATGAGAAGCGTGACAAGGAAAAGGAACATATTGTTGCTAGAGGTAAGGGTCGTGGCGGTGAAGTAAATCACCCCGGCAGACCTCTTCATAACAAAGGAAAACCCGCCAGGGATCGAGAGAAGGAAGCCTGCGGTGATGAGAGTGATGAAGGGGATGAAGAGGAAACCAGGGAGCAGGAGTTCCAGAAGGCCACTGACGCCCTGTGCATTGACGGGGGTGCGTCCCTACACGCCTCTCACCGCCAACTCAAGCGGTGGGCGCGTGAGGTTAATGCCGTGGAACCAGCGCCAGGGGCCCGGGAACCACTCAAATGGTCACGCACGCCCATCATTTTTTACGGAGAGGATCATCCTGACCGCACCACCGCGGTAGGATGTTTTCCGTTGTTGGTCTCTCCAACAATCTGCAACGTCAAGGTCACGAAGATGTTGGTGGACGGCAGGGCCGGGTTGAATCTGATTTCCCCAAAGGTTATCAGCAAGCTTCAGATAGCAAAGGATGAGTTAAAAGTCACCGGCACGTTTCAAGGAGTTAATCCCGGCAGGAGTCATCCTAAGGGAAAGATCACGTTGCCTGTGACATTTGAGGGAGAGCTAAACTACCGGACTGAAAAGATTGTGTTTGATGTGGTTGACCTCCCCTTGCCGTACAATGGAATCCTTGGACGCGCAGCCCTGGCTAAGTTCATGGCGTCATCCCAGTATGCCTACAACATCTTGAAGATGCCAGTGCCAGTTGGAGTCATTTCTGTCCCATCAGATGAGAAAGACGCAATCATTTGTGTGGACAAGATGTACCGGGATGCAGTCGCGGCAGAGGCAGCAGCAGCGGCAGTTCCCACCAAGGAGAACAGAGGGAAGAAGAAGGATAGTAAGGGCTCCGGCAAGGAATTCGGGAAGCGCGCCTCTTCGGAGTGCGTTGCGCCTGTTGATGACTTGCCGGAGAGTTCCAACAGCAAGAGATCCAAGGTTGCTGCTCCACAAGTGAAGAAGGTCCCGGCAGGGCTGGCTGGTGTTGATGGTACTTTCACCATCAGCGCCACCCTCGATGACAAATAGGGAAGCGCGCTTGTTGCCTTCCTGCAGGCGAATATCGATGTGTTTGCCTGGCAACCATCTGATATCCCCGGTGTTCCCAGGGAGGTAATCGAGCACCACCTTGCTGTCTGCCCACATGCCCGACCTATCAAGCAGAAAGTCCGGAAGGAGGCCTTGGAGAGGCAGCAGTTCATTATAGAGGAGATCAAGAAACTTGAGGCAGCTAGTTTGGTCAGAGGAGTGCTGCATCCAACGTGGTTAGCAAATCCAGTGGTTGTCCAGAAGGCCAATGGGAAATGGAGACTTTGCATAGACTTCACAGATCTCAACAAGGCTTGCCCGAAAGACCCATTTCCCTTGCCGCGCATCGACCAGATCCTCGACTCCACTTCAGGCTACGATTTGCTCTCCTTTTTGGATGCATATTCTGGGTATCATCAAATCTTCATGTCCAAGGAAGACGAAGAGAATACCTAATTCATCACCCCGTGTGGTATGTACTGTTTTATCCACATGCCTTTCGGATTAAAGAGTGCCGGGTCTACTTTTGCAAGGGCAGTCCAGATTGGTTTTGGGCCACAGCTGCACAGAAACATTGAGGCTTATATGGATGATATTGTGGACCAAGGACAGATCAACCCTTATCCGGGATCAGGAGGAGGAGGGATGCACTGTCGAGTAGAAGCCCTCGTCCCCGCCGCTGGAGTGCTGCCGCGCCCTCGTCCTCTCACCATGGCGAGTGGAGGAAGATTGCAAGAAGGGAGAAGAGGCGTGAATGAAAATGCACTGCTTTCCCCCCCTTCTTATAGAAGGACGGAGTGGGGGGCTAGCCTTTTGCGCAGGAAATGGCCGCCCCGTTCCCCCAATGCGGCCTCCCTGCACCTTCTGTGGCCCAAAGAATCAAGGCCGACCCTCTGCCCTAACCATCGACGCCTGGTTCTCAACCGTGGCACTCAGCCCCGCACTCTCCGCATCCACCACCGACCACGACCAATGCATGCAGAACACGTGGCAGGTGCGTGCGAGGCGGGGAGCAAGTGGGATGGCAGTTTCCGCCCCGTGATCGTGGGGCATGGGCAATCCACGGGCCACAGTCCAAGTTTTCTGCAGCATTACTCACGACGAGGGGGAAATCCGGAAACTGGCCCAGAGTCGAGATTAATGAAGAAGCAAAGAAGACTCCAAGAGATCAGCCTCTTCAGCGCCCCTGCCTGTGCACTTATTAGGACCTACCCCGACAACGCCCGGCAGCGCGATCGGGGCAGGCCCGGGGGCTTCTGTCGGTGCAACAAACCCTGGGTCTGTTGCCCTGACTGTGCACAGGCATGAGAACAAGATTACAACACCAAGGCCGTGTCAAGATACAAGAGACCAAGATCTTCGAAGAACCAGCATGCTGATTAAGAAGGCCAAGACCAAGATAGAGAAGCGAGACACCACCAGGAGAAAAGCCTCCCTTGCCGGGCAGGCGGACCTGGCAAGAACAAGGGCTCCTCCGGAGGAAAGCATTCAAGACGTCCCGGTAGGGCCTGCCGGGACTCACGAGGGCAAAGACACCTCACCAAGCCATCTCACCACGACCCACGTCGTTGGTCAATGCGGTGTCAAGCCGCAAAGTGACTAAGTGGCAGCCATTCGCCACATGGCGGCCTCTTTCTACAGGAAATACCTACAGATGGCACCCGTCCTGCGACATGTCAAGCAAGCAGGCATGGAGCTGGCAAGACGAGCCCGGCAAGGCTTGCCGGGCAAGCAACGATGTGACATTGAGCGGTGCATTTAATGCACTCTGTCAACCTGCAGAATTAGGTATGATAGCACTGTTTGCTATCTTATCAGTGCATAATGACTATTTTGCCACTGTGGTGACCCTTAACCTATAAAAGGAGGCCCATGGCAACCGTAGCAAGGGTTGGAAAGTTGAACATCCCCACACTCGTACGCGCGTAGTCACTGCCTCCCCAGGGCGAGCCTGCCGGGCAAGTGTACTACGCTCCACCACCACTTTTCCACCATCAATCCACCAAAGCAGGAGTAGGGTTTTACGCCTCGCGGCAGCCCGAACCTGGGTAAAATTACCCGTGTGATCTCTGCCGTGCTGCCCCATGTTCTTCTGCTCTTTGTGCAACGCGACATCCCCCCTACCGAACCAGCAAGGGGCCCCTTGGCCCCATAGGTGGCCGTGGTTTCCCGCGACAGCATACAATTTTCTTCTCTCAAAATAATATAAGTGAAGCACGAGAGAATTTCTTCAAAATTACTAACTCTCAAATAAATCTAAGTGAAGCATGGGAGCATTTCTTCAAAAATATTATAACACACCGTGCTCAAAAAGATATAAGTGAAGCACTAGAGCAATTCCATAGCTCAAAAAAAATTAAGTGAAGCACATAAAGCAATTCTAAAAAATCATAGTACAATTTTGGCTCTCCCAAATAGGTGTGTTCAGCAAGGATATATGACATAAACTAAAAAGCAAAACAAGCAAAGACTCATGTAACACAAGGCGCTCCAAGCAAAACTCATGATATGTGACGAATAAAAATATAGCTCCAAGTAAAATACCGATGGTCGTTAGAAGAAAGAGGGGATGCCACTCGGGGGCATCCCCAAGCTTAGTTGCTTGTTTCTCTTTGGATAATGGCTTGGGGTGCCATGGGGCATCCCCAAGCTTAGGCCCTTCTTACTCCTTATTCCTTCATCCATCGTGATCTCACCCAAAACTTGGAAACTTCAATCACACAAAACTCAACAAAACCTTCGTGAGATCCGTTAGTATAAGAAAACCAATCTTTACTTTAAGTACTGTAGAAAACCCATTCAAATTTTGTTATTGCATTATATCTACTGTATTCTAACTTTACCATGGCTTATACCCCCAATACAAACCATAGATTCATCAAAATAAGCACACAATGCAAAGAAAACAGAATCTGTCAAAAACAGAACAGTATGTAAAGATGCGAATTGTTCTCATACTTCTGTAACTCTAAAATATCTCAAAAATTAGGACAACATAGGAAATTTGTATATCAATATTGTGTCAAAAATTCAGAAGTTTTCATCGCTTCTGTGATTTTAAACAATTACTTTACTGGATGCAAAAGTTTCTGTTTTCTAACAAGATCAAATCAACTATCACCAAAGCTATCCCAAAGGCTTTACTTGGCACAAACACTAATTAAAACATAAGAAACACAATCATAACAGAGGCATAATTGTGCAAACACTCAAGAATAGAAAGAAAAAGGAAAAAATAAATTTTATTCATTGGGTTGCCTCCCAACAAGCGCTATCGTTTTATGCCCCTAGCTAGGCATAATGCATAGATTCAAGTATTGTCATATTTATTTCTAGATCCATAGGATGCTCTCATGATTGATTCATATGGAGGCTTAATTATTGTTCTAGGGAAGTGTTCCATACCGTTCCTTAGTGTAAATTGAAATTTAATATTGTCCTCTTTCATATCAATCACGGCACCAATAGTTCGTAAAAACGGTCTACCAAGTATAATTGGACAAGACGGATTGAAATCAATATCAAGAACAGTAAAAATCTATGGGCACATAATTCCTATTTGCAATAATAAGAACATCATTAATTCTTCCCAAAGGCTTTTTAATAGTAGAATCCGCCAAGTGTAAGTTTAAAGAACACTCTTCAATATTGGTAAGACCAAGCACATCACACAAAGATTTCAGAATTGTGGAAACACTAGCACGCAAGTCACATAAAGCAAAACACTCATAATTTTTAATCTTGACTTTGATAGTAGGTTCCCATTCATCATGTAATTTTCTAGGAATTGAGATCTTTAATTCCAATTTTTCTTCAAAAGCTTTCATCATTGTCGGGGCCGGATTTCAGGGACACAAAATATCCCAGAAATTAACCCCTCGTGTCATCACCAGCCCAGGATTACTGTTACTGGTGGACACGTCCTTGTTACAGAATTACCAAGCTATTACAAGAATTGGATACATGACCATAGAGGTCTAATGATACAACACTGATATCTGGTGGTGGATGACGGAATTGACTCGTGGTTCTCCAACGTCGATGGGGCTTCATTCCCACAGGAACAGCTGACCCGGATAATTCCTATCCTGCATGGCTGCTATCCTAGGCTCCGCACAGACGTCGTTGTGGTACTCCTCGTAGAACTCCTGACCTAGCCACGTAAATAGCCAGGGACAAGCCTGTGAGTACATTTGAATGTACTCGCAAACATCATGAACAAAAGATATACCGTATGCAACAGATAAAAATATATGATCCTGATGAGCCAAACTATATGCATATGCTCATGCTGACTGAAATTTAAATCATGACAATATAATGATATGAACGTGAACATAGCATGCTAGTCATGATCAAACTTATTAGACAATAAAGCAAATGAATGCCATGGGTAGTCTAGCCAGCGCAAGTGACATTCACCAAATACAAAAATAAGAGAAATGGGTTAGTCCTCAATAATATTCATAACCATAATAATATTTAACATGCATAAAATATTCATGGTAGCATCAGGGTGTCAATAATTATCCTGCAAAATAATTCAGGCTCAATTTAATAATTTTCCTCCGAAGACCGACACTTGACCAACCCAGACTGTAGCCCTTAACCGCGGACACGGCTATTTGAATAGGTTTAAACTCTGCAGAGGGTGTACTCTTTACCCACAAGTATAGGATTTCTTTAGCCAGTACCGTGACACTGGCTAATTCCCATTACGGTCTTTGGGTTGAAAAACTTTAAGACGGAGATACCAAGGTCCTGCATGGGATCACTATTAATACACGCGGATTACAAGGGGTGCCCCCCTCTCAGTCACAACTAGAAACACCCATGCCCCCTGACGCGATGACAGGATTTAGTCCACCAACATGGAAACCCTCATCGTAGCCCTCTATGTGGTGTGTGCACGGAAAGGGGTTAACAACTTACTGAACCATACCCCACCTGTGGCAGGGACAAGTGGCAGCACGAATCAAGTATGGGGGTTGCCGGAACAAGACTCGATCTACAGTCAACTCAGGAGGTTCAAGTTTTCCTGCAGTGGTTAGTACAATATATTCCTTGGTGATACCCGACAGCATCACCACCCGGCATGTCCCAACATGCCCTTACTGATCATTCTCGTCACAACGAGATTTCCGACTCACGGTCACCTTTCTCGTCACTGATTCTTCCCTGCAGATTAGTCCGGATCACATATACATATGTGACATGTGAAAGTAACCATCCTTATTCATGCTTCATGCAGATGCAATATCATCAAGGAATCCTACATGCATAACTTGCTATATGCAAAATTTATTCGAATTCAACATACTCATGATTTAATTATTCTTGCAAATAATTCAACCATGCAATCACCATATCAAGTGTTCAAGATGCTTGCCTTGGGCATGCAGGGGTGTTGGTTGCATTCCAAAAGTTTCAGAATTTTATCTTCCCTCCATTTCCTATTTTCAAAAGTATTGAAATCATCGCATAATCCAAAAAAAAACAGTACCAAAAAATTGTTTCAAATATTTTTGAAATAAATACCAAAATAAACTAGATGAAAAATAAAAAATAACAGAAAAAGAATCAATTTATTTGGAGTTAATATGAATTACTTATGAAATTTCTAAGTTGAAATAAATGATTAAATGGACTATTTAATTGCTCCAACAGAAACAAGGCTTAGGAAAAATGTTCACCTAGGCTGGAATAATAGAGCATGATTTTATGAGTGCAAGGAAATTTGAATCATCAAATTTGGATTTGAAATGAGTTCTGTGGATTTAATTGAAACTGCTGAACAAAAGAAAAGGAAAAGAAGCAGAGCAGCGCCCTGTGCGCTATTTAGCCGCCTGGTGCTACTGGGCCGAGCCCAGTCGATCAGCTGCGCGAGGGGACGGCCGACGTCGAAGGCGTATTTCCTGGAATACGTTTCCCTCGCGCGGAAACGGCTCCGAGGAGAGCCCGTCTCCACTTACGGACGATCGGCGCGGCCTGGGGTCAATGACAGTGGGACCCACTTGTCATGTTTGACCGGTCCTCCCGCCCTTCTTCCTCGCGGCAGAACAGAGGAGCGCCGGCGTTGCTCGCCGCCGTTTGAGGGAGGGATCGGTGGCCTCAGGCGACGGCCGGGACGGATTCGCCACTCCATCCCGCGCCCGTGGGTGGTCTGGTCAGCGCCGGGGATGGCCGGAGTGGAGTGCGGTGAGGTGCCCGGCAGACGGCGGCGTCGGGCAGGATGGAGTTCTCGTATATTGTGGCTCCCGAGAGCAATTGAGAGGAGGGTTGGGTTCATGGTGGCGAGGGAAGGCTGCCGAAGAGGGAAACAGAGGAAGAGAGGCTCTGGTGGCGTGGGATTTGGCTGTAGCTCGGCCACGGCGATGGCGGCTGGAGGTGATGGGGATGAGCACCACAGCTCGAGCTACTCCGGTCGGGGGATACTGAGGGGTTGAGGCGGGATGGGGTGAGTGTAGATGAGCTCGGGAGGGGTTTATATAGGCGGAGTAAGGCGGTTCCGAGGCTTCCCGAGAAAGGCACGGTGGCGGCGGCCATTAATTGCGCCGCGGGGGTAGTTGCGGTCGGTGGCGATGGTCAGCGAGGCCGGTGGGAGGTAGGTGTGGATGGCAGCGCCCCGCAGTGAAGACAGAGCGCACTGGTTGGCTCGAGGTTAGCCACGCATCCAAGGCGGTGGTGACAGCGACGGGTGGAGGTCGGTGGCGGCGCTGGGTGGCGGTGGGTGGCGCTAGGGGACGGGGAGTGTGTCGGCGAGGGCGGTGACTTGCCCATGAAGCTAGCAGAGAAGGGACACAAGCGAGGGAGGCGGTAGAGGCACGGCGCCAGGGCGATGCCGATGCCTGCAATGCTAGTGCTCTGGCCATGCTCTGAGCATGCACTTGAAGTGCTCGAACAAATGCCAATGGCATCTACAGTGACTCAAACAAGCTGAAAAATAGCAGGATGATGCTTCTGATCATGAGAAAGGTTCTGGACATGGTGATTTAGTCAGAAGGGCAAGTGCCCAATGTAGTTCAAAGGGGTTGTAAAATTCTGCCATGCACACAATGTGTTTGACCAAATGACAGAGCTATCAAGATGATTCTATTGGAAGTGATACTTGGTAGGGTAGTGTCTCTTTAGATGATATAGGGTATGGTAGGGTTGGTTTGACAGAATGCAAAACTTGCTAGTGCAAGTTTTGAAGAATTTAGTTTCTGGACAGAAACTATAGAGGAATATTTGGTGAACTATGTAACACCCCTGTGTAATAAGCACTGTGACATAATGATAATCATGCCAAGTCATATCCATTTGCAATGTTAGATCACAGTGGTTAAACACTTCATTTCAAATTCCCTCTCTGAAATAAATTCAAATTCAAAGTAAAAATAAAAGTTGTTCCAAAGGGAAAACTAAAATGTTTATTAGATAGCAAATAATCCCAAGGAATTATAAAATTGAAACCAATGTTTCTGGAACTTACAAAAATGCCCCTGGACTTTAAACAGTAGTCCAACAGCATTAATTCGTTCCTTTTTCAATTTCTAAAAATATATAACCTATTCATTTGGCCTCCAAACTTTTGCTGGCAGTGCCAAATATTAACAAGAAATATTGTGGATTAGTCCCACATTTTTCTAAAATATTTGGTGGCCTGTGGCGATATCTCGAAGGATGCCGCCGCGCTGGGTGGTCGTCGGCGGCTAAACGCCGGCCGGCTGACGTGTCTGGCGCCGTTAACCCCTAACCCCGCCTCTATGCGACTGACAAGTGGGCCCCACTTCACTAATTAACAGCGGTTAGGTTTAATCACTAATTAGTTTAGCTAATAAGTCACTGACACCCGGGCCCACATCTAATTAACCCATTTTAGCTAAAATAGACACTGATTAGCCCCTCTGAGAATGACATGTGGGGCCCGTAGCACTGTTGTTTTGGATAAGGGATACACAGTCAGCTGCTGAGTCAGCTGGCTGGCCCCACCGTCAGCCTCTCTGGTGCACTCTGGGTGCAGTGCACCGGGTGCACCCAGTGTTTTCCTGTGCATTTTTTTCGAATTAATCTAATTCCAGAAATTCCAGAAAATGTTAAAATCTTTAGAAAATCATAGAAAATAATCCGTAGCTCGGATGGAAAAACTTTGTACATGAAACTTGCTCAGAACGACGAGACGAATCTAAATGCGCGATCCGTTCATCTGTCACACGTCCCTAACATAGCGAACCTGCAACCATTCCCCTCCTTTTGACTGTCCAAAATGCCGGACACCGGGAATACTTTCCCGGATGTTTTTCTCTTTCGCCGGTATTACCTAGCCCTGCGATAGAACACCGCTAGCTCTGCTTGTTGACATGTCATGCACCTGTTGCTTTGTATTTACTATTCTTCCTCTTCTTCTCTCTCGTTAGATCCCGGTACCGACGTAGTCTCCGAGACCGACGCAGCTCGGGTGATTGGCTACTCCACCGACGACCTTGCCCTTGCCGCCGAGCAACCAGGCAAGCCCCCCCCCCTTTGATCATCTCAATATCACCCATTCTAATATCCCCTGCTTGCATTAGATTTTGCTATTGTTACTGTTTTACCTATTTCTGCTGCATAGCCTGTTCATTGTAACCTGCTGTTGATACCTTACTGTTTTCCTAAACCGTTTAGAATAGACTGGGTAGAGACCCATCAGAGACCCCCACTTGTCCTGACTGCCCTGCTGGATTCTCAGAAGACCCGATCAATGGGATCGAAGACCAGACCCCGGCACCGCACCTCACTTTCCCCCTAGTTTCTCGACACTACTGGGTTACTATCGAGTGCCGAGGGTGATACCTCGTCAGCACTTCTGATGATAACCTTGTAGGTTAGTTGATCGGTCATGGTAAGCGAGGGTGATACCTCCTACACCACCCCCGATACTGACAAAGCCGCGCAACACCCCACGTGTGGACCTCGAGGGTGATGCCTCCTACGTCCATCTAGATGTTACATCAGGTGGGAGTCCAACGAGGGTGATGCCTCGGATCCCCTTGATATTGTGACCACACGGATGCCTTACATTACTGTTGACACTGATGCTTGGAAAGGCGGGTCGACCCTGAGGGGTACCCGCGAATGATGGATAGATACCCGTGAGTTATTCCACGAGGGGCGGCCGGGCATTCTTAGCCCTTGCAGCAAGTCCTCGAGACGGGGCGACGGGGTCACATCTTTCGTGAGTCTCTGCTCGTTTCCGCAAGCCCCTAGTCCTAAAGATTTGGATATTTAATCTGAGCAGGCCTCTGGCCTGATAGCACTAACCATCACGTGGGCATAGTATGGGCGTTCTACATCGTAACATCAGGCGAAAGCTCTGTCAGACGTCCAGTTTAGCATTGTGGCACGGTCGGATCGTACCGGCCTTTCGAGGTGGTGCTGGTATCCACCCTGCACACAACGACCCGGAGGGCGAGGGGCGATGGCCCAAGACCCCCTTGCGTTTAGGAGGTAGACCAGCGGGGACCTCTCTGCTGAGCTGTAGGTAGGGTTGCGGTGTATCGTTTGGCCGAGGCCGGGCATGACCAAGGAAAGTGTGTCCGGCCAGAGTTAATCGAGCGTGGTGGGTAAGTCGGTGCACCCCTGCAGGGAAGAACACATCTATCGATAGCCGGTCCTACGGTAAAGGACACTCGGAGTTGTATCCCGATCGATACAGCTAGAACTTGAGATGATACCTGGATATGTGGCTCTGGGATCGCTTTCTCGCAGGGAGTCGAGGAAGGATCTCTGGGCGAGACTGTTACCTGATTCTACTACTACTTACATTATGCTATTCTATACTCCTCTACATGCTGCAAGACGCTCAAAGATACTTGAAGATGCTAGTCTTCGCTAGGACTAGGTTTTTCCCCTCTATTCTGGCATTTCTGCAGCCCAGTCCACATATACAGCCTCCCTTTGATAATGTTGCATATGTAGTGTAGATCCTTGGCTTGCTGAGTACTTCGGATGAGTACTCACGGTTGCTTTACTTTCTTTTTCCCCCATATTCATTTGATGCAACCAGCTGGCGGAGCCCCTGAGACAGCTGCCCCACCGACGACTTCCACTACTTCCCCGAGAGTGGATCCTTCCCCAAGATGGCCGACGTCCAGGAGTAGAAACGGAGGGTCCCAGGCAGGAGGCCTGCGCCTTTCGATCGTAGTTTTTATTTTTGTTCCGCCTTTCTAAAGGCTTCCCTGTTTTCTGTTTTATATCTGTACACAGATATCTAACGCTTCCGCTAATGCTTGTTGTCATCAAGCTTTGTATTCGAGCCCTCGAGGCCCTGGCTTGTAATAAATGCTTGTATGATTTTGTTTATGTTTTAGAGTTGTGTTGTGATATCTTCAAGTGAGTCCTTAGGCTTGATCGTGTGCATTTGCGTGTATGATTAGTGCACGATTAAGCCGGGGTTCCCAATAGGTTGGTATCAGAGCCGACTGCCTCTAGGAACCCCCTTCCAACTCCTTGGCCGAAGTTGAGTCTAGTGGTCCGAAAACTGTTTTACTAACTTGGCTGTGTGGCTTACGGGCCCACGTCGCCGAATGGGTGGTATTAGGATCTTTTATTCCTCGTCTTTACTCTGGGACTCTGTTCTCTCTTCCTTTCGGGTTAAAGATTTTACTAACTCTGATATTAGGATCTCGTAATCACATCCACCCGGAGTTCTGAAATATCCCCCCCTTGATTCGAGATTATGGGCCAGGTTCTGCTTACATGATCCTTTATCTAGGGCACCCTATGTTGTCACTTGCAGATTCCTCGCTCCAACAGTTTTCTCCGACGTTGATGTAGCCTTTGCTATGTCTCGTCGTGTACTTCCTTACCGCGTGCCTGTGCGCCGCCTAGTTGTCTATCCTTCCCCTTTCAGTTGTCGTAATGACAGTTGGTAACTGAGGCTATGTGTGGATTTGAATGTCTGGTGCGAATATTATGAAGTATCTATCGCACTTCCTTCTGTTGTGCACCTTACTTCATGAATCATTCCATACACCTGCAGTTTTTCTTGCTAAACTGCCCCTATTGATTTGGCAGGATGGCTGACGATCCTCCACCTCCATCTTATATTGCTGAAATGAGGCAGCAGTTTGAACTCAACCGTCAGTTTATGATCGGAGTATTGGCTCAGTTCCCAACTCAAAATGCTCAGCAACAAACTGCTCCAATAACTTTGCCAGAATTCGTGCGCCTCAACCCGTCTGTTTTCCGCAGCTCCACCAATCCTATGGATGCTGATGATTGGCTTTGTGACATCATGTTTGAGATGGAGTCAGCTAACATTGCCCCTGCCAGTTATGTCACCTTTGCGACATTTCACTTGAAGGGTCCAGCTGCTCAATGGTGGAAAAGCCACAAGAGTATGATGCCTGCTGAATCTATACCCACTTGGCAAGAATTCCAGTCAGCTTTTCGTGCATGGTACATTCCTCAGGGTCTGATCGACCAGAAGAAGCAGGAGTTCCGTAAACTCACCCAGGGCACGATGATTGTGGATGAATATCAGAGGAAATTTCTCGAATTATCCCGCTATGCTAAAGATGATGTCGACACTGACGCATGTAAGAAGGAGAAATTCCGTGAAGGACTGCGTTCCGATATACAGCTCGCACTTCTTGTCCATGATTGTGAGGACTTTGCGACGCTTGTCAGTAAAGCCTACCGAGTTGAAACTGGTCTGGCTAAATATCAGGAGTCGCTCAAACGCACTCGTGATGTACGTGTTGGGTAACGCAGTAGAAAACAAAAAATTTCCGACCTACGCACCAGCCCAGGACCACTATGGAGACTGCATACAAGGTTTGATCATTTTCGTTACCGACTCGTAGCGCAGCGGAAGTAGAGTCGATGACGATCGTCGGTGCAGATCCCCGCAGCTAGGATTTACAACCTCCCAACCGCGAGGATGTACTCCCTCATCCGCCACTCGGACAGCCCTCCGGGAGGCGGTCGGACAGTCCCCCGGACGGTGTCGTGGACAGCCCTTCGGGAGGACTCACAGAACTCGGACCGTCACTCGGACAGCCCTTCGGGAGGACACTCGAACAGCCCCTCGGGCAAAAGGACGAAACTACGACCTCTCTACGGGGTTGCACACATACGGTGCCATCTATCCGGTAGGGCTTCGCCGTCCAGAACTAGTTCCCACCGGAACCCAGACAGCCTTTCGGCACTACGAAACTATTTCGTGGGAGGGAGAGAGAATGCCAGATCATGCATGGCTTGTGTGAGAGAGTTGGAGTGGAGTTGGAGAGCACCTCTCCTCCTCCTTATATAGTGGTGGAAGGGGTGGAGGGGGCTGAAAATTCAGCCCACTAAACATGGGGAAAACATGTTCCCACAAAACAAGGAGAACATGTTCCCACCAAACAAGGGAAAAACATGTTCCCTTGTCCATGGTGTTCCCCCATGGGGCCCCACCTTCCTCCCAACACTCTCCACCATTTGTGGGGGCTGCCCCCCACCATGGGGGCCCCCCCCAACATTTTGTCCAGCCACAACGGGGCTGCTCCCAAAGGGGGCCCCCCCCAAAAACAGCCCAAAAACAGCCCCCACGATCCGTGGGATCTTGTCCCCTCACGCTGGGACAAGATGTTTTCCGCGACTATTATTTCTGAAAAATGCTAGAAGGTCCCAGAACATTTCCGGCACCCTCTAAAATTATCTGGACACGCTCTGGAACATTTCCAGTATGGTGGTTTAATTTAAAACCATCTTTGTTTACCCGGTAAACAACTCCGGCAGCTCCGAAACTTTTTTTTCGGTTTTTTCTCCAGAAAAATTCCAGAAATTACCAGACCAATCTGGCAACCTCCAAAACATTCCCGGTGCTTGCCGAAACCTTTTTGGATCAATGGTTTTATCCGAAACAACTTTTCGGTTTTACCGAAACTTTTTCAGTGTTCTCTCTCCGGAACTCTTCCGTTGTCTCCGAAACTTTTCGGTGATTTTCTCTCAGACTCCCTGTCTAGTATTCAGCAGATAGATGACCCTTAAGCGTGTGACCCTATAGGTTCGGTGAAGTATAGACATGACACGGAACCCCTTCCGATCAATGATCAACATCGGAGCCGTGGACACCCATATTGACCCCTATACCCACACGAATGAATATTTGAGTGAACCTCCAGTTGCCGTGTGCTATTCCTGTTGCTTCGCGATATGTTACAAATACCCGAGGTGAGACATGTTGGCATTCCCGTGGATCAACAACTTGTCCACTATGCTAGTTACCTCGTTACCGGTATTGTTCTCTTTTCTCGTTACCGTGTTCCGGCATCCCCGTGATCAAATCACAAAGTGTCTGGCCAGACGATGATGGATACCGTAACACCGAGAGGGCCCAGAGATATCTCTCCATCGTCGGAGGAGCAAATCCCAATCTTGAGCTACCAAGTTACTTGACACACTTTTCCATGAACCCGTAAGCCGCCGTAATAGCCACCCATTTACGGATGACGTTTAACAAACCCCAAAGTTCATGAAGCAAGTATGAAGAAACTCGACACTCTCATGGTCTAAGGAATTATGCAAACATTAACCATCTCTGTGTTATTAACCATTAACTTGTGACGAATGAATCTCATAGCATAACATCAATTCGGGTTGATTCAACACAAATGTTCTTCTAACATTGTGCCCTCAAAGTTGCTGGCATAGGCATGCCCATGATCAGGAAAACAGAACCATCATGCAACACTTGAGCCAGTCATAGAGGCTTGACTAGGAATACATTTTACCGTTTATTATTCCACACGTGCATATGAGTCTTCCTCCGAGCCTCATTTTATTTGCAGACTCGAGAACCATAGCAGTTATAGCATGGAACATAAACCTAATTATGAACAGGGAGATAATCAATAACATTTATTATTGCCTCTAGGGCATATCTCCTACAGACTCCCACTTGCACTAGAGTCAATAATCTAGTTAATGCTAATGCACTTTACACCTGTGGCACACCGGTGTAAATATGCTTCGCTTGTGGTATAGCCTGAATGTCCAATGGATCTGACGACTTCAGCTCCGTGTGTATCTTTGCATATCCTCGCGTTTTCACGCTTTCACAAAATTCATATTTTGTGTGGACTTGGCTTTGTATGTATGTGAGTCACAGGTCGAACCTGGATTCCTCAGACTGAGTTATGGAGCAACTACCTGCAGTAGTGTCCCATTTACAAAAGCCATCTTGGAACCATACTAAGTTCATGAATGAACTATATGATTCAACATCATGTTTGTCGCTTCGAAAGCGGCAATATACTTTGCCTCTATTATAGAATTCGCCACAGTAACTTGTTTGAACAAATTCCAACTAACTGTGCCACCATATTGTGTGTTACACAAAACTCTCAATTTAAATCGAAAATCGCATGGAGAAAAGATGAAGACTGTATCGATGTAACCTTTTACAACGAACTCTTCATGATCTCCACTTGCGAGAAAACATGTCATCAGTGCTACTATAGTACTCAATGACCCTTTTTCACTGTTGTCCCGTGATCAGTACTTTTGATCACTTTGGTATCTATACTCGCAACAAATTTGGGAGTATTGGACATATCTGGTTGTTTTACATACCATGGAATACATGATTAATCCAAACACAAGAGTGTGTGGAATCTCCATCATGTATTTTGCTCATCAGTGTTTTGGGACACCGAGTCTTGCAAAAACTCTTTCCATGTGACTTCGGCAAGAATCACTCCTTGTCGTTTTTAAATGCTAAAAGGTTTTAGCATTTTGTCAATATGTATCTTTGCTCAGCCCCATTAGGTAAATCTATCTCCATAGATCATCATGCCTAATATAAAGGCTATTTAGCCCAAGCACTTCATCGAAAAACTATTTTCAAATGAAGTCCTAATTCGTGTCAAGAAATTTATTTCCAATAAACAATGTGTCAAGCACACAACATTTTTAGAAATTTTATTATGCTCCCACTTACTTTCTTGAATCATAAGCATCTTCGTTACCCATTGATGAAGTCAAACCCCTTTGACCATTTCATCCAAACACGAAGATTCCAACTCCATTTTGCTCTCTCCTATCCATTGCTGGAACTCTGAAGTTTGCACACTCACTAGCATCCTCTGGAATGACAAAATACCTTGGACTGTAACACATGCAAGTCCTTGGTTTCATTTCCATCATATGGAAATCCTATTGTCATCCATGTTTCATATCTCATGACTGAAATATGTATTAATTGCTAGTTCAACCCGAACTGACTTTAAGCATCACTACGGTGAAACAACCTCATCGTAGTCAACTCCTTGAACTTGTTATTTCAACAAGTCGAGCTTTATGGATAAAACATTTTTATCCGTATCAGTTTTTAGTTCCATAAAATTCGTTAGACTCTGAGTCTTCCGAAAGGTGTATCAAGGTTTTAATCTTGAATCACTTATATGAGAACTATCTCGGATTGTATTGGCATTTAGCCAATTCCGGAGTCAGGGCCCATCAACGCTTCCTTATGTATCGTAGGTATACTGTTGTCTAACAACAATATCTCGTTTGCGCACCTGATAGGTTTGCACGACCTTTTCCTACGTGGTTCAGCTGCAAGTTCGACCGAAGTCCATACATTTTATTGTAGAGACTTCCGTATCAGTCGCAGTGGGAAACTCTGGAATTTCTTCCAAGGTCTCTTTCCTTTGATCTGATGACGAAGATACTGTTTATCTCGTCGAGTTGCACTATTCTCCCACTCACCATTTTGAAAGAACCATTTTCTTCAGAAAGCATACCGTCCTTTGTGGCAAACCTATTTGCCTCGGTATAGTGAGGGAGGAATACCCAACATTTTGGGATAACCTACAAAGTAGCACTTGTCTGATTTAGAATAGGTGTGTAACCTTTTACACAAGCCCCATATTCCAAATGTTAAGAAAAGATATAGCATGGTTGGGCGTACCATACCATGGTGTCATTTCAACAGACCCGATGGAGCTCTTTTCAGTGTAAAAGCCGCAGTCTCTAAAGCATCACTTTAAAAGGGATAATGGCAAATTTATTTCTGTCATCTTTGATCTTACCATGTCATAAATGGTTCGATTACATCTTCACGGACTTTCCACTTGCAGTGGTGTTCCGGGAGGTGCAAGTTATGAAACCCCTTTCACAACTCATCAGACATTCGCTAAACTTGTAACTCAAATATTTCTTTCTGCAATTGAATTGTAGAAACATAATTTTCTTGTTACAATAACTTCTACTTCATATTTGACAACCTTTTGAATGAATTCAAAAGATCCAGACTTACGTCTCATCAAGTAAATATCCACATATCTACTTGATTCATTTCTGAAGATAGACAAATCCACTGTTTGCAACAACATTTATCGGACTACATACATCAAAATGTATGATCACCAATAAGTTCTTTGCTCGTTCCTTATGGCCTGTGAACGGTATTTCAGTCACTTCTCTTTTCAGAGGAAATTTGCAAGTGTCAGATGATTCAAAATCAAACGACTTCAAAATCCATCATAATGGAATTTTTCATGCGGGTTTCTCCAATGTGACCAAATGTAGTGCCACACTTGTGTGGTATTCTCTTAGTCTTATGACATTTAGCGTCAGTGTTATGGGTGTATCATATTACTATCAATATTCATAACATACATCCCATCTGGATGGAAGCATGGCCCTTCATGTTATTCATAATACTGAACAACAATTGTTCTTTTATGAACAACCCTTTTTGCAACAACATTGTGCAAGGGGCTAGAGTGTAAAAACTCTAAAATGAATTATGAAAGTAAATCTAGAGGTAATATATTATTGTCATTATTCATAACATACATCTCATTCATAATGAAAGTATGGCCCTTATGTTATTCATAACACCGAACATCAAAAGTTCTCTTATGAACAACCTTCTTGCAAGATACCTTATGCAAAGGGCTAGAGTGTGAAACTCTAAAATGAATTATGAAAGTAAATACATAGGTAATACACCGATGGAAGGTATAGTAACATTTACTATGTTCCATATGTGTATCTCAACCTCATTCCTGGCTAGTCTTTCAGGCCATAGTAGTTCTTACATCGAGTTGCAACAGAATGCAATCGAGCGGGTATCTTTGTGATTGTCTCACAATACCCAAAAATTAGTGATTAACATGTTTAACCATAATTCCCAAGAACTATATCTTTGACCAGCCTTCTATACATCAAAAACTTGTATGACATTCATACATGAGCTGGATATTCCAGTCTTCTTTCTTATTGCCTTTATACTTCTAACAGTTTAACTTTTAGTATTTCTCCTACTTCCAGAAGAAGCACCCAACTTAAGAGTGGCGTCAGCCCCGGACTTCCTAGGCGTGAAAGTTTTACTAACACCCTTCGGACACTTCCTTTCTCTTTAAGTTGTTGTTTTATTCACCTTTCATCATATGACAGGCGTTCTTCTGGATCCCTCTCTTGTCAGTCTAATGCATAGTAAACTCCTTTACTAATAGTTTGCAAACAAACATTGCTTTGGATATCTCATATCTTCTAGCCTTTGTCTGTCTCTAAAAATGATTTTCAGATTCCATGAATATCACATAACTATCCAAACTTTCGAAGTTTGGGTCTCATGGAAGCAAACATTTTGCACTTGACTGAAACGGAATTCTAGCTTTTGGATCGAAGGACGAGAGTCACATGATCCATAGCATAACCGAGAGAATACCGAAAGTATGCGATAGGACAAAGTCCTTCTCGGCACTCTTGAGGACAATCCTCACATTACGTTACCAACCGTAAAGTATTAACCAGATATTTAACAGCTATTCACTTTTAACGGGGAAGGTGGAAACGCGAGCCATTATTCTACAACTATTTTGCAAATCACACTTAGACAGTGTTCAAAATTAATTGCACTGAGAATTAAACAAGTTAATTCAAAGTGCGCTCCCACTCAAATCAATATCTCTCATAATTGATTGTGAGTGATACAAGACCCGCATTTCCATTCAACGCCATTGAACGAGATGAACACTGATGGCGCGAACTTCAATCGGTAGGCAAACTTGCCAATCACATCTCTATGTGACTCTTGTTCATCTTTTGATGGGCGTGTTCCGAGCTCAGGGAGATCCTTCCAGAACGTCAAGACAACCAAGTGATCTCGCTGCGAGGTCTCAACTCACCCGCCTCACACATCCCTAATCGTTCGCACCCAGGGAGATCCTGTGATGCCCCGAAAAGTTAGGTGCCGTGACGGTGCTACACTTGGGAGAACACTAACTACTTGATATTTTTGTGAGAGATCACCCTAATAAAAGCGACTACCGCGCAATCAAGAAGGGTGCATCATAAGGGATAAACATCTCAAGCAATTCATAAAAGCATGATATGGTATAGCCCTTTCTGACGGAGAAGTCTTGTATTTCTTCGTCTTCGGCATTCGCGTCGGTGTTCTCCTTCGCGAAGATTGCCACCACCTTGTTGATGCACCAGATAATATTGCTATCTCTATAGCTAATAAAATAATGCATTACAACAAGGTTGACACGCAGGTCATTAAAGTGCAATCATATGGCTCCAGCCATCATGCCGAATCATGACACGCAGGTCATGTTAATTAATTTACATCATATAGTCATCTCATACATAATCAAATTATTATGAGCACTGCTATACCACATCATATGCACATGCAAACCCTCCTGCAAAACCAAGTTAGACGTCTCTAATCGGTTCATGCAAAAACTTGTTTTACGTGGCTTCTAAGGTTTCGAAACAAACCGAAGCTACCAACGTCCATCATCAAGTATGATAATTCAAGTCGCTAGATTAACTTTCCAGGGTGTATGAAAACCGAGATAATAAAATCTTGAGCCCCATACTAAACTTCGTCATACGCATGACCCCCGTGCAGATCATATCTGCATTGCCCTTTTGTCTGCGAAATTTCATCTTTCCTTTTAACTACGGTGGAATTCAATGAACTGTTAGCACTTCGTTGATCAATCAGGATCGCGGATTGCCAGAACTTTGAAACTCCACCATGCTGTTATCAAGATCAGAAATATGCAAATTCCAGGGAAGCAACAAGAATATCGGGTAACAGATTTCATCTGCTACCCGCACAAATAATTTTCAGTAATAGAACTCATCTACTACCTAATTATATTGTGCAACACCCATACATCACTATGTATTCTAGATCGCAACCTGCATCTACGCATAGCACGGCTCTTGATGCCACTGTTGGGGAACGCAGTAGAAAACAAAAAATTTCCGACCTACGCACCAGCCCAGGACCACTATGGAGACTGCATACAAGGTTTGATCATTTTCGTTACCGACTCGTAGCGCAGCGGAAGTAGAGTCGATGACGATCGTCGGTGCAGATCCCCGCAGCTAGGATTTACAACCTCCCAACCGCGAGGATGTACTCCCTCATCCGCCACTCGGACAGCCCTCCGGGAGGCGGTCGGACAGTCCCCCGGACGGTGTCGTGGACAGCCCTTCGGGCGGACTCACAGAACTCGGACCGTCACTCGGACAGCCCTTCGGGAGGACACTCGAACAGCCCCTCGGGCAAAAGGACGAAACTACGACCTCTCTACGGGGTTGCACACATACGGTGCCATCTATCCGGCAGGGCTTCGCCGTCCAGAACTAGTTCCCACCGGAACCCAGACAGCCTTTCGGCACTACGAAACTATTTCGTGGGAGGGAGAGAGAATGCCAGATCATGCATGGCTTGTGTGAGAGAGTTGGAGTGGAGTTGGAGAGCACCTCTCCTCCTCCTTATATAGTGGTGGAAGGGGTGGAGGGGGCTGAAAATTCAGCCCACTAAACATGGGGAAAACATGTTCCCACAAAACAAGGAGAACATGTTCCCACCAAACAAGGGAAAAACATGTTCCCTTGTCCATGGTGTTCCCCCATGGGGCCCCACCTTCCTCCCAACACTCTCCACCATTTGTGGGGGCTGCCCCCCACCATGGGGCCCCCCCCAACATTTTGTCCAGCCACAAGGGGGCTTCTCCCAAATGGGGCCCCCCCAAAAACAGCCCCCACGATCCGTGGGATCTTGTCCCCTCACGCTGGGACAAGATGTTTTCCGCGACTATTATTTCTGAAAAATTCCAGAAGGTCCCAGAACATTTCCGGCACCCTCTAAAATTATCTGGACGCGCTCTGGAACATTTCCAGTATGGTGGTTTAATTTAAAACCATCTTTGTTTACCCGGTAAACAACTCCGGCAGCTCCGAAACTTTTTTTCGGTTTTTTCTCCAGAAATTACCAGACCAATCTGGCAACCTCCAAAACATTCCCGGTGCTTGCCGAAACCTTTTTGGATCAATGGTTTTATCCGAAACAACTTTTCGGTTTTACCGAAACTTTTTCAGTGTTCTCTCTCCGGAACTCTTCCGTTGTCTCCGAAACTTTTCGGTGATCTTCTCTCAGACTCCCTATCCAGTATTCAGCAGATAGATGACCCTTAAGCGTGTGACCCTATAGGTTCGGTGAAGTATAGACATGACACGGAACACCTTCCGATCAATGATCAACATCGGAGCCGTGGACACCCATATTGACCCCTATACCCACACGAATGAATATTCGAGTGAACCTCCAGTTGCCGTGTGCTATTCCTGTTGCTTCATGATATGTTACAAATACCCGAGGTTAGACATGTAGGCATTTCCGTGGATCAACAACTTGTCCACTATGCCAGTTACCTCGTTACCGGTATTGTTCTCTTTTCTCGTTACCGTGTTCCGGCATCCCTGTGATCAAATCACAAAGTGTCTGGCCAGACGATGATGGATACCGTAACACCGAGAGGGCCCAGAGATATCTCTCCATCGTCGGAGGAGCAAATCCCAATCTTGAGCTATCAAGTTACTTGACACACTTTTCCATGAACCCGTAAGCCGCCGTAATAGCCACCCATTTACGGATGACGTTTAACAAACCCCAAAGTTCATGAAGCAAGTATGAAGAAACTCGACACTCTCATGGTCTAAGGAATTATGCAAACATTAACCATCTCTGTGTTATTAACCATTAACTTGTGACGAATGAATCTCATAGCATAACATCAATTCGGGTCGATTCAACACAAATGTTCTTCTAACATTGTGCCCTCAAAGTTGCTGGCATAGGCATGCCCATGATCAGGAAAACAGAACCATCATGCAACACTTGAGCCAGTCATAGAGGCTTGACTAGGAATACATTTTACCGTTTATTATTCCACACGTGCATATGAGTCTTCCTCCGAGCCTCATTTTATTTGCAGACTCGAGAACCATAGCAGTTATAGCATGGAACATAAACCTAATTATGAACAGGGAGATAATCAATAACATTTATTATTGCCTCTAGGGCATATCTCCTACAGTACGCTCATCCTCGGGTCAGCCTGTTCAGAAACGTCGGGTTTGGATTCCACACAATATTCATCACCGACCTGCCCCAACACCAAGACCGTCTTATGTTGCACCTTGTCTGCCTCCGCCGCCGAGACAGCTAACGACTCAGAGTGGACAGTTCAATACCATGGCTTCCCCCCAAAATGATGGTTTATGCCGCAAGTGTGGACAATCAGGACACCTTACCCTTGATTGACTCCAGGTTCAGCCACAGAATGCTTCTTGTCCTCCTGTTGGTTGTAAGAAGAGTTGCCGAAACCGCCGATTCAGAAACCGTAATGTCTTACTGTCTGCTGTTGCACTTGGCCATGCCAATCACGTCGATGCAGAAAAGGCTCAGAAGGAACCGACTATCGTGTTGGGAACACTCTCTGTGAATTCAGTACCAGCCTCTATTCTCTTTGATTCTGGAGCATCGCATGCTTTTGGGTCACAACAATTTGCTCAGTCACATGAGTTATACCTGGAAAAATTACCCACTCCTCTAATGATTCAGTCCCCGAGATCCAAGTGGCAAACCACAATGGTAATCCCTCACAACCACATCGAGATTGGAGGTCTACTTTTTTCGGTTTCTCTCATTGTACTTGGACCTTCCGACATAGACGTCATTCTTGGTATGGATTGGTTGACATCCCATAATGCTTTGATTGACTGTGCTGCTAAGACAGTCCAGCTCACTCATCCTTCCGGCCAGACAGTCAGATACTCAGCTCGGACAACTCAGGATGCCGAGAATCAGATATATGTTCTGAATGCATTGAATGCTTCACCCCTTGAAGGCATCGAGAACGTTCCAGTTTTTCATGATTTCCAAGATGTCTTTCCAGAGGAACTTCCAGGAATACCCCCTGCTAGAGCTGTCGAGTTTGTCATCAACTTGAAGCCTGGCACTACTCCTATTGCAAAGCGTCCGTATAAGATGCCTTCGCATCACCTTATTGAACTTAAGGAAGAAATCGACAAGTCACTTAAGAAGGGTTTCATCCGCCCCAGTACATCTGCTTGGGGAGCACCTTCCCTCTTTGTCAAGAAGAAGGATGGTACGAATCGGTTGGTTCAAGATTACCGACCTATCAACCAAGCAACAATTCAGAACAAGTATCCGCTTCCCAGAATCAACGATCTGTATGATCAACTTGCTGGTTCCTCAGTGTTCTCTAAGCTTGATTTGAGATTGGGATACCACCAGATCCGAGTTCGTGAAGAGGATATTCCGAAGATAGCATTCGTTACTCGCTATGGCTCTTATGAGTACACTGTCATGTCCTTCGGCTTGACTAATGCTCCAGCAACCTTCTCACGGTTAATGAATTACATCTTCATGGATTATCTCGACAAATTCATCGTGGTATATATGGATGATATTCTGGTATATTCGAAGAATGAAGAAGAACATGCCGAACATCTTCGGCTTGTACTGGAGAAGTTGCGTGAACATCAACTGTATGCCAAGTATTCCAAATGCGAGTTCTGGTTATCTGAAGTGACATATCTCGGCCATGTGATTTCGAAAGAAGGCATTGCCGTTAACCCAGAACGAGTTCAGTCTATTCTTGAATGGACTCCGCCGAAGAATGCCAAGCAAGTCAGAAGTTTTCTCGGCCTTGCAAGCTATTGCCGTCGCTTTGTCGAGAATTTCTCAAAGATTGCTAAGCCTTTGACTGATTTGCTTCACAAGGGCGTTAAGTTTGAATGGACAGAAAAATGTCAGGAAAGTTTTCAAACACTCAAAGACAAGCTGACATCTGCCCCAGTACTTGCTCCTCCAGATTCTCGCAAAGATTTTGTGATCTATTGTGACGCATCCCGTGAAGGACTAGGCTGTGTCCTAATGCAAGAGTGTAAAGTGATTGCCTATGGCTCTCGTCAGTTGCGCCCGCATGAAGAGAATTATCCGGTACATGATCTAGAACTAGCTACTGTCATCTATGCACTGCAGTTGTGGTGACATTACCTCCTCGGTAATCGTTGCGAGATATACACGAATCATAAAAGTTTGAAGTACCTGTTCACTCAGCCATCTTTAAACCTTCGACAGCAAAGAAGGATGGAGACCATTGCAGATTATGATTTGGATATTTCTTATACCCCTGGCAAGGCTAATGTAATGGCTGATGCATTGAGCCATAAATCTTATTGCTGTGAACTTGAAGTCCAGCTAGAGCAACCACTCCTGTATGAAGAGCTTCGAAAGCTAAATCTCGAGATAGTTCCTCAAGGTTACTTAAAAACCTTGGTTGTTGAACCAGACCTTGAGAAGGCCATTAAGAGTGCGCAAGCTAAAGATGCTGAAATTGATCTCATGAAGAAAGATCTTCACCTGGAAAAGTACAGGGATTTCTCGCTGTCTGAAGATGGAACCTTGTATTTCAGAGACCGCATTGTCGTACCTCGCTTCGAGCTAATGACTGACAAGGTCATGAAGGAGGCACATGGTACACCGCCGTCTATTCATCCGGGTAGCACCAAGATGTATCGTGATCTTCGTCAAAGGTACTGGTGGTCTAGAATGAAGCAGGACATAGCTCGATATGTTGCTGAATGTGATGTTTGCCGTCGCGTTAAAGCAGAACATCAGAAGCCTGCTGGTATTCTGCAACCGCTCCCTATTCCTCTATGGAAATGGGATAAGGTTCAGATGGATTTCATTACTGGTCTTCCCAAGTCTCAGAAAGGTCATGATGCTATTCTTTTCGTTGTCGACCAACTTTCTAAAGTTGCACATTTTCTGCCTGTCAAAGAGACAATCACTGCTAGTCAGTTAGCCGAGTTGTACATCTCCAGAATTGTTTCACTCCACGGTATTCCGAAAGAGATCAGTTCGGACCGTGGCGGCCTTTTCAGTTCCAAGTTCTGGGAAAGTTTCCAACAAGCTATGGGAACTCATATCACCTGGAGTTCAGCATATCATCCTCAATCCCAAGGCCAAGTCGAACGAGTAAATCAAGTGCTTGAAGACATGCTGCGAGCTTGTGTTATTTCTTTCGGTAAGAAGTGGGAAGAATCTCTCCCGTATGCCGAGTTCTCTTATAACAACAGCTATCAAGCCAGCTTGAAAATGGCCCCCTTCGAAGTTCTATATGGACGTAAGTGTCGAACCCCTCTGAATTGGTCAGAAACTGGGGAATGACCTCTTGTTGGACCGGACATTATTCAACACGCAGAAGAACAAGTTCGTATTGTCCGAGAAAATCTCAAGGTGGCTCAGGACCGCCAGAAGAGCAACTATGATCGCAAACGATGGGGTTTGACTTATCAACCTGGTGATCAGGCTTATCTGCGAGTCACTCCTATGAAGGGCACTCACCATTTCGGAATCAAGGGCAAGCTAGCTCCCCGCTACATTGGTCTGTTTCGCATTGTTGCCAGACGTGGTCAGGTGGCATATAAATTGGAGTTGACGCCGCAATTCTCTCATATCCATGATGTCTTCCACGTGTCGCAACTTCGTAAGTGCTTCAAGGAATCTCCGCGCCGCGCAGTGGATCACGAGATGCTCGATTTGCAAGATGACCTATCTTTTAAGGAGCATCCGATCCGCATTCTTGATGAAGCTGAACGACGGACTCGTCAGAAGGTTACCAAGTTCCTAAAAGTATAGTGGTCGAATCATACTGAAGATGAAGCCACTTGGGAACGCGAGGATCATCTTCGCAAGGAATATCCCGATCTTTTTCCCTCTACTTCTTAAATTCTCGGGACGAGAATTTCTTTTAGAGGAGGAGAATTGTAACACCCCTGTGTAATAAGCACTGTGACATAATGATAATCATGCCAAGTCATATCCATTTGCAATGTTAGATCACAGTGGTTAAACACTTCATTTCAAATTCCCTCTCTAAAATAAATTCAAATTCAAAGTAAAAATAAAAGTTGTTCCAAAGGGAAAACTAAAATGTTCATTAGATAGCAAATAATCCCAAGGCAATTATAAAATTGAAACCAATGTTTCTGGAACTTACAAAAATGCCCCTGGACTTTAAATAGTAGTCCAACAGCATTAATCCGTTCCTTTTTCAATTTCTAAAAATATATAACCTATTCATTTGGCCTCCAAACTTTTGCTGGCAGTGCCAAATATTAACAAGAAATATTGTGGATTAGTCCCACATTTTTCTAAAATATTTGGTGGCCTGTGGCGAGATCCTGAAGGACGCCGCCGCACTGGGTGGTCGTCGGCGGCTAAACGCTGGCCGGCTGACGTGTCTGGCGCCGTTAACCCCTAACCCCGCCTCTATGCGACTGACAAGCGGGCCCCACTTCACTAATTAACAGCGGTTAGGTTTAATCACTAATTAGTTTAGCTAATAAGTCACTGACACCCGGGCCCACCTCTAATTAACCCAGTTTAGCTAAAATAGACACTGATTAGCCCCTCTGAGAATGACATGTGGGGCCTGCAGCACTGTTGTTTTGGATAAGGGATACACAGTCAGCTGCTGAGTCAGCTGGCTGGCCCCACCGTCAGCCTCTCTGGTGCACTCTGGGTGCAGTGCACCGGGTGCACCCAGTGTTTTCCTGTGCATTTTTTTCGAATTAATCTAATTCTAGAAATTCCAGAAAATGTTAAAATCTTTAGAAAATCATAGAAAATAATCTGTAGCTCGGATGGAAAAACTTTGTACATGAAACTTGCTCAGAACGATGAGAGGAATCTAAATACGCGGTCCGTTCGTCCGTCACACGTCCCTAACATAGCGAACCTGCAACCATTCCCCTCCTTTTGACTGTCCGAAATGCCGGACACCGGGAATACTTTCCCGGATGTTTTTCTCTTTCGCCGGTATTACCTAGCCCTGCGATAGAACACCGCTAGCTCTGCTTGTTGATATGTCATGCACCTGTTGCTTTGTATTTACTATTCTTCCTCTTCTTCTCTCTCGTTAGATCCCGGTACCGACGTAGTCTCTGAGACCGACGCAGCTCCGGTGATTGGCTACACCACCGACGACCTTGCCCTTGCCGCCGAGCAACCAGGCAAGCCCCCCCCCCCTTTTGATCATCTCGATATCACCCATTCTAATATCCCCTGCTTGCATTAGATTTTGCTACTATTACTGTTTTACCTATTTCTGCTGCATAGCCTGTTCATTGTAACCTGCTGTTGATACCTTACTGTTTTCCTAAACTATTTAGAATAGACTGGGTAGAGACCCATCAGAGACCCCCACTTGTCCTGACTGCCCTGCTAGATTCTGAGAAGACCCGATCAACGGGATCGAAGAGCAGACCCCGGCACCGCACCTCACTTTCCCCTTAGTTGCTCGACACTACTGGGTTACTATCGAGTGCCGAGGGTGATACCTCATCAGCACTTCTGATGATAACCTTGTAGGTTAGTTGATCGGTCGTGGTAAGCGAGGGTGATACCTCCTACACCACCCCCGATACTGACCAAGCCGCGCAACACCCCACGTGTGGACCTCGAGGGTGATGCCTCCTACGTCCATCTAGATGTTACATCAGGTGGGAGTCCAACGAGGGTGATGCCTCGGATCCCCTTGATATGGTGACCACACGGATGCCTTACATTACTGTTGACACTGATGCTTGGAAAGGCGGGTCGACCCTGAGGGGTACCCGCGAATGATGGATAGATACCCGTGAGTTATTCCACGAGGCGCGGCCGGGCATTCTTAGCCCTTGCAGCAAGTCCTCGAGACGGGGCGACGGGGTCACATCTTTCGTGAGTCTCTGCTCGTTTCCGCAAGCCCCTAGTCCTAACGATTTGGATATTTAATCCGAGCAGGCCTCTGGCCTGATAGCACTAACCATCACGTGGGCATAGTATGGGCATTCTACATCGTAACATGAGCCGAAAGCTCTGTCAGACGTCCAGTTCAACATTGTGGCACGGTCAGATCGTACCGGACTTTCGAGGCGGTGCTGGTATCCACCCTGCACACAATGACCCGGAGGGCGAGGGGCGATGGCCCAAGACCCCCTTGCGCTTAGGAGGTAGACCGGCGGGGACCTCTCTGCTGAGCTGTAGGTAGGGTTGCGGTGTATCGTTTGGCCGAGACCGGGCATGACCCAGGAAAGTGTGTCCGGCCGGAGTTAATCGAGCGTGGTGGGTAAGTTGGTGCACCCCTGCAGGGAAGAACACATCTATCGATAGCCGGTCCTACGGTAAAGGACACTCGGAGTTGTATCCCGATCGATACAGCGAGAACTTGAGATGATACCTGGATATGTGGCTCTGGGATCGCTTTCTCGCAGGGAGTCGAGGAAGGATCTCTGGGCGAGACTGTTACCTGATTCTACTACTACTTACATTATGCTATTCTGTACTCCTCTACATGCTGCAAGACGCTCGAAGATCCTTAAAGATGCTAGTCTTCGCTAGGACTAGGTTTTCCCCCTCTATTCTGGCATTTCTGCAGCCCAGTCCACATATACAGCCTCCCTTTGATAATGTTGCATATGTAGTGTAGATCCTTGGCTTGCTGAGTACTTCGGATGAGTACTCACGGTTGCTTTACTTTATTTTCCCCCCATATTCATTTGATGCAACCAGCTGGCGGAGCCCCTGAGACAGCTGCCCCGCTAACGACTTCCACTACTTCCCCGAGAGTGGATCCTTCCACAAGATGGCCGACGTCCAGGAGTAGAAACGGAGGGTCCCAGGCAGGAGGCCTGCGCCTTTCGATCGTAGTTTTTATTTTTGTTCCGCCTTTCTAAAGGCTTCTCTGGTTTCTGTTTTATATCTGTACACAGATATCTAACGCTTCCGCTAATGCTTGTTGTCATCAAGCTTTGTATTCGAGCCCTCGAGGCCCTGGCTTGTAATAAATGCTTGTATGATTTTGTTTATGTTTTAGAGTTGTGTTGTGATATCTTCAAGTGAGTCCTTAGGCTTGATCGTGTGCATTTGCGTGTATGAATATTGAAAAATAGAAACAGAAAATACTCTGAAAACAATAAAGGACTCACTTGTAAATCAAAATTTTTATTTCTGGCCAAATTTTATTTAGTAAAAACATGATTAAATTTTTGGGGTGTTACAATCATCGCATCGATAATATGTTTAGTAAAAGCTTTATTTTGTTCATAGGCATCGGGTGAATTTATCATGGATTGCAACAAAGAAATGCAATCAATCAAATTGCAACTATCATAATTAAAGTCTTTGTAATCCAAAAGAGCGGGCAAATCACTAGTTAAAGTTTTGACCTCTCCAAACCCACTTTTATCAATTTTTTATCAAGATTTTCACCCTCCAAATTATCGGGATGCCTTGTAGCTAAAGTTGACTCTTCTTCAGTCCCTTTATCAATTTTAATTTTACTAAACAAGGAATCAATAGAAGAAACACCAATCACTTTAAGATCTTCATCATTTTTATGAAAGCAATCACTAGAAAACGCTTTTTCTAAAACTTCTCTTCTAGCTCTAAGCACAGCGGTTCTTTTCTTACTTTCATCCATAGAAACATATAAAGCGTTAATTGATTATTCAACCTTAGGCACAAAAGCTTTCAACTTGAGATTTTCTACATCATGAGAAATTCTATCAATGCTTCTAGACATATCATCAATCTTATTCAACTTTTCTTCTATCGTATTATTGAAAACTTTTTGAGCATTAATAAATTCTTTAATATTATTCTGAAGATCAGAGGTGTTCCTATTATTATTATAAGAAGGATTACCACAGGAATTACCATAATTATTAGAGGAATTTCCAGGAAAAGGTCTAGGATTAAAATTACCTCTATAAGCATTGTTATTAAAATTGTTTCGGGAAACAAAATTCACATCTACGACATCACTATTTTGCTCAATCAAAGTAGACAAAGGCACATCATTAAGATCAATAGGAGCACTTTTATTAGCAACCAATTTCATGAGAGCATCAACTTTTTCACTCAAAGAATTTATTTCTTCAACCGAATTAACTTTTTTACTACTAGGAGCTCTTTCGGTATGCCATTGTGAATAATTTGCCATAATATTATCAAGCAATTTAGTAGCTTCACCCAAAGTAATTTCCATAAAAGCTCCACCCACGGCAGAATCTAAAAGATTTCTAGAGACAAAATTCAATCCCGCATAAATTTTTTGTATGATCATCCAAAGATTTAAACCATGAGTAGGGCAATTTCTTAGCATCAATTTCACTCTTTCCCAAGATTGTGCAACATGTTCATGCTCAAATTGCTTAAAATTCATGATCTGAGTTCTAAGGGAAATAATTTTTGCGGGCGGAAAATACTTAGTAATAAAAGCATCCTTGCACTTGTCCCAAGAATCGATACTATTGCGAGGCAAAGAAGAAAACCAATTTTTGCACGATCTCGCAAAGAAAACGGAAATAATTTCAACTTCACAATATCATTGTCCACATCTTTTTTCTTTTGCATATCGCATAATTCTACGAATGTGTTAATATGGGACGTGGAATCCTCATTTGGAGTACCGGAAAATTGATCTTTCATAACAATATTCAACAAAGCGGCATTGATATCACAAGATTCCGCACTAGTGGCGGGAGGAGCAATCGGAGTGTTAATAAAATCATTATTATTGGTATTGGAAAAATCACATAACTTGGTGTTCTCTTGAGTCATTGGGACTACGCAAACAAGATTGCACACAAAATCAAATCTGACGAGAAAATGGCGAATGAAAAAGAGGGCGAATAAAACGGCAAATTTTGTGAAGTAGGGGATATGAAAACGAGAGGCAGATGGGAAATAATGTAAATTGCAAGGAGATGAGATTTGTGATTAGGAACTTGACAAATGTTGATGATGTCTCCCCAGCAACGACGCCAAAAATTCCTTTTGATGTCGCTTGAACTACGTCGGTATTTCCCCAAAGAGGAAGGGATGATGCAGCACAATTACGGTAGGTATGTCCCTCAGTGATGAGACCAAGGTTATCGAACCAGTAGGAGAACCAAGCAACACTATGTAAATGGTACCTGCACACAAAGAAAAAAATACTTGCAACCCGACGTGTAAAAGGGGTTGTTAATCCCTTTCGGGTAATGGTGCCAGAAATTCGCATGTGGACAGGAGAAAAATTATGATAGATTGGATAAATAGATCTCGAATAAGCACGAAATAAAAGAAGTAAATAAAAAGTGCAGCACGGTATTTTGGGTTTTTAGAAATATAGATCTGAAAATAAAAGTAGCAAATAATAAATCGGAAACCAAATATTATGAAGAATAGACCCGGGGGCCATAGATTTCACTAGTGGCTTCTCTCGAGAAAAATAGCATACGGTGGGTAAACAAATTACTGTTTGGCAATTGATAAAACTTCAAATAATCTTGACGATATCCAGGCAATGATCATTATATAGGCATCACATCCAAGATTAGTAGACCGACTCCAACCTGCATCTACTACTATTACTCCACACATCGACCGCTATCCAGCATGCATCTAGTGTATTAAGTTCATGGAGAAATGGAGCAATGCAATAAGAGCGATGACATGATGTAGACAAGATGTATTCATGTAGGAATAGACCCCATCTTTTTATCCTTAATAGCAATGATACATACGTGTCATGTCCCCTTCTGTCACTGGGATTGAGCACCGTAAGATCGAACCCATCATAAAGCACCTCTTCCCATGGCAAGAAAAATCGATCTAGTCGTCCTAACTAAACCAAAGATTCAAAGAAGAAATACGAGGCTATAAGTAATCATGCATATAAGAGATCAAAGAAACTCAAATAACTTTCATGGATTAAAAATATAGATCTGATAGTAAACTCAAAGTTCATCAGATCCCAACAAATACACCGCAAAAAGAGTTATATCAAATAGATCTCCAAGAGACCATTGTATTGAGAATCAAAAGAGAGAGAGGAAGCCTACTAGCTACTAACTACGGACCCGAAGATCTACAATGAACTACTCACGCATCATCGGAGAGGCACCAATGAGGATGATGAACCCCTCCGTGATGTGATGACCCACAAGTATAGGGGATCTATCATAGTCCTTTCGATAAGTAAGAGTGTCGAATGCAACGAGGAGCAGAAGGAAATGACAAGCGGTTTTCAGCAAGGTATTCTCTGCAAGCACTGAAATTATCGGTAATAGATAGTTGTGTGATAAGATAATTCGTAACGGGTAATAAGTAACAAATGTAAACAAGGTGCAGCAAGGTGGCCCAATCCTTTTTGTAGCAAAGGCCAAGCCTGGACGAACTCTTATATAAAGCAAAGCGCTCCCAAGGACACATGGGAATTGTTGTCAAGTTAGTTTTCATCATGCTCATATGATTCGCGTTCGTTACTTTGATAGTTTGGTATGTGGGTGGACCGGTGCTTGGGTGCTGCCCTTCCTTGGACAAGCCCCAACTTATGATTAACCCCTCTTGCAAGCATCCGCAACTACGAAAGAAGAATTAAGATAAATCTAACCATAGCATAAAACATATGGATCCAAATCAGCCCCTTACGAAGCAACGCATAAACTAGGGTTTAAGCTTCTGTCACTCTAGCAACCCATCATCTACTTATTCCTTCCCAATGACTACCCCTAGGCCCAAATCATGGTGAAGTGTCATGTAGTCAACGTTCACATAACACCACTAGAGGAAAGACAACATACATCTCATCAAAATATCAAACGAATACCAAATTCACATGATTATTTATAACAAGACTTCTCCCATGTCCTCAGGAACAAATGTAACTACTCACAAAGCATATTCATGTTCTTAATCAGAGGAGTATTAATTATCATTAAGGATCTGAACAAATGATCTTCCACCGAATAAACCAACTAGCATCAACTACACGGAGTAATCAACACTACTAGCAACCCACAGGTACCAATCTGAGGTTTTGAGAAAAAGATCGGGTACAAGAGATGAACTAGGGGTTTGAGAGGAGATGGTGCTGGTGAAGATGTTGATGGGGATTGACCCCCTCTCGATGAGAGGGTCGATGGTGATGACGATGGCGATGATTTCCCCCTTCTGGAGGGATGTTTCCCCGGCAGAACAGCTCTGCCGGAGCCCTAGATTGTTTCTGCCCAGGTTCCGCCTCGAGACGGCAGCGCGTCGTCCCGAAAACTTCCTTCCTAATTTTTCCAGGTCAAAACACACCATATAGCAGAAGATGGGCGTCGGGGGCCTTCCAGGTGGCCCACAAGGACGGGGGGCGCGCCCAGGGGGTAGGGCGCGCCCTCCACCCTTGTGGATGGCAGGTGGCCCCCCTCTGGTACTTTCTTCGCCCAATATTTTTTATTAAATCCAAAATGACTCTCCATGAAGTTTCAGGACTTTTGGAGTTGTACATAATAGGTCTCTAATATTTGCTCCTTTTCCAGCCCAGAATTCCAACTGCCGGCATTCTCCCTCTTCATGTAAACCTTGTAAAATAAGAGAGAAAAGGCATAAGTATTGTGCCATAATGTGTAATAACAGCCCATAATGCAATAAATATTGATATAAAAGCATGATGCAAAATGGACGTATCAACTCCCCCAAGCTTAGACCTCGCTTGTCCTCAAGCGAAAGTCGATATCGAAAAATATGTCCACATGTTTAGAGATAGAGGTGTCGATAAAATAAAATAAGGACATGAGGGCATCATGATCATCTTTAAAACAGCAACATATATTGTCATATAATTTCTTATGCTAAAGTAACAATTCGTTCCCAAGGTAAAGTATGAATAAAAAACTTCATTGAAAACTAACAAACTATGATCTCAGTCATTGAAGCAATTGCAATTTATCATAACATCGGAAAGAGTCAATATAAGAGCTTTTCAGCAAGTCCACGTACTCAACTATCATTTAGTCTTTCACAATTGCTAACACTCACGCGATACTTATGGGTTCAAAGCTTCCATCGGACACAGAGAAAGATAGGGGCTTATAGTTTGGCCTCCCAACTTTTTACCTCAAGGGTAATGTCAACAATAATACTTTATGATAACCTACATCCAAGGGGATATATATATATATATGGATCTCTCCAACACATAGTGCTTGCCAAAGGAAAAAGTACAAAAAGGAAAGGTGAAGATCACCATGACTCTTGTATAAGGGTAGAAGATAAAAGTAAAAAAGATAGGCCCTTCGCAGAGGGAAGCAGAGGTTGTCATGCGCTTTTATGGTTGGATGCCCAAAATCTTAATGCAAAAGAACATCACTTTGTATTGCCGCTTGTGATAAAGAACTTTATTATGCAGTCCGTCGCTTTTATTTCTTCCATATCACAAGTTCATATAAAGCTTATTTTCTTCACACTAATAGATCATACATATTTAGAGAGCAATTTTTATTGCTTGCACCGATGACAACTTACTTGAAGGATCTTACTCAATCCAAAGGTAGGTATGGTGGACTCTCATGGCAAAACTGGGTTTAGGGATGTTTGGAAGCACAAGTAGTATCTCTACTTGGTTCAAAGAATTTGGCTATCATGAGAGGGAAAGGCAAGCTCAACATGTTAGAGGATCCATGACAATATAACTTCTATTCGGATATAAGAAAACATAACCCATTACGTTGTCTTCCTTGTCCAACATCAACTTCTTAGCATGTCATATTTTGATGAGTGCCCACAATTACAAAAGATGTCCAAGATAGTATATTTATATGTGAAGCCTCTCTTTCTTTATTACTTCCTATTAATTGCAACAATGACCAAAACTATGTTTGTCAACTCCCAACAAATTTTATTCATCATACTCTTTATATGTGAAGTCATTACTCTCCATAAGATCAATATATGATCTTTTTATTTCTTTTTATTATTTTATTCCCTCAAGAACATAGCAAGAAAACAAAGCCCTCAACTCAAAACTACTCTTTATTATATAACTCACAGACTCGATTACATAGATAGAGATCAAATCAAAACTCAAAGCTAGATCATACTAAAACTTTATTCTACTAGATCAAGATATAACCAAAAGGATCGAACTAAGAAAAACAATAAAAGTAAAGGTGTGATGGTGATACGATACCGTGGCACCTCCCCCAAGCTTGGCAGTTGCCAAGGGGAGTGCCCATACCCATGTATTTATGTCTCTTTCTTCGGAGGTGGTGATGTGATATTCTTGGCGATGATGCCCTTTAGGATGCGATTCTCTTCCTCGAGCTTATTAATTTGCTGCTTAAGTTCCATTACTTCCTTGCGAAGTTTACCCATGACGGCTAGAGCTCCATTCACCCATGGATGTTTTATAGCTGCGGGAGAAAAGGCAACACTCTTTTTCATATTTTCCTAAGAGAGAAATCTAGCATTGGGAGGAATGACCGAATTTGGTGTTGCTGAGCTCTGAAGTTCCTCCAGCATGAATCCGGTTTGAAGACGAGAGGTGACTTCTTGATCCTCCTCCATGGCATCCACCCTTTTCAAGTCAGCCTCCATATCTTCCTCCGTTGATTGCCCAAAGTGGTCAGCTTCGCTGTATGCTCTTGGGCCCGGTGTCGGGTGAGATACACGACTCTCCTCGGCCGACTCTTGCGAAGACATCTTGCTCTAAATCTGCTGCAGAAACAGCTCAAAACAAAAACAGAGGATTTTGTCGTGGTACGGTGGTCAAAACCTTCGGGAGATTATATAATGAATTTTTACCGACCAAAAGAAGTATTGTGCAAGAAAACGGAGTCCGGAGGGCACACGAGGTGGCCACAAGGTCGGGGGGCGCGCCCAGGGGGGTAGGGCGTGCCCTCCACCCTTGTGGTCTCCTCGTGTCTCTTTCGGACTACTTTTAATTTTCCTAATTTTTTAAATATTCCAAAATGGAGAAAAATTATCATTGGAAATGTTTTGGAGTCGGTTTACTTACCGTACCACATACCTATTCCTTTTCGAAGTCTGAAACATTCTGGAAAGTGTTCCTTATGTACTCCTCCGGTGTTACGGTATCAATTATATTAGTCTCAGCATTTATGGGAGTACCTGAGATATAATGTTTGATTCTTTGACCGTTTACCACCTTCGGATTTGTGCCTTCGGCGTTGTTGATTTTTATGGCACCGGAACGATAGACCTCCTCGATAATGTAAGGACCTTCCCATTCAGAGAGAAGCTTTCCGGCAAAAAATCTTAAATGAGAGTTGTATAGCAAAACATGATCACCTATATTAAAGTCACGCTTTTGTATCCTTTTGTCATGCCATCTTTTAACATTTTCTTTAAACAACTTGGCATTCTCATAGGCTTGGGTTCTCCATTCATCAAGCGAGCTTATGTCAAATAACCTCTTCTCACCGGCAAGTTTGAAATCATAGTTGATCTCTTTAATTGCCCAATAAGCTTTATGTTCTAGTTCAAGAGGTAAGTGACAATCCTTTCCATAAACCATTTTATATGGAGACATACCCATAGGGTTTTTATAAGCAGTTCTATAAGCCCATAATGCATCATCAAGTTTCTTAGACCAATTCTTTCTAGATCTATTAACAGTCTTTTGCAAAATCAATTTAATCTCTCTATTGCTCAATTCTACTTGACCACTAGACTGAGGATGATATGGAGATCCAATTCTATGGTTAACATCATACTTAGCAAGCAATTTACGGAAAGCACCATGAATAAAATGTGAACCACCATCAGTCATCAAATATCTAGGGACTCCAAACCTCGGAAAAATAACTTCTTTAAGCATCTTAATAGAAGTTTTATGATCAGCACTACTAGTTGGAATAGCTTCTACCCACTTAGTAACGTAATCAACAACAACTAAAATATGTGTATACACATTAGATGAAGGAAAAGGTCCCATATAATCAAAGCCCCAAACATCGAATGGTTCAATAACAAGTGAATAATTCATAGGCATTTACCGGCGTCTACTAATATTACCAATTCTCTGGCATTCATCACAAGAGAAGACAAACTTACGAGCATCCTTGAAGAGAGTAGGCCAATAAAAACCAAATTGCAATACCTTATGCGCAGTTCTATCTCCAGCGTGGTGTCCTCCGTAAGACTCGGAGTGGCACTTTCGTAGGATCTGTTCCTGTTCATGCTCGGGTACACAACGTTTAATAACACCATCTACTCCTTTTTTATAAAGGTGTGGGTCATCCCAAAAGTAATGTCTTAAATCATAGAAAAACTTTTTCTTTTGCTGGTATGTGAAACTAGGTGGTATAAATTTAATAACAATGTAATTAGCATAATCAGCATACCATGGAGTATTACGAGCAGCATTTATGATAGCTAATTGTTCATCAGGAAAGCTATCATCAATAGGCAGTGGGTCATCAAGAACATTTTCTAACCTAGACAAGTTGTCTGCAATGGGGTTCTCAGCTCCCTTTCTATCAACAATATGCAAATCAAATTCTTGTAGCAAGAGAACCCATCTAATAAGTCTAGGTTTAGCATCTTTCTTTTCCATAAGATATTTAATAGCAGCATGATCAGTGTGAATAGTTACTTTGGAATCAACAATATAGGATCTGAACTTATCACAAGCAAAGACAACTGCTAAAAATTCTTTTTCAGTAGTAGCATAATTCCTCTGGGCACTGTCTAGAGTTTTACTAGCATAATGAATAACATTTAATTTCTTATCAACTCTTTGCCCTAGAACAGCACCAACATCATAATCACTAGCATCACACATGATTTCAAAGGGTAAATTCCAATTAGGTGGCTAAACAATAGGTGCAGAAATCAAGGCTTTATTAAGTATTTCAAATGCTTCTACACAATCATCATCAAAAACAAAAGGAACATCTTTTTGCAAGAGATTAGTGAGAGGCCTAGAAATTTTAGAGAAGTCTTTAATAAACCTCCTATAGAAACCAGCATGACCAAGGAAACTTCTTATACTTTGATATCTTTAGGACACGACATCTTTTCAATAGCATCTACTTTAGCTTTATCAACTTCAATACCTCTTTCAGAAATTTTATGCCCCAAGAAAATACCTTCATTAACCATAAAGTGGCACTTCTCCCAATTCAAGACAAGATTAGTTTCTTCACATCTCTGCAAAACTCGATCAAGGTTGCTTAAGCAATCATCAAAAGAAGTTCCGTAAACGGAGAAATCATCCATGAAAACCTCAACAATCTTTTCACAAAAATAAGAGAATATAGTGGTCATACATCTTTGAAAGGTAGCAAGTGCATTGCATAAACCAAAAGGCATATGTCTATAAGCAAAGGTACCGAAAGGGCAAGTAAAAGTGGTCTTTTCCTGATCATGTTTTGACACATGTATTTGAGAAAAACCAGAATAACCATCTAGAAAGAAAAAATGTGTATGTTTGGATAATCTTTCTAGCATTTGATTAGTGAAAGGTAGAGGGTAATGATCTTTTCTAGTAGCTTTATTTAATTTGCAAAAATCAATTACCATTCTATAACCTGTAACAATTCATTGTGGGATCAATTCATTCTTATCATTAGGAACAACAGTAATACCTCCCTTCTTAGGGACACAATGAACATGACTTACCCACTTACTATCAGCAATAGGATAAATTATACCTGCCTCCAGAAGCTTTAGTATTTCATTTCTTACCACTTCTTTCATCTTAGGATTTAACCGTTGTTGGTGATCAACAACTGGTTTAGCATCATTCTCCAAATTAATTTTGTGCTGACATAGAGTGGGACTAATGCCCTTAAGATCATCAAGAGTATATCCAATAGCGGCACGGTGCTTCATCAGAGTTTTCAATAATTTCTTTTCTTCATGCTCTGAAAGGTTAGCACTAATAATAACAGGATATATCTTCTTTTCATCGAGATAAGCATATTTCAAAGTATCCGGTAATTGTTTAAGCTCAAACACGGGATCACCCTTGGTTGGAGGAGGATCCCCAAGGATTTCAACAGGCAAATTGTGTTTCAAAATAGGCCCTTGATTAAAGAATATCTCGTCTATTTCCCTTCTTTCATTCATAAACATATCATTCTCATGGTCTAGCAAATATTGTTCTAAGGGATCAGTAGGAGGCACGGCAATAGAAGCAAGACCAATAATTTCATCCTTACTAGGCAATTCTTTATCATGGGTTGTCTATGAAATTTAGAGAAATTAAAATCATGAGACATATCCCCTAAACCGACAGTAACAATATCTTTCTCGCAATCTATCTTAGCATTAACAGTATTCAAGAAAGGTCTACCAAATATAATGGGACAAAAGTCATCTTGTGGGGAAGCAAGAACAAGAAAATTAGTAGGGTATTTTATTTTCCCACACAAGACTTCAACATCTCTAACAATCCCAATTGGTGAAATAGTATCTCTATTGGCAAGCTTAATAGTAACATCAATATCTTCTATCTCAGCAGGTGCAATATCATTCATAATTTCTTTATATAAGGAAAAAGGAATTGCACTCACACTAGCACCCATATCACATAAGCCATGATAACAATGATCTCCTATTTTAACTGAAACAACAGGCATGCCAACAACGGGTATATGCTTATCTTTACTATCGGGTTTAGCAATTCTAGCAGTTTCATCACAGAAATAAATAACATGCCCATCAATATTATCAACCAAGAGATCTTTAACCATGGCAATACTAGGTTCAACTTTAATTTGCTCAGGGGGTGTAGGTGTTCTAGTATAACTCTTACGAACCACAGTTGAAGCTTTAGCATGATCCTTTATTCTAACAGGAAAAGGTGGTTTCTCAATATAAGTAGTAGGAACAATAGGATCAACATTATAAGTAATAGTTTCTTCTTCAGCTTTAATAGGTTCTACTACTTTAACTTCAATGGGAGGATGATATTTAAACCACTTCTCCTTAGGGAGATCAACATGAGTAGCAAAAGATTCACAGAAAGAAGCTACTATCTCAGAGTCAAGGCCATATTTAGTGCTAAAATCATGAATAGCATCGGTATCCATAAAAGATTTAACACAATCAAACTTAAGGTTTATACCTGACTCCTTACCTTCGTCGAGTTCCCAATCTTCAGAGTTGTGTTTAATTCTTTCCAATAAATCCCATTTAAATTCAATAGTCTTCTTCATAAAAGAACCAGTACAAGAAGTATCGAGCATGGATCGATCATTATGAGAAAGCCGAGCATAAATTTTTTGAATAATAATTTCTCTTGGGAGCTCATGATTGGGGCATGAATATAACATTGAATTATGCCTCCCCCAAGCTTGAGCGATACTTTCTCCTTCACGAGGCCAAAAATTATATATATAATTCCGATCACGATGAACCAGATGCATAGGATAAAACTTCTGATGAAATTCCAATTTCAATCGGTTGTAGTTCCATGATCCAATATCATCACATAGCCTATACCATGTCAATGCCTTCTCCTTCAAATATAAAGGGAATACCTTCTTCTTGACTTCATCCCCGGGCAAACCTGCAAGCTTAAATAATCCACAAACTTCATTCACATAGATTAGATGCATATCAGGATGTAATGTTCCATCTCCTGTGTAAGGATGAGCTAGCAGTTTCTCTATCATAACCAAAGGAATTTCATAATAAATATTTTTAGTAGGTGCAGTAGGTTGACGAGCAACTCTTTGCTCTTCCGATCGAGGTGAAGATACCCCGAACAAGCCCCTCAAAGGATTACTTTCCATAGTAACAAGTGACAGTAAATTTCAGCACACTATATAAATGTTTCCTTACCAAATTCCACTCAACAAAGACGCTTCACTCCCCAGCAACGGCGCCAGAAAAGAGTCTTGATGACCCACAAGTATAGGGGATCTATCGTAGTCCTTTCGATAAGTAAGAGTGTCGAACCCAACGAGGAGCAGAAGGAAATGACAAGCGGTTTTCAGCAAGGTATTCTCTGCAAAGCACTGAAATTATCGGTAACAGATAGTTGTGTGATAAGATAATTTGTAACGGGTAATAAGTAACAAAAGTAAAAAAGGTGCATCAAGGTGGCCCAATCATTTTTGTAGCAAAGGACAAGCCTGCACGAACTCTTATATAAAGCAAAGCGCTCCCGAGGACACATGGGAATTGTTGTCAAGTTAGTTCTCATCATGCTCATATGATTCGCATTCGTTACTTTGATAATTAGATATGTGGGTGGACCGGTGCTTGGGTGCTGCCCTTCCTTGGAAAAGCCTCCCACTTATGATTAACCCCTCTCGCAAGCATCTGCAACTACGAAAGAAGAATTAAGATAAATCTAACCATAGCATGAAACATATGGATCCAAATCAGCCCCTTACGAAGCAACGCATAAACTAGGGTTTAAGCTTCTGTCACTCTAGCAACCCATCATCTACTTATTACTTCCCAATGCCTTCCCCTAGGCCCAAATCATGGTGAAGTGTCATGTAGTCGACATTCACATAAAACCACTAGAGGAAAGACAACATACATCTCATCAAAATATCGAACGAATACCAAATTCACATGATTACTTATAACAAGACTTCTCCCATGTCCTCAGGAACAAATGTAACTACTCACAAAGCATATTCATGTTCATAATCAGAGGAGTATTGATTATCATTAAGGATCTGAACAAATGATCTTCCACCGAATAAACCAACTAGCATCAACTACAAGGAGTAATCAACACTACTAGCAACCCACAGGTACCAATCTGAGGTTTTGAGAGAAAGATCGGGTACAAGAGATGAACTAGGGTTTGAGAGGAGATGGTTCTAGTGAAGATGTTGATGGAGATTGACCCCCTCTCGATGAGAGGATCGATGGTGATGACGATGGTGATGATTTCCCCCTCCCGGAGGGATGTTTCCCCGGCAGAACAGCTCCACCGAAGCCCTAGATTGCTTCTGCCCAGGTTTCGCCTCGAGACAGCGGCGCTTCGTCCCAAAAACTTCCTTCCTATTTTTTCCAGGTCAAAACACACCATATAGCAGAAGATGGACATCGGGGGCCTGCCAGGTGGCCCACAAGGACGGGAGGCGCGCCCAGGGGGGTAGGGCGCGCCCTCCATCCTTGTGGATGGCAGGTGGCCCCCCTCTGGTACTTTCTTCACCCAATATTTTTTATTAAATCCAAAATGACTCTCTGTGAAGTTTCAGGACTTTTGGAGTTGTACAGAACATGTCTCTAATATTTGCTCCTTTTCCAGCCCAGAATTCCAGCTGCCGGCATTCTGCCTCTTCATGTAAACCTTGTAAAATAAGAGAGAATGGGCATAAGTATTGTGCCATAATGTGTAATAACAGCCCATAATGCAATAAATATTGATATAAAAGCATGATGCAAAATGGACGTATCATGATGGTGTCTAGATTGGATCTAGTGGTTCTGGAACTTGCGGCGGCTTGAATTGTGTTTCGTCGACTTCCCTAGGGTTACTGGAATATTGGGCTATTCCTAGAGCAAAGAGGCGGTGCGGGAGGCCACCGAGGTGGGCACAACCCACCAGGGCGCGCCTGGGCCCCCAGATGTGCCTAGGTGGGTTGTGCCCCCCTCGAGGCACCCCTCTGGTACTTCTTCGGCCCAAATAGTTCCATCTGGTCCATAAAAAATCTCCAAAAAGTTTCGCTGCATTTGGACTCTATTTGGTATTGATTTTCTATGAAGTAAAAAACAAGGAAAAACAGGAACTGGCACTGGGCACTTTGTCAATAGGTTAGTCCCAAAAAATGATATAAAGTTGCTATAAAATGATTGTAAAACATCCAAGAATGATAATATAACAGCATGGAACAATAAAAAATTATAGATACGTTGGAGACATATCATAGACAAGATCTATTCATGTAGGAATAGACCCCATCTTGTTATCCTTAATAGCAACTATACATACGTGTTATGTCCCCTTCTGTCAGTGGGATTGAGCACCGTAAGATCGAACCCATCACAAAGCACCTCTTCCCATGGCAAGAAAAATCGATCTAGTCGGCCTAACTAAACCAAAGATTCGAAGAAGAAATACGAGGCTATAAGCAATCATGCATATAAGATATCAAAACTCAAATAACTTTCATGGATAAAATAGATCTGATCATAAACTCAAAGTTCATCGGATCCCAACAAACACAATGCAAAAAGAGTTACATCAAATAGATCTCCAAGAGACCATTTTATTGAGAATCAAAAGAGAGAGAGGAAGCCATCTAGCTACTAACTACGGACCCGTAGGTCTACAATGAACTACTCACGCATCATCGGAGAGGCACCAATGAAGATGATGAACCCCTCCGTGATAGTGTCTAGATTGGATCTGGTGGTTCTGGAAATTGCGGAGGCTGGAACTGTGTTTCGTCGACTCCCCTAGGGTTTTTGGATTTTTGGGGTATTTATAGAGCAAAGAGGCGGTGCAGGAGGCGACCGAGGTGGGCACAACCCACCAGGGCACGCCTGGGCTCCCAGGCGCGCCCAGGTGGGTTGTGCCCCCCTCGGGGAACCCCTCTGGTACTTCTTCGGCCCAATTTGTTCCTTCTGGTCCATAAAAAATCTCCAAAAAGTTTCGCTGCGTTTGGACTCCATTTGGTATTGATTTTCTGTGAAGTAAAAAAACAAGGAAAAAACAGGAACTGGCACTGGGCACTATGTCAATAGGTTAGTCCCAAAAAATGATATAAATTTGCTATAAAATGATTGTAAAACATCCAAGAATAATAATATAATAGCATGGAACAAGCAAAAATTATAGATACGTTGGAGACATATCAGCATTCCCAAGCTTAATTCCTACTCGTCCTCGAGTAGGTCAATGATAAAAACATAATTTTTGATGTGGAATGCTGCCTAACATGTTCATCACATATTCTTTTCTTTTGTAGCCTAGACATTTGGACTTTTATACGATTCAAAGCAATAGTCTAGTTTTGACATGAAGATTGCAATACTCAAGCATATCAACAAGCAACCAAGTGTTTCAAAATATCAACACTAAAGCAAGTTATCCCTAGCCCATTATGCTTAATCATTGATCCATTCATGAAACACACTCGCATATTAGCTACACCCAATGCTCAAGTACGATCATAGTGCCCTTTAGTTGGTGCTTTATAAGAGAAGATGGAGACTCAAATAAAAATAAAAATAAAAATTGCATAAAGTAAATAGAAAGGCCCTTCGTAGAGGGAAGTAGGGATTTGTAGAGGTGCCAGAGCTCAAAGCGAAAAAGATAGAGATCAAACATTTTGGGTCGCATGCTTTTCCTACGAAAATAAAGTTCCCAAACAGAAAATAAAGTTTATTCATTTTTCCATCATACTTTCACATTCCATGGCTAGCTGTATCCATACCAACACTTTCAAAGAAATTTATTATTTGACAACATAAAGTAAATTCATTATTTCATTTCGGGACTGGGCATCCCTAATACCTTTGCCATACTCTCGTGCAATGACAAGTGAATAAACACTCATCTTGGGAATAACACATCTAGCATGGAAAAATATCAGCCACCCCCTACCGTTTCATGAGCGGTACGAGCACACAAAAAGGAATTTTATTTTGAAAATTAGAGATGGCACATACAAATTTGCTTAGAACGGCACGGAAATACCGCATATAGGTAGGTATAGTGGACTCATATGGCAAAACTGGGTTAAAAGATTTTGGATGCACAAGTAGTATTCCTACTTAGTACAAGTGAAGGCTAGCAAAAAGAATGAGAATCATCCAACCCAAAGACAAAAAATCACATAAGCGAGCATTAAGCATAACTAACACTGAATAATGCACCACAAGTAGGATGTAATTTCATTGCATAACTATTGACTTTTGTGCTTGCATAGGGAATCACAAACCTAAACACCAATATTCTTACTAAAGCATAATTACTCACCAACATGACTAACATATTATATCATCATATCAGAAAACTATTACAAAGAATCAAGTTTTTTGTCCAATGATCTTCATGAAAGTTTTTATTATATCCCTCTTGAATATCTATCACTTTGGGACTAGTTTCATATGTTGCTTTTGATAGCTCAAACAAATCTAAGTGAAGAACATAAGCATAAAGATTTCTTCTCTCAAAATAATATAAGTGAAGCATGAGAGAATTTCTTCAAAATTACTAACTCCCAAATAAATCTAAGTGAAGCATGAGAGCATTTCTTCAAAAAATATTAAAGCACACCCTGCTCAAAAAGATATAAGTGAAGCACTAGAGCAATTCCATAGCTCAAAAAATTTAAGTGAAGCACATAGAGCAATTCTAATAAATCATAGCATAATGTTGGCTCACTCAAATAGGTGTGTCCAGCAAGGATAGATGACACAAACTAAAAACCAAAACAAGAAAAGACTCATATAACACAAGACGCTCCAAGCAAAACTCATGATATGTGACGAATAAAAATATAGCTCCAAGTAAAATACCGATGGTCGTTAGAAGAAAGAGGGGATGCCACTCGGGACCATCCCCAAGCTTAGTTGCTTGTTTCTTTTTGGATAATGGCTTGGGGTGCCATGGGGCATCCCCAAGCTTAATCTCTTCTTACTCCTTAAACTTTCATCCATCGTGATCTCACCCAAAACTTGAAAACTTCAATCACACAAAACTTAACAAAACCTTCATGAGATCCGTTAGTATAAGAAAACCAATCTTTACTTTAAGTACTATAGAAAACCCATTCAAATTTTTTTATTGCATTATATCTAATGTATTCTAACTTTACCATGGCTTATACCCCCCGATACAAACCATTGATTCATCAAAATAATCACACAATGTAAAGAAAATAGAATCTGTCAAAAATAGAACAGTCCGTAAATATGTGAATTGTTCTCATACTTCTGTGACTCCAAAAGTCTAAAACATTAGGACAACAGAGGCAATTTGTATATCAATCTTGTGTAAAACATTCAGAATTTTTCATCGCTTCTGTGATTTTAGACAATTATTTTACTGGACGCAAAAGTTTCTGTTTTCCAACAAGATCAAATCAACTATCACCAAAGCTATCCCAAAGGCTTTACTTGGCACAAACACTAATTAAAACATAAAAAACACAATCATAACAGAGGCATAATTGTGCAAACACTCAAGACCAGAAAGAAAAAGGCAAAAATAAATTTTATTCATTGGGTTGCCTCCCAACAAGCGCTATCGTTTTACGCCCCTAGCTAGGCATAAAGCATAGATCTAAGTTTTGTCATCTTTGATTTTTGCAACCTTTGTAAGGGCCTTTTCAAACCCGGGAGGCTCTTTACGCTTCCCAAGATTTTCAGGAAAAGAGACCATCTTGAGATCCAAAATATCCAAATGCTTAATGCAAAGAGTAATCAAGGTATTCATTCGATTGAGGTTCCCACTGATATGTTTCAGGGGTTCATTATATTTTTGTAACTCAACCAAATGATTATGCAATTCACTCAGTTTGTCCAAAATTTGAGCTCCTTTTTGAGTAAAAGAAATCCCCTTTTTGGTAGGCGGGATTCCCAAAATCCCCTCTAGGATCTCATAAGCGGTATTAGCATCAAGCTCAATAAAAATTCCCTTTAGCAGCAAAATCCAAAAGTTGTCTATGATGCAAGGCTAAACCTATATAAAAATTCGAAGCAAAATCTTTGCAGCCCCTTTTAGATTGCAAATGCGATAAGATTCCATTAGCCTATACCAATCATCTTTCAAATTTTCTCCTTTTCTCTGCTTGAAGTATAAAACTTCAAAGTCTGGTGACAAAGGAGGAGTAGTCATGCTAGCCATAGCAATAAGATCACAAGCAAAAAGACAAATCTGACAAAGAAACGGCCAACAAAAAAGAGGGCGAATAGAACAGCAATTTTTTTTGTGAAGTGGGGGAGAAGAAAATGAGAGGCAAATGGCAAATAATGTAAATTGCAAGGAGATGAGATTTGTGATTAGGAACCTAATAGATGTTGATGATGTCTCCCCTGCAACGGTGCCAGAAATCCTTTCTTGATGGCTCGTGTCCGCTTCAGTATTTTCCCCGAAGAGGAAGGGATGATGCAGCACAGCTACGGTAGGTATTTCCCTCTGTGATGAGACCAAGGTTATCGAACCAGTAGGAGAACCACGCAACACTATGTAAATTGTACCTGCTCACAAAGAACAAATACTTGCAACCCGACGCGTAAGAGGGGCTGTCAATCCCTCCCGGGTAAAAGATAGATAAATTTGTAGTAGATTGGATAAATAGATCTCGCGGAAACGCGAAATAAAATAAATAAATAAAATGCAGCAAGGTATTTTTGGGTTTTTTGAATAATAGATCTGAAAATAAAAGAGGCAAATAATAGATCGGAAAGCAAATATAATAAAGAATAGACCCGGGGGCCGTAGATTTCACTAGTGGCTTCTCTCGAGAAAAATAGCATACTGCGGGTAAACAAATTACTGTTGGGTAATTGATAGAACTTCAAATAATTATGACGATATCCAGGCAATGATCATTATATAGGCATCACGTCCAAGATTAGTAGACCGACTCCTGCGTGCATCTACTACTATTACTCCACACATCGACCGCTATCCAGAATGCATCTAGTGTATTAAGTTCATGGAGAAACGGAGTAATGCAATAATAACGATGACATGGTGTAGACAAGATCTATTCATCTAGGAATAGAGCGCATCTTGTTATCCTTAATAGCAACGATACATACGTGTCATGTCCCCTTCTGTCACTGGGATTGAGCACCGTAAGATCGAACCCATCACAAAGCACCTCTTCCCATGGTAAGAAAAATCGATCTAGTCGGCCTAACTAAACCAAAGATTCGAAGAAGAAATACGAGGCTATAAGCAATCATGCATATAAGAGATCAAAACTCAAATAACCTTCAGGGATAAAATAGATCTGATCATAAACTCAAAGTTCATCGAATCCCAAAAAACACACCGCAAAAAGAGTTACATCAAATAGATCTCCAAGAGACCATTGTATTGAGAATCAAAAGAGAGAGAGGAAGCCATCTAGCTACTAACTATGGACCCATAGGTCTACAATGAACTACTCACGCATCATCGGAGTGGCACCGATGAGGATGATGAACCCCTCCGTGATGGTGTCTAGATTGGATCTGGTGGTTCTGGAACTTGCGGCGGCTGGAATTGTGTTTCGTCGACTCCCCTAGGGTTTTTAGATTTTCGGGGTATTTATAGAGCAAAGAGGCGGTGCAGGAGGCCACCGAGGTGGGAACAACCCACCAGGGTGTGCCTAGGCCCCCAGGCGCGCCCAGGTGGGTTGTGCCCCCCTCTGAGCACCCCTCTGGTACTTCTTCGGCCGAAGTTGTTCCTTCTGGTCCATAAAAAATCTCCAAAAAGTTTTGCTGCGTTTGGACTCCATTTGGTATTGATTATTTGAAGTTCTATCAATTGCCCAACAGTAATTTGTTTACCCACCGTATGCTATATTTCTCGAGAGAAGACACTAGTGAAATCTATGGCCCCCGGGTCTATTCTTTATGATATTTGCTTTGAGATCTATTTTTATTTGCTTTTGTTTTCAGATCTATTATTCTAAAAGCCCAAAAATACCTTGCTGCACTTTTTATTTATTTATTTTATTTTGTGTTATCGGGGGATCTATTTATCCAAAATCATACAAATCAATCTATCTTTTACCCGAGAGGGATTGACAACCCCTCTTACGCGTCAAGTTGCAAGTATTTGTTCTTTGTGTGCAGGTACCATTTACATAGTGTTGCTTGGTTCTCCTACTGGTTCGATAACCTTGGTTTCATACTTGAGGGAAATGCCTACCGAAGCTGTACTGCATCATCCCTTCCTCTTCGGGGAAATACTGACGCGGATACGAGCCATCAAGAAAGGATTTTCTGGCGCCGTTGCCGGGGTGACATCATCAACATCTATCAGGTTCCTAATCACAAATCTCATCTCCTTGCAGTTTAGATTATTTGCCATTTGCCTCTTGTTTTCATCTCCCCCACTTCACAAAAATTTGCCGTTTTATTCGCCCTCTTTTTCTGTTCGCCGTTTTTCTCGTCAGATCTGTTTTTGTGTGCAATCTTGTTTGCGTAGTCACGATGACTCGAGAAAACACCAAGTTGTGTGGTTTTTCCAATACCAATAATAATAACTTTATTAGCACTCTGAATTCTTCTCCCGCCACTAGTGCGGAATCTTGTGATATTAAAGCCGCTTTGTTGAATCTTGTTATGAAAGATCAATTTTCCGGTACTCCTAATGAGGATGCCACGTCCCATCTTAACACATTCGTAGAATTATGTGATATGCAAAAGAAAAAAGATGTGGACATGATATTGTGAAGTTGAAATTATTTCCGTTTTCTTTGCGAGATCATGCAAAAATTTGGTTTTCTTCTTTGCCTCACAATAGTATCGATTCTTGGGATAAATGCAAAGATGCTTTCATTACTAAGTATTTTCCGCCAGTGAAAATTATTTCCCTTAGAACTCAAGTCATGAATGTTAAGCAACTGGAGCATGAACATGTTGCACAATCTTGGGAAATAATGAAATTGATGGTAAGAAATTGTCCTACTCATGGTTTATATCTTTGGATGATCATACAAATTTTTTATGAGGGATTGAACTTTGTTTCTAGAAATCTTTTAGATTCCGCCACGGGTGGTACTTTTATGGAAAATTACCACCCGCGGCGGAATCTAAAAGATTTCTAGAGACAAAATTAAATCCCGCATAAAAAAATTGTATGATCATCCAAAGATAAACCATGAGTAGGAAAATTTCTAAGCATCAATTTCATTCTTTCCCAAGATTTTGCAACATGTTCATGCTCAAGTTGCTTAAAATTCATGATTTGTGTCCTAAGGGAAATAATTTTCGCAGGCGGAAAATACTTAGTAATAAAAGCATCTTTGCACTTATCCCAAGAATCGATACTATTGCGAGGCAAAGAAGAAAACCAAATTTTTGCACGATCTCGCAAAGAAAATAGGAATAATTTCAACTTCACAATATCATTGTCCACATCTTTTTCTTTTGCATATCGCATAATTCCACGAATGTGTTAAGATGGGACGCGGCATCCTCATTAGGAGTACCGGAAAATTGATCTTTCATAACAAGTTTCAACAAAGCAGCATTAATATCACAAGGCTCCGCACTAGTGGCGGGAGGAGCAATCAGAGTGCTAATAAAATCATTGTTGTTGGTATTGGAGAAATCACACAACTTGGTGTTCTCTTGAGTCATCGTGACTACGCAACAAGATTGCACTCAAAAACAGATCTGACGAGAAAGCGGCGAACGAAAAAGAGGGCGAATAAAATGGCAAATTTTTGTGAAGTGGGGGAGATGAAAACAAAAGGCAAATGGCAAATAATGTAAATTGCAAGGAGATGAGATTTGTGATTAGAAACCAGATATATGTTGATGATGTCTCCCTGGCAACGGCGCCAGAAATTCCTTTTGATGCGGTTTGAACTACGTCGGTATTTCCCCAAAGAGGAAGGGATGATGCAGCACAGCAACGGTAGGTATTTCCCTCAGTGATGAGACCAAGGTTATCGAACCAGTAGGAGAATCACGCAACACTACATAAAACGGTACCTGCACACAAAGCACAAATACTTGTAACCCAACGTGTTAAAGGGGTTGTCAATCCCTTTCGGGTAACGATGCCCGAAATTGTCAAGTTGATGGGATAAAAATATGATAGATTGGATAAATAGATCTTGAATAAATGCAAAATAAAATAAAGTGCAGCAAGGTATTTTTGGGTTTTTGGAAATATAGATCTGAAAATAAAAGTGAATAAAAATAGATCTCGAAGGCAAATATAATAAAGAAGAGACCCCGGGGCCGTAGATTTCACTAGTGGCTTCTCTCGAGAAAAATAACATATGGTGGGTAAAACATATTACTGTTGGGCAATTGATAGAAATTCAAATAATCATGACGATATCCAAGCAATGATCATTAATAGGCATCACGTCCAAGATTAGTAGACCGACTCCTGCCTGCATCTACTACTTTTACTCCACACATCGACCGCTATTCAGCATGCATCTAGTGTATTAAGTTCATGGAGAAACGGAGTAATGCAATAAGAACGATGACATGATGTAGACAAGATCTATTCATGTAGGAATTAGACCCCATCTTCTTATCCTTAATGGCAAAGATACAGATGTGTCGTTTCCCCTTCTGTCGCTGGGATCGAGCAATGTAAGACCGAACCCACCACAAAGCACCTCTTCCCATGGCAAGAAAAATCAATCTAGTTGGCCTAACTAAATCAAAGATTCAAAGAAGAAATACGAGGCTATATGTAATCATGCATATAAGAGTTCAAAAGACTCAAATAACGTTCATGGATAAAAACATAGATCTGATCATAAACCCAAAGTTCATCGGATCCCAACAAACACACCGCAAAAAGAGTTACATCAAATAGATCTCCAAGAGACCATTGTATTCAAAATCAAAAGAGAGAGAGGAAGCCATCTAGCTACTAACTACGGACCAGTAGGTCAACAATGAACTACTCACGCATCATCGGAGAGGCACCAATGAGGATGATGAACCCCTCCGTGATGGTGTCTAGATTGGATCTGGTGGTTCTGGAACTTGCGGCGGCTGAAATTGATTTTTGTCGACTCCCCTAGGGTTTCTGGAATATTGGGGTATTTATAGAGCGAAGAGGCGGTGCGGGAGGCCATGATACATCTCCAACGTATCTATAATTTTTTATTGTTCCATGCTGTTATATTATCATTCTTGGATGTTTTACAATCATTTTATAGCAACTTTATATCATTTTTTGGGACTAACCTATTGACATAGTGCCCAGTACCAGTTGCTGTTTTTTGCTTGTTTTTTACTTCGCAGAATATCAGTACCAAACGGAGTCCAAACGCAGCGAAACTTTTTGGATAATTTTTCTGGACCAGAAGACACCTGTTGGGCCAAAGAAGTACCAAAGGGGGGCTCCGAGGGGAGCACAACCCACCTGGGCATTGTGCTCACCTCGGCCGCCTCCCGCACCACCTCTTTTCTCTATAAATACCCTAAAAATCCAAAAACCCTTGGAGAGTTGACGAAACACAATTCCAGTCGTCGCATGTTCCAGAACCACCAGATCCAATCTAGACACCATAACGGAGGGGTTCATCATCCTCATTGGTGCCTCTCCGATGATGCGTGAGTAGTTCATTGTAGACCTACGGGTCCGTAGTTAGTAGCTAGATGGCTTCCTCTCTCTCTTTTGATTCTCAATACAATGGTCTCTTGGAGATCTATTTGATGTAACTCTTTTTGCGATGTGTTTGTTGGGATCCGATGAACTTTGAGTTTATGATCATATATATTTATCCATGAAAGTTATTTGATCTCTTATATGCATGATTACTTATAGCCTCGTATTTCTTCTTCGATCTTTGGTTTAGTTAGGCCAACTAGATCGATTTTTCTTGCCGTGGGAAGAGGTGCTTTGTGATGGGTTCGATCGTACGGTGTTCTTTCCCAGTGACAGAAGGGGCAGCAAGACACGTATGTATCGTTTCTATAAAGGATAACAAGATGGGGTATATTCCTACATGAATAGATCTGGTCTACATCATGTCATCGTTCTTATTGCATTACTCCGTTTTTCCATGAACTTAATACACTAGATGCATGCTGGATAGCGGTCGATGTGTGGAGTAATAGTAGTAGATGCAGGCAGGAGTCGGTCTACTAATCTTGGACGTGATGTCTATATAATGATCATTTCCTGAATATCGTCATAACTATTTGAAGTTCTATCAATTTCCCAACAGTAATTTGTTTACCCACCGTATGCTATTTTTCTCGAGAGAAGCCACTTGTGAAATCTATGGCCCCCGGGTCTATTCTTTATCATATTTGCTTTGAGATCTATTTTTATTTGGTTTTGTTTTCAGATCTATTATTCTAAAAACCCAAAAATACCTTGCTGCACTTTTTCTTTATTTATTTTATTTTGTGTTATCGGGAGTTCTATTTATCCAAAATCATACAAACCAATTTATCTTTTACCCGAGAGGGATTGACAACCCCTCTTACGCGTCGGGTTGCAAGTATTTGTTCTTTGTGTGCAGGTACCATTTACATAGTGTTGCTTAGTTCTCCTACGGGTTCGATAACCTTCGTTTCATAACTAAGGGAAATACCTACCGAAGCTGTACTGCATCATCCCTTCCTCTTCGGAAAAATACTGACACGGATACGAGCCATAACGTATTTCCACCGACATTACATTCATGTTCAGACATTTCATTCCAGTTGTCGGTGTCCACACTTTTTCATTGTATTAACCATGCTAGATTTATTTCTTGCTTTCTTCTTGTGTGTTTGAAAAAAAACTTTGAGAAAATCTAAAAATATTTCGTGCTTCTTTTCGTTTTTTCTTTCTAGCTTAATTAGTTGTAGTATTAAAAGAAAACCCAAAAAGATTTCTCGAATTCTTCTTTTACTTGTTGTAAGCTTTCTCGAGTAAATAGTTCTTCTCGTTTTTGTTTTTCCTTCTTTAATTTGCTTTGTTCAAGAAAAACTAAAAACTCCAAAAATATTTCACTGTGTTTCTCTAAAATTCTTTTTTTTATTGAGTCATACCAAGGAGAAGACCATGCTGAAAATGTTGAGTGGCTCTCATACGCATTGTTGTTGATCTAAAAAAGAGCCCATATGGCCTTGTCATCTCCTTCTGAATAAAATGTTGTAGATTCCAGCTTAGTCCACGGCACTCTGGCACCATTATTATTTTCATATCATTCAGTTGTGCAAGTGAAAGACAATGATGACGATATTTGATGAAGTGACTGTGGCAGAGAAAATCGGGTATGAACTCAACTTGTTTTTGTTTTTGTAAATATGTTTAACTCTGTATCCATGATTCAGCATATTATGATCAGACATGTTTGCAATGATAATTAGAGATTATAGTTGCTCATTCCATGCTTAAGTAGCTAGGAGTGGATAATGATTTATCTTAGGTGTCAACATGCATCAAAATGATTGGGATGTAGTATATGATGATATGGTATCCTCCTCTAAATATTTCAAGTGGCTTGACTTGGTACATGTTCACGCATGTAGTTGAATCAAAACCAACATAGCCTCTATCTATACCTATACCTAATATTAAAGGATGGAGGCTTTCATAGTTCTCCATACGTCACACTTTTATATCCGTTGATTTTATGTTAATCATAAAGATTGACGGCTAGGATTTAAAAGTAGATCTACATAACGTTAGGTAAAAAAGTTATGTACAACTATTGGATGTAACGATTTTAGCCTTTGACACGTACGAGATTCAACACATGAATGTACAAAAAAGGTGCTATAAAATGTTTGCATTGCCTAAAAAAATACTGTACATATATTAGTATAGGATAGAAAATAAGAATCAATAAGATAGGAAAGTGTATGTGTTAGTATCCAAATAGGAAACAACAACTCAATCAGGCTCCGGCTGGCCGAACGCCACTACGGCCAACCATGAGTGGTAGTACGTGTTGGATTTGTATCAGCATGATGTCCATATTCATCTACATGTGCTAGAAATAAGCAAGCCATTAATATTTATTATAACGGCTGAGTTAATTAAAAGACACAGAGGTGTTGCAACAATAGTTATGTACATATCTTTATTTTTACTTTTTTATATGTCTATTATTTTTAAATCTAATAACAAAGGGAGGAGGCTTTCATAGTTCTCTTTTGTCACCCCTTTATAACCATTAATTTTATACTAACCATAAAAATTGACGCCTGGGATTTAAAGAAAGGATTGTTAATTTTCTTTTGTTCTTTTTTCACCCGAAAAAAAGTGGATTGTTTTTTCATTTTTTTTCGTATGTCGTTGATTTTTTAGGGGAGTATGTCATTGATCTTTTTTTAGATGAGAGGATGTCATTGATCGAACGATTCGTCCAGTCATCTCGACACGTTGGGCCACAGGCTGTGTGCTGCAGTTCTTCAGTTTATGGCCAGGCTCATGTCAAAAAAAGAATTATGGCCAGGCTGTATTGGCCTTGGCTCACGCCGTAGCTGATGGCCTGCTCCGCATTGGATTCTTTTTTTTACCACTTGAATGAACTGAGATTAAATTCCCCTAGAAAAAAGCGGAGGAACGATGGATGGATTTAGACCATACCACGACCATTGCTCTGTTAGTGTTATTATTATATGTATGTGTGTACTTTGTTATCAATTTTACTTTTTACTTTTGCAAATATGCGTGTTCAAACATGCGTGCATGTGTTGTCCCGTATGTCCCTGTTACCAGTTTTCAAAATATTTTTTAGCTAATTATCCTGGAGAGAGAACATGCCTGGTCACTTACTATATAAGTGTCACAAGTATTTACGGACACATCCTTAATAGAAAAATACATCTAATTTTTTAGCGCGTGGAAATTTTCCCCCACCTGCATCCACCGGCGGCGTGACATGAGCAAAGCTCGATGCCGCCTATGGGCCTCCGCCTCGGAGGAGCATAATCAAACACGGCAGCTTGTACAAGCAGCGGCCAGGAAGTCATCAGTGTAGACAAGAAGACACCTGTGGCCGTGATCTGCGTAGCAAGTCGCCGCCGCTGAGAAGATGTCAAAAAGTGCCCGTAGATACTCCAAATACCATGAAGGCCGATCGAATTCAGGAGGATCCGTTGGAGACAGACGTCCACACAACCTCCACCGTATGCTAAGCGCATCGATGGAACAGAAATAGAACAGGCAGGACATTAGGCATAAACTGGAGCAACGCCGCCTTTTCAACAAAGGCATAGAGACCCCACGAAACTCGATGTTCCAGAGCACACCATCCACAAGTAGGACCTCCCTGCCGTCGCCGCCACTATGTTGGCTTTGCCAGACCACGCACTCTAGCGGCGACAAGAGGGGAATGGGCTGGCTATAGAAACGGTTATAGTACATAGACATGAGACGTGGTATTTACTTGCCTTGAGCCATACTCACTCATGATACTTGATTGTATAACTTCATCTGCGCTCTCTCCACGGCCCCATTCCTATTTTCGTTTGAAAAAGCAGACGCGTCTATTTTCTTTCCCGTTGCAACACACGGACACATGTGCTAGTAATATTTATGTTCATGGTGTCTGTATCCTACTCATGCTAGTAGTCAATGTTAAATATTCATAATGCATGTTCATGACCGTTTTCGCTCTCTAGCTGGCCGCTTCTCAACCTATTTGCTAGCCTTCGCCTGTACTAAGCGAGAATACTGCTTGTGCATCAAAATCCTTAAACCAAAGTTATTCCAGATGAGTCCACTATATCTACCTATATGCGGTATTACCCTGCCATTCCAAGTAAATTTGCATGTGCCACCTCTAAAATTTTAAATGAACATCTATTTTGTGTGCCTGGACCGCTCATGGAGCGACAGGGAGTGGTCAGTATCTTTCATGCTAAGTGAGTTATTCCCATGATGAGTGCTTATTCACTCGTCCTTGCATGAGAGGGACTGGTAATAGGGGTGCCTAGTCCCGAAATAAAAAATTACAAATAAATTAAACAAAACTCCCCCCGGTACTGTTGTTGGTATGGACGACACCCGTGGATTTGGCTAGCCATGGCTTGTGTTTGTTGGTGGAGGAGGAGTAAACTTTTACTTTTACCGCTTGGGAACCGCCGCTAATTTGTTTAGCATGGAAGATATTGAAAACTCCTGGTCGTAACGTTGACAGGAAGAGTGCACCTCCCAAAATTATATTTATCTCTGATTTAAGCTTTGAGCTCTGGCACCTCTGCAAATCCCTGCTTCCCTCTGCGAAGGGACTATCTATTTAATTTTATGTTGAGTCATCACCTTCTCAAATAAGCGCCAGACCTGAGAGCACTATTGTCATCCTCATGCATTGTGTATAGTTAATGTTGAATGCTTCATGACTTGATCCTTTCTACCATGAATTACAATGTTTAGTCGCTACTTGAACTTTGGAGGTGCTCTGCATTTATGTTTTGCGGTCTCAGAAAGGGCTAGTGAGATACCACTGTTATCATATTATATCATGATTGTTTTGACAAAGTGTTGGCATTTGAGATATCTTATTATTGCTCGCTAGTTGATTATGCCATTGATATGAGTTAATATAATCTTTAAGAGTTATTGTTGGCATGGTTAGTCATGATCTTTGCTGAAAACCTGGGTGCTATCTAAGTATGTATATGTAAACCAGAACAAAAGGGTTCGTAAACGTTTTTCTTTATCAATTTCAGTTCGTCAACTGAATTGATTGAGGACAAGCAATGGGTTAAGCTTGGGGGAGTTGATACATCTCCATCGTGTCTACTTTTCCTAACGCTTTTGCTCTTGTTTTGGACTCTAATTTGCATGATTTGAATGAAACTAACCCAGACTGATGTTGTTTTCAGCAGAACTACCATGGTGTTGTTTTTTGTGCAGAAATAAAAGTTCTCGGAATTGGACGAAACTTTTTGAAGATTTATTTTGCAATATATAATAATTTTTGGAACCAAGACCCACTGGAGGGGGGGCCCTAGCAGCCCACAAGACACGAGGGCCCGCCACCACCCTGTGGCGCGCCTTGGTGGGTGGTGGGGCTCTCGGGGCTCCGCTGACGCTAATCCTGACTCTATAAAATCCTATTTTTGGAGAAAAAAATAAGAGAGGAAGTTTCATCGCATTTCATGATATGGAGCCACCGCCACCTCCTTTTCTTCATCGGGAGGCCAGATCTGGAGCCCGTTTGGGGCTCCGGAGAGGGGAATCTTTGGTCTTCGTCATCACCAACCCTCCTTCATAACCAATACCATGATGCTCCCCACCGGGAGTGAGTAATTCCTTCGTAGGCTCACTGGTCGGTGAGGGGTTGGATGAGATTCATCATGTAATCGAGTTAGTTTTGCTAGGGCTTGATCCCTAGTATCCACTATGTTCTGAGATTGATGTTGCTATGACTTTGCCATGCTTAATGCTTGTCATTAGGGCCCGAGTACCATGATTTCAGATCTGAACCGTTTATGTTTTCACCATTATATCTATGTTCTAGATCCGATCTTACAAGTCATATCCACCTGCTACGTGTTATGATCCGTAAACCCCAGGGTGACAGTAATTGGGATACTTTTCGGTGATGACCGTAGTTTGAGGAGCTCATGTATTCACTATGTGTTAATGCTTTGTTTTGGTTCTCTATTAAAAGGAGGCCTTAATATCCCTTAGTTTCCTTATGGACCCCGCTGCCACCAGAGGGTAGGACAAAAGATGTCATGCAAGTTCTTTTCCATAAGCACGTATGACTATTTACGGAATACATGCCTACATTATATTTATGAACTAGAGCTAGTTCTATGTCGCCCTAGGTTATGAATTTTATATGAAGAATATCATCGAACAAAATCATCGATCCAATGCCTACAAGTTTTCTACATATTGTTCTTGCTAAGTTACTACTGCTATTGCTACTATTACAACTGCTACAAAACTGCTACTGCAGTTATCATTACCACTATTACTGTTACTACTACTATCAAAACTATCATATTACTATGCTATTGATCACTTTGCTACAAATATTTAATCTCCAGGTGTGGATGAATTGACAACACAACTGCTAATACTTACAAATATTCTTTGGCTCCCCTTGTGTCGAATCTATAAATTTGGGTTGAATACTCTACCCTCGAAAACTGTTGCGATCCCCTATACTTGTGGGTTATCACCCTACCTCTTCTCACCTCACTTCTTCTCACTGCTTCTCGAGTGAGAACCCTAACTGTGGTGGGTGGCGATGGCGTTCATGGAGTCATGTCCTTCTTGAAGGCGTCGTCGTGAGAACTATGTGGTGGTGGGAACCGTTTGGGTTCATGGGCAGTTGTAGATGGCATGCCCCTTTCCTTCAGGGGGCATCTGTTCCGGGGGAAACCCTAGATCTGGGTCTCCCGTATCGGATGACGACGGAGACTGTGGTGTCGTTCTCCCTCCTGGGGGCATTGCTTTGGAGCAAAGGTTCACTAGATGGGCCTGTAAGGGAACGCGACAGAAAACGAAAATTTTCGGTATAGCGAGCACGCCCAGGACCACTATGAAGACTGCATACAAGGTTTGATCTGATCCGTACCGACTCGAAGCGCAGCGGAAGAAGAGTCGGTGGTGATCGTTGGTGCAGATCCCCGCAGCTAGGATTTACAACCTCCCAACCGCGAGGATGTACTCCCTCGTCGGACAGCCCTTCGGGAGGCGGTCGGACAGTCCCCCGGACGATGTCGCGGACAGCCCTTCGGGAGGACCCTCGAAACTCGAACGGAGACTCGGACAGCCCTTCGGGAGGACACTCGAACAGCCCCTCGGGCAAAAGACCGAAACTACGACCTCTCTACGGGGTTGCACACATACGGTGTCAGCTATCCGGCAGGGCTTCGCCGTCCAGAACTAGTTCCTGCCGGAACCCAGACAGCCTTTCGGCTCTACGAAACTCTTTTCGTGGGAGGGAGAGAAGAAGCCAGATAATGCATGGCATGTGTATGAGAGAAAGGATGTAGAGATGGCAGCCCCCATCTCCTCTATTTATAGGAAAGCCAAGGGGTAGGGCTCCTCCACTAATTACCAAAAACCCATGCATTAGGTCACACCTCATGGGCATAAGGGTAAACTTGGGATGCCATGTGGAGCTCCAAGGAGCTCCCCCTTCCTTGGCCGGCCACCCCTAGGGGGGCCCCCCATGAGGGGCTCTCATGGCCCCCCCAAGCCCTTCTAGAAGCCTTTAGCAAAAGCCCTAAAAGGTGGCTTCCAAAAAATTATCCAAAAAGCACTTTCACTATTCACGACGACATTTTTCAGCGTCCGTTCGAACTGAAAATATTTATGTGGGCTTAGAACAATTCCAGTACCCACTAAAATAATTTTCAACGTGTTTTGGAACAATTCCAGATTAGTGATTTTCATCTGCGAAAAGCATCTGAAGCGGTTCCGGCAGCTCCGAAACATTTCTGGTTTTTCTTCCAGAAAATTCCCAGAAGTTTCCAGAATGATTCTGGCACCCTCCAAGAATTATCAGGCATGTGCCGAAAACAATTTGACTTTATGGTATCCTCTGAAACAACTTTTCAGTTTCACCGGAACTCATCCGATGACCTCTTTGCGGAACCTTTCCGCTGTCCGAAACTTTTTCGGTGTCCGAAACTTTTTCGGTGATTTTCTCTCAGACTCCCTGTCTAGTATTCAGTAGATAGATGACCCTTAAGCGTGTGACCCTATAGGTTCGGTGAAGTATAGACATGACCTGGAACCCCTTCCGATCAATGATCAACATCGGAGCCGTGGACACCCATATTGACCCCAATACCCACACGAATGAATATTCGAGTGAACCTCCAGTTGCCGTGTGCTATTCCTATTGCTTCGCGATATGTCACAAACACCCGAGGTTAGATTTATTGCATTCCTGTGGATCAACAATTTGTCCATCATGCAAGTTACCTCGTTACCGGTTTTGTTCTCTTTTCTCGTTTTCGTGTTCCGGCATCCCAGTGATCAAATCACAAGGTGTCTGGCCAGACGATGATGGATACCGTAACACCGAGAGGGCCCGAGTATATCTCTCCATCGTCGGAGGAGCAAATCCCAATCTTGAGCTATCTTGTTACTTGCCATACTTTTCCGTGAACCCGTAAGCCGCCGTAATAGCCACCCAGTTACGGATGACGTTTAACAAACCCCAAAGTTCACGAAGCAAGTATGAAGGAACTCGATACTCTCATGGTCTAAGGAATTATGCAAACATTAACTTCTCTGTGTTATAAACCATTAACTTGTGACGAATGCATCTCATAGCATAACATCAATTTGGGTCGATTCAACACAAGTGTTCTACCAACAATTTGTGCCCTCAAAATTGCCGGCATAGACATGCCCATGATCAGGAAAACAGGATCATCATGCAATACTCGAGCCAGTCATAGAGGCTTGACCAGGAATACATTTTTCCTTTTATTATCCCACACGTGCACATGAGTTTCCCTCCAAGCCTCGTTTTATTGTAGACTCGAGAATCATTGCAGTTATAGCATGGAACATAAACTTTCATTACAAACCAGGAGATACAAAATAACCGATATTACTGCCTCTAGGGCATATCTCCTACAGACTCCCACTTGCACTAGAGTCATAATCCAGTTACATGGCTTCCCTAACACCAATGGCTATCCGGTGTTGCTCATGCTTTGCTCGTGGTAGAGGCTTTGTCATCGGGTCTGACACATTCAGATCCGTGTGAACTTTGCGTACTTTCACTAAACCCTCTTCGACATGATGTCGAATGAGTTTATATTTGCATTGAATATGTCTTGTCTTATGGTGCGAACTTGGCTCCCTTGCCTGAGCCACAGCGCCACTATTATCACAATAGATCTCCACCGGGTCCAGAGCACTTGGAACCACACCAAGGTCTTCAAGAAATTGCTTGATCCATACCGCCTCCTTGGAGGCTTCTGAAGCTGCAACATACTCCGCCTCCGTCGTAGAATCCGCCACAGTCTTTTGTTTGGAACTTTTCCAATCAACTACGCCACCGTTCAACATGAAAACATAGCCTGATTGAGATTTGAAGTCATCTGGGTCAGTCATGAAGCCTGCATCAGTGTAACCACTTACAATGAGCTCTTCATCACCTCCGTACACAAGGAGTAAATCCTTGGTCCATTTGAGGTACTTAAGAATACCCTTGACTGCGGCCCAGTGTTCCAATCCTGGATCACTTTGGTACCGGCTGCTAACACTTAGCGCATAGGAAACATCCGGTCTTGTACATAGCATGGCATACATAATAGAACCAACTGCCGAGGCATATGGAACATCATTCATTTGTACTCGCTCATCGAGAGTTCGAGGACTCTGATTCTTGCAAAGCACTGTGCTAGGTGACATGGGGAGTAGGCCTTTCTTGGAGTTCTCCATGTTGAACCTTTTCAACACCTTGTCTATGTACGTGCTTTGGCTAAGCGCTATCAGGCGTTTTGATCTATCTCCATAGATTCTGATGCCCAATACATATGCCACTTCGCCTAAGTCTTTCATTGAAAACCTTTTCTTCAATGAGTCTTTTATTTCACTAAGAAAATTCACGTCATTTCCAATCAACAATATGTCATCCACATACAAGATTAGAAATGCTTTTGCGCTCCAACTAAACTTCTTGTATACACAAGATTCTTCGTCATTTCTAATGAAGCCAAACTCTTTGACCACTTCATCAAAACGAATGTTCCAGCTCCTTGACGCTTGCTTCAGACCATAAATGGCTTTCTGAAGTTTGCATACCTTTCCAGCATCCTCATGAATGACAAAACCTTCTGGCTGTATCATGTATACATCCTCTTTGAGGTTTCCATTTAGGAAAGCCATTTTGACATCCATCTGCCATATTTCATAATCGAAATAAGCAGCAATTGCTAGTAATATCCGAACAGACCTAAGCATAGCTACAGGCGAGAAAGTCTCGTCGTAGTCCACTCCTGGAACTTGCGTGAACCCTTTCGCGACAAGTCTAGCTTTGTGGATAGTAATGTTACCATCTGCGTCCGTCTTCCTTTTGAAAATCCATTTACAACCAATCGGCTTTACGCCTTCTGGAAGTTCTTCCAAGTTCCAAACTTGGTTTTCGTACATGGATTCCATTTCGGATCTCATGGCTTTGTGCCATTCTTTTGAGCTGGGCCCCGCCATCGCTTCCTTGTAGTGCGCAGGTTCATCGTCTTCAAGAATGAAGATTTCGTTATGAAACCATTCAGGTGGCTGGATAGCCCTACCTGATCTGCGCGGTTCAGTTACAACATTGTCTGAAGTCTCCGCATCATATGCGACAACTTCCGACTCAGTTGTAGGGATAATTAGCGGAATTTCATTCGGTTCCTTAGCCATATCAACGGTCACCAAAGATTCACTAATCTCATTAAGTTGCACTGTCCTCCCACTTAATTCTTTGGCGAGAAACTCTTTCTCGAGAAAGTGTCCAACTTTTGCGACAAACGTTTTGCCCTCGGACTGGTGGTAGAAGGAATACCCAATGGTGTTTTTGGGATAACCTACAAAGTAACATTTGTCTGCTCTGGGGTCGAGTTTGCTTGGTTGTAAACGTTTTACATAAGCTTCACAACCCCAAACCTTGAGATGTGACACATTGGGTTTCTTCCCATACCATAATCCAAATGGCGTCGTCTCAACAGACTTAGACGGTGCTCTATTTAGTGTATAAGCGGCAGTAAGTAGTGCGTGACCCCAAAAAGATGTCGGTAGATCTGTAAGAGACATCATCGACCTTACCATGTCCAACAAGGTTCGGTTACGTCGTTCCGATACTCCATTTCTCTGTGGAGTTCCGGGAGGCGTAAGCTGTGAAACGATTCCACCGTCACTCAGATGTTGGCCAAACTCATGACTAAGATACTCGCCTCCGCGATCAGACCGCAGAAACTTAATCTTTTTGTCACGATGATTTTCTACCTCATTCTGAAATTCTTTGAACTTTTCAAAGGTTTCCGACTTATGCTTCATCAAGTAGATATAGCCATACCGACTTAAATCATCAGTAAAAGTCACGAAGTAAAAATACCCACCCCGTGCGGCCGTGTTCATTGGACCACATACATCACTATGTATTATTTCCAACAATTCACCCGCCCGTTCAGGATGACCCGTGAACGGCGTCTTGGTCATTTTCCCCATCAAGCAAGCTTCACATGTGTCAAATGATTGAAAATCAAGGGACGGTAAAACTCCATCTTTATGGAGTCTTTGCATGCGTTTCTTTCTGATGTGGCCAAGCCGACAGTGCCACAAGAAAGTGGTGGTGGTATCAGCCTTCTTAAGGCGTTTAGCATTCACGTTAAAGACATCATTTCCACATTCAAGATTTAGCATGAAAAGGCCCCCAACAATGGGTGCAAATCCATAAAACATATCCTTACAATAAAGCGAACAATCATTGTTCTCAGACTTGTACGAATACCCATCGTGTACTAAACATGATCCGGAGATAATGTTTCTACACAACAGTGGAACAAAATAACAGTTACTTAGTTCTAAGATAAATCCTGAAGGGAGACGTAGAGGCATAATGCCGACGGCTTGAGCGGCGATCCCAGAGCCGTTCCCGACACGCATCACGACTTCATTCTTTGCCAGCTTGCGCACCTTCTGAAGTCCCTGTATCGAGTTGCAAATGTGAGCAACCGATCGGTATCAAATACCCAAGACTTAGAATTTTCGCTAGCAAGCAAAACGTCAATGACATTAACTTGTATAACAATTATACCTTTTCCGGTTTTCCCGGACTTCTTATCTTCCAGATACTTCTTGCAGTTTCTCTTCCAGTGTCCTGTGCCCTTGAAGTAGAAGCACTCAGTTTCATTCTTGGCTCCACCCTTAGAGTTGCTTTGGGAGCCGGTCTTACCGGCGCCCTTGCCCTTCTTTGGCTTGCCTTTCTTCTTTTTGAAACTGGCGGTTTTATTCACAAGCAACACTTGCTTGCGATTTTTCCGCAGTCCTCCTTCTGCAGTCTTCAGCATGGCGAGCACCTCTTCCGGTTCCTTCTCCATCCCACTCATGTTGTAGTTTAATACAAAACCGTCGTAAGACGGGGGGAGTGAAGAAAGCAACATGTCCATCGTATGGCCAGGTGGAAGTGGAAATTCCAGGGTTTTAAGCCTTTCAGCATAGCCAATCATTTTGACCACGTGTTCGCCAACTGAACTACCCTCAGCCATCTTGCATTCCATCAAAGCCTTCATGATATCAAATCGTTCAGACTTTGCGGTTTCCTTGTACAGAGCATCCAATTCCCGGATCATATCACGGGGTTTATGGAATTCAAAACGTTTTTGAAGGTCTGTACACATGCAAGCTAGCATGAGGCACTGCACTAAGTTGTGATCATCATCCTTAGTGGCCCAGACATTTTGTTCATCTTCCGGGGCCTCTGCCGCCGGTTTAGCTGGAAGAGCATTTTCAAGCACATACAGTTTCTTAGCGCTCCTGAGGACAATCCTCAGGTTGCGGACCCAGTCCGCATAGTTGTTTCCAATCGCAGTTAACTTCTCTTTCTCTAACAACGGGCCTAAGTTGAACGCGGTGTTGCGAGCCATTTGATCTACAACGGAAAACACAGGTTTCACTTAGACTTTGTTTATAAAGAAATTTGCACTAGTGAATAAACAGTTTTATTCTAAAGTGCGCTCCCACTCAAATCAATATCTCTCAAAATTGATTATGAGTGATACAAGACCCGCATATCCATTCAACGCCATTGAACGAGATGAACACTGATGGCGCGAACTTCAATCGGTAGGCAAACTTGCCGATCACATCTCTATGTGACTCTTGTTCATCTTTCGATGGGCGTGTTCCGAGCTCAGGGAGATCCTTCCAGAATGTCAAGACAACCAAGTGATCTTGCTGTGAGGTCTCAACTCACCCGCCTCACACATCCCTAATCGTTCGTACCCAGGGAGATCCTGTGATATCCCGAAAAGTTAGGTGCCGTGACGGTGCTACACTTGGGAGAACACTAACTACTTGATATTTTAAGTGAGAGATCACCCTAATAAAAAGCGACTACCGCGCAATCAAGAAGGGTGCATCAAGAGGGATAAACATCTCAGGCAATTCATAATAGCATGATATGGTATAGCCTCTTCTGATGGAGAAGTCTTTCATTTCTTCGTCTTCGGCATTCGCGTCGGTGTTCACCTTCGCGAAGATTGCCACCACCTTGTCGATGCACCAGATAATATTGCTATCTCCATAGCAAGATAAAATAAATGCATTACTTAAGGTTGACACGCAGGTCATTAAAGTGCAATCATATGGCTCCAGCCATCATGCCCAATCATGACACGCAGGTCATGTTAATTACATCATATAGTCATCTCATACATAATCAAATTGAATATGAGCATTGCTATACCACATCACATGCAAAACATCCTGCAAAACCAAGTTAGACGCCTCTAATCGGTTTATGCAAAATTTTATTTTACGTGGCTTCTAAGGTTTTTACTCAAACCGCAGCTACCAACGTTTTATCATCAAGTATGATTATTCAAGTTGCTAGATTAACATCTCGGGGTGTATGAAACACGAGATAATCAAATCTCGAGCCCCATACTAAACTTCGTCATACGCATGACCCCCGTGCAGATCATATCTGCAATGCCCTTTCATCTGCGAATTTCATCTTTCTTTTGACTATGGCAGAACCCAAAGAACTGATAGCACTTCCATGATCAATCAGGATCACGGATTGCCAGAACTTTGTCAAATTTCACCATGCTGTCTCGAGATTGAGCAAACACAAATTCTAGGGAAGCAACAAGAACGTCAGGTAACAGATTTCATCTGTCACCCGCATAAATAATTTTCAGCAATAGATCTCATCTACTACCTAATTATATTATGCAATACCCATACATCTCCATGTATTCTAGATCCTAACCTGCATCTACGCATAGCATGGCTCTGATACCACTGTAAGGGAACGCGACAGAAAACGAAAATTTTCGGTATAGCGAGCACGCCCAGGACCACTATGAAGACTGCATACAAGGTTTGATCTGATCCGTACCGACTCGAAGCGCAGCGGAAGAAGAGTCGGTGGTGATCGTTGGTGCAGATCCCCGCAGCTAGGATTTACAACCTCCCAACCGCGAGGATGTACTCCCTCGTCGGACAGCCCTTCGGGAGGCGGTCGGACAGTCCCCCGGACGATGTCGCGGACAGCCCTTCGGGAGGACCCTCGAAACTCGAACGGAGACTCGGACAGCCCTTCGAGAGGACACTCGAACAGCCCCTCGGGCAAAAGACCGAAACTACGACCTCTCTATGGGGTTGCACACATACGGTGTCAGCTATCCGGCAGGGCTTCGCCGTCCAGAACTATTTCCTGCCGGAACCCAGACAGCCTTTCGGCTCTACGAAACTCTTTTCGTGGGAGGGAGAGAAGAAGCCAGATAATGCATGGCATGTGTATGAGAGCAAGGATGAAGAGATGGCAGCCCCCATCTCCTCTATTTATAGGAAAGCCAAGGGGTAGGGCTCCTCCACTAATTACCAAAAACCCATGCATTAGGTCACACCTCATGGGCATAAGGGTAAACTTGGGATGCCATGTGGAGCTCCAAGGAGCTCCCCCTTCCTTGGCCGGCCACCCCTAGGGGGGCCCCCCATGAGGGGCTCTCATGGCCCCCCCAAGCCCTTCTAGAAGCCTTTAGCAAAAGCCCTAAAAGGTGGCTTCCAAAAAATTATCCAAAAAGCACTTTCACTATTCATGACGACATTTTTCAGCGTCCGTTCGAACTGAAAATATTTATGTGGGCTTAGAACAATTCCAGTACCCACTAAAATAATTTTCAACGCGTTTTGGAACAATTCCAGATTAGTGATTTTCATCTGCGAAAAGCATCTGAAGCGGTTCCGGCAGCTCCGAAACATTTTCGGTTTTTCTTCCAGAAAATTCCCAGAAGTTTCCAGAATGATTCTGGCAACCTCCAAGAATTATCAGGCATGTGCCGAAAACAATTTGACTTTATGGTATCCTCTGAAACAACTTTTCAGTTTCACCGGAACTCATCCGATGACCTCTTTGCGGAACCTTTCCGCTGTCCGAAACTTTTTCGGTGTCCGAAACTTTTTTGGTGATTTTCTCTCAGACTCCCTGTCTAGTATTCAGTAGATAGATGAACCTTAAGCGTGTGACCCTATAGGTTCGGTGAAGTATAGACATGACCTGGAACCCCTTCCGATCAATGATCAACATCGGAGCCGTGGACACCCATATTGACCCCTATACCCACACGAATGAATATTCGAGTGAACCTCCAGTTGCCGTGTGCTATTCCTGTTGCTTCGCGATATGTCACAAACACCCGAGGTTAGATTTATTGCATTCCTGTGGATCAACAATTTGTCCATCATGCAAGTTACCTCGTTACCGGTTTTGTTCTCTTTTCTCGTTTCCGTGTTCCGGCATCCCAGTGATCAAATCACAAGGTGTCTGGCCAGACGATGATGGATACCGTAACACCGAGAGGGCCCGAGTATATCTCTCCATCGTCGGAGGAGCAAATCCCAATCTTGAGCTATCTTGTTACTTGCCATACTTTTCCGTGAACCCGTAAGCCGCCGTAATAGCCACCCAGTTACGGATGACGTTTAACAAACCCCAAAGTTCACGAAGCAAGTATGAAGGAACTTGATACTCTCATGGTCTAAGGAATTATGCAAACATTAACTTCTCTGTGTTATAAACCATTAACTTGTGACGAATGCATCTCATAGCATAACATCAATTTGGGTCGATTCAACACAAGTGTTCTACCAACAATTTGTGCCCTCAAAATTGCCGGCATAGACATGCCCATGATCAGGAAAACAGGATCATCATGCAATACTCGAGCCAGTCATAGAGGCTTGACCAGGAATACATTTTTCCGTTTATTATCCCACACGTGCACATGAGTTTCCCTCCAAGCCTCGTTTTATTGTAGACTCGAGAATCATTACAGTTATAGCATGGAACATAAACTTTCATTACAAACCAGGAGATACAAAATAACCGATATTACTGCCTCTAGGGCATATCTCCTACAGGGCCATCAGGTGGAGCGGTGTTACATCTATTGCATTGAAGACGGAGGGTCCCGGCGGCATGGAGCAGTGGGCTCTCAACATTGGACCCGGTTTGATGGACGCACGTAGGCTGGTGGCGTTGGCTAGCATCATGGTGACGTCGACGACAGATGGTCCTGGCAAGATCTATGCAAGTATCCCTCCTGAAAATGGGACAGCGGATCCTAGAGCGTGGGCATGCGGTGCGTGTTGTGGGACGTCTAGACCAGTTGATTCTCTCAGCTTGCCAGGTGGGCAACTTCTTGAGGCCACTGGATTAGATGGTGTCCGTTGATGCGGCCAGGGCACATCTTTATGCTTGTAGGTGTAGCAACTTTGTTCGCCTCAAACATGGCTTTGGGTTGATCTTTGTATTTACTTTGTCAGACTCTCATGAATAAATTAATAAAGAGGGATGCATGCATCATTGTGATGCACATGCCGGGGGTAATCCTCCTTTTGAACAAAAATAAGGTTGATGGATGTGCAAATTTCAAAATAGGTACACTACTAGGGAAAACCCTAGTAGTATCGCGGGTTGAAATCCTACCAGTAGCGCTGGGTCCACACTACTGGTAGGGCGCTAGATCTATTGGGTAGTAGCATTGGTTATTCCAGCGCTACTGCTAACCAACCTAGAAGTAGCGTGGGACAAACCTGCGCTACCGCTACCCTACCTAGCAGTAGCGTTGGTATAACCAGCGCTACTGCTACAATTTCCTATATTTTAATTATCTTCACTACAGAAAAAATACACTTCCGTGATGATACGTGTTTGTCACAGTAGGTCACGTTTTCTGTCATGCATGTACATCCATGACGATTTTATGACAAAATCAAGATAGTCATACCTGTGCTGTCGTAGAAGTGTTCCATGACATTACCAAAATTATCATCACGGAAGTGTCCACTTCCATGATGATAAATGGCGTGTCATCGAAGTGCTTTCGTCAAGGGTAACCGACACGTGGCATCCACCGCAACGGGTCGCTGTTAAGCTATCGGGTCCGGTTTTGGATCCGATAACCCGCTAACAACCACGACCAATGGCGATTTTCAACGTGTAAAATTCTCATTGGCCGATGGAACCACGTGTCAGCTCCGCGTTGGCACAGATGTCACTCATCCAATGGGCGAGATGCGCCTATGATATGTTGACACGTGGACAGGCCGAAAAGTGGCCCATAAAGATTAAATGGGCCGGCCCAACTAAAGGCCCACAAGATTTTGCAGACCATAATGGGCCGGCCCAGCTAAAGGCCCACAAGATTTTGCAGACCATAATGGGCCGGCCCAGCTAAAGGCCCACAAGATTTTGCAGACCATAATGGGCCGGCCCAGCTAAAGGCCCACAAGATTTTGAAGACACTAGTGGGCCAGCCCGTTAACAAGCTGCCATGTTTTGGGCCAATTGCCGGCCCATATTTGATCCGGTCCATTAACAGCCTGCCACGTTCTGGGCCTAATAAGGGCCCATATGAGATCCGGCCCGTTAATAGCCTACCACCTTCTGGGCCATATTATGGCCCATATCAAATCCAGCCCTTTAAGAGCCTTTGGGCTAAATTATGGCCCATATCAGATTCGGCCCGTCAACTGGACGCTGTGCATTTGGGCCCACTTGATGCCCGGTTAGGATTTCTGTTTGCTAAAGGCCCATTTAGTAATACGACCTGATATTAGTTTTGGCCTGTTAAAGGCCCGTCTAACATTTCGGCCCTATATTTATTTCAGCCTGTTAAAAGCCCGTCATATAGTTGGGCCTAACTATGGCCCGCTTTGCATCCGGCCTGCTCACAGCCGATAATCTGATTGGGCCAAACAAGGACCGAGACAATTTTGGCCTGTTAACGGCCTGTAATGTGATTGGAACAATCATGGGCCGGGGTCTATTTCGGCCTGCTGTCGCCCCATGAGCTGTTCGACACGTTTCAGGCCCAACCTACTTTTCAGCCTACTAAAAGCCCATTGAATTTTCTTGTGAAAATAGGGTCGGCGGTTTACTCGGCCTATTAAAGGCCTGATACTACTAGTGGGCCAGTTTACATTTAGGCCTGTTAACGGACCAAGATGACTGGGCCCATGATGCGGCCCATACATAGTGATTTGCATGATGGCCGGATTATGTACTGTAATTTTACGGTTTGGCCGGTTTACTTTTCATGGAGCGAAGACAGGATATATATACAGTAAAATAACTGCAGCATCGTGAATAAGAAAAACCTAGACTATACAATAAAGAAATTACGGCATATTACATCCACTGGGCATCAAAGTTCGCCACTATGATAATAAGCACAAGCAGACAACAGATTACATACACTGGGCATCAAAGATTGCCACCAGTGCAAATAAACACACTGAAAAAATAATATACAAAACCGACAACACTTCAATAGAGTTCAAGAAAGGTTAGCCCTGCTCAGGAGCTGCAGCGCAAGCAGCTGAGCAAGCTGATGAGACTGCGTTTGTTTGACGCTTATATCCTCCTCACTCTGAAAGAGAAACAAGCAGATAGATAGTTTTGCACATATAAGTATCAGTGCTGACAATTCATCACATTTCTTATTGACAAATAAAGTGACACAGTTTCAAATACCATTAACACAATATGGATTGTTCAGGTTAAGACATGGCAGGAAATGACATTGTGAAGGAGTTGGCAGCTTCACGACACTACTGGATTACAGATCAAGAACTCATAAGTATCAATGGTTATTGTGCTGTCAATTTATCGCATTTTAGATTGGCAAATAAAGAGACGGTTTAAATAATAGTAGAATGATATGACATTGTTCATAGTTAAGACATTGCAGAATATGACAGTGTGCTGTAGTGGGCAGGTTCACCACACCACTGGATTACGGATCAAGAACAGAAGCATACATGCAGTGCAAAAGAAGATCACTTGCTCTGTATAGTTTAATTTACATGGTATGAAGAAGGAACTTGGTTGTACAACTGAAAACTTAAATTGAGAAGGACAAACTTTTGTTTATGAACTACATAATAAACTTTAAACATGCAATTTGATGCAAACACCAAAAATAAATAGCTGTTGCAGTCATGCCTAACCAAATATACACAACAAAGTTTGAAGGCTTGAGAAGGACAAACTTACATTAGTGGTGAAGACCGGCTCTATAAAGCCCTTGTCCATGCTGATGGGGGGGCAATTGAAGAAGTTTACTACAGTATCTTCTTCATAAGCATTGCCTTTATTCTACATTTTGTTAAGAGTAAATATAGATGTGATAATATAAGAAAAATGGAGAATATTTAAGATAAGATGAAGAGTGATGCTACATAACCAAGTAGCTATAAATGTAAGTACAGCGATACAGGCAAAAGGTACAGCCAAGAGCAATGCAGAGCTAAACTTCTTCAGTACCATCGGTGTTATCCAATCTTATGGTAAGAGTAAATATAGATCTGATGTGTAGAAAATGGAGGGCAAAGGAAAATAAGCTGTAGAGTGATGGTACATGAACAACTAGCTGTCAATATAAGTACGCTGATAAAGGACAGCAGGTACTTACAAGAACAATGCAGAGCTAAACTTTTTCATTGGCATTGGATATATTCTACACTAATGTAACCATTCATACAGATCAGATAATTTGGAGCGAACAATTGATAAGCAAGCTATCATGCATACTGCTGTCACATAATGAACCAGGTATGAATGCAAGTACAGTGATACAGGACAACAGGTACTAACAAGAGCAAAGCAGCGGGCGGCATATTTGCGATATCCTGTCGTCCTTTTCAAACCGGAATTCTTCTTCGAGCAGATTTCCTACAAAAGAGATCTGTAAGGCACATGCGGAAAAGAAGAAGTTCAAATTGTCATGTGATATCATAGACAGTACCTCATCCTGGGAACGAGACCAGTGCATAACAAGGTTTTTCCATTCAATGTTTTCTAAATTTAGCACAGGAGACTTCATCGGAAATTCGTTTATAAACTTGCCATCAAAGTGTGATTTCCTTAGGTAACACCGATACTGCTGCAATGCTTCCTTGAAAAGCGCAAGCAAGCTTTGCTTGTCATGACTATCCAGATTGACCCTCGCCTAGTTACAACAATGTAATCTAAATCATTGATGTGTTCAATCAGCAGAAAACAGAAAAATAATCACCATGAATAATAGCACTTACATGTTGATATCTACTATGCAACTTTATTCTTGTAGACTCGTGTTGGGCCTCCAAGCGCAGAGTTTTGTAGGACAGTAGCAATTTTCCCTCAAGAGGATGACCTAAGGTTTATCAATCCGTGGGAGGTGTAGGATGAAGATGGTCTCTCTCAAACATTTTATTGACTTCTTCTCCTAACAATTGAGCACAATTTTCTCATCCATCGTTTTCAAGAAAGATATTATAAAGATGATCAATAATATGATGCAACCTCAATTCCATTTTTTTATGTAGTTTTCTTTTATAAACCAAACTAGTGATAAAACAAGAAACTAAAAGATTTGATTGCAAGATCTAAATATATACCTTCAAGCACTCACCTCCCTGGCAACGGCGCGAGAAAAGAGCTTCATTGACAGGATGTGAGTGCCGCTTACCTAGCCTCCCCAGCAATGGCGCCAGAAAAGAGCTTGCTGTCTACTACGCAACTTTATTCTTGTAGACTCGTGTTGGGCCTCCAAGCGCAGAGTTTTGTAGGACAGTAGCAATTTTCCCTCAAGAGGATGACCTAAGGTTTATCAATCCGTGGGAGGCGTAGGATGAAGATGGTCTCTCTCAAACAATCCTGCAACCAAATACAAGAAATCTCTTCTGTCACCAACACACCCAATACAATGGCAAATTGTATAGGTGCACTAGTTTCGGCGAAGAGATGGTGATAAAAGTGTAATATGGATGGTAGAAATATATTTTTATAATCTGAATAAATAAAAACAGCAAGGTAGCAAGTGACAAAAGTGAGCACAAACGGTATTGCAATGCTTGAAAACAAGGCCTAGGGTCCATACTTTCGCTAGTGCAATCTCTCAACAATGCTAATATAATTGGATCATATAACCATCCCGCAACATGCGATGAAGAATCACTCCAAAGTTCCTATCTAGCGGAGAACATAAGAATAAATTGTTTGTAGGGTACGAAACCACCTCAAAGCTATTCTTTCCGATCGATCTATCCAAGAGTTCGTACTAAAATAACACCAAAGCAAATTCAGATTCATAATGCTCAATCCAACACAAAGAACCTCAAAGAGTGCCCCAAGATTTCTACCGGAGAAACAAAGACAAGAACGTGCATCAACCCCTATGCATAGATTACCCCAATGTCACCTCGGGAATCCGCGAGTTGAGTGCCAAAACATATATCAAGTGAATCAATATAATACCCCATTGTCACCACTGGTATTCGTATGCAAGACATATATCAAGTGCTCTCAAATCCATAAAAGTATTCAATCCGATAAAATGAAATCTCAAAGGGAAAACTCAATTCATCACAACAAGATAGAGAGGGGAAAACACAATATGATCCGACTATATTAACAAAGCCCGCGATACATCAAGATTGTGCATCTCAAGAACACGAGAGAGAGAGATTAAACACATAGCTACTGGTACAAACCCTCAGCCCCGAGGGTGGACTACTCCCTCCTCATCATGGTGGCCGCCGGGATGATGAAGATGGCCACCGGTGATGATTTCCCCCTCCGGCAGGGTGCCGGAATGGGGTCTAGATTGGTTTTTCGTGGCTACAAAGGCTTGCGGCGCCAGAACTTCTGATCTAGGGTTACTTTTGGGGGGTTTTGGAATATTTGGTGATTTATAGGGCAAAGAGGGGGTGCGGGAGGCCACCGAGGTGGGCACAACCCACCTGGGCACGCCTGGGCCCCCAGGCGCGCCCTGGTGGGTTGTGCCCCCTCGGGGCAACCCCCCCCCAGGTGCTGCTCTGGCCCATTGGATGTCTTCTGGTCCATAAAAAATCCACAAAAAGTTTCGCGGTGTTTGGACTCCGTTTGATATTGATTTCCTGCGATGTAAAAAACAAGCAAAAATAGCAACTGGCACTGGGCACTGTGTCAATAGGTTAGTCCCAAAAAATGATATAAAGTTGCTATAAAATGATTGTAAAACATCCAAGAATGATAATATAACAGCATGAATACTTCATAAATTATAGATACGTTGGAGACGTATCAGCATCCCCAAGCTTAATTCCTACTCGTCCTCGAGTAGGTAAATGATAAAAGAAATAATTTATGAAGTGTGAATGCTAGCAAAGTGCACAAGTTTGATCAATGACAATATCAATCACTTTTCCTAGCATCATAATAGCAATTCTTTCTTATAAAACTTCTCATGTTAAAGTAGCAACCAATTCACATGTTAAGGTTCAAACAATGAATTCTCTTGAAACTCAACAACCTATGTTCTCAGTCACCAAACAATTGTAATTCAACTTATTCAACAGAGTCTAAGTAAGAGCTCCACATACTCAACCATCATATAGTCTTCTATGATTGCTAACACTTACTGCATACACATGAGCAAAACATTTCAACCGGACACATAGAAAGATAGGGGCTTATAATTTCGCCTCCCAACGTATTCACCTCAAGAGTGATGTCAACAATAATAACTCATGCCACCCATATCCAACTGGACATATGTGCCTAGATCTTTCCTCACCACATGATGCTTGCCAAAGGAGAAAAATAAAAAGAAATAGAGTGAAAAACTATGACTCTTGCATAAAAGTAAATACATAAAAGTAAAAGATAGGCCTTCGCAGAGGGAAGTAGAGGTTGCCATGCGCTTATTTGTTTGTATGCTCAACCCCTTAGTGCGAAAGAACGTCACGTTATATTGCCCCTTGTGATGGCAACCTTTATTATGCAGTCTGTCACTTTTATTTCTTTACCATCACAAGTTCGTACAACGCTCAATTTTCTCTTACACTAAATGATCTTACACTTTTAGAAGCAATTTTTATTGCCTTATTGCACCGATAACAACTTACTTGAAGGATCTTACTCAATCCATAGGTAGGTATGGTGGACTCTTAAAAATAAGATTTGGGTTTAAGGGTTTTTGGATGCACAAGTAGTATCTCTACTTAGTGCGAATTTTTGGCTAGCAAAGATGGGGGGCAAGCACCACATGTTGAAGGATCTATGACAATATAACTTCTATGTGAATATGAACAAACATAAATCATTACGTTGTCTACCTTGTCCAACGTCAAAAAAATTGGCATATAATATTTTGATGGGGGCTCACAATCACAAAAGATTTCCAAGATAGTGTATTTTCATGTGAAAGTTCTCTTCCTTCTACTAATCATTCATGAATTGCTTGTGTGACCAATATTGTGATTGTCAAGCCTCAAAAGATTTCACTTTCTAAACCAAATGTGAAGCTACCACTAGGCATGATATGAACATATAATTTCAACTTCATGATATTCAATTCATTCAACAAATTACTCATAGGATATAAGTGAAGCACAAGAGTAAATGACAAGCTACTCCAAAAGGATATAAGTGAAGATCAAGCGAGTAGTTAAGTAAATAGGTAGCTAATTGTGGACTCTCTCTTATTTAAAAACTTTCAGATCTAAGTATTTTATTAAAAAAGCAAGAAAAAAAAACAAAATGACATTCCAAGAATAGCACAACTCATGTGAAGAAGCAAAAACTTAGGCTCAACCGATACTAACCGATAATTGTTGATGAAGAAAGGTGGGATGCCTACCGGGGCATCCCCAAGCTTAGATGCTTGAGACTTCTTGAAATATTATCTTGGGATGCCTTGGGCATCCCCAAGCTTGAGCTTTTGTGTCTCCTTAATTCCTTTTATATCACGGTTTCCCTAAATCTTAAAAACTTCATCAACACAAAACTCAACAAGAACTCGTGAGATAAGTTAGTATAAACCAATGCAAAAACCTTATCATTCTCTACTGTAGAAAATCACTAAAATTATTATTAAACATTGCATACTAAATGCCTCTGCATATTTAATACTCCTATCCTCAAATAGAATCATTAAACAAGCAAACATATGCAAACATAACCGCAATCTGCCCAAACAGTATAGTCTGTAAAGAATGCAAGAGTATCAATACTTATTTAATTCCAAAAATTATGAAAATTTACCATACTGTAGAAAATTTATCAGAGCTTATTGTGCATAAAGTTTCAACATTTTATCACATTCTTAATTTTCTGGATAATTATTGCAACAACGATAAATTTTCTGTTTTGAAACAGCAACTCATAAATTTGCAAAATAAGCATGGTGATGGCTATCCTTGCCACTTTTATTGAAATAAAAGATGCAAAACATTATTATAACTAACAGAAAGCAAATACTAATAAAATAAAATGACTCTCCAAGCAAAACTCATATCATGTGACGAATAAAAATATAGCTCCAAGTGAGGTTACCGATAATGTTGAAGACGAAAGAGGGGATGCCTTCCGGGGCATCCCCAAGCTTAGTTGCTTGGATATTCCTTGGATATTAAACTTGGCGTGCCTTGGGAATCCCCCAGCTTAGGGTCTTGTCACTCCTTATTCTCCTCATATCGACATCTCACCCAAAACTTGAAAACTTCAATCACACAAAACTTAACGGAACTTCGTGAGATAGGTTAGCATGATAAAGAGCAAACCATTTTACTTTGGTACTGTCAAAGACAAGATTCATAATTGTTTCCACAAAATTTCTACTGTAGCATATCATTTCCACAATTTATATTGAGCAATATAAGCCATAGAAACTAGAAAACAAGCAAACTATGCATTGAAAACAGAATCTGTCAAAAACAGAATAGTCTGTAGTAATCTGTACTCCAACCATACTTCTGCTACTCCAAAAATTCTGAAAAATTAGGAAAACGTAAATAACTTGTATATATATAACCTGTAAAAAATTCAGATCAAAATCACGTTCCAGTGAATTATAAAAATTCCTGGACTGAGGGAAAAAGTTTCTGTTTTTTCACAGATTCAAGTCAACTATCATCCACACTATCCCAAAGGCTTTACTTGGCACTTTATTGAAACAAAAGCAATAAAACATGATTACTAAAGTAGAATAATCATGTGAACACACAAAAACAGTAGGTAAAAGTGTTTGGTTGTCTCCCAACAAGCACTTTTCTTTAATGCCTTTTAGCTAGGCATGATAAGTTCAATGATGCTCGCATAAAAGATAAGGATTGAAACATAACAAGAGCATCATGAATCATAAGTTCCTCTCTCATAATAATTTTCAGTAGAATCATGAATAGATTCATCAATATAACCATCACATAAAACATTCTTTTCATGATCCCCAAGCATAGAAATTTTCTTACTCTCCACATAAGAAATTTTTTCCTTATTCACAATGGTGGGAGTATCATATGAAACTCGAATACTATAAATTGTTCCCACATTAAAAGAGTAATGTTCAGGAAAAGGGTAATCATAACTATGACAAGTTTTATAAATATAATCATCACTACTTTTTATAATGTAAGTATCATCACAATAATCATCATAAGTAGCAACTTTGTTCTCATCATAGATAGGAGGCATGCAATCATCATAGCAAATTTGATCATTCAAAGTAGGGGGACTAAAAAGATCATCTTCATTAAGCATAGCATCCCCAAGCTTGGGACAAAAATTAATTGCAGCAAATAAATTCTCAAACATGTCATTCTCATCAAACATAGCATCCCCAAGCTTGTGGCTTGGCGTATCATAATCATAATCACCCTCATCATTAATAGTATGAATAGCACCAACGGTATAACAATTGTTATCATCATAATTTCCCAAGTTGGTGCCAAAAAGATTTCCAAGATTATAAGAAGTATCATTATGTTCCCAATCATAATCATCACAACAAGCAATAGGCATAACAAAATCATCATCAAGTGCATCATCTTCCATAATTAATTTTGATTCATTTTCATGAGGCACAACAATAATAGAGGCAACATCGTTTGGGAGAGATACATTTTTACCTTTATTCTTTCTTCTTTTCTTCTTCTTCACCACATCACGTGTGGGTTTAATAAATCTTTTCAAGCTTCTTATTGATGAGATTGCTGGAATAGGGAGCTCCTCCTCGTTACCTGATTCATCAAAATAAACACTAGGAGGGTATTGGCAAATATTTTCCCTTTCATTAGTACTCTCTTCATATTCTATTTGTTTTCTTGTCTTTAGATAGTTGGCAATATAAGGATTCTCAATGCAATTTAGCACACAAAACATATAAATTTCCTCTAGATCAAAATCAAGAAATCTCTCGAGATTAAATTTTGGAATACCCTTAGTTACATGTTTCATTTCTTCATACCCCAAAAGAAGACTATGCTCTTTATGATGCTCAAGGGTAATCAAGTTATCACAATTTTTGGACACGATTTGATCATGAAAGAATTTGCATTGGAGATTTAAATGACCATGTTCATTGCAAAGTTCACAAGGATGGCGAAAAAAATTAAATCTTTCAGCACAATCATCTAGCCTCTCTTGCAATTTTTTCGTTTCTAAATATTTATGCCTCTTACAAAATCTATCTTCCCTTTTTGGTGTGCAATTGCACTCCCAATTCACTCCGCAAAAATTGACATTCTTATAGGAGACATTTTTCTCATGACTAGTGCATTAATCATTAGCATTTTGGATATTCAAGGAATTCATACTAACAACATTGCAATCATGCACATCATTCAAATATTTTCTGCCAAACATTTTATTAACTTCCTCTTCTAACAATTGAGCACAATTTTTCGATCCATCGTTTTCAAGAAAGATATTATAAAGATGATCAATAATATGATGCAACCTCAATTCCATTTTTTATGTAGTTTTCTTTTATAAACCAAACTAGTGATAAAACAATAAACTAAAATATTCGATTGCAAGATCTAAAGATATACCTTCAAGCACTCACCTCCCCGGCAACGGCGCCAGAAAAGAGCTTGATGTCTACTACGCAACTTTATTCTTGTAGACTTGTGTTGGGCCTCCAAGCGCAGAGTTTTGTAGGAAAGTAGCAATTTTCACTCAAGTGGATGACCTAAGGTTTATCAATCCGTTGGAGGCGTAGGATGAAGATGGTCTCTCTCAAACAACCCTGCAACCAAATACAAGAAATCTCTTCTGTCCCCAACACACCCAATACAATGGCAAATTGTATAGGTGCACTAGTTCGGCGAAGAGATGGTGATAAAAGTGTAATATGGATGGTAGAAATATATTTTTATAATCTGAATAAATAAAAACAGCAAGGTAGCAAGTGACAAAAGTGAGCACAAACGGTATTGCAATGCTTGAAAACAAGGCCTAGGGTCCGTACTTTCGCTAGTGCAATCTCTCAACAATGCTAATATAATTGGATCATATAACCATCCCTCAACATGCGATGAAGAATCACTCCAAAGTTCCTATCTAGCGGAGAACATAAGAATAAATTGTTTGTAGTGTACGAAACCCCCTCAAAGCTATTCTTTCCGATCGATCTATCCAAGAGTTCGTACTAAAATAACACCAAAGCAAATTCAGATTCATAATGCTCAATCCAACACAAAGAACCTCAAAGACTGCCCCAAGACTTCTACCGGAGAAACAAAGACAAGAACGTGCATCAACCCCTATGCATAGATTACCCCAATGTCACCTCGGGAATCCGCGACTTGAGTGCCAAAACATATAACAAGTGAATCAGTATAATACCCCATTGTCACCACGGGTATTTGTATGCAAGACATATATCAAGTGCTCTCAAATCCATAAAAGTATTCAATCCGATAAAACAAAATCTCAAAGGGAAAACTCAATTCATCACAACAAGATAGAGAGGGGAAAACACCATATGATCCGACTATATTAACAAAGCCCGCGATACATCAAGATTGTGCATCTCAAGAACACGAGAGAGAGAGAGAGAGAGAGATTAAACACATAGCTACTAGTACAAACCCGCAGCCCCGAGGGTGGACTACTCCCTCCTCATCATGGTGGCCGCCGGGATGATGAAGATGGCCACCGGTGATGATTTCCCCCTCCGGCAGGGTGCCGGAATGGGGTCTAGATTGGTTTTTCATGGCTACAGAGGCTTGCGGCGGCAGAACTCCTGATCTAGGGTTACTTTTGGGGGTTTTTGGAATATTTGGTGATTTATAGGGCAAAGAGGGGGTGCGGGAGGCCACCGAGGTGGGCACAACCCACCAGGGCGCGCCTGGGGGCCCCCAGGCGCGCCCTGGTGGGTTGTGCCCCCCTCGTCGCACCCCCCCAGGTGCTGCTCTGGTCCATAAAAAATCCACAAAAAGTTTCGCGGTGTTTGGACGCCATTTGATATTGATTTCCTGCGATGTAAAAAACAAGCAAAAACAGCAACTGGCACTGGGCACTATGTCACTAGGTTAGTCCCAAAAAAATGATATAAAGTTGCTATAAAATGATTGTAAAACATCCAAGAATGATAATATAACACCATGAATACTTCATAAATTATAGATACGTTGGAGACGTATCACACGTAAGTGGGACAGGAAGATGTGAAAATGGTGTTTGTCTTCACTATAATCTTCCCATGATGGGAATATATGCACGTAGTCCCTAACAACATTGAAAGCATTGTCTTTTAAACTGGGAATAACTGGAATGGGGTTCCAATCTGTAGGAATTAGCCATCTCTGTAGTTGGGATAGGTCTTCGGCCGGTGGACTTGCTGTACTTTTTGCTGGAGTGGGATTTTTCTGTTTTACGGCTGGTGCTATGGCAACTGAAATCGGCATACCTTTTGCTGGAGTGCAGGTCCTGTGTGGTGGGGCTAGTGGTGTGGCCAGTGAAGTATGGGTACAGTCTGCTGGAGTCGGTCCTATGTTTTGTGTCACTGGTTGTGGAGCCAATATAAGTGGGGTGCTGTCTGATTTCTCCGGCACCACCACGTTTTTCAAGGACTTTGCTGGTGCTCCTTCAGGTTCGGCAATCACCCTCTTCCTTTTTGATGTCTGATGCACAAGAACAAAATTTGAGTGGAAAAACATGGTATGATGACAGATGGAATATGTATTGATAATGGATGGGCATGGCATCTTGACATATATGATGAGTAAATTAAGCAGATGGCGGTGCAACAAAGTAGAAGAAATGCAAGCCACCGTATGCAAGATACGCGCAATCAATAAATCCTTGCCAAATTAGAACAGGCACCTTGATGGGTGAACAGGACAGGCCATCTGCCTTCGACTCCTCGAGGTCAGAATAGTCATTAGGATCATATTTTGAACAAGAATCTGCAGGTGGGGAGCGTATGAGTTTCATTGCATCCAGAATGGCACTCAATGCCTTAGTGCCAATTTTGTTAGTCGTCGCAGTGTTCCACAATATTCTTCTGATGTGCGGACTCTGATATTCACTGTGATTACGTACAATATCTGAGAAGCATGAAAACATAAATAGTAGTGAGATTATCTTTGTAATGCAGAGGATATTCTAATATAGGGGCTCCCTGTAAACCCTTGTGTGCTATCACTGGATTCTGATGAGAGAGCCCATGTGTGCTGTAATATGGTGCGTGCATTAATATAATCTGGCACAAGTACACACAAAAATAGGCTCCAGAAGTAAGGATAGTTGGCAGATGATAGGTTCATAATATACTGTATAGGGAGTTTATTGCCAAACCATGATAACAAGAGCACACAGCAACTAGGCAGATCGTAGTGTACATAAAAGGGGTACACCATAACCAGCATATATAAATCAGGAAAGTGGAACTGGCTAGAAAATACGGTGTTGTATTGCCGCTTCTAATTGAAAGCCTATCGATCACGTACAAGCCAGCTCTATCAGCTGTTGACTGCAGATGTCCCTGCTCCCCTTCCTAACAAGAAACATACTGTACGTGCTAAATACAGAATAACAAAAGAGGAACATGTTAAAGAACAGAAGAGGAAGCATATTCTTGAGGTTCCGCTTCTTTGCATACAATGTTGGTTGCCCACTCATGATGAATCACAGCGCCCAAAGAAATGCAATTCCATGCTGTCTCTCAATATGTGGCCACATGCATTTGGAAAATCAAGTGGGAGCATTAGCTGACCAATTAAATGTGTGTCTGTTAACTAATATTAGTATCATATCACAAATCGTATTTGAAGAAGTAAGGTTTGGACTTATGATTGGTGTGTTGTTTAGCTTCAAGAGTGGACTGCTGCTAGTGCGACACAAAGCAGCTACACAGATCATAGTGTAGATATAACGGGAAAACCGTAAGCATCACAAGTAAAATCAGGAAAGTGGAACTTGCTGGAAAATATGGGCTAATATTGCCGGTACGGCTAGAAAGGCTTCGGATACCAGCTCTCTTCAACTGAAGGTGCGATACTGTTAAAATCAGTGTAACTCTCAAAGGCGACACAGCTTCCCACATTTCCTTGCTAATCTTATAGGATTCAAGTGGGCAGGCCACTACAATTCCTATTCCTATGTTTACGAAATCCTACGAATCAAAGAGGCCCGAAGAGTTGAAAGTGTCCATCACAACCGACCGAATAGACCTCTACACTGCAAATGTCCCTGCTCCTCTTCACTACAAGGAACATAATGTACTACTATCATACTCCCTCCGTTCCAAAATATAAGTCTTTGTAGAGATTTCCACTATGGATCACATACAGATGTATACAGATACATTTTAGAGTGTAGATTCACTCATTTTGCTCCATATGTAGTCCATGGTGGAATCTATAGAAAGACTTGTATCTAGGAACGGAGAGAGTACTTATTAAAGAAAACAGAAGAGGAACATGTTCGTTGTGCAGTGCCCACACATGATGAACCAGAGCGCATTAAGAATGCAACTCCCTGTTGTCTCTCTATATGTGGTGCACGTGCTTTTCGAAAGTAAAGTAGGAACATTAGCTGACCAATTAAACGTTATCTGTTTTAGTAATATCAGCATCATGTCAGATTCGTATTTGAGCAACAAGTTTGGAATTATGAGTGGCACGTTGTTTAGCTTGATGGATTGAGGAGCAGTGCTAAGCAGCTACGATGATGGTACTGACTATAAAGGAATGTCTGCATGCAAGTCGCGTGACTTTCGTCATTTGGGTCAGTCGACCATTTCAGGCGGTTGGATGAAGATCCTGCGTCTCCTAACCCTTCTTCTTCCTCATCTCTGATTCTTCCCCTACAGAACACCGCACGGGCCATTGGCTGAACCACCGGCCCCGACCAGCCCGCCCTCCCCTGAACCGCCCCCCACCGCCTGTGTTCCTCCGCCACCCCCACCCCCACCCCCACCCCCGCCCCACCCATGTCGAGCTTTCTTCGTTCGGCGAGGCCCCACCACCACCAGGCCACCGGCCCCCACAACCACCATCCCCACCCGAGCCCCTTCCTTCCCTTCGGCGAACTCCGGCGAGCTCTCAAAAATCGACTGACCCAATTTTGAAATTTAGTCTACTGTCATTTAACTAGTGTGGAATATAAAAGGGGAAAACCATAAGCATTGCGAGTATAGTGTTGAGCGTGCCATGGCGGATCTGAATGTGCAAACCGGACAAAGGCAACTTCGCAACCAATGTTTGCTTTCAACTAATAAGTAAGATCATAAGTGATGGACAAGAAATCACAGTAAAGCAGTGGCGATCTATTTTCTTGCTGCGATAAATAAGTTGAGCAGATATGAAAGAGTACCGCCTCTGGTGCGGTGCCGTGTATGCATCGGCTGAGAATTTGACGGTGCTGCGGTAGCAATGGCTGTCGGCGGCGTGGAAGCAGATCTAGGAGGGTAGACGGTGGCGGCGGGGGAAATATCCCGGCGCGATGGACGAGACGGTCGTAGGAGCGGCGCCGGCAAGGTGGACGACGGCGGTTATGAAGCCGTGGATGAGAGAGGTCGATCTCTTGTAATGGACGACGGCGTCGGGGTATCAGCTCCGGCATGGTGGAGGAGGACGGCGGTGGATGGAATGGCGGACGGAGGAGGCTGGGGTGGAGAGGGTGTTTTGGCGCCCACGGAGTACGAATGGGGAAATGGAGGGAGAGAGGAAGGGGGGAACAATGTCGTCAGGGCGCGCATGTCTCAAATGCGAGGAAATTTACAAACTTAGCCCCCATTTAAAATTTCCTACATCACAGCAATATTAATCGGTTGGGGATAGGAAGGTAATCTCGCATACACCAAATATTTGCCGACGGAGATTTCGGCCGACGAGAGTTTGTTTTGGCGCCCACCGTGTATGAATCAGGGAGGGAGGTTAGAGGCGATTTCGGCCGAGGAGAAACTGTGTTTTGGCGCCCACCGTGTATGAATCTGGGGAGGTGAGAGGCGGTGGCGGTTATGTCACGTTTGAGTGAAATTACAAGCCTACCCCTATCGAAACCTATAGAAATCGAGCTGATAGGCTTTGTGTGTCAGGGATAGGCAGTAATTTCCATCTCGCAGATTTTGGTTTCGGGCGGTTACTGCGACTTTCCCCGCTTCGTTCAAATTTTTGCAGAGAAAGAGTGCACATTTACCATGCCAACTCAATTCGAATCCAGTTTGTATTCTATTTTTGTTCGGGCAGGATCCATTTTCGATTGGAATAAAATTCTATATACATCATTTTTTTATATATACTTTCAAAAGCACAACAAAGAATTCTGCTCCTTTATATATATAATATGATTTACAAATACAATGATCTCAAAATCATAAGGTTGAATTCAAAAATTTTAAACCAAATTATGTTCTACTAAAATGTATGGATCAGTAATATCTACATATTAAATAACATAGATGCGCGTGAATTCATATGAGCATGCATGTTTGATAGATCAATTTTGGTTCTAGTATGAATTACATGTATCATCATCTCGAATTCATATATTTGAATCCCTTTTATGTTGACATTTTCTATATACGCAACTAAATATTTGAATCTCCTTTCACGCCCATCTCTCTCGCATGCTCCTTCGTGTAGCTATCACTCTCTTTTCCCCAGCTCACCCGCACGCTTACTTCATGTTTCTCCTATTTTCGCAAACTTGGTCTCTCGACGTCTCCCTTGAGAAGTGTCACACTCTCCCTATCATTATACATTACACAGTTTTCATTATCTCTCACGTCTCTATCGTTCTTTGGTATCACTAGGTACCTAAGCTTTCTTTTTCACCGCCACACACACAGTCTCACTCGTCTTTCACTTTGTCTTTCTCTCTAGGGTTCTCTCACGCACCCTATATCTCTCTAGATATGACTCCTACCACTAAAATTACTTTCTCCCGCACACACAACATTTGTTGCGGTCTCCTTTCCGTCTTCATCTCAGTTATAAAACTGACATTATTCATTTGTTTACCGATCAGAAAAACTCTCGCCCCCTTTCTCTCTCTCTCACACACACACAACTCCAGCTTCCACTCCACTCCCATTCCCGACTACTGTCTCACACACACACACACACACAAAACTCTCGCTTTCGCACCGCCGACTCGTATTTCTCTCACAAACATTAATCGACTAGCCTCCAGATAGTTTTATACACCCGCACACTCTTGCTTCCACTATCTCGTACATGTCTCTCTCGCGCTCCTTGTATCTATGTAGATTTTTCGTCCCTTCTTGAGACACGCCCTCTCGATCGTGCACACACACACTATCGCCTCATTTTATGGTGATACCTCTCGCACACATACTCTTTGTGTCTTTGTCAGACACACACTCCGTCCTCCTCCTCTCTCCCTCTCTCTCACACACACACCACACACACACACACATGGGCTTTTTGCAACAACTAGCAAGATGCGCATGCGTTGCACGGAACATCAAGATGCATTTGTATTAGTAGTTTATCTTGTGGGAGAAAAGGATGAATGAGGGAAGGCCTTATTTGCAAATGTGGAGAGGGGTGTGGGTATCTTTTTGCAAAATTTTCATAGTTTCCTAGTATCCGTCAGATATAAATCAGACGGCCTATATTGCAGGATGCCAGGCACACCATAATCACCAACTCTGCTTTTATAAGAGTAGATAGAGATATACCACTTCTAGAATCTTGAAACCAACCACATTCCTCCCTTATCCCATCAAAACCGCCAAAGGAATATATTTTGAGTGAAACATAACATATTTTTAGTGATATACGTATTTCAAAACTAGACTCTTTTCTATCAAATTGGTGAATATGTATTAATCTACTTTGATCGTGTGGCAACGCATTGGCACATTGCTAGTTATTACTATTGTATAATTTTTTGGACACCAGACAAACGGTGGAGTACATATACAAAGAGAAGAGGCGCACGCACGCAGTCGGTCTCTCGCTGTCTCGCACACATGAGAGTTACGTAAAGGCACCGTAAACAAATAAACCCTAAAACCCTAGGTGCACGATTGCTGCATGCGCGGGTACCGGGTACGTGGTGGAGCGCACCTTTGTAGGAATAATCAGCTCGCATGATAATTTGATCCATAAGAGTTGATGGTCGGGACCACAGGTGAACGACCTAGAGGCGGTGGCTCGCCAGTCACCACTGATCGAGTAGCCATGTTTAAAATATCATATTTTTTGCGGGGTAAGAGTTCCGATTTTCAATGGCGCGTTATAAGTACTAGTTTTTAGAACGATTGGTATGGAGCGAAAATGGAATTCATAACTACTACCTCCGTCCTGGTTTACTAGTCCCCATCGTATTTTGGGTCAAAGTTTGTCCACGAATATTACTTGTAAAATGTGAATGGAAAACGAGATTTTGTTATACCCAAACAAAAAAGGACTGGAGGGAGTGATTGCTCTGACACGGACGCGACCTCTCATAGCGTAGGCATTGAACCGGCGCGCCGGCCAAGAGGGCCCCACTCGTTGCAGGCCAGGCTGAACACGCCTCCTCGCCGCATGCAACCGGCTTTAGACTGCCCCGCCTGCCTCCGTTGAATCCGCGCGTGTGCCGGCAACACGTCCTTCCGTGAGCCGGCCGGCATTTTAGAACACAACGCCGGTTGGCTCCTCTCGTCTGCCCGCTATTTAAATGAGGCCAGACGCCTGGCAAGAACCGCACCACAACGCCGCTCCCCATATCCTCCTTGAACCATTTTATCCGCACTCTCCATAGCATCCGGTGAGCAGGAAGACGAGTTCTCCGGCATAAAAGCCGGCTGGGTGCACCGATGAGCCAGGCAACTCGCTGCCCCACCTCCCTCCCCGCCCCAGGCCGTCAGTACCATCGGCGAGGCTGCAGGCGGGCAAGCGGAGGAGCAAGCCGCCGCTCCAAGCTGGCCCCTGGTGCATCAACTCGACGCTCCAAGCCTGCTCGCAAAAGAGTCGCCAGTTGCTGCACGCCGGCACACGGGGGACCACGGCGTCCAGTGCACCGTGGTTGGCCGCGCCATCCGACGCAAACGTTGGCGGAACCACGGCATGTTGGCAGAGGTGGCCAACACGTCTGCGGCCACCGCCGGCACCGAGGAGTAGTAGACCATGGGAGCCGCCGCCGCTCGGAACCCACAAATGTTACGACCATCGAGTCGCCGGCAGACACCCGGTGTGTTGCACGGTTTGGCTCAAAACATCGTGGACCCCAACCCCGGCCGGCATTAGAAATATTATACCTGCCTCCAGAAGTTATTAGCGTTTAGTCAAAAAATGTCCAAAATATAATTAATTATATATGGTCTTGACTTGTTGTGCTCACACTGTGTGGCGCCCCCGGCTCGATCGTACACTAATCATGCACGCAAACGTGTACGATCAAGATCAGGGACTCACGGGAAGATATCACAACACAACTCTAAAACATAAATAAGTCATACAAGCATCATAATACAAGCCAGGGGCCACGAGGGCTCGAATACAAATGCTCGATCATAGACGAGTCAGCGGAAGCAACAATATCTGAGTACAGACATAGGTTAAACAAGGTGCCATAAGATGGCTAGCACAAACAGGGATACAACAGATCGAACAGGCGCAGGGCCTCCTGCCTGGGATCCTCCTAACTACTCCTGGTCGTCGGCGTCCTGGACGTAGTAGTAGGCTCCGTCCTGGTGGTAGTAGTCGTCGTAGGTGGCGTCTGGCTCCTGGGCTCCAGCATCTGGTTGCGACAACCAGCAAGAAGGGAAAGGGGGAAAGGAGGGGGAAAGCAACCGTGAGTACTCATCCAAAGTACTCGCAAGCAAGGATCTATACTACATATGCATGGTATATGTGTAAAGAGGCAATATCGGTGGACTGTACTGCAGAATGCCAGAATAAAAGGGGGATAGCTAGTCCTGTCGAAGACTACGCTTCTGGCAGCCTTCGTCTTGAAGCAATAGAAGAGATTAGTTGGAAGTTAACCAAACAACAACGTAAAGCATAATCCTACCCGTCGATCCTCTCGTCGCCACCATGCGAGAGAGCGACCACCGGGTTATATCTGTCACTTGTAAGGGTGTGTTTTATTAAGTATCCATTTCTAGTTGTCATGAGGTCGGAATACAACTCCGGGTCGTCCTTTTACCGAGGGACACGGCTATTCGAATAGATAAACTTCCCTGCAGGGGTGCACCACATATTCCCCAACACGCTCGATCCCCTTTGGCCGGACACACTTTCCTGGGTCATGCCCGGCCTCGGAAGATCCACACGTCGCAGCCCCACCTAGGCTCAACAGAGAGGTCAGCACGCCGGAGTAATCCTAGGCACTCTGGGGTCTGGGCCCATCGCCCAGTGCGCTCCTGCACGTTGCGTACGCGGCCGCGAGCAGACCTAGCAACCCACACGATCACGGCGGTTACGTTAGCGCGGTCCAACACGGCGCGCGCCGCTCAGTCGCTGACGTCAAGAAGGCTTCAGCTGATACCACGACGCCGGGATACCCATAACTACTCCCGCGTAGTTGGTTAGTGCGTATAGGCCAGTGGCCAGACTCAGATCAAATATCCAATCTCGTTAAGCGTGTTATTATGAAGTAAACGCGAACGCCGACCAGGGCCTGGCCCACCTGTCTCCTAGGTGGTCTCAACCTGCCCTGTCGCTCCGCCACAAAGATCCACTCAAAGGGCCGTTGGGACAAAGGTCCTTTCAGCCCCCAATCCGTGAATCACTCGCGGGTACTCTTCGAGCCGACCCGACTTTAGTCACCATTTGTATAGTATGTATATATGTATAGTATAACCCGTGATCACCTCCCGAGTGATCACGGCCCGATAGTATAGCAAGGCAGACTGACAAGAATGCAGGGCCAATGATGATAAACTAGCATCCTACACTAGGCATTTAGGATTGCAGGTAAGGTATCAACAGATGTAGCAACAGTGTCAGGCTATGCATCAGACTAGGATTAACGGAAAGCAGTAACAGGCTACACTACTCTAATGAAAGCAGTATAGAGGAGAATAGGCGATATCTGGTGATCAAGGGGGGGGCTTGCCTGGTTGCTCTGGCAAGTAGGGGTCGTCAACAACGTAGTCGGTCGGGGCACCAGCAGCTGCGTCGGTCTCGTAGTCTACCGAAGAGAAGAGGGGGAAGAAACAGTAAACACACGGCAATAATGCAACAGGGATGCATGACATGTCTAAACGCAGGGCCAGGGTGATATACAGCCTAACTAAGCGATTTAGTTAATTTAGGAATTTATTCGGATTTATTTAATTAAAGTTGGACACTATTCATTTATCGGAATCGGTCTAATTGTTCAACGTTCTCATAGCTGCGGGCGTCTGACGGAGATACCGAGGGCGTATCCGGGTTCGTATCGTCGTTCTGAGCAAGTTTCATGTACAAAGTATTTTCATCGGAGTTACGGTTTAAAAGATATGATTTTCTAAAGTTTTTATTATTTTCTGAAATTTTAATTAATTATTTAATTCAACATTATCCGAAACAGTAATTGATGACGTCAGCATGACATCATGCTGACGTCAGCAGCCACCTGACAGGGTGGGTCCCACCTGTCATAGGCTGTTAGGTTAATTAGGTTTAATTAATTTAATTACTGATTACTGTTTAATTAACACTAATTAGTTAATTAGATTAACCTAATCAGGATTAATTAACTAATTAATTAATTAATTAATTAATTATTTTAATTATTTTAATTATTATTTTTATTTCTTTCTTTTTCTTTTATTAAAACGTTCTGGGGGGGCCCACTGGACAGTGGCACAGCCGGACTCGTCCGCGCTGTGCCCGTCCAGAGCCGGACGTGTCCGCGCGGTGGGGGGGGTCAACGCGCGCGCGCGCACGCACTGGCCGAGGCCAGGGTGCGGTGGCCGGCCAGGGGTGGCGGCGAGGGCCAGAGGCCGGAGCGGGGCGCGCCGGCCGTGGCCGGTGGAGAGGCGGCCGCGGGGAGGAGCGCTGGGGGCCGGCGCCGGCGTGCGGCGTGCGGGCGGGCGGCGTGCTCGGCGAGGGCGCGCGAAGGCGAGGCAGGGGCCGGAGCGGGGGAGAGTGGCACGGGGCAGGGGAGGGGAGGCCTGGGGCCTCACCGAGATTCGTAGGGACGGGGCAGCGGGCTCGAGCTCGTGGAGGGGGGGTCGGCGACGGGGCAGGCGGGGGCGTCGGCGTCGAGCGCGAGGAGGGGCTCGGGGGTGGAGGCCGGAGACGACGGGTTGAAGGGAGGCCGGCGTGGTGGAGTCGGCGAGGCGGCGAGGTCAAGGGCGACGGCGGTTCGCGACGCGTCGGAGACGAGGCGGAGACGGGGCGCGTCGGGGCGAGCGCGCGGGGCTCGGGCCCGAGCGAGGGCACGTCGGGGACGAGGTCGTCGGCGACGACGGCGACGGAGACGAGGTGCAGGCGGGGGGGGGAGGCGCGGGCTCCGGGCGGCGGGGCGAGCGGCGTCGCGACGGGGCGGACGGGATCGGGGGATCGCCCAATCCAGATCCAGCGAGGGAGGGGGGCGGACGGGGGGGGGGGAATGTGGATCGGGAGGGGGCTAGGGTTCGGCGGGTGGGGGGGGTGGCTATGTATGCGCCGGCTGGCCGGCCTGGCGGCCGGTGGCTTGCTGGGCCGAGGCAGTCGGGGGGGAGGGGGGGGGGGTTCCTTTATCCTTTTCTGTTTCTTTTTTCCTTTTCTTATTCTCTTTTCTCCACTGTTAAATGTTTAGGCCCCAAATGGTTTTTGTAAAAAGTGCCTATTTCATAAATACCAGTGCATTACTCCTTAACACCTAAAATTAGTTTGGACAAAACATAATTTCATATTTATTTCAGATTAATAAATGGTTATTAAATATATATCTTTATCCACTGTTTGAGGTTGTTCGAGTCACTTATCCAATTCCAATGATGTTGGTTCAATTTTAGAATAGCCTCTGGAATATTTGTTATTTATCTGACATTTTAGTTTCTATGTTGGACAACTTATATCCCACTTTCATTTAAATTTGAATCTGGCTAGGAGTTGAAATGCAATATGATGCTAAGATGATATATGCACTATTAATCATGATGACATGGCCTCATCAAAAGGGTGATCTCTGTAGTAATACAGGGGGTGTTACAAATCTCCTCCACTACAAGAAATCTCGTCCCGAGATTTAGGAGGTGAAGAAACAAAAAAGGGGTATTCATCGCGAAGACGATCCTCGCGTTCCCAAGTGGCTTCATCCTCAGAATGGTTTGACCACTGAACCTTGAGGAACTTGATAACCTTCTGGCGTGTGCGACGCTCGGGCTTGATCGAGAATGCGGACCGGATGCTCTTTATAAGAGAGGTCTTGTTGCAGTTCAAGCAATTCGTGATCTACATCCGCGGATAGGGTCTTTGAAGCAGCGGCGGAGTTGTGAGACGTGGAACACATGTGAACCTGAGAAAGGTTTGGTGGAAGTTCCAACTGATATGCCACTCTACCACGCCCTTTCAAGAACAGTGAAAGACCAATATAGCGAGGAGGCTAGCTTGCCCTGATCCCGATCGGTGTGTACCTTTCATCGGTGTGATCGAAGATAAGCCTTTTCGCCAGGTTGATAGACCATATCTTTGTGTTGCGGTCATACTGCTCTTTTGACGTGGAGACAGTCTTCAAATGCTCGGGACAACGCGAACTTGATCTTCGGCAAGTTGGATAATATCCGGACCGAAAGTGGACGTTCCCCAGTTTCTGACCAATTAGAGGGGTTCGGCACTTTCGTCCGTACATACTTCAAAGGGGGCCATCTTCAGACTGGCTTGATAGCTGTATTGTAAGAGAATTCGGCATATGGGAGAGATTCTTCCCATTTCTCCGAAGGATATGACACAAGCTCGAAGCATGTCTTCGAGAACTTGGTTGACTCGTTCAACTTGTCCTTGAGACTGAGGGTGAAAAGCGGTGCTGAAGGACAGATGAGTTCCCATAGCTTTTGGAAACTAGCCCAGAATCTTGAAGTGGAATAAGCTGCCACGGTCTGAACTGATAACCAGTGGAATACCGTGTGAAGTGAAACAATTCTGGACATGTAGAGAGTTGCGAGCGACTAGAGTGATCGTCTCTTTGACGGCTAGAAAATGTGCAACTTTGGAAAGTCGGTCAATGACGACAAGAATAGATCATTACCTTTCGTGATTTGGGAAATCCAGTGATAAAGTCCATTTCAAAATGGTCCCATTTCCATTCAGGAACAGCAATTGGTTGCAGAGTTCGGCGGGCCTTTGAGTTTTGCTTTTGACGCGACGGCAAACATCACATTCAGCAACATAGCGAGCAATGTCTTGCTTCATGTTTGCCACCAGAATCTTTGACGGATGTCTTGGTACATCTTGGTACTGCCGGGATGAAGAGACAACGGAGTGTCGTGAGCTTCTTGCATGACCTCCTGAGTCCATACCCAGGTTACCTTTAGAGGGGACCACTAGACGACTTTTAAAGAACAATGTGCCAGTATCATCAATAGTGAAGAACGAAGGCCTTCCTTCAGCGAGATAGCGCTTAATCTTGTGGGCTTGAGAGTCAAACCCTGCAGCGTCTTGATGCTGTCCACGAGATCTGGTTTAGCAACCAGGGTATTAAGAGAAACCCTGGGAAACAACGTGGAGGTTCATTTTGTAGGAACCTTCAGAGGGGGAGCGAGTGCTCCAGGAGGAACAATGTGGAGATTCAGTTTCTGAATCTTCAATAAGCGAGGTTGAACTTGGAAACTGGAGGTGACAGCAATAAGACTTACGGCTCAGGCATCGGCCATTACATTAGCCTTGCCAGGGGTATAAGAAATACCCAAGTTAAAATCCGCTACGGTCTCCATCCATCTCTGTTGACGGAGGTTCAGGTCTGGCTGAGTGAACAGATACTTCAGACTTTGATGATCGGTGTAGATCTCGCAACGATTACCGAGAAGGTAAGTAGTCGCACAGTTTTAGTGCATGGATGACGGCAGCAAGTCGAGGTCATGTACTGGGTATTTTCGTGCGGACGCAATTGACGCGAAGCATAAGCAATTACTCTGCGGTCTTGCATTAGGACACCGCCTAATCCTTGACGGGATGCATCACAATAGATGACAAAATCCTTCTGGGAATAGGAGGGGCAAGCACTGGGGCAGAAGTCAGCTTGTCTTTGAGCGTCTGGAAACTTCTGACACTTTTCCGTCCAATCGAACTTGACGCCTTTATGAAGCAGGTTAGTCAGGGGGTTGGCGATCTTGGAGAAGTTCTCGACAAATCGACGGCAATAGCTGGCGAGTGAGAAAACTTGAACTTGCTTGACGTCTTTGGAGGAGCCCAATCAAGAATAGCCGAACTCGCTCGGGGTTGACGGCAATACCATCCTTGGAGATTACATGCCCAAGGTATGTTACTTCGGGAAGCCAGAATTCACACTTGGAAAACTTAGCATATAGTTGATGCTCCGAAGTTCTCAGAACAAGTCGAAGATGTTCAGCATGTTCCTCTTTGTTCTTGGAGTATACTAGGATATCATCCAAGTAAACCACCGACGAACTTGTCAAGGTATTCCATGAATATATAATCATCAGGCGGGAGAATGTGGCGGGAGCATTGGTTAAGCCGAATGACATGACAGTGTACTCGTATGAGCCATATCGAGTAACGAGGGGGTCTTTGGGATATCCTCTTCACGAACACGGATCTGGTGGTAACCCAACTTAAGTCGAGTTTAGAGAACACTGATGAACCCGCCAGTTGATCATACAGATCGTTTATCCGAGGAAGGGGATATTTGTTCTGGATGGTTGTGGTTAATAGGACGGTAATTTGGACCAATCGGTTTGATCCATCCTCTTCCTGACAAAGAGAGAAGGTGCTCCGCAAGCAGAGGAACTTGGGCGAATGAAACCCTTACGAAGTGAAGCGTCGATTTCCTCCTTAAGTCAAGGAGTTCATGCGGCGGCATCTTGTAGGGTCGCTTGGCGATAGGAGTGGTGCTGGTTTCAAGTCGATGACAAATTCGACAGCTCAAGCAGGGGGTATCCTAGGAGTTCTTTGGGAAAACACCTTGGAATTCGTGAACAACTGGAATGTTCTCGATGCCTTCAAGTGGTGATGCGTTTAAAGCATTCAAGGCATAAAGTCTCGCCTCGCATTTGGATGATTTGAGCCTGGTAGCTTATTATTTCATCAGAGGTTGTAGAAGATGGACGATCTTCGTGGCGCAAACTAAGAAGCAGTATGCGCTTTCAACGAATCCATTCCGAGAATGAGGTCGATACTACAAGACTTTAGTATGAAAGGGGAGGCGTGAAACATCCAGCCCTTCAATTTCAACGGTGACGTCGTTGCTACCCATGGAGGTTTGACATTGACCCGCAGGGGTGTGTATTACTATTGCAGTGTTCATGACCTCACATTTAATGTCGTGTTTGTATGCAAATTCTTCGGACATGAATGAATGCGATGCTCCCGAATCAAATAAAACAGAAGCTGGTACTGAATTAACAGGAGAGTACCATCACGGTGGCAGGCTGGTCTGAGCTTCTTTGAAATCGGTGTGGTTGGCTGAATACGCCATATAGTCTTGGCATTGTTGTTGCGAGGCTGATTGTTCTACGGCAGTTGCGAGGAAGTCCAGTTGGTTCTGGTTCTGAATGCAGTTCCTGGAAAAATGACCTGGTGCCCACACTTGTAGCACAGACTATCATTGGGATTAGGAGCAGGAGATCGGGGTGGTGGAGCTGGAAGTCCTGGCTGCCTAGGTGGTGGAGGCAGGCGTGGTGCAGTATAGGACCGTTGGAGCAGGTGCAGATGGACGGTACACCGCTGTTTGGAATCCAGATCCGACGCTTCTGTGCAGGATGGCTCGAAGATGAACCAGTGTCACGGTTGCGCCTGTAGAGCTCCTGGTGTGCCTGCAGACCAGTCTCGACCTGAATAGCCTTGTTCACCAAGATGGAGAAATTATCAAATTCATGCACAAGGAGCGCTAGCTTGATGTCAGCTTGAAGTCCTTGGCGAAACACTTTCCTGACGGCGAGCATCAGTGGAATGTCTTCTTCAGCATAGCGGGTAATTCCAGAAACTCCCGCTGATAAGCTTCCACTGTCTTGTTGCCCTGGTTGAGGTTGCGGAACTCTTGCTTCTTCCGGTCCATGATTCCCTGGGGAATGAAACGGGCACGGAAGGCAGCTTGGAAATCGGCCAAGTGATGACTGTGCCAGCTGGTTGAGTGCGCCTGTGGCTGTCCCACCATTGAGCAGCGGGGGGCCCTTGAGAAAGAAGGAGGCGAAGGTGACATAGTTTGCAGGGCAACGCACACCAGATTCCAACTCATAGGTGATGTCGCGAAGCCAGTCATCCGCATCCAGGGGCTGAGTTGAGCCGCGGTAGACGGTTGGGTTGAGGCGATAAAGTCCTGCAAGGGTCCGGGCCCGGATACTGGTTCATATTGGGACGAGGAAACTGATCCATGCCCTTGCATGAAATGCACGTTGCAGTTCAAATTGCTGCATCATTCCAGCCATATAGTTCGGCGGTGGTGGATCGTTGGCACCACGTCCACGACCACGACCAGCGGTCTAACATCCTGCTAATTTTCAACAGGGGGGTTAGTTAGTAAAAGCAAGCACGAGTGCTTAGCGACAGCATGATGTAACTCGACAATAGTTTAAGCAGTGCATCAAATACATAAAGTAGTCGATTAAGAAATACAGATCCATACAACGTCGGGTACAAGCGGACAGCATAACGGCGCAAATCAAAAGCTAGACATACTAGGCGGCGCGCAGGCACGCGGTAAGGAAGTACACAACGAGAGATAGCAAAGGCTACATCCACGTCGGAGAGAACCACTGTATCGAGGTGCTGCGGAGTGCGGACGACGAATGTCGGCGGAAAGATCCTGTGCTCCATGTGCACTTGATGCAGAACCCGGTCTCGAGCTGTAAGAAGAGGTCCACGTGTGGTGTGTGACCCCCAACAATAGGCCGTCAATACCCCATACATCTGAGTCCTGTGCGGATAAAGGATGTGCTCCGGATGTATCCCTGCACGAACAGCGGGCAGCAACTGCGTCATAGATCGTAGAGACGTGCTCGAGTGGCAACCACTCGACGGCAAGAGCCGAACAGTGCGATCCAGAGCCTGAGTGCACTGAATCGAACGCGCGGGTCGTAGCGTGAGGCTCGTACGGGGCACAGATAGCTGTGTAGTATCCGGTAGTATCTCCAGCAGGGCATACGGAAGTATCGGAACTCGGAGTCATCCAAGATAGCATTGTGCTCCCTCGTAACGACGACAGCGGAGTAGGCGGCATCATGGACTGCCATCTCAATCGCGCCTAATCGTGTGAAAAGGTGTAGCTCGGTGTCTGAGTTGTTCTGCTGATCATAAATCCGAACTTCAGCATAGTACTGTTCCTGGTTGAACTCGCGGTAAACCTCATAAACCAAGTACTCAGGTACCAACGGTAGCCAAGTCGGGTCATGAGAGCGATCAGGACAGCTGGAAACCCAGGGGTATTACGAGCCCAAGTGCGAAGCACAAGTGTGTCGTAGGACGCGGTGGAAACAAACGGTCCATCTGAAAATAGAGGAATTTCAGGTTTGTCAAACGACAATAGAGGTTTAACACAACTCTGGAGAGAAAGGTTAAACAAAACAATGGAAAGGAAAATGATTATCGGACTAATCAGATCAACGACAGGGAAATCGCACGATATCAGCTCTCCGGGTAGACAGAATTTACGAGATCCTAAGTGTTGGCGTTAGTAAACTTCATTTACACCGAGTAGAAGAGAGATCAGAGTCCCAGAGTATAGACGAGGAATAAAAGATCCTAATACACACCAGTTGGCCATGTGGGCCCGTAAGCCACACAGCCAAGTTAGTAAAACGGTTTCCTTTGTCTAGACTCAACTTGGCCAAGGAATTGGAAAGGGGGATTCCACAGGCAGTCGGCTTTGATACCAACTTGTGGCGCCCCCGGCTCGATCGTACACTAATCATGCACGCAAACGTGTACGATCAAGATCAGGGACTCACGGGAAGATATCACAACACAACTCTAAAACATAAATAAGTCATACAAGCATCATAATACAAGCCAGGGGCCACGAGGGCTCGAATACAAATGCTCGATCATAGACGAGTAGCGGAAGCAACAATATCTGAGTACAGACATAGGTTAAACAAGGTGCATAAGATGGCTAGCACAAACAGGGATACAACAGATCGAACAGGCACAGGGCCTCCTGCTGGGATCCTCCTAACTACTCCTGGTCGTCGGCGTCCTGGACTGTAGTAGTAGCTCTGTACTGTGGTAGTAGTCGTCGTAGGTGGCGTTGGCTCCTGGGCTCCAGCATTGGTGCGACAACCAGCAAGAAGGGAAAGGGGGAAAGGAGGGGGAAAGCAACCGTGAGTACTCATCCAAAGTACTCGCAAGCAAGGATCTATACTACATATGCATGGTATATGTGTAAAGAGGCAATATCGGTGGACTGTACTGCAGAAGCAATGCAGAATAAAAGGGGGATAGTAGTCCTGTCGAAGACTACGCTTCTGGCAGCCTTCGTCTTGAAGCAATAGAAGAGATTAGTTGGAAGTTAACCAAACAACAAACGTAAAGCATAATCCTACCCGTCGATCCTCTCGTCGCCACCATGCGAGAGGCGACCACCGGGTTTATCTGTCACTTGTAAGGGTGTGTTTTATTAAGTATCCATTTCTAGTTGTCATGAGGTCGGAATACAACTCGGGTCGTCCTTTTACCGAGGGACACGGCTATTCGAATAGATAAACTTCCCTGCAGGGGTGCACCACATATTCCCAAAACGCTGATCCCCTTTGGCCGGACACACTTTCCTGGGTCATGCCGGCCTCGGAAGATCCACACGTCGCAGCCCCACCTAGGCTCAACAGAGAGGTCAGCACGCAGGACTAATCCTAGGCACTTGGGGTCTGGGCCCATCGCCCAGTGCGCTCCTGCAAGTTGCGTACGCGGCCGCGAGCAGAACTAGCAACCCCACGATCACGGCGGGTTACGTTAGCGGGTCCAACACGGCGCGCGCCGCTCAGTCGCTGACGTCAAGAAGGCTTCAGCTGATAACACGACGCCGGGATACCCATAACTACCCCGCGTAGTTGGTTAGTGCGTATAGGCCAGTCGCCAGACTCAGATCAAATATCCAATCTCGTTAAGCGTGTTATTATGAAGTAAACGCGAACGCGACCAGGGCCTGGCCCACCTGTCTCCTAGGTGGTTCAACCTGCCCTGTCGCTCCGCCACAAAGATCCACTCAAAGGGCCGTTGGGACAAAGGTCCTTTCAGCCCCCAATCCGTGAATCACTCGCGGGTACTCTCGAGCGACCCGACTTTAGTCACCATTTGTATAGTATGTATATATGTATAGTATAACCCGTGATCACCCCCGAGTGATCACGGCCCGATAGTATAGCAAGGCAGACTGACAAGAATGCAGGGCCAATGATGATAAACTAGCATCTACACTAGGCATTTAGGATTGCAGGTAAGGTACAACGATGTAGCAACAGTGTCAGGCTATGCATTAGCTAGGATTAACGGAAAGCAGTAACAGGCTACATCTATAATGCAAGCAGTATAGAGGAGAATAGGCGATATCTGGTGATCAAGGGGGGGGGCTTGCTGGTTGTCTGGCAGTAGGGGTCGTCAACAACGTAGTCGGTCGGGGCACCAGCAGCTGCGTCGGTCTCGTAGTCTACCGAAGAGAGAGGGGGAAGAAACAGTAAACACACGGCAATAATGCAAAGGGATGCATGACATGTCTAAACGCAGGGCTAGGGTGATATACAGCCTAACTAAGCGATTTAGTTAATTTAGGAATATTCGGATTTATTTAATTAAAGTTGGACACTATTCATTTATCGGAATCGGTCTAATTGTTCAACGTTCTCATAGCTGCGGGCGTCTGACGGAGATACCGAGGGCGTATCCGGGTTCGTATCGTCGTTCTGAGCAAGTTTCAGTACAAAGTATTTTCATCAGAGTTACGGTTTAAAAGATATGATTTTCTAAAGTTTTTATTATTTTCTGAAATTTAATTAATTATTTAATTCAACATTATCCGAAACAAATTGATGACGTCAGCATGACATATGCTGACGTCAGCAGCCACCTGACAGGGGGTCCCACCTGTATAGTGCTGTTAGGTTAATTAGGTTTAATTAATTTAATACTGATTACTGTTTAATAACACAATTAGTTAATAGTATAACCTAATCAGGATTAATAACAATTAATTAATAAAAAATTATTTTAATTATTTTAATAATTTATTTCTTTCTTTTCTTTTATTAAAACGTTCTGGGGGGGCCACTGGACAGTGGCACAGCCGGACTCGTCCGCGGTGCCCGTCCAGAGCGGACGTGTCCGCGCGGTGGGGGGGGTCAACGCCGCGCGCGAGCGCACGCACTGGCCGAGGCCAGGGTGCGGGGGGCAGGGGGGGAGGAGAGGGGAGAGGCGGCGCGGGCGGGGGGCCGTGGAGGTGGAGAGGGCGGCGCCGGGGAGGAGAGCGGGGGGCCGGCGGGGTGCGGCGTGCGGGGCGGGGGTGTGTGGCGAGGCGCGGCGAAGGCGAGGCAGGGGCGGAGCGGGGAGGTGCAAGGGGCAGGGGAGGGGGAGGCCTGGGGCCTCACCGAGATTCGCAGGGACGGGGCAGCGGGCTCGAGCTCGTGGAGGGGGGTCGGCGACGGGGTCGAGGCGGGGCGTCGGCGTCGAGCGCGAGGAGGGGCTCGGGGTGGAGGCCGGAGACGACGGGTCGACGGGGAGGGCCGGCGTCGGTGGAGTCCGGCACGGCGGCGAGGTCCAAGGGCGACGGCGGTTCGCGACGCGTCGGAGACGAGGCGGAGACGGGGCGCGTCGGGGCGAGCGCGGGGCTCGGGCCCGAGCGAGGGCACGTCGGGGACGAGGTGTCGGCGACGACGGCGACGGAGACGAGGTGCAGGCCGGCGGGAGGCGCGGGCTCCGGGCGGCGGCGAGCGGCGTCGGCGAGGGGCGGACGGGATCGGGGATCGCCCGATCCAGATCCAGCCGAGGGAGGGGGGCGACCGGGGGGGGGAATGTGGATCGGGAGGGGGCTAGGTTTCGGCCGGGTGGGGGGGGTGGCTATGTATGCGCCGGCTGGGCGGCCTGGGGCCCGGTGGTTGCTGGGCCGAGGGCCAGTCGGGGGGGGGGGGGTTCCTTTATCCTTTTCTGTTTCTTTTTTCCTTTTCTTTATTCTCTTTTCTCCACTGTTAAATGTTTAGGCCCCAAATGGTTTTTGTAAAAAGTGTGACCTATTTCATAAATACCAGTGCATTACTCCTTAACACCTAAAATTAGTTTGGACAAAACATAATTTCATATTTATTTCAGATTTAATAAATGGTTATTAAATATTATCTTTATCCACTGTTTGAGGTTGTTCGAGTCACTTATCCAATTCCAATGATGTTGGTTTCAATTTTAGAATAGCCTCTGGAATATTTGTTATTTATCTGACATTTTAGTTTCTATGTTGGACAACTTTTATATCCCACTTTCATTTAAATTTGAATCTGGCTTAGGAGTTGAAATGCAATATGATGCTAATGATGATTATGCACTATTAATCATGATGACATGGCCTCATCAAAAGGGTGATCTCTGTAGCTTAATACAGGGGGTGTTACACACTGGTTGTAGGAACTAGAGATTTTTCTTTATTTATAACTCTCCTCACATTTTTTTGGCTTTGAAGTGAATCATCGTTGTGGACATTATCTATGAATGTGCAGATATCTGTGAACATGAGTTTGATGTGGAAATTGAACTTGGAATGTTGGGCTTGCGTGTGAACTGTACCATGTCCAATGCTTCGTCTGTTATTGTTTGGAAAGTAATTGCTGTTATTACATGACCCAAAAAAAATATTTTGTGCCACATCAGTAGATGCACGGACATCACAACATGCATGCTGACTAGATAAACATTTGAACCTAGCTATTATGAAGGGAAATTTGTATTGACAACAGTTTTAGATAGAAGGAGACGCCTAGCCTGCTCTGCCTCTGCTAGCTTCTTTCTGGCTTCTTCCATCTCTTCTTTGGCTTGGGTGAAGAGAGCATCTGATCGCTCTTTTCGCTTCTTCAGGAACTCAGCTACATTCTCAAGGGCTACTGCACGCTTTCTTTCAGCCTTTACAAGAGCCACGAGGACACGAACAGTTGACGACTCCACCTGGCTTGTGTGTAATCCAGCATCATCTGGGAATTTGCACCTTGTGTCTAATCCAGCATCATTAGGGAACGGGCACCTTGTGAGTAATCCAGCCTCATTTTGGAAACATGATCTCGAGGTTGACCATACTTCCCACCTCGTAGGAACTGCATCCTGACACGAAGTTACTTCTTTTTTAGATCAATACTCAGAGCAACCTAGATCCATTTAGTAGAAGCCAGATAAACAGGACTCGGAGAAGTGAATTCAAAAGGAGAAATATAAAAACAGACTCCAAGGTGAGAACACCCACTTCCTACATCAAGCTAAAAACGAAAGCATTAGGACGATTAAGACTCTTCTTATTAGACATCAAAGAACACGAGGCTAAGAGAAACATAAACTACAACATATACACATCGAAGAACACGAGGCTAAATGAAAGTAATTGAAAGGGTGTTACTTACCAAAGCTCGTTTTACAGGTTCGGTGCAGCTCCTCTTTAACTTGCCACATTCCTTGAAGATGTCCCCAATATCCCGTGTTTGGTCTTCATTGCTCCTCTGCATGTTCGCACTCGTGGTTTTAAAATCTCAACATGGCAAGAAAAATATAGTAATACTCATGCATCTTGTGGGAAACATTAAAGCACTCATCTGCCATATTAGAGCATCTCCAACAGAAGGGCAATGCGCAGCGCGTTGAAAAAGCGTTTACAGTGCCAGAATAGCCAGTTTTTGCGGGCCGCGGAGTGCTGGCTCCAGCAGCCGCTGCAAAAAATTGCGCGCGCGCAGCTCCAGCAGACGCGCTATATTTTTTCCTCCTTTCTACTCTGACTCGATACACATTTGACTCTGAGTAAATACTGGCATAGATAGATACATAGATAGTTCTCAGCATAGATATAGCATAGATAGATAAAAAATAGATAGTTCAACTACTCCTTGTCGTCCGACTCCGCCTCGGTGATGTCCTCCTCCGACGTCTCAATGTAGGCGTCAAGATACCGATCGTCGTCGGAGTCTCAGGGCAACGCTGCTCCTAGCTTGATGTTGAATTGAGCGGCCGCCTTCCGTGTACGCTTGTCCTCGTGATAGGCGGCTCGCTCCGCCCTCCTCTTCTCCATCCCCGCCCTCCTTTGCGCGTAGAACTCGTGCTCGTTGATGATGTCCTGCGGGAAGCGTTGGTGCCACAACGCCAAGGCTTCCTCATCCATCTCGGCGATGCCAAGACGGTGCTCCCGCCTCCGGTTGTCACGACGATCCTCGTTGGTGATAAGCCGCGAGGGAGGCGCGAGCTCCTGCGCTCGCTCCTGCGTCGGCACGTTGGGGAAGTTCAATGTTCTACGAGGCCACCGGAGGCGCCACGCTGCCGCGTCGTACGTGCGGGCGGCCTCGTGGGCGGTGTCGAAAGTGCCGAGGCCAAGCCGCATCTCGCGGAACCAGATCTCGGCAGAGAAGCCGCAGGAGGGGCACGCGCGGACGCCGCGGTAGCCCCAAGTTACCCGGCGGCGCGGCGGCAGGGAGAGAGTGGCGGCGAGGCACAGAGCGGGGAGAGAGCGGTGGCGAGCCACAGAGCGGTGGGAGGGCGTTGGATTTTATATAGCGCGCCGGACGCCGCGCGCCAAAACTAGCGCGCGCCCGGCCGCTTTTTCCCGCGCGCGCACGATCCTTTCCCGACGTCCCTGCTATCTCTACTCTCTTCTCTGCTCTTATATATTTATTTTCTATTATATATTATATATTATAATTTTATAAGAAACAGAGTTGGTGATGATGGTGTGCCTGCCATCCTGCAATATAGGCCGTCCGTTTTATATCTGACGGATAGGAAGGAAACTATGGCAATTTTTGCAAAAAGATACCCACACCCCTCTTCACATTTGCAAATAAGGCCTTCCCTCGTTCATCCTTTTCTCTCACAAGATAAACTACTCATACAAATGCATCTTGATGTTCCGTGCAACGCACGGGCACCTTGCTAGTTCTAAAAAAACTTTCCATCATTTGCCACACTACTGGTTGGAGATGAAGAACCTACCCAAGCACAGGGCAATACAGGAGCGACTCACAATTACAAGGTGATATTCTGTTGGACAATGCAAGCTATAACCAATTACTTTTACGGGAACAAGAGCAACCAGGAAATTTGAAGGGTAGGTATGAACAAAATTGGAACTGCACATGTACTGCTAAGAGATTCAATACACACATTACCAATCAAGGAGTACGATGGTCGCGGCGGCCTCTGTGCATCATGTTCGGCAACGGGAGTCAGTTCATTGTCCACGACGGTGGTGCTTCTGCGCTTGGCGTCGGCTTCCGGGAAGCAGATCTGAGACCGTGGAAGACGGTGCCGGGGAAGAGGCTCCGTGTACGACGATGATGTTGGACCGGCTCCAGTGTGGCGTACGATGTCGTCGATGAGGCAGATGCGCTGCGGTGGATGAGTGCGCCGATGTAGAAGGGGAGGAGCACGAAGGCTGCGGTGCCGTAGAGAAGTCTATTTTGCGGTGGGGATAGAAAATGGGGAGTATTCAGGTGTACTACTCTGGGTGCCGGGGTTGGGTTGGCTGGGTAGGGTGAACCTGAAGTTACCAAAACAGCCCCCTACCAACCATCATTCGTAGGCCTGTTCCGAAGGGTATGATGGTAACTTCGCACTGCTCGAATCAGGGTCACGGGAGATTTTTCCGCCGACCTCAAAATTTTGTAACACTGAACTCCCCGTTTGGCGTGTTGGGTGTTTGGGCTAAGCAACTAGCAAGTAGTACTAGTAGTTAGTAGTACTAGTAACTACTAGTACTCCCTCCGTTTTTATTAACTCTGCATATTAGGTTTGACCGAAGTCAAACTTCCTAAAGTTTGACCAAGTTTATAGAAAAATATAAACATTTACCATAACAAATTTGTATGATGGGAAAGTACATTCAATAATGAATCTAATGGTATTTATTTGTTATTGTATATGTTAATATTTTTTGTTATAAACTTTGTGAGAGTTTACAAAACTTGACTTTGACCAATGCTAATACGCGGACTTAAATAAAAATGGAGGGAGTACACATTTGTTTTCCTAGTTTGTAGTGGAATTAATCATTTGTTGTAATCGTGAAATAAATATATTAGGCTACTGACTTCGAATGTAATGGTTTATTAAATTCAATAGTTAGAATCATTGTTGAATTCCAAGATGTATATGAGGTCTATAGTACTTCACAGTATGCTCAAACTCACATAATCCCAGTCAAATGAAAATCTAAATGCATTTCATAGTTATTACTTTGTAGGATGCAACAAAAAACAACCATAACTCTACATGATCCATTATAAAAGCAACATTTTGAACACATCCCAATGTGTGAATGAAAGTGTAGAGAGAGCTTGCGAAGATGGAGCAGATAGGGCGGGAAAGATTGTATGTATGTGGGCGAGAGATTAGGAGACAAACCTAACAAGAGAGAGAGAGAGAGAGAGAGAGAGAGAGAGAGAGAGGAAGAAGTTAGGTCTGTGAGAAAGATGGCGACATGTAATATACGTGAGATGCGTGTGCATTCGGATTTTGTACACGTGGAAGGAGAAGAGACAACGGGTTTGATGAGAGAGCTGGAAAAACATGCACGAGAGGGGAAGGATCTCGTGGGTTGAGGGATTGATAATTTTGTGCGGGAGAGAGAGGGGGGGGAGGAGTCAGTCAGCCGTCGTCAGATCATCCTGCTTCCAAATGGCCCCGCATTCTCTAGTGCAGTGTGGTCGCCGTGTTCGATCTCCTTGATGCCCTCTTTGAAGATTGAGGTGGTGTGCATGTTGGGGTGCAGAGAAGCACAAGCGAGAGTGGTCACCATATAACCTTGGATGGGGATGAATTGTGTGCTCGGGGGAGGGGGGAGTGTGTGTGCAGTGTGTGTGTGTGTGTCAGATATTGAGAGAAATCGAACCTATGGAGAGAATGTGTGTGTACGTGACGGAAAGCGATGTGCGGGCCTTGAGGTGGGCAGGGGCCGGCTGAGGGTGTCAAAATGTGTGCGTTGATGCATGTGTTACATGCGATCGTGCGAGGGACGGATGAATCGAGAGAGATGGTTGTTGTGTTACGGATGCTCCTCTCTCTCTCTCTTTCTCGCACACACACAAGTACAAATAGAAGACCGTTCTCTCATGTATACACAACATATCGTCATCTCTCTATGTCTCACTCCTGCATGATCATTTGCACATTCACACCTCTCTATGTCTCTATCACACGCACACCGTTCCACATTGCCCTTCCGCCACAACACACATATGGACACATACACGCGTTCTCTCTCAGTCACACTCACAAAATCAGTATTAAAAAAACTAGGGCGCACCTAAAACGTCCAAATCCAAATAAGCACAAACTGAAGCTAAATTCAAATATATGGAAATATTGTAGCGTAAAGAACTTTTCCAGGAAAAAAAAGTAGAGTAATATTCGGGGATTGTTTTCACACACACAAAAAGGTTTGGTGGATGTCCTTCGAGCGCGACACGGTGACGCACCGTTCGATCGACCGCGCGGCCGCGGTGCACGCGCTTGCACAGGATTCTGTATCGATGCTGTGCTAACTAATATGGTAGTATAAGCTCTGCCTCAGTCTAATGTTTACGTGTACTAGTACAGTGTTCTTTTAAGTTTGACCAACCCAATATAAAACTAAACTAAGCTCCCATACGCGCACTCATCAATATGCCGCCGCCGCCGTTGCGCATGCCGGCGTCCGCCTGCTCCGGCCGACCATTTCTCGCCCATCACCGCCGTGTCCCCGCCATCCCTGTGCCATGAAGCCGAAGGCTCGCCTGCTCACGTCGTCTGCAGTCCCTCCTCGCGATGCCGCCGCACTACCAAGCACGTGAGCAGCTGGTGGAGCCGCGTCTATGCCCGCAGCGTACGAAGAGGAGGACGAGCGCGTGCTCCAGCACACCGGCGAGGAGGAGCTAGCGTGTCATTGTCGTCTACGCACGCGCGGAGGAGGCGCGCATCGTGGCTATCGCGCCGGAAGCCGGTCGCGCCCGCGTCGAGCCCGCAAACCGGGTGCAGACGTGGAATCTACCTTCGAGACCTTGAATGCCATGTGGATCCTACAATCTGAAGGAACAATTTGGGTCAGTCGACTCTTGTGAGCCGTTGGATGCAACATGGTCGGCCAGAAGGGCTTCTTCACCATCCGAAATTGATGCACTGTTCATCTTCTCTCCTAGGCATCGAGCCGCCAGCCCGCCACAGGCCAAACCGCCTGCCGCCCCGCCCTCCCCTGAACCGCCTGCCACCGCCATGCTCCCCCCCACCCCCGCCATTCGTTTAACCCCGGGCACGATCCATTTTTTCCGGCGAACTGCATTCCACACCCAACACTCATAAGATAGATCATGGGCACCCTGCCACCCTAATATAGATACTGGGGTAGCTTCTCTGTCATCTTCTTCCTTCGCTCCGTCGAACTTCTTTCACAAATCGACTAACCCAAATTATACTACTAGTACATATTAAGTACAGTAGGAACGCGAAGATACGAGCAGTAGTACCAACTACAAGAAGAACAGTTTAAGACATACTAGTACTACTATACGTACTAAAGATTTCAAATAACGAGAAAGAACATAAACGGCTGCATGCCCCCAAAGAGTTCTCGAGTACTATGCGGGACCCACTAGATGTCATGTCTACTAGACCCATATCGTAGGCCTGACGGTATAGCTTTTGCGTGTTCGCACGCCATGCCGGCGCGTGCATGTAACTTCACTTAATTCCGTCAACCGTCGTGCCTCCCACGACCTTTGCCTCCTCGCGCGGTCGCGCCCTTTGAGACTTCGGAAGGCTATAAATGAGCAAATTTTTTGCCTATTCCGCATGCATGATACTCCCTCTGGTCCTTTTTACTCCGCGTAAGATTTGTGTCAAGTCAAAGTTTGCAAAGTTTTTGACCAAATTTATACTAAAAATATCAATACTCCAATACCAGATATATATTTTATGAAACTACATTTCATAATGAGTATAAAAATATTGATTTGACATTGTGAATGTTGATACATTTTTCTATAAGTTTGGTCAAAGTAGAGGTACATTCACTTCAGACAAAACTTATATGCACAATGTAGACTAGTTCCTCCGTCCAGGTGCGTGCCATGTCCTATCTAGTCATCACAACAAGGTTAGCTATTAGAGTACTACTACCTCCCTTCTAGTTTAAAGGGCTCGATTAAAAAATTTCACCTACTCTTACCAAGATAGAGGCGGTGGAATAGTTTTTGTAGTCTGCAAAAGTACTCAATGAATGCTCTCCTTCTTCACAAAAAAATGTGTTTACCAATGCATTATCGCATTGCATGCATGCATGAACACTAGTAAATGACAAAGATTTTTACATGCACTAGCAAGATGCCCGTGCGTTGCACGGAACATCAAGATGCATTTGTATGAGTAGTTTATCTTGTGGGAGAAAAGGATGAACGAGGGAAGGCCTTATCTGCAAACGTGGAGAGGAGTGCGGCTAAATTGTCATAGTTTCCTTCCTATCCGTTAGATATAGATCGGACGGCCTATATTGCAGGATGACAGGCACACCAGCATCACCAACTCTGCTTTTTATAAGAGTAGAGATTAGTTAATATTCTCTTTAGGCTACTCATAGTGGAAAGTATCATATACTAGTATCATGTGCATGATACTAGTGTATGATACGGGACTACCTTTATAGTGCCATGCATGACACAAAGTAGCATAGTATTTAACATGATACGGTATCTACCTATGTTACTCTTACCCCCCTCTCTTCTTTAATTCTTTGCCACATCAGCATGTTTCCTATTCCCGTGTGCATGATCCCAGCTAAGATACCACCACTATGGCCAGCCTTAATCATCGCATGCAATAATTTAGTGCACCTTGAAATCTGTGGGGCGTGTATGTTTTTAATGACTTGAGACTATACCTAGCCCGGCATGCAAGATGACTTATTATGCACCGTTCCCCATACCTGCAGGAAGCCCGTTCGTCTCCAAATCTTTTCCTCTCCATGTGTGAAAACAATCTGCCTGCTTGACTCTCCTTCTCCCTCCGGCAGTCCTACCACTCCACCCCGTGTGGAAAAAATCTGCATGCATGACCTTCCTCCCCCGCGCTCGTCCAATCTGTTGTGACCAGCAATATTTCCACCCCTTCCCTCCCCCGTAATTTACTCCAACAAATATGCCCACGTAGCTGTTACGTTAATCACGCAACATATCTTACGTAGGTGTGCCATTGCTCGCTATAAATACTGCGCCTCCCACGGCATTCAGAAGAACGCTCACGTTCATCGCTATCTCCTCCCCCTCCCTCTCACGTCGACCACGATGGCATCACCCCTCCCAAGCCCTAGGCGCCCCTCACTGCACCGCCCGGACGGTCATGCGTCGCCGTTCCGTTCCTCGCCGCCACTAGTCGAGGAGGACGCGTCGGTGTTCCCAGTCTCGCCAGCACGCGCGTCGGAGGACACGTTGGCTCCCCGCTACGAGGAGAACGTCGCGCCGCCCGCCGAGCCCCCCAGCCTTGAGGGGCTTTGGAAATAAATGGAGGTCACCTTGTGGGAGGCTTTGCCCCGGCAGAGCGCGCCAAAATAGAGGCGGAGAAGAAGGCCGAGGAAGAGAAGCGCGCCGCGAGGCATGCTGACTAGTAGGCCTATGTCACGTCCGAGAGAGTCAAGCAATTGGCTCTTTGGCAGAAGGCTCGTGCGAGGGTCGTGAGGGTGGCGGAGGACGCCCGTGCCAAAGCCCTGAGTGCAGTCGGGCCCAAGCGCCTCATCTACGCTTGGCGGTACGTGGACCGGGTGCACGCTTCCAGCGAGGAGGAGTAACTGTTGGCGCCGGATGACCACACCGGTGAGATCGCGCTCGCCTGCCGGCAAGCCGCCAATCAGCACCTCGCAAGTTGCGAGGCTGAGGAAGAGGCGTTGTGTCGGCGCGCTGGGAAACGGCCGCGCACCAGGGCACTCGTGGCGCGCTGGGAAACGGCCGTGCACCAGGGCACTCGTGGCTTTTATTAGGAATAATTTAGTTTCGTAGGGCGATCTCATTAGTTTTGGGACGCAAATGATAAATCCCGAACGTTCGGGAATTATTAGCGTCCTTAATTAAGTATGTAAAAGGAAAAGTTTGGAAACCTTGTGTATCCGTACGCATTTTGTAAGTACGTGCATATAGCACAAACTTAACTATAGATCGCACTACACATCTCTCTCTATATATGCTTGCAGACTGTGCTACTACTATTACTTATGTACGTGCAAATGCACGTTTTAACATTACGATGCGGTTTTTGTAAAAGTAGAAAAACAGGACTAGTCAAGCTTGTGAAACGATTCAATGCAAAAGAAATGCAAAAATGCTCGTTTGATTGTTTACTTTTAGCTTCCTTCTCTGCGATTATTTCTCTATCGTACTTTATACGGAGTATCCCACTGGTCGGGAAGGCATGCAAATTCCCAAACCGCTTCGTACACCCTGTATCGAATTTTTTGCCTAACAAGTTGTGTCGTGCAATTGGAATTCCAACTTGAGTACTACTACTAGGAGTACCAGGGGCCAGTTCTTTTAGACTTCTAGATTAGTAATCCCATAACTACTACCTCGGTCCTGGTTTATTGGTCCCCATTGTAATTTGTGTCAAATTTTGACCATAAATTTAACTAATGAAATGTTTATGCATGTCACCAAAAATTATATAACTTTTGTTGACATGCACTAACATTTTATCAGTTAAATCTTTGGTCAAAATTTAGCACAAATTACAATGGTGACTAATAAACCAGGACGGAGGTAGTAGTTTAGAAGCCCAAATGAATGAGTGAGGCACCTTATGTTACTCTCCACTGTGACTAGTCTTATGGGAAAAGCTGGGGAAGAGACGGCTTATTTTTTAAGCTGCCAAAAGAACTGGCACTAGGAGTAGTAGTTAGGGATACTAGGAGTAGTAGCTAGGGATCTAGTGTGCGAGATGAACCGGACAAAGTAAATGCAGAGAGATGAAATGCAAAAAAGACAGAGAGATGTGATGGTTGCTTGTCCGTTTATTTTACCAGGCCACTTATTACTGGGAATAGTGGGGTTTTGTGATATGACGGCTTTACTGCTGCGCCACGAGCGGTGTGAGACTCCCATGCAGCACCGCCCTCTACACTAGTACTACCTCGGTCGTGGTTTATTAGTCCCCCATTGAATTTGACTGCAGATTTATATGACAAAATGTTAGTGCATGTCAACAAAAACTATATCGTTGGATTCGTATTTGAACATAGTTTTCAATGATATAATTTTAGGTGAAATGCATGAGCATTTATCGTACTATATATAATGTTAGTTAAATTTATGGTCGTACTATATATAGTAAGGTGCCCGTGCGTTGCACAGAATAGTGAAATGCATTGATCGGGGAGTTGTTTATTTTGACAAAGTATGTGGGGGTCATCTCATGTGTAACGAGTATCGATAGGTTTCTTCGGATATTATTTCTTCTCTAGAGCTCACAAACATCCGCGTGATAAAAAAGTATCTTTTGCAAACAAAAGCGTTCAACTGTTCAACCTGCATCCAAAACTTGTGAAGAAATAATACTTATTGTGCTTTGCAAGAAATGATCTTTAAGAATTAGTTTTTTAGTATCGATTTTGTTTATTTTTTCTAGACCACCATGAATGTACTCCCTCCGTCTAGGTGAATAAGCCATCTTAAATTGTGCACCATGACCAAGAATGAGGGGAAAACGAGAGAACTTAATGTTTATTTGCTAATTAATAGCATTGCATGCAATGAACTAACCACTGCATGTCGTGTTTGGTAGTCTTGAGTCATTGAAAACATGCACGCCCCACATCTCTTATTGGTTGATATGTCAAGAAACAAGAAACGAGGTGGGAGTTAATGCACCGCGCCTAAGTGTTTTGGGATTATTTGGTTTTCGTAAGGTGACTTAGAGCGAGTACAATAAGGTACAGTCAGCAGGCTGTAAAGAAGTAAAGTAATATTTCTAATGCTTAGTTGGAGGAGAGAGGATAGGAGAGAGAATGTAAGCGGGCTCTCATGCAAGAGCCAGCTGCAGCACGTGCTCCTAGGCACTATGTGAGAGTGGAAAGTGGGCCATGTATTAATAAAGTAGCACATACTTATAGGTAATTGTTATACATGTTGGCTATAAGTTGGCTATAGATGACATGGCACTTTCTTATAGTCAACAGTTGGCTATACTATTAAGTATTAACCATGCTCTTATACACCTAGACGGAGGGATTAAATCAGGATGAATTGGAAGGGGGCAGAGGAGATGTAAGAAATGGTTCATCATAAGTCTTTCACCATTACTGTAGTAAAAAATCTCAATTAATCTCATAAATGGCAAGCGAGAACTCTAATGGAGCAAAAGCATACATGGAAGATTCTAGACTAAACCATAAATGGATACACTTTTATTTAAGCGCGATACTCTAATAGAGCAAGATCATGCATGGAAGGTTCTATACTATATAAATAAGAAGTCTCCACATGCTTAGACAGCGGATTACATTAAGCGAAGACTAATGATGAACATTTGACTTGGTAATACATATGACCAGGTGAACCTCCTTGGAGTCCCCGTGCACCATCTTGGGGTGAAAATCATACCAGGCGTCTTCCATGTCCACATTGCCGCGAACGGAGCAGCTCGGCACAGTCCCAGTCAGCGTGATGGAGGCGGCTTGGGCGCCCTCGTACGTCGGAGGGGCAGTAACAGTGAGCACGCACCCGTACACCGGCCTCGTGTTAGCGTCAGCGGCGTTGCCCCTGATGCACATTACAGAGGATGGGACGGCGGCCTGCACGGGCCTCGCCGGTGCCCACGGCCAAGAGGAAGATGCTACCGTCCTTCTCCGAGACTAGCAGGCGGCGGTGATCCTCCAGCGACTCCGGCACGGCGAACGGGTAGCACGTCTCGTACTTGATGTTCACCGCCGCGGGCCAGTAGTGATCGACGGACGGTTCCGTGAGGTGATGCACGAGGTTCGCCAGTGAGCCCTCAAACGGCGGCGTGCACTCATAGCAGTAGCAGGGCGCGTGCGCGCATCTGGAACTATGCTCTGCCAGTGAGTGTTGGTTGACGTACCTCTCGCAGCTGAAACTCTTGTAGATGCAGGGCACCTTGCAGGCATCGACCAGGCCGTCTATGAAATGGGAGTGGCTGTAGGGAACATTGCGCCCGCCGAATGGAGTGTAGGAGGGAGTGGCTATAGGGGACGTTGTGCCCGCCGAATGGAGCGCAGGGGTAGCACACGAAGCAGTAGATGGTGTCCTTACTAGTACTCCCTAGTCCCTAGTCTCTACTCTCTTCTCTACTTCTCTACTCTTATAAAAAACCGAGTTGGTGATGATGGTGTGCCTGCCATCGTGCAATATAGACCGTCCGATCTATATCTGACGGATAGAAAGCAAACTATGGCAATTTTGCAAAAAGATACCCGCAACTCTCTCCACATTTGCAGATAAGGCATTCCCTCGTTCATCCTTATCTCCCACAACCTCATTGTCGAGCAATTAAAAAAGGAAGCCTCTCGAACAATCTGTCTTGGTGGACGCTGCCGGCGTCGTCCATCCCCATGCCTCCGCTCAGTCCGACCACCAATCACCACCACGCCCCACTCCTCCTCACCTTATCTCTCCTCTTTCTCGGGATATCATTAGTTTTTACACATGGGATTACTCCCGCATGGGTCAATCACAACAGGTGTTTTATAAAAAAATGCATCTTAATGTTCCATGCAATGCACGGGCATCTTGCTAGTTTGCATATAATTCCAAACACCACGTAGACACGTTCTTTGACCATTTTACAACTATGTTAGTATCATTGTTAGTGGTCAGCCGGTGCAAGTTATAGCCCCGGGTGTTTTATCCTTTTTTTAGTAATGATATCTGGCGATTATTCGCCACGAGCCCAATCCTGGCGAATCCCACATAACCTTCAGATTTCCATCCGACGGTGGCTTGTTTTTAAGCCATAGTATTTGAAAAAACCGCCACCCTTACACACGTACTGTAACTGCGTCGCGGGCGTTTGCAACTGCCATGTCTCCCAGCGAACGTTTGCTGGGGATTGGAGTTAGCACCGATGGCGGTTCGTAGTCATTCCACGCTCGGACATTGAAGTTTGTAACTATTTTAGATTAGAATATACTACTCCTCCGGTGCTAGTAGTAGAGCAGAGTCCTACTCCACTACTCTATATGCAAACTAGGGCATAGTAGTAGGTACTGTAGGGAGTACTAGTACTGTGATCACTCAAGCAAGTTGTCTGGCATTGATATGACCCTATGCTGCTGGGATGTGTCTCGTAAGTCAAGCGGCGTGCTGTTGTCATCATCACCTGTCCACTTCCCGCAGCACATATTCGCTTCTCCATCTTCGTCCGCACATAATCGTCCAATCTTCCATCCCCGCTAAGGCGCCTCCCCCCTCTTCCGAAACCCAAGCACTAACAATGGCAGAACCGAGCAGCGTCCGCTGAAAGAGTGGCTGCAATTCGCTCCCCACAGAGGTAATCAAGCTCATTGTTTTCGCGTGTGGACAATCTCAGTACCATGCCGCTCGCCGCGTGGTCGTCGGAGTTGTACCGTTTTCTCAAAGCCCTCAGGCCGGAGCTTTTTAAGCCAGCTCCTTGCTTGCTGATGCCGCCTGATCTTCAGAAACGGCGTGTCACGCAGCATAACGATCGTAGGGTGGCGAGCATCAACCCCCTTGACTGCGATCCAATCCCCGTCACCCTCAACTACATTAACGGTATGTACTGGGTCGGCATGAACACGTCTTGGATGGTGCTCATCGACGGTCGCGGCAGCTGGATGCTCGTGGAGGTCTACACCTGGCGATTGATCCCCCTTCCTTCGATTAACACTGCACTGCTTTGGTACCGCGGCCCAGAATACTTGGAATCTTACAGTAGCCAACATGATACCAAGTTTGATTTGCTCAAGGTTGTAATCTGCCAAGTGCCCACAAGATCTGTGAATTATAAAGACTTCAGGCTAATTGCGTTCTTCAACCGCGGTCTCGCCTATCTGACAGGTCACTGCGGTAAGTGGATAAATCTGCACGTCTATCGCAGGATCATACATCCTCCATGGTTCTCTGATGCCGTTGAACAGAAGGGCTTCATTTACGCTGTGGACTCCTTCTATGGCTGGATGTATTGCTGGCCTACTCCAGTCATCGCTACAAACGGCTGTTACAGCAGTAGGTTACTTTCCTATGATATCATGATGGCTTGCTTATATTACTGTCAACATTTACTGAAAAAATATTCATGCTCATAACAAGCTGTTCTTAAGATTGACTACAGTACGAGCCTTTTTTATTTGACTCCAACTTGATATGATGTTGTAGGCCGCCTGGTGTCCCTACCCTTCCTAATCCCAGAACCTTTCAAAGAAAAGCGGCATGGCAGTTGCAGGTGGTTCCTGGCAAGATCAGACGACGGCAAACGATTGATGATCGTTCGCACGTACCGGACGTGTTGTTTCGCGGAATACAATCACAGTCACTGCAAGGTCTTTGAGCAGGATCCCAGCTTCTCTGGGCCTTCAGGAATTTTTGACTGGAGGCTGGTAAGTAGCCTTGGTACACGCTCTCTGTTTCTAGGACTGAATTATTCGATTAACCAGGAGATAACTGATAGGTCTCCAACGTATCTATAATTTTTGATTGTTCCATGCTGTTATATTATCATTCTTGGATGTTTTACAATCATTTTATAGTCATTTTATATCATTTTTTTGGTACTAACTTATTGACATAGTGCCCAGTGCCAGTTGCTATTTTCTGCATGTTTTTTACATCGCAGGAAATCAATACCAAACGGAGTCTAAACGCAGCGAAACTTTTTGTGGATTTTTTTTGGACCAGAAGACATCCAGTGGGCTGGAGAAGCACCTGGGGGGTGCTCCGAGGGGAGCACAACCCACCAGGGCGCGCCTGGAGGCCCAGGCGCGCCCAGGTGGGTTGTGCCCACCTCGGTGGCCTCTCGGACCGCCTCTTTGCTCTATAAATACCCCAATATTCCAGAAACCCTAGGGGAGTCGACGAAAATCAATTCCAGCCGCTGCAAGTTCCAGAAACACCAGATCCAATCTAGACACCATCTCAGAGGGGTTCATCATGTCCATTGGTGCCTCTCCGATGATGCGTGAGTAGTTCTTTGTAGACCTTCGGGTCTGTAGTTAGTAGCTAGATGGCTTTCTCTCTCTCGTTTGATTTTCAATACAATGGTCTCCTGGAGATCCATATGATGTAACTCTTTTTGCGGTGTGTTTGTTGGGATCCGATGAACTTTGAGTTTATGATCAGATCTATGTTTTTGTCCATGAAAGTTATTTGAGTCTTTTTTGATCTCTTATATGCATGATTGCTTATAGCCTCGTATTTCTTCTCCGATATTTGGGTTTTGTTTGGCCAACTTGATCTATTTATCTTGCAATGACAATAGGTGCTTTGTAATGGGTTCGATCTTACGGTGCTTGATCCCAGTGACAGAAAGGGAAACGACACGTATGTATCGTTGCTATTAAGGATAACAAGATGTGGTATATTTTTACATAAATAGATATTGTCTACATCATGTCATCGTTCTTATTGCATTACTCCGTTTTTCCATGAACTTAATACACTAGATGCATGCTGGATAGCGGTCGATATGTGGAGTAATAGTAGTAGATGCAGGCAGGAGTCAGTCTACTAATCTTGAATGTGATGCCTATATAATGATCATTGCCTAGATATCGTCATGAGTATTTGAAGTTCTATCAATTGCCCAACAGTAATTTTTTTCCTACCATTTGCTATTTTTCTCGAGAGAAGCCGGTAGTGAAACCTACGGCCCCTGGGTCTCTTCTTTAATATATTTCCTTTGCGATCTATTTTTATTTGCTTTTGTTTTCAGATCTATATTTCCAAAAACCCAAAAATACCTTGCTGCACTTTATTTTATTTTGCATTTATTCGAGATCTATTTATCCAACCTATTACAACTTTCTCCCGTCCATTAGCCATTTCTGGCGCCGTTGCCCGAAAGGGATTGACAACCCCTTTAATACGTCGGGTTGCGAGTATTTGTTATTTGTGTGCAGGTGCCGTTCACGTAGTGTTGCGTGGTTCTCCTACTGATTCAATAACCTTGGTCTCATCACTGAGGGAAATACCTACCATCGCTGTGCTGCATCATCCCTTCCTCTTTGGGGAAATACCGACGTAGTTCTAGCAGACATCAAAAGCAATTTCTGGCGCCGTTGCCGGTGAGACATCATCAACATCTACCAGGTTCCTAATCACAAATCTCATCTCCTCGCAATTTATATTATTTGCCATTTGCCTCTCATTTTCCTCTCCCCCACTTCACAAAAATTTGCCGTTTTATTCGCCCTCTTTTTCGTTCGCCGTTTTCTTGCCGGATCTGTTTTTGAGTGCAATCTTGTTGCGAAGTCACAATGACTCAAGAGAACACCATGTTGTGTGATTTCTCAAATACCAACAACAATTATTTTCTTAGCACTCCGATTGCTCCTCCCGCCACTAGTGCGGAGACTTGTGATATTAATACTGCTTTGCTGAATCTTGTTATGAAAGATCAATTTTCTGGTACTCCTAATGAGGATGCCGCGTCCCATCTTAACACATTCGTGGAATTATGTGATATGCAAAAGAAAAAAGATGTGGACAATGATGTTGTGAAGTTGAAATTATTCCCGTTTTCTTTGCGAGATCATGCCAAAATTTGGTTTTCTTCTTTGCCTCGCAATAGTATCGATTCTTGGAATAAGTGCAAAGATGCTTTCATTACTAAGTATTTTCCGCCCGCAAAAATTATTTCCCTTTGAACCCAGATCATGAATTTCAAGCAACTTGAACATCAGCATGTTGCACAATCTTGGGAAAGGATGAAATTAATGCTAAGGAATTGCCCAACTCATGGGTTAAATCTTTGGATGATCATACAAAAATTTTACGCGGGGTTGAATTTTGTTTCTCGTAACCTTTTAGATTCCCCCGCGGGTGGTACTTTTATGGAAATTACGTTGGGTGAAGCCACTAAATTGCTTGATAATATCATGGCAAATTATTCCAATGGCATACCGAAAGAGCTCCTACTAGTAAAAAAGTTAATTCGGTTGAAGAAATTTCTTCTTTGAGTGAAAAAGTTGATGCTCTTATGAAATTGGTTGCTAATAAAAGTGCTCCTCTTGATTTTAATGATGTGCCTTTGTCTATTTTTATTGAGCAAAATAGTGATGCCATAGATGTGAATTTTATTTCGCGAAACAATTTCAATAACAATGCTTATAGAGGTAATTTTAATCCTAGGCCTTTTCCTAGTAATTCCTCTAATAATTATGGTAATTCCTATGGTAATCCTTCTTACAATAATAATAGGAACACCTCTGATCTTGAGAATAATATTAAAGAATTTATCAATACTCAAAAAGTTTTCAATGCTACAATAGAAGAAAAGTTGAATAAAATTGATGATTTGTCTAGAAGTGTTGATAGAATCTCTCATGATGTAGAAAATCTCAAGATGAAAATTTTTGTGCCTAAGGTTGAAGAATCAATTAAAGCTCTTTATGTTACCATGGATGAAAGTAAGAAAAGAACCGCTATGCTTAGAGCTAGAAGAGAATTTTTAGAAAAGGCGTTTTCTAGTGATTGCTTTCACAAAAGTGATGAAGATCTTAAAATGATTGGTGTTTCTTCTATTGATTCTTTGTTTAGTAAAATTAATATTGATGAAAAAGGGACTGGAGAAGAGTCAACTTTAGTTAGAAGGCGTCCCAATAATTCGGAGGGTGAAAATCTTGTTGAGAAAATTGATAAAAGTGGGTTTGAAGAGGTCAAAACTTTAACTAGTGATGTGCCCACTCTTTTGGATTACAAAGACTTTAATTATGATAGTTGCTCTTTGATTGATTGTATTTCTTTGTTGCAATCCATGATAAATTCACCCCATGCTTATGAACAAAATAAAGTTTTTACTAAACATATTGTTGATGCTATGATGAAAGCTTTAGAAGAAAAGTTGGAATTAGAAGTTTCAATTCCTAGAAAATTACATGATGAATGGGAACCTACTATCAAAGTCAAGATTAAAAATTATGAGTGTTTTGCTTTATATGACTTGGGTGCTAGTGTTTCTAAAATTCCAAAATCTTTATGTGATGTGCTTGGTCTTACCGATATTGAAGAATGCTCTTTAAATTTGCACTTGGTTGATTCTACTACTAAAAAGCCTATAGGAAGAATTAATGATGTTCTTATTCTTGCAAATAGGAATTATGTGCCCATAGATTTTATTGTTCTTGATATTGATTGTAATCCGTCTTGTCCAATTATTCTAGGTAGACCTTTTTACGTACTATTGGCGCCGTGATTGATATGAAAGAAGGCAATATTAAATTTCAATTTCCACTAAGGAAGGGTATGGAACACTTCCCTAGAACAAGAATTAGGCCACCATATGAATCAATCATGAGGGCATCTTATGGATCTAGAACCAAAGATGACAATACTTAGATCCTTGCTTTATGCCTAGCTAGGGGCGTAAAACGATAGCGCTTGTTGGGAGGCAACCCAATGAATAAAATTTATTTTTTGCCTTTTGCTTTATGTTCTTGAGTGTTAGCATAATAATGCTACTGTTATGATTGAGTTTTTTGTGTTTTAATTATTGTTTGTGCCAAGTAAAGCCTTTAGGATTGATTTGGGTGATAGTTGATTTGATCTTGTTGGAAAACAGAAACTTTTGTGTCCAGTAAAACAATTTTTAAAATTCACAGAAGATACGGAAAATTATTAATTTTTTACACAAGATTGATATACAAATTTCCTCTGTTGTCCTAATTTTTCAGAAGTTTTTGAGTTACAAAAGTATTCAAAATATTCAGATTGCTACATACTGTTCTGTTTTAGACAGATTCTGTTTTCTTTGCATTGGGTGCTTGTTTTAATGATTCTATGGTTTTCTTTAAAGAGTTTTTGCCATAGAAAAGTTGGAATACAGTATATATAATGCAAGAATAAAATATGAATTGGTTTGCTACATTACTTATAGTAGTGATTTGTTTTCTTATACTAACGGATCTCACGAAGGTTTTGTTGAGTTTTGTGTGATTGAAGTTTTCAAGTTTTGGGTGATTTTACGATGGATGAAGGAATAAGGAGTAAGAAGAGCCTAAGCTTGGGGATGCCCATGGCATCCCAAGCTATTATCCAAAGAGAAGCAAGCAACTAAGCTTGGGGATGCCCGAGTGGCATCCCCTCTTTCTTCTAACGACCATCGGTATTTTACTTGGAGATATATTTTTATTCGTCACATACTATGAGTTTTGCTTGGAGCGTCTTGTATGATATGAGTCTTTGCTTGTTTTGCTTTTTGTTTTAAGTCTTGAATCCTTGCTGGACACACCTATTTGAGAGAGCCAAAATTATGCCATAACTTGTTAGAATTGCTCTCTATGCTTCACTTAAATCTTTATGAGCTATGGAATTGCTCTAGTGCTTCACTTATATCTTTTTGAGTACGGTGTGCTTTATTATTTTCGAAGAAATGCTCTCATGCTTCACTTAGATTTATTTGGGAGTTAGTAAATTTTTTAAGAAATTCTCTCTTGCTTCACTTAAATTAATTTGAGAGAAAAAAATATTATGCTCATGATCTTCACTTATATTTGTTTGAGCCTATCAAAAGCAACACAAGAAAATTAGTTCCAAAGTGATAGATATCCAAGAAAGATATAATAAAAACTTTCATGAAGACCATTGGACAAAATAAACTTGATTCCTTGTAATAGTTTTGAGATATGATGATGTGATATGTGAGTTATGTTAATGAGTAATTATGTTTTAGTAAGAATATTGGTGTTAAGGTTTGTGATTCCCAATGCATTCACGAAAGTCAATATTTATGCAATGAAATTATATCCTACTTGTGGTGCATTATTCGGTGTTAATTATGCTTAATGCTCGCTTATGAGATTTTTTGTTTCTTGGTTGGTCGCTTCTCAATCTTTTGCTAGCCTTCATTTTGCACTAAGTATGATTACTACTTGTGCATCCAAAACCCTTTAAACCAGTTTTGCCATATGAGTCCACTATATCTACCTATATGCGGTATTCTTTTGCCGTTCTAAGCAAATTTGCATGTGCCATCTCTAATTTTCAAAATAAATTTCTCTTTTGTGTGCTCGTACCGCTCGCGAGGCGGTGAGGGGTGGCCGATATTTTCCATCCTAGATGTGTTATTCTCACGATGAGTGTTTATTCACTTGTCATTGCATAAGAGTAAGACAAAGGTATTAGGGATGCCCAGTCCCAAAATGAATAAATGAATTTACTTTATGTTGTCAAATAATAAATTCTTTGGAAAGTGTTGTTATGGAGAGCACCCGTCAATACGGCTAGCCATGGAAAGTGAAAGAAATGATGGAAAAAGGAATACCCTTTATTTTCTGTTTGAAAACCGCTTATGATATATCTAGCATGTAAAGTGTGGGGAACTCTAAGTCGTTTTCGTTGGTGGGAAAAGTATACCTCCCAAAATGTTTTTATCTCTCAATTTTCGCTTTGAGCTCTGGCACCTCTACAAATTCCTACTTCCCTCCGCGAAGGACCTTTCTTTTACTTTATGCAATTTTTATTTCGAGTCTCCATCTTCTCTTATAAAACACCAACTAAGAGGCACTATGATCGTACTTAAGCATTGAGTGTAGCTAATATGCGAGTGTGTTTCATGAATGGATCAATGATTACACATAATAAGCTAGGGATAACTTATTTTAGCGTTGATATTTTGAAAGACATGATTGCTTGTTAATATGCTTGAGTATTTAAGTTATCATGTCAAAACTAGACTATTGCTTTGAACTATCTAAAAGTCCAAATATCCATGCTATAAAGAAAAGAATATGTGATGAACATGTTAGGCACCATTCCAAATCAAAAATTCTGTTTTTATTATTTACCTACTCGAAGACGAGCAGAAATTAAGCTTAAGGATGCTGATACGTCTTACGTATTTATAATTTTTGATTGTTCCATGTTGTTATATTATCATTCTTGGATGTTTTACAAGAGAGGGGTGTTTTGGCTGCGGGGTGTTTTGGCTGCCGGGTACAGGTGATCCTGAAATCTGAACCATCCAGGTAAGCTGTGGGATCTGTGCCAGGCATTATTCAATTCAATACACAGGGAGAGAATAAGGTGGGAATACAGTGTGTGGGGTCCTGTACGTATGCTGTCAGATGACGGGCCGGCAACGTGGGGAAGCTGCCGTTAAGGCCAGGCTAGCGGGGAGACGCTTTTGTCCTGGACAGGTCGTGGGCATGTGTTCAGTACTTTTCGTCAGCTGGACCCACTAGTCGGAGCATGCACGCCCCTCCATCCACCAAATTCTTGCCCTGTTTGAGGCAAAGGGGATCGAGCCGAAGGGAAATTAGACCCTTGCTCGACACTGTGTTAGCAAATTGTTTTGTGGATAAAACAATATAAAAATGGTGGTTCATGAGAGGAAAGCTCATTACCAGCTGGCATGCCTCAATCACTTGCTCGACAGCAGGACCGATGAACTGATTTTGAATCTCTAAAAATCTAGAAATACTTGTGTTATCAGCCAGAGCAAGTGTCTGCAGGGGAAAAAAAACGAGCAACAAAGCTGACTATAATTATTATTATTTTTGAAACGGAGGTAAAAGATTTGTCTCGTCCATTATTATTAAAAGGAGAGAATAGAGTTTGTTACAGCCGACCCACAAAAAAAAACATGATGATTACTCGCGTTCTATGAGTACCTCTAGTTTTTTGCCCCCACGATGCTCCAAAGCTTTGCTTCTTCTAGGATGATGTTGAGTAGAGTTTCGTTCATTCCAAATTTCCCAAGAGACAGAGCATGGTGAGGGAGGTCGTGGCCTTCCGGTTTGGAACGGACCTCCCGGTCCCGTGATCCCACCAAGACTCGACGGAGGTCTCCAAGGACCATGTAGAGGTGTCCAAGTAGTGTAGTCCAATCTTCTCGATGACCAAATTCCATAGCCTAATGGTAAATCAACACAGTAATTATCAACACCATGAGGTAATTTGCAGAATGATGTGTGGACAGAGAAACTGATCTTACTGGCGTGGTGTACTCTTACCGAGAAATCACATTCAAGAAGGTGCCAGTGTGTTAAGTAAGGTGTATCAAGCCTTGCCTCTCAGTCCAGCTGACCCTGCCGACAGATAAGAATAGATCCTACCTCATGATCGATCATGTTGTTGCCGACTAGTTGTTGAACAATGTCAGCCACCACTGTAATTCTGATCAAGCGAGGGGCGCTGTGCACTATCCAATTTCTGTTTGAAGTTCAGTAAATGGTTAGGACATAAAATGAAAAGAACGCGTACACTGGTGTCATGACATGCTAATGAAACCGACCTTGCAAACTGCTTCTCAGGAAGTGACACCAAATGAGACTCAAGCAAGTCTGCCGTTCCAGTTTTGGGGGCAGGACCGGGCAGCCCTTAAACCATGGGTTGCTTGCCTAGCTCCTAGATGATATGTACTTCCGTTTTGGCAGGTTAGCGCACGTCACAGCAAAAAATAACTCCGGCTGGTTGTCCCGAATGCTGTCACCATATATATCCTTCACTGCTTGTGCAATACATGTGGCGTACTGCTGAATCGCAGTGCATATAGGCACACTTCGGCTCTGCCCAAAGGTTAGGTTCCTTCCCTTGTCTGGCAGCGGCATCCTGCTGCAGTGGGTTACAGGGGGGAACGTCCGCCATATCCCGTTTCTGTAAGCATATCCGCTGTGATGAACTTTCACCGATGAACAAATGAAATTTGGTGTGTGACGACACATTGACAAAAAAAATAGCAAAACTGAATAATTACCTTCGCAATCGGACAGGTCCAGCCTAACACCGGTTAGTCTGGGAGCCTTCGGCGCCTGGTAACAAGCTTCTGCACTGCCCGTGATACCAATAGTAACACATTTGCGTTTGTTGTGACCAGATGCACTCTGCTCGTCCACGACTAGGCGGCTCCAGTCTAAGAGGGCAGTCTAACAAACCCCTCGCAGTGCAACAAGTGAAGCTGGATGCGAGAGCAGACATAAGCTTGTCGGTGAAGTTGACCATGTCACACTGGATACTTTGGCATGCCATGGTGACGTGGCGGATCGCGCGTGCATTTTGCTCCCGCAAAAGGATGACGATGGGCTGTGATGACTGGAAATGGGAACAAGTAGGATATCTGATTAGATAGATGACTAGTAGGGGCTGCGAAATCATGAAAGAAGCACAGAAAAATATTTTGTGTCCTACCATTTTTGGATATCATTTCGCAATATAGTTTGAGTAGTCCAGAGCGGATGGTAGCCTGGGCGGCGCGGGCTGCCCGTCCGTCTGCGCAGCACCGGGCGGAAGGCTAACAGTGTTGGTCTTCGGTAGACTATGACAACTTCCGGTGCGAGGTAGATGGGTCCAGGTCCAAGAACGCATAACTGACTTGGAACCTGTATGGGTCTCATCAGGTTGACGGGTCTCTAGGCTGGAATATCAGGGGGAGAACAAAAAAAATTTTAACCACACATCATTTGGGGTAGGGAGAAATCAGTAATTATGGGACTGTGCAGACGTGTGTTTTTCCCTTACCATTGATGAAGCAAATGACGACTCAGGTACTCCAACATCCGTAGCCATTATAGTCATCTGACGCAATTTTTCTTGGTCAAATTCCTTGACCATAGGAAGGACATCATGTTTCATGTTGAATATGCCCAAATCAAGGCTGTCGAGGTAGAATACCTGCACAAAGTATCAAGAAATGAGAAAGTCAGGCATAAGGCGAAAAACTAACAACTAAATCAGTTGAATTTGTGCTTGCTGAAACAAGGACGGCATTCTGAACCTGCAGGAACAGATGGCATCAGGTGAGGTTCACAGTTGTCGCACCGTTCTCTATGTCAATCTTGAGCTTTGTGACTGCATCAACCAAGCACTGCAACACATACTCGCACCAGTTGAACTGCACTATCTCTTCAGGGCTGGCAAGTGTGCCCGAGAAGTCGATGCTCTTGTAGTCATGTTTACAGTACACGATGGAGCAATCTTTGGAAGCAATCTTTCTCCAGCTTGCTTGAATGTTTCGTTTCAAAAAGTCTTCAGCTGCACACAAGCTGTGCGACGCATATTGATCCATGCCAAGTGTTTTCTTTATGAAGGAATCGACTACTCGTTGATGTTGCCATCTGGGTCACAGAAATCTCTATTTCCACAGGGAATTCCGGAGACGGACCACCTGAATGGGAGCAATTTCTTATCACTGACGACGGTTGCATGACAAATTACGTCCACCTTGCTCATGGTCCAAGAGCTGAGCTTCAGATTAATCTTTTGAATCATTGGCAGCTCCAGCATCCCCCACAAAACCTATTTCCTTTACTAACCACAGTTTGTACTCGCTGAAGCCATCAATAACAGTTACAGCATGCCTGACAGAACTTGTAGATGTAGGGTTCGGTGGGACAAGATCAGATCGTCGACCCGACACAGTACGCTTACTAGCTGATGGTTTCGGGGCTGCTGGTTCAGATTGGATCATCGCAGCTATCTGAATCGGGCATGACTCCTACAGCAGAAAATGTATGAACAGATTATTAGGGATGCTGGCGGGTCAAATCTCGAGCGGTACTAGACGGAGGGGAAGGGGCTATGCAAGGGTGGGGGAGTTGGTGTGTGGGGAGAGAGCTCTACGCAGGCGTCGGAGGCGGCCGGTGAGAAGGGGAGTGGAAGGGAGGGGCGCCAACTATTACCTTAAACGGGCGATGCGCGAAGAGAGGTGCGTCACCCGCCGCCGCCCCGCCGGAGTACAGGAGCAGCAGGTTCGGAGCCATGGATCTGGAACTGGTGGTTGGGACAGATCGGGGGTGAGGACTGAGGAGGGGTGGTTTGCACTGGCCTGAGCCGATGCGGTATCTGCGAGAAGAATCTCGTCGGTACCAACCCATCACGTCACGGCTAACTGCCGGCGTCATGTAATAAATGCGCTGGGTGGGTCCGTTGTTGGAATTCTGCCCAGCAAATACTCCGTCCGTTGTTAGATACATCCGTGTATCAAGATAAATCTAAGACAAGAATTTTAGGACGGAGGGAGTATGATATGGAATACAAAGTTGCGCGCTCATCACGAGGCTCCTGGTCGGTCCAGATTCCGGGATCATCTGGACCCGGGAGCCAAATTGCATTTCCGGTTTTACAATCATTTTATATCATTTTTTTTGATACTAACCTATTGATATAGTGCCCAGTGCTAATTGCTGTTTTCTGCATGTTTTTTACATCGCAGGAAATCAATACCAAACGGAGTCCAAACGCAGCGAAACGGAGTCCAAACATCCAGTGCTAGTGCCAGTTGTGCCCCCCGAACCGCCCCTTTGCTCTATAAATACACCAATATTCCAGAAACCCTAGGAGAGTCGACGAAAATCAATTCCAGCCAACGCAAATTCCAGAAAAACCAGATCCAATCTAGACACCATCTTGGAGGGGTTCATCATGTCCATTAGTGCCTCTCCGATGATGTGTGAGTAGTTCTTTGTAGACCTTCGGGTCCGTAGTTAGTAGCTAGATGGCTTTCTCTCTCTCGTTTGATTCTCAATACAATGGTCTCTTGGAGATCCATATGATGTAACTCTTTTTGCGGTGTGTTTGTTGGGATCCGATGAAGTTTGAGTTTATGATCAGATCTATGTTTTTATCCATGAAAGTTATTTGAGTCTTCTTTGATCTCTTATATGCATGATTGCTTATAGCCTCGTATTTCTTCTCCGATATTTGGGTTTTGTTTGGCCAACTTGATCTATTTATCTTGCAATGACAATAGGTGCTTTGTAATGGGTTCGATCTTACGGTGCTTGATCCCAGTGACAGAAAGGGAAACGACACGTATGTATCGTTGCTATTAAGGATAACAAGATGTGGTATATTTTTACATAAATAGATATTGTCTACATCATGTCATCGTTCTTATTGCATTACTCCGTTTTTCCATGAACTTAATACACTAGATGCATGCTGGATAGCGGTCGATATGTGGAGTAATAGTAGTAGATGCAGGCAGGAGTCAGTCTACTAATCTTGAATGTGATGCCTATATAATGATCATTGCCTAGATATCGTCATGAGTATTTGAAGTTCTATCAATTGCCCAACAGTAATTTTTTTCCTACCATTTGCTATTTTTCTCGAGAGAAGCCACTAGTGAAACCTACGGCCCCCGGGTCTCTTCTTTAATATATTTGCCTTTGCGATCTATTTTTATTTGCTTTTGTTTTCAGATCTATATTTCCAAAAATCCAAAAATACCTTGCTGCACTTTATTTTATTTTGCATTTATTCGAGATCTATTTATCCAATCTATTACAATTTTCTCCCGTCCAATAGACATTTCTGGCGCCGTTGCTCGAAAGGGATTGACAACCCCTTTAATACATCGGGTTGCGAGTATTTGTTATTTGTGTGCAGGTGCCGTTCACGTAGTGTTGCGTGGTTCTCCTACTTGTTCGATAACCTTGGTCTCATCACTGAGGAAAATACCTACCATCGCTGTGCTGCATCTTCCCTTTCTCTTTGGGGAAATACCGACGTAGTTCTAGCAGACATCAATAATCGACGGCAAGGATCATGATGGCGGCGCGGTTTCGTTCATCAGGCAAAACTGTGTGTACACAGCGTACCATGCGTCTCTCCATGCACCATATCCTCATATGTGCCGCCACGCTCTGCAGCCTAAAGTATGAGAGAGGGTCGCAAGTATCAGACTTCGACCTGCTGGCTTGAGTTTCCCCCGTCAGGCACCCATCTGATTCAAGCCGTCAGCCAATCTCCACAGCTTAATAAATAGTAACGTCTAACTGAGCCAGTTAGTTAGATGCGTACACTTGGTGTAGTAGGATCTTTATTTAGTTTGATGCATACACTTGTTCTTTTTTGGTAGCCCTTTTGTAATGATGACTGATGTTTGGTTTGGAAGAGAGAGCTGCGTCTTTACTCTTCTGGTCTGCTTACTGCTTCTGTTGCACCCCCAGCCCTGGTTGTTGCTGCTGCTGTTTTCAATATACAATCAGTAGTATATTTCGTCTGTTGGTTGAATAAATGTGTTGTTAGAACGACAAACACAATGTTTTGGAAGTCGTTGCACGGTCCGATCCTTTATTGCCCCGTACCGTACGTAGCGCATACTATTTTGGGCACAGAACACATTTTCCACTTGTCGATAACATGCAGCCCACTGATGAAGGCCCAATAGAGAAGCCCATAATTAACTAGACGGGAGGCTCTCACATGAATCCGGCCTAGGTACATGCTCATGATCCCCTAAACATAAATAAGTAAATAAATAAATAAATAAAGCTAAATGCTCATGCACCAGTTCTTTAAATTCATGATTTGAAAAGTCAAATTTTAACAGGAGAATATTATTTTCTATGAGAGTGTCGTTACATTCAGTCGATATTATTCTTAGGCAAAGATAGCGATCAGTCTTTTTTCTCCCACCATTTTCTTCCTGCAACTAGCGGACCCATGCAAATCGTAGTCAACATCGTAAATAGTTTCGGTCCATTATTATTTTTCGATAAGAATGCCCAACCCAGCCCAACACATTGGCGACACCACATCATTGTTAACGTATAGTCAATTAACGACAGAATTGCACAACTTTTTTTTTAGGATTTGTTCGGAGGAGCAGGCTATAAACTGGGTTGTGCGGTCTCTGTGGCCCATCTAACAACATGACTAGCCCGGCAGTTTTTTCTTTGGGAAAATAGGTAGCTCATTATTTTTCTTTGAATAATACACAAGCTAGACCTATTTGTTTTTTCCGACTTACTGGGTTGCAAATCTTTCAAGATGAGACGGGATGCATTCCGGCCTGGCCAAAGAGTATGGGCAGTATACCTTAAAAGTACTATGAAAGGGGTTGCAAATTCCAAAAAAATTATAGCAAATGGGCAATTAGTTTTGTTTTTTGTTTTTGTTCTTCACTGATATTTTATGTTTCATTGGATTTTAACATGATATAGTACTACTTTATTTTTAAATTTGTTTTAGTATGGCTACTAATTTTTGGAATAAGAATATTTTGTTCCCCAACAAAAATATGCGAATTTTTAAAATTTCGCACATTTTTTAGTTCAATCTTTTAACCCTGGCACTGACCAGAAAATGGGCAGCAATTCTAAAAATGGAAAATGGTCTGCAATAAATTCTATATGAATTAGCAAATGGAGAGTAAATTATAAAAATAATAGCAAATGGGCTGTACACGCCACAGATTTCGAGGCTGACTTGTTTACGCATAGCTTTGTCAGTCAACACACGATTCTAGCAGCATTGGCTGGTGGATGTCCATCCAACGGCCGACGTGCTTCTTCAATCTCTGATCTTACTGCTCCAGCCGCCTAAACCAGCGCCGGCGGGACTGCCTGCTCCCTCCTCTTGTGGGCGGCTGTGATGCCGTGCGGGCTTCACCGGCCCACCCTACTCCCTCCGCTGGCCTGGCCATCCCTCTACCCACCCGCATCTCCTGTTATTCTTCGGTGACGGCAGCCTCACGCCGCAGCCGAACCAGTCAACCGTCATACTCTCCTCAGCGTGGGCATCCACTGATGTGTCTTCGCCGGCTCCGGGTCGTTCCATTCCTAGGCCTCACCGTCGTCCACCGCGTTGGTGCTCTAGGCGCGGCGTGCTCAACATTCAACAAACGACAGCCATTGGAATAGGGATATACGTGGAGAGGCTGACAGTAGGGACCCCCATAGTCCATGGCCGCACGCAAGCAACTGCCTCCTTATTACGATAAAAAAAATGATTCCTCCCACTGACATCTGGGGCGTACCGGTTCGGAGGCTGACTTGTGGGCCTACTAAGTTGACACGTACGCAGGACTTTGTCAACTTAGTCAACAAACGATTCTAGCAGCAGTGACCGTTGGATTTTAATCAAACGGTCCTATTGCTTCTTCAATCGCTGCTCTTCTTGCACCAGCCGCCCAAACCAGCGTCGGCGAGACCGCCTGCTCCTGCCTCCAGTGGCTGGCTGTGCTGCCGCGCAGGCCTCACCGCCCCACCCTACTCACACTGCTGGCCAGGCCATCACTCTACTGTCTACTCACCCACAACCCGTGTTATTCTGCGGCGACGGCAGCCTCACACCGCAGCTGAACCAGTCAACCCTCGTACTCCTCTCCGCGTGGGCATCCACTGCCGCGTCTTCCCTGGCTCCACGTCGTCCCCTTCCTAGGCCTCACCATCGTCCATCGCCTTGGTGCTCTCGGCACGGCGTGGCAATGTGGTCAAGGAACGACTTTCATTAAAAGAGTACTGTACGTGGAGAGGCTAACAGCTGGGTCCACGGCCGCAGCAAGGAAGAGCAACCTTATTACGCGTAAAATAATGATTCCTCCACCTGACGGGCCATCGTATTTCGCAAAAAAAGCGTTTCCCCCTGACTGCTGGGACCCACCAGCTACATCTTCGCACGCAAGGAAGTGCGTCCATATTACGGGCAAAAAATATGATTCTCCCCCCTGATAGTTGGGACCCACCAGCTATATCTTCGCACGCAAGGAAGTGCCTCCTTATCCTCCCTGACAGTTGGGACCCACCTGGTCGAAGCGTACATAGCGTTGTCATTCTGGTCGCGCACGTGTATGTATATACTGGTCGATCGGTCTATCTGCAGGGTGCAGCGATGAACCGTGGCCGAGTAAGAAAGGGCACGTGTCGTAGTAGAGGCGCGGACGTAGCATGTCACGCAGTCCCGTCAATATCCTGTACACGTATGCACTGCACGTACGGACAGCCAGGGTGCAAGAAAGTACATACGGCCACGTACGTACATAGGGGCGGGGTCTCGAATGCCTACTCGTGCATACGTACGGCCAGGGCTCGTGTACATGGAGAGGGCAGCGGAGAGCAGCGACGGCGTCCTGTTCATCGGCAGCCAACCGGCTGGGTCGGAACGGAGAAACTGCGTCATCGTGTTCATCGGGAGGCAACGGAATGCCTCGTCTTCATCGGGAGCCAACCGGCTTGGACGGAACAGCCGAAATGAGGCCTGACGTACCGCAGAACGGAGGAAACGGCCTTGTGTTCAACCGCCTACGGTCGAAACGGGATCCTGTTCACCGGGAGGGGTCTGGCGTACCGCAAAACGGAGGAAACGGACTTCTCTTCGACCTCCTACGGTCGAAACGGGGTCCTGTTGATCGGGAGGGGTGTGGCGTACCGCAAAACGGAGGAAACGGACTTCTCTTCGACCTCCTACGGTCGAAACTGGGGTCCTGTTCATCGGGAGGGGTGTGGCGTAACGCAAAACGGGACTCCATGGGCTATTGTTCATCCACCGTCTACTGCCTCGCTCCAGCCTTCACGGGATACTGTTCATCCACCGTCGACCTATGTGACGCCCCCGGCCCAATCCTGCACTAATCATACACGCAAATGCACACGATCAAGCCTAAGGACTCACGGGAAGATATCACAACACAACTCTAAAACATAAATAAAGTCATACAAGCTTTATATTACAAGCCAGAGGCCTCGAGGGCTCGAATACATAAGCTTGCGAATAAGCGTCAGCGGAAGCATCAGATATCTGAGTACAGATATAAAAGAAAGCACAGAAAGGCCTTTAGAAAGGCGGGGCAAAATAAAACACTACGATCGAAAGGCGTAGGCCTCCTGCCTGGGACCCTCCAATCCTACTCCTGGTCGTCAGTCAACTCGTAGTAGTATCCATCCTCGGGGTCGAAGTAGTAGTCGATCGACGGGGCATCTGACTCAGGGGGCTCCGTCCTCGGGTCATGACAAACTGATATGGGGAGAAAAGGAAAACAAAGCAACTGTGAGTACTCAGAAGTACTCAGCAAGCAAGGATCTACACTACATATGCAACATTTTCAAAGGGGAGGCTGTATATGTGGACTCGGCTGCAGAAATGCCAGAATAGAGAGAAGGCCTAGTCCTATCGAAGACTAGCATCTTCATCGGTCTTGCAGTAGTAGAAGAGAGCAGAACAGATCAATATAATGTAGTAGTAACATTAAGTCTCAACCTCACCCAGAGATCCTTTCTCGACTACCTGCGAGCAAGCAATCCCAGAGCCATACAGTCATCAACCTCGTCCGGAGATCTCTTCTCGACTCCCTGCGAGAAGCAATCCCAGAGCCATACATACATGTCTCATCACAGGTATCCAGTACTAGTTGTATCGATCGGGATACAACTCCGAGTGTCCGTTACCGTAGGACAGGCTATCGATAGAACTGTTCTTCCCTGCAGGGGTGCACCAACTTACCCAACACGCTCGATTAACTCCGACCGGACACACTTTCCTGGGTCATGCCTGGCCTCGGCCAAACGACACATCGCAACCCTACCTACAGCTCAGCAGAGAGGTCCCCGCCGGTCTACATCCTAACCGCAAGGGGGTCTTGGCCATCGCCCCTCACCCTCCGGGTCGTTGCGCACATGGCTCAGATCCAAGCACCACCGCAATGGCGCCAATCACTCCATGCCGCACTGCTGAACTGGACGTCTGACAGAGCTTTCGGCTGATGCATACGATGCAGAACGCCCATACTATGCCCACGTGATGGTTAGTGCTATCAGACCAGAGGCCTGCCCGGATCAAATATCCAAATCGTTAGGACTAGGGGCTTGCGGTAACGAGCAGAGACTCACGAAAGATGTGACCCCGTCGCCCCGTCTCGAGGACTTGCTGCAAGGGTTAAGAATGCTCGGCTGCGCCTCGTATTCATCACTCGGGCAACATACAGGCACCCGTCTTCACAACACTCGCCTCTCAGGCGCACACGGGTACCCCTCAGGGTCTACCCGCCTTTCCAAGTAACTACAGTACAGTCCAAGTATCCGTGTTTCCATAACATCAGGGGAATCCGAGGTATCACCCTCGTTGGATTCCTACTCGATGTATCCGTCAAGGTGAACTCGGAGGAATCACCCTCGCTGGGTTCACACTTGAGGTGTTGTACGACGGCGTCGTTATCGGTAGCGGTGAAGGAGGAATCACCCTCGATGACCACGACCGAATAGCTACTCTACAGAGTTAACATCAGAAGTGCTACATGAGGTTTCACCCTCGGCACTCGATAGTAACGCTACAGTGTCGTTACAACTAAGGGGGGGTGATGTGCGGTGTCGGGGCCTGGTCTTCAATCCCGTTGATCGGGTCTTCTGACGATCCAGCGCGGCAGTCGGGATAAGTGGGGTCACTGATAGGTCTCTACCCAGCCTATACTAAGCAGTTTAGGATATGCAGGTAATTATCAACAGCAGGTTACAATAAATAGGCTATGCAGCAGAATAGGTAAAGCAGTAGCAGCAGCAATTCTAATGCAAGCATGAGAAATTAGAATGGGCGATATCGGGATGATCAAAGGGGGGGGGCTTGCTTGGTTGCTCGGCGGCAAGGGCAAGCTTGTCAACGGTGGCTTCGGTCTCCGGAGCTGCGTCGGTCTCGGGGACGACGTCGAGGTCGGGGGCTATCTAGAGAGAAGAGGGGGGAGGAAACAGTATAAATATAGAGCAAACATGAGCATGACAAATACGATACACGGTGCTAGGGGTAGTCTAACGCAGTACTACAAGTATCAGACGGAGCGGAAGAATATCTGACGATATTTCCCGGGTCTTTGGAATTATCGGACAGACGATCCAGAGGGGGACGGTTCCATGTTTGGTTAGTTAGGGACACGTGACGGATGAACGGACTGCTTATCCGAATTCGTCTCGTCGTTCTGAGCAATTTTCATGTATAAAGTTTTTCGATCGGAGCTACGGATTAAAAGATATGATTTTCTAAAGTTTAAATCAATTTTCTGGAATTAATTATTTATTTAAATTCGAATTATCCAAAACAGTGCAGAGTGACGTCATCGTGACGTGTTGCTGACGTCAGCAGGTCAACTGGTCGGTTGACCAGTCAAACCAGACAGGTGGGACCCACATGTCATAGACTGTGACATTAACAGTGGGGTTAAAATTAACTAACTGGGTTAATTAGTGGGTGGGCCCCAGCAGTCAGTGACTGATTAATGTTTAAACTAATTAATTAACTAATTAACAGATTTTCTAGTTAATTAAATCAGTTTAACCGAGTGGGGCCCGCATGTCAGCAAGACAAAGCGGCCACGTCAGCTGTTGACCTGGTCAACAGGTCAACTGGGGGCCCGCGGGGCCCCATAGTCAGTGGCACAGGCGGTGGGGGCCACGTGCCACGTTGGTGTCGGCCACCGGAGCACGCCCACAGGGCATTATTTTGCGCGCGGCTTAGCGCGTTCGAAAGCTAGCGAGGTGCCGCATCGCGTGGGGGGGGGGGGGTGGCTGGGTCGGGGGTCACCGGAAACGGCGCCGGCGACGACCGCATCGGTGACGACTTCGGGTGCACAACGGGGACAGCGCTACGGCGCGCTACGGGGTGAGGCGAAGCGCTAGCGAGGCCCAACGCGGCACGGGGAACACGATGTGCACGGGAACGGGGCCCAAGGGTCGCCGGGAGCACGCCGGCGACGAGCGAGGCGGATGCGCGTTCGGTGACGAAGGGGGCGGCGCCCACGGCTAGCTAGCGGCGACGAGAGAGAGCGGGGAGGAAGCAGAGGCTCACTGTGAGCCGTAGGGAAGTGGCAGCGGGCTCGGGGAGGTGTCGACGGCGGCGATGCGGGCACCCGAAGGTTGAAGACGACGGCGTAGGAGGCGAAGCAGAGGCGCTCGGCTTCGGCTCGATGGCGCAGTCGAAGGAGGCGATGATGGCGGGCACCGTGGACACGTCGGGGAGGCCAGAGGGGCACGGTGGCCGCGGCTGTTACGGCGGCAGTGCCATGGTCGCGCTCGGGCTTGCGGGAGAGGAGAGGGACGAGGCAGGGAGAGGGGGAAGTGAGGCAAGGGAGTGCCAGGGGGGTCGAGGAGGGGTCCTTGTAGGCGCTGGCGTGGGCGCGGCGTGCTGTCGAGCAGCGGTGAGGGGGGGCCTGGCCGCGCGCGGCAGGTGCTCGACTACGCGCGCGTGAGCAGTGCGAGGTGAGGGACGGCGCGGGGGTGGGCTGGGCCGCGCTGTAGCAGTAGGCCTAGTGCACAGTAGATCCTTTAGGCCTTTTTCCTTTTTTTTCTTTTTCTTTTTCTGATTCTTTTCTTTTCTATTTTGTAATTAGTTAGGCCTCAATATGAATTTTGTAAAACAGGGCACTTATTCCATTAAATGCTAGACATTATCTGCTACTACCAAAAATTGGTTAGGTGTCCACATCCTTTTATTTGGGTTTTATTTAATTAAAAAGGTATTAACCAACCCTGTTTTGTGGTTGTTAGAGTCACATAATTCACTTATTAAAAGTTGGTTATAATTTTAGAATGGTCTCTGGAATATTTGCCATTCAATGAACAATTTAGTTTTTATGTTGGACAACTTTTATTTTCCACTTTCATTTGAATTTCCATTTGAATTTGGATTTGAAAAGAGATATGATACTAATGATGATTAAGCACTGTTGATCATGATGACATGGCATAATCAAAAGGGTGATTACTGTAGCTTAATACATGGGGTGTTACAAATCTCCTCTACTAACAAGAATTCTCGTCCCGAGAATTAAGAAGTAGATGGAAAAAGTTCGGGGTATTCCGCACGAAGATTATCCTCGCGTTCCCAAGTGGCTTCATCTTCAGTATGATTTGACCACTGCACTTTGAGGAACTTGGTAACCTTCTGACGGGTCCGACGTTCAGCTTCATCAAGAATGCGGATCGGATGCTCCTTATAAGATAGGTCATCTTGCAATTCGAGCACCTCGTGATCCACAGCTCGGTGCGGAGATTCTTTGAAGCATTGACGAAGTTGCGACACATGGAAGACGTCGTGGATATGAGAGAATTGCGGCGGCAATTCCAATTTGTATGCCACCTGACCACGTCTAGCAACTATGCGGAAAGGACCAATGTAGCGCGGAGCTAACTTGCCCTTGATTCCAAAACGGTGAGTGCCCTTCATAGGAGTGACACGCAGATAAGCTTGATCACCGGGTTGATAAGTCAAACCCCATCGTTTGCGATCATAGTTGCTCTTCTGGCGGTCCTGAGCCACCTTGAGATTTTCCTGGACAATACGAACTTGTTCTTCGGCGTGTTGAATAATATCCGGACCCACGAGCGGTCGTTCCCCAGTTTCTGACCAATTCAGAGGGGTTCGACACTTACGTCCATAGAGTACTTCGAAGGGGGCCATTTTCAAGCTGGCTTGATAGCTGTTGTTATAAGAGAACTCGGCATACGGGAGAGATTCTTCCCACTTCTTACCGAACGATATAACACAAGCCCGAAGCATGTCTTCAAGAACCTGATTGACTCGTTCAACTTGGCCTTGGGATTAGGGGTGATAAGCTGAACTCCAGGTAATATGAGTTCCCATAGCTTCTTGGAAACTTTCCCAGAACTTTGAGGTGAAAAGACCGCCACGGTCCGAACTGATCTCCTTCGGAATACCGTGGAGTGATACAATTCTGGAGATATACAACTCTGCTAACTGACTAGCAGTGATAGTTTCTTTGACAGGCAGAAAGTGTGCAACTTTAGAGAGTTGGTCGATGACGACAAGAATAGCATCGTGACCCTTCTGTGACCTGGGAAGTCCTGTAATGAAATCCATCTGAACCTTATCCCATTTCCATAGAGGAATAGGAAGTGGTTGCAGAATTCCAGCAGGCTTCTGATGTTCTGCTTTAACGCGACGGCAAACATCACATTCAGCAACATATCGAGCAATGTCCTGCTTCATTTTAGACCACCAGTACCTTTGACGGAGATCATGATACATCTTGGTGCTACCCGGATGAATAGACAGCGGGGTATCATGTGCCTCCTTCATGACGTTGTCAGTCATGAGTTCGAAGCGAGGTACGACAATGCGGTTTCTGAAATACAAGGTTCCATCTTCAGACAGCGAGAAATCCCTGTACTTTACAAGGTGAAGGTCTTTCTTCATGAGATCAGCTTTAGCATCCTTAGCTTGCGCATTCTTAACATATTGAATCAAGGGACTCGAAATGATAGTGACAAAGGATGTCAACGGAGATTACTAGAAATATGGATTTAACCATAATACAGGAAGGCAAGGAATTCAGGAGCAATAAGCTGCTGAAGATCTTCCGAAAATCGAATAGCGTTTCGAAGAATTTTGTGTAACACAAGAACAATTAGGAACGAACAAATCCTCGATAAGTGTGAGGAATTCTTCGTAGGTGTAATCGTGTAGAAAAGAGTTGCAAGGCAGTAATCAGAAAGGATTCTCGGGGTAGCGGGAACTAGTTCAGGGTATCTTGTACTAACAAGAGTTTTCGAGAATGAAGGTATGAATGGCAAGTATAAGTAGCTATCTATAGGGATGTCTCGGTGGTAGGTAATTGCAAATCCGATGAGCACAAGTTCTCGAAAGAACATCGGAGAGTATCTTCGGAATTTTCTGGTGCACCAAGTAATCATCTGGAGTAAGGGCTCTCCGGGAGGAAGTAGTTACGAGAACCTAATGTTGGAGTTAGTAAATTTTTTAACCTGAATAGAAGAGAGATCAGAGTCCCAGAGTAAAGGTCGAGGAGTAAAAGATCCTAATACCACCCAATTGGCGATGTGGGCCCGTAAGCCACACAGCCAAGTTAGTAAAACAGTTTTCGGTCCACTAGACTCAACTTCGGCCAAGGAGTTGGAAAGGGGGGTTCCTACAGTCAGTCGGCTCTAATACCAACTTGTGACGCCCCCGGCCCAATCGTGCACTAATCATACACGCAAATGCACACGATCAAGACTAAGGACTCACGGGAAGATATCACAACACAACTCTAAAACATAAATAAAGTCATACAAGCTTTATATTACAAGCCAGGGGCCTCGAGGGCTAGAATACATAAGCTTGTGAACAAGCGTCAGCGGAAGCATCAGATATCTGAGTACAGATATAAAAGAAAGCACAGAAAGGCCTTTAGAAAGGCGGGGCAAAATAAAACACAACGATCGAAAGGCGTAGGCCTCCTGCCTAGAACCCTCCGATCCTACTCCTGGTCGTCAGTCAACTCGTAGTAGTATCCATCCTCGGGGTCGAAGTAGTAGTCGATCGACGGGGCATCTATCTCAGGGGGCTCCGTCCTCTTGTCATGACAAACTGATATGGGGAGAAAAGGAAAACAAAGCAACCGTGAGTACTCAGAAGTACTCAGCAAGCAAGGATCTACACTACATATGCAACATTTTCAAAGGGGAGGCTGTATATGTGGACTCGGCTGCAGAAATGCCAGAATAGAGAGAAGGCCTAGTCCTATCGAAGACTAGCATCTTCATCGGTCTTGCAGCAGTAGAAGAGAGCAGAACAGATCAATATAATGTAGTAGTAACATTAAGTCTCAACCTCACCCAGAGATCCTTTCTCGACTACCTGCGAGAAAGCAATCCCAGAGCCATAAAGTCATCAACCTTGTCCGGAGATCCCTTCTCGACTCCCTGCGAGAAGCAATCCCAGAGCCATACATACATGTCTCATCACAGGTATCCAGTACTAGTTGTATCGATCGGGATACAACTTCGAGTGTCCGTTACCGTAGGACAGGCTATCGATAGAAGTGTTCTTCCCTACAGGGGTGCACCAACTTACCCAACACGCTCGATTAACTCCGGCCGGACACACTTTCCTGGGTCATGCCCGGCCTCGGCCAAATGACACATCGCAACCCTACCTACAGCTCAGCAGAGAGGTCCCCGCCGGTCTACATCCTAAGCGCAAGGGGGTCTTGGCCATCGCCCCTCACCCTCCGGGTCGTTGCGCACATGGCTCAGATCCAAGCACCACCGCAATGGCGCCAATCACTCCATGCCGTACTGCTGAACTGGACGTCTGACAGAGCTTTCGGCTGATGCATACGATGCAGAACGCCCATACTATGCCCACGTGATGGTTAGTGCTATCAGACCAGAGGCCTGCTCGGATCAAATATCCAAATCGTTAGGACTAGGGGCTTGCGGTAACGAGCAGAGACTCACGAAAGATGTGACCCCGTCGCCCTGTCTCGAGGACTTGCTGCAAGGGTTAAGAATGCCCGGCCGCGCCTCGTATTCATCACTCGGGCACCATACAGGCACCCGTCTTCACAACACTCGCATCTCAGGCGCGCGCAGGTACCCCTCAGGGTCGACCCGCCTTTCCAAGTAACTACAGTACAGTCCAAGTATCCGTGTGTCCATAACATCAGGGGAATCCGAGGTATCACCCTCGTTGGATTCCTACTCGATGTATCCGTCAAGGTGAACTCGGAGGAATCACCCTCGCTGGGTTCACACTTGAGGTGTTGTACGACGGCGTTTTTTTAGGAAGCGGTGAAGGAGGAATCACCCTCGATGACCACGACCGAATAGCTACTCTACAGAGTTAACATCAGAAGTGCTACATGAGGTTTCACCCTCGGCACTCGATAGTAACGCTACAGTGTCGTTACAACTAAGGGGGGGTGATGTGCGGTGTCGGGGCCTGATCTTCAATCCCGTTGATCGGGTCTTCTAACGATCCAGCGCGACAGTCGGGATAAGTGGGGTCACTGATAGGTCTCTACGCAGCCTATACTAAGCAGTTTAGGATATGCAGGTAATTATCAATAGCAGGTTACAATAAACAGGCTATGCATCAGAATAGGTAAAGCAGTAGCAGCAGGAATTCTAATGCAAGCATGAGAAATTAGAATGGGCGATATCGGGATGATAAAAGGGGGGGGCTTGCCTGGTTGCTCGGCGGCAAGGGCAAGGTTGTCAACGGTGGCTTCGGTCTCCAGAGCTGCGTCGGTCTCGGGGACGACGTCGAGGTCGGGGGCTATCGAGAGAGAAGAGGGGGGAGGAAACAATATAAATATAGAGCAAACATGAGCATGACAAATACGATACACGGTGCTAGGGGTAGTCTAACGCAGTACTACAAGTATCAGACGGAGCGGAAGAATATCTGACGATATTTCCGGGGTCTTTGGAATTATCGGACAGACGATCCGGAGGGGGACGGTTCCATGTTCGGATAGTTAGGGACACGTGACGGACGAATGGACCGCGTATCCGAATTCGTCTCGTCGTTCTGAGCAATTTTCATGTATAAAGTTTTTCGATCACAGCTACGGATTAAAAGATACGATTTTCTAAAGTTTAAATCAATTTTCTGGAATTAATTATTTATTTAAATTCGAATTATCCAAAACAGTGCAGAGTGACGTCATCGTGACGTGTTGTTGATGTCAGCAGATCAACTGGTCGGCTGACCAGTCAAACCAGACAGGTGGGACCCACATGTCATAGACTGTGACACTAACAGTGGGGTTAAAATTAACTAACTGGGTTAATTAGTGGGTGGGCCCCAGCAGTCAGTGACTGATTAGTGTTTAAACTAATTAACAGATTTTCTAGTGAATTAAATCAGTTTAACCGAGTGGGGCCCGCATGTCAGCGAGACAGAGCGGCCACGTCAGCTGTTGACCTGGTCAACAGGTCAACTGGGGGCCCACGGGCCCCACAGTCAGTGGCACAGGCGGTGGGGGCCACGTGCCATGTCGGCGCCGGCCACCGGAGCACGCCGGCGAGCTCGCCCGCGGCGGCGCAACTCCGGCGAGTTCGGGAATCGCCCACAGGGCATTATTTTGCGCGCGGCTTGGCGCGTTCGAAAGCTAGAGAGGTGCCGCATCGCGTGGGGGTGGTGGCTGGGTCGGGGGTCACCGGAAACGGCGCCGGTGACGACCGCAGCGGCGACGACTTCGGGTGCACAACAGGGACAGCGCTACGGCGCGCTACGGGGCGAGGCGAAGCGCTAGCGAGGCCCAACGTGGCACGGGGAACACGATGCGCACGGGCACGGGGCCCAAGGGTCGCCGGGAGCACGCCGGCGACGAGCGAGGCGGATGCGCGTTCGGTGACGAAGGGGGCGGCGCCCACGGCTAGCTAGCGGCGACGAGAGAGAGCGGGGAGGAAGCAGAGGCTCACTGTGAGCCGTAGGGAAGTGGCAGCGGGCTCGGGGAGGTGTCGACGGTGGCGAATCGGCGGCGGCGATGCGGGCACCCGAAGGTTGAAGACGATGGCGTAGGAGGCGAAGCAGAGGCGCTCGGCTTCGGCTCGATGGCGCAGTCGAAGGAGGCGACGATGGCGGGCACCGTGGACACGTCGGGGAGGCCATAGGGGCACGGTGGCCGCGGCTGTTACGGCGGCAGTGCCATGGTCGCGCTCGGGCTTGCGGGAGAGGAGAGGGACGAGGCAGGGAGAGGGGGAAGTGAGGCAAGGGAGTGCCAGGGGGGTCGAGGAGGGGGCCTTGTAGGCGCTGGCGTGGGCGCGGCGTGCTGTCGAGCAGCGGTGAGGGGGGGCCTGGCCGCGCGCGGCAGGTGCTCGACTGCGCGCGCGTGAGCAGTGCGAGGTGAGGGACGGCGCGGGGGTGGGTTGGGCCGCGCTGTAGCAGTAGGCCTAGTGCACAGTAGATCCTTTAGGCCTTTTTCCTTTTTTTTCTTTTTCTGATTCTTTTCTTTTCTATTTTGTAATTAGTTAGGCCTCAATATGAATTTTGTAAAACATGGCACTTATTCCATTAAATGCTAGACATTATCTGCTACTACCAAAAATTGGTTAGGTGTCCACATCCTTTTATTTGGGTTTTATTTAATTAAAAAGGTATTAACCAACCCTGTTTTGTGGTTGTTAGAGTCACATAATTCACTTATTAAAAGTTGGTTATAATTTTAGAATGGTCTCTGGAATATTTGCCATTTAATGAACAATTTAGTTTTTATGTTGGACAACTTTTATTTTCCACTTTCATTTGAATTTCCATTTGAATTTGGATTTGAAAAGAGATATGATACTAATGATGATTAAGCACTGTTGATCATGATGACATGGCATAATCAAAAGGGTGATTACTGTAGCTTAATACATGGGGTGTTACAAATCTCCTCTACTAACAAGAATTCTCGTCCCGAGAATTAAGAAGTAGAAGGAAAAAGTTCGGGGTGTTCCGCACGAAGATTATCCTCGCGTTCCCAAGTGGCTTCATCTTCAGTATGATTTGACCACTGCACTTTGAGGAACTTGGTAACCTTCTGACGGGTCCGATGTTCAGCTTCATCGATAATGCGGATCGGATGCTCCTTATAAGATAGGTCATCTTGCAATTCAAGCACCTCGTGATCCACAGCTCGGTGCGGAGATTCTTTGAAGCATTGACGAAGTTGCGACACATGGAAGACGTCGTGGATATGAGAGAATTGCGGCGGCAATTCCAATTTGTATGCCACCTGACCACGTCTAGCAACTATGCGAAAAGGACCAATGTAGCGCGGAGCTAACTTGCCCTTGATTCCAAAACGGCGAGTGCCCTTCATAGGAGTGACACGCAGATAAGCTTGATCACCGGGTTGATAAGTCAAACCCCATCGTTTGCGATCATAGTTGCTCTTCTGGCGGTCCTGAGCCACCTTGAGATTTTCCCGGACAATACGAACTTGTTCTTCGGCGTGTTGAATAATATCCGGACCCACGAGCGGTCGTTCCCCAGTTTCTGACCAATTCAGAGGGGTTCGACACTTACGTCCATAGAGTACTTCGAAGGGGGCCATTTTCAAGCTGGCTTGATAGCTGTTGTTATAAGAGAACTCGGCATACGGGAGAGATTCTTCCCACTTCTTACCGAACGATATAACACAAGCCCGAAGCATGTCTTCAAGAACCTGATTGTCTCGTTCAACTTGGCCTTGGGATTAGGGGTGATAAGCTGAACTCCAGGTAATATGAGTTCCCATAGCTTCTTGGAAACTTTCCCAGAACTTTGAGGTGAAAAGACCGCCACGGTCCGAACTGATCTCCTTCGGAATACCGTGGAGTGATACAATTCTGGAGATATACAACTCTGCTAACTGACTAGCAGTGATAGTTTCTTTGACAGGCAGAAAGTGTGCAAGTTTAGAGAGTTGGTCGACGACGACAAGAATAGCATCGTGACTCTTCTGTGACCTGGGAAGTCCTGTAATGAAATCCATCTGAACCTTATCCCATTTCCATAGAGGAATAGGAAGTGGTTGCAGAATTCCTGCAGGCTTCTGATGTTCTGCTTTAACGCGACGGGAAACATCACATTCAGCAACATATCAAGCAATGTCCTGCTTCATTTTAGACCACCAGTACCTTTGACGGAGATCATGATACATCTTGGTGCTACCCGGATGAATAGACAGCGGGGTATCATGTGCCTCCTTCATGACATTGTCAGTCATGAGTTCGAAGCGAGGTACGACAATGCGGTTTCTGAAATACAAGGTTCCATCTTCAGACAGCGAGAAATCCCTGTACTTTACAAGGTGAAGGTCTTTCTTCATGAGATCAACTTTAGCATCGTTAGCTTGCGCATTCTTAACATATTGAATCAAGGGACTCGAAATGATAGTGACAGAGGATGTCAACGGATATTACTAGAAATATGGATTTAACCATAATACAGGAAGGCAAGGAATTCAGGAGCAATAAGCTGCTGAAGATCTTCCGAAAATCAAATAGCGTTTCGAAGAATTTTGTGTAACACAAGAACAATTAGGAACAAACAAATCCTCGATAAGTGTGAGGAATTCTTCGTAGGTGTAATCGTGTAGAAAAGAGTTGCAAGGCAGTAATCACAAAGGATTCTCGGGGCAGCGGGAACTAGTTCAGGGTATCTTGTACTAACAAGAGTTTTTGAGAATGAAGGTATGAATGGCAAGTATAAGTAGCTATCTATAGGGATGTCTCGGTGGTAGGGAATTGCAAATCCGATGAGCACAAGTTCTCGAAAGAACATCGGAGAGTATCTTCGGAATTTTCTGGTGCACCAAGTAATCATCTGGAGTAAGGGCTCTCCGGGAGGAAGTAGTTACGAGAACCTAATGTTGGAGTTAGTAATTTTTTTAACCTAAATAGAAGAGAGATCAGAGTCCCAGAGTAAAGGTCGAGGAGTAAAAGATCCTAATACCACCCAATTGGCGACGTGGGCCCGTAAGCCACACAGCCAAGTTAGTAAAACAGTTTTCAGTCCACTAGACTCAACTTCGGCCAAGGAGTTGGAAAGGGGGGTTCCTACAGTCAGTCGGCTCTAATACCAACTTGTGACGCCCCCGGCCCAATCGTGCACTAATCATACACGCAAATGCACACGATCAAGCCTAAGGACTCACGGGAAGATATCACAACACAACTCTAAAACATAAATAAAGTCATACAAGCTTTATATTACAAGCCAGGGGCCTCGAGGGCTAGAATACATAAGCTTGTGAACAAGCGTCAGCGGAAGCATCAGATATCTGAGTACAGATATAAAAGAAAGCACAGAAAGGCCTTTAGAAAGGCGGGGCAAAATAAAACACAACGATCGAAAGGCGTAGGCCTCCTGCCTAGGACCCTCCGATCCTACTCCTGGTCGTCAGTCAACTCGTAGTAGTATCCATCCTCGGGGTCGAAGTAGTAGTCGATCGACGGGGCATCTGTCTCAGGGGCTCCGTCCTCTGGTCATGACAAACTGATATGGGGAGAAAAGGAAAACAAAGCAACCGTGAGTACTCAGAAGTACTCAGCAAGCAAGGATCTACACTACATATGCAACATTTTCAAAGGGGAGGCTGTATATGTGGACTCGGCTGCAGAAATGCCAGAATAGAGAGAAGGCCTAGTCCTATCGAAGACTAGCATCTTCATCGGTCTTGCAGCAGTAGAAGAGAGCAGAACAGATCAATATAATGTAGTAGTAACATTAAGTCTCAACCTCACCCAGAGATCCTTTCTCGACTACCTGCGAGAAAGCAATCCCAGAGCCATACAGTCATCAACCTCGTCCGGAGATCCCTTCTCGACTCCCTGCGAGAAGCAATCCCAGAGCCATACATACATGTCTCATCACAGGTATCCAGTACTAGTTGTATCGATCGGGATACAATTCCGAGTGTCCGTTACCGTAGGACAGGCTATCGATAGAAGTGTTCTTCCCTACAGGGGTGCACCAACTAACCCAACACGCTCGATTAACTCCGGCCGGACACACTTTCCTGGGTCATGCCCGGCCTCGGCCAAATGACACATCGCAACCCTACCTACAGCTCAGCAGAGAGGTCCCCGCCGGTCTACATCCTAAGCGCAAGGGGGTCTTGGCCATCGCCCCTCACCCTCCGGGTCGTTGCGCACATGGCTCAGATCCAAGCACCACCGCAATGGCGCCAATCACTCCATGCCGTACTGCTGAACTGGACGTCTGACAGAGCTTTCGGCTGATGCATACGATGCAGAACGCCCATACTATGCCCATGTGATGGTTAGTGCTTTCAGACCAGAGTCCTGCTCGGATCAAATATCCAAATCGTTAGGACTAGGGGCTTGCGGTAACGAGCAGAGACTCACGAAAGATGTGACCCCGTCGCCCCGTCTCGAGGACTTGCTGCAAGGGTTAAGAATGCCCGGCCGCGCCTCGTATTCATCACTCGGGCACCATACAGGCACCCGTCTTCACAACACTCGCCTCTCAGGCGCGCGCGGGTACCCCTCAGGGTCGACCCGCCTTTCCAAGTAACTACAGTACAGTCCAAGTATCCGTGTGTCCATAACATCAGGGGAATCCGAGGTATCACCCTCGTTGGATTCCTACTCGATGTATCCGTCAAGGTGAACTCGGAGGAATCACCCTCGCTGGGTTCACACTTGAGGTGTTGTACGACGGCGTTTTTTTAGGAAGCGGTGAAGGAGGAATCACCCTCGATGACCACGACCGAATAGCTACTCTACAGAGTTAACATCAGAAGTGCTACATGAGGTTTCACCCTCGGCACTCGATAGTAACACTGCAGTGTCGTTACAACTAAGGGGGGGTGATGTGCGGTGTCGGGGCCTGGTCTTCAATCCCGTTGATCGGGTCTTCTGACGATCCAGCGCGGCAGTCGGGATAAGTGGGGTCACTGATAGGTCTCTACGCAGCCTATACTAAGCAGTTTAGGATATGCAGGTAATTATCAATAGCAGGTTACAATAAACAGGCTATGCTTCAGAATAGGTAAAGCAGTAGCAGAAGCAATTCTAATGCAAGCATGAGAAATTAGAATGGGCGATATCGGGATGATAAAAGGGGGGGGCTTGCCTGGTTGCTCGGCGGCAAGGGCAAGGTTGTCAACGGTGGCTTCGGTCTCTAGAGCTGCGTCGGTCTCGGGGACGACGTCGAGGTCGGGGGCTATCGAGAGAGAAGAGGGGGGAGGAAACAGTATAAATATAGAGCAAACATGAGCATGACAAATACGATACACTGTGCTAGGGGTAGTCTAACGCAGTACTACAAGTATCAGACGGAGCGGAAGAATATCTGACGATATTTCCCGGGTCTTTGGAATTATCGGACAGACGATCCGGAGGGGGACGGTTCCATGTGCGGATAGTTAGGGACACGTGACGGACGAATGGACCGCGTATCCGAATTCGTCTCGTCGTTCTGAGCAATTTTCATGTATAAAGTTTTTCGATCACAGCTACGGATTAAAAGATATGATTTTCTAAAGTTTAAATCAATTTTCTGGAATTAATTATTTATTTAAATTTGAATTATCGAAAACAGTGCAGAGTGACGTCATCGTGACGTGTTGCTAATGTCAGCAGGTCAACTAGTCGGCTGACCAGTCAAACCAGACAGTTGGGACCCACATGTCATAGACTGTGACACTAACAGTGGGGTTAAAATTAACTAACTGGGTTAATTAGTGGGTGGGCCCCAGCAGTCAGTGACTGATTAGTGTTTAAACTAATTAATTAACTAATTAACAGATTTTCTAGTTAATTAAATCAGTTTAACCGAGTGGGGCCCGCATGTCCGCGAGACAGAGCGGCCACGTCAGCTGTTGACCTGGTCAACAGGTCAACTGGGGGCCCACGGGGCCCCACAGTCATTGGCACAGGCGGTGGGGGCCACGTGCCATGTCGGCGCCGGCCACCGGAGCACGCCGGCGAGCTCGCCCGCGGCGGCGCAACTCCGGCGAGTTCGGGAATCGCCCACAGGGCATTATTTTGCGCGCGGCTTGGCGCGTTCGAAAGCTAGCGAGGTGCCGCATCGCGTGGGGGTGGTGGCTGGGTCGGGGGTCACCGGAAACGGCGCCGGCTACGACCGCAGCGGCGATGACTTCGGGTGCACAACGGGGACAGCACTACGGCGCGCTACGGGGCGAGGCGAAGCGCTAGCGAGGCCCAACGTGGCACGGGGAACACGATGCGCACGGGCACGGGGCCCAAGGGTCGCCGGGAGCACGCCAGCGACGAGCGAGGCGGATGCGCGTTCGGTGACGAAGGGGGCGGCGCCCACGGCTAGCTAGTGGCGACGAGAGAGAGCGGCGAGGAAGCAGAGGCTCACTGTGAGCCGTAGGGAAGTGGCAGCGGGCTCGGGGAGGTGTCGACGGCGGCGAATCGGCGGCGGCGATGCGGGCACCCGAAGGTTGAAGACGACGGCGTAGGAGGCGAAGCAGAGGCGCTCGGCTTTGGCTCGATGGTGCAGTCGAAGGAGGCGATGATGGCGGGCACCGTGGACACGTCGGGGAGGCCAGAGGGGCACGATGGCCGCGGCTGTTACGGCGGCAGCGCCATGGTCGCGCTCGGGCTTGCGGGAGAGGAGAGGGACGAGGCAGGGAGAGGGGGAAGTGAGGCAAGGGAGTGCCAGGGGGGTCGAGGAGGGGGCCTTGTAGGCGCTGGCGTGGGCGCGGCGTGCTGTCGAGCAGCGGTGAGGGGGGGCCTGGCCGCGCGCGGCAGGTGCTCGACAGCGCGCGCGTGAGCAGTGCGAGGTGAGGGATGGCGCGGGGGTGGGCTGGGCCGCGCTGTAGCAGTAGGCCTAGTGCACAGTAGATCCTTTAGGCCTTTTTCCTTTTTTTTCTTTTTCGGATTCTTTTCTTTTCTATTTTGTAATTAGTTAGGCCTCAATATGAATTTTGTAAAACATGGCACTTATTCCATTAAATGCTACAAAGTATCTGCTACTACCAAAAATTGGTTAGGTGTCCACATCCTTTTATTTGGGTTTTATTTAATTAAAAAGGTATTAACCAACCCTGTTTTGTGGTTGTTAGAGTCACATAATTCACTTATTAAAAGTTGGTTATAATTTTAGAATGGTCTGTGGAATATTTGCCATTTAATGAACAATTTAGTTTTTATGTTGGACAACTTTTATTTTCCACTTTCATTTGAATTTCCACTTGAATTTGGATTTGAAAAGAGATATGATACTAATGATGATTAAGCACTCTTGATCATGATGACATGGCATAATCAAAAGGGTGATTACTGTAGCTTAATACATGGGGTGTTACAACCTCCTCCAGCCTCCACCTGTGACTGTTCATCCACGGCGTCTCCCTCCTGCCTCCACTAGCTACTATTCATCCACGGGCTCCTGTTCATCCAGCCTCCACTGCTCCTCCATCTGCTACTGTTCAACCAGCCCTCTCCACGGGGGTCCTGTTCAACCACCCCTCCACGGGCTACTGTTCATCCAGCCCTCCACCGGCTACTATTCAACGAACCCTCCACGGGGTCCTGTTCATCCAGCGGCAACGGCCTCTACTACCACGGGGTCCTGTTCATCCAACCCCCACCGGGAACTGTTCATTCAACCCCTAACAACGCTCACTGTTCATCAAGAGGCAGCAGGTTCGATCGGCTTCAGTTAGCGGCAGGAGCGAAGGAATCGCTTGATCGGGTTCAGTTAACAGCCAGATCGATCGATCCCTCGGGTTCAGTAACGCGTAGCCTGCAGTGCAATCGCTCGGGTTCATTAGGTGAACGCCTCGCTCGGGTTCAGTTAGAGCCCAACGCCTCGCACCCACGCGCGTACGTATACGAGAGAAACGCGCAATCCCTCCGTGCATTGCTCCGCCCCGACCACCCACCGTCACCGGGAACTCCCCGATATTTTCCTCGCCCTCGCTTCTACCATGGTTTTTTCCGTCATGGACGGCCCAAAGAATGTCATGCAGCTGCGTCTCCGGCCCGCTCAGGACGAAAAGCCCATTTTCTATCATGATTTTTTGTCTTAGAAGTAGGAGCCCACCACATCTATGATGATACCGGGTTTTGTCACAATTATCGTCATAGAAGTGTCATAAGCATGACAGAATTTTTTTTCGTTCGGCCCAAAATGTCACGGATGTGTCTTTTTTTTGTAGTGCTTCTGCGTATTTGCGTTGTATTTGTACAAGTTTTATAAAGTAGTCTCATCATATATTTTATGATCATGATGAGTTACTATATCATTGGGTGAAAGAAATGCAGAATAGATTCAAGTGGATGGATCCAAAGTGACCAAGTTGGATTAGTAGGACGTCCGCTTTTTTCATCCAATGATATAGTAACTCATCATGATCATAATAACAACTCATCATCATCATCATCATCATCATCATCATCATCATCATCATCATCATAATATATAACTCATCATGATCATCCTCATAGTCATAACAACTCATACATCATCATAACAACTCCTCATGATCATCATCTATGAGTCATATGACAACTCATCATTCTAGCTAACACATTGTAGCACATAACTCATCACCATCATAATAACTAATCATCATCATCATAGTCATAACCAACACTAGCTAATTGTTCTTAATACCTAGGACCTAGTCCTCTCTCCTAGGTAAAATAGCATAAAACAGGTAAACCGGTCCATCTCCAAAATGGAGAATGGAGATCCACCTGTCGCCAACTTTCGGCTTGCGCACACGCATGTTGTCTCCAATCGGTTGTGTGCGCGCTTTCGTTACTTTGCTCCATTCTTTGATATTGAGCATTGCATCTTTCAAAGAAATAGAGTATGCACTATGGTAAGCCGTCGGCGGAAACGATCGTAAGCTAACCATATACATTTGACCTTCGGTAAGCATCATGTCAGGCATAACCTCCTTCGGAAGCTTCTGTTGAACAACACAATAATAAAATATATAGTTAGGAATGTTGTTTACTTAAGAAGAATGTATGCAATGAAGTTACCATCATTAAGAAAAGCATACCAAGTTTTTGGCAATGAAGTTACCATCATGCAACTCATGGACTAGTGGCACGTATCCACTAAAATTTGTGCTGATAAAGTAATTGGTCTTAAAGGCCTCAACATCATCTATAAATGAGACAAGATAACCTTTCTCCTCACAATTAAGCTCGGATCCATAGCTGTAATATGTCCTGCCTACAACCTTCCGAGTATTTCTTGAAGATAAGAAACAAGGTGACAATTATACATAAACAAGTTTAGTAGCGATGAACACCTAATATTTTTAAATAAACAATATAAATTACTTAACTTAGAAAATTAGTTTGACAAACTCACATTTAGGCAAAACTGGAGGCATATCCACATCCACCCAGATGTGGATATTATTTTCAATATCATCATCTTCGGGACGAATATCAAATGTTATTTGCATATTCTCCTCAAATCCATATGCCTTGTAGAGAGCTTCCCAATTAGAGCAACCAAAATAGGAGTTATTAAGCGCCTTGTACAGCTTAACCTGAAATGCATAACCATGTTTAGTCCTTGGTGAGCCTTCCTTGTCTCCATATTCTCAAAGTCTTGGAAACCGAGCTTCTGCAAGACATACGGTCTTGCATGGCACGGGATGTACTAGTTGAATTGAGAAAAAACAAAAATTACGCGTTGAGGCAAAGAAGCACAAGTGACGATGATTAATTACGATGAAATTCTTGTGGTTGTGTACCGTACAAACATCGAAGGTGTCTTCCAGATTCACGGTGAAAAACCTACCATTTTGAAGGTGAGGCTCCCTGTCGTACAAACCTTGGTCATCTCAGCAGTAGTCGCACTCCGCGAACCTATCATCATCAGATATTTCCTCTGTTCAAAATTCAAAGATTATAAGTCGGCGGTAATTACCAAGAGCTCACGACAACAGAGCATTATTATTCATCACGGGTTGACTTCCGGTCTGTCGAGTCTTCCTTGAAAAATCTCATCTCATGTGGTGTATATGATGGGCACTCCCTCTTTGATATATTCGACCATCAGTGATGGTCACTCCTCCCTTCGTCCCCGAGTGCATTACACCAAAATGTCTAGCACACGGAACGAAGGAGAAGCGACCCCCATGACAATAGTCGGGATTCTTCCTCTCTAACATTTGCGACTGTCGGTGATGGAAGCTCCTACTTTCATTCAAAAGTGCATTACACCAAAATGTCTAGCACCTTCGACGCTGGGGTGATGCACCGCAGCTCTCGTCGAAGGAGACCCGGCCGGAAGCGCGGTATGTAGGCAATCTGGCGGGTGCTTTTGAGGACTCAAAACCCAACACGCCCGGGAGAGACCCCGTCTGGACACGCAGTGGATATGGGCTGCCCTAGGTCGATCTGATCGCCCCTAGGGCCTCGAGGTTCGCCGCCCTGCAATGAAGAAGAACGAACAAAGAACGAGAAGCATGATACAAGGGAGGGGGATAAAGATAGATGAACACTAAAAAGTAGTAGATTTGTTTGTTCAATTGTGTGTTGTTCAATCGGCCGTCACCTCTCATCTATTTATGAGGCGGCTGGACTTTCCGTACAATTAAAGGACTAAAAATTCTGTCCAAAACATAAAAGACCCTAACCTAACTCGGATAGGAATCTTTGGAAATTTTCCGGATCAACTCAGAGCCACCGAGTGGTTTTTTTTCGGTCTCACCAAGTGAACGTGGCCAACCTTCTGTAATCTTACCGAGTCAACTCGGTCTCACCGAGTCAAATCAACTCGGTCGGTCCAAAATGGCTCTGCAGCTTCTGTTTCTGACCTTGTTTTGCCTCCACAGGTTGCATACGACCTCATATTAAGACGGGTTTTATATCAAAATCAACCATTTCGAGGAGACACACAACTGTCATTTTGAAACTTTTTTCCATCAGAGGCCATATTAATTGAATTTAATACCATTATTTAAGCTGGTGTGTCAACATGAGCATCTCTGAACTTGTCATAACTTTTGCATCCGAGCTCCATTTTGGACCATCTTCATATCCATCTTGATCTTCTTGAAGAGAGACATCCGAGGGTGACTTCCAATTGTAAGTTTGAATTAGTCTTGATATAGCATAAGCCACTTTTAAGACCGTGCCACTTTTGAACATCAACAAAAGGATCAAAGAAGAACCCTTCCTGTGGTGTGAAAAGAGAAGGTAAGAACAGGACCATGTTATAAGCCTAGAGGAGATATAGATAGAGATAGAGATAAACACCCCCTGAGATTTGTTAGCAATTAGTAGAGTACAGAAGAGATATAATTTATTAATAGAAAAACATAATATTTATTCAATGCTTACCTTTTTCAATGGGCATGTTGAATTGAGTGCCCAAGATTAACGTACTCATCAAGTATTTCCGTACTTACGATCACTACTATATATATGAACCATCTACAGATGACATGTTATCGAACACCATAAACAACACATATACTCATCAAGGTAGTCGTGGCACAAACCATGATGCACTGGCAAGCTCTCTCGTGTCTCGCCCTCCACCTCTTCATCCTCGTCTCATCCAGCGCTTCCACTCTAGATGACACATGCAAGTCTGTTGCCGCAAGAAACAAGGGCATCTCCTACAACTACTGCATCATGTTCTTCCAGGCCAACAACAACAGCGCCGCCGCGGACAAGCGCGACCTTGTCGTCATCGCCACAAAGATCACCCGAGGAGAGGCCGCAAACACCCGTGAGCACATCGATGCCCTAATGGCCTCGAGGACGGACAAGAAGGTTAACGGGTGCCTCTCCGAGTGTCGCGTGCACTACACGATCACACTGAACTGGCTCGAAGCCGCGGTGAAGGGCACCGAGTCAGGTAATTTGTAGGACGCGAAGGTGACCCTCAGAGGAGTGATATTGGGCATCGACACCTGCGAGGAAGGGTTCCGCAAGCTAGGCATCAAGTCGCTTCTGGCCACCGAGGATGCCACGTTCACTGCGGGCTGCTCCATCACTCTCACTATAACGAGCATGTTGTAACTCGTTAGCCGTCGAGGATGCGTGAATCTGGCTAACAGTTCTATCTATACTAGTTGAGGATCATCTGGATCGATCAATACACTCTTCGAAGCTGCAATTTCAGACCAGTGAACTTTGCTAGTACGTTTGGATGGAATTTTGTTTTCTTATAGAATTATATTATTATTTTTGCGGGGCTTATAGTATTGATTTTCTGGTGAATTAAAGTACTCCCTCTGTACCTATTTAATTGGCGCACAATTTGCATACGATCATGGTGATCGATGAAATGAATGTCGCATGTAATGTTTAGGCTTATTTAGGAGATACAGAGCAGTATACTGAAGGCTATTCTCAGTGATCACTACATATGGAAGGATCATCATTTCTTGCACCATCGAATTTCGTCAGCACATATGAATCTTGAAGATCTCATATGCATTTGCTCTGGTGCCTCCATAAGTAGTAATAGAGTGCAGGGTTGATGAAAGAACATGCTTGAGTGAATTCGGCAATAGCAGATTTTGAAGTGCAGAGTGGGCAAAGCATGGCAGAGTAATGTAACTGGACCTTAATGCTGGTCTCAGAGGTGATGGTAGAAGGTCTCATCGACATTGTAAAAAAAGGCTATGTAGTCTTCGGAGTGATTCACCACTGCTGTTTTGATGATATAGGCAACTGTTTTCCCCATTTGATTGTGTGATTACAACAATTTATTTATGCCAGGATTCTAGACAGCTGTGTCATGGTAATTGTTTTTTTTTGGTGGAAATGATGATCAACATATCGAAGACCAAGTATTTGTGCTATCAGGAATGTTAAGGTGCGCGCTTACTGAAGATCAAGAGCGACATTGCAAGAAGAGTAAACAGTGTTTTCTGTTTTTTTGCATGTTGTAACTGTGGTGTCTGTTGAAAAACTTGCTTTGGGGGTATTTTTCTCCGTTTCAATAGAAAACATTGTATTTTGTTGTTGCAATAATTCCTACTCTAACTTGAGAGGAATCGTATTCTAATCTACTCTAGAATGGTATTTTTTAGTATTGTTATATGCAAAGTAATGAAGAAGTATTGAGGTAGTTCAATGCAATCTGTTTCTTCCTCCATTCCCTGCTACGTGCACTCCGTCTCAACGGACATGTCCGCGCTGCTAGCCGGTCACCAGGCTAGGGCGGAGCGGGAGGTGGGGATCCAGATTGGGATAACTCCCTGGTCGGTTCCTGCCGGTCGCGAAGGCCCAAGGGCGCCGATCTTCTTCCTGAAGATGTCGTTCGGGTCCGCCCTACCTCTTCTCACCTCACTGCTTCTCGGGTGAGAACCCTAACTGTGGCGGGTGGCGATGGCGGTCATGGAGTCATGTCCTTCTTGAAGGCGTCGTCATGAGAACTATGTGGTGGTGGGCACCGTTTGGGTTCATGGGCAGTTGTAGATGGCATGCCCCTTTCCTTCAGGGGGGGCATCTGTTTCGGGGGAAACCCTAGATCTGGGTCTCTCGGATCGAATGACGAAAGAGACTGTGGTGTCATTCTCCCTCCTGGGGGCATTGCTTTGGAGCAGAGGTTCACTAGAGGGGCCATCAAGTGGAGCGGTGTTACATCTATTGCATTGAAGATGGCGGGTCCCGGTGGCATGGAGCAGTGGGGTCTCAACATTGGACCCCGGTTTGATGGACGCACGCCGGCTGGTGGCGTTGGTTAGCATCGTGGTGACGTCGACGACAGATGGTCCTAGCAAGATCTACGCAAGGATCCCTCCTAAAGATGGGACGGCGGATCCTAGAGCGTGCGCATGCGGTGCGTGTTGTGGGACGTCTAGACCAGTTGGTTCTCTCAGCTTACTAGGAGGGCAACTTCTTGAGGCCACTGGATTAGATGGTATCCGTTGATGTGGCCAGGGTACATCTTTATGCTTGTAGGTGTAGCGACTTTGTTCGCCTCAAACTTTGCTTTGGGTTGATCTTTGTATTTATTTTGTTAGACTCTGATGAATAAATTAATAAAGATGGATGCATGCATCATTGTGATGCACAGGACGGGGGTAATCCTCCTTTTGAAAAAAATAAGGTTGATGGAAGTGCAAATTTCAAAACATGTACACTACTAGGGAAAACCCTAGTAGTAGCGCGGGTTGAAATCCTACCAGTAGCGCTGGGCCCAGCGCTACTGATAGGGGGCTACATCTATTGGGTAGTAGCGTTGGTTATTGCAGCGCTACTGCTAACCAACCTAGCAGTAGCATGGGACAAGCCGGCACTACTGCTACCCTACCTAGCAGTAGCATGGGTATAACCAGCGCTACTACTACAATTTCCTGTATTTTTATTTTCTTCTGCGTATTTGCGTTGTATTTTGCAGGTTTTATAAAGTAGTCTAATCATATGATTTTATGATCATGATTAGTTATTATATCATTCGGTGAAAGAAATGCGGAATAGATTAAGGGGATGGATCCAAAGTGACCAAGTTGGATTAGTAGGACGTCTGGAACTTGACGTCCTACAAATCCAACTTGGTCACTTTGGATTCATCCACTTGAATCTAATCTGCATTTTTGTATCCAATGATATAGTAACTCATCATGATCATAATAACAACTGATCATCATCATCATCATTATTATCATCATCATCATCATAATATATAACCCATCATGATCATCCTCATAGTCATAACAACTCCTGCATCATCATAACAACTCGTCATGATCATCATCTATGAGTCATACGGCAACTCATCATTCTAGCTAACACATTGTAGCACATAACTCATCATCATCATAATAACTAGTCATCATCATCATAGTCATAATCAACACTAGCTATTTGTTCTTACGACCTAGGACCTAGTCCTCTCTCCTAGGAAAAATAGCATAAAATAGGTAAACCGGTCCATCTCCAAAATGGAGAATGGAGATCCACATGTCGCCAACTTCTGCCTTGGGCACACGCATGTTGTCTCCAATCAGTTGCATGCGCACATTCGTTACTTTGCTCCATTCTTTGATATTGAGTCTTGCATCTTTCTAAGAAATAGAGTATGCACTATGGTAAGCCGTCGGCGGAAACGATCGTAAGCTTACCATATACATTTGAAGCTTCTGTTGAACAACACAATAATAAAATATATAGTTAGGAATGTTGTTTACTACCTCCGTCCTGGTTTATTGGTCCCCTTAGTATTTTGTGCCAAACTTTGACCATAGATTTAACTAAGAAAATAATAATGCATGTCACAAAAAATTATATCGTTGGACTCGTATTTAAACATAGTTTCTAGTGATAATATTTTTGTTTACATGCATTAACATTTTGTTAGTTAAATCTATAGTCAAAATTTAGCACAAAATGCGAAGGGGACCAATAAACCAGGACGGAGGTGGTACTTAAGAAGAATGTATGCAATGAAGTTACCATCATTAACAAAATCATACCAAGTTTTTCGCAATGAAGTTACCATCATGCAACTCATGTACTAGTGGCACGCATCCACTAAAATTTGCACCGATAAAGTGATTGGTCTTAAAGGACTCAACATCATCTATAAATGAGACAAGATAACCTTTCTCCTCAGAATTAGGCTCAGAGCTATAGTTGTAGTATATCCTGTCTACAGTCTTTCGAGTATTTCTTGAAGATAAGAAATAAGCTGACAATCTTATATTTACTAATTGGATGCACCATACGAGATTCCATGTTAACCACATCATTAGAATTATCTTAATCATCTAATTTAGTTAACAGGCTATCTCAACCATCCAATTTATGTTACATTAATTGTACCACAATTCACGGTCATAACACAAATTGGCACGTCATGGTGTTCCCATCTTGCATCCATGTAAAAAAGATAATTGTCTTTTTTGCGCATATAAAAAAGATAATTGGATCCTGCACATTAAAGAAAGGGATCTTTCCTAAAAAAAGGATCTTTCCTGCCACGTTGTTCCCATATCAGGGCTACTGAATCACGTACAGTAAAGTAAAATCATCCCTAGAAAAAGGAAAAAATTCTTCTCTAAACCACGACACAATACAAAGGAGATCTAAGAAAAAAGGATATCTCACGTTCCTCATGAAGGAAAAAAAAATCTCAGAATCACGTACGAGAAAATAAAGAGATCTCACGTCCCTCATAAATGAAAAGAGAAATCTCATATTCACGTACGTAACAGAAAGAGATATCATCCCTTGAAAATAAAAATCAGAATAATCTCGTGCGGTAAAACAAGAGATCTCATCATCGCTTGGAAAAATATTTGTGGCACTAGGAGTTTTAATAACTACATCCGTCCGATTAATACTAGGATAAATATAGAGCATTGGATCACAATGATATGTTCCAATTTGATTTTTCCATCACGCACGCGCCCGCGTATGCCCTCAGATATTGCCATCACCTACGCATCCTCCTCCTCCTATGACGTACACATCCCTTCTTCCTCATGTCAACGCAGCCATCACTACCAGATTGAATCTGTTGCCACCAATTGCCTCACCTCCCCATATCCCCGTAATCGTTGCTTCTTAAAAGTAGATTCCACCACTACTACGCGATTCAATCTGTGCGCCATCTGTTTCAATCTATGTTTTCATACCGTGAAGATAGAAAACCAAGCGGGTTCCCAATTTCCATCATATACTGTTGGCGTCATATCGTCAGACGGATTCGCGGAAGCCCACAACACCATAGCCCTGCCATGTACAAGGAGCAAGGTTCAGATCGGCATACATCAACTTGCACGGCAACATCCAACACGTACATGTATACATGCCATGGATGCATATTGCATGAGCATGATCGCTCAGGTTTGGCAACCTAGGAGGTACGTATGAGTACGTACACAGATGCTTTGTTTCAGTGGTAGCTCCCATAGATTTCTGATAGTTCCTCCTCCCTGCTTCTCATATTAATATTTCTGTATTTTTTTCTGTCCAGAAAAAAAGTGTAACAAGTTCTTAGTTCTCTACAATAGTTTCGTGAATTGGTGGGTTCTTGAAGGAAGGTGTCGGCCGGGGCATTGCCACCTTAAGGATTACAGCAGGTGCAACATGTCTAATTTTTGTAAGCATCAGAATACATACATTGTTTTTTGACAGTGTGGAAGAATACGTTGTTTATATTCTAATTTATTCCATTTGAAGTAACAAACTCTTCTTCATATGGTTTATTAGATGACGGTAAGCTAATAAATTATGGTACATAGAATTTGTATGTTTTCTTAATGTCTAAATGTGCTCCGCTCTAATTTACATGACAGACATAGCTGTTCACATTGCAGCTGGTATTTGAGAAATCGTCTTCGTGGCTTACTCACCCTCAAGGCTACTTATTATTTAAGAAGGAATAATGTTTCGTACCCGTGACAGGTAATAATGACGGCATGGAAAATAGATCTACCAATTACAAGAAAAATGGCACTATGCCAACACATGTACGGTATAAAGAAATGTTTTCTGATGTTCTAATATTCTTTCCTTCAATTTAGTTCCATCTTCGCTTTGACTACCTTTCTCACAATTTAAAAGTATGCCTTGCAAATGGACTTTAATATGATTATAGTTATCATTAGAATGTACTTTGTTACATCCTTTATGTTTGTTTTTCACCTGATAACCTAGCAAGGAGTTGTTTTTTACCAATTCTGTATGGAATAAATAATGTTGTACTCTATTTTCAGTTATTTAAGCTTCCACTTATTGAAGTGCATAGTTTGTTGAGATGATTGAATGTTTTAACGTTGTTTATTTGATATGGGGTACAAATCTATGATAATCTACATAGTATATCTAAGCCATCAATCTAGAAAAATAAAGGTTGTGTAAATAGAAACATATAGAGCTTAAGTACTTTAAATAGCGATCTTTGTTTTCGCAAGTGCAGTCTCAATAAAAACTTCCTCCCTTACTTGGAAATATTAAAAATATATTAGACATGGATTTTTTTATATCATATGTCAAACAGTTCTGAAAATATTAAATATTAGGATCCATTATGTAATAAGAGCTACATATGTATACCCTTACATGTAGTTAATTAAACTACTATTTGCACCTGAATCTTTTAAATAAGATTAGTTTGAGGAATGTTATGCCATAGGTGGGGATACATGAAATAATCTCATATAATCATGAAACCGCTCAACACAATTGTTATTTTTTCAGTATAAATTTTTGCACAAAACAAATGTTGTTGAGCGGTTTCCCTAAAGTCACCCTCAAAAGTTGCTAGCCTGTGCAGCTGCACGGGTTGATGACTAGTTATAAATAAACAAGTTTAGTAGTGATGAACACCTAATATTTTTAAATAAACAATATACATTACTTAACAAATTAGTTTGACAAACTCACATTTAGGCAAAACTGGAGGCATGTCCAAATCCACCCAAATGTCGATATTATTTTCAATATCATCATCTTCGGGACGAATATCAAATGTTATTTGCATATTCTCCTCAAATCCATAAGCCTTGCAGAGAGCTTCCCAATTAGAGCAACCGAAATAGGATTTATTAAGCGCATTGGACAGCTTAACCCGAAATGCCTAACCATGGTTAGTCCTTAGATGAGCACTCCTCGTCTCCATATTCTCAATGTCTTAGAAACCGAGCTTGTCTTACATGGCACGGGATGTACTAGTCGAATTGAAAAAATACAAAAATTACGCGTTGAAGCAAAGAAGCACAAGTGATGATGATTAATTACGACGTAATGCCACTGGTACCGTAGCGTGCTATACAAACGATTTTTAACCCCTTTCCGCAACGGAGTTTTAAACCGTCGCCTAGTGAGTGTGGGTGATAGGGGGTTCTTCCCACACAACCCAAAAACCGTCGGGGATAGGCGAGCGGGTACTGACGATCGCCATATAATAAACGTATGAGAAGTAGCGCCAGTCCCACACGTTACGTCTCGACGTTACGTTTCTGATTCGAGAGACATTCGAAACGATTATGCCGCTATAGTCGTATGAAAAAGGTGGATATCACAAACATTTAATCTACCAATGTGTTTGCGATAGGTACATTATCCCACACAGTTCAAAAATATAAAATATGTGCGGTGCCTCTACTATCGCCAACGTGTCCATTTTCATAACTGTGTGCGATAGGTATTTCTATCACACACGCACACATGTTTGAAACGTTTGTCGTATTACCATGAATCGCACATGTATACGAGACGAAACCATGTGTGCGTCCATCGGGCATCACAAACGTTTCACGTCAAAGAACCGTCTGTTCTCTATTTTTCATCGCACAAGCTGTTTTCTTTCTAACCGTGTGTACATTATTTTATTCGCTCCTGTTTAATTTTATTTTTGCCTGTAATTTATTATTCGAATTGGAAATTTTGAAATATAAAACGTGGAATTCAAGTTCTCACCACAATGGTTCAACAACCAATTCATAAATAAAATTCTAAGTACAATATGTTTAGTAATTACGGGATTAGGCAGCAATTAACTATGATGAACCACAATATTTACAGCGGTAAAGGTGAAGAGATAAGTGTAAATCATTTTGGCTGCCGACGGTGTTGAATAAGTGGAATGCCCATAATGTGCCCCCTGCATGCCATAGACACGAACAATTTTTGTCCAACCCCTTGTGACGATCGCCCGCCCATCCTTCATCGCCTTTAGGAAGACTTCAAGAGCATTATCATGGTAGTATGAATTATATACTTTAACCTTAGTTGCCTTCACTCTGGTCATGTAGTTTGCAAGGTAATCATTAGTAAATTGCTTCGGAAACCACTAAAAAGAAAAAACTTTCAGATACTCAGGTCTAATAGAGTAACTTGTTGTGGGCAGGGGGAAAAGGCAACACATTACTTACCATCCTAAAGTTCACTGTTGTCTTGGATAAAGTGTAAATAAAGAGCTTAATTCCGATCACCCATATCTTTCGCCTAACAATCTTTCTTAGTTTTCTCACTTGACGCTTGTTCATGAATATGTCATTGCCCCATATGCAAAAGGGATCGAAGCGTGGATCAGTACCGCTCATATATGTACCTACAAGCAACCAGTAAATGTTAGAAACTAAACTTAGATTGTACAAATGATGTAAAATACAACTACCTCCGTTCCTAAGTACAAGTATTTTTAGAGATTTCAATATGAACTACATACGAATGTATATAGACATAGTTTAGATTAGAATCTAGATTCACTCATTTTGCTCTGTATGTAGTCTATATTGGAATCTCTAAAAATACTTATATTTAGGAACAGATGGTGTATAAGACATGGGATGCAGCTAACCTCGACGGCAAACAACAACATCGCCCATTGTAGCCCTATGTAATTACATGGAAAGGCAATGTTAACTACAACAGGGTTAACATTCACCAAAAATAGCAAATGGTAATAAAACGGCAGCATCTGTAATGATATCTTCATTACGAAAGAGTAGCACGGTAGCGAAGGGACGGATTAAAAAATGGATAGAATTGTTTACTACAAAAGACAACCTAGTATAGCCATTGAAACTGGTACTAATAGAAATGAAATTGACAGAGTTAAACATCACAAGGCAGGTGCTGCTAGAGCAGAGAATGGCCCTGTTGTCTATAAAAAGGTAGGGAAAATAGATAAGATGGGTTAGGCATGTTTACTACAACATGCTTAATACATAAACCGTATAAAACATGGCCATTGCAACTGGTATTGGTAAGATTCAACTGGTCAGTTCATACTTGGTAAGTCCTGAGGGGTAGTTGCTGGGGCACTTCATATGGACAAGAGTCCGCCCCAAGTCGGCCGCAACGGAGGCGAGGTGTTCCTCCAGATCGAAGCATGGATCAGTGCCGCTGACAAGTGTACCTACAAGAAGCAAGTAAATGTTAGAAGCCAAACTGCAATTGCACAAATGATGTAAAATACTGTAAGACATGGAATGCAGCTAACCTCGACGGCAAACAACAGCATCGCCCGTTATGGCCCTGCGTAAGTACATAGAAAGGCATGTTAACTACAACAGGCTTAGCATCCACTAAAAAATAGGCAGCATCTCTAGTATATCTTCATTGCGGAGAGTAGCACTATAGCAAAGGGACAGATTAAAAAATGAATACAACTGTTAATTGCAACAGGCTTAACAACATTCTAAGTCATGTTTTGTAAGTTTGTAGCTGCTATTGGTGAAATTGACCTGGACAGTTCATACTTGAACATCACACAGTGTGCAGTACTGAAAATAACAAGGCACGTTTAACTGTAGGCAACCTACTATAGCCATTGAAACTGGTACTGATAAAAATGCAATTGTTAGAGTTAAACATCGCAAGGCAGGTGCTGCCAGAACAGAGAATGGCCTAGTTGTCTATAAAAAGGTAGGGAAATAGCTAAGACGTGTTAGGCATGTTTACTACAACATGCTTAATACATCAACCGTAGAAAACATAGGCATTGCAACTGGTATTGGTAAGATTGAACTGGTGAGTTCATACTTGGTAAGTCCTGAGAGGAAGTTGCTGGGGCACTTCATCTTGGCCAGGTCCCGCCCAAAGTCAGCGGCGACGGAGGCGAGGTGTTCCTCTTGGTCGAAGCGTGGATCAGTGCCGCTGACATGTGTAACTACAGGCAACCAGTAAATCTTAGAAGTTAAACTACAATTGCACAAATGATGTAAAATATTGTAAGACATGTGATGCAGCTAATCTCGACGGCAAACAACAGCATCACCCGTTATGGCCCTGCGTAAGTACATGGAAAGGCATGTTAACTACAACAGGGTTAGCATCCACCAAAAATAGCAAATGGGCAGCATCTCTAGTGATATCTTCATCGCGAAGAGTAGCACAGTAGCAAAGGGACAAATTAAAAAATGGATACAACTATTAATTACTAAAGGCTTAACAGTATCCTGAGTCATGTATTGTAAGTTTGTTACTGGTATTGGTGGAATTGAGCTGGACAGTTAATATTTGAATAGCGCATAGTGTGCAGTACTGAAATAAACAAGGCACGAACATGCTTAAATACATCAACCGTACAAAACATAGCCATTGCAAGTGGTGTTGGGAAGATTGAAATGGTCGGATCATACTTGGTAAGTCCTGGGGGGGGGGGGGTAGTCGCTGGGGCACTTCATCTGGGCCGGAGCCTGCACCAAGTCGGCGGCGGTGGAGGCGAGGTGTTCCTCCGGGTCAACATGCACAGCGGCCATCGCGCCATCGACCGCCATCAGCTCCTCCACCTCCACGTGATATGTGGTTTGGCTTGCGCCGCGATGCTCTGGAGGTAGGCACTACTAGGGAAAACCTTATACACAAAAGCATATCAGTAGCGCGGGCTAAAAGGAGGTGCTACTGCTATTTAGCAGTAGCGCGTGTATACAAAGAGCACTACTGTTATGTTCATAGCAGTAGCGCGGCGAGAATAAAACGCGCTACCACTATACATGCCACACCGTTGCCAACAGGCTGGGTATAGTAGTAGCGCCCCTGTGGGAACCGGGCTACTGCTAACTAGATAGGAGTAGCGCCGGTCCGTGGCCCGCGCTGCTGCTAAGCCGGCCTTATACCCCCCCCCCCGCCGCCCCGCCCGTCTCATCACTCTCCTGTCTCACTGTCACCGTCGCGGCCGTCCTTCTCCTGCCATTGCCGCCGCCATCGCCGCATTGCTGCCGGTGTCGCCGCCATCCTCCGGCCTCGGTAAGCCTCCTCCTTCTCCTCTTCCCCCTCCCTCCTCTAGCCGCCCCTCCTCCTCCTCCATCAACAGCCCCTCCTCCCTCCACAACCCCTCCTCCCTCCACAGCCCCTCCTCCCTCCCCCTCGTCCATCCACACAATTAGGGTTTAGTTGATAGCTTACCGTGTTTAGATTTAGTTGATATGTAACACTTTGATTTAGTATGCTTCTAGGGTTTAGTTGATAGCTTATAGTGTTTAGAGTGAATTAGTAAAAATTCAAATATAGTTAATAGATTTAGTTGATATGTAACACTTTGATTGTAGAATGTAGGTTTTTTGAATAGTATAGATAGGTAGAATTTAGGTGTAGAAGGTAGATATAATTTTTTAGTAATACAAAATTTTAGTAAAAAAATTATTAATATAAATTTTTAGGTATAGAACTTTTTGAATTATAGAAATGTATTGGAATGCTATATGACAAATTTTTAGGTATCAAGTTTAGTAATAGGAATTTCAGCAATCAAACTCTAAGTTATATTGTGAAATTAGGGCATTTTTCTATGGTTCAAGAAGTAGACAGTAAGTTATATTCAAATTGGATATTTACTTGATAGCTTATAGGGTTTCACTAAGTCCTATAATGAGGATAATAATGTTTTTGTTTATATTCTGTTTTTGTAGAAATCAAGGAGCCCTGCATCATCCCCGCCGTCGTCCCCGTCACTGACCCCCTCCGACCTCGAGGTGAGACCAGCCAAATCCCCATGTCGATGATGATCTAGATGTTTTGATAGATGTAGTAGAGTAGTAGATGAGTAGCTGTGACAACTTCCATGGAATAGAAAATTTCAATGTAGGTCTTTCAAATATGATGGAGATTTAGACATGTGATATGTAGTGTTGTGTACTACTAGTGCTTGCCCAAGTGGCCTATATTTGCAGGGAACACCTCATAGTGGCCTATGTTTTGCCAGAGTGTTGATTAGTTTCCATTCCGGCAAATTTCAGGCGCTCGATATATGTCCTTTTTTGCAAAGGTCATGCCGGATTTTTTCGTGAATTTTGGCATGACTTGTGCTAGAATATGTAGGAAATATCGGGTGGCCCGGATTTTCTAGAAAGATAATTAAACGACATTTCGGGTTGACTTTAAGTCTGTCGGGACTCCACCATATATGAGAGAAGAAGAATGCCGACTGTTGTCATGGGGGTCGTTCTTCCTCTTCTTTCTCATGATAGACCTTTTGGTAATGCACGGGAAGGAAGAGAAGAACGACCATCACCGACAGTTGCAAAAGTCAGAGAGGAATCACTGAGGGAGAGTCTCCACCATATATGAGAGGACGAAGAATCCCGACTGTTGTCGTGTGGGTAGCTTCTTCTTCATTCCAAGGTGCTAGACATTTTGGTGTAATGCACTTTGGAATGACAGGAGTAGTTACCATCACCGATGGTCGCAAATGTCAGAGAGGAAGAATCACGACTATTATCGTGGGTGTCGCTTCTCCTTCGTTCCCATGTGCTAGACATTTTGGTGTAATGCACTCGGGGACGAAGGGAGGAGCAACCATCACCGACGGTCGAATATATACACCACGTGAGCTGAGAGTTTTCAAGAAAAGTCTCAACAGACCGATAGTCAACCCGTGATGAATAATAATGATCTAATATAGTTTTTGTAGTACATATATTTAATTGTAGAAGTTTAATCTTTGAATTATGAACATAGGAATTGTCTGGCGAAGATGATAGGATCCCGGAGTGTGGCTGGTGTGGCGAGGACCGGGGTCTGTGCGACAGGCCTCACCTGGTAGACGGTCGGCGCTTCAGTATTAAGCTCGACGAGACCTTCACTGTTGAAATGGTATGGAACGACAAGTCTTTTTTCGTAATTAAGCATGACTTCTGCTTCTTCAACATGTAATTTCCGTCTTTTACAATTCGACTAGCTTATCCCATGCCATGCAAGACGCTATGTCTTGGAGCATCTGAATTTCGAAGATCATGAAAATATGGAGACAAAGATAGTTAATCTCAGGACCCATCATGATTATGCTTTTGCTGTAAAGCTATACAATTCGGAGAGCGTATCCCATTTTAGTTGCTCGAATTGGGAAGCACTGTGCAAGGCGTATGATTTTCAGGAGGGTATGTATGTCACGTTCGATCTTGGTGATCCTGAAGATGACATCGACAAAGAGAATATGGACATTTGGGTCCTTGTTGATACGCTTTCACTTCTACCTCTATGTGAGTTTCTCAAACATATTTATTAAGTAATTTATATTGTTTATTTCAAAATAGTTGACAACTTATTTCCATTGACAACTTATTTTCATTCTTCAAAAAATGTACAGAAGATGGTAGATAGAACCTACTACACTGATAGCGCTGAATTAACTTATGAGGAGAAAGATCATCTTATCTCATTTATTATTGATGTTGAAAATTACAATATCAATTATGAAACTCCTGCACATTATGGTCAATACATGCCACTAGTGCACATGTTGAACTATGGTAACATTCATGGAGATGGCAGAGTAAGATTTTTTACTATTACGACATCCGTGCATCTTTTGCATATATTCTTCTAAAGCTAAACTACATTGCTAACTACGACGTTATTATTATGTTTTTCAACAGAAAATCCCGAAGGATTGTGTGCCTGATCTGATGTTTCCAAAAGGTCACCTTGATTTTATTAGCCTACGGCCAAGTCTACCTAGGCTTCACCGCTGTTCATACCGGATTTGTAAAACCGATGAAGACATGACAATCAAAGAATGGAAAAAATGTATGGACAATCATAGGGAGCTACTTGGAAGCAACATTGTGCGAAGCACAAGAATTGGAGACAGGATAATCTCCATTCTCCATAATGGAGCGGAAGGCAGGATTACGGCTGCCATGTCCCTAATGTCATATGCTGGAAAACTAGCTCTCATGAACTCACTAGTCACCTCGTTGGCCATTTACCCAATGGGAGTACTGAGACTCCCGCCCAAAATAATTGAGCAGCTTGACAAAATTCGAAGACATGGGCTCTGGAAGAAAAAAACTGAAACAGGTGATAAGTCTAATTCTCTTGCTGCATGGGATATGGTCTGTCGTCCTAAAAAGAATGGTGGCTTGGGAGTTCTCAATCTCAAAATTCAAAATGATAAGATGCTGCTCATGTTGCTCCACAAATTCTATAATCAACTAGATATACCCTGGGTGAAACTTATTTGGGACACCTACTACTCTAACATGGTCCCACATGCTATGCCCTCGTGTGGTTCCTTCTGGTGGCGCGAGCTAGTGAAACTCATGCCAATCTATCGAGGTGTCACAAAAGTTCTGATCAATGATGGCAAGACAACCCTTTTCTGGAAGGATGACTGGAATCAACACATCCTAGAGGAAACCTTCCCCAGAGCGTTCTCTTACACCACCTTGGAAGATGCTTCAGTCAACACAATGCTCACAATATCCAACATAAGGGAAGCTTTTCAACTGCCTCTCTCCATACAGGCTCATGAAGAACTTCGAGCCCTCCAGCTTGATGTCAGCTCCACCACCCTCTCTGAGAACAAAGATGCTTGGATTTGCACTTGGGGGGCGCAGGTTTTCAAAACCACAGCTTATTACAAATTCCGCTTCAGAGATGTAGTTGCACATGAAGCATTTGGTTGGCTATGGAAGGCCAAAAGTGTCCCAAAAGTAAAGTTTTTTGGTGGTTCCTATTGGTGGATCGCCTCAACATGCGCAATATGTTGAAGAGAAGACACTATAACATAGGGACCAATTTTGATTGTCTACTCTGTGGTGACCATGTTGAAGAAACGGTTGAGCATCTCTTCTTCCATTGCAAATTCAGTGAACACTGCTGGCACGAACACAATATTAATTGGCCGGCGGATGGCAATCGCCTGGACATGATGACCCACTTGAAGACGAGACATCGCCAAAAAATGATCATGGATATATTCCTTGTGGCTGCTTGGAGTCTCTGGAAAGAAAGGAATAATAATTAGTTTCGGCAAGTGACGCCCTCCTTCTCTGCTTGGCGGACTAGATTCAAGACTGATTTCTCCAACATTGCTCATAGACTGCCAGAGCACAAAAAACATCTTGTTTCAAATTTTTTAGACTCTGTAACATTGCCTCACGCATAGGTAGTCTTGTAAGCTTAGCCCTTGTATAGGTCTCCCCCCCCCCACCCCCATGCTCTTTGTAAAGTTGACCAGCTTGATTTAAATACATACATGCAGTAGGAGCTTTTCCTACTGTCTAACCTTAAAAAAAAGGGCCTATCTTGTTTTATGCTATTTTACCTTAGAGAGGGTAGTAGGTCCTAGCTAATACTCATGATCATGTGCTAAGAACAATTAAGTAGGGTTGGTTAGATGACTATGATGATGATGAGTATGACTTATTAATATGATAATGATGATGAGTTATTAGATGACTACGATGATGATAAGTATGACTTGTTATTATGATAACGATGATGAGTTATTAGATGACTATGATGATGATGAGTATGACTTTTTATTATGATAACGATCATGAGTTATTATTAATGATGATGATGCTTAGTTGTTATATGAGCATGATGAGTTATTATATATATCAGTGGGTGAAAGAGACTACTGTATATATATAATAACTCATCATGATCATAAAATCATATGATGAGACTACTGTATAAAAGCAGTACTAATACAACGCCAATATGCTGCATAAAAAAATACAAGAAAAGTTAGCAGTAGCGCGGCTATATAGGTGCTGCTGCTATTAGAAGTAGCGCGTTTACTGAGGAACGCTAATACTAAGTAAACTTAGCAGTAGCGCGTGTCAGAGCGCGCTACTGCTAAAAGTTAGCTGTAGCACCTTATCAGTAGCACGCCCACCCGTGCTACTGATAGACATCTGACCCACGCTACTGCTAGGCTTTTCCCTAGTAGTGAGGGGCGGTCGGGATTTGGAGGCATGAGGATGTTTCGCAGGCGCCATTTAAGCAATCAGGCCGGGGCCGTGATAGAGATAGGTGGGTTACCTGACTGGATCGACGATGCTCGGGCAGAACGTAGATGTGGTTGCGGCAGCTATGGTTTGAGCTACCGGGAGGGGGGAGCGTGGGGGGAGATACTGCGAAAATTTGATGGGTGGGGATATGGTGGGAGGAATAAATTATGAAATCACGCGCCTAATAAAAATTTTGCTGCGAAACATGAAACTTGGACGGGGGAAACACACAACGCAGACGAAGCGCGTAAAATACTCGTGTGCGAGAAAATAGAAAATTGGCAGATCCCGTCTCCAAAAAAATGTACATGTGTAGTTGATTTTTTCGGTCAATGGTAGGCTTGCTTTATTAGGAAACATCGCACAGGTAACTGACTTATGGATCATTAAACAAAAAAACGCACACGGGTACGCCATAGAAACCATGTGTTTTGTGATATTCTAATAATTCTAATATCTATCAGCATCTCCAGCCGCACCTAATTTAAAAATCTCTTTCATTGTAGCAAGGTTATTCAATGTACATGAACGGGGCAAAGGTGACACTGGATGAACAATCATCGGTTTATGAAATGCAATCAAGTGTCAACCTGCCTCTCTCGCATAGCCAGAATTAATCCAATGCAACAAGAGAGAAGCTTGCTGCAATCCGCCGGCGCGGCTATTTAAGCCGGTGTGCGGCCAACTCGCACGGCGAGGTGGGACTAAAAACCAGCTGTGGCCAGCTCTAGTCTCCGGTGGCTTCCGGTGGCTGCGGGCGGGCGTTTAGGGAGGATTTAGGGCTGGGGTGCGGCTACAAAACTTCAGTGAACACATGCTAATCAACGCTCAAAGCCCTCAAAGGATGCGCTTACCGACATTGTACGTTAATAATAGATAGTACCAACTTAAAGTACTACTGGTAATTTGCTCTAAAACTAGTATGTATATAGTACTGGTAGATGCTCGTAATTAATTATACAAACTTATGGGCGGCACACTCATTAACTACTTCTCACATGCTGGCATCGGGGCATGCTGGCCAGATGCCGTCGTTCTCCTTCCCGGCCTTGTCGGTGGTAGCCCACCGTGTGATCTCCGCCGAGCTCTTCTCAGCATGGCGTGTGGCCTCTTTTTCTTGCGGCGGCGGGACTCTCTTTTCTTGGCTGCTTTCTGCCTTTTTCCGCTCCTTATGTGCGGCTTTTGCCGCCTCTAGATCCACCGCCCATTTGGCCATGGCAGCATCAAAGTCCGCCCATGAACTTGTGCGGCCGCGGGCGGCGATGAAGTCGGTGTGGCGGTTTGCCATCGCTTCCTTACCATGTGTGCGGTCGCAGGCGGTGAGGAACTCGGCGCGGCGGGATACCATCGCTTCCTTACCAGTTACTATGGGCCGCGGTGCCATGAACGGCGCTTGGAGAGAGCTCTGGGACGGAGTGGCCGGACAGCCATACAATGCGGTGGTTTTTAAGAGCTCAGCGACAAACGAGGAAGGAAATTTGGCTTCCCTTACAACCTTGCTCATTCATTATCGCACACGGTTCATCTCCGCCACCTCCGGAAACAGTGTGCGCTGAGCCTATTGTGTGTTGCGTTATGATTGGCCGGAACCCCAGCCACGCAGATCGCACGTGTGCACCATAGGATGCGCCGTGATCGAACGACAATCCATGTCCCTCTCATCACACCCATGCAGCTGTAGCTGGATTGGATTTATCTGTGCTAAATGCCTAGAAAATGCACATAATCCCCTAAATATGGTAAATGAGCCTGGAAATGTGACAAATTTGAACACGGTGAATTGCAGTGTGTATGTTCGTCGCACAAAAAAACTCAAGGACAAAGAACGAAAGAAATTTGGATTCCCATTCAATCTTGGTGATTTCCCCGTCGAAACCGCGAAACTTCCTCGGTGATGGTTCGATTTATGAAGGGCGTGCATGATGACATAAGCCAAACCTTCTCAATTTTTTACCAGGGCATGGTCAGGCCATACCATGGCACCATGCCAGGCATCATGTTTTTCAAGCATGTATTTAATTATTCTATAGTTGAAAAACCAATAAACGAACGTTTATTGTTGAATATTGCCACACATTTCCTTAAAATCTCTGCCCATTCCTTGTAAAAGGCATGAGAATTTACTAAATAGCAAGAGCATGGTTTTCCTAGACCGTTCCTGTGCACATTTTCATGCACCGATTGTTTGAATTTGAATTATGTGCATTAATGCCTAGAAAATGCACATAATCACCTAAATAAGGTAAATGAGCCCGAAAAAGTGCCAAATTTGAACACGGTGATTTGTAGAGTGTATGTTCATCATAAAAAAAACTCAAGGACAAAGACCGAAGGAAATTTGGATTCCCCTTCAATCTCGGTGATTTCCCCGTCGAAACCATGGAACTTCCTCGGTGATGGTTCGATTTATGAAGGGCGTGCATGACGACATAAGCCAAACCTTCTCAAATTTTTACAAGGGCATGGTGAGGCCATACCATGGCACCATGCCAGGCGTCGTATTGTTCAGGCATGTACTTCATTTTTCTATAGTTGAAATACCAATAAATGAACGTTTGTGGTTGACTATTGCCACACATTTCCTTGAAATCTCTGCCCAATCCTTGTAAAAGGCATGAGAATTTACTAAATAGCACGAGCATGGTTTTCCAGACCGTTCTTGTGCACCTTTTTATGAATCGATTGTTTGAATTTGAATTATGTGCATTAATGCCTAGAAAAGGCACATAATCACCTAAATATGGTAAATGAGCCCGAGAAAGTGCCAAATTTGAACACAGTGATTTGCAGGGTGTATGTTCATCATAGAAAAAAAACTCATGGACAAACTAGGAAGGAAATTTGGATTCCCCTTCAATCTCCGTGATTTCCTCCTTGAAACCATGAAACTTCCTCGATGATGGTTCGATTTATGGAGGGCATGCACGACGACATAAGCCAAACCTTCTCAATTTTTTAGCAGGGCACGGTGAGGCCATACCATGGCACCATGCCAGGCGTCTTGTTTTTCCAGCATGTATTTCATTTGTCTATAGTTGAAAAACCAATAAACGAGCATTTGTGGTTGACTATTGCCACACATTTCCTTGAAATCTCTGCCCATTCCTTGTAAAAGGCATGAGAATTTACTAAATAGCTTGAGCATGGTTTTTCTAGACCGTTCTTGTGCACATTTTCATGCCCCAATTGTTTGAATTTGAATTTTGCGCATTAATGCCTAGAGAATGCACATAATCACCTAAATATGGTAAATGAGCCCGAAAAAGTGCCAAATTTGAACACGATGATTTGCAGGGTGTATGTTCGTCATAGAAAAAAAATCAAGGACAAAGACCGAAGGAAATTTGGATTCCCCTTCAATCTCGGCGATTTCCCCCTTGAAACCATGGAACTTCCTCGGTGATGGTTCGATTAATGAAGGGCGTGCATGACGACATAAGCCAAACCTTCTCAATTTTTTACCAGGGCATGGTGAGGCCATACCATGGCAGCATGCCAGGCGTCGTGTTGTTCAAGCATGTACTTCATTTTTCTATAGTTGAAATACCAATAAATGAACGTTTGTGGTTGACTATTGCCACACATTTCCTTGAAATCTCTGCCAATTCCTTGTAAAAGACATGAGAATTTACTAAATAGCATGAGCATGGTTTCCAGACCGTTCTTGTGCACCTTTTCATGCACCGATTGTTTGAATTTGAATTATGTGTATTAATGCCTAGAAAAGGCACATAATCACCTAAATATGGTAAATGAGCCCGGAAAAGTGCCAAATTTGAACACGGTGATTTGCACGGTGTATGTTCATCGTAGAAAAAACACTCAAGGACAAACTAGGAAGGAAATTTGGATTCCCCTTCAATATCGGTGATTTCCCCCTTGAAACCATGAAACTTCCTCGGTGATGGTTCGATTCATGAAGGGCATGCACGACGACATAAGCCAAACCTTCTCAATTTTTTAGCAGGGCACGGTGAGGCCATACCATGGCACCATGCCAGGCGTCATGTTTTTCAAGCATGTATTTCATTTTTCTATAGTTGAAAAACCAATAAACGAGCATTTGTGGTTGACTATTGCCACACATTTCCTTGAAATCTCTGCCCATTCCTTGTAAAAGGCATGAGAATTTACTAACTAGCACGAGCATGGTTTTCCAGACCATTCTTGTGCACCTTTTCATGCACTGATTGTTTGAATTTGAATTATGTGCATTAATGCCTAGAAAATGCACATAATCCCCTAAATATGGTAAATGAACCCGGAAAAGTGCCAAATTTGAACACGGTGATTTCAGGGTGTATGTTCATTGTAGAAAAAAACTCATGGACAAACTTGGAAGGAAATTTGGTTTCCCCTTCAATCTCGGTGATTTCCCCCTCGAAACCATGAAACTTCCTCGGTGATGGTTTGATTTATGAAGGGCATGCATGACGACATAAGCCAAACCTTCTCAATTTTTTACTAGGGCACGGTGAGGCCATATCATGGCACCATGCCAGGCGTCATGTTTTTCAAGCATGTATTTCATTTTTCTATAGTTGAAAAACCAATAAACGACACGTTTGTGGTTGACTATTGCCACACATTTCCTTGAAATCTCTGCCCATTCCTTGTAAAAGGCATGAGAATTTACTAAATAGCACGATCATGGTTTTCCAGACCGTTCTTGTGCACCTTCTCATGCACCTATTGTTTGAATTTGAATTATGTGCATTAATGCCTAGAAAAGGCATATAATAACCTAAATATGGTAAACGAGCCCAAAAAATGCCAAATTTGAACACGTTGCATTGGAGGGGGTATGTCGATCATAGAAAAAAACTCAAGGACAAAGAATGAAGAACGTAGGAAATTTGGATTCCCCTTCAATCTCGGTGATTTACTATCACACATGATTCATCTCCGTCGCCTCTACGAACCGTGTGTGTTCACCCACACATGCAAAAAGAAAAAGAAAACCCTCGCCCTGGCCCCTGCCCACTTCGTCCCCACCCACTCGCCGCGGACTCCTCCGCAAGTCTGCACCTCATCAACTTCTATCGCGGCGGCCACCCTAAGCTCGACGGCTGTCGTCGGCGGGCGGAGGCCGCGCTCCAAACAGCATGGGATTTTGCCCCTACTGCTTGCTGCCGCCTATCTGCACCGACTTGCATCAACTTTCTAGACTCTGTTCGATTGGGGTTTTCTGCGGGATTGGGCCGGGGATTTTTCTCATGGGGAAGGTAATCAATTTAGCGAAATATTCACTCATCTCTTACCGTAGTCCGTTCATTGCTGTTAATCAACCGGCGGAAATCGCCATGGATTCATTTTTCTTCAAGCTGATTCGAGGGTTTTCATTTCAAGTGTCCACAGTGCGAGCACAAATCGGGCAAGTGTGGTCATGGCCAGTCGGAAACGAAGTTCTATCTCACCATTCCGGATGACTTCAGGGAGCGCTCGGTATGTTCAATCTCCCCCTACCATGGTCGGCATGGCTTTAATTTGTGAACATATACCGTCTATTGCTACATTTGGATAAAAGGTACGGTGCCACATGCAGCCTAGACGTCGAAGCCGATTTTTCCCTATATTAGGCAAATTAATGATGTATTGCCCATTCAATTACTCTCATATTTGCATCAAATCTTTGTTACATTATCTATTTTTAATTATATATTTTTGTATTATGCTTTCAGCTATATATTGTTCTGTTCTCTCAGTTACTCCCATATTTGCATCTTGCTCTATTATTTCAATATATCTAATTTATGATCTTAATTTTCATTTCAACCAGTACATCCCTTGCTTTGCAAGAACACGAGTAGAAGGAAATCTTGGGCTTTACTTTGTTGATGACTCCATGGATGTCATATTGACAACGCAACATGGATTTACAATGATAGTTAGCGTAAAACTTGATAAAGATTGTCACTTCTATTTTGATGCGGACCTTTGGAGAAAAATTTCTAAGTTTTATGAACTGAAAGTTGGCAATAAAATTCTAGTGCGTGCACCACAGCCTGGTCTAATTAACATGGATGTTTACTTCCGCAATGTCATCAGCCAGTGAAAGTCTGAATGAGGTTAGTGTTCTTTCAACTTTCTCCATGCTGGCATATTACTTAGCAAAATCGGGGTATTTGTTCTGACTAACTCATCACTATTTAAGCAACCAATTGTGATTTCATTTTCTGACTCCGTTCCTAGGCAGTAACAAATTCTATTTACCAATTTATGCGTGCTATATATTCTGCTGCCATATTCTGAATAAATAATATCTTTCCACCTTTTAAGCAGAATATGTTGGATGCATAGTTAACGATCTGTATGTTACTCAGCGTATCAAATTTCACTGGAAAGACTTGAAGCATGTCATAAAAATTGTTGATAATTTGACAGAGATAGCACAGCGTATGAACGCTGGATTTTGGATGGGATTAATTCTGCCAATGGTGCACACATTGAACAAGACCAATTGTGTGCATAAAATGCTAGTACAAAGTCTTACTTTTATGTTGATGTTCATAAACTAGATATATCTTCAATGATATGTTACAATTTGTTTTTATTATACATTTCAAAAGAAATTGCCCGCTGCAGCTGTTCCTGAATCGATTTCCAGCGTGGTCAAATTACACTTGTGCCTGCTAATATCGCCAAAGATATTGCAAAGTACTGCATTTCCCGCAGAAACAGAACCATTCAAATTAACAAGTTCTCGCTTGTCATGGCAATGCATCCTCATTGGAAAATTGGAGACACTGTTCTACTCATGCTCTACCAAGGCACAGGAGGGTTCTTCCTTTTCATTGACGAGATGCCGAGTCACCGTGATCAAGCTGCTTCCAGCGGATAGTTGTGGTTGTTGGCCCTCAGCCTCTTAAAATGTGCTAGTTCTTACTATGTTAAGTATGTAGATATGGACCATATGATTGTCAAAACCGTGTTACCAAGGTCCACCTTTTGTCAAATAGTGTCACCACTATATATATGTTACTCAAATGCTGTTAGCCAAGTTCTTAAATTTTCATGGAAAATATTAGTATCGTACACAGTTCATTCAGTTTAAGCGTGTGCCCGGTAGAGTAGAGGATGTCCATGTTTTCGACGTGGCGATCAGCACCAATGTCCACAAGGCATTTGCATATTAATTGTCCATATTGCAAATTCAGATAATATACAGACAGGCCAGCCCATACAATTGACATATTTGACATGCATGAAGAAATCAACTGAGCACACACACACACACACACATATATCACTAATTTACAAGAATATAACAAACTGCGCGCGCACAAAAAGCTACTCTGTGCACCTGACGCTGACACAGCACGCACAGCAGCCATCGTCCATCAGCGTGTCATTCATGGGCTTAGTGGGAGCGGAAGCCGCCAAGTCGATGACCTACACACCTTGATCGATCGAGGCTGGGGCAGACTCGACATTGGGAATCGCCGGTACTACCTCGTTCCCAGCGCTCACCAGGGCTACCGCGACCATTGGGTCTGCACCGGCGACGTCTGGCGAGACGACGTTGGCTCTCACCACAGTTGCCGTGACGGTCCCCAGGCATGCCCCGGTGACGTCCGGCGCTGCGCCCTCCTCCATCTTGGACATAAGCCTGCGCCTCGTGCGGCGGCCGCCACTGCCGCAGTTGTCCTTGCGTCGTCACGGTTCCTCCTTCGCCGCCCGCACCATCCGTTGCACTCTGCGCCGAGCCAGCAGTATCGTCCGCTGGCAATCCCTCTCCGCTTTTAGGACAACCCTGGCTAACCTGGCGGCATGGCCTCGACTTTGCTCGTACTGCACTTGATATTTCTGCACTCGCTGGCACTCGGCACTTCGCTCGTACTGCGTTTCCTGCTTCCTCTGCCATCATCAGGAGAGGCGGCGGCATGGCCTCGACCGCCAAGCCGACCATCGTGCCTTCAGCCTCGATTCCGCCGTCGCGCCACTCCATCCCATCGTCAGCCGTTGGGGGTATGCCGGTATGTGTGGGTAACTAGCTATCAACTGGATCAGTAGCGAGTCGCCGCCGCCGGCCATTGCTATGGTTATTTATAGCTAGCAGCTGGCTAGGGGATTGGGGATTTTACAATTCACCCATGTGAAGCGCAGGAAGACTAAGTGGAGCACACAACCCGACAACCGTATGCGGTGTCACGTGTTACCATAAGGAAACGTAGGTGTAACTTACGTATCATCGCACACGCATACTCGTACACGCATAGTGTGCGATACTTCTAGCCATCGCAAGCAACTAGTTTACAGTTTTCAATGTTTTTTGTACACACAGAATCGCACACGAATTAACTCTAGTAACCGTCTATGTTATATATTCTCATCGCAAACAGTTCTTCCGAGTGTGCTGTTTGCCGTGTATCACAGACATCTTGTTACACGGATCATTTGTGTTCTTTTGGCTCATCGCAAACGGTTCATCTATGTGAACTGTATGCCGCATATCACACACATCTTGTTAAGTTGAACCGTTTCTGTTGTCTTCCCTAATCGAAAACAGTTCGTCCGAGTAAACCGTATGCCTTATATCGCACACACCTTGATCTGCCTAACTGTTTCTGTTGCATTCCCTAAGAGCAAACAGTTCATCCGAGCGAACTGTATGCCCCATATCCCACACACCTTTATATAGCAGCCCGTTTCTGGTGTTCTGCCTCATCGCAAACAGTTCTTATGGATTAACCGTATGTCACTCATCGCACACACAAATGTAATATGAACCGTGTTTGATGTATCCGCCATCGCAAACGTTTTGCATCTTTTTTGATGGTTTTTTACATCGCCGTTTGCGATTAATGCATCGCACACAGTTTCGTCGAAGGGTCACTGATTGTAGTGTCGCGTTAGCAGCATCCTGCAGTAGTGTGCTTGTCATTGCGTACCGTACAAACGTCGAAGGTCTCTTCCAGCTTCACGGTGAAAAACCTACCATTTTGAAGGTGAGGCTCCCTGTCGCACAAACCCCGGTCATCGCAGCAGTAGTCGCACTCCGGGATCCTATCATCGTCAGAAATTTTCTGTGTTCAAAATTCAAATATTATAAATCGACGACAATTACCAGGAACTCACGACAATAGATCATTATTATTCATCACGGGTTGACTTTCGGTCTGTCAAGTCTTCCTTCAAAACTCTCATCTCACGTGTTGTATATGGTGGGCACTCCTTCTCTGATATATCCGACTGTCGGTGATGGTCGCTCCTCCCTTCATCCCCGACTGCATTACACCAAAATGTCTAGCACACGGGAACGAAGGAGAAGCGACCCCCATGCCAACGGTCCGGATTCTTCCTCTCTGACATTTGCGACTGTCGGTGATGGTAGCTCCTACTTTCATTCGAAAGTGCATTACACCAAAATGTCTAGCACCTTCGAATAAAGAAGGAGCTTCCCCCACGACAACAGTCGGGATTCTTCGCCCTCTCTCATATATGGTCGACACTCCCTCACTGATTTTTTGACCATTGGTGATGGTCGCTACTCCTCCTTCCCCTAGTGCATAACAAATGTCTAGCACAAGGAGAAGAAGGAGAAGCGACCCCCACGACAATAGTCGGCATTCTTCTTCTCTCATATATAGTGGACACTTTCCCTCACTGATTTTTTGACTGTCATGTATGAAGCCCCGACAGACTTAAAGTCAACCCAAAATGTCGTTTAATTCTCTTTCTAGCAAATCCAAGGCACTCGATATTTCTTACATTCTAGCACAAGTCATGCTAAAATTCATGGAAAAATCCGGCATGACCTTTGCTAAAATAGGACATATCAAGCACCTGAAATTTGCCGGAACAGAAATGAATCAACACTCTGTCAAAACATAGGCCATTCGAATTTTCCCTGCAATACAAAGATGTCCCTACACATAGAGAGATGTTTAAACTTGAAAATCTAGACGAATCAATTATCATTTAAAAAAACCTGCTTCACATTGTCACAACTACTCATCTACCACTACTACATCTATAAAAACATCTATAAAAGCTAGACCATGTTTACTCACTATAGACGATGATTGCCGACCAGGCACGGGTGTCGTCGGTGATCTTTTGGGCGTCGTCGACCGGCTCGTCAGTGATCTACCCTGTGCCACACATGAGCATTCACATATGAGCATTTAAACTTGGTGCTCATTCACAATGGTTCAATATAGAAACTAGGTCTCTCTCTCTCTCTCTCTCTAAATTTGGCAATGTGAGATTGACATAACTAAATTCCCTAGTTCTACTCTATTCAACACTTACTAAACCTTTCTATTACTATAATTGTTATACCTAAATTTTCTTACTACAAACTTCTATTACTAAATGTGATACCTAAAAATTTCTCATATAGCATTCCAACACATTTCTATATTGAAAATTTTCTACACATCAAAATTTCTATTACTAACTAATTTTTAACTAGGGTATTTAACTAATTAAGTAATCTAGAAACTATAAAGTATTAAGTTAACTAATAACCCACAAGTATATGGGATCGCATTAGTTTTTGAGGGTAGAGTATTCAACCCAAATTTATTGATTCGACACAAGGGGAGCCAAAGAATATTCACGAGTATTAGCAGTTGAGTTGTCAATTCAACCACACCTGAAAGACTTAATATCTGCAGCAAAGTATTTAGTAGCAAAGTAGTATGATAGTAACAGTAACAGTGGTAACAGTAGCAATGGCAATTTTGTAGTGATTGTAATAGTAGCAGCAATAAAAGTAACTTAGCAAAGATCAATATGTGAAAAGCTCGTAGGCATTGGATCAGCGATGGATAGTTGTGTTGGATAATATTCATCATGTAGCATCCATAACCTAGGGTGACACAGAACTAGCTCCAATTTATCAATGTAATGTAGGCATGTATTCCGTATATAGTCATACGTACTTATGGAAAAGAACTTGCATGACATCTTTTGTCCTACCCTCCCGTGGCAGCGGGGTCTATAAGGAAACTAAGCGATATTAAGGCCTCCTTTTAATAGAGAACCAGAACAAAGCATTAGCACTTGGTGAATACATGAACTCCTCAAACTACGGTAATCACCGGAAAGAATCCCAATTATTCTCACCTTGGGGTATGCGGATCATAACTCATAATAGGTGCATGTAACTTGCAAGATAGGATCAAGAACATATATATATATTCATGAAAACATAATAGGTTCAGATCTGAAATCATGGCACTCGGGCCCTAGTGACAAGCATTAAGCATAGCAAAGTCATAGCAACATCAATCTCAGAACATAGTGGATACTAGGGATCAAGCCCTAACAAAACTAACTCGATTACATGATAAATTTCATCCAACCCATGACCGTCTAGCGAGCCTACGAAGAAATTACACACTCCCAGTGGTGAGCATCATGAAATTGGTGATGAAGGGAGGTTGATGATGATGATGGCGTCGATTGCCCCTCTCCAGAGCCCCAAACAGACTCCAGACCAACCCTCCCGATGAAGAACAGGAGGTGACGGCGGCTCCGTATCGTAAAACATGATGAATCCTTCTCTCTGACTTTTTTCTCCATGAATAGGTATATATGGAGTTGGAGTTAGGGCTCCCGGAGGTGCAGGGGGCCCACAAGCTCGCTAGGCGCACCTTGGGGGAGGGGGTGGGCACGCCCCCTGAGCTTGTGGCTCCTGGGTGGCCCCCCTCTGGTATATTCCACAAAAATTCTCCGTAAATTTTTAGGTCAATCCGAGAACTTTGATTTCTGCACAAAAACAACACCATGGCAATTCTGCTGAAAACAGCGTCAGTCCGGATTAGTTTCATTCAAATCATGCAAATTAGAGTCCAAAACAAGGGCAAAAGAGTTTGGAAAAGTAGATACGATGGAGACGTATCAACTCCCCAAAGCTTAACCCATTGCTTGTCCTCAAGCAATTCAGTTGACAAACTGAAAGTGACAAAGAAAAACTTTAAAAACTCTGTTTGATCTTGTTGTTGCAAATATGTCTAACCGATGTTTAGGTTTTCAGCAAAGATTATTAACTAACCATATTCACAATAACACTTAGGTCTCACATTTACTCATATCAATAACATAACTGACTAACGAGCAATAATAAGATATCTCAGATGACAACACTTTTTTCAAAACAATCATGATACAACATGATATAATGGTATCTCACTAGCCCTTTCTGAGACAGCAAAAGATAAATGCAGAGCACCTCTGAAGTTCAAGCACTGACTAGACATTGTAATTCATGGCAAAAGAGATCAAGTCACACTCATACTCAACATTGATTAAAAACAAAGCATATAAATGACAATAGTGCTCTCCAACTGGTGCTTTAATTAATAAGAAGATGATGACTCAACAATAAGAGTAAATAGATAGGCCCTTCGCAGAGGGAAGCAGGGATTTGCAGAGGTGCCAGAGCTCGAAGCTTTTAAAGTAGAGATGAATATAATTTTGAGAAGGTACGCTTTCATTGTCAACATAACAATCGAGAGATCTCACTATCTTCCATGCTAGACACATTATAGCCAGTTCCCAAACAGAATGGTAAAGTTTTTACTCCCCCTCCACCAACAAACACAAGCCATGGCTAGCCGAATCCACGAGTGCCTACCATACCAACAACAATCCAGGGGAGTTTTGTTTCATTATTATATTTTGATTTGATTTTGATCATAGGACTGGGCATCCCAATTACCAGCCACTTTCTCGTGAGTGACAAGTGAATAAACACTCATCGTGAGAATAACCCACCGAGCATGGAAGATACCGACAGCCCACTGTCGCTACATGAGTGATTCGGGCATTTAAAACAGATTATTATTTGAAGGTTTAGAGTTTGGCACATGCAAATTTACTTGGAACGGCAGGTACGTACCGCATATAGGAAGGTATAGTGGACTCATATGGAACAACTTTGGGTTTAAGGCAGTGGATGCACAAGCAGTATACCCGCTTAGTACAAGTGAAGGCTAGCAAATAGATTGAGGAGCGACAAACTAGAGAGCAACAACGGTCATGAACATGCATTGAGATTAATAAACATCGGGTACAAGCATGAGTAGGATATAAATCACCATGAACATAAATATCGTGGAGGCTATCTTGGTTTTGATTCAACTACATGCGTGAACATGTGCCAAGTCAAGCCACTCGAATCATTCAGAGGAGTATACCATACTATCATACTACATCATAACCATTTTAAAATGCATGATGGCACACAAGACAAACCATTATTTTCTCCTAGATAATTAAGCATGGCATGAGTAACTATGATCTCTAGTTGTCATTGCAAACATGTTCATTCATAATAGGCTGAATCAAGAACGACGAGCTAATCATATTTACAAAAACAAAATAGGTTGAGTTCATACCAGCTTTTCTTCATCTCAATCATTTCATCAAATTTCTTCATTATTGCCTTTCTCTTGCACAAACGAATGATATGAATAATAATAAGAGTGCATGTGTCGTGGACTAAGCTGGAATCTGCAAACATTTATTCAACGGAGAAGACAAGGTAATATAGGCTCTTCGTTAGATCAACAATAATGCATATGAGAGCCACTCAACATTTTCATTGTGGTCTTCTCCTTCTGACCCAAAGAAAAGAAGAGAGAAGAATTTCAAAAAACACACTGAAATATTTTTGGAGTGTTTGTTTTTCTGAAGGAAGCAAATTAACGGAAGGAAAACAAAACGAGAAAAGCTATTTACACGGGAAAGCTCCCAACAAGCATAAGAAGAACAAGAAATCTTTTTGGGTTTTCTTTTAATACTACAACTAAGAAAGAAAAAACTAAAAAGAAGCGAGAAATATCTTTGGTTTTTCGTAAAATTTTTAAACACACTAGAAGAAAGCAAAATAAAACAAACATAGATTGTACAATGAAAAAGGATGAACAACGACAACTCGAATGAATGTGTGATGCATGACTGTCATGCCGGTGAGAAATACGTATACCCCTAAGCTTAGGCTTTTGGCCTAAGTTGGTCTATGGCCATGACTCGAAGTAGCCCTCTCCTAGATACTGCTGAGGGTCCTGAGGGTTCCACTGGTTGGCGAGATCCTGTGGCTCCCACTGATAGACAGGCTCCTGATACGGATCAGGCACTGGTGCTGGCTCAGGTGCTGGGGGTTGTGTCAGACTCCAGTACGCATAGATGTCCTCGGGCATAATAATGTACCTTCTTGAATAAAGATAGAACAAGGTAGGAGCAGGCAAGGTTATAATCTCACGAGTACCCTGACTAAATACTAAGTTATAAAGGAGTTGCTTATGCTTATCTTTGTTAATAAAATGATGTGATACCATGCTAGCATAGTCTAAAAATTTAGTGGGCATCAGCATCTCTTCCACCTCATCATGTCTAATAGGTATCTCAAAATGTTTAGCGAGGCGGGAGGCATAAATACCACCAAAAATAATGCCCTTCGAACGGTTTGTGTGTAACCGTCGAGCAACCATACCACCCAGACTAAAAGTTCTATCATCCTATAAATCATGGCAAAAATAGCAAGGTCTGGTGCACTGAAATATCCACTCTCCCAACGACCAATCAAACATCTCCCGGCAAATAATGAATAATAGCGCAAAACGGCAAAAATGCAAGCTAGCCACTCTCGTTCCTGACACCCCTCTCTCCTCTCCCACAGTAGTTTCAAAAATGAAATCCTCCATGTCTCTAGGACGTGGCTCACTGACGCTGCCCTCATAAGGTATTTTTCAAACATTGCAAAAATCATATAATGTCATTTCCTTAGGCACATCATACAAATTAAATTTTACCATGAAAAGTGAAAGTTTTTCACGAAGGTATTAGTGAGTAGGAGATATTGATCACACTTATCTTCGAGGAAGGGGATGATGCCGGCATTGTTTGCCAAGTAATAGAAATGCTCATAAATTCTCCCCTCCTTCAAAAATGTGTCGCTCGGCCACTCACACTGCTGAACCTCCGCCGCACGCGGAAGATGGTACTTCGGCTTTTTCATTGGAGTTTCCTTCGAATCTCGGCTAGATGAGCCCCTTAACCACCTCCTCATGGTTCTCTTTTTTTTCTCTGAAAATTTTCTGAAAATGTTAGTGACTAATAATAAAAGTGAATAAAATTCAACAAAATCGATAGCAACTACTCCTACAAATGTCTAGAGGCCATATCATGCAACAAAAATACTTTGGACCATATAAATTTGACATGCAAGCTCAAGAATATGGTCACCACAGCAGCAAAAAATTGCAATATATAAAACACTAGAGCAAAAACTAATTGGACCAACGGAGGAGTCACATACCGATGAACAATCCCCCAAAACAGTTTCGGAAACGGAGTTCCGAGCAAAGAGATAAAAAATGGCAGCAAGATGAGCAAGAACACGGGTTTGAGCAATGGAGTGATTTTTCTGGAGGGAGAAGAAGTGCATGGGTGGCAGCAATAAGTGAAGGGGCCTACATGGGCACCACAAGCTTGCTAGGCGCGCCCAGGGGGGTGGGCACTGATGTCTGCTAGAACTACGTCGGTATTTCCCCAAAGAGGAAGGGATGATGCAGCACAGCGACGGTAGGTATTTCCCTCAGTGATGAGACCAAGGTTATCGAACCAGTAGGAGAACCACGCAACGCTATGTGAACGGCACCTGCACACAAATAACAAATACTCGCAACTCGACGTATTAAAGGGGTTGTCAATCCCTTTCGGGCAACGACGCCAGAAATGGCTAATGGACGGGAGGAAGTTGTAATAGATTGAATAAATAGATCTCGAATAAATGCAAAATAAAATAAAGTGCAGCAAGGTATTTTTGGGTTTTTGGAAATATAGATCTGAAAACAAAAGCAAATAAAAATAGATCGTAAAGGCAAATATATTAAAGAAGAGACCCGGGGGCCGTAGGTTTCACTAGTGGCTTCTCTCGAGAAAAATAGCAAACGGTGGGAAAACAATTATTGTTGGGCAATTGATAGAACTTAAAATACTCATGACGATATCCAGGCAATGATCATTATATAGGCATCACGTCCAAGATTAGTAGACCGACTCCTGCCTGCATCTTCTACTATTACTCCACACATCAACCGTTATCCAGCATGCATCTAGTGTATTAAGTTCATGAAAAAACAGAGTAATGCAATAAGAACAATGACATGATGTAGAAAATATCTATTTATGTTGAAATAGACCCCATCTTGTTATCCTTAATAGCAACGATACATACGTGCCGTTTCCCTTTCTGTCACTGGGATCAAGCACCGAAGATCGAACCCATTAAAAAGCACCTCTTCCCATTGCAAGATAAATAGATCAAGTTGGCCAAACAAAACCCAAATATCGGAGAAGAAATACGAGGCTATAAGCAATCATGCATATAAGAGATCAAAGAAGACTCAAATAACTTTCGTGGATAAAAACTCAAAGTTCATCGGATCCCAACAAACACACCGCAAAAAGAGTTACATCATATGGATCTCCAAGAGACCATTGTATTGAGAATCAAACGAGAGAGAGAAAGCCATCTAGCTACTAACTACGGACCCGAAGGTCTACAAAGAACTACTCACACATCATCGGAGAGGCACCAATGGACATGATGAACCCCTCCGAGATGGTGTCTAGATTGGATCTGGTGTTTCTGGAACTTGCGGTGGCTGGAATTGATTTTCGCCGACTCCCCTAGGGTTTCTGGAATATTGGGGTATTTATAGAGCAAAGAGGCGGTGTGGGAGACCACCGAGGTGGGCACAACCCACCTGGGCGAGCCTGGGCCTCCAGGCACACCCTGGTGGGTTGTGCTCTCCTCGGAGCACCCCCCAGGTGCTTCTCCGGCCCACTGGATGTCTTCTGGTCCAAAAAAATCCACAAAAAGTTTCGCTGCGTTTGGACTCCGTTTGGTATTGATTTCCTGCGATGTAAAAAACATGCAGAAAACAGCAACTGACACTAGGCACTATGTCAATAGGTTAGTACCAAAAAATGATATAAAATGACTATAAAATGATTGTAAAACATCCAAGAATGATAATATAACAGCATGGAACAATAAAAAATTATAGTTACATTGGAGACATATCAGACACGCCCTATGGGCTTGTGGCTCATGGGTGCACCCCCTGGGGTGTGTTCAGTGCTAATATTTTTCAAATATTATAGAAAAAATCATGTAAAATTTCCAGGGCATTTGGAGAACTTTTATTTTCTGATCATTTTTTATTGCACGGATAATTCAAAAAACAACAAAATAATAGCATTTCTAATTTATTACCTCTACATAACAGAAGGTAAAAGGTGGGTACAGAAGGTTGTGTGTACTAAATTCATCGACCACATTCCCGTAAAAAAGAATCCATTAATAAGGTTGATCAAGTCTTATTAACAAACTTCTTCCGAATGACATAAAACCGGAGAATCTTTGTATAATACTAAGTTACCTCAACGGGGATATGCATGTCCCAAACAATAAGAATTTTATATTTCTTTTTGACAGTAGGAATATGGAATTCAAAACCTCCAATAGTGATTGTTGAAATTTTTCCAATAGAGTTGGTACTATTCACTTGAGGTGGTTTCTTCGGAAAGTGTACCGTATGCTCATTACCATTAACGTGAAAAGTGACATTGCCTTTATTGCAATCAATAACAGCTCCTGCAGTATTCAAAACAGGTCTACCAAGGATGATCGACATAATGTCGTCCTCGGGTATATCAAGAATAACAAAGTCCGTTAGGATAGTAACATTTGCAACTACGATGGGCACACCCTCACAAATACCGATCGGTATAGAAGTTGATTTATCTTCCATTTGCAAAGAAATTTTAGTAGGTGTCAACTTATTCAAATCAAGTCTTCGATACAAGGAGAAAGGCATAACACTAACACCGGCTCCTAGATCACATAAAGCAGTTTTAACATAGTTTCTTTTAATGGAGCATGGTATAGTTGGTATTTCAGGATCTCCTAGTTTCTTTGGTATTCCACCCTTAAAAGTATAATTAGCAAGCATGGTGGAAATTTCAACTTCATGTACCTTTCTTTTATTTGTAACAATATCTTTCGTATACTTAGCATAAGGAGACATTTCCAGAATATCAGTCAAATGCAAACGCAAAAAGACAGGTCTAAGCATTTCAACAAAGCCCTCAAATTCTTCATCATCTTTATTCTTTGAAGCTTTAGGAGGAAAGGGCATCGGTTTCTGAACCCATGGTTCTCTTTCTTTACCATGATTCCTAGCAATGAAGTCTCTCTTATCATATCTTTTATTCTTAGGTTGTGGGTTATCAAGATCAACAGCAGGTTCTATTTCCACATCAATATCATTACTAGGTTGAGCATCAACATGACCATCATCATTATCACTATTATTAGGTTCATGTTCATCACCAGGTTGTGTTTCAGCATCAGAGATAGAAATATCATTTGGATTCTCAGGTGTGTCTATAGTAGGTTCAGTAGAAGCATGCAAAGTCCTATCATCTTTCTTTTTATTTTTTACTTTTAGATGGACTAGGTTCATTAGTATTAATTCTTTGAGAATCTTGTTCAATTCTCTTAGAGTGGCCTTCAGGATACAAGGGTTCCTAAGTCATTTTACCACCTCTAGTCACAACTCTAACAGCATGATCATTCTTCTTATTACTCATCTCTTTAACATAGTTCAAAAAATCTTCCGATTCAGCGATTTATCATCCGATTTATCGCTACTCTTGGACTGACTAATAAGATTATGCCTTATCTTCACCATTTATCTCTTGGGCCGATTTATTGCTATGACAAGCGATTTATCGGGAACCTACCGAAAAATCAGACCTATTCATTCCACTATGTTTGCAAAAACTATGTTTATTTGCGTTTTGTGGACCTTGTTACGCAATATGTACTATTGTCCTATTTTGTTTGTTATTATACGAGGATTCAAAGGCTAGGAATCAAGGTAACACTTCTGTCCAATATTGTTTTGGTGTTGAATATAGAATATTTTAGTGTTGGGAATCTAGGATTTGCAAAAAATGGCCGATTAATAGCCGACAGATAAAATCGATTAATTGGTCGATTTCCGATTAATCTCTAAGCCCCAGCTGAACGAGACGCTAACGCAAGCAATATCCTCAACACTGCTCATTAAGCAAATCATTTTGTGCTTTGAGGACTTGTTCTACTTGAGTTTTTATCATGGATGCATGTTTACTCACACCTTTGAGATCATTAATAGTTCTAAACATATAGTCACTCAAGCGTTCAATCATCTAAGCATTTCGTTTCAATTGTCAACTAATATATGCATTGATGTTTTCTTGTTTAATAATAAAGTTATCAAATTCATCCAAGCATTGACTAGCAGATTTAGTATGAGGAATATCACCTTCATCAAATCTATAGAGAGAATTTACCTCTACTACCTGTGTCGTGGTATTGAGACCATGTATTTCTTCAATAGGTGGTAAATTCTTAACATCTTCAGCTTTAATACCTTTTTCTTTCATAGATTTCTTTGCCTCTTGCATATCTTCAGGGCTGAGAAATAGAATACCTCTCTTCTTTGGAGTTGGCATAGGCGGTGGTTGGGGAAGAGTCCAATCATTATCATTCCTCAATATATTATTCAATAATTCTTCAGCTTTTTCAACTGTTCGTTCCCTGAAAACACAACCAGCACAACTATCCAGGTGGTCCCTAGAAGTATCGGTTAGTCCATTTTTCTTGAGAGGATGATCAGGGAAAGCATTAAGTAATTGAAGAAGCCTCCCCCAAGCTTGTGGGAGACTCTCTTCTTCAATTTGCACAAAGTTAAATATTTCCTGTAGAGTAGCTTGTTTCTTATGAGCAGGAAAATATTTTTTAGAGAAGTAATATATCATATCCTGGGGACTACGCACACAGCCAGGAGCAAGTGAATTATACCATGTCTTAGCATCACCCTTTAATGAGAAAGGAAACAACTTAAGAATATAGTAATATCAAATTTTTTCCTCATGAGTAAATAGCGTGGCTATATCATTCAGTTTAGTAAGATGTGCCACAACAGTTTCAGATTCATAACCATGGAAAGGATCAGATTCAACCAAAGTAATTAACTTAGGATCGACAGATCATTCATAATCCTTATCAGTAACAAAGATAGGTGAAGTAGCAAACTTAGGATCATATTTCATTCTAGCATTCAAAGATTTTTCTTTCAACTTGACTAGTAATTTCTTAAGATCATCTCTATCCTTACAAGCAAGAAAGTCTCTAGCTACCTCTCCATCCATAACATAACCCTCAGGTATATCAGGCAATTCATATCTAGGATGATCATGTCTAATAGGCGAATCATAATCTTCAGTTTCAATAATTTCATCAGTTTCAGCATTCTCAATTTCTTTAGCTCTAGCAAGTTGTTCATCAAGAAATTCACCCAGTGCCACAGTCTTATCAAGAAAAGTACTAGCATCATGATAAACATCATTCATAGCAGAAGTAGCATCATCAATTACTTGCGACATATCAGGATTAATAGCACGTGGTGGTGTCTCAAGCTTACTTAAAACAGAAGATGAATCAAGTGTAGAGCTAGATGGCACTTCCTTACCTCCCCTCGTCCTAGAGGGAACGATCTTGGTTATGGTATCTTTCGGATTCTTCATAGTGATCAACAGATATAAATCCCAAGTGACTTAGCAAATAGAGCTATGCTCCCCGGCTGTCGTGGTGGGCGCACGGCAGATGCCAAAGGATGGCTAAAGAGAGGGACATGCTCGAGGGCACCGGTGGGCTCCATAGGCGAGGTCGTCATGAGCGAGTGAGAGACGCAAGACATACCCAGGTTCGGGGCTCTCCGGAGAGATAACACCCTCGTCCTGCCGAGTGTGGTTCATACGTGGATGATACAAGCTTTCTCCTGGAGCTGTTTTGGGGAGGGAGGAAGATAGGCCAGGGCATAGGCTGCTCCTTATCCTAGTGAGTGTGTTCTACGGGTGATCTGATCGTATGTGCTCTCTCCCATGCATGGAGGCCTCCTGGGGGGTTTTATAGGTCAACCCCCTAGGGTTACAATGGTAAAGTTACATGGCCGTGGGGACGGGATGTCAGCGTCTGGGAAGCCGGCGCTGGGGCCCGCCTGGTACCAGGGTACGCCGGGTTCTCCGGGCACGGGCCCCGTGTGCCAGGGGCACTATTCCCCATCTTGTCATGCGTCACGGAGTGGTTGAGCCGTTCGGCTATAGTGGCTTGTCGCCTTGTCGCCGTTGGCTCGCGTCAGCAAGACGAGGGACGCACTGTAGCCATGCCGGCCTTGGTCAGCGGGGTAGGTGGGCCACTGTTGCCTTGCTCATCTCTTCATGGGAACTTGTTCCGTCGTACGCCATGGACGAGACGGGAGCTGACCCGTGGCCGGGTTGACGGGCGCACTATATATGATGGCGCTTACTTGTCGATGAAGTCTTGACTTGCTGGGACTAGCCGGCATGCGCCAGCGGGCTTGGCCGGGTTGAGGGACTTGGCCGGGTTGCGGAACCCGGCTAAGGACAAGCCGGGTTGAGGGGCATTGCTAGCCCTGATGTTTTTGAAAAGGATCCGGGTTCCGTTACCTGCCCGGGGTTCATCCCCCCGATAGTAGTCCCCGAAGTTGTGAAGGCTCGCTGGCTTCAAGCAGGGGGGCCTTCGTAGTTTCACCCCCTGAGAAGGCGGCTGGTGTTGATGAAGCAGGGGGGCCTTCGTAGTGGGTCCGGCAACACCCACAGTGTGCCGGCTTCTGGAAGCCGGATTGTGGCATCCCGGCCTAGGCGGGAAACCGAGGAGTGCGCCGAATCTTGAAGGGGAAGGGACGCGCGTCCCACGACCCGATGCGGGTGCCACGTGGCAGGCAGTAGCCGGGGAGGCACTACTTGGCCACGCGAGTGATGGGACGTAACTGCAGGCTGGGGCCCGCCACGCCGCGCCCTCAGCCCCGGACGGTTTCCCTTCTCGATGTAGTTAATTCATGGGGGAATCGTGCCCACACACTCCGGGGAAGTGGAAAAGGTGGGCGCAGCCGATCCCACTTCCCCATGCTCTTGCCGCGGTTATAAATCGGAGGGAGGGGGCGGCGGAAATCATTCACGCACACGCCCCCTGCCTCCTTCTTTCCTTCCTCTACGCATCTCCTTGAGCATTGGTGCCCATCGGAACGCCAGGCGCCGCCCGAGTCGTCCACCGGCCGCGCTAGCTTCCTTCCTCCTCCACTTCTCACACCCTCGCCGAGCACCGCAGATGGCGCCGATGAAAGGCTCGTGGGAGGGATCCATCATCACCGATGATGATATTCAGTACCTTCATGACACCTGACGCCTGCCGCTGGCGGCGGAGGTGACTGCACGCACGCTCGGAGGGGAGGTGGAGCCGCAGCCATGGGACGACGAGCGCGTGGTTTTCTATAGTCACTTCAAGCGCGGCTTGGCCTCCCTGCGAGCGCCTTCTTCCGCATCTTTCTCTCCTTCTTCGGGCTGCAGCTGCACCACCTAGGTGCCAATGCCGTGCTGCAGCTCTCGGGCTTCGTCACCCTCTGCGAGGGGTATTTGGGTGTGGAGCCAGATGTGGAGCTCTGGAGCCGCCTGTTCTTCCTCAAGCAGCAGGGGCCGGAGGCCGGGGCTATGTCTGACTGCGGGGCTGCCGTTGTTTCTGTTTGGTCGAACGGGGTGTTCCCCAAGATGCCCATCGAGGATTCTGCCAAGAAGTGGCAGAATACCTTCTTCTATGTTCGCCGCGTCGGCGGAGGAGGCGACGCCGTCAACTTGCCCCCATTCACCAACGAGCAGCTGCTCGCCAAGATGAACTGGGGCTACATGCCCAAGAACTCACCGCAGGGGTTGCTGAACCTGTGCGACCGGATTCGGGAGATGACAACACAGGAGGGCCTCAAGGGGACAGACCTTGTGGCTGCCTTCATCGCGCACCAGGTTTTGCCGCTGCAGCGCCGGGCGCACATCATCGGCCTGATGGGCGACCACTGGGATCCTACCCGAATGTCGTCCGGGAGTCCGAAACTAGAGCAGGTGGCCAAACGGGTGAACGGCATCTCCAAGGCCGGTTTGGCCCCGGATTGGCACTTCGGGAAGGCGCCCTACAACACGGAGATCCCGGCGCCGGCGGTGAGTCCCTGGTCTTCTTTTTTTGCAATGTCTCAGCTCCTCTTTCGTCCTGATGCGATGTGGGAGGTGCTGCTAAACACAATCCGGCAGACGTGTGATGGAACAAGGACGCAGGTACTGGCTGTCGAGTGGGCCCGCTCGGAGGGGGCGGAGTCCTTCACCGAGAACCCAGAGACGGCCGATGCCGAAGCCGGTGAGGCGCGCCGTGCGGGTAACTCTCCGCATCCAGATCTCCTACGAGATTGGTCAGACGACGATGTGGAGGTGCTGACGCACGCCGGTGGTGCAGTGCCGCCGATGGGAGGAGGCGGCGGCGTCGATCCCTCAAGGCGGCTGGAGAAGACAGCTGGGGCCGGGTCGTCCCGCGCGCCGCCGCGGCAAGCCGGCCGCACGGGAAAGAGGACGCGGTGCCGAAGCCAGCCGCGAAGTGCACGGCGGACCCGGCCACAGGCGGGAAGCCGGATGCCAAGAAGAGGTGCCGCGCCGTCCTGGCGGCGCCGACGAGATAGGCCATCCCGACGGCGATTGGGTATGTATCCTTGCTGACTCTGGCATGCCGCCGAGTCGTTCTTTTCTCATGCTTTCCTTGGTGGGATTCAGGGCGCCGCTGGAGTTGGCATTGGCAGTGACAGATGCTGCATCTGGGGGTGGTTTCTCGTTCCAGAGGACCCGAAGCAGCGCCATCAATCTTCCCGAGGGCTCGGCCGAGGAGGACCTTGGCCTGGACCTAGCGGACACGGAGCACTGGGCCTGGCAGGCCCGGAACAAGGCCGAGGAGGAGCTGGAGGCGGCCTCGGCCCAAGCCTGGGCCAGGGCCGCGGAGGCAAGGGAGAGGACTGATGACCCACAAGTATAGGGGATCAATCGTAGTCCTTTCGATAAGTAAGAGTGTCGAACCCAACGAGGAGCAGAAGGAAATGACAAGTGGTTTTCAGCAAGGTATTCTCTGCAAGCACTGAAATTGTCGGTAACAAGTAGTTTGATAGCAAGATAATTTGTAATGAGCAAGTAATAGTAACGGTAAATAAAGTGCAGCAAGGTAGCCCAATCCTTTTGTGGCAAAGGACAGTCCAAAACGGTCTGTTATGATAAGAAAAGCATTCTTGAGGGTACACGGGAATTTCATCATATCACTTTCATCATGTTGATTTGATTCGTGTTCGCTACTTTGATAATTTGACATGTGGGTGGCCCGGTGCTTAGGTGCTGTTCTTACTTGAACAAACCTCCTACTTATGAGTAACCGCCTCGTAAGCATCCGCAACTACGAGAAAAGTATTAAGATAAAATCTAACCATAGCATTAAACTTTTGGATCCAAATCGGTCCCTTACGGAATAGCGCATAAACTAGGGTTTAAGCTTCTGTCACTCTAGCAACCCATCATCTAATTACTACTCCACAATGCATTCCCTTAGGCCCAAATATGGTGAAGTGCCATGTAGTCGACGTTCACATGACACCACTAAGGGAATCAAAACATACATATCATCAAAATATCGAACACATATCAAGTTCACATGATTACTTGCAACATGATTTTGCCCGTGACCTCAAGAACAAAAGTAACTACTCACAAATAATCATGCTCAAGATTAGAGAGGTATTAGATAGCATAATGGATCTGAACATATAATCTTCCACCAAAATAAACCATATAGTAATCAACTACAAGATATAATCAACACTACTAGTCACCCACAAGTACCAATCTAAGGTTCTGGTACAAAGATTGAACATAAGAGATGAACTAGGGTTTGAGAGGAGATGGTGATGTTGAAGATGTTGATGGAGATGGCCCTCCCAAAGATGGGAGAGTTGTTAGTTATGACGATGACGATGATTTCCCCCTCCGGGAGGGAAGTTTCCCCGGCAGAATCACTCCGCCGGAGGGCAAAAGTGCTCCTGCCCAAGTTCCGCCTCGAGACGGCGGCGCTTCATCCCGAAAGTCCTCTCCTTATTTTTTCTAGGTCAAAATGACTTATATACCAGAAGAGGGGCATCGAAGGTGGGCGGAGGAGGGCACAACCCACCAGGGCGCGCCTGGGCTCCCTGGCGCGCCCAGGTGGGTTGTGCCCACCTGGTGGGCCCCCTCTGGTAGTTATTTGCTCCAACTATTCTTAAATAATCCATAAAAAATATCTGTGAAGTTTCAGATTATTTGGAGTTGTGCAGAATAGGTAGCTTTGACATGCTTTTTCAGGTCCAGAATTCCAGCTGCCGGTATTCTCCCTCTTTGTGTAAACCTTGCATAGTATGAGAGAAAAGGCATTAGAATTACTCCCAAAAGCATTATTATGCATAAAAACATTATAAATAACAGTAGGAAAACATGATGCAAAATGAACGTATCAACTCCCCCAAGCTTAGACCTCGCTTGTCCTCAAGCGAAAAACCGAAATCAAAAAACATGTCCACATGCTTAGAGAGAGAGGTGTCAATAAAAACAAAATACGGACATAGAAGCATCATGCATATTATTATAACAGCAAGGAATTTTAACATAAAACGTTATCAAACAAGTTTTGTCACATAACTATTATCATATAACTTCTCATGAGCACGTAACAATTCATCACAACATCGAAGTATAAAGCATAAACTCTATTGAAAACCAACAAACTATGTTCTCTGTCAACTTTTCAACTACAATTTATCATCTTTTTAGGAAGGGTCACGTATCAGAGCCTTGAGGCAAGTCAACATACTCAACCATCATTTAATCTTCTATGATTGCTAACACTCACAACATACCCATGAACAAAAAGTTTCAACCGGACACATAGAAAGATAGGGGCTTATAGTTTCGCCTCCCAACGTATTCACCTCAAGGATGATGTCAACAATAATAACTCATGCCCACTCATATTCAACTAGATATATGTGCCTAGATCTTTCCTCGTCACATGATGCTTGCAAAAAGAGAAAATAAAAAGGGCTAGGGAAGAAAACTTTGACTCTTCATAAAAGTAAATGCATAAAAGTAAAAGATAGGCCCTTCGCAGAGGGAAGCAGAGGTTGTCATGTGCTTATTTGTTTGCATGCCAAATCCCTTAGTGCAAAAGAACATCACATTACGTTGCCCCTTATGATGGCAACCTTTATTATGCAGTCTGTCGCTTTCATTATTTTGCCATCACAAGTTCGTGTAACGCTCAATTTTCTCTTACACTAAATGATCCAACACATTTAGAAGAAATTTTTATTGCCTTTTTGCACCGATGACAACTTACTTGAAGGATCTTACTCAATCCATAGGTAGGTATGGTGGACTCTCAAAGTAAGATTTGGGTTAAGGGTTTTGGATGCACAAGTAGTATCTCTACTTAGTGCGGAATTTTTGGTTAGAAAAGATATTTGGCAAGCACCACATGTTAAATGATCTATGACAATATAACTTCTATGTGAATATGAACAAACATAAATCATTACATTGTCTTCCTTGTCCAACGTCAACAATTTTGGCATATAATATTTTGATGGGGGCTCACAATCACAAAAGATGTCTAGGATAGTGTATTTGCATGTGAATCTTCTCTTCCCTTATTAATTCTTTCATGAATTGCATCATTGACCAATGCTATATTTGTCAATCTCCAATAAATTTTACTACTTATACTCTTCCTTATGTGATGTCATTACTTACCATAAGATTAGCATATGATCTTTTTCATTTATTTTCCTTTCTTTTATTGCAACATTAAAGGAAAGGGACAAAACTAAAATTACACTTTATTATATATCTCGAACATGATTACAACGATAGATAGATTAGTAAGCAAGCACTCGAAAAGAAAGGATCGAACTAAACTTTTATTCAACTAAATCATAGGAAAACTAATGATCGAACTAAAATAGATGAAAGCAAAGATTCCTTTTTATTTGTTACGTTATGATATTATGTCCCCTGTGCATGCACACTTTGCACACTGTTTTCTGACATCATCATGATTAGAAGCAGAATAGACAATCATTCAGAAACATAAAGATTAGATTAAAAGAATATTGGGAGACATTCTTGTGTACTGGCATATTCCTTTCACATGAGATGAGAAGCAGCGGAGAAGTTGATGGTAGGCCTCCGTGCCACCCATGATCTGTGGTGCACAACCCATCTAGTCTGGTGGTTGATCAATTTTCAAAAGGATTCTTCTCGAACCTGATGCAGTCATTGATGTTATAATAAGTGAAGGAAATTTTGGCAGTGCGATGCCCAACGAAAAATCTACTCAATTTTGTACCTGCCATTTTGCTAGCTAATCCTTTCTGGGCTCTGTATCACATGATCTGGAGATAACGGACACCATGAACATCCAGTCGGCGCCTTATGATATATCTTGTAATCACCTATAGCAGGGCATCTCACCGAAGAACTGACTCTTGTTCATCGAATTCAAGGCCAAGACACAGTCAGAATAGTCCTGGCAGCAAAGCAATCATACATGTTTGAAACCCAAGAGGGGAGAGATTGTAATATTATGATAGATTGATGCATAGAACATGAGAACTGGTATATTATGAGGAGAAGAGCAATCTGAGAAAGAAACCCTGAAAAAGGGACCAAACTCATGGACTATTTATTAGGAATAAACATGAGAAACAGAAATCAGATCCAAGTATAATAGGAGAAAAACGAATTGATCTAGATACTGCTTGGTCTTGACAGTTCCATCTCCACGTGATGCAAGAAGAAACATTAGTAAATATGGACGTGCCGACCTGGTATGGAGAGAGCCATGGAGTTATATGCACAAATTTGTAGAAGAAGACATGAGAGAGATGAGGTCAGGAGAGAGCATAGATGACTGACTTGGCATGGCAGATTGTAAGATCTAACCTGAGGGTCATTCGTCTTAGGCAATTGGTGCTCCTTTCCTGTCCTGAGGATGTTTGTGTTAGGCATGGAGTCATGGAGGAGTGCTGGTAGAAGGCATCATGCCATGGGGTAGGCTTATGAGATCGCCGCCGGGGAGCTATAGATTATAAAAAACTCCCATCATATCGGTAGAGAGGACGGTCGCCGCCGAGGAGGGCCGGGCTTCTGAGATCATGATACTTTTTTTCCTTTGCTGACCTAGAGAATAGAGGAAGGAAACTCGTGAGATGTGAGATATTGGGACGGGGACCTATAGAAAGGAAAGAGTCATGAGAGATTGGGAGAGGCAGAGCGATGGACGTGGTAATTTTTAGGCAGTTATTACATTGTCAAAAGATCAACCGTAATAACTGGTTTAGCCATAGATTGAGACATGTTTTTTCTTTTTCTGTTTTTAAGGACGACAAAATCATTTGTTCGCTCAGGATATTATGGTTGAATCTACACTATAATAACTCGGTCCCATGCTTGATGAACAGCTTGTAAAATCTAATTTATGTGGGAATTTATGGGAGTCTAGAATTAGTATAGGTATAGATTTGAAGGCACCCCATCTATCCCAGTGTTCACAAAGGTTAGCAACATTGTCCTTTCATCTCTCATTGCTAGATTAGCTCGTGCAATGCCCTATAAGTATAGTGATTTGTGGGTTTTAGTTTGGGAGTAATTATGTGGGAGTTCATTTGATTTACACTACTAGGGAAAAGCCTAGCAGTAGCGCGGGTGGCCGTGCTACTGATATGGCGCCACAGCTAACTCTTATCAGTAGCGCGGTTTGACCCGTGCTACTACTATCAAGGGATAGCAGCAGCGTCGGTCTCCAACACGCGCTGCTGCTAATAGCTGTAGCGCCCATGAACAAAGAGCGCTACTGCTAAGAACTCGCTGCTGCTAAAGCCATACCCCGCGCTACTGTTATTAGTTTCTGAATTTTTTTTCTGCTCCATATTTTGTGCTGCTGAATTTTATTTAGCGGTTTATACAATAATCTCTAGCATATCATACACATACAAATGTAATCATAGCATATACATACAAATAGTCTCATCAAATCATGTCATCATCATAATCATCATCCAACACAAAGTGGTCTCTTGTCATCATCTCGAAAATAGCGATACAAGTCTCGATTACTTGCAACTACATCGTCATCCATCTAAACAATGATATACGCGAGAAGAGCTATCACTATGAGTGAGAGCGGAACTATGCAGTACATGAGTTCGTATCCCTCTCTCGCATTAGCGTGAACCTAAACTAACTACTGGCTGTCGCTCGGAAACCGGTACACCTGGGCTTGACACTCCGGCCACTCATCGTATACTCCTGGCGTAGCACTTCTTCGCCATCGATGATCTATGCACCTGCATCATCACATGAGTCGATGATATGCAACATATATAGTTGAGCAATAGAAAGAGACAGACTTGGCAAAAATAGAAGCAACATATCATAAGCATAAATAACAAAGTTCATCGTACCCAAAATGCCCTAACTAGAGTGATCTTCGCTAGTTGAGGAGGACGGTTTAATTACATCACAAATAAAGTTTCGTCGTGCATAACTCAAAGTTTCGTCATACAGAAAGTATGGACTAAACGGACACATTGTCATATATCGTCAATCACTCCAACATGTCATGCCATCCATCCAAGTCAGGGAGATAGTCCCCGAGCTTAGTGAAAGGCTTCAGGTCGAGACGTCTTCCCGCGACATTTGCCCTTCCTCATAGAACATCCCTGTTTTTTCGAGGACCTCCTTCATGATGATTTGGGCAAGTTCACACTGGATGTGATAGAACTCAGCTCGAAGTCGATGATCCAGGATATCTCCTAGGTTCTTTGCCCATTGCAGAATATGGGCATCGCCGGATGTAGGTGACATGCGAAGGTTCTGCTGATCCCGTCTGTACTCCAGTATGTGGTGGAGGACATAGAATCCATCACTAAGAGTACCACTCGGTTGCTGGATGCAGCAGAAGTTGGTCTTATGGCCGAAGCAGGGCCTGTGGTCCCTTGTCTTCTTGGTCTTGATCTCTCCACCCCGTGCGCCGTAGATAAAGATAGCACTATCGAGAACAGACTTTATGTGGGTGTAGTCCTTTTTCTTCATGTTCTTCGACGAGTCCAAGTAAAGAGCGTGGGAGAATCGGGGGTAAAGGATGATGAGGACGGCGCGCCCGTCGCTGCGCAAGATAAGCACACCTCAAATTAGGCTCCACCATGCAAATGAATGATTGAAATCGATGTAAGGATATCCGCGCGGATGACTTACATGGGATGATAAGGCACGAGAATCGTCTCCTTGTCCTTATTGGCGACCATGAAATTGGTGATGTAGTCCCTCGCATGTTCACGGTGCGCTGGGCAGAATGCCAAGAAGGCCTCATGCATGAAGTACGGATCAGCGACACAGATATAAGGTATGTGCTCAATCCTGATGATGTAGTTCATGTGCAAGGCAAAAAGGTGGACAAACGTAAAATCCAGCTTTTTCAAGTGAAACATGTCGAAGATGTAATTGAATCAAAGGAAGAACTTCTCCACGGGTAATGTGTCGACGTACAACCTTTGCCACGGCACGTTAACCATGTAGAGTGGGTATCCTGGATTTTCCGAGGCGATTATGCTTTTCTCTCTCTGCAGCACATCGTCATGAAGTCTCCTTAGATCGCCGTATGTGGCCTCTAACGCTGCCTTATGTAGGATCGGATGACCGGGGATATGGTGTTTTGCAACATCGGGGATAGGTATACGGTCTTGAACCCGAGGCTGCGGAGGCGGCTGGATCATAGAAGTAGCTTTGTTGCCTTTCCTCGCTCTCTTCCTATGCTTCTTTGGTACTGGAGGGTCGTCTATAATACGTTCAGACTCCGAAGGCGGCAATTCAGGCACCGACTCATGACACTCAAACCCTGAGTACTCATACTACTGAGCCATTAATCCTCCGTCGTCATAGGCGCCAGTATTGATAAACTGTAGAGTGTCATCGCCATCCTCATCCTCATCCATGGCATCGATATCATGCATTGCTTCTTTGACGGTGGCGACGTCATCAGTGACTAATGGAGCTTCTTCCTCACCCCATCTGCTATCACCCGGCACGACAGGCGACACTAATTGGGTAGGTGGGGTGTTGATGTTCATACCTTGCTGAGGCTGCGTGGTCGTGGGTGTGCTCCCGGCCGCCTCCAGACGAAGCAGACTCTTTGGCCACAACAGGACCCACCTCTTGCCATCACCAAGCCACCGCGGGGTCTCGTTGTCATCTCCCCCTGGTACCGGAGGAGCCAAATTCTCGTGGCCCAGTTTGACACTGGCCACGGAAACCTTGTAGACGTCAGGGGGGATCGGCCGGCTGTGGAACAATGGTTCCTTCGGCTTCACTATCGTCGCCTTCCCCACGTCCACCTTCTGGCCGCTGACAGTGTACAGTATGGTGCACGGGGTTTCGTCGACCTGCAAAGACATGTCTGCGACGTGAGACATCCAAAAGGCAATGGAAATGGCAGATTATACATTTATTGAAGAGGGCCGGTGTGACAGGTACCATGAGGGCGTCGAGCTCAGCCAAAGACCAAGCACCGCCGAGCACGTCCGAGACGGAGGACGGGCTGCTATGAGCAGGTGCGGGAGCCGGTGCAAGAGCTGGTGCGGGAGCAGGTGCTGGTGCAACGCTAGTCGAGCTGCTCCTAAAGAAGTTGGCAAGGGGAAAGTCCGCTGCATCATTATTTGGATTTTCCCTGCTCCAAGCGATGATAGCCGGAAGCAACACACCATACGAAGCTGCCATTTCCTCTTTTGCGGCAGCTACCGCTGCATCAACCACAATCACAACCTTCTTGCTGATGTTTTCTTCAGTTAACCTCCGTCTTTCCTTTGTCTCCTCCGTGGTCTCACAGTAGTACTTCTTCCATGTGGCGCCATCTCCGATGCCGTGCACGCGTCCATACGACGGCCGAGTGTCCACCGGGAGTCCTTTCAATATGTTCAAGGCCCGGTTGAATGGGGTGTCCCACTTTGGCCTCGCCAATGCCTCAGACGGCGAGTCGCTTTCGGCCGTGATCCTGTGCTGCTCTCTCTGTAAAAGGAACAAGGATGTTTACAAATATGACTAAACGTGCAGTCCAATTGATCAGAAGCTAAAATTAGGTGGTAATTAAAAATTACCAGTAGTCTCATGAACTCCGTCGTGACCGGGTCCGTCTCGAAAACCTTCTTGACTGGGTCCCAATGGTACCGGGCCCTGAGGACGTCACGCTCCTGCGGGACGGTGAACTCCGCCAAGGGGTCTGGGATGCCCAGACTTTCGCGTTCCGCGTCCTCCTTGGCCCATTTGGACCTCTTCCCCGCGTAACCACGGCTTCCGAGGTGGTGGCACGCCAGTTCCTCTCTTGAAGCCCCTTCATGTACTCCGACTTTTCTTTGGCAGCTTCGGCAACGCAAGCCGCCTTGAATATTTCAAACTGCTCTTCCATAATTGTCGGATTATCCTTTACAATCTCGGAGTAGGGCTCCTTTTTGTCGATGATCCTTGCTTTCACCCTTACTTTCCAGGAGGACAACGCGCCGCTAAACTTGCCCATGGCGCGTCTGTTTATCTTCTTCATTGCCGGGTCTTTATCTGGATTTTTATATTTGCTTTCATCCCGGCCCGGGAACAAGAACACCTGGTGCAGCTTCATTAGGAGGGACTGCTTCATATCTGGTATCTTCCGTAGTTTCACATCATTGATGGTGGCACAAGCCCGTAGTATGCAGCCTATTTGATTGCCGTAGCACGCATGCGCTTCCGCGGGCACTTTTGGCTCAAAATTGCCGTCGTTCACCTCCGTGACCACCACTCTAGTAGTGATGAGCTGGTTTGAGCGCCGTTGCCTCTTTGGTTTCGGTTCTATAGCGGCTCCTCCAGTCTCGATGCCGGTCTCGGCGCCGGTCTCAGTCTCAGCGCCGGCCTCGATGTCGGTCTCAGTCTCCGATGTGAAGGTTCAAATAGGCGCTTGCCGCCTCGTAGACATTGAAATCACCAGAACCCTGTCCTTCATCGTTGCTAGCCATGTTTCCTATGATTTAATCGAGTCAATTAATTCTAGACCTAATAAAATGGATAATGACATAAAAAAAGGCCTATGTTTTGCTGGAACGTTGATTCATTCCCGGTGCCGCAAATCCCGGGCACTCGATATGTCCTAGTTTGTAGCACAAGTCATGCCAAAATTCACGAATTTTTTTGGCATGACCTTTGCTAAAAAGTGGACAAATCGAGCACCTGAAATTTGCCGGAACGGAAATGAATCAACATTCCGGCAAAACATAGGCCACTCGGAATCATTCCCTGCAAACAACAAAAGGCCACTTGGGCACAATCGAACCACTTCAATGTTGCATATAACAGGACCACTTAAGAACATGTACATGAGCAACTACAATAGTAGATAAACATGAGCAAACACAATTGAGGAATTTGTATATATCATGACCACTTCAATGTTTGACACTTCAAGAAAATCTACACAAATTTCAAATTATGAACCCTAGAACTCAATTCAAATTATGTCCTAAATTTCTGTCATAATAAAAATTCAGTAAAAATTAGGAACTTAGTACACTTGCAGCACTGACAGAAATTTATATTTTTATACTGAATTTTTTCTCTAAAAAAACCCTACTGCCCTAATTAACATCTAGTTAAACCCTACTGCCCTAGTACTTAAGCATCTACAAGTACTAACTAATTAGATGAACCCTAGCTAGCTACTTAAGCATCTACAACTACTTAAGCACCCATTGATGAACCCTAGGAATTATACAACTACTTAAGCATACATTGGGTGCAAAACAACTATATTAGTACTTAAGCAACTATATATACAACCCTATAATATATTTAGTTAACTACTTAAGCATATACAAGTTTGTCCTAAAAATAATATTTAGTTAAGTACTTAAGCATATACAAATTTGTCCTAAAAATTCAGTTAACTACTAATTTCATTCATTTAGGTCATTCATTTAACTTCACCTAATTAACCTAGTAAAACCCTACTTCCCTAACTAAAAATCATCTAATTAACATCTACCAGTACCACTACTGCCCTAACCTAATTAACCTAAGTTAATTCCTAGGGTCCTGTTATATGCTGCTGCTCTACTGCCATAACCTAATTAACCTAAGTTAATCTAATTAACATCTACTAGTACCACTACTGCTAATTCCTAGGGTTCATAACTAAATTCACCTAAGTTAATTAACCTAGAGAGGAGGGGTGGGGCTTACAGAGAGGAGGGCATTGAGGGTGGCTCGGGGGAACGGTTGCGGGGAGGCAGGGGCGTCGAGCGAGGAGCGGACGAGCTGGCTCCGGGGGCGCACGGCTCCGGTGGCGGCGATGGCGCGCGGCTCCGGTGACGGCGATAGAGGCAGGGGCGACGAGGGAGCAGGGGTCGCGAGGAGCGGACGAGGGTGTGGCTCCAGGGGCGCCCGGCACGGGCGCAGGGACGATCGACGGCGGCGACAGATCGACGACGGGCGAGGGTGGGGTGAGAAGGGGAGAGGGGGAAAAGGACTTAGCAAAATTTTGAGCCCGCGCGTGTGGTTAAGTCAAACTAGCAGTAGCGCTGGCAAGGAAAACGCGCTATAGCTAAGGTAGCTATAGCGCTTTCCACTAAAACGCGCTACTGCTACTGGAAGCAGCTATTTATTTTCCTTTTATCTAAGGAACTTAGCTATAGCGCGTGACCAGAAAAGCGCTACTGCTAAAGTAGCTATAGCGCTTTGTGAGAACAAGCGCTACTGCTATGCCTTTCTCCTCTATTTTTCTTTTTCTTTTTCTTTTTTTCATTTCTCCTTTTTCTATTTCTTTCATTTTCATTTATTTTTCTATTAATTTTTCTACTTATTTTCTTTTTCTTAGCAGTAGCGCTCTACCATAGAAACGCGCTGCTACAACGCACTTAGCAATAGCGTGTTTCACACAGGCTCGCTACTACTATTCCTAGCCTACCGGCAACAGTGTGGGAATTATAGTAGTAGCGCTTTTTTGCGCAGAGGCGCTACTGCTACAACTATAGTTGTAGCGTGCTTTTGTGAGGAGCGCTACTACTAAGTAGCAGTAGCGCTTAGTTTTGACCAGCGCTGCTGCTATACCTCTGTGTATAAGGTTTTCCCTAGTAGTGTTATATGCAATTTGAGCTCAAATTAACTTCTTAGTTTGCATATGTGTAGGTGTAGTTTACTTAGTGCCTTCCCGTCCCCGTCCTAACCACCGTCGATCGCCCGCACCGTCCCATCGTCGGCACCACCTTGGTGAGCCTCTTGTTCTTATCCTTTAAAAAATCATGTTTGTATGATTTAGATTGTTACTTGTACAATTTTCTTACCTGTATGGTTGTTTGTTATACATAGTGGCATGGTTTTGATATCCATTCCCATCGGCCCTCGTCCGGTTTATGATTCGGATGTGGTATATATATTCTCTTTTATAACTATTTGTTGCATTTTGCGTTTATGACAATTATGCCCATCAAGTTCTCATAGATATTTTTATCTAGGAGGTATGTGAACCGGAAATTGCAACCGAACCTCTTGTTGAGAAGTTAAATTTAGTTGAAAAAGAAAACGAGTATTTCAAAGAAAAATGGAAAAGAATTGAAGAAGAGAAGATGAAATTGGAGTAGTATGTTGCCGATGTCGTCGATGATCACAAGATCAAGACGTATGCAATGGATCACTACGCAGTTGGATCAATTGTTACCTTAGTTGCGATCTTGATCGCATTTGTTGTTGCATTTAAATGCTTTAGCTAGAGAGTTTGTATGTTGTTTTATGAGAATAAGTGTGTACGAACTTGTATTAATTTGGTCTTTTTGCTGTTGTGTAATGAAGATGAGCCGGCAATGGATGTACGATGACCGACGCTCTCCCCAGTTCATTGATGGCGTGCATACTTTTCTGCGTGCGGCTGAGGCAAACAAGCGGGATGATGGTTTTATGTGTTGTCCAAGTGTTGTCTGTAAGAGTGATAACAATTACTCTAGCTCAAGAGTCATTCACGTCCACCTGTTTACGTCCGGTTTCATGTCCGGCTATAACTGTTGGACCAAGCACGGAGAAAGAGGGGTTCTAATGGAAGAGAATGAAGAAGAAGAGAATAATGACAGCTATCCTGGGTTCCCTGAATACGATGGTACAACAATGGGGGAAGAAGCTGAAGAAGAGGCATCAGATGAGCCCGCTGATGATCTTTGTCGGGCCATTGTTGATGCAAAGAGAAACTGCGCAAGTGAAAAGGAGAAGTTGAAGTTGCAGCGCATGTTAGAGGATCACAAGAAATTGTTGTACCCAAATTACGAAGATGACAAGAAAAAGCTCGGTACCACACTGGAATTGCTGCAATGGAAGGCAGAGAATGGTGTAACTGACAAGGGATTTGAAAAGTTGCTGAAAAATGCTTCCAAAGGACAACGAATTGCCCGACAGTACGTACAAAGCAAAGAAGGCTGTATGCCCACTAGGATTAGAGGTGCAGAAGATACATGCATGTCCTAATTACTGCATCCTCCACCGCGGTGAGGAGTACGAGAATTTGAATGCATGCCCGGTATGCAGTGCGTTGCGCTATAAGATCAGCCGCGATGACCCTGGTGATGTTGAGGGCGAGTGCCCCAGGAAGAGGATTCCTGCCAAGGTGATGTGGTATGCTCCTATAATACCACGGTTGAAACATTTGTTCCAAAACAAAGAGCATGCCAAGTTGATGCGATGGCACAAAGAAGACCGTAAGAAAGACGGGAAGTTGAGAGTACCCGCTGACGGATCGCAGTGGAGAAAAATTGAGAGAAAGTGGCGGGAATTTGCAGATGACGCAAGGAACATATGGTTTGGTTTAAGTGCAGATGGCATTAATCCTTTTGGGGAGCAGAGCAGCAATCATAGCACCTAGCCTGTGACACTATGTATCTATAACCTTCCTCCTTGGTTATGCATGAAGCGGAAGTTCATTATGATGCCAGTGCTCATCCAAGGCCCCAAGCAAACCGGCAACGACATTGATGTGTACCAAAGGCCATTAGTTGAAGAACTTTTACAGCTGTGGGACAAAAAAGGTGTACATGTGTGGGATGAGCACAAACAGCAGGAATTTGACCTACGAGCGTTGCTGTTTGTAACCATCAATGATTGGACTGCCCTTAGTAACCTTTCAGGACGGACAAATAAAGGATACCACGCATGCACGCACTGTTTAGGTGATACCCGAAGTATATATTTGGATAAATATAAGAAGAATGTGTACCTGGGACATCATCGATTTCTTCCGATCAAGCATCTCATAAGAAAGAAAGGCAAGCATTTCAAAGGTGAGGCAGATCACCGGAAGAAGCCTCGCCACCATACTGGTGATGATATACTTGATATGGTCAAGGATTTAGAAGTAATCTTTGGAAAGGGTCCTGGCGGACAATCTGTTCTGAATGACGCTGACGGACACGCGCCCATGTGGAAGAATAAATATATATTTTGGGACCTACCCTATTGGAAAGACCTAGAGGTCCGCTCTGCAATCGACGTGATGCACGTGACGAAGAATCTTTGCGTGAACCTGCTAGGCTTCTTGGGCATGTATGGGAAGACAAAAGATACACCGAAGGCACGGGAAGACCAGCAACGTATGCACGGAAAAGACGGCATGCATCCAAAGCAGTATCAAGGTCCTGCCAGCTACACTCTTACCAAAGAAGAGAAGGAAATCTTCTTTGAATGCCTGCTCAGTATGAAGGTCCCGTCTGGCTTCTCGTTGAATATAAAAGGGATAATAAATATGGCAGAGATAAAGTTCCAGAACTTAAAGTCTCATGACTGCCACGTGATTATGATGCAATTGCTTCCGGTTGCATTGAGGGGGCTTCTACCGGACAACGTTCGATTAGCCATTGTGAAGCTATGTGCATTCCTCAATGCAATCTCTCAGAAGGTAATCGATCAAGAAATCCTACCAAGGTTACAAAATGATTTGGTGCAATGTCTTGTCAGTTTCGAGTTGGTGTTCCCACCATCCTTCTTCAATATCATGACACACGTCCTAGTTCACCTAGTCAACAAGATTGCCATTCTGGGTCCTGTATTTCTACACACTATGTTCCCCTTTGAGAGGTTCATGGGAGTCTTAAAGAAATATGTTCATAACCATGCTAGTCCAGAAGGAAGCATCTCCAAGGGCCATGAAACAGAGGAGGTCATGGAGTTTTGTGTTGACTTTATTCCTGACCTTAAGCCGATTGGTGTTCCCGAATCGTGGCATGAGGGCAGACTGGGTGGAAAAGGCATGCTAGGAAAGGATTCAGTAATATGTATGGACGGGCATTCTTGGGCGCAAGCACACTACACACTTCTACAAAATTCCAGCTTGGTGGCTCCGTATATCGAGGAACACCTGGATAGTGTACGCTCCAAGAACCCGGAGCAGTTTGAGCCCTGGATCAAACGTACACACATGGCGTCATTCAGTGGTTGGTTGCAAACACGTCTCATGCATGATGACAGTATTGGAGATGAGCTGTACTTGCTGGCCAAGTCACCATCTTCGAATATATCGACTTTCAAAGGGTACGAGATAAATGGGAATACATTTGACACGATCACTCAAGATAAAAGGAGCACCAACCAAAAGAGTGGTGTCCGCTTTGATGCAGCAAACACCAATAGGCCAAAGGACACATATTATGGTCACATAGAGGAGATATAGGGAACTTGACTATGGACGTGATTTGAAGGCCCCTTTGTTTCGGTGCAAATGGGTAAATCTGACTGGAGACGGGGTAAAGGAAGACCCGCGGAACGGAATGACAACAATGGATCTCAACAATCTTGGGTACAGAGACGAACCATTCGTCCTAGCCAATGATGTGGTGCAGGTTTTCTATGTGAAGGACATGTCTACCAAGCTGAGAAAAAGAAAAGATAAGGAAGCGAATACATCATACGATGAGCCAAAGCGCCACATAGTTCTTTCAGGGAAAAGAAACATCGTGGGAGTGGAGGACAAGATAGACATGTCAGAAGATTATGAAAAGTTTCATGAAATTGCTCCCTTCACAGTGAAGACTAACCCAAGCATCCTGTTAAATGATGAAGATTGTCCATGGTTACGGCGCAAAGGAACACACGCGAAGAAAAAGTTTTATACACCAAGATCACACTCTGGGATGTGATCGGCTTCACCGTCATCACTTTCTTCTCTAGTGAGTTTCCAGACTTATTTGGAAAGTCCCACTTCGGACAAACCGGAGGGAATCTTTGTAATAGTTAGGGTATATATGTGTTTTGCCATTTGAAACGTGAGGGAACGCTATTTTTCATGCATTTATTGATTTTATTGAGCTAAATGACCCTGAAATTGAAAAGCACTACAAATGAACTCTGAAAAGGTTGAAACACGGCATGGTATCATCATTTCACCCACATAGCATGTGCTAAAAAGTTGAGAGGGTTACGACAAAAACTGGATGCACTTCGTGTACAAACTGGACAATCTCTTTCGAAGTATCAGGGTTTCGGACGAAAACTCATCTGTTACAAAGGCATTTCATTTTTTTAAACTTATTTTAACTCCAGACTTTTTGTGCATTAAACATGCACCATTCAAAGCCACATCATCAATTTTCAACCCTTTCTGACTTCTTTGCTATTTTTCATGCATTTAATGATTTTTTGAGCTATAAAACTAAAAGAGCTAGACAGAATCTGTTTTTGATTAAAACGCCTATTTAAAATAAACTAAAAATTACCAAATTGAACATACTCATAAAACACACTAATATTAAATAGCAGGAAAAAGAATCACTCAAAAAATCTATTTTTAAAGTAAAGTTATTCACAAACTAATGATTCACACAAATTTCAAATAATTCAAATTTAAACTATTCAAATTTGAAAACTAGTGGCACTAACAGAAAGTTTATAATTTTTGCGACCTAAACCAAAAAGATTGACTCAAAAACTCTAAATATTTGGCTGTAAGTAGAAACAAAAAAACTAAAGCAAAAATCAAAAAAACTGGAAAAGACCTTTAGTCCCGGTTGGAGCCACCAACCGGGACTAAAAAATTGACATAACATATGCAAAAATTAAAAAAAATGGCCGCCTACTAGGCCAGCATGGCCTGCATACGACTAGAAACCCAACTATATATGGGCCAGGATGCAGGCCTGCAGGGCAAGTAGGCCCCACAGGGCAGACAGTAACGTTAGGCATGTACTGCCTGCTTTAGAGAGGAGCTCGGGATGGATATCGCAGTGGGGCTTATAAACAGGTGTGAGTGCCTCACGCTTGGCGAGGTGGGACTAAACTTCCACCACGCCAAGACCAACCCTTTAGTCCCGGTTGGAGCCAACAACCGGGACTAAAGGCCCCCCTTTGGTCCCAGTGCGAGCCACCAACCAGGACTAAAGGTCCTTGGTGGCTCGCACCGGGACTAAAGAGGGGCCTTTAGTCCCGGTTGGAGCCATCAACCTGGACTAAAGGTCTCTGTAAATAAGCAGCACTTAGCAAAATTTCCAAACTCAGCTAGTTTCCCCCGCGACGGCACCGAAGACCATGACGCCGCCAGGCTGCAGGACCTCGACGTCGCCATCCGACCGCTCTGCTCCCAAGCACCGCCCGAGCCCTCGCCGGCGCTGCCCGCCAACAACGCACCTCCGCGCGCGCCCGCCTCGCGATCGACGACCGCTTCTCCCAAGCCGCCGTGGCCCGAGCCCACACCGGCGCCGCTCCTCCCCGCTTTCGGCGTCCTCCTCCGTCTCCTGCACCGCTCCTCCGTCTCCAGCATCCTCCCCAACTCCCTCCGCCCCGATGATCCCGGCCAGTGAGCCTCCCTCCTTAATTTTTTTCATCTTTTTTTCATAGATTGTTTTTTTTTTCACTAGATGTTGTAGATGCTTAGTATATGTATGTATGTATGTAGTATAGAAAAAAATTGCATAGAAAAAAGTTGACCATGTATTAAAAATATTTTAATGTTGTATCCTAAAAATATTGATCAAAAACATGTTAATATCTTATTTGGAAAATGTTAATATCTTAATGTTGTATTTGCAAAAGTTTGTCATGTATTTGCAAAATCAAGTGAACAAGAATTACAAAAATCATAATCAAGCATTTAAAAAATGTTAAATTTGCATAGAAACATTTTTGGCGTCGACGATGCCCGGCCCGCATCCTCGTCGTCGACTCGGTGGCGACAACCTGCTTGAGAGGCACCATGGCCGGGACTGGGCGCCGCCGGGCTGGCACTGGGAGGTGCTACCTTCCGGGGCGCTCAGCTTAGTGATGAACCGGGCTCCCATCGTCGACCCGGAGCTTCTTTGGTGGCGGTCGCGTGGGCCACTATCGGTGCAGAGGTAGCCGACCCCCGAGGAGGTGGTACGTCGCCGTGTCAGGGAGGAGGACGAGCACGTCCGTCGCTACATGGTTGCGTTGGACGTCAGGTTCTCCAATACCTGGCAGGTTCTTCAGGGATCTCACCCGAGCTATGATCCTGTGATGGTTCCTTCTCTTTGGGTGTCCACCGCATGCGCCTCAGGAACCGCGAGTCAACTGGATTGTTCGATAGTATTCGATCTGTAGTAGCTAGTGATGTTATATGATAATATTCGAGATGTATTAGTGATAATACTTGAGATGTATTTGAGATTATATTTGATAATATTCGATGATGCATTAACTGGATTATTCGAGATGTATTAGTGATATTATTCGAGATGCATTCTAATTTGAATACTAAATTGTTTTATCTTTCTTCTTGATTAGTTAAGCTATGGACGCTAGCGGCAGAGACGACCATGATCAAGAGCATATCATGTTCGACATGATCCGAAACCCAGAGGGTGAACTTGAAGATGACGGCTCACAATATATGAACTATTCAGGTGAGGGAATATTTCAGGAAGAACCAATAGACGAAGGCCACACAAACAATGATGGCGACGGAAATGATCTTCAATTAACAAAGACCGGCGAGGTATATATAAGGCCTCTGGTGATAATTACATGTATTAATTGATTTGTATATATATATATATATATATATATATATATATATATATATATATATATATATTAACAAATCTTTCTTCTTTTAGCCCTCCGGATCGAGCAAATCTTCTACAAGCAGGGCAGTACGAGGCCCGGCCAAAAAGTTGCAGCTTGGCATAAAGTACAACATCAATGAGATCAAACTAAATGGCGAACCGCTTGCTCCTAAAAAGAATGCGGACAAATTTGCTCGTCAGTGTGGAGTTATTGTCGGGGACCAAATCTCGATCTCCGTTCAAGAATAGAATAAGCCAAAGGGAGATCGAGGAGTTACTTTTGTCGACGAAAGAGCAAAAGATCTGCTTTGGGAAATGCTCATGTCACATTTCACCCTACCAGAGCATTTAACAGATGCAGAACGGGATAAAGTCAAGAAGAGTGATCTTCAGAAGATGGCCACACAATTCCGCAACCACAAGAAAAGATTATGGGCCTGCTACGTCGAAGCAGGAAAGCAGGATCCAGAATTCACTAGAGCACTGGAGAAGGCAAAAGATCACTAGGACTTATTTGTAGAGTTCAAGGAATCAGAAGCAGCTAAGGAATGGTCGAGGAAAAACAAGATCAATGCTGAGAAGAAACAGTTTCACCATGTTCTGGGGCCAGGTGGCTACAAGACTAGCCGGCCTAAGTGGGATGAATCTGAGGAAAAGATGATTGCTGCAGGGGTCACTCCAAAAACATTGGGTTGGCCCGACAGGTGCATGACTTGGTTTTATGCGCATGGGGGAAAGTAGGACCCAAAGACAGGGGAGATTATGGTGCAGACAAGTCTTAAAGAAGCCTCGGATGCTTTACTTATTGCAATAGAAGCGGCTTGAACGGGGGCGTTCCAGCCCGAGAGAGAGAATGACGAGCTTACACGTACCCTCGGGAATCCTGAACACCCGGGATGACCACGAGGCAAAGGCGTTGTTCCATGGGTTGAGAGGTTTGCAGACTGGAACGTCAGTTACAGAAGCCATATGAGAAGGAAGAAGCAGGAGGAAGACAAGAAGAAGAAGGATGCAGCCGGCTTCAATAGGTAGAATCAAAGCACGCGGAGTTGGAACGTGCTTTCATGCGGCAGCAGGAGAAGATCGACACACTTAGCCTGGAAAGGTCATCTCAGCGGCAGCAGCAAGCAGATCCAGCATTGGATAGCACCGTCCCATCTATGCCGAAAAGCAGCGTGAGTTCCACGGGGGTCCCGGCCGATGATGCACTGCTGACTAGATACCCCGTGGATGATATCGAAGAGACGACAAGTTGTGAGCTAGACATGAAACTGAAGAACATATCCATGAAGGTGGCGGACGGCTATGCTTTACCAAATCCCCCTGAAGCAACCTTCCATGGCAATGCGATTCCAGCTAGCTATGTGTAGGAGATATGCCCTAGAGGCAATAATAAATGTTATTATTTATCTCCGTGTTCATAATTAGGTTTATGTTCCATGCTATAACTGCTGTGGTTCCCGAGCCCGTATATCCATAAAGGCTCTGGGGAAAACCCATGTGCACGTGTGGAATAATAAACGGTAAAATGTATTCCTAGTCATGCCTCTAAGACTAGCTCAAGTGTTGCATGATGATTATGTTTTCCCAATCATAGGCATGTCTATGCCAGCAACTTTGAGGGCACAAAAGTTAGAAGAACATTTGTGTTGAATCGACCCGATTGATGTTATGCTATGAGATACATTCGTCATGAGTTAATGGTTAATAACACAGAGATAGTTTACGTTTGCATGATTCCTCAGACCATGAGAGTATCGAGTTTCTTCATGCTTGATTCATGAACTTTGGGGTTTGTTAAACGTCATCCGTAAATGGATGGCTATTACGGCGGCTTACGGGTTCATGGGAAAGTATGTCAAGTAACTTGATAGCTCAAGATTGGGATTTGCTCCTCCGACGATGGAGAGATATCTCTGGGCCCTCTCAGTGTTACGGTATCCATCATTGTCTGGCCAGACACTTTGTGATTTGATCACGGGGATGCCGGAACACGGTAACGAAAAAAGAGAACAATACCGGTAACGAGGTAACTAGCATAGTGGACAAGTTGTTGATCCACGGGAATGCCAACATGTCTCACCTCGGGTATTTGTAACATATCGCGAAGCAACAGGAATAGCACACGACAACTGGAGGTTCACTCGAATATTCATTCGTGTGGGTATAGGGGTCAATATGGGTGTCCACGGCTCCGATGTTGATCATTGATAGAAAGGGGTTCCGTGTCATGTCTATACTTCACCGAACCTATAGGGTCACACGCTTAAGGGTCATCTATCTGCTGAATACTAGACAGGGAGTCTGAGAGAAAATCACCGAAAAAGTTTCGGACAGCGGAAAAGTTCCGCAGAGAGAGGTCACCGGATGAGTTCTGGTGAAACTAAAAAGTTGTTTCAGAGGATACCATAAAGTCAAATTGGTTTCGGCACATGCCCGATAATTCTTGGAGGGTGCCAGAATCATTCTGGAAACTTTTGGGAATTTTCTGGAAGAAAAACCGGAAATGTTCCGGAGCTGCCGGAACCACTTCAGATGCTTTTCGCAGATGAAAATCACTAATCTGGAATTGTTCCAGAATGCGTTGAAAATTATTTTAGTGGGTACTGGAAATGTTCTAAGCCCACATAAATATTTTCAGTTCGAACGGACGCTGAAAAATGTCGTCATGAATAGTGAAAGTGCTTTTTGGGAATTTTTATGGAAAGCACCTTTTTGGAAATTCCAAAAGGGCCTTCTAGAAGGGGAAGGAGGGCATGGCACCTCATGGGGGGGTCCCCCCCCCAAGGGTGGCCGGCCAAGGAGGTGGAGCACCATGGTGCTCCACATGGCACTCCCATATGGCATATTCCCTTTTGGAAAGGGATATTCCAAGGGCACTTTGGGGTTTTTGTGTGACAATTTTACCCCTTGGCTTGCCTATATATAGGAGTGATCTTGGCAGCCATTTCCTCATCCCTTGCTCTCATACACATGCCAAGATGTTATCTGGCTTCTCTCTCCCTCCCACGAAAAGAGTTTCGTAGAGCCGAAAGGCTGTCTGGGTTCCGGCAGGAACTAGTTCTGGACGGCGAAGCCCTGCCGGATAGCTGACACCGTATGTGTGCAACTCTATAGAGAGGTCGTAGTTTCGATCTTAGTGCCCGAGGGGCTGTTTGAGAGTGCCTCCCGAAGGGCTGTCCAAGTGGCGGTCCGAGTTCTGTGAGTCCTCCCGAAGGGCTGTCCGAGTGACCGTTCGAGTTTCGAAGGTCCTCCCGAAGGGCTGTCCGCGACATCGTCCGGGGGACTGTTCGACCGCCTCCCGGAGGGCTGTCCGAAGGGAAGACGAGGGTATACATCCTCGCGGTTGGGAGGTTGTAAATCCTAGCTGCGGGGATCTGCACCGCCGATCGTCATCGACTTTACTTCCGCTGCGCTACAAGTCGGTAACGAAAATGATCAAACCTTGTATGCAGTCTCCATAGTGGTCCTGGGCTGGTGCGTAGGTCGGAAAATTTTCGTTTTCTGCTGCGTTACCCTACAGTGGCATCATGAGCCGTGCTATGCGTTGATGCAGGTTGCGATCTAGAATACATAGAGATGTATGGGTGTTGCACAATATAATTAGGTAGTAGATGAGTTCTATTACTGAAAATTATTTGTGCGGGTAGCAGATGAAATCTGTTACCTGATGTTCTTGTTGCTTCCCTGGAATTTGCATATTTCTGATCTTGATAACAGTATGGTGGAGTTTCAAGGTTCTGGCAATCCGCTATCCTGATTGATCAACGAAGTGCTAACAGTTCATTGAATTCCACCGTAGATAAAGGAAAGATGAAATTTCGCAGACAAAAGGGCAATGCAGATATGATCTGCACGGGGGTCATGCGTATGACGAAGTTTAGTATGGGGCTCGAGATTTTATTATCTCGGATTTCATACACCCTGGAAAGTTAATCTAGCGACTTGAATTATCATACTTGATGATGGACGTTGGTAGCTTTGGTTTGTTTTGAAACCTTAGAAGCCACGTAAAACAAGTTTTTGCATGAACCGATTAGAGGCATCTAACTTGGTTTTGCAGGAGGGTTTGCATGTGCATATGATGTGGTATAGCAGTGCTCATAATAATTTGATTATGTATGAGATGACTATATGATGTAAATTGATTAACATGACCTGCGTGTCATGATTCGGCATGATGGTTGGAGCCATATGATTGTCACTTTATTGACCTGCTTGTCAACCTTAAGTAATGCATTATTTTATTAGCTATAGAGATAGCAATATTATCTGGTGCATCGATAAGGTGGTGGCAATCTTCGCGAAGGTGAACACCGACGCGAATGCCGAAGATGAAGAAATACAAGACTTCTCCGTCAGAAAGGGCTATACCATATCATGCTATTATGAATTGCCTGAGATGTTTATCCCTTATGATGCACCCTTCTTGATTGCGCGGTAGTCGCTTTTTATTAGGGTGATCTCTCACAAAAATATCAAGTAGTTAGTGTTCTCCCAAGTGTAGCACCGTCACGGCACCTAACTTTTCGGGGTATCACATGCTACCATGGGTACGAACGATTAGGGATGTGTGAGGCGGGTGAGTTGAGACCTCGCAGCGAGATCACTTGGTTGTCTTGATGTTCAGGCATGAAAGTCATGAGCTCGGAACACACGCATCGAAAGATGAACAAGAGTCACATAGAGATGTGATTGGCAAGTTTGCCTACCGATTGAGATTTTCGTCATCAGTGATGCTACCATCAATGGCGTTGAATTGATATGCGGATCTTGAATCACTCACAATCAATTATGAGAGATATTGATTTGAGTGGGAGCGCACTGTTGAATTAACTTGTTTAATTCTCAGTGCAATTAATTATGAACACTGTCTAAGTGTGGTTTGCTAATAGTTGTAGAATAATGGCTCGCATTTCCACCTTCCCTATTAAAATTGAATAGCTGTTAAATATCTGGTTAAAACTTTACGGTTGGTAACGTAATGTGAGGATTGTCCTCAAGAGTGCCGAGAAGGACTTTGTCCTATCGCATACTTTCGGTATTCTTTCGCTTATGCTATGGATCATGTGACTCTCGTCCTTCGATCCAAAAGCTAGAATTCTGTTTCAGTCAAGTGCAATACATTTGCTTCCATGAGACCCGAACTTCGAAAGTTTGGATAGTTATGTGATATTCATGGAATCTGAAAATCATTTTCAGAGACAGACAAAGGCTACAAGATATGAGATATCCAAAGCAATGTTTGTTTGCAAACTATTAGTAAAGGAGTTTACTATGCATTAGACTGATAAGAGAGGGATCCAGAAGAACGCCTATCATATGATGAAAGGTGAATAAAACAACAACTTGAAGAGAAAGGAAGTGTCCGAAGGGTGTTAGTAAGACTTTCACGCCTAGGAAGTCCGGGGCTAACGCCACTCTTAAGTTCGGTGCTTTTTCTGAGAGTAGGAGAAATACTGAAAGTTAAACTGTTAGAAGTATAAAGGCAGAAAGAAAGGAGACTGGAATATCCAGCTCATGTATGAATGTCATACAAGTTTTTGATGTATAGAAGGCTGGTCAAAGATATAGTCCTTGGGAATTATGATTAAATTGTTAATCACTGATTCTTGGGTATTGTGAGTTAATCACGAAGATACCCGCTCGATTGCTTTCTGTTGCAACTCGATGTAAGAACTACTATGGCCTGAAAGACTAGCCAGAAATGAGTTTTAGGTATACACGGGGAACATAGTAAATGTTACTATACCTTCCATCGGTGTATTACCGTCTGTATTTATTTTTATAATTCGTTTGGAGTTTCACAAACTCTAGCCCATTGCATAAGGTTTCTTGCAAGAAGGTTGTTCATAAGAGAACTTTTTATGTTCGAAGTTATGAATAACATAAGGGCCATACTTTCATTGAGAATGAGATGTATGTTATGAATAATGATATTAATATATTACCTCTGGATTTACTTTCATAATTCATTTTAGAGTTTTACACTCTAGCCCCTTGCACAATGTTGTTGCAAAAGGGTTGTTCATAAAAGAACAATTGTTGTTCAGTGTTATGAATAACATTTAGAGCCATGCTTCCATCCAGATGGGATGTATGTTATGAATATTGATAGTAATATGATACATCCATAACACTGATGCTAAATGTCGCAAGACTAAGAGAATAGCACACAAGTGTGGCACTACATTTGGTCACATTGGAGAAACCCGCATGGATAAATTCCATTATGATGGATTTTTGAAGTCCTTTGATTTTGAATCATCTGACACTTGCAACTTTCCTCCGAAAAGTGAAGTGACTGAAATACCGTTCACAGGCCATAAGGAACGGACAACAAACTTATTGGTGATCATACATTTGATGGGTGTAGTCCGATAAATGTTGTTAGTAGTGGATTTATCTATCTTCAGAAATGACTCAAGTAGATATGTGGATATTTACTTGATGAGACGTAAGTCTGGATGTTTTGAATTCATTCAAAAGGTTTTCAAAAATGTAGTAGATGGTTATTGTAACAAGAAAATTATGTTTCTACAATTCGATTGCAGAAAGGAATATTTGAGTTACAAGTTTAGCGAATGTCTGATGAGTTATGAAAGTAGTTTCATAACTTGCACCTCCCGGAACACCATTGCATGTGGAAAGTCCGTGAAGATGTAATCAAACCATTTATGACATGGTAAGATCAAAGATGACATATATAAATTTGCCATTATCCCTTTTAAAGAGTGATGCTTTAGAGACTACGGCTTTTACACTGAAAAGAGCTCCATCAGGTCTGTTGAAATGACGCCATGGTATGGTACGCCCAACCATGTTATATCTTTTCTTAAACATTTGGAATATGGGGCTTGTGTAAAAGGTTACAAACCTATTCCAAATCAGACAAGTGCTACCTTGTAGGTTATCCCAAGCAATTGGGTATTCCTCCCTCACTATACCGAGGCAAATAGGTTTGCCACAAAGAACGGTATGCTTTTTGAAGAAAATGGTTCTTTCAAAAAGGTGAGTGGGAGAATAGTGCAACTCGATGAGGTAAACAGTATCTTCGTCATCAGGTCAAAGGAAAGAGACCTTGGAAGTAATTCCGGAGTTTCCTACTGCGACTGATACGGAAGTCTCTACAATAAAATGTATGGACTTCAGTCGAACTTGCAGCTGAACCACGTAGGCAAGGCTCGTGCTAACCTATCAGGTGCGCAACGAGATATTGTTGTTAGACAACAGTATACCTACGATACACAAGGAAGCGTTGATGGGCCCTGACTCCGGAATTGGCTAAATGCCAATACAATCCGAGATAGTTTCCATATAAGTGATTCAAGATTAAAACCTTGATACACCTTTCGGAAGACTTAGAGTCTGACGAATATTTATGGAACTATAACTGATACGAATAAAAATGTTTTATCCATAAAGCTCGACTTGTTGCAATATACAAGTTCAAGGAGTTGACTACGATGAGGTTGCTTCACCGTAGCGATGCTTAAAGTCGGTTCGGGTTGAACTAGCATTAATACATATTTCAATCATGAGATATGAACCAAGGATGACGAAAGGATTTCCATCTGATGGAAATGAAACCAAGGACTTGCATGTGTTACAGTCCAAGGTATTTTGTCAGTCCAAAGGATGCTAGTAAGTATGCAAACTTCAGAGTTCCAGCGATGGATAGAAGATAGCAAAATGGAGTTGGAATCTTCGTGTTTTGATGATATGGTTAAAAGGGTTTTGACTTCATCAATGGGTAACGAAGATGCTTATGATTCAAGAAAGTAAGTGGGAGCATAATAAAATTTCTAAAAAACGTTGTGTGCTTGACACATTGTTAATTGGAAATAAATTTCTTGACATGAATTAGGACTTCATTTGAAAATAGTTTTTCGATGAAGTGCTTGGGCTAAATAGCCTTTATATTAGGCATGATGATCTATGGAGATAGATTTACCTAATGGGGCTGAGCAAAGATACATATTGACAAGATGCTAAAACCTTTTAGCATTAAAAACGTCAAGGAGTGATTCTTGCCGAAGTCACATGGAAAGAGTTTTTGCAAGACTCGGTGTCCCAAAACACTAATGAGCAAAATACATGATGGAGATTCCACACACTCTTGTGTTTGGATTAATCATGTATTCCATGGTATGTAAAAACAACCAGATATGTCCAATACTCCCAAAGTTGTTGCGAGTATAGATACCAAAGTGATCAAAAGTACTGATCATAGGACAACAGTGAAAAAGGGTCATTGAGTACTATAGTAGCACTGATGACATGTTTTCTCGCAAGCAGAGATCATGAAGAGTTCGTTGTAAAAGGTTACATCGATACAGTCTTCATCCATGCTCCAAGCGATTTTCGATTTAAGTTAAGGGTTTTGTGCAATACACAATATGGTGGCACGGTAGTTGGAAATTGTTCCAAACAAGTTACTGTGGCGAATTCTATAACAGAGGCAAATTATGTTGCCGCTTTTAAAAGCGACAAAGAAAATGTTGAATCATATAGTTCATTCATGAACTTAGTATGGTTCCAAGATGGCTTTTGTCAATGGGACACTACTGCAGGTAGTTGCTCCATAACTCAGTCTGAGGAATCCAGGTTCGACCTGTGATTCACATACATACAAAGCCAAGTCCACACAAAATATGAATTTTGTGAAAGCGTGAAAACGCGAGGATATGCAAAGATACACACAGAGCTGAAGTCGTCAGATCCGTTGGACATCAGGCTATACCACAAGCGAAGCATATTTACACCGGTGTGCCACAGGTGTAAAGTGCATTAGCATTAACTAGATTATTGACTCTAGTGCAAGTGGGATTCTGTAGGAGATATGCCCTAGAGGCAATAATAAATGTTATTATTTATCTCCGTGTTCATAATTAGGTTTATGTTCCATGCTATAACTGCTGTGGTTCCCGAGCCCGTATATCCATAAAGGCTCTGGGGAAAACCCATGTGCACGTGTGGAATAATAAACGGTAAAATGTATTCCTAGTCATGCCTCTAAGACTAGCTCAAGTGTTGCATGATGATTATGTTTTCCCAATCATAGGCATGTCTATGCCAGCAACTTTGAGGGCACAAATGTTAGAAGAACATTTGTGTTGAATCGACCCGATTGATGTTATGCTATGAGATACATTCATCATGAGTTAATGGTTAATAACACAGAGATAGTTTACGTTTGCATGATTCCTCAGACCATGAGAGTATCGAGTTTCTTCATGCTTGATTCATGAACTTTGGGGTTTGTTAAACGTCATCCGTAAATGGATGGCTATTACGGCGGCTTACGGGTTCATGGGAAAGTATGTCAAGTAACTTGATAGCTCAAGATTGGGATTTGCTCCTCCGACGATGGAGAGATATCTCTGGGCCCTCTCGGTGTTACGGTATCCATCATCGTCTGGCCAGACACTTTGTGATTTGATCACGGGGATGCCGGAACACGGTAACGAAAAAAGAGAACAATACCGGTAACGAGGTAACTAGCATAGTGGACAAGTTGTTGATCCACGGGAATGCCAACATGTCTCACCTCGGGTATTTGTAACATATCGCGAAGCAACAGGAATAGCACACGACAACTGGAGGTTCACTCGAATATTCATTCGTGTGGGTATAGGGGTCAATATGGGTGTCCACGGCTCCGATGTTGATCATTGATGGAAGGGGTTCCGTGTCATGTCTATACTTCACCGAACCTATAGGGTCACACGCTTAAGGGTCATCTATCTGCTGAATACTAGACAGGGAGTCTGAGAGAAAATCACCGAAAAAGTTTCGGACAGCGGAAAAGTTCCGCAGAGAGAGGTCACCGGATGAGTTCTGGTGAAACTGAAAAGTTGTTTCAGAGGATACCATAAAGTCAAATTGGTTTCGGCACATGCCCGATAATTCTTGGAGGGTGCCAGAATCATTCTGGAAACTTTTGGGAATTTTCTGGAAGAAAAACCGGAAATGTTCCGGAGCTGCCGGAACCACTTCAGATGCTTTTCGCAGATGAAAATCACTAATCTGGAATTGTTCCAGAATGCGTTGAAAATTATTTTAGTGGGTACTGGAAATGTTCTAAGCCCACATAAATATTTTCAGTTCGAACGGACGCTGAAAAATGTCGTCATGAATAGTGAAAGTGCTTTTTGGGAATTTTTATGAAAAGCACCTTTTTGGAAATTCCAAAAGGGCCTTCTAGAAGGGGAAGGAGGGCATGGCACCTCATGGGGGGGTCCCCCCCCCAAGGGTGGCCGGCCAAGGAGGTGGAGCACCATGGTGCTCCACATGGCACTCCCATATGGCATATTCCCTTTTGGAAAGGGATATTCCAAGGGCACTTTGGGGTTTTTGTGTGACAATTTTACCCCTTGGCTTGCCTATATATAGGAGTGATCTTGGCAGCCATTTCCTCATCCCTTGCTCTCATACACATGCCAAGATGTTATCTGGCTTCTCTCTCCCTCCCACGAAAAGAGTTTCGTAGAGCCGAAAGGCTGTCTGGGTTCCGGCAGGAACTAGTTCTGGACGGCGAAGCCCTGCCGGATAGCTGACACTGTATGTGTGCAACTCTGTAGAGAGGTCGTAGTTTCGATCTTAGTGCCCGAGGGGCTGTTTGAGAGTGCCTCCCGAAGGGCTGTCCAAGTGGCGGTCCGAGTTCTGTGAGTCCTCCCGAAGGGCTGTCCGAGTGACCGTTCGAGTTTCGAAGGTCCTCCCGAAGGGCTGTCCGCGACATCGTCCGGGGGACTGTTCGACCGCCTCCCGGAGGGCTGTCCGAAGGGAAGACGAGGGTATACATCCTCGCGGTTGGGAGGTTGTAAATCCTAGCTGCGGGGATCTGCACCGCCGATCGTCATCGACTTTACTTCCGCTGCGCTACGAGTCGGTAACGAAAATGATCAAACCTTGTATGCAGTCTCCATAGTGGTCCTGGGCTGGTGCGTAGGTCGGAAAATTTTCGTTTTCTGCTGCGTTACCCTACACTATGCTCGTGTCGGGGTGGATGAAGTGATGTTGGTATATGACTAACTAGAGCTTGACTTTCCTAAAGGTCAAGGGGAGCACACAGTGGGAGAAGCCATACATGGTATCATTGTATGGAGAAAGGATTGCATTGTCTTTCCAAACTCGACGCCAAGGGCACGGACTCCTCCTCCAAGTCCGCCGCGTCAGCTGACTCCTCCTCCAAGTCCGCCGCATCAGCCGACTCCAGCCCACCCCAAGATGGAGCCCAGCGCGAGATCGCAATATCGAACTCTGCAACGTCAGCGGACTCCCAAGTGGAAGGAAGGACCAAAGCAGAAACCCAAGCCTGTTTCCAAAAAGAAGTTGGCTTACGAGATGACTATCGAGGAAAACAACGCCGAAGTGGTTGCCCAAGGGAAGGCCCATTTTGCACCAAAACCGCCCTCGCCGCCAAAGGAGAAAATACCTTAGAAAGTCATACAACACTTTGTGGCTCTTGCTAAACAGGCTGTGGAGAAAAGTGAATCAGACTATGAGCGCTCTATTAAGAAGTCATATCGTGCACAAAAAGATAAGGAGTCGAGCCTTACAACAGGTAGTAATAAAAGCGGGAAAACTGTTCCCCAGCTGGGAGAATAGGCAGTGCAATCGATCCCCCCGCTCAAGGTGAGTACCACCGATAATCTGGTAATAATCGACGCTGCTAGACAGATGGTTAGAGAGGCCGGTGTCACTATTGAACAACTCCTAGGCATCGAGGATCTCCCCATGAATATTGATGAGAAGGAAGTAGCATGGAAATACGTCCCCGGGAACCCTCTGGTCTGGCCTGAGGAGCTCGAGCTTCTATCAACGAAGATGCGCATGTTGCATGACTGGTACCTGAGAGAAGTAAAGGCCAGGCGAGAAAGCCTCATGGTGAAAGTCAAGCCAGAGCATTACTTCCATGGAAAAGATGTGTGGATTGACTTGCCAGAACTTTTTCAGTTATACAATCAAGACGCACTGGACAAATCTCTCGTCAGTTGCTATTGTCTGTAAGTGCTTTCTTTCTGTAATTTAAGTCTCTAGCTCAGCTTGTTCATTGCCTGTAATTATCCTCACTATATTCTTTTGTGTGGTATTATGCAGAATGAAGATTTTTGAAATGAAAAGATATGGAGTTGATGGCATTCGGTTCATTGACCCAAATACCATTTATGAAAAAGTGTTAAAAGAAGAACCCAATGACACAGAGGCCAACTTGCTAATGTTTTTGAAGGAACTAAATGCTAGACCAGAGATAGTGTTTCCTTACAACTTCGAGTGAGTGTTACTGTCTTGTACTACAAATTCTATTTTGCTTACTCGATGTGAAGTGTAGTTGATGAGTTATGCATGCCCGCTTATACAAACGTGTGCGCAGTTTCCACTGGATCCTGCTAATCATTAGAGTTGACGAGGGAAAAGTTGAAGTACTGGACTCACTAACTAGAGACCCTAAAGAATACTACAACCTGAAGTTGATGCTCGACAGGTAATTTCAATCATTATCGCACTAGGTCGGCCTCTTTAGTTCATTTCCTGATATCAAGTAATTAATAACTCCTTTATTCATTTTCTTTCCCGGGCAGGGTTTGGAAAAAGTTCATCAAAGAGGTTGTCGATCAATGGAAACCAAGCCTGAAATGGTGGCGACCAAAGGTAATTAAGTAGTACTAGCTAGCTAGCTACGTCCGCGCATCTCTTTAATTCTAGTTTCAATACCATTATCATGCTTGATTATTATCTGATTGAATTCTATTCTCGTAAAGTGCTTGAGGCAGGCATCGGGGACTAATTTATGTGCGTACTACGTTTGCGAGAACGTTCGCATTATCACCGAAAGGAGCAGAGATGGAAGAAATCTTTGGGTACGTAAACACTGTTCACAATTCTTTTTATCATTATCTAATATATATATACACACAACTAATATATTCATATTGGTCTCCTTCTTTAAAGATGACGGAGATGCGGGATAAGCTCCTACCAACGGACCGCATACAAGCACTTCAAGAGGAAATTGCAGGATTTTTGCTTGAGCAGGTCATAGCTCCCGACGAAGAATACCATTTCATCTAATGCCTGCATGTAATGATCTGCAAATTGTAGGAGAAATTGTATATACCAAATTGTATATATATATATATATGTGTATGCATGGTCGTACGAGAAATTCTATGATATATGATTGGTTCTACGAGAAATTCTAATATATATGGATAACGTGTACAGTATGTAGTAGTGTAAAAAGAATTAAATTGAAAACACAAAATGAAAAGAAAAAAATAAACCTAAAACCCTAAACCCCTAAACCTCTAGTCCCGGTTGGTGGCACCAACCGGGACTAAAGGTCCCCAGCCCCCGGCGCGCTGCCGGTCATGTGGAAGGGATTTAGTCCCGGTTGGTGTCACCAACCGGGACTAGAGGTCCCCAGCCCCCAGCGCGCGCTGCCGGCCACGTGGCAGGGATTTAGTCCTGGGTCGTGGCCAACCGGGACTAAAGGGTGGGGGCCTTTAGTCCCGATTTATTAGTCCCGGTTGGTGAACCGGGACTAAAGGCCGTTCCCACCCTGGACTAATGGCCGATCGTCTACTAGTGACGGGCCGACGCACGAGACCTGGTGGACAAGTGCGTTGGGTGCCAGCTCTTCGCTAAAAAGAACAATTTACCGCCCACACTCTTAAAAACAATCCCCATTACCTGGCCATTCGCTGTCTATGGGGCTGGACATGTTCGGGCCACTCCGTAAAGGAACATCCAGTACTTGCTCGTTATGGTAGACAAGTTCACCAAGTGGATTGAGGCAAGGCCTGTGGCCTCGGCGAAATCGAGACCTGTGATCAAATTCATCTCGGATGTAACGCACCATTATGGAATGCCTCACAACATCATCATGGACAACGGATCAAACTTCACGGCCGACAAGGTGAAAGCATGGTGGGCTCAACACAACATCAAGCTCGACTATGCCTCGGTCTACCACCCGCAAACCAATGGGCAAGTGGAAAGGGCTAATGGATTGATCACTGGTACGCGTCGGTGCTATACAAATGGTTTTTAACCCATTTTCGCGATGGCATTTGGAACCGTCGCCAAGTGAGTGTGGGCGATAGGGGGGTCCTTCCCACACGGCCCAGAAACCGTCGGGGATAAGAAGCCTTGATGCATACAGTTGTCCCTATATAACCGTTTCCGATATCTCGAATATCCCAAATGCTTCATCCTTGGTACTCGTTTGTGCTCGCATTGCCATCGCAGTCGGAGTTTTGTGGTTTTACCTAAAACCAGGCAGATTCCAGGCACGGGAGTTTTTCATGCACGTACCAAACTGGCTCTACGTTTACGATGCCTGGCACATCACTAACAGTTCGTGATTATAAACCGTGTACGATAGGTTAGACAATCACAGACATTTAGTTTTCCCGCACCGTATGTGATAGTGTCTGACATCACACACGCTTTGCAAACGGCAACTGTGTGCATTGTTACAGACGTTTCCTCTCCGTGAACCATGTCGGATTATGATGTGTATCGCACACGCTGTGCTTTATTAACCGTGTGCGCCGTAATGACCTGCACACCGTAATTTTGCCCTAATTTAATTGCTGCTATTTAAGATTGTGCCTAATTTAAACTTGAAACTTGGCTATAGCTTTATTCATATCCATCAGGTTCAAACAATCAATGCATTATTCGATTGACAGGTACATATGTTTAAGAATTACATAAGCACCAAATAAAGAATGATGAACCAGGGTTCTATACTTGTACTATTACAGATGGTAAAGAAAGAGGCGATAGACATTTTGGTTGCTGAACATGGTGAAGCGGAATGGCCCTATTGTGCTCTCCTGGATGCAGAAGGCACGCACGACTCTAGTCCAACCCCTTGTGATGGCCGGCCGCCAATCATGTAGTTTGAGAGGTAATCTTGAGTAAACTGCTTCAGGATCCACTGCAAAGGAAAAAAGATTCAGCCATTGTCATCTAACACAACTCATTATGGGCAGTAAAAAGAAGGCTATAGGGTTCTTACTTACCATCCTGCAGTTCACTGTTGTCTTGCATAAAGTGTAAATAAATAGTTTGATTGACATCTTTTGACCCATTTTAATAACAATCTTTATCAGTTTCCTCACTTGATGCTGGTTCATGAATATCTCATTGCCCTATACGCAGAAAGGGTCGAAGTGTGGATCTTTGGCAATGACATATGTACCTAAAAGCACCAAGTTAATATTAGAAGCTAAACAACAATTGCAAAATGATGTAGTACAACACTCCCTCCATCCCATTATATAAGATTTTATTACATGTATATCTAGACATCATCAGAACATTAAGGTAACACTAGTCCTTGTTGCTATGTAGCCTGGGATTGCATATTTAGTCATTCAGTACAATGCATGTTGCTATGTAGCCTCAGATATATTAAATATGGCCCTAGTTAACCTACTGATAAATGGGTTACAGATATATTCAGTGAAATGTCCGATTCGACGATTAATCCCTTATCAGCCCCCAGGCTATATGGTACCAGCTACCGATATCCTGAACAGTGAGTACATATAAGCAATGCGATGAAACTAACCTCGATGGAAAACAACACTATTCTAAATATTGTCCTATATGAGTACATATAAAGGCATGTTAAGCACAACAGGCTAAACATCAACCAAATATATCCATGGTAGACAACATAATCTACAAATCATAGCTTCAGTGTGCAGGCTTAAGCACGCTAGTTAAGCAAAACAAGAAGTGGAAATGTGTGTTAACTGCATCCGGCATAACATTTAAAAACAAGCAAATAGTCATTCAAACTGGTATTGTGCAGGTCTAAAGTACACTCGTTATTGTTAAAAAACCGAAAAGGCATGTTAACTGCAATATCCTTAACAGCAACCAAATATCGTAATTCATAGTGGTATTGTTAAAACTGTTATTGATGAAATTGAACTGCACGGCAAATAGTTGCACATATAGAGCATCACATTGTGAAGAACAGAAATAAACAAGGCATACGGCCATATCTAGCCGATCCTTTAAAAGTTAAAGGACTAAAACCCTTAGTGGATATATATATACTCCAGCAATTTTTGGCCGTTTCTAGTCGATCCCCTAAACTTAATGTTGTAAACTTCAATTTGATCAAGTTCAAAGCAGGTTCAACCGAAAGTAGCATGCGTTCAAACAAAAACATAGATAGTTTTGCATAACCGAACATAAAACATAAATTTAAACTAAGCTAAACTACTTTCGGTCGAAGTGGAGGTCGAGCCAATCCTTCCTCGTTAGGTATGGTGTGCCGCGAGCCGGGTCTAGGCCGGTGCCGTTATCGGGGTCGTTGGGGAAGACACTCCTCCACTCGTCGATGTCGATCTCCTCGTCCTCGCCGCCCACCTCGACGCCCTCCTCGCCGCCTTCGACCTCGTCATCGGAGGAGAGCGCGATAACCTCGCCGCCCTCCGCGTCGGCAAAGATCGCCTGCTCCTCCTCCACGAGCTTCGGGTGCTCCGGCGGAGCTCTTGCATGTAGGCCTCATCGGCGGCCTCGGCCTTGAGGCGCTCCCACGCCTCGCGGTCCTCCCGCGCCATAGCCGAGCTCACCACCCCTGGCTCCGGTGGAACGAGGTCGACCGGACGTGTGCCGAAGGGGAAATTGAGCCTAGCCGCCGCGCCGTGGTAGCGGACCTGCCAGCGGTCGTACTCCATGGCCGCGAGCTCGGCCGTGTGGAAGCTACCAAGCCACCGGCGGGTGTGGGTCTCCCGATCTATAATCTCGGCGACCCACGTCCCCCACCACCACTGCAGGACCCCGAGGTAGGACCTCGTCGGCTGCCGGGTCCGAGGGAGGACAGGGAAGTCCTCCAACCGGCGTAGCTGCGTGGCGGCGGGCGGATCGGGGGACCGGCGACGGCACACAGGCAGAGGCTGAGGATGGAGGCGGCGGCGATGGCGGCGACCTACCAATGGTTTCGGGGGTGGTGTGTGTCTGTGTGAGCGGAGGTTGTGGGGAGTGTGTGGTGTGTGTGGAGGGGGGGCAATGTGGTGTTTGAGGAAATACCGCGGCAACTGAAAATTTTACTAGGCGGGACAAACAAGGCCGGGCTACTGAAAATTTGGATCAAGGGCGAGCAGATATTTTTGAGATTGCGAGGGATGCAGAGGCGGGAGTATTTGGGGAGCGAGCTAGTGTGCTTAACACGCCGGCTGTGGACTGTAGCCGACGCACCTTCTCGCGTAAGCCATAGGCCTACTATACACCAACGGTGCTCCAGGATATTTTGTACTGCATCTCACATGGTTGGTGATAATAAACTGTGTGCGATCTACTTGATTTTTTGTCTTGATTTGAAATTTTGAAATACATAATGGGGTCACAGCTACAATGGACGGTGTTTGAACTTTTATCTGCAGTGAACATGCAACTATACGTGTGTCGTCAAAAAAATTGGAATTATTCAGGGTTCGTTTGGACATTTTTATACATTAACTTGGTTTTCTAGGCATTTCAGGTGCACAATTCAAAATTAAACTACATGCAGATGCTCCGGTGCACCAACATGGGTTGTAAAATCATATATGTGTCCATGGGTTTATGCTTATGTCCCATGCAAGAAATGGGGATGAATTTCGAATACCACGGCACCGTGGTTCTCCGGCAAATGTTGAGGTGCTTGCTTTTGTAATTCTAGTAAATACAAAACCCGTCTGAAATTCATGAACCTTGGCATGCTATCATAGAACGGCATCAACATGCTGGGGTAAAAAAAAAATTGTCCCATTTGGGGCAGGTTATGGTATAAGCTTCTCGCAAACCAGAGCTTCTCTCACAACAAGCCTGATGGTTTCGGTAGGGAACGTGCACCTTGGGGGACGAAACTATATATGTTGCCTCTTCTTACTTTGAAATTTTTTCTCGTGACAACATAGAACAACAGGAGTGTTGTTCAATTTTTGGATTTTTTTGGGGATCGTTTGGACATTTTTATACGTTAACTGAGTTTTCTAGGCATTTATGTACATAATTCAAAATTGAACTACATGCAGATGCTCCAGTACATAAAAACGGGTTGAAAAATCAAATGTTTGTCCTTGGTTGCAAGCTTAGGTCACATGCAAGAAATGAGAATGAATGTCAAACACCTTGACACTGTCGCTCGCTGCAAACATTGAGATACATGGTTTTAAAATTCTAGTAAATCGAAAAGTCGTCTGAAATTCAAGAAACTTGACATAATATCTTGGAACGACATCGACATGCCGTGGTAAAAATATTATCCCATTTGGGGCAGGTTTGGGTCTAAGCTTCTCGCAAACCACATCTTCTCTCACAACAAGCCTGATGGTTTCGGTAGGGAATGTGCCACCTTGGGGGACGAAACGATATCTGTTGCCTCTTCTTACTTTCAAAAGTTTTCTCGTGTCAATATAGAACAACAGGAGTGTTGTGTCAATTTTTGGCATTTTTCGGGGTTCGCTTGGACATTTTTATACATTAACTGAGTTTTCTATGCATTCATGTGCATAATTCAAATTTGAACTACATGCACGTGCTCTAATGCATATAAATTGGTTGAAAATTCAAATCTGTGTCCGTCACTTGGCCGCAAACATTGAGATACCTGGTTTTTAAATTCTAGTAAATCCAAAAATCATCTGAAATTCATGAAACTTGGCATGCTATCATGGAGCGGCATCAACATGTCGTGGTAAATTTTTTGTCTCATTTGGGGCAGGTTTGGGTATAAGTTTCTCACAAACCAGAGCTTCTCACAACAAGCCTGATGGTTTCGGTAGGGAACATTTCACCTTTGGGGACGAAACGATATTGCTTTGAAAAAATTTCTAGTGCCAACATAGAACAACAGGAGTGTTTTGTTAAATTTTGGAATTTTTCGGGGTTCGTTTGGGCATTTTTATACATTAACTGGTTTTCTAGGCATTTTATGTGCATAATTCAAATTTGAACTACATGCACATGCTCCAGTGCATATAAATTGGATGAAAAATCAAATCTGTGTCCTTGGGTGCATGCTTAGGTCGCATGCAAGAAATGGGAATGAATTTCAAACACCAGGGCACTGTTGATTGCCGGCAAAATGTGGAGATACTTAGTTTTTAAATTCTAGTAAATCCAAAACTCGTCTGAAATTCAATGCGCAGGCTCACCGTGAAGCGCGTGAGCTATTCAATGCAGGATTTGTGCATCTCTTCAACGCAAACGGTTCAGATTGAATACGGTATGCAAAGCCAGACTTCGGCGCTAAGCCAAGAGAAAATGTGTCGAGCAGGATTTATACATCCCTTCAATGCAAACGGTTGTTTTGGATGACCCGTGTGCAACCATGTACATTGGTAAGATTTGCATTTGTCATATTGGGTATGTTGCCATTTGTCAAACTGGAAAGATTGACATTTGTTGATCTAGTGACATTGCCATTTGTCAACCTTGTAACACTGTGTTTTGTCAAAATGTGCAGCTAAAAATCACTAGCACTATCTAATTTTTGCAACTAAAATTCAGTAATTAAGCATAGATTTCATTCATAGATTAAGCAGTCATTCTCACCGGGAAGCGAGACAGCCTTTGACCGCCGCCCGCCTCACTCCCACTGGTCTGTATTAATGGCACGCCCGAGCGGCGGCACCCCCCCCCCCATCCTCGCCACACACACAATCTTCTCTCTCCGCCCGCATCCTCGACGCTACTCTTAGTCCTCAAAGCTATCAGTGTATGAGGATGCCGCCGAAGCGCCCCATCAGAGGGAGTGGCGACGCCGGGGCTGCTGAAGCACCGCAGCACGTCGTGAATATGGAGACAGAGGTTTCCATCACCGCCGATGAGCTGGAGAATGAGGCTGCCAACAAGCGGACGCGGGTCGAGAAAGAACCGCAAGCGACTCCAGCAGGCCTAGACTTCATCAGCAACCTCCCCGATGATATGTTGACAGTCATCATATCCCTCCTCCCAATCAAATATGGGGCGAGGACAACCGCCCTTTCCCGGCAGTGGCGCCCCCTATGGATCCTCACCCCTGTCGACCTCCTCGACGCCCACGAGCTCTGCCATGGCTATCGCAAAAGCTTGGATGCGTTCTCCCAGATCCTCGGCAGTCACCATGGCCCAATCAGAGGCCTTATCACGGGCAAGTTCTGTTCCAATGGCAAGGACCGAACCAAGCTTGACGAGTGGTTCCGATCCCCCGCCATAGATCATCTCAAGGAGCTTAGTTTTAATGATGGGCATATGCGCTCGCTGCCAACGTCTGCGCTCCGCTTCGCGTCCACGCTGCGCCTCGCCTACTAGGTCACTGGCTGGCCCATTCCCCCCCCCCCCCCCCCCTTAATGACATGCCCGCTCTTTTTCTACCACGACTGAAGCACCTCGAGCTCGTCGCCGTCTGCATCCCAAAGGATTACATGGAGCACCTGCTCCGCGGCTGTACTGCACTCGAGTTCCTTCGTCTTCAGGCAATGAATTGGTCGAGTACCTTCCACATAACCTCCAGGACTCTCCAGACTATTTATGTGTGTTGTTGGTGCTGCAACGAGAGATCACAAAAGGTGGACCACAATATGGTCATTGAGGACACACCTTCACTTGAGAGATTACTTGTAGTTGATCAACATGTCCAACAAGAATCAATGTCATTTATGCACCGAAATTGACAGCGGTGGACTACTCGTCTGTCAAATACTACTACTTTCAGGTACAACAGTCGCCTTATACCTCTCCTTCTTGATATCAACATTATTTCTAGTTTTGAAGATGTATGTTCGTCTGTCATCCAGCAAAGCTTCACCCAAATTCTGGGCACAGTGAAGGTCTTGGCACTAGAATCTGTCGGCCCCAACCTGGACCAAGTTGTCAGTTGCCTGAGATGCTTTCCGCGCCTGAAGAAGCTGTATATCGAGGTGATATTCCTTTCCTGTTAAATGTTAACCATAAGGGAGTTCAATTTTTTGCACCTTTTCCCAAGTTCACAATGACAATGTACTACGATTTCTGAAGGAATTTTGGAGGATTTCAGGACATACACCTCCCCACCACATATTGGTTGCTTGATTCATATGGTTACAGTCCATAAGCATTTCTCTTTTGGATTCATCTGTACTAGTTTTCTTAGGGAATTTTTCATCCAATCCAACCTCTTGTGAAGAAGGCTACATTTTTCTAGATTGTAATCAAATGCCCATGTTAATCATGTCAGATCGAAGATGGCACGTTGGTGCATTTTACAAATCCTGCAATCCAAATAGGCGTGTAGTAGTGTTCAAAACTGCATGTAGGCACTAACACATTCTCTTCTTTTGCAGATAATAATAGGCCCGGAGGTGGATAATGTTTATAACGACAATCACATCGAATGCCTGGATCTGCATCTCTCAAATATTACTTTGAACTCTTACCGAGGGACCTTACCGGAGATTAGACTCACCAGGTTCTTTCTTGCCAGAGCAAGGGTGCTGAGGGTACTGAGGTTGAACACGCATTTAATTAGGAAAGATGAATGGTATGTTGATCAGAGCCGGCAGGTACTGCAGAATGGAAGAGGCTCCAAAAAAGTTAAACTTCGTATTGGAAGAGCATATGACAGAGTAATTGGAAGTTATTGTGTCAAACCCATACATGACTTGTCAGCGGCTGATCCCTTTGCAGAAATGACGAGGTTTGCAATGTTTGAATTTGGGCATTGTAATCTTTGAATTTAAACCTTACAATATTTATGGTGTTTGTTATATGACGTAATTGGATGTTTAATTTGGTATTGCAATCATGTCATGTTACAAGTATATATATGTTTGCTCGCCGTTCAACTGCTATATGCATATATATGGTTGCTCGCCGTTGAGGCGACCGCGGAGCGCTCTGCTCGCGTCCCTCCGCGCGCGCTCTGCCAGCGGTTGGGCCTGTGCACGATCACGTCGGGGGCCCCATATGCATGCGGTTGCGCCGCGCGTGTTGCCACGCGATGCAGTTACGTGCGGCACGATGGAGTTATGCGATGCAAATTAGAACTGCCATTAGGGCGTGCCGATATTCCAGGCCGTCCAGCTTCCCCTTTAATTCCCGCGGCCATTATAACCGTAGTCTCTTCAACCTTTCGATCGCGCCCCACAACACAACAAGCACACCCACGACGACACATAGAAAGGGGATGTCTAGCGGCGCTCCAATGGAGTTCGGCGAGCATAAAGTGGAGACCCACGCGAGGGAGACGGATCTCTCGGTGGTGTACACCATCGACCCGGCCATGGTGGACGAGTACATCAACACCGTTGAGCAGTTGCTTGCTCGAGACAAGTACAAGGTGGTCGGCATCGACCTCCAGTACACCGCCGGACGTCCCAACATAGATCAGAAGGTTGCCGTCGGCCAGTTGTGCGTGCGCCATCATGTCCTCATCTACCACTACTGCATGGCCACAGAGTCTTGCGACCGTTTCACCAGGTTTGTCAACAGCACCGACTACAAGTTCTCCACGATGGAAACCACCAATGATGTAAAAGCGCTTAGGGTTACGGGCTTGGCCTGCCAGAACCTTGTCAAAATCCGTGAGCATTACAGGGTCTGGGGCAGCACGAAGAAGGACTCCCTGTTTGAACTCGCCTCGGCCATCATCAACCCATACTATGAAAAGATGAAGTAGGATGCCAACAGAACACGTCCTGTATCCTGGCATGGGGCCTGGATGCGGCAACTAAATGAACCTCACCTCAGGTTCGCGGCCAAGAGCGTGTACACATGCTACGAGATGCACAGGCGGATCGTTGACATAAGGAAGTGCCTTGTTACGGAGATCGACGAGGCCGGATCGAGCCACAACCAGAGCAAGCGTCACAAGATGTAGATGATGATCATATGATCGTCTATCCTAGTTAATCATGCATGTAATATATAGTTTACTTTGGTATGTGGAAATGTCATGTGTGTAGTAGCCACCTATGTAATTATGCATGCAATAATTTACTTTGGTGTGTGCAAATGCCATGGTTGTAGTAGCCACCTATGTAAGTGGATGTTTAATTTGGTTATGCAACCATGTCCTTATAAGTGTGTGTGTGTGTGTATATATATATGTTGTTCTGTATGCAATCCCATCGCATAACACACACGTCTTATTAGCAGTAATCATCTGTGTTATTATTGGTCTTCCCACATATTTCTGATTACAGACCTGTTTGCCGCGTATCACACACATCTTGTTATATTGAACCGTTTCTGTTCTCTTGTCTCAACGCAAACAGTTCATCTGAGTGAACCACATGCCGTAGATCGCACACACCTTGATCTAGCTGACCATTTCTTTTGTGTTGCCTAATCACAAACAGTTCATCCGAGTGAACCGTATGCTGTATATCGCACACAACTTCATCTGGCTGCCGGTTTCTTTTATTCCTCCTCATCGCAAACAGTTAATTGAACTGGACCGTATGCCCTGCATCGCACACGCAACTAAAATCTGAACCGTGTTTGATGCATCCGTCATCGCAAACATTTTGCACCTTTTTTGACGGTTTTTTTACACCACCGTTTGCGATTATTGCATCGCACACAGTTTCGTCGAAGGGTCTCTGATCGTAGTGTCGCGTTAGCAGCATCCTGCAGTAGTAGATCTTAAGTGGTATAAAACCGTGACTGGTCCGATCTCTCAAGGAAAACAACAACAAATGGGTCGAAGAACTCGGCTCTGTGTTGTGGAGTTTACGCACAATCCCCAACGGGTCCACAGGTTATACAACATTCTTTATGGTGTATGGCGCTGAAACCATCTTACCAAGTGACCTCATACATGACGCACCTTGGGTATGTTTGTACGAGGAACAAGAGGCCGAGCAGAGTCGTCACGACGACCTCGATGCCTTGGATGAAAAGCGGGATGTGGCTAAAGCATGATCCGCCTTCTATCAGCAGCAACTGCGTAGGTACCAACATCGTGAGGTTTGAACAAAGGCCTTTAACGTTGGTGATTTGGTTTTACGCCTACATCCCGACAAAACCGGTAAGTACAAGATATCAGCTCCTTGGGATGGACCATTCATTATTGACAAGTTGCTCACTGGAGGGGCTTATCGGATCCGAGATGCCAAGGACAGGCGACTAGAGCCAAGCCCATGAAATGCGGCCCTCCTGCGGCATTTTTATGGCTAGCTTGTACTTTTTGTTAATTTCTTTAATTTTTATGATTAGAACAAAGTTATGCTTTATATAGACAAAGTTTGGCTTGTTATTATTATAGTTGTTAACCTTTGTTCTTTCTTGAATCTTTGTTCTGAAGTGCCAAGTGCCGATATGGTTCATGACCATACAAAACTTGCCCTTCCTCACCGGGGGCTGTCAGAGCACCCCGAAATTTAAAATCCGAGCACTATCAAAGTACTCTGTTTGATCATTTCACGACGTGCGCGTAGTGTGTGATAACACTTCCACAATTCGTTCTAAGCCACTATATGCACCAAGTTTGACTTGTGACTTTTTGCCAAGCTGAGTTGCCTGACTCCTATGTGTACCCCATACGTTTCCGCCCGTTTGGCTAAGGGTGTAATAGGAGCACCTCTGTGATCGTTACTTCTAAGGTTAACCTGGTCAAGTACCTCAGGTGGGAGAAGCCAAAAGCTAGCAGTCACAATGCACAAAATAGGTCGGCACGAAGAAAGTGAAAATTAAAAGTACCCTTCAGGTTACTTGCAGTTGGAAGCATGAAAATATTCTCCTCGGAATAGCTGAGGTTATGGTCGCATTTACTATCGTAAAGATAGTAACGTGGTTGTAAGGAACCGTTGGAGGATCTCCTACACCACAACTACTCGTACCATGGTTCACTTATGTTTAGACCAGCAGGCTGGGTTGCCTTTGTACCAACAAAAGAATCCCCCAGAAGCGCGGGTCAATACTAGGTGCACTCCTCGGAGAGGAGATAGAAGCCAACGGTTGGTTAACATAAGTATCGGCATACACAGGTCGAGAAAATCTGAATTCGTGTCCGGCACATAAATTACATTGGAGGATTCTCCACATCACCATGAAGTTCTTTCAAACGACAGTCCTCCCCTGTCGCTTCAGCAAAAGGCATGACCTTCTCGAACATAGCATCAGGTTTTATCTCCTCGCCGTCATCACCTTTTGGCACCACAAGGGCAATGCCCTTGAGCTCCAACATCGGGAAATGCGTCTGGAGCATGGCCCATGCTTGCCGAGCACCTTCTTGACAGGCCGAGATCTTCCAAGTCCTAATCCGCCGACGAGCTTCTTGAAGACATCGGTCGAGTTTAGCTTGGTCATTGGGTAGCTTTTCCCATGGCCATAGAGTTCGGAAAATTATCCCCATGGACGACCCGGTAAGCCGATGCAGGGCACCTAGCCGCGTTAAGCCATCCTTTAAGGATAATGCATTGCCCGAAGATGATGCATCGGGAAGCATACCTAAAACAAAACCACATTAGATGGTATACTCCAAACGCATAATGTGTAGCACATAGAGCATCATAGCAAGAAGTAATAAACACTTACCAGCCAGCAATTCGATAGCCTGCTTAGTCTCTTGCTCGGATGCAGCCAGTTGAGATTTCATCTGTTCTATCTCGAGCGCTTGCTGCCTCTTCTCCTCGGCTAACTTCGCGTATGCTTCTTGAAGCTCATTGCCCTTGGCAGGGCCTTTTTTGCAAGCTCGGCCTCTTTTTTCAATTCTTCCAGCTCAGCCTTGACCAGCGCCAACTCATCCCATAACTGTTGGGCTTTCTTTACCGATTCCTGTAAAAGTAGTAATCAATATGAAAGATGGGAAAATCGATCCTTAGATTGGCCGCTTGCGCCTGAACTAAGTTTCGGGGGCTACTGGGCTCCGCGCTCATTGGCTGCACAAACAAAAAGAAATTATCAATCCTCAGGACGAATACAAGCACTCGGCCAGAGTCTCGGGGATACTGCACTTTGCAGTTAAGGAATCAGGCGAGTTGGAACTCTTTTTTGAGATTTCCACTGTAGCGCAAATCCTCGGGCATATAGCAACATCTCTCCGGAGACCGTTCATAATGCGTGAGGTCCATCCCTATTCGGGACACACCTGGAAGGCTACCGAGGGCTCATAAGTCTAGTATTAACTTGTCTTACCTCTAAACCTCTGGCAAAGACCTCGGCAAAGTTCTTAAGGCCCAAGCCAATAGCATAATGAATACTCTTCTTCTTTTAATTTCTTTCCATGTTGAAATCATCCGCAAGCCAAACAAGGTGAGAATTCTGTAGAAGCTGTTATTATTAAGTAATATATGCCACTTTTATTGAACGGGTGATGAAAAATTACTTGCTGCTTTTTCCGGATTGCCATAAAGAAGATCCATACCATTATAACTTGCTGCTTATTCCGTCGCCATGGATACTACAAAGAAGATCCATACCATCATTTTTGCTTCAGATTCTTATATACTGTAAGATGGATCTTTAAACATATTTTCCTATAGTGCAGAGCCTGTAGGGTTACGCAGCAGAAAACAAAAAATTTCCGACCTACGCACCAGCTCAGGACCACTATGAAGACTGCATACAAGGTTTTGATTTTTTCGTTACCGACTCGTAGCGCAGCGGAAGTAGAGTCGATAACGATCGGCGGTGCAAATCCCCGCAGCTAGGATTTACAACCTCCCAACCGCGAGGATGTACTTCCTCATCTGCCCCACGGACAGCCCTCCGGGAGGCGGTCGGACAGTCCCTCGGACGGTGTCGCGGACAGCCCTTCGGGAGGACTCACAGAACTCGGGCTGTCACTTGGACAGCCCTTCGGGAGGCACTCTCAAAACAGCCCCTCGGGCACAAAGATCGAAACTACGACCTCTCTACGGGGTTGCACACATATGGTGTCACCTATCCGGCAGGGCTTCACCATCCAGAACTAGTTCCCACCGGAATCCAGACAGCCTTTCGGCTCTATGAAACTCTATTCGTGGGAGCGAGAGAAGAAGCCAGATCATGCAATGGCACTTGTATGTGAGAAAGGAGTGAGTGTGGAGGGCTGCCCCTCTACCTCTATTTATAGGAAAAACCCAAGGGGTAGAGCACACTTTGAAATACCAAAATGTCCTCACAAAAATGACCTTCTCACTAGTAGAAAACAGGGCTTTCGTCACAGCCGGATCAGAGCATTAGTCCCGGTTGCATTATGAACCAGGACTAATGTGAGCATTAGTCCCGGTTCGAGCGGCTAGGGCGCTGGGCAGGCATTAGTCCCGGTTCAAATGTGACCTTTAGTCCCGGTTGGAGCCATGAACCGGGACTAAAGGGTGCGATGCCCTTTAGTCCCGGTTCGTGGCTCGAACCGGGACTAAAGGTTAGACCTTTAGTCCCGGTTCGAGCCACGAACCGGGACTAAAGGGGTTGAGGCTTTAGTCTCGGTTGGTGGCTCAAACCGGGACTAAAAGTTACACCTTTAGTCCCGGTTTGAGCCACCAACCGGGACTAAAGGGGTTTTGAAATTTGTTTTTTGTTTTTTCATTTGTTCTTTGTGTTTTGTTTCTGTTTTAAATTGCTTATATCTTTTAGAATATTTGATGTTTTTGAGTGCTTATTTTTGCATTAGATTCAAAATTTTGTCTAGTTTCTGTTTGTGCCATTAGTTTTCAAATTTGAATGATTTAAATATGCATTTGTTCAAATTTGCTTCAAATCCTAGATTGTGAATAATTTGAGTTTAAAAATAGTTTTTAATTTAATTCTTTTTGCTCCTAGTCACATGTTAGACGGTGCTAGCAGATGTAGTAGACGATAGGATTGGATGGACACCATCCCGGACTAAAGAGGTTCAAACTCTACCCCCCCCTGTGTATCGTCATTTCAATTTTGTAAAAAACAAAAGAAAATGATAAAAACTTCAAAAATTAAAATCCTTCGAGATGTAGTTATGTTACTACATCTACTAGTTAGGAAAATTAAAAAACTTAAATTTGGACATGTTTTGCAAAAAAGAGTTATGAAAAAGTAAAACGGTCATATCTTTTGCATACGATGTTGAAAAAAAACGCATAATATATCAAAAAAATCAGCACGAAAATCCGCATCCGATTCCGACGCCAAAGGCGGTTTTGCAAATTTTAGAATCCTCAAATTCTTAAAGGAAAAAAAAGTTATGCTCAAATTTCAGTTTTTTTTGAATTTTGGTTAAATCTGGTCAAACTATGGTCAAACTACTTATTCAAGAAATATTAGTGTTACTAAATAATTATTTTATTTTTTTTGAATTTTGGTCAAACTATGGTCAAACTGTCAAATCAGGTCAAACTATGGTCAAATCAGGTCAAACTGTGGTCAAACTATTTATTCAAGAAATATTAGTGTTACTAAATAATTATTGTTTTTTAGAATAATAGTTTCAAACTCAAACGGTGCTTAATGCTCAAGTTCAACTCCTAAGGGTTAATAGGATTGACAGCTTAGTATTGTCAGGAAAACAACAAGTGCAGACTTGGAAACTAGGGGGAATAGAACTCGAAAATTAAGCGTGCTCAGGCTGGAGTAGTGAGATGATGGGTGACCGTTCGGGAAGTTAGACGATTTGGAATGAGTGCTGATTAGAGATTAGAGATTAAATTCTAAAACAGTGAGGAGGGAGGGGTGATTAGAGATTAAATTGTCAAATAATTCAAATATTTGAAAATCAGAAAAAATTAAAAAAAATTAAAAAACAATTCAATTTTTTTTTTCAAAAAATTCCTTTAGTTCCGGTTGGTGTTACCAACCGGGACTAAAGGCTCCACCTTTAGTCCCGGTTGGTAACACCAACCGGGACTAAAGGTCCTCCAGCCCGAGCTCCAGCAGGCGGCCACGTGGAGCCCCATCTGTCCCGGTTCGTATAAGAACCGGGACTAAAGGTGTTGGGCTTTAGTCCCGACCCTTTAGTCCCGGTTCCCGAACCGGGACAAATGGGCCTTATGAACCAGGACAAATGGCCCTTTTTCTACTATTGTCTCAAGGGCATAAAAGGGAGGGAAGAGGATAAGTGGGGCTGCTAGGAGCAGCCCTAAAACCTGGCCGGCCACACCATGTGGGGCCCCCCAAAAGGGGTTCCCTCCTTCCCAAGTCTTCTCCTAGATCTTTTCAGCAAAGCCCTAAAAGTGGCTTTCCAAAAAGTAATCCAAAAAGCACTTTCACTATTCACGACGACATTTTTCAGCGTCCGTTCGAACTGAAAATATTTATGTGGGCTTAGAACAATTCCAGTACCCACTAAAATAATTTTTAACGTGTTCTGGAACAATTCCAGATTAGTGATTTTCATCTGCGAAAAGCATCTGAAGCGGTTCCGGCAGCTCCGAAACATTTTCGGTTTTCATCCCGGAAAATTCCCAGAAGTTTCCAGAATGATTCTGGCACCCTCCAAGAACTATCAGGCATGTGCGGAAAACAAATTGACTTTATGGTATCCTCTGAAACAACTTTTCAGTTTCACCGAAACTCATCCGGTGTTCTCTCTGCGGAACTTTTCCGCTGTCCAAAACCTTTTCGGTGTCCGAAACTTTTTCGGTGATTTTCTCTCAGACTCCCTGTCTAGTATTCAGCAGATAGATGACCCTTAAGCGTGTGACCCTATAGGTTCAGTGAAGTATAGACATGACATGGAATCCCTTCCGATCAATGATCAACATCGGAGCCGTGAACACCCATATTGACCCCTATACCCACACGAATGAATATTCGAGTGAACCTCCAGTTGCCGTGTGCTATTCCTATTGTTCACGATATGTTACAAATACCCGAGGTTAGACATGTCGGCATCCCCGTGGATCAACAACTTGTCCACTATGCCAGTTACCTCGTTATCGGTATTGTTCTCTTTTCTCGTTATCGTGTTCCGGCATCCCCGTGATCAAATCACAAAGTGTCTGGCCAGACGATGATGGATACCGTAACACCGAGAGGGCCCAGAGATATCTCTCCATCGTCGGAGGAGCAAATCCCAATCTCGAGCTATCAAGTTACTTGACATACTTTTCCATGAACCCGTAAGCCGCCGTAATAGCCACCCATTTACGGATGACGTTTAACAAACCCCAAAGTTCATGAAGCAAGCATGAAGAAACTCGATACTCTCATGGTCTAAGGAATCATGCAAACGTTAACCATCTCTGTGTTATTAACCATTAACTTGTGACGAATGCAACTCATAGCTTAACATCAATCGGGTCGATTCAACACAAATGTTCTTCTAACATTGTGCCCTCAAACCTGCTGGCATAGACATGCCCATGATTGGGAAAACATAATCATCATGCAACACTTGAGCTAGTCTTAGAGGCATGACTAGGAATACATTTTACCGTTTATTATTCCACACGTGCACATGGGTTTTCCCCAGAGCCTTTATGGATATACGGGCTCGGGAACCACAACAGTTATAGCATGGAACATAAACATAATAATGAGCATGGAGATAAATAATAACATTTATTATTGCCTCTAGGGCATATCTCCTACAGAGCCATCCATTCAAACATGACTAATTTCTTCTTTCTCGGATTGCTGTTGATTTACATTGGTTTGACTCAACTACTGAGGACACCAATTTTCCTTTCTTTTCCCAATTGTGGTTCATTTGCTTCTTCCATAGAGGCCCGCGTTTTTCTAATTTTGTTTATATTAGCCAGTTAGAGAAGTAGTGGCAATCACTGAACTTTTTAATTCATATGTCTTATCTAAATAGTTTTAGAAATCCTTAACATAGAATGCATAAATTGGTAGGAAGATGCTCCATTGCGCTTCAAGCAACTGAATGTCGCTAGTCAAAAGAAGTAATGGAGTAGGTACTAAGTATTAAGTTATCCTGATTTTGCTATATTGAGAATTATGTAGAATAATCTGCTTGTGCATGTTAGATGCTTGCTTCTGTACATGCACATGCCTATGTTATCAGTAAGTTTTCATGCACATTCTTGCAGCAGGCCGGTTAGTGTCATTTACAGTTGTCTAATTGATTTCCTATTTGTTGGTCAGTATGGACAAGATGATAAAAGTCGATAGCTCTAAGAAGATTCAAGAGATTGTTGATACTTTTTTAGGTCATACAGTTTGTTCTTTTTTCTTTTTGAATGATTACAGCTTGAGACATACTTAGATGGCAGAAGTTGCAGATGCCTTGTTTATGAAGCTCGAGTATTGTGAACAATTAAGTCATGTACACCGAATCAGATGGTTACCGTGGATGTTTCATGGCATGTTTGAGGGCGCATGTCAACTCCAAAATCTTTGCTGTCAATGTTGTGAAGACCTTGGAATATTGAGGACTTCTCCAACTAATGATATGCCGACATGGCAAATTTCCAGAGTTGTGTAAAAAATCCAATTATAGGATCATTGTGTTCGAAAATAACCATGCCAATAGGTTCTTATGTGTAGTAAGACATTTTTGTGACCCCCTTTTTTTTTAGTTTGTGCCTATTTGTCATTCATCTTACATCGTTGTGGTATTTGATTACCAGACCATTACAACATTGTGGTATTTGATTACCAGACCACGTCGTTTTTCCTTGTGTGGCAATGGTCTTGTAGATACAACAACGTAGTTCTTACATGCCGTGAATTTTATGGTAATGATGGTATTTCTTGCGTTGGGGCATCAGACCATGTTGAGAGTTTTTGCTACGCATTAATGTTTCTTATGTAATCATAAGTGTGTAGCTCGGACCGTGCACTGTTACAGTTAGTTGTAGAACAGTATAAAAGTTTCTTACAATTATAGTCTCCTCATCAAAAAAGAAAAAAAAATCTTACGTTACAATAGTGCACCTTTAGGTTCTGCCAAAAATCTTAGGTTACTTTCTAAAGAAGAAGAAATCTTACGTTACCTATTTGCTAGTTGGCAGAATGACCCGCGGGGCTGGGTGAGTGGGACATTTAGTTTTTCCTTACGTTTGGCTTGTTTTCTTACCTCTTATGCAGACTTTCTTACGGGACGTGGTTTGGAAAAAAGGCTCACACAGCCTGGGGCTAGTTCGGTGGTGCACCAGATGGGTGGGGTGAAGAATAACTGTTATTCACCCAGGGTGATGAATAGTCTAACCCTATATATACTAATCTTTCATATTCCCAGGAGTACGTACTACCATATTTCATTGGGCATTAGTTAGAGGATGCGGTGCAGGAGTATACTGAATTCGTGCTAGCTAACCAGGGATATCCCAAAAAGTAACTAACAAACAAAGAAGTATATACGGACGCATGCTTGCTCTCCTTTCCATAAACCACGTGTGAATGCCTAGTAGTATACGAGTATGTCACGATGTTCTCCCTATTTTTTTTTAACACAGTAGAAACGCAGATGCCCACATACATGCACATACACGCACCCCTATGAACGCACGCACACACCCTACACCTATGAGCACCATCGAGATACTTAGCCGGCACAACATATTGAGATTGATGAAGTCACCACAGGCACCTTCGTAGTCGACGGGACCGTCTCCTCCCATAGAACGAACATTGCCGGAATGCCTGAAATAAATTCAGGAAAATGCGAGCACCAGTGCCAAGACTACAACTTGAACCCTGATGGGCTGGTTTCACCACAAGAAACCTTACCATCTGAGCTACGCTCAGTTCGCAACTAAAACCTAGTCTCATGCATGGCAATATAAGGAATAGTATAAAAAATCGGATTTGCTAGTTCGCACACACATGAGAACTAACTAAATCTCACCCAACCTCTCCACCGTCCGATTTTATGCGGGATTCGTGCTGATTTTTTCTTTTTTTGTTTTTCCGTTTGATTGATTTATTTTTTTATTTTATTTTATTGGTTTCCATTTTTGTCTTTTTTTCACGCGCAACTATAGTTGCATGTCTGTCGGGCCACGAGCAACAGTTGCACTCCCGCCCGGCTGCGGGCAACTATATATAGTTGCTCGCCACCCACCGGTATGCAACTACAGTATCCCTCCCCAGCCGTGCGCAGCTGCAGTTGCACGCCCGCCGGCTGTGCGCAACTATATGTCCACCGGCCGTGCGCAATTACAGTTGCATGCACACCAGCCACGCGCAACTAAATTTACGTATTTTCTAACAAAAATACAATAAAAAAGTAGAGAAACAAAAAATAATAGGAGGGAAAAATAAAAGTGAAAGAAGAAAAGAAAAAGAGAACAACAACAAAATCCTATGTTGATATCAGCTGGGTTAGATTTAGTTAGATCTCGCTCAGATGAGATCTAGCCACATCCATAAAATGAAGATACGGCCTTGCCTTGGGCACCGAGGACGCGTGATGTGAGACAGACGTGAAACGTGACGTTAGAATGCTACTAAGTATCCTTAAAAAAAGGGGAAACGTGTATATACGGCGCGCCGGCGCAGCTTTCGGCCGGACACGCTCATTCACACGCACAATACACGCATCATGCTGGCTTTCGTGCCACGCTGGCGCTGTCCCAGGCAAACTACTCCCACGTCTCACGCGTACGTTATGGGCCCCGCGTGACTGCCCTTCTTTTTCTCCCTTAGTTATCTCTTGCCTTATCTGTTACCTTTCTTCTACCTCCAACCACATCAAATTCAACTCTGCTACAAAGTGTTGCATCCGGCTGAGAAAAACGCTGCAACCGATGAAATAAAAAGCTGGAACCGACGAATAAAAAAGCTGGAAACAAAGGGCGGCGGATTTTGCGAAGTGAAATTTGCTGGAACCAGCAGAGTCAGTGCTACAACCGTATTGAAAAGATGCTGGAACCGCGGAGGGCGGCGGACAAGAGTTTTGCTGGGAGTGCCGACCTGAGCTGGACCCATAAATTGTTTTTGCTGCAATCGGCAATTGTTTTTGCTACAACCGGCAATCACAAAAACTACAACCGGTGATCGATTTTGCTTCAACCAGCGTCACGTCCTGCTACAGCTAGTGTCGTGTTTTGGTACAATCAGCACGGCGAGCTGGAACCAGCGAGCCGAGTTGCTGCGACGGTGAGCGGCGACGAATGACGATGACATTTTTTTGCTGCAACTGTTGTTGGCATTTGCTACGACCGGCAGGCGGTTTTGCTGCAACCAGCAACTGAGGGAGGTAGACTACGAGCTCGTCCATGGGGCGCTGCAGCCGGCGACCGCCGCCATCGGAGCTGCGCCCATGGCAATTTTTGCCTGCAACCTGCAAGCGCCCCGTGCTGCATGTTTGAAGCCGACGAGAAACGCATGGGAGGCGCCGATCACCGGCGAGGGAGGCGACCGGCGGCGTGGGAGGCGGCCATCCATGACGAGTGCCTGCGGCGCCGCTACTCCTGTTCTCCGCTGGCATCACCGGATTTTTTTTTTGGAGGAAAAACGATAGGGAGAAGCCCAGATCTGACGGTCGTATGTGTACGTATCCAATGCCTGTGCTGCGACCGGCCCAAATTTGGGCCGGCGCGCCGGCACGTATCACTCGCCAAAAAAAAATGCTACTAAGTAACATAGCATACCAGCATCGATTCATACCTCTTGTACATACGTAGCTCTCCTGCTTAGATGCATCCCTATGATGATTATTCCCTTGCGAAAAAGATATTTTCTAATTACAGAACTAACAGAGCACGTAGTAGTTTCGTGTTCGCAAGCATCAATCAAGTCATGCGTATCCACGTAGAAAATCTTGTGGTCAGCGGCTGCGTACAAAATTTCATATATATACTTCGAGCTCTGTGTTGAAGTCTGAGGATGCGTCAAAAAAAAATATTCTTTGGGACGCGATCGAAGCCTTCTTTTCGCATAAGTAGAGAGAATATTTTTTAGTTGCTGATAACTAGATAATACTAGCTATTTTTACCTAGAGAAAGAAGGCTAGGTTTGATTCGTTGGTAGGCAGATAAGGATGACGCACGAAGAGATAGATTCGGTGTCTACCTTTGGGATAAGCTCACAACAACCCCGACGGGATAAATACCTAATCGGAGGGGCTAAAACTCAGTCAACTGAGTTTTTATCAAGTCTCAGTCGATCGAACTGGCCATTAGATTTCTTTGCTGTTTCAGACCTTTTTTAGCTTTTCGTGTGAGCAGCCCACGTAGGATCCATGCTTCGGGATGGGCTCTCTTTTATCTTTGTTTTTTCTGTCAGGCTGGGGTTTGCATGGGGGCTGGCCACGGGTTGGGGCCTTTTCCGTTGTTAGTTGGCCTTTTCTTTCTTTGTCGGGTTGTCAGTTTTATTTTTGTTTGTTTGTCTAAAAAAAAAGTTTTATTTTTGTTTTGTCCTACATTTTTCATTTACTCTTATGTATATGTTTGTTTTTCCTTATTATATTAATTTTTCTACATGTTTTTTTTTGTGCTTTTGTATCATTTATTTTAGTTATTTCTTATTCTTCTCTTTTTGTTTTTTTATTTTAAAATTATTTTTTTTGTCTATTTTATTTTGCTGTTCTTAACACGCATTCTGTTGCACTACCTTACTGTGTACCTTGAGGTGCGTGAATGCCCATAACGCAACCTGCAACTACATGTGTCACAACACACTTACAACTGCAAGGGATACAACGCGGCTGCAACTGAAGGGGAGAATTGCTGGTCAATTGCATGCCCATCACTAGAGCTGCAACTGCACTCGTCGCACCCCGCTTGCAACTGCAAGTGGTACAACGCGGCTGCAAGTGGAGGGGAGGGATGTCGGCCAGTTGCATGTCCATCACTAGAGTTGCAACTGCACGTGTCGCAACCCGCCTGCAACTGCAAGGGGTACAACGCGAGTGCAACTGGAGGGGGAGGGATGTCGGCCAGTTGCATGTCCATCACTAGAGTCGCAACCTGCCTGCAACTGCAATGTGTACACGGACTTGCACTGGAGGGGGGGGGGGTGTCGGCCAGTTGCATGTCCATCACTAGAGTTGCAACCCGCCAGCAACTGTAAATGGTGCAACGCGGCTGCAACTGGTGGGGAAGGGATGCCCGTCAGTTGCATGTCCATCACTAGAGTTGCAACCCGCCAGCAACTGTAAATGGTGCAACGCGGCTGCAACTGGAGGGGAAGGGATGCCTGTCAGTTGCATTTCCATCTCTAGAGTTGCAACTGCATGTGTCGCAACCCGCCTGCAGCTGCAATTTGTGCGGATCAATTTTTTTTTTTTAATATTAATAATACAAAATAATTTTAAAAAATGTAAGAAAAATAATAATATATATTTTTGTAGGAAAATGGACCGAAATAGAAGGTGTAGTAATGTTGTGCCGAAGGGAACGACGAAAGAAAACAGGCTGAATCCTAGCCCATGAGCGATTACACGAGGGCTTATAGCAAGAAAAGAGAAAAAACAACTATGCCGGCTGAAGGAAAACGTACAGCCCACGCCCATATGCATGATTTGCTTTAAAAAAAAACACCGACATGCATGACGTCAGCCGACTGAGACTTTACCAAGTCTCAGTCGACTGATGCCTAGTCAGGCCCATACCTAATAACCACGAGTCATTTTCGTCCTCATGAACACTAGCAACTTAGTCAAAGCAATATTTAGCTACCTTATGCGCCATAACATTTGCTTCTCTTGGACAATGGTAATACTGAACCTTCCCGATCTCTACTCCCCGATCAACACAGTTTGCAAAGATAGCTGCAGCACTGCCCCACCAGGTCGCTTGACCAACACATGCTTCCACAACTTCCACCGAATCCGATTCTAGTTGGACGTTGTTGTAGCCCAACACTGCTTCGCTGCCATAGCTAGCTTCAATGAGTTGAAGTCCCTTAAACCGAGACCACAAATCTTATTTGGGAAACATCGCTTCCACCAAGTGACCAATGCATCTTTCTACCTTGGTCATCATCACCCCACCAAAATTTGGCAATTGCATCAGCCATTTTTTTAAACACCCCGTTTGGTATCTCAAACACAGACATTGCATAGACCAGTATCGATTGGGCAACTGCTTTGATAAGAATCTCCTTCCCTCCCATGGACATATTTTCTCCTTCCAGCCATTAATTCTTTTTGTTATTCTTTTCAGTAAATGAATGGAACAATCGCTCCAGTCTGCTCCTGCCAAAGCAGGGAGACACAAATACTTATCGGAAAGAGCATCATTATCAATGTTCAAGTGCATACATATGTCTGATCTCATATCCACCTCACTGTAAGGACTGAGAAAATACTAGATTTATCCACACTCACTGTCTGTCCAGAATTTGCACAGTAGGTATCAAGGACTTGCTGTAAGGAGGTTGATTCTTCATATCCGCGTTCATAAGAATTAGGGAATCATCATCAAATAAAAGGTGTGAAACTGACGGTGCATTTCTGCACACCCTCATCCCATCCTTGCCACCAACCTTTTCTTCAAACAACAACATACTAGAAAGAGCATCTGCACAGAGAAAGAACAAATATGGGGACAGGGAATCACCCTGGTGCACCCCCCCCTGATGGTAAGAAAACATCAGTCTCCTCACCATTAAATCTCACCTTATATGTAACTGAAGAAACACAAGCCATGATCCAATCCACCCATTCAGATTGAAAACCTAGCCGTGGCATCATAACCCTGGGAAAGCCCCACTCAAGTATGTCATAAGCTTTGTGCATGTCTTCACTGCACACAACCCCGATTTGCCCTTCCTCTTCTTAATAATTGCATGCACGCACTCATAGGCCACAAGGACATTATCAGTTATTAGTCTGTTAGGGACAAAAGCACTTTGGGTCGGGGAAATAACATCTGGCAAGATCCTTTTCAACCTCCAAGCCAACATCTTGGAGATAATTTTGTAAATCTACTATATCACTAAGCTCCCTAGGGGTAAAAGGCCTCACAATCAATTGAGGTGTCCAATTGTAATTGGGTCACCTGATTTTGACCAAGTCAACAATTTCTCAAAGCTCTCATTCAATTCTTTTATACTATACACTATACTTCCTAATTTTTAACTCCTCACAATTAATTGAGGTCTTCAGTTCAGAACTTGGTCACCTGATTTTGACCGGGTCAATAATTTCTCAAGGATCTCTCCCATTTAATTATTTTAATTCACCATACTCCCTAATTTTGAAGCTCTTTTATTCGATTGAGATATTCAAATTTGAATTTGGTTTATGATTTTGATCGGGCCAAAGATTTTTCAAATCAATCAACACCAACCGGCTAGAAAAACATATCAACCCCGTGCACCCTCTTACCACCTAGAAAAAAGAAGCGCCACCATGTGGTGATCCTATAGCACCAATATAGTACATGTAGCCACCCACGTACAAATTTACCCACAAAAGTTTGAGTTGATTAGCGCATAACACAAAATCACACCATGAAAAGCCCACCAAATAACCGCATTATAAATAAACATAAAACACACTCCATCATCTCCCTCATCCGCCAAACTAAATATTCCATCAATTCTAGAATACAAGGTGTATTAGTTCTTTGGAAAAGTCAAATTTCTTTAACTTTGACCAAGTTTAGAGCCAAAAATATTGACATCCTCAATATTAAGCCAAAAAATTATGCAAATTTATTTCATGATGAATCTAATAACACCAATTTGATATTATGAATTTTGATATATTTTTTCATAAGATTGATCACACTTAAAGAGGTTGGATTTTTCAAAAAAGTAATACACCTTATATTTTAAAACAAAATGAGTAATTTTTTAAAGAATCTCAACAACACCAACGGCGCAGCAAAGCGCGCCCAACCCTTCTAGTAACATTGCATAAGCTGATGGGTCTATATTAAGTAACAAGCTCTGGGGCTTCAACTTTCGGAAAAAGAACAATAGTTGTTTGGTACCATCCATCTGGGATAATGGCATGGTTTACTGCATTTAGAACTTCCTCAGTTAATTCATCCCCAATTAAGGGCCAGAACCTATGGTGGTGTTGATTAGCATGATGGAGTGAGAAGGTTGGATAAGCAGTTAATGTTTTGACGCAATGTCATCGAGCCGGCGAAGAAGTCAATTTGCATTGGCTTTATATATGTTGGTCCAAATACGTGGAGCATCGCAGGCCCAGTAGAGTGCGGCCTCGAACGGAGATGGCCTTTCTTGGGCCTATTTGGTGGGCTAAGAGGTGAAGGTGTAGCATTGCGCTAATGGCTCCAAATTGATTGACCTTATCGTCTTGACAAGATATACATCCACGTATGCAGGAGCATAGTATATATCTTGGATAATCAATACTACACTGCAGTGCCTACTGCTCCAAAAGTAGATATAGGTTTTTCGTTGGAGTACAAAATACTAGTAGTAGATATAGGTTTTTCATTGAAAGAAAGAAGAAATGTTACATTTTCACCGGAAATAATTACCCATTTACCGTAACTAGTATATATACTTATTTTTGTGTGATTTTCATGATCGATCATGCATGTCGCTAGCTAGCTAGGATGGGAGAACTCAGTACATAATGTGTCTGATCATCACACACATGTAGCTAGCTAAGCATGCCATTACCAGCGGAGGCCTAAGTGAAAATGCATGGAATGTATTGTGTCTGTCGCTGTCTGCGTCACATGATAAAAAATGTTCTCTATCTAGTTCACATGAACCTGCCGGGTAGAAGATGCGCACATGAACTATACTACTCGCTTTTGCTTCCAGTCTTGATGGCAGCACCCAAGCTATAGCATGCAGCCAGCGGGCGGGATCAATGGAAAAAGAGACGAGTGTTGTGTGGTGGCCGGAGAGATAGATCGATCGATGCTACAAGGTGTGGTGTTGGTTAGGTGCTTCGGCGAGCTCAGGATTGTGTGGATCGTCTCGCTCCGCTTTACGGAAAGAAGAAAAAGGCGCCAGCCTCTCCTGCACGCTTGCTGCATCTTGCGCCTTTTGCCGGCCATTACCAGACCTGTGCCCTGATCACCGATTCATCGCCAAGGCAACAAAGACACTGTCTGTTCGTGAAGCTTCTGAGGACATTAAGGAAAGCTACAGGCACCATTTAATTTTATGGAAATTTTGATCATATATTGCCTCCTGATTGCATTCGGAATGTCAGGAACAAAGAGATTTTTGAGAAGGAAGCCCCCCACTTTTAATAAGTGGAACAAAAATTTTCAAGCTTGAGATGATCATGGCTGGTTATATAGGGGTTGGAGAAAATATTCCACTTATTAGTTTAAGGCTTGGATTAAGATCATACAACAGTTTAGTTTTTTTCATTTGTTCCTAGTTCGCACATACATTAGACTTGTATATCTCTCTCTTTAATAATAAATAAAAGTTGCAGAACAATTTTTTTCCGACTGTTTTTTGCCAAAGAAAAAAAGATTGACCGATCAGTCAAAGTATTAATTAATTAATTGTTGCTTGTTAATTTTTCTCATTTTCATCTACTCCACTCATGCGAGATAGATCCGAAAAACGACTGAGATGTCGATTTGTAGATCAAAGTTGGCCACATAGACAAGGGATGGATGGAGCTACTTACCAGGGAGGACAGTGGTATCCCCAGCCTGCCAGGGTTCAAGTCCTAGACTTGACATTGGTGCTTGCATTTTTCTGTATTTATTTTAGGCCTTCCTACAATGTGCGTTCAATAGAAGGAGACATTCCCGTCGACTACAAAGGCGTCTGTAGCGCATCCATCAATCTGAAGATAATGTGCCGGCTAAGTCTCTCGAAGGTGCTCATAGAGATAAAGTGTGCGTGCGTGCGTGCGGTCATAGAGATGAGTGTATGTGTGTATGTATGAGTATCTGCGTCTGTTCTGTGTTTAAAACAAAGTTAGACGATGCGATGCAGGAGTAATCTAGCGTGGGCCAGTGAATTGGTTACTGAATTCGTGCAAGGTAACCATGGATATCCGAAAACTTGCTAACAAACAAAGAAGTATATACGGACGCATGCGTGCTGTCCTTTCCATAAACCACGTGTGAATGCCTAGTAGTATACTAGTATGTCCTGATGTTCTCCTATTTTCTTTAACACAGCACAAATACAGATGCCCATATATACACCTACACTCACCCCTATGAAGCCCGCACACACCATATCCCTATGAGCACCTTCGAGATGCTGAGTCGGGACAACATCTTCACATTGACGAAGTCACCACAAGTGCCTACATACTCGATTGGAACATCTCCTCTCACTGAACGAACATCGCCGGAAAGCCCGAAATAAATCCAGAAAAATACGAGCACCAGTGCCAAGTCTTGGACTTGAACCCTGGTGGGTTGGTTCCACCACAAGAAACCTAACCATATGAGGTATGCTACACATATTACTAATTAGCTTCCAACAAGTACATAATGCTATCTTTTTTAAGTAGTATATACTTCTATTAAAGTGGAGTATTATAATCTGCCTTCTTAAGGTGGTATATAATGCTTTTTCAAGAGGTATATAGTGTCTTTCAAGGGGTATATACTGCTTTTTTTTAGGGAAATATATACTGCTTTTTAGGTGGTATATGCTGCATTTTAAGATGGTGTACGTATTGTATACTACCCCTCTTTTCTGGAGTATATGACGCCTGTAATTTTCAAAGGGTGTATACTGCTTTTTCGTGGAGTTTATAATACTTGCATCCTACAGGCCAAGGATATTTAATGTTGGGTATGAAAAGAAGTACTCCCTCCGTTCCTAAATATAAGTCTTGATTTCAATACAGACTACATATAAAGCAAAATGAGTAAATCTATGCTCTAAAATAGTCTATATACATCCGAATGTAGTCCGTATTGAAATATCTAAAAAGACTTATATTTAGAAACGGAGGAAGTATTACATACTTGCACAGAACATGTGGCGCACGAAGGCGAGCCGTTCGCCACGGGAGAGCATCCGGGCCTACCATGACCGCTTGCCCTCGGTGGGCTGGGCATCCCCGATTTGCAGCGCTTCGGCCACGCTCTCCAGGCCCGCTGCCTTTGGCTCCGCAAGACAGATCAGTCGCGCCCCTGAACACCTTCACATTCCCTGCTCGGCCGACGTCCACGCGATCTTCCACACTTCTACCAGCTGGGAGGTTGGCGATGGAGGTTCATGTCTCTTCTGGGAGGACCATTGGCTGCATGGTTCCCGCATCGCCGAGGTCGACCCACTCCTGCACGCCCTAGTCCCTCGGCGCGTGCGGAAAGCGCGTTCGGTTCGCGACGGGCTGCTCGGATGATCGTGGATTCGTGACATCCGCGGCACCCTTGGACCGGCCGAGCTGGTCCAGTATGTCTTCCTGTGGGTGCGGCTGCAGGACCTCGCTCTTTCTAACGAGCCAGACCGCATCACCTGGCGATGGACCTCTTCGGGCGCGTATTCCTCCAAGGCTTGTTACCTGGCACTCTTCTCCGGATCGACCATTGAGCCATCTTGGCGCCTCACCTGGAAGTCCTGGGAACCACTACGTGTGAAGATCTTCCTCTGGCTTGCTTATCAGGGCCGATGCTGGACCGTAGACATATTGGCACGTCGCGGCCTGCCTCATGCCCCTCTCTGTCTGCTGTACTACCAGGAACCACCAGTAGAAAATAAGGCTTTGGTTCAAGCTCGACCTACACATTAGTCCCGGTTGCATTACGAACCGGGACTAATATGAGCATTAGTCCCGGTTCGAGCGGCTAGGGCGCCGGTCGGGGCTCGGCAGGCATCAGTCCCGGTTCAAATGGAACCTTTAGTCCCGGTTGAAGACACCAACCGGGACTAAAGGTGTGCGATGCCCTTTTAGTCCCGGTTGTTGTATGCCCTTTAGTCCGCATTGGTGTCTCCAACCGGGACTAAAGGTCTGTCTTTAGTCCCGGTTTTAGACACCAACCAAGACTACAAATTTGCGTATATATACCCCCGCCCCTGCCTGCCCTCTCCTCTATTTTTTCCTCACATAAATTGGGAGGTGTGTGCTACTTTATTCTCCCTTCCTATGCACATGAGGTGTTCGATGAAATGCCTGAGAGCATGAGTTCACACAAAACAAACATGATATGAGATGCCCGAGCCACACTTAAGCTTTCTCCTCTTTCTTCTCCTCTGTTCTTCCTCCAAGCCCGTCCCCGTCCCCATCGTCACCGCTGTTGATCGCCCGCGCCGATCTCGTCGCCGGCACCACCGTGGTGAGCCTCTTGTTCTTATTTTTTTTACAAGAAAAAATTCTTACTTGTATGATTTAGATAGCTACTTGTATAATTTTCTTACTTGTATTATTGTTTGTTATTATATAGTGCCATGGTTTTGATATCCGCCCCCGTCGGCTCTCGTCCTGTCTATGATTCGGATGTGGTATATTATCTTTTATAACTATTTGTTTCATTTAGTATTTATGACAATTATGCCGACCAACTTGACATAGATGTTTTTATCTAGGAGGTATGTAAACCGGAAATTCCAACCGACCCTCTTGTCGAGAGGTTAAATTTAGCTGAAAAAGAAAACAAATTATTTGAACGAAAAATTAAAAAGAATTGAAGAAGAGAAGATGAAATTCGAGTTGCATGTTGTCGATGTCGTCGATCTACACAAGATCCAGATGGATGCAATGCATTTGAAGACTAGAAAGGTTAGAAAATATGCCATTGATAAAGAGGCTTGGTATCATTATGTTGTTGGATCAATTGTTACCTTAGTTGCGATTTTGATTGCATTTGTTGTTGCGTTTAAATGTATTACATAGTTGTATGTTAGTTTCAATGTGTGTTTTAATGAGATGCTCTAGATAGTTGTATGTTGTTTTATGAGAACTTTGTATGAACTTTATGTATTTATTTTTGTAGTAATAACATTTGATCACTACTGTACTTTGGTTTTAATGTGATGATGAACTTGTATTAATTTGGTCATTTCTCTATTCATGATGTTCTTTAATGGTTTTTGATATACTTAATTATATAATGCAGATGAACCGGCAATGGATGTACGGTGACCGACGTACTTTCGAGTACATTATGGGCCTGCATAATTTTATCGATGTTGCTGAGGCAAACAGTCAGAATGGTTTTATATATTGTCCATGTGTTGTCTGTGAGAATACGAAGAATTACTCTTCCTCGAAAACCATTCACTACCACCTGCTTAAGTCCGATTTCATGCCCCACCATAATTGTTGGACCGAGCACGGAGAAAGAGGGGTTATGATGAAAGACAATGAAGAAGAAGAGGATGATGACAACTATCCTATGTACCCTGAATACGGTGATACTGCAACGGGGGAAGCTGAAGATCAAGAGGCACCAGATGTGCCCGCTGGTGATCTTCGCTGGGTCATTGTTGATGCACAGAGAGAATGCGAAAGTGAAAAGAAGAGGTTGAAGTTCGATCGCATGTTAGAGGATCACAAAAAACGGTTGTACCCAAATTGCGAAGATGGCAACACAAAGCTCGGTACCACACTGGAATTACTGCGATGAAAGGCAGATAATGGTTTAGCTGACAAGGGATTCGAGAAGTTAGTGAAAATAATGAAGAAGAAGCTTCCAAAGGATAACGAATTGCCTGACAGTACGTACGAAGCAAAGAAGGTTCTCTGCCCTCTAGGATTAGAGGTGCAGAAGATACATGCATGCCCTAATGACTGTATCCTCTAATGCGGTTAGGAGTACGAGAATTTGAATGCATGCCCGGTATGCGGTGCATTGCGGTATATGATCAGACGAGATGACCCTGGTGATGTTGAGCGCGAGTGCCCCAGGAAGAGGGTTCCTGCCAAGGTGACGTGGTATGCTCCTATAATACCAAGGTTGAAACATCTGTTCAGAAACAAAGAGCATGCCAAGTTGTTGCGATGGCACAAAGAAGACCGTAAGAAAGACGGGATGTCGAGAGTACCCGCTGATGGGTCGTAGTGGAGAAAAATCAAGAGAAAGTGGCCAGAGTTTGTAGATGACGCAAGGAACTTATGGTTTGGTATAAGTGCAGATGGCATTAATCCTTTTGGGGAGCAGAGCAGCAATCATAACACTTGGCCTATGACTCTATGTATCTATAATCTTCCTCCTTGGTTGTGCATGAAGCGGAAGTTCATTATGATGCTAGTGCTCATCCAAGGCCCTAAGCAACCCGGCAACGACATTGATGTGTACCTAAGGCCATTAATTGAAGAACTTTTACAGTTGTGGGATATCAAAGGTGTACGTGCGTGGGATTAGCATAAACAGCAGGAATTTGACCTACGAGCGTTGCTGTTTGTAACCATCAATGATTGGCCTGCTCTTAGTAACCTTTCAGGATAGAAAAACAAGGGATACAATGCATGCAAGCACTGTTTAAATGAAACTAAAAGTATATATTTGGACAAATGTAAGAAGAATGTGTACCTAGGACATCGTCGATTTCTTTCGACCAGGCATCCCTTAAGAAAGAAAGTCAATTATTTTAAAGGTGAGGCAGATCATCGGAAGAAGCCTGTCCACCGTACTGGTGATGATATATTTGATATGGTCAAGGATTTAAAAGCAATCTTTAGAAAGAGTCTTGGCGGACAATCTGTTCTGAATGATGTTGACGGACACGCACCCATGTGGATGAAGAAATCTATATTTTGGGAGCTACCCTATTGGAAAGTCCTTGAGGTCCGCTCTGCAATCGACGTGATGCACGTGATGAAGAATCTTTGCGTGAACCTGCTAGGCTTCTTGGGCGTGTATGGGAAGACAAAAGATACACCGGCGGCACGGGAGGACCAGCAACGTATGGACGAAAAAGACGGCATGCATCCAAAGCAGTATCAAGGTCCTGCCAGCTACGCTCTTACCAAAGAAGAGAAGGAAATCTTTTTTGAATGCCTGCTCAGTATCAAGGTCCCGTCTGGCTTCTCGTTGAATATAAAGGGAATAATAAATATGTCAGAGAAAAAATTCCAAAACCTAAAGTCTCATGACTGCCACGTGATTATGACACAATTGCTTCTGGTTGCATTGAGGGGGCTTCTACCAGAAAATGTTCGATTAGCCATTGTGAAGCTATGTGCATTCCTCAATGCAATTTCTCAGAAGCTAATCGATCAAGAAATCCTACCAAGGTTACAGAGTGATTTTGTCCAATGTCTTGTCAGTTTCGAGTTGGTGTTCCCACCATCCTTCTTCAATATTATGACGCCGGTTTTAGTTCACCTAGTCGAAGAAATTGCCATTCTCGGTCTTGTATTTCTACACAATATGTTCCCTTTGATAGGTTCATGGGAGTCTTAAAGAAACATGTTCATAACCGTGCTAGGCCAGAAGGAAGCCTCTCCAAGGGCCATGAAACAGAGGAGGTTATTGAGTTTTGTGTTGACTTTATTCCTGACCTAAATCTGATTGGTGTTCCTCAATCGCGGCATGAGGGGAGACTGAGTGGAAAAGGCACGCTAGGACTGAAAGCAATAATATGTAGGGACGGGCATTCTTTCACTCAAGCACACTACACAGTTCTACAAAGTTCTACCTTGGTGGCCCCGTATATCGAGGAACAAATGGATATTGTACGCTCCAAGAACCCGGAGCCGTCTGACCCCTGGATTAAACGGACACACATGGCGACTTTTGGCGGTTATTGCAAACACATCTCATGAATGACAACGTTGTTGGAGATGAGCTGTACTTGTTGGCCAGGACACCATCTTCGACTGTAATGACTTTCCAAGGGTACGAGATAAATGGGAATATATTTTAAATGATCGCCCAATATGAAAAGAGCACCAACCAAAACAGTGGTGTCCGCTTTGATGCAGCAAACACCAATAGGGAAAAGGACACATATTATGGTTACATAGAGAAGATATGGAAACTTGACTATGGACATGATTTTAAGGTCCCTTTGTTCCGGTGCAAATGGGCCAATCTGACAGGAGGCGGGGTAATGGTAGACCGCAGTACAGAATGACAACAGTGGATCTCAACAATCTTGGGTACACAGACGAACCATTCGTCCTAGATAATGATGTGGCGCAGGTTTTCTATATGAAGGACATGTCTACAAAACCGAGAAAAAGAAAAGATAAGGAAGCAAATACATCATACGAGGAGCCAAAGCACCACATTGTTCTTTCAGGGAAAAGAAACATCGTGGGAGTGGAGGAGAAGACAGACAAGTCGGGAAATTATGAAAAGTTTGATGAAATTCCTCCCTTCACAGTGAAGACTGACCCAAGCATCCTATTAAATGATGAAGATTATCCATGGTTATGGCGCCATAAGTAAGGCACACACGCGAAGAAAAAGTGAAGACTTTCTCTCTAGTGAGTTTTCGGACTTATAGCTGGAAAATCCCAAGTTTTGCAAGATTCCACCCCTACTGTGTGGTTTCTCTTATCGGGGGACCCCTTATGCCGAGCCAAGTCCAGATGAGAGGAGTTCTGTTTGCTTTATGGTGAAATTGAGGACATAGTTATGCTCCACAACTATTCTGATGATGGATTTGATCTAGAATCACTACAGTTACATGAAGGTGATGTATTAACTGGCAAGATTGGCATCTGTTTTAATTTTTGGTAAATGTATGTTTCTTTTCTTGTACAAATATGCATGCATATCTCATGAACATCTAGGCACCTTTATATTATCTTACATCAGGAGTACACACCCACATCATGAGTATGTTGGGTTATACCCAAAGGGCTTTAGATTCCGGAAGAAAGATTTTGACAGCTTTGATTGCCTTGTGTCATATTTTCAAAAACATATTGACAAACCACCACCTGCTGCTGTCCGTCAATGCGAAATGTTGAGGCAATGGTACCTATGAAAAATAACTTGATAAAACTTTTTGTCACTATCTGATGAAAATCTATACAATCAAACATTGCATTCATATAAGCAATTACTCTAGCAAGCATTCTAACAATCAAAATACAATCAATGAATAAAGCAATAAAGAAAACAATAAGAAAAAGCAAATAGAAAACAAAACAAAATACTAAACTAAAAACTTACCAGAAAAGAAAATATAACATTATTAGGTTAAAACAAAGTATTTTATAATATTCTTCAATAGCAAAAAGAATCAACTAAAAAGCTTTTATAAAACTCTAGTGATGATCAAAATAATATTAACTTAAAATTATATAAAATTTATCCAACTAAATTATTCATAAAGTATTTTTTGTTAAAAACTTTAATAGCAAAAAGAATTAAATCAAAACATTAAAATAATTTTAGAACACCTATTTAAAATATCCTCATGTTGACTAACCAAAACATAATATAATTTGGCAAAATAATAACAAGAAAACATAAACTAAAATAATTAAAACAAAGGAAAAAGGTATAAAACTAAAAGAAACATAATCTGTTTTGATTAAAACTAAAAGGAAAAAGGTTTGTCCCGGTTGGTGGTACAACCCGGGACTCAGGGCCTGCCTTTAGTCCCGGTCGTACGCACCAACCGGGACTAAAGGCCTGGCCTTTCGCGCCCTTTTGGCTGCCGAAAACGAGCTTTAGTCCCGGTTGGTGGCTGCAACCGTGACTAAAGGGTAGGCCTTTAGTCCCGGTTGCAGCCTTTAGTCCCGGTTGTTGGTGGCCGCAACCGGGACTAAAGGGCTCTTGGTATTTAGACCGCCCTTCTGCCTCCTCCAAATCCTTCCCATTTTCCCCTCTTGACGACGCCGCTAGGCTGCCCGATGTCCGTGCGCCCTCGACGTCGCCGTCCGGCCGCTCTCCTCCCACGCGCCGCCCGAGCCCGCGACGGCGCCGTCAGGGTGCCCGCCGCCGCCGCTCCTACACGCGCGCGCGCCCGCTCGACGTCGCCGCTCCTCCTTCACGCGCCGCGCGCCCTCGACGTCGCCGTCCGGCTGCTCTCCTCCCACGCGCCGCCCGAGCCCGCGCAGCCTTGCACGAAACAATCGTAAGAAAAAAGATCAATAGAATTTGCTCCTTGGTATTCCTTCCAATAGAAATATAAGATAGTATTTTTTAATTTTTTTTGCAATAAGCTAGCACATCAATGTGTCAATGACCTGTATCGATATTAGTACCAAAATATCATTGTGGCAATATCAATCCACCGTGTCAACGCCCGAAAGAAACTCTCGAGGTCAACCTTGAGCAGGCCCGCTTGCCTCCAAGCCCTCCCTTCTACCAAGATCCTCCTTCCAACTCCTTGTAGTGACCATGAAACTCCATTGAACACAATCCTGTTCGTGTGTTTCCATAGCTCCCAGAAGATAAGGACTAAGATAGTCCTATAGTCCTTGCGCCGACTGTCTCTGGAGTGCTTGCTTCCGCACCATTCATTAAGATTGTTATCTATTGTTGGAACCCAACATTGCTTACCAAACCTTAGTTGATTCTTAACATATTTCATTGATATATCCCTGGCTCCGCCTGTGTTTTCGATGCGGCGGCCATCCATGGGCCCGCGCGGGCTACGGCGTTGACCGGATGCCAGAGGGGTTTGACCAGGCGATATTGCTCTTGTCTTGTGTCACGGCAGGTCATGCCGACATGCCAGACTAGGTTGGAGCACATGCGATCACAGGAGTCCCTCCTGTCTGCTCGATGTGGGGGGACTGCCACCCGACGTCCTGAACCTTCCTGTGTGACTGTCCGGTTTGTGAGGGGGGTGCCACATCAATGTTGTGCACTAGGTATTTAAAACATCAGTCCACCCTTTCCTTGATATATCCAGGCCTCACGCAGGCCGGTGCGGTCTCTGCGCCCTCCCTGGGAAGGTTTTCGACACGATGGCCATCTGTGGGCTCGCGCGGTCTACGGCGTTGACCGTATGCCAGAGGGGTTTGACCGGGGGATATTCCTCTTGTTCTGTGTCACGGCAGGTCATGCCGACATGCCAAACCAGGTTGGAAGGCATGCAATTGCAGGACTCCCTCCTGTCTGCTCGATGTGGGGTGACTGCCACCCGACGTCCTGAACCTTCCAGCGTGACTGTCCGGTTTGTGAGGGAGGTTCCACATCAATGTTGTGCACTGGTTATTTAAACACGAGTCCGCCCTTTCGTTCATATATTTGGGCCTCACTCAGGACGGTGCGGTCTCCGGGCCCTCCGTGGGGCGGTTTTTTGATACGGCGCCATCCGTGGGCCCGCTGGGTTTACGGTGTTGACCGGATGCCAGAGGGGTTTGACCGGGGGATATTCCTCTTGTCTTGTGTCATGGCAGGTCATGCCGACATGCCAGACCAGGTTGGAGCGCATGCGATCACATGACTCCCTCCCGTTTGCTCGATGTGGGGGGGGGGGGGACTGCAACCCGAAGCCCTGAACCTTCACTAGTCGAAAAAGGGCCTTTAGTCCCGGTTGAGCAACCGGGACTAAGGAGTCGGGACTAAAGGCCCCCCTTTTTAGTCCCGGTTTGTGTTACGAACCGGGACTAAAGGGGCTCCACGTGGCCGCTGTGGAGCACTCAGGCAGGAGGACCTTTAGTCCCGGTTCGTAACATCAACCGGGACTAAAGGCCGCCACGCCTCAGGCGCTGCCAAGCGCCGGGGTTTAGGATTTTGGAGGGTTTAGGGGTTTCATTTTGTGTTTCCCTTTTCTTTTTTTGTTTACCATTCAATTCTTTTTCATTTAGGGTTTTCATTTTCATTTTATGTTTTCCATTCAACTAGACGCTACTACATATAGCAATGAAGGAACCATTACACAACATTGTCATGAATATAGAGAAGTGACCTCTTTCTCCGTGCTTGGTCGAACAACAAGTTTTCGTATATATATTCGACGCTACTACATATAGTACAAGTTCATGCATATATACAATATAATATCTCTTACGATCCCTAATATCTAATTACCAAAATTCACTACCAATTCCCGATGGCATTCTCCGGTTTTAGGTATGACCTCTTCAAGTAAGAATTCCGCCAATTCCTTTTGAATTGCTCGTACGCGATCCTTTGGTAGGAGATCGTCCCGCATCCGTTGGATCTAATTTAAAGAAGGGGGTCAATATATATGAATGAAACTCAACACAATTGATCGTAATAAATATTGTTTACGTACTTCAAGTTGTTCGAAAACTCTGCCCTTCTCACAGGTCGTTCGGCGAATGAACTCGCAAGCGTAGTATCCACATAAATTATCCAGTCTTTCCGCCCCAAGCACTTTATGAGAATAGAGTTCAATCAAAATAATAATCAAGCATGATAATGGTATTGAAACTAGAATCAAAGAGATGCGTGAACCTAGCTAGTACTACTTACATTGAGTTGTCAAAATTGCAGCTCTTCTTTCCATTCACCCCTAGCCTCCTTGGTGAAATTTTTCCAAACCCCGCCCGGCAAAGAAAATGAATAAAGGAGTTATTAATTACTTGATATCAGGAAATGAACGAAAGTTGCTGATATAGTGTGATAATGATTGAAATTACCTCTGGAGCATTTCACTCAGGTCTGCCCACATCTTAGGGTCTTTACGTTTTGAGTCCATGACAAGTACTTTTCCTGTGTCAAACTGAATGACTAGCAGAATAAAGTGGAACCTGTGCACGCATAACTCATTAATTACACTTAACTTCGAGTAAGCGAAATAGAATGTGTACAAGATAGTAATACTCACTTGAAGTTGTAAGGAAATAGTATTTCCCTTCTAGTTTGTTGTTCAATTATCGCCCTTAGCAAGTTATCCTCTGTTTCCTTGGCATTGTGTTGTACCGTATATTCATGTCTGTTATTTGGGTTAATGAACCCAATGTCATAGATTTGTCCTCTTTTGCATTCGAGAATCTTCATTCTGCATAATATAGTGAGGATAATTATACATGCAATGAACGAGCTGAGCTAGAGACTTAATTACAGAAATAATACTTACAGACAATAGCAACTGACGATAGATTTGTCGATGGAGTCTTGATTGTATAACTGAAATAATTCTTCAAATTCAATGTACATCTACTCGTCTCCATTGAAGTAATGCTCATCTCTAATTCCCACCATGAGATAGTTGCTCCCTTCCTTTGAGGCTTCCATGTACCACTCATGCAATCTTCGCATTTGTGTTGGTAGAAGCCGGACCTCCTCAGATCTCACGAGAGGCTTCCCGTGCTAGTATCTGTATGCTAAATCAGCCATGGGGAACTCTACCTACTCGCCTAAGTATTGAGCAAGAGTAGCCGCTACCTCCGGATCATAATCGGTATCGGAAAACACTTTGAGCAGGGGGCACGATTGGTTTTTCTATTCTTCGAGCTGGGGAATTGTTTTCCCCCTTGCACTACTACTTCCCGATTGTTTCACATGTTCCTTATGTGAGTTCATAATAGAGCAGTCATAGTTTGATGGTAGCGAAGGCGGTGGTCGTGTAAGGTTTTTCAGAAACTGCTTCGCTTTTGTCGGATCTATTTTCTCCTTTGGCTCGGGCCGTTTCGGTGCAAGCTGGCGTTTCACATCAGCATCCACTTGCTTCTTGAGTTCCTCATCAGTCAGTTCATATGGTAAATTGGCAGGAGCCTCCTTGACGCTGTTCCTTGTACCTGCTCTGGATTTCTATGTAGTTGTAGTACTAGCTGCCGGAGCGGAGGTTCTCTTCCGCTTATCCACCTGGTGCTGAGGCGGCGGAGGTGGCGGAGTCTTCTGACGCGATGAAGACGGCTGAGGCGGCGGAGTCTGCTGAGGTGGCGGAGACGGTTGAGGCGGCGGAGGCGGCGGAGTCTGCTGAGGGGCGCAGGCGGCGTACTTTGCTGAGGCGGCGGAGACGGCTGAGGCGACAGAGATAGAGCTGGATTTCTACTCTGAGGAGTCGAAAGCCTTGGCGTCCAATGTGGAAGCACGATATGTTCCTTTTTCCATAGAATGGTACTTTTTCTGTCATCTCCCAGTTCAGTCTCCCCTTCACCTGTAGGGAAGTCAAGCTCCAGCTGCTCAAATCCCTTGATAACTTCATCCACCCCGACAACAGCATAGCCATCTGGAATCGGAGAGCAATGTTAAGTTCCATTACCTACAGGAGGTAAGGCAAAGCCGATCGCCACCTTCACGGATATGTTCATGCATTTCACATGTAGCTCACAATTTTCCCTCTGCGTGATATCATCCACGGGGTAGCGAGGAGCCGTGATATCATCTATGGGCTGAACGAGCTCCGTGGAAGCCACGCTGCTATTCCGCTGAGATGATGGGCCAGCAGTATCGAATGCAGGATCTTCGTGCCGCTGAGATGGGCCGGTAGCTTGTTGGCTGGTAAGTGCCTCTATTTGCTTCTCCTGCCACTCTAATTTTTCTTTTATCTTCTTTAGCCGGTCTGCATTCTGTTTCTTTTTTCTCCCTTGGCTTCTATAAGTGTCGCTGCTGTCGGGAAACCCAATCTTCCAAGGAATGGAGCTTGATGTGCCTCGTGTTCGACCACTGTGTTCAGCATTCCCGAGGGCGCGTGTCAGCTTGTCGTTCTCTCTACCGGGATTGAACTTCCTGTCCTGCACGTCCTTCATTGTAGCTTTAAGGGCTTTGAGGGGTGTTGCAAGTTGAGCTTTTGTAAAAATACACTTCCCCGTTTCTGGGTCCAACTCTCCCCCATGCCCGTAGAACCAAGTCTTTGCCCGTTCGACCCACTCCAATGGCTCTGGAACGATCCCTTTATCAATCAGGGTGTTCTTAGTTTTCTCCCACTTAGGCATGGCATCCTTGTAGCCACCTAACCCCATAACATGGTGATATTCCTTCTTTGCAGCATTTTGCTTATTTATTTTTGACCTTTTCTTAGCTTCATCCGATGTCTTGTACTCCACAAATGCGTCCCAGTGATCTTTTATCTTCTCATATGCTCGGATGAATGTTGGAGTCTTGTTTTTCAGGACATACTTTTGGTGCAATCTTTTCTTCCAGTTGCAGAATTGTGCGGCCATCTTCTTAAGAGTCCACGCCTTGACTTTTCGCTCGATAACTTTGTTATCTAGATCCACCTCTGGCGGTAGGGTGAAATTTGTCATGAGTGTATTTCAAAGCATTTCTTTGGATCTATCGTCGACATAAGTAACTCCATCCGCCTTTGGCTTATTCCATTCACGAATGGTGATCGGGATGCTGTCCCTAACAATAACTCCGCACTGACTTATTGGTTTGCCATCTTCAGCAACTTATTCGATCTTGAATCTTTCATTATCGCCCAACCTTTTTTTCGGGCCTCGTTTCTTTATAGAAGATTGGCTCGATCCGGAGGGCTAAAAGAAGAAAGAAGCATTAATATATGTATATACAGATCAATTAATGCATCTAGCCAGCAGAGGCTTAATTAATATACCACGCCGGACTTTGTAATAATTAAGGTTCCAACACCGGAGCCGTCATCTTCTTCCTCCATTCCCTCAATGGAGCCGTCATCTCCTCCCTCCATTCCCTCACCGGACTCGTTCAGAAACTGTGAGGTAATATCATCATCTCCATCGCGGATTATTGCCCCCAACATGACTTCTTGTTCTTCATCTCTGCCGTGTTCCATAGTTTCTGCAAAAACTGAATCATAGTATCGACAAGAACAATACCGGAGATGCAATCAATACACAACAATGCAACAATATGATGCATGATCATGACATGGAGATATGATGTGGTTTGAGCTTATGCAACTAACATCAGGGTCATCGGTGACGTAGTCGATCACGGAGCCAGCATCGGTCTCGGAGTCTATCGGTCTAGGGGTGTTCTAACACGGTACTACACATTGCAGGCGGAGAGGGAAAACATCCGGAGGGGTTTTCCCGGCGTTTGGCATTTTTTGGACAAATGAAAAGAGGGGGATGGTTCCATGTTCAGCATGCTAGGGGCATGTGACAGATGAACGGATTGCATATTCTGATTCGTCATATTTTTCTGAGCAATTTTCATATATAAATTATTTTCATCCGAGTTACGGTTTATTTTATATGAATTTCTAAAGTTTAATTCGAAAATCATTTAATGTTAATTGCTAAGTGTACACAGAAAATGTACATAGCAGTGTGCCACAGAGGCTGACAGTGGGGCCAGTGGTGTGCTGAGTCAGCAGGTCAAAGGTCATAATTGACCAGTCAACAGGGCCCCTGGGGTCCACCTGTCATTGACAGTGGGTGTTGCCCAGTCAGCAATGTTGACCGGTTCAACATGGTAAACTGGGGCCAGGGGCCCCACTGGCAGTGACCCAGGTGGGCCCCCGGCCAAGCACGTCGGCGAGGGCGTCGGGATTTGGCTAGGGGCCGCCAAAATGGACGCGGAGTGGCTAGCGGGGCTCTACTCGTTGCGGCGAAGACGACGGGCACGGGCCCGTGACCATTTTGTCAGCGGAGCAATGTGGCGACCAAGGGAGGCGGCGGCGAGCTTCGGCCACTGTGGCAGCGGCGGCTAGGGACATGAAGAGGGGCAGGGAAGCGAGGGGATCGTCGCGGGTGCTCACCGGGAGCCCGCAGAGGTGCGACGTGGACTCAGGGGAGGCTTGACAGCGCCGGAATCAACGGCGAACGGCGTCGGGTCCCGACGTTGAAGGCGACAGCGATCTGGCGATGCAGGGACTCGGGCTCGTGGCTGTAGGCAGCGTAGCAGACGCGGGCGGAGCAAGCGGACAGGGCGGCAAGGCTCGGAGATGGCCGGACGACGGCGACCGTGGCCGAAAAATCCGGCTGCCTGGCGGCTTTGATCTGGGCGGCGGCCTGGTGGTTCGATCTGTTCTCCCGGGCGGTGGCTGGCCCCGGGAAGCCACTTATATCCCGAGGCCTTTAGTCCCGGTTGGATCCAACAACCGGGACTAAAGGGTGTTTAGTCCCGGTTGGTGGATCCAACCGGGACTAAAGGTAGGCCTTTAGTCCCGGTTCAAGCTACCAACCGGGACTAAAGCTAATTTTTTGCCGCAGCCGAAAGGGCGCGAAAGTTTAGGCCTTTAGTCCCGGTTGGTGCCACCAACCGGGAGGAAAGCTATTTTTCGTTTAGCTCTTTTAGTTTTAGACCTTTTTAGGATATTTTAAATAGGTGCTTTAATAAAAAAAGATTCTGTTTAGCTCTTATAGTTTTATACCTTTTTCTTTTGTTTAAATTATTTTAGTTTATGTTTTCTTGTTATTCTTTTGCCAAATTATATTATGTTCCTGTTAGTCAACATGAGGAGTTTTAATTTTCATTTTGAAATATTTACAAAGGAAATATTCACCATAAATTCCAAGAAAATGCTAGCATGTCACAAATGCCATATTTGATGATCTTGCCAAGTCTAATGTCTTGGAGAACAAGATAACATCATCAAATTCCCTCAAAACCATCTCTGTCCATTTTCTAGTTTGAGCAACTTTACATTGCTAAACATGTCCAAATTAGCTCAAACTTGGTACACCTGCTAAAATGGTCTAAATATTCATCTAGGCCAAGTGGTGCATCAAGGATAACAAATTAGCTTGGTTAAAGTATGCCAAAACCAATTCTGCCCATTTCTAGGGTTTGACAAGGTTACATTGGTAACTTTCTCCCATTGATCTCAAATTTTTACCACATTGCCAGATGGTCATGAGCATTACCCCCATCAAGTGGCACAAGCTGGAGAACAAGTTAACTTGATCAAAGCTTGTCATGAGCATCACCCTCATCTGGACTTGACTCGGCATAAGGGGTCCTCCGATCAGAGAAACCACACAGTAGCTCCAACTTTATGTCATACAACGTTTCTCTCTTATCATCTCCGATGCTTCTGCTGTATTCATCTATGTCAAGACATTTATTCAAAATTGTTTGGACATTCATATTTTGTTTGGACATAATTGCATTGGTTAACTACTCTGTATAATTAAAATACTAAAAGGATAGGAATAATTGAAAATTCATAACTTAATAAATAATTATTCAAAAATCATGTTTCAAATGCCAAAATGCCCTAGCTTTTTGGTTGGATTCCGACTCTCCGGAGTCCACCTAGGAACACCCAAAACACATATATACCCTAGCTCTTACAAAGATTCCCTCCGGTTTGTCCGAAGTGGAACTTTCGAGCTATAAGTCCGGAAACTCACTAGAGAGAAAGTGATGATGGTGAAGCCGGTCACATCCCAGAGTGGGATCTTGGGGTATAAAACTTTTTCTTCGTGTGTGTCCCTTGCTTATGATTGCGCCGTAACCATGGAGAATCTTCATCATTTAATAGGATGCTTGGGTCAGTCTTCACTGTGAAGGGAGGAATTTCATCAAACTTTTCATAATCTTCTGACATGTCTGTCTTGCCCTCCACTCCCACGATGTTTCTTCACCCTGAAAGAACTATGTGGCGCTTTGGCTCATCGTATGATGTATTCGCTTCCTTATCTTTTCTTTTTCTCGGTTTGGCAGACATGTCCTTCACATAGAAAACCTGCGCCACATCATTGGCTAGGACGAATGGTTCGTCTGTGTACCCAAGATTGTTGAGATCCACTGTTGTCATTCCGTACTGCGGGTCTACCTTTACCCCGCCTCCTGTTAGATTCACCCATTTGCACCGAAACAAAGGGACCTTAAATCACGTCCATAGTCAAGTTCCCATATCTCCTCTATGTAACCATAATATCTGTCCTTTTCCCTATTGGTGTTTGTTGCATCAAAGCGGACACCACTGTTTTGGTTGGTGCTCTTTTTATCTTAGGCGATCATGTAAAATGAATTCCCATTTATCTTGTACCCTTGGAAAGTCCATACAGTCGAAGATGGTGTCCTGGCCAACAAGTCCAGCTGATCTCCAACAGTGGTGTTATTCCTGAGATGTATTTGCATCCAACCGCCGAAAGTCGCCATGTGTGCATGTGTAATCCAGTCGTCAGACTGCCCCGGGTGTTGGGAGCATACAATATTCTTGTGTTAATTGATATACGGGGCCACCAAGGTTGAACTTTGTAGAACTATGTAGTTTGCTTGAGTGAAAGAATGCCCGTCTCTACATATTATTGCTTTTGGTCCTAGCGTTCCTTTTCCACTCAGTCTCCCCTCATGCCGCGATTGAGGAACACCAATCGGCTTAAGGTCAGGAATAAAGTCAACACAAAACTCAATAACATCCTCTGTTCCATAACCCTTGGAGATGCTTCCTTCTGGCCTAGCACGGTTATGAACATATTTCTTTAAGACTCCCATGAACCTCTCAAAAGGGAACATATTGTGTAGAAATACAGGACCCAGAATGGCAATCTCTTCGACTAGGTGAACTAGGACGTGCGTCATAATATTGAAGAAGGATGGTGGGAACACCAACTCGAAACTGATAAGACATTGAACCAAATCATTCTGTAACCTTGGTAGGATTTCTGGATCGATTACCTTCTGAGAAATTGCATTGAGGAATGCACAAAGCTTCACAATGACTAATCGAACATTTTTCTGGTAGAAGCCCCCTCAATGCAACCGGAAGCAATTGCATCATAATCACGTGGCAGTCATGAGACTTCAGGTTTTGGAATTTTTTCTCTGCCCTATTTATTATTCACTTTATATTCGACGAGAAGCCGGACGGGACCTTGATACTGCTCAGGCATTCAAAAAAGATTTCCTTCTCTGCTTTGGTAAGAGCGTAGCTGGCAGGACCTTGATACTGCTTTGGATGCATGCCGTCTTTTTTGTTCATATGTTGCTGGTCCTCCCGTGCCTCCGGTGTATCTTTTGTCTTCCCATACACGCCCAAGAAGCCTAGCAGGTTCACGCAAAGATTTTTCATCACGTGCATCACGTCGATTGCAGAGCGGACCTCTAGGACTTTCCAATAGGGTAGCTCCCAAAATATAGATTTCTTCTTCGACATGGGTGCGTGTCCGTTAGCGTCATTCAGAACAGATTGTCTGCCAGGACCCTTTCCAAAGATTACTTTTAAATCCTTGACCATATCAAATATATCATCACCAGTACGGTGGACATGCTTCTTTCGGTGATCTCCCTCACCTTTGAAATGCTTGCCTTTCTTTCTTAAGGGATGCCTGGTCGGAAGAAATCAACGATGTCCTGGGTACACATCTTCTTACATTTATCCAAATATATTCTTTCAGTCTCATCTAAACAGTGCGTGCATACATTGTATCCCTTGTTTGTCTATCCTGAAAGGTTACTAAGAGCGGGCCAATCATTAATGGTTACAAACAGCAACGCTCGTAGGTCAAATTCCTGCTGTTTGTGCTCATCCCACACACGTACACCTTTATATCCCAGAACTGTAGAAGTTTTTCAACTAATGGCCTTAGGTACACATCAATGTCGTTGCCGGGTTGCTTAGGGCTTTGGATGAGCACTGGCATCATAATGAACTTCCACTTCATGCACAACCAAGGAGGAAGGTTATAGATACATAGAGTCACAGGCCAGTTGCTATGACTGCTGCTCTACTCCCCAAAAGGATTCATGCCATCTGTACTTATACCAAACCATAAGTTCCTTGCATCATCTGCAAACTCCAGCAACCTTCTCTTGATTTTTCTCCACTGCGACCCATCAACGGGTACTCTCAACATCCCGTCTTTCTTAAGAACTTTTTTGTGCCATCGTAACAACTTGGCATGTTCTTTGTTTCTGAACAAACATTTCAACCGTGGTATTATAGGAGCATACCACATCACCTTGGCAGGAACCCTCTTCCTGGGGCGCTCGCCCTCAACATCACCAGGGTCATCTCGTCCGATCTTATACCGCAATGCACCGCATACCGGGCATGCATTCAAATTCTCGTACTCCTCACCACGGTAGAGGATGCAGTCATTAGGGCATGCATGTATCTTCTGCACCTCTAATCCTAGAGGGCAGAGAACCTTCTTTGCTTCGTACGTACTGTCAGGCAATTCGTTATCCTTTGGAAGCTTCTTCTTCATTATTTTCAGTAATTTCTCAAATCCGTTGTCAGATAAACCATTCTCTGCCTTCCATTGCAGCAATTCCAGTGTGGTACCGAGCTTTGTGTTGCCATCTTCGTAATTTGGGTACAACAATTTTTTGTGATCCTCTAACATGTGCTCGAACTTCAACTTCTCCTTTTCATTTTCACATTCTCTCTGTCCATCAACAATGGCCCGGCGAAGATCATCAGCGGGCACATCTGGTGCCTCTTGATCTTCAGCTTCCCCCGTTGCAGTATCACCGTATTCAGGGAACATAGGATAGTTGTCATCATCCTCTTCTTCTTCATTGTCTTTCATCATAACCCCACTTTCTCCATGCTTGGTCCAACAATTATAGCTGGGCATGAAACCAGACTTAAGCCGGTGGGTGTGAAGGATGTTCGAGGAAGAGTAATCCTTGTCATTCTTACAGACAACACATGAACAACACATAAAACCATTCAGACTGTTTGCCTGAGCCATACCGATAAAATTATGCAGGCCCGTAATGTACTCGGCAGTGCGTCGGTCACCGTACATCCATTGCCGGTTCATCTACATTATATATTTAAGTATATCAAAAACCATTACAGAACATCATTAATAGAGAAATGACCAAATTAATACAAGTTCATCACATTAAAACCAAAGTACAGTAGTGATCAAACGTTATAACTGCAAAAATAAATACATAAAGTTCATACATAGTTCTCATAAAACAACATACAACTATCTAGAGCATCTAAAACATATATTGCAACTAACATACAACTATGTAAAACATTTAAATGCAACAACAAATGCGATCAAAATCGCAACTAAGGTAACAATTGATCCAACAGCATAATGATACCAAGCCTCTTTATCAATGGCATATTTTCTAATCTTTCTAATCTTCAAGCGCATTGCATCCATCTGGATTTTGTGTAAATCGACGATATCGGCAACATGTAACTCCAATTTCATCTTCTCTTCTTCAATTTTTTTCAATTTTTCTTTCAAATAATTGTTTTCTTTTTCAACTAAATTTAACCTCTCGACTAGAGGGTCGGTTGGAATTTCCGGTTCACATACCTCCTAGATAAAAATATCTATGTCAAGTTGGTCGGCATAATTGTCATAAACACTAAATGAAACAAATAATTATAAAAGATAACATACCACATCCGAATCATAGACTGGACGAGAGCCGACGGGGGCGGATATCAAAACCATGGCACTATATAATAACGAACAATAATACAAGTAAGAAAATTATACAAGTAACTATCTAAATCATACAAGTAAGATTTTTTTTTTAAAAAGGGATAAGAACAAGAGGCTCACCACGGTGGTGCTGGCGACGAGATCAGAGCGGGCGATCGACGACAGTGAGGACAGGGCAGGGACGGGACGGCACCCTACACATGTGCAAACGAAGAAGTTAATTTGAGCTCAAATTGCATCTAAATCAAATAAACTCCCACATACACTCCTCCACTAAAACCCACAATCACTCTACTTCTAGAGCATGAAATGAACTAAACTAGCAATGAGAGATGTAAGGATGAAGTTGCTAACCTTTTAGAACACTTGGATAGTTGGTGCACCGCCAAATCCAAACAAATCTTGAGGAAAATGGAGCTTGGAGGAAGAACAGAGGAGAAGAAAGAGGAGAAAGCTTAAGTGTGGCTCGGGCACCTCATATCATGTTTGTTTTGTGTGAACTCAAGTGGCATCATGCTCTCAGGCATTTCATCGAGCACCTCTTGTGCATAGGAAGGGAAAACAAACTAGCACACACCTCCCACCTTCTATGAGGAAAAAACAGAGGAGAGGGCGGGCAGGGGCGAGGATATATATAGGCAAACTTTTAGTCCCGGTTGGGGTCTAAAACCGGGACTGAAGACGACACCAACCGGGACTAAAGGGTATCACGCCTGCCGCAACCCCTTTAGTCCCTGTTGGTGTCTCCAACCGGGACTAAAGGTCCCATTCGAACCGGGACTGACGCCTGCCGAGCCCCTTCCGGCTTCCTAGCCGCTCGAACCGGGACTAATGCTCACATTAGTCCCGGTTCGTAATGCGACCGGGACTATTACTCCGATCCGGCTATAATGAAAGCCCTGTTTTCTACTAGTGCTTCCTGCGTGACTGTCCGGTTTGTGAGGGAGGTGCCACATCAATGTTGTGCACCGGGTATTTAAACATCAGGCCGCCCTTTAGTTGTTATATCCCGTCCCCACGCAGGACGGTGCGGTCTCCAGGCACTCGCTGGGACGCCGCGATTATCCGTGGGCCCTGGCGGTTTCTGACACTTTCTATCATATATAGTCCTCTTAGATATATGTGGGGATAGACACACGATGTAATTAACCTGTGCCAGCATAACATCAGAGGCACGCATAGGGGGAGCCGGCGGTGTGTGCCGGCGCTCGGTTGGACGGTGTCACGTGGAGGAGCGCCCGTGGTCAGGCCCCGGGGACGTATCCAAATCGGTGAATCTCGTTAACAAATCTCTGTGCCGTTTTCGTGTGATTGCTTTTAGTCCTCGGTAGATCGAGTACGTGTCTCAGATTTTTCTAACAGTGATGAAATGAGATCAAAAGTGCGATGAAAACTAGCCTAGACAGAATGTGTAAAAAATAGGGGGAAGGAAAAGAAATGCAACAAGTAATAATTATAAGTCCAACTCACCAATCTAATCATTTCTTGTGTACAACTTATATTTTGTGCGCCATAAGCCGAGTGTATTATATCGGGTACTCGGCTTACACACTGCACTGTCACGGAGCCGTTAGTGGGCGGCGCGCGGGCCACGTGGCAGGTACGTTTGCGGTGTGTTGTGTTGTAAGCCGAGTGTATCTCCGCCGCAACTTCGGCGTACCTGGAGGTACGCCGTCTGCTTTATTTAAGCCGAGTGCCGAAACGCTGTGTTCACGGCGTACGTTGATATAAGCCGAGTAGACTATGTTCGTCGTGTGTCCTGAAGGTCATACTCGGCTTAGGTCGAAATAAGCCGTGAGCCCGTGTTTAACACTCGGCTTACTGAATGATACAAGGCAACGTGTGTTCTTCCTCTAGTGAATAATGGATATATTTTTCACACAATTTCGAGAAATTAAATATGACGCCCTCGCATTTGCGAGGGCCACCCTGCTGGTTAAGGAAAAGCTACAAAGTACCATTTTTATGGAAATTTATCATGGTATATTGCATCCCGTCCGGTGCATTTGGAATGTCGGAACCAAGAGATTTTTTAGAATGAACCCCCACATTCGATTAGTATGGTGCCAAAATTTCAAGCATGCATGTGGCCTACAAGATTACTTGGTTCTCATTTCATAGCTTAATTTTTACGGTGACCTATAATAAAAAGCTACACAAATAACTAGCAGTGGCCCTGTGTGGACGGTTCTCATTTCATAGCTTAATTTTTACGGTGACCTATAATAAAAAGCTACACAAATAACTAGCAGTGGCCCTGTGTGGACGGTTCTCATTTCATAGCTTAATTTTTACGGTGACCTATAATAAAAAGCTACACAAATATCTAGCAGTGGCCCTGTGTGGACTAGCATGCTTGCAGTGCATCGTGGCTCCACGCCCTCCACGCATCGTATCTATCTAGCTATTCCCACCCGCTCATTTTGCTCGATTTGATCGATCCCTCCATCGCCTTTTGTTTATTCCCGGATATATCGAATCTTTCGTCTGATTGCTGCGCACCTAGATAGGAGATGGCTACCTGTCGCCCGAGCACCAAACTGATTTTTCGACAGCTATATGCACTACTGCAGTGCAGGAGAGAGCTAGAGACACACAGCCTTTGCTATATATAGCTAGCTACAACTACAAGTGCGCTAGTATTACTCATTTGCACTCTCTTATTCCTCTTATTCCTCCTCCATCTCTTCTCCACACACCAGAAACAAGCAAACAGACAGACATACGATCGAGCTATAGCTAGCATGTCCAAGCCATGCGGCTTGTGCGGCGGCGCCAGCAGCTGCCCGCACCACCACCACCACCACATGATCTCGCCGGTTGATCATCATCATCACCAGCACCGGTTGCACGAGTACCAGTTCTTCGGCGGCCAGGGCCACCACCACCACAACGGCGAGCCAGCAGTATCATGGCTCTGCCTGGACCACCCACCGCCACTGCCGGCCGAGTATCACCACCGCACATGGACGTCGTCTCTTCACGACGTGCACCCGCACCTAGCTGCAGGGAACAGCAGCAGGCTAACGTTGCAGGTGGATGGTGGCCGACACATGGACGTTCTGCAACTGCAGCCACCACCACCGCCGACAGCCACCACCATCGTGAGTAATGCTTAACTAATTTGGTGGGCTATAGCTCTGCTATAGTGCCGTTATAACTTTTGAAGAGCCCTCCCGCTAAAGCTATAAACTTTTAATGCTAAACTTAAAATGACGCTAATAACTCATTAATTCTGCTATAGCGCTAAATTTGAAGTGATTTAGGGCTGCCAAGCTGCTGCTGAGCCAAATTTTCTGGACTTTCCTTTCACATCATAGCGGCCCAAATTTCTGCATTAATCTTCTTTCTTCTTTTTGATATATATGATGCATTGAAGCAAAGCTTGGTTATTGAATTAGGATGTCTGATCAGTGCTTAGTTTTTTTATCCCCGAACATGTATATGTCAATTGAATGTGATATATAATATATTATGTCTGATTGTATGCTTATTTTTTAAAAAAATTCCATGATGTAAGGGAAAACTCTAAATGAGACTTAGCTTCGCTATAGCTTTTCATAGCTTCTGGCCGAGCAGCAGCTAAATGGCATAGCCTGCTATGTAAAACTTTGTCAAAAACTGAAAATAATATTAGATCTCTTACTTTTTTTGTTTTGAAAAGGATGGAATACCCCCGGATTAGATCTCTTACTGGATGCTACCTAATAAATACTAGTTGAATGTCTGTGTGTTGCCACGGAATAACAATATTTTTTAACGAGATACCAATTGAAGAGATGGTATATTGTCGATAGGCACCCATCAAGCACATCCACTACCATGGGTGTCCTTGATCATTTGTCAAGAAACCCTAGCCTATATAAAGCCCCCGCATGGGCATGTAATTCATTCACTCTCACTTGGAATAAACTCAAGGGGAGAGAGCAAGAGCTCTAAAGTGAGAGCTCTAGTTTGGATACGATGTAAGGAGTGCATTGAGATTGAGTTCCTCGTCCGCAGAGGTGCTGCTACAACCCAACTCGATGCTCGAGCCTCCCACGACGCCTCTCCTAACATAGGACTAGGCCACGCTCTGACGAGGTGACTAAACCTATTAAAAAAAAGGTTGAAGTGTCAATTTTGTTTAGGTACGATGACCTTGAAAGTGCCCTTCTACACCTGAGCTCAAATAAGCTTGGGATGAACAGTAACTCGAAAAACATTTAAAAATTGTTCAAAAAGATCTGAATGTTTTTTATGGCAAACTTTGCCATATGTTCTAAGAGCTTGCAAAATTTCATCACAAATCACATTTGTGGAAGTCGTGGCAAAAAAAAACAAAATCAGTGCTCCAAAATACTTTCGAAAGTAGCAGTTTCAGAGTATCGATTTTGTTTTTTTGCCACGACTTCCACAAATGTGATTTTCTGATGAAATTTTGCAAGCTCTTAGAACATTTGTCAAAGTTTGCCATAAAAAAAATTCAGATTTTTTAAAACATTTTTTAAATGTTTTTCGGTTTTACTGTTCACCCGAGCTTAGGTGAGGTCTAGTGCAAAAACTTCACGTCCCGATGACCTTCGCTATAAGGCAGCCGTAGCCACCCCGTACTTGTGATTGTCCCGACTAATTTGCGTCAGATACCCCCTCTATCTGTGTTGTTTCTACGACAACAATAGTGGAGCCATCCGAGGGCGAGGCAAGCCATCGTGCAAAGTCGCGACCGACGAAGCTAGGTGGCCCAGCCTAAGTAAGTATCGTTCGAAGCCAAAAGCCGAGAGGCTTCTTGAAGGCCATGGTGCCGCGATGCCGCTTGTCGCCTCAGAGTCACGCGGTCCTCAAATGCCGTTACTCCCCTCACCTTCGCCGACTCGAAGTCACGCCGTCGTTCGACGCGCGACGCCGCTTGTTGCCTCGGAGTCGCGTGGTTATTTGACGCCGCGACACCGCTTGTCGCCTCGGAGTCTCGCAATTCCTCGTTGCTGCTTGTTGCCTCGGAGTCGCGTGATCCCTCGACGCTGCGACACCACGAGAGCGGACGCAGCGGTGAGCTCTCTAACAAAAACAAAAAACTAGGAGCTACGGACATGCACGAGAACAGGCTCCCGGTGTATGCATGTTTAATTTTTTTTGTCGGGAAAAACTTCCAATTTATTCATCTTCAATCATGGTAGTATAACGAACAATAGAAATAATAAAAATTACATCCAGATCCGTAGACCACCTAGCGACGACTACAAGCACTGAAGGGAGCCGAAGGCGCGCCGCTGTCATCGCCCCTCCCTCGCTAGAGCCGGGCAAACCTTGTTGTAGTAGACAGTCGGGAAGTCGTCGTGTTAAGGCCCCATAGAACCAACGCACCAGAACAGCAACCGTCGCGGATGAAGAGTGTAGATCAGAAGGAACCAATCTGAAGACACACGAACGAAGACGAACGACGAACAGATCCGAGCAAATGCACCAAAGACAGATTCGCCGGAGGCACACCTCCACACGCCCACCGATGATGCTAGACGCATCACCGGAATGGGGGCTAGGCGGGGAGACCTTTATTCCATCTTTAGGGAGCCGCCGCCGTCTCGCCTTCCTGAGCAGGACACAAACCATAACAAAACTCGAAAAAAGATCTAAAAACGGAGCCCTCCCACCGGCAAGGGCCGAGATCCACTCCACCTCCATGGCCCTAAGGCCACCGGAGACGGGACGGACCGGCGCCGGCGCCGGCGGGAAGCAGAGAACCCTAGCTTTTTGGGAGGCGGCAGTTGTCGCGTACGAGACAGTCTTTCTTTGTGTGCTACAGAAAATCATGCATGCTTATTCTGACGAAACTGACAAAACAAACACCCATCTAACTGAAGATTGTGCGGCAGGATTACAGTGGCCAACATCTGTTCCAATGGCGGAGCGAGGATTTTTGGTGTGGGTATGGGGTCAAAAGAAAAGTTGCAGTACAATAACACGAAGGTTGACACTGACAACAATTAGAACAGAAATTATTCTTTGTGGTTTCAATTTCTTTAACAAGTTAGATAAAATTACAAAATAATGGGATTTTTTTACTATTCACTGATACATTAAGAGCCAATAACAATTTACATATTTAAATGCCCCAATATCACCTTGCTCGCTGCCTGTTGGTCACCGCTCAATTGATGCTGTTAATTACCAAGCAGTGGGAGAACTGGATGATGGCATCAATGGAAGAATTGATGGATGGCATTGACGGGCGAATTGATGGCCAGCTAGAGGAAAACTAATAAAACCTTACGAATTTGCTAAGTTGTCAATGGCCAGATGACCTTGTGGCTTGTGCGACCGTGGTTGTCTGACGCTGCCGTCAACCACGATTGTATGGACAGCCGCACCACCATGGACCGTGCGACATCAGTGGTGAGTCTGCTCCCCTGAGCCAAGGGCTCGCCAGCTCAGTGTGTTGGGACGATGAAGGCGACGGGTGGTGGCGGATCCCACCTCAATGACATTTTAGGGCTACGCGCCAACGCAGGGCATGGGGCGGCGGCTGCGTCCATGCCCTCCATGCGTTCGAGCGACGGGCGGCGGTGGATCCTGCCTTGGAGATGTTCCAGGCAACGGCGTTCGCCTCGACGACGTTCCAGGGCAACATGCCCAGGCGCGAGCAATGCGGCGGCGGCAGCATCCATGCCCCCGACGTGTTGGTGAGGAGTGAGCAACGAGAGTACGAGAGGGGGAGGCAAAGGGGCAGCGGGTTTGGGGGGCGGGTGGTCCGGGCATCACAAGAAAAAAACCGTAGGGGGAAATGGGGACGTAAGGGAAAAAAACCGGGGAGAGACGTGCGAGGTGGAGGCGATGGAAGCGAAAGGCATGAACTCGTACCAACTTCCCTTTAATAGTAAAGATATGCTCAGATTTCACCTTGTGCCTGTCTGTCTTTGCCAAAGTTGTGAAACTGATAATATGTCGGATGCGCCCTCTCATTTTATGTGGTCATTTTATCTGTATTTTAGTTTCCTATTGAGTTTTTTTAAGCTTATTATAATAGCTCATAACTGATACTACTCTGTTCGAGATAATCTTGATGCTTAGCAGTTTCCAATCCTACGGCTGCATGTCGGCAAAGAAAGCAAAATATCAGAGTAGTCGGCAGCATGTTAGGTAGCTTACTAAGGTACTGACAAATACTCCCTCTGTAAACTAATATAAGAGTGTTTAGATCACTATTTTAGTGATCTAAATGCTCTTATATTAGTTTACGGAGGGAGTAAGTTTGAGCTTAGTTGTAACTAGTAATCTTGATGCTTGAATGTTTGCATTTTAGTTTCCTCTTGAGTTGTTCAAGCTTATTGCTCATAAGTTATAACTGATACTACTCTATAGACTTGCGTAGCGGCCGGGCGATCATCTACAGAGTTCTTAAACTGATCAAGATCAGGCAATCCAAAACGGACCAAAAAACCTCACTGGAAATGCTTGCTTACTTAATTACTAGCTAGCTAGATGGAACGTGCGGATAAAGTTTTTGTTAGAAACTAATTAAGTGGCATCATGAACAGTCAATAAAAAGTAAAGAGTACGTAACTGCGCTGATACTATTATTTTTGTGTTGATGTTCAGATGCCATGCTGCGGGGACGCTTTCACAGGCACAAATAGGAATGAAAGGATCATGGCTATCGACAATGAGATGATTATGGTTGCGACGCATCATCCAACGATGCACGAGAGACAGGCGAAGGTTATGAGGTACAGGGAGAAGAGGAAGAGGCGATGCTACGAGAAGCAAATCCGCTACGAGTCCAGAAAAGCTTACGCCGAGCTCAGGCCACGGGTCAACGGCCGCTTTGTCAAGGTACTCAAAGCCAGCACGCCGCCATCAACCCAAGCGTCGGCGCCCTATGGACGGTTCGTTAATTTACAGCACAAGCTAGCTAGCTAAAACGATCACATATTTACTTATGATGGATCCACCATTGAATGCACTAGCTAGTTGTTCATCAAAGTGAAACAAGTCAGTTATTGATCGATCAGGGAGGTTATGTTGATTTGACTATTTAAAATGGTCAGCGCATCAATCAAACGAAGAGTATTTATCAAAACAGGTATTTTTGTGATATATGTAATTTAAACGTGTAATTTGAGGAGGCAAGCTACTTATATGTGTAATTACAGTTTTAACACTGATTACTAGTGTGGCTGTTGTTTTGATCTGTATGGAATTAATCATACTAGCAAAAGAATACATAACCGATAGAATTAAGTTATCGCTGACTCAAAGTTCAATCCAAACGATTTTTTTAGTATAAATTTGTTGTTTTATCTTGGAGATTGTTCTATGGTGGAATAGGGGTTGTGGGAGTTATGAAAAAACCATCACGACTGCCAACTCCAATACGATGTAAAAAAATAGTACAATGTGCAATGCTCATTTTGAGGGGAAAAATATTATATTCATTTGCCAAATATGTGTTCAACCTCGTAACCACAAGCGTGTTACGAAATTATGTGTTAGCTAATTAATTTGTGGCCTTCTCATAAGTAAAACTAGATGATACCACCAGGGCGTGTGGACCCCATGGGCCACCCCTGGGCCCATCTTCTGGCTCATAGATGGCTTCTTTTCATCCAAAAATCTTCAACATAGTTTTTCTTTATTTTTTTCTCCCTCCAAAAAGTGAGTTTTCTTGCAAAACCTTCATTTTCCGCCCCCCCCCCCCACAGTGCAACCTTGCAATCAGAAAGAAAATGGAGATAAAATGGTGCAATGATAGTTGAATATGCATGATAATTTAGCATTTATCTTATGAAATTGTGATGCAAAATGCACGACTCCCCCCCCCCCCCCCCCGCCCCGCTCCACCTATTTTCTCATATTTTTCTGAATTATGAAAAATACATGTACCCACAAAGACATAGACATAAATCGGCCTATTTGGCACTTTATTAGTAGGTTAGTTCAAATAAATGTAAAACAATGCATATATTGATAAGAAAATGACATGAAAATAATAAAAATTATAGATATATTTAGGACGTATCAAGAGGTAAAAGAGAGGTGAAGGTGAAGAGGTACATGGAGAAGAGAAAGAGGCGGTCCTATGAGAAGCATACTTTGTAAGAGTCAAGAAAATCATACACCGAGATAAGGCAGCTGGTCAAAGGCCGCTTCACTAAGGTACCAGAAGCCGTTGTGATGACATTGCCCCTACATCGGGCTATGATCCCAATAAACTTGACCTTGGCTGGTTTCGATAATTTATAGGAAAAGCTAGCTAAAATCATCACATATGTCTTTTATAGGACAAGGTAGCCAAAATGATCGTCCAATGAACTAGTTTTTCATCCAAGCAAAATGGGTTAGTCATTGATTAGAGAGGTTACACTTATTTGATGATTTAAATGTATCTGCGCACCAATAATTCAAGGAGGCTAGCTACTTAAATTTGCAATAATCATTTTAAAACTCATCACTGGTGTTGTGTTTGTTTTGTTTTTTATGGGACTAATTCTACTAGTAAAATTCCCGAGATTTGCCATGGATAAACACTACTAGAAATCCGGTCAGCACAAACGGCGCTTAAACACCTCTACTGACGCATTTCATATCCGTTAGTGACTAAACGTCAATGGAGGGTTGACTCTTGCTACTCCAAGGAACTATCGCTAGTTAGTAGTTGTTGGGGCAGAGGTTTGCAGCAAGTGGTAATCTTCCCCTCAGTCGAGAACTAAGGTATCAATCCATAGAGGCAACCCCTAGCTCCAGTCAACATCACTGCAACATAGAATAGGAACTTCATTTGTGTCCCCAACAATTCTATTGAGGTTGTCAACATCACTGCAACATAGAATAGTTGCAACATAGAATAGTTGCAACAAGTTATTAGCGTATCGTATGGTGGGAAGTGTTTTTGTATTTTCGTAATAATTTATTGTAGAAAAAAAAGTGCATGTAAATGTAAAGTGGTGGCTGTTTTTATGAGAAAAATTGGAACGGGGTTCACTGGCTCACTAGTAGCATCTCTCCAAGTAACAACGGTGCATAAATATAAGCGTATGTATGTATAATGAACAATCAAAACAAATATGAAATGTTAGAACATATGTTGGGATGATATTATATAGGGGGTACGTCCATGTATCTATAGAACGGTATCCGTCTGCAAACATCTATAGCTAATACTCCACCCAAAGACCGTCACCAAGACATACATCGCTAAGTATTAAATAATAAAACGGAGCATTGCATTAAGTAAGATGACATACATTTGACAATAATATTCACTACATCACGACACTGCATTCCCTACGGACGTGTGTTGGGAAAAGTCAGTATTGCCGACCGACTGTTGGTCGGGAAAACATGTGGCAGACAGTCGGTCGGGAAACCATGCGAACGGTGACAGATAATCGGTCGGGAATGTGAAAATATTTGCTGTCCAACGATCGGTCGGGAAAGCTCTTGTGCCCATCGATTCATCGGTCGGTAAATAACACCGATCAATAGTCTGTTGCAATTGGGCTTGCGCGCGCGTGCAGGAATTAAAGTTAGCGCGAACATTTGGCCCAAGCCCGGGAAAGATTTTCCCCTCTGCAGCGAAGTCACCACACACACGCGAGCCAAAACCCTAGTTTCCCCTTCCTCATTCCCCACGCGAGCCGCCCTGGGCTCCCGCCGCCGGTTCTCCGTCGCGTCCCCGCACCTTCCTGCCGCTCCCGCACCTGCTGGCCTGCCGCCCCACGCGCTCGAACCTTCCTCTGACCAGGTGCTCTCTCCGCTCGAACCCTCGTCGTCACGGCGGACGCCGGGCAGATCCCGGGGAAGACGGGGCTCAACCTCCTGCAGAGGACCACTGCGAAGACCATGCTGTGTCCGTGGCGACGCACTTCTTCTGCTCGTGGTGTCCAACCCCGTGTATGTTTCCAGCTACAGCGCCTAGAAGCTGTCAGGGTTGGGTTCCCGGCGAGCGGCGTCATCAGCTCGAGCACCAACCACTTTGTAATCCACATGCAGCTTCTAGGTTCTGGCTTTGGGTAAGATCTCTCTCCCTCGTATCATCTCCTTCCTCCCTTCTCTGCCTGCAGTGTATTGATTTCCTCCCCCATGGATTTAACCTTTTGGGGTTTTGATACGGGGATTTGATTCAATGGACTGATCCCTATTTACTACAGGATGGAGGAACATAGCACATCGTTGCTGAATTTTGAGTCATACGCATCAACAAAGGAAGGGGAAACATAGCACTAAGCATAACCAATGTTTTAAATAGCGGGCTATGAAAAATAGCGGCGGGCCTCAAAATCAGCTATAGCGGGCTATAACAGACTATAGCGGGCTATTTGCGAAGGCGACCATTTAGCGGCACTCTGCTGAAAAGGCTATAGCGGGCTACAGCGGAGCTATAGCCGGCTATTTAAAACTATGAGCATAACACAAAGTAGCTGAATTTGGAGTTATACCACATCTCACATATATAGGTCCATCTTATTATGTATGTTCACATACATACGCATCTGGGAATCCAAGCTAACTCATAATTTCAAAGCTCGTTAGGTAAGGGATGGTCTGTAGTGAAAGGATTAGGACGTCCTTCTATTGGTTAGTATAGTGAAATGATTATATCTCCTTCTGTTGCAGGTCCAAATTGCAAAACAGTTATGTTCGTGTAGATCATCCAAGCTCTACATAATCATGAGGTGCTCTCTGGCTAGTTAAGATAAGGACCATAATTTCACCTGGTAGAAAAAATATATGGACCATGGATTTCTTTTCGGTGGCCAGCAAACTATTACTCCCTGCATCCCATAATATAAGAGCGGTTTTGGCACTGGTGTAGTGGCAAAAATGCTCTTATATTATGGGACGGAGGGAGTAGTTATTAGACTTATAGCATGCTCATTTTCTGCTGTAACTACTTTGAACAAGTGCCTTCACAATGACTGAATTAAAGGTTGCCTTAGACGTCTCTTAACCTGCCTAGGTCACATCTTTGAGATGAAAGATTATGATTCTCAAGCTGAAAAAAATGATCATTTGTTGAGTTTTTTTGTGGCAAACATTTACTAGAACTCGAGATCCTTTGGCAATGTTGTAACTTCGAAGAATGTAATTTGACTTTCAAGAGGATTTGTGTGAAGTTTTTTAATCGTTGGGAATTACAGGGAGGTATCTTGGCTTGATTATCTCACTCTTCTCCTGAGACAATTGACTGGCCCACCGAAGACAATGTCTAAGGTATGCGTTGTCGTAATCATGATGTTATATATGAATGAACACCATATGGCATTGTTTTCCAATATATTAGTTGGTTTGGTTAACTTGAATATCCTTTCATTCTCACTCTGTTTTCTTGAAATTCTAATAATGACATGAAAGAATTAAAAGCTGATGTATAGGGCTTTCTCCAACTCAATTATCTCAAGGCTACAAAATGGATTTCTGTTACTGATAGTTTTCTCGAAATCTGTATTTTTGATGTATGATGTTGTAGTGACTAGTGATAATTTTCGCTACTTGACTTGTATTGTTTGATGTATAATGAGGCTACTAGTGATAAATTTTTCTTGAAATTTGTACACTGCACCTTGGTGTCAGCATGGTGTGTGCCGGTACAACTTGAGGAAATATGACATCTTCTTGTCAAAGCATCCATGTTGTCGAAAGTGGGCATCCTAGGTCGCGCTAAGATCTCTTAAGTTGACTGCTATTATTCTTGTTATTTTGCATCAAAATGCAACACTTGTGAATCACTGTTATGCTGTTTTTTTTTAGAATATACACTTAGATTTTTAATGGAGATTAGTTAATCCCAACACACATCCCTAGGTAAGATTCATTATTGGTTTGTAGTTTTCTAAAATTTATTTTCATGAACTGGTTACACATTTCCTTTCTTTTTAATCGTTCACCTGTTCGCCCCACCCCCTGTTTATATCTGGTCCACTCTTGTATATAGTTTATGAGAGGTAGGGGGAAGGGACTGCTAGCTCAGAACAATTGCATCTCTGTATTTTCAGCAAGAGAGAATGACACAGTTAGACATTCAGATTTAAGCAATAGATCAATGGAACATTTTTCTGCAGTCTAATAACGAGATAAGATAATCATGCTAATGGTTCAGCCTTTTAGTTGAGCATTGTAGAATTCTCACAAATATAAGAGTCTATATTTAATCTTCATGCTCTGAGAACAAGAACTTTAGCTTATTTAACCCTGCTATGGAATAAATAGCTCCAGGATTACAATTAGCCTTTTTCTTTTTCTTTATACTTTCAGGGCATTTGTGCAGAAGGATTCCTGCTTCCCGCTATTCACGAGCTCCCGGCAGGATTACCGGTGCATTATGCAAACATCGGATGATCTGCTGCTCCTATCGATGAGTAAGGTATTTATCCGGTATTTTTTTTTTTGCGATCAGAATCTGTACATTCACCAGTACATATTTTAAGTTCAGTTTTCTGACCCAACTTCAAATATACTAGTCTTCTGTTTTTTGGTACGTCGCCATTGCATGTAGCAATCTGAGCGTGGATAACTGAAAACTAGAGGAACACCTGGTCGCTAAGCTGATAATCCCTTTGACTAAGACATGGAATTAACTCATTGTTCTTTTTAAATCTTAGAACGCTAATTTGGGCAACTGCTGATGCATACGTATCCTAGTCCATGTTATAGCTGCTCCTCTTAACTAGTTTCCCATATGACCGGATAAATACCTTATGGTTGCATGTTCTGATTGCATGACTTTGATGATGGGCATCCACTTGCAGCCTGAGTTGCTAGTGCTTAGTGCAGTGAGATCAGAGGATGGTCATCAATTTAATCTAATTTGTGGCACTGAAGTACAGATGCTTTTCTCTGATGCTTTTATGAATATAATAGTCAGGTGTAGTGTAAGTTCAGATGCTTTTTGTTTGGTATTTTGCCAAGTCCTCATGTGCTTAGTACTGCATTTAGAAATGATTGCGAATAGATTCTTCTCCTTGAAATTCATTTCTAACATAGGGAAAGTATGTATAACCTCGTGATGTACGTGGGTTTTTTAGGATGCTTTTTCCAGGCAATGCTGCACTCATCATTGAAACTCCTAGCTGTGTATTAGATAGTAATCATTTTGCCTAATGTATTGCCGTCTAGTGCAGCAAAGTGCGGTCTTTTCCACCGCAGAGAAGAAAAGGAAAGAAAACTAGTGCAGTCTTTTCTTAAAAAATGACTTTTGTGTGTTCGTTCGTGGATGTGTTGCTCCCAATAATTGGGTGTCTGGACATGCTAAATTGTTGCCTTGTGGCCAGATGATGCATATGCTCCTTTTCCATTTAATATACTTGTCCGCGGCTTGAGGAGATTGATACAGGCTATATGGTGGGTCGGTGTGGCATTGATGCTTTATTATGTGTAACACATCACAGATTCTAATTAGAACATGCCCTGTTTTTATGATACTAAAATCCCAATTTGTTTTTTTCCATTGATGCTTTATACAATTATTATTTTTGCCATTATCTCTATTAATGCATGAATTCACCAGTGACCCTTTTATCCTTTGTAGGAATGACATACATGAGGACCAGGAAGGAACCATGAAGATGGCTGTTTGCGTCAGCTAGACATTTTGTGTAATGGAGCAAAAACAATGTGTCTTTTGGTTACCATTTTGTAAACCTATATGGTGTCTTGTCAACTGGGCATTTCGTTTAATGGAGCTAACAATGAATCGTCGGACATGCATCTATCTTTTTGTAAACCAATCAGGTGTCTCAGTGGTTGAAACATAAACGTTTCCTCCTTTCAGTTAGTTACTTTTACCTATAAGAATATTCTTCTTTGGTTCTGGTTTAATATTTTTGGAGTACATGCAAGTTAATGTAACTTGATTGATATTGTGTTGTAGTGAGATATGCAACTTGATTGATATTGTTTGGCAAGGCACAAGCCCTGCTCGGCTAACAAAATGCTATCAAACTGTTGGTTGGCAAAAGATAACAACATCCAACGGTTGGTCGGGAAAGGTTTATGGCACGGACGAGAGAAACTCGGTCGGGAAATGTACTACCGTCGGACTGTCGGTCGAGAAAGGTTCATGGCAGGGCCAACAGAAAGTCAGTCGGCAAAGAAACTACCATCGAACAGTCGGTCGGGAAAGGTTCATAGCAGGGCCAACAGAAAGTCGGTCGGGAATGCTTCCGATAGCCGTCAAACAGTCGGACGGGAAATATATGTCGGTCGGGAAAAGGCTTTCCCGTCTGGACTTTCCTCAATAGACAAGGTCGGTCGGCAATAGTCTTTCCCGACCGATTGTCTGTCGGTGGATGTTGTTTTCCCTACCGACATGTCTGTTGGGGATGTAGTGTTGTGGTGTAGTGATTCCCCTCAACCCGCGCTCATCACCGGGACAATGAGTCAACTATCTTTTTATCCTTAGTGGTGAAAATACAACTATAAGCTTTCCCTTTTACTATCACCAAAATAATCACTTATAGAGATCGACCCCATGTATTGCATGCCACTCCCACTATTGATCATTCATCTAAACTGGCCAATGATTAGACTAGTAAATCAAAGAGCAATAAACGTCTATAATCCATGCAATGGCACCGTATATAATTTGATAATACACTAGTAATTCATCACATAGTAATAGATCATGGCAAAAATTATAACATATGGATCACAATCATGTTAGGCAGCTAATGTGATCATTGTATTGAATCATGGGAGAGAAGATGCTACATAGCTACTTCTATTAACCCGTAGTCTAGAGGTGGAGTACTCACACATCATCATGGGAGCAGCGGAGATTGATGTTGATAACGAAGGCGATGATTCCGCTCTTCGGTAGAGTACCAAAATGGGGCTTCAGATTCGATCGCCTCCGAACACGAAGTGGTGGGGAAGGAAAAATACGCGATAATTTTGATATGACTTTTGGAGGTATATAAACCCAAGGCATGAGACCCGAGGGGAGGGGACCCATGCGGGCCCCACACGTCCCCTTGGCGCGCCCTACCCCTTAGGCGCGCCGAGCAGGGCGTGTGGGCCCTGTGTTCCCCCCCCCCCCCCCCCGCCCCCGGTTGTCCCTCTAGTGTAGGCCTTCTTTCGATGTAAAAAACTTCCCCTCGATCTTCTCATATTTTTTTGAAGTGTACAAATACCTGTTTTTCCTATAACCAAAAAACAACAAATTGACACTCTGGCACTTTATTAATATGTTAGTCCAAAGAAATGATAAAACATTGCATATTGAATAAGATTATAGCACGAAAGTTACAAAAAATATTGATACATTGAGGATGTATCAAGGGTCACCCACCACTAATAGGCTGTCACAGACCAAATTTCACAAATTTGAACTCTTGCTTTTTCTGGAATTTGATTTGGCTTTCATTTCCTTTGCTTTCCCTTCTCTGAATTAATTCAAGAAGTTGATTACCCCATTTTCTTGGAGGCAAATGAGCATGAGCTTAACTAGTCAAATCTTCATCTACCTATGTCTTTCACATATATCAATTTCAGCCCCAGAGTTTTTGATAAACTATTTATTTTCTTTTTCAATGAACCCTTTGTGAAGGAGCTCCATTTCGAAAAAAATATTTTCTACCAAGAAAATTATGGTAGTATCTTATAGTGATGTATGTTTCAAATATGCAAAAACATGAGATACTCTAGTACAACTTTTTGCGTCTATAATTCCACAAAGTTTCTGCTAGAAACTACACAAAAAATGTTCTTAGTATTTAAACTTTGATCTTTAGCCTCAAACTTTTTGTGTAGTCTCTATACCTTATTAGGGATCTACCCTATTCTTTTCAGCCCCAAGATTGGTCTAATTCTCCCTCTAGAATTTATTGCCCAATCTGGTCAGAAACAAACACACACCATGTCAGTGAAGTGGACTTGATCCATTTGAGCTGAAACTATCCCAGAAAATGAATTGCACCTTAGGATGCGACCATACCAAATTTGAGCCTCGTCCATTTACTATAGCAAGCCCTAGGACTCTATGCCGGTTTTGGCATGGTGACCTCATTCGACCGGATCAACATCACTGTTGTAATGGCGCTCTGTCGCGCCAGTGCTCATCCCGTGGCACTATAGCCATGCTGTCCCGCAACCGCGCACTCATGGATAAGGACCACATCTTTCGATGCTCACTCCCCCTGGCCCCACAATCACCTCGCCGTCCCCGTCGACACCGTGAGCTCCGCCTCACGCACGCGTCAGGATAGGTTCGCTACCACCATCTCCACAGGGTCAGAACATTGGGTACTACCCGCCGCACCTAACTAGCACCTACCTTGGCCGCCATTGCCCACGAGAATGACTCCGCCATCTTCAATGCGTTGACCCGAGCCGCCGGTCGCCATGGTCATGACCTCGCCCATAAAAGGAGCCGCCGGCCAGCCCTCCACTCATCCAGCTCCTCTACGCTCACTCAATCGATGCTCTGCATAGAGGAGATCGCCGAGGATCCACCCTATTGAGCCAAGTGAGCTCAGCACCGCTGTGAAGCTCACCTCCGGTAGCAACCTCTCCTCTGCTTCTCCGGTTGATTAATCAGAGGCTTAGTCCTCTCTCTGCACCTAAATTCTAATGCAAGCCACCACAGTTGCTTTTACCTCCTATGCAGAGCGCACAGTCGAAGTTCTCCAGCGCCGCCCCCAGAGAAGAGGAAACCGAAGCTTTCCGTCGACCCCCGGCGCCGTGCGACCCATGGGTAGGAAGTCTCATCACCCTCCGGCCGTCTGCATCATCCCCGAGCTTTTCCTTGACCTCTATCGCTGGCGAGAGCCCCGCCGATGAGCCGCCGTCGATGATCTGTTTCAGTTAGAGGTTAACCCTTTGGTTTAAACCTGGCCAGCCCCACCTGTCAGCGATTCATAGAGTCCTAAGCCGCGCGCGCTTACCAGTTCGCTGAAGGCATACTCATCGTTTACGCCTTGGACATCGGCCTGGTTTAGTTAGTTTTTTATGTAAATTTAAATAAGTTAATTTTGACTGGCTATAACTTGCTCATTTCAACTTCAAATGAATTCCCTTTCTAGTAGTATGGTTGGTAGAATTTTATTGCACTTTATATTTTTTGTTTTGCCTTTTTGGCATTATGTTTATTAAAGGAAAAATCTTTATAAATAATTTTTAGAGGGATTTGATCTTGCTGGTGAACAAGACTCCCCCTACAATCCCTTTGGTCAAGGCAAGCTTCCTAAACCTATGCTTGCAATGCCATGTGATGGATCTCGGATTTTTGCATGATTTTGCCATGGTTTAAATACATTTTATTGTTTTTATTAAAATGCTTGTTAAATAAATGAATTTCGTACTCGCATCATATGCTCATGGCTCTTGATAAAAGTTTAGAAAACTTTTCTTTTAAAACAGGAGCATTTCATATGTTTGCATTCCATGGTTCATTTGAACTTGAAGTTTACTTTGATGTTGATGATGATCTTGTTGTGATGCGTACCTTGGTGAGCATGTTAATTCTTTGAGAATTTTGGACTTGCTATTTTTGGTTATGTTGCTGGTAGTTTGTTGCAAAGTTTTCAGTGCGGTAAACCATAATCTTCTACCGGCTTGATCGAGTCCAAAGTGCCACAAAACCGACTTTTATTCAGTACGACCATGTGATATGTTGGGAGATCGTGATAGGGGCTTATGACACATTTTCTTGCTAAACAATACTCATAGATCAAGGGCAATGATGTGATGATCGGAGGGATAGGCGTCGATTGACTTGCGGGGATACTTGACCCGTCAAGTTGAATACTTGATAGAATCCCGAAGGGGATATTTGATATCACGGGAAAGGTGATAAGGTCCAGTCACTCTCTCTCATCGTAAGGTTAGAGTCCTTAACGATATAGTGGTAGGAATGTGTGATCTTAGGGCCTATCTTGGCGAGACATTTCCGCAAAAGGTGTTTCGTTGGATGGGTACAATGTACGACCTCTGCAAAGTCAAAACAATTCGAGTAGCCGTGTCCACCGAATGGACGAAGTCAGGATAAGTCACACTTTTGATCCAAGCCAAACTTGAGAAAAATAAATAAGACTTGAAAGTATAATCTTCCACCTTAAGCTTTATCGAAAAGCAGTGGGAACGCTACCTTAGCTTCTTGTTCAGTGAGGAACATAGTTGATGATTTTATTCGAAGTTGCTTTTCATGGGATATCGATCCTGCCATTACTAGTTGGCATCTCAATGTACTATGGTCTTGTCGCCGTGCATAATATTAGTGACTCAAGTGATGGGGATGGTATGGTTGCATTAGTGATGGTGTGGACTTGATTATGCGCGATTAAAATTCTTTTGTTGGTCCCACTGATTCTGAGGGTCTCACGACACTTGTCTCGGCGGTTTCACTTATGTTATTAGTTATGTTGGTCCCACTGATTCCGAGGGTCTAACGATACTTGTCTCAGTGGTACTTTTATTTACTGCTTATGTTGGACCCATTGAATCTATGGTATCTACTTATGCACGGCTCAATGGTTACTTTGATTACTTTACGCTTGATCCCGGCTTGCCGGTTAAATTTTGTTCAGTGACGAAGTCCCGAACCTGTGATATCACAATGATATCCATATTTGGTGATAAATTACTAACCTTACGCTGTTCCCGGCTTGCCGGTTGTATGACGTTGATCCCGGCTTGCCGGTTAAACAATGCACTGAGTTATGCCCCAGGTCACTTGATATGGCTGGCCATACTCTTTTCTTTTTCTGCATTACCTTTATTTGGATTTGGTTTTTACCATGGTTTTGTTGCTTGGACTGGATTGAACTTGTATTTTGTTTGCCTGGGTTTTGCTTGCTTGCGAGTACATTCAATGTTACACCCTGGATTTTCACTTTTGGAAAATTCTTTTCCAGATTTGGCTTCTGTCTTTTTTTTCTTTTGGTGTTCTTGGATTTTATTTGCACTCTTGTGTTTATTTGAGAGTAGTGACTTGCCTAGTTACTTGGGATTAGGGTTTTGGGGATTTTGCCTCCCAAAACCCTAATTGCCACTTCTGCTAACTAAACCCTAGGACCTAGTTGCACTGGACCACCCTTTTAACTTGCACTATAAATCACCAAATTAATTGCAGGGCTCCTCCTACACCTAACTTCACCATTTCCGTCTTCACACACTGACGCTTAAGTCAAAGTTTCACCAGAACAATTCATCCAAGCTTCTGCCAGATCTATGAGGTTGTAAAGCAAGTGCATTGTAGATTCATCCTATCAAGCTCAAATTTTGTATACATCATGATCCACTCATAGCTTGCCGATCCACAAATTTTGAGCATCAAACACCTAACACAACTTCCTCCACGATTTTCTGAAGATTGCATCCACACCACCACCCTGTGAAGAAAGTATATTTTTTATCCACCAATTCAAGCTAAAATTTCTCATGGTGATTAACCATGACAAAACACCATTGCCACCCAAATTTCATCGATTTCCATCACACCAAATGAGCACAGCAGGCTCTCAAAGATTCTTGGCCGGAATACCACTTTCTACATGAAGTACCGGCTACACTCGTCCAAATGGCTTGAAAATTTACATGCATATGCACCCTCATATAAGACCCCCCAACCCCAAAAATCAGACCACATGGCTTAGCCATTTAACCTCAGGAAGTCTGGCAGGAACCTAAAATGGATGCTACCCTTAAATTTAACACACCCCAGACCCCCACCTCTACACACACACTATACATACTTAGGACTAACCCCTAGACAAGGTGTCACCAGCTAGGTCCCCCCAGGCTTCTAGAAGCCGTGGTGACAACGGCATGGACATGCAGTGCATGCGCTCTGCGTGCATAGTGGCGCCGCTCGGCGGCTTGCGCCCCCACAGCTAGGCCCCGCGCGTCCCAGCTTGCCGCATCACACTGCACCACTCCAGCCCCCCTCCAGTGCTTCCCCCTCGCTTCCTTCGCCCCCAAGCTCGCCGTCGCATCGCCATCGAGCTCCTGTGCGTCCGTGAGCTCCAGAACCGGCCCCCTTCTCCCCTCGTCTCCTAGCGCCGTCCAATCCCCCTGCTTCCCCCCTGGCGCTTCGCGATGCACCGTATAGCCACAGAGCCGCTCAGAGCCATCCAGGCAGCCCCGGGCCCAGGCAGAGCTCCACCCTTGGCCGTGCCTATCCACAGCCTCACCTCGGCTATAAATAGAGCCCCGGGCTCTCTTGATCACCCACACCATCTCCTCTCCTCCCCACGATACTTTTCCCGTCCTCAATTGGTGTAAGGAAGCCCTGGAGCGAGGAGCTCGAGTGCAGCCAAAGCACACCACCAGCGGGAAGAAAAGTAGCTCGACGCCGGCCATCCTCGGAGGCCATGCCACCATCCACCAGGAGTGCAAGGAGATGAGGAATCCAACGGTACCATCAGCACATCCAACGGAGGCCCGTAGCGCCGGCGAGCATTGTAGGGATCCGCTCTGTCGACCGGCGCGAGATGGAAGATAAACCCGACAAGCGGGCCCCGCCTGTCGGTGAGAGAGAGGAGTGAGAAGGGACAGAGAGGCTGACACAGTAGGCCCGCGTGTAAGTTTTAAGTGTAGACGTATTGAAGAGGAATACGTTTTCAGTTAATGAAGGCCTACTTTTGAAAATACGCATTCGCCGCAGTACAGTTGGGCCGGCCCATTTGGAACAGTAGCAGCCGGCCAGATTCAGCCCATCTCAGCATTGTGTCTGTTTTTATTCATTTTTTTTGGATAAATACAGCCAGCGTCCTCTAGTTAATTAGTTGATTTAAAGTTTAGCCCCCGCACTTCCACCCTTAATAACTTTCCGATCGCAACTCCATTTGCGACAAAACCAACGGTCACATTCTTGTTACCTCACACAGTTTTCGATGAAGTAACTTTCACTAACTTTGCACAAACTAAAAAGACCATTTTACCATTGGATCTTTGTAGGCCATTCCTGAGCACCAGATCTTTCTCCGGGCTATCGGGCTCCTCCCGGTAGACCCCCAGGTATCGAGGCAAGTCAATTTCTCTAATGTAGACCCTGGGTTTTTCACTCGTTATTATTCTTGCATGTTACTTGGCTTTTGGTGTCGGTTTCTGCTGGCAGGTTTTCTCAGTTGGTTTACTTGCAGTTGCTTACTTTGGTTGCACTGTAAGTTGTATTGTTGTTACACTTTGACTTGCTTGTAGTAGTATTACCGAAGATAGGTTGTTATGATTTATTACTGTTGCTTGTTTACTTTTTGTGCAAGACTAATGTTGCAGTACAGTAATGAACCGGAAGTATGTTTAACAACCTCCTCCAGGCTGGGTAAGTCATTGTGCCACAGAACCGGACTCACCCATACGAGCACATTTGCCTGAATGGGAAGGCCCTACTTCGTTTGTAGTTATGTCTCTTTCGCGTGTCTCCAAAGATGGATGCCTGGACGAGCTAGTGGAGAAACGGCCTTTAGTCCTGGTTGGGAAGGGCCTTTAGTCCCAGTTTTGCAACCGGGACTAAGCAGTCGGGACTAAAGGCCCCCACTATTAGTCCCGGTTGTGTTACGAACCATGACTAAAGGAGCTCCACGTGGCCGCTGTGGGGCGCCCATGCAGGAGGACCTTTTGTCCCGGTGGGTAACACCGACCGGGACTAAAGGGCAGCTAGGCGTCAGCAGCTGCCAGGCGCTGGGGTGACCTTTAGCCCCGGTTCGTAACACCGACCGGGACTAAAGGGCAGCCACGCGTCAGTAGCTGCCAGGCGCTGGGATGACCTTTAGTCCTGGTTGGTAACACCGACCGGGACTAAAGGGCTGCCACGCGTTAGCAGCTGCCAGGCGCTGGGATTTTTATTTTTTTTAAAGGAGGGGTTTATGGTTTTGGACGGTTTAGTGGTTTCATATTGTGTTTCCCCATTTTCTTTTTGTATTTACCATTCAATTCTTTTACATTTAGGGTTTTCATTTTTATTTTATGTTTTCCATTCAACTAGACGCTAGCTACTATATATAGCAATGAAGGAAGCATTACACAACATCATCATGAATATAGAGAGAAGTGACCTCTCTTTCTCCGTGCTTGGTCGAACAACAAGTTTTCGTATATCTATTCGACGCTACTGCATATAGTACACATTCATGCATATATAGAAAACAACATCTCTAACGATCCCTAATATCTAATTACCAACTCTCAATTCCACTTCCCGATGATATACTCCGGTTTTAGCTATGATCTCTTCAAGGAAGAATCCCGCCAATTCCTCTTGAATTGCTCGTATGCGAGCCTTTGGTAGGAGTTTGTCCCGCTTCCGTTGGATCTAATTTAAAGAAGGGGGTCAATATATATATATATACATATATATATACATACATATATATATATATATATATATAAATGAAACTCAACACAATTGATGGTAATAAAATAAAATTGTGAATATTGTTTACGTACTTCAAGTTGTTTTAAAAATCTGTCTGTCTCACAGGTCGTCTAGCGAATGAACTCGCAAACGTAGTATCCTCATGAATTAGTCCCCCTTTCCTGCCTCGAGCACTTCACGAGAGTAGAGTTCAATTAAAATAATAATCAAGCATGATAATGGTATATATTGAAACTAGAATCAAAGAGATGCACGGACCTAACTAGTACTACTTACACTGAGTTCTTGAAATCGCAGCTCCTCTCTCCATTCACCCCTAGCCTGCTTGGTGACCTCTTTTCCAAACCCTGCCCGGCAAAGAAAATGAATAAAGGAGTTATTAATTACTTGATATCAGGAAATGAACGAAAGTTGCCGATATAGTGCGAGAATGATTGAAATTACCTCTGGAGCATTTCTCTCAGGTCCGCCCACATCTCCATGTCTTTACGTAACTAGTCCATGACAAGTACTTTTCCTGCGTCAAACTGAATGACTAGCAGAATAAAGTGGAACCTGCGCACGCATAGCTCATCAATTACACTTAACATCGAGAAAGCGAAACAGAATGATGTGTACAAGACAGTATAACACTCGCTGGAAGTTGTAAGGAAATAGTATTTCCCTTTAGGTTTGTTGTTCAATTAACGCCCTTAGCAAGATCTTCTCTACATCCTTGGTGTTCCATTTTACCATAGCTTCTTTAATAGTATTTGGGTTAATGAACCCAATGTCCCAGATTTGTCCTCTTTTGCATTCCAGGATCTTCTTTCTTCATAATATAGTGAAGATAACTATACATGCAATGAACGAGCTGAGCTAGAGACTTAATTACAGAAATGATACTTACAAACAATAACAACTGACGATAGTTTTGTCGCTGGCGTCTTGATTGTATAACTGAAATAATTCTTCAAATTGAACGTAAATCTCCTCATCTCCATTGAAGTAATGCTCATCTTTAACCCCCGCAATGATATAGTCGGCCCCTTGCTTTCAGGCTTCCAAGTACCAGTCATGCAATCTTTGCATCATCGTTGGTAGCTTCAGGAGCTCCTCAGGTCTGACAAGAGGCTTCCCGTGCTCGAATTTAAAGGCTAACTCAGCCATTTCAAACTGTACCTCATTGCCTAAGTGATACGTCTCCAACGTATCTATAATTTTTTATTGTTCCATGCTATTATATTATCTGTTTTGGATATTTTATATGCATTAATATGCTATTTTATATTATTTTTGGGACTAACCTATTAACCTAGAGCCCAGTGCCAGTTTATGTTTTTCCTTGTTTTTGAGTTTCGCAGAAAAGGAATACCAAATGGAGTCCAAACGGAATAAATCTTTCGCGATGATTTTTCTTGGACCAGAAGGAAACCAGGATACTTGGAGATGAAGTCGGAGGAGCCACGAGGCGGACAAAAGGACGGAGGGCACGCCCCCCACCGTTGCGGGCCCCTCGTGCACCTCCTGACCTAATTCTTTCGCCTATATATACTCAAACCAACAGAGGCATCCACGAAAAGACTTTTCCACCGCCGCAACCTTCTGTACCCGTGAGATCCCATCTAGGGACCTTTTCCGGCACCCTGCCGGAGGGGGATTTGATCACGGAGGGCTTCTACATCAACACCATTGCCCTTCCGATGAAGCGTGTGTAGTTTACCATAGACCTATGGGTCCATAGCTAGTAGCTATTTGGCTTCTTATCTCTCTTTGATTCTCAATACCATGTTCTCCTCGATGTTCTTGGAGATCTATTCGATGTAATACTTTTTTGTGGTGTGTTTGCCGGGATCCGATGAATTATGGATTTATTATCAGCTTATCTATGAATATTATTTGAATCTTCTCTGAATTCTTATATGCATGATTTGATATCTTTGTAATACTCTTTGAACTATTGGTTTGGTTTGGCCAACTAGATTGGTTTTTCTTGCAATGGGAGAAGTGCTTACCTTTGGGTTCAATCTTGCGGTGTCCTTTCCCAGTGACAGTAGGGGCAGCAAGGCACATATTGTATTGTTGCCATCGAGGATAAAAAGATGGGGTTTTCATTATATTGCTTGAGTTAATTCCTCTACATCATGTCATCTTACTTAATGCATTACTCCGTTCTTTATGAACTTAATACTCTAGATGCATGCTGGATAGCGGTCGATGTGTGGAGTAATAGTAGTAGATGCAGAATCGTTTCGGTCTACTTGACACGGACGTGATGCCTATATTCATGATCATTGCCTTAGATATCGTCATTACTTTGCGCTTTTCTATCAATTGCTCGGCAGTAATTTGTTCACCCACCGTATTATTTTCTATCTTGAGAGAAGCCTCTAGTGAAACCTATGGCCCCCGGGTCTATTTTCCATCATATAATCTTCTATTTTCCATCATATTAGTTTCCGATCTACTATTTTGCAATCTTTTACTTTCCGATCTATAAAACAAAAAGACCAAAAATATTTACTTTATCGTTTATCTATCTCTATCGGATCTCACTTTTGCAAATAACCGTGAAGGGATTGACAACCCCTTTATCGCGTTGGGTGCAAGTTATTTGATTGTTTGTGCAGGTATTCGGTGATTTGTGTGTTGTCTCCTACTGGATTGATACCTTGGTTCTCAAACTAAGGGAAATACTTATCTCTACTTTGCTGCATCACCCTTTCCTCTTCAAGGGAAAAACCAACGCAAGCTCAAGAAGTAGCACTAAGTAATCACCAAGAGTGAAACCAGGATCAGCGGCCACTACCCCCGGATCATTAGCGATATCGGTAAACACCTTGAGCGGGGGGCACGATTGGTTTTTCTGTTAGCCGAGCTGGGGAATTGTTTTCCCCCTTGCACTACTGCTACTTCCCGACCGCTGCTGTGGATCTCCATATGACTTTACAATAGAGCGGTCATAGTTTGATAGCAGCGGAGGCGGCGGTGGTTTTCTAAGGTTTTCCAGCAAGCGCCTCGCTTTTACCGGATTTTATTTTCTCTGTTGGATCTGGACGGGTCGGTGCAAGCTGGCGTTTCACATCGGCAACCACGATCTCCTTGGTTTCCTCCTCAGTCATGTCGTATGGTAACTTGGCAGGAGCCTTCTTGACCCTACCTGCTCTGGGTTTCTTCACTGTTGTACTACTAGCCGCCGGAGCGGCGGTGGATCTCTTCCGCCGGTGGTGAGGTGGCGGAGGAGGCGGAGTCAGCTGACGCGGCAGATTCTGCAGAGGAGCCTCCTTTCAGCGGAGTCCGCTGACGTGGCAAAGACAACTGAGGCGACGGAGTGTGCTGATGTGGCGGAGATGGCTGATGCAGCGTAGACGGCTGAGGTAGCGGAGATAGAGCTGGACTCTGAGGGGCGTCCTCCGGCTGAGTCTGCTGACACGGCGTCAAGTGTGGAAGCACGATGTGTTCCTTTCTCCATGGAATGGTAGTCCTTATGGCATCTCCCAGATGAGTCTCCCCTTCACCTGTAGGGTACTCAAGCTCCAGCTGCTCAAATCCGTTGGTAACTTCACAGCATAGCCATCTGGAATCGGAGAGCAATGGTAAGTTCCATCAGGTACATGAGGTAAGGCATAGCCTACCACCACCTTCAAGGTTATGTTCATGCGTTTCGCATGTAGATCACAATGTTCCCTCTCCGTGATATCAACCATGGGGTAGCGATCAGGAGCCGTGATATCATCTATGGGCGGCCGAACAAGCAAAGAGGAAGCCACGCTGCTTTTCCGCTGAGATGGTGGGGTAGTTCCGTGAGATCGGTAGCTCGCTGGCTGTTAAGTGCCTCTATTTGCTTCTCCGGCAATGCTAATCTTTCTTCTACCTTATGCAGCCGGTCTGCATCCTCTTTCTTCTTCCTTCCTCAGCTTCTATAAGTGTCTCTGCTATCGGGAAACCTAACCTTCCATGGAACAGAGCCTGATGTGCCTCGTGTTCGTTCAGGGTGTTCAGGATACCCAAGGGCACGTGACAGCTCGTCCTTCTGTCTATCGGGATGGAACTTCCCTTCCTGCATGGCCTACATTGCATCCTGAATGTTTTTGACGGGTGTTGCAAGTTGAGCTTTCGTATAAACACACCTCCCTGTTTCTGGGTGCAAAGTTCCCCCATGCCCGAAGAACCAAGTCCTTGCCCGTTCGGGCCAGTCCAATGTCTCTGGATGGATCCTTTTATCAAGCAGGTCATTCTCAGCTTTGTCCCACGTAGGCCGGGTAACCTTGTAGCCACCTGACCCCGTAACATGGTGATATTCCTTCTTTGCAGCATTTTGCTTATTTATCAGTGACCTTTTCTTACCTTTCTTCGATGTCTTGTACACCACAAATGCGGGCCAGTGATCTTTCATCTTCTCATATTGACCGGTGAATGTTGGAGTCTTCTCTTTCAAGACAAACTTTTCGTGCAATCTTTTCTTCCAGTTCTTGAATTGTTTGGCCATCTTCTTAAGAGCCCACGCCTTGACTTTTCGCTCTACAACATTGCTATTTGGATCCACCTCTGGCGGTAGGCTGAAATTTGTCATGAGCGTATTCCAAAGCTCATCTTTGGATCTATCGTCGACATAAGAAACTCCATCGTCCACCTTTGTCTTGTTCCATTCTTGAATGCTGATCGGGATCCTGTCCCTAACCACAACTCCGCACTGACTTATAAATTGGTCTGCGGTCCGCTTGGGAGCAGTCGGTTTGCCATCTGTAGCGATTTCTTCTATCGTGAACCTTTCATTCTTGCCCAACCTTTTCTTCGGGCGTCGTCTCTTTACAGAAGTTTGGCTCGATCCGGAGGGCTAAAAGAAGAAAGATGCATTAATATATGTACATACAAATCAATTAATGCATCTAGTCAGCAGGCTTAATTAATATACCTCGCCGGACTTTGCAACAGTTAAGGCTCCAACACCGCCGGAGCCATCATCTTCTCCCTCCATTCGATCACCGGAGCCGTCATCCTCTCTTCCCTCACCATTGGAGTCGTTGAGAAACTGTGAGGTGAGATCATCACCTCCGTCGCGGATTATATCCCCCAACATCTCTTCTTGTTCTAAGTATCTGTTGTGTTCCATAGTTTCTGCAAATATTACAACATGGCAATATACAACCATGAGAGATAAGCTGTTTTTCAGACTTCATGAAATCTGGGAATGCAAAACAGTAACATTATGATGACAACTTGAGAGCAAGATTGAGTCATGCTACAACAACTTTACATGGCAACCAAGGGCATGGCATCAAAGTACACATTACATAGACATTGGACATTATCTAGAATCATATCTGATGAGTCGTCCTATCTTTCGGGAGAGGATACTTTGCGGACCACCTCTCTCATGCCTGTCCGACGTGCAAATCATGTTTTGATATGCCTCAAAATCAAAGGGAAATCTCCTCTCACAACTCTCCGTGGTGCCCAACAATCTGAAATCATTCACTAATATTGATGTTGGACTCGACTAAATATGCACTCCAAAGTCCAATGAACTATATAAGCCCGCGGTGATCAAACACATACATGTTACAAAAATTTCTATGTTCACAAAATCATATAAGCCCGAGGGAAATTGAACGGCGGTGGCTCACACAGCGGGGCCGGCGTTGCACCGAAGTTATACCGAAGTTATCTGGGTTATGTTTATACAACAAATGGACACCTTTTGTCGAACAACGGAGGGACGATCAGGGACCAACAGCTCCAACGTCGACGATCACTCCACGGAGATGCAACACCACAAATCCTGTAATTCCACCGAGTGAAAAAAATTAGGTCACCACAATTTTGTTCTTCAATTTGTTTTAGCAAGATCATCATGATGAAGTAACCACTCATCATATGCAAATTTTAACATTTGTTTCTCTATCTAAAAAAACCTAAAAAAATTATCTTCCATCTCATCTCATCTTCACAAAACATCTATCTATCACATTGAGTATATGTATCTAAAAACCTAGTAAAACTACACAAAAGAAACAAAAAATTTAAGCCATCTCCATCTCATCTCATCCATGCATCTCCATCTCATCTCATATGAATGAACAAAAATTTATACAACATCATTAAAATAGAAGATTAATCAAAGATGGATCGAAATTCATACCAGCAGACCAAGTAAAACATAAAACTCATCAAAGGACGTCGATACATGATGACAATCGCAGCATCCACACACGGAGACTAAATAAACACTGCTTCATAACTAGGCATGATTCTATGGACCATATAAAGTTAGCACCTCGTTTGAAATAACGCCACATAAACAAACACACAAGGTTTTCACTGCATCTGAAGTACCAAAGCACATAAAGACCTGAGAAGATCATATACATTCAATGGACTCAAATATATCCTAAACAAACACACAAGGTTTTCACAGCAACATCATTAGAAGTTTAACTATAATTTTCCTATATTCTAAGCCTTTGGCAATCATGAATTGATCCTATTTGTGACTGAAACAACAAAGATTTCACAAACATCCCTTCCAAAATCCTAGAATAGTAAAATTCAGAAACATAACAACATATTATATTAAAAATCAAAGTAGTTTCAAATGCCATGACATTTCGTCATCGGTCCCAGCACAGCTATGTTCGAAACCAACAGCTCATCACTAATCTAAAGAAAAGAATGTGACAGTTCCAGCAGCCTAGAATTGTCAACATGGAACCAAAACATGTCATGCTAATCAAATTACCTAAATAAGCACTAGGAGAGGGGTGAGATGAGAGGGAGAGGAGCTCACGGTGTGGGCGATAGCCGGGACGAGGCAGGGGATGGTGGAAGGCGGGGCGGGGGAGGGCGGATGGTGGCCGGTGCGGTGGCAGAAGAGGCCGGCCGGAGCAGCAGCAGAGGAGGTCCGGCCAGAGCAGCAGCAGAGGAGGGCCGGGCAGGGGCGCGGACCGGCCAGAGCTGCGGCCAGGCGGGGTCAAGAAGGCCGGGGCGGCGCATGGAGGCCGGCGGCAGGAGCGGACGTCGAGGGCGTGGGCGCTGCGGGTCACCAGCGAAAATGGGCAGCCTGACGGCGTCATGATGGAGACGGCGGCGGCGCCTAGGGACTTCTCTGTTTCTCGCATGAATGGAGATGGATTTGGGGGAGGGGAGAAGGCGGTGGTTATAAGGGAGGGGCCTTTAGTCCCGGTTGGTGGCTCCAACCGGGACTAAAGACCTACATTTAGTCCCGGTTGGAGCCACCAACCGGGACTAAAGCTTGTTTTCGGCAGCCAAATGGGCGCGAACGATCAGGCCCTTTAGTCCCGGTTGGTGCCACCAACCGGGACTAAAGGGCCGCGCCGGGAACAGCTTACGGGCGGTGGGAGTTTTGTCCCACCTCGCCAAGCGAGAGGCGCTCGCAGCGGTTTATAAGCCCGGTTGTGGGTCAATTGGTAAGCTCCCGAAACTCACAGTCTAACCTGGCTTCTCTCTGCCCTGTGGGGCCCACTAGCAGCAGAAATGCATCTCTCACGGGCCTGCATCCTTGCCCATATGGTTGGGCTTCTAGTCGTATGCAGGCCGTGGAGTGTAAATTCTCCTATTAGTAGGCGGGCTATTTTTTTCCATATGTTACATGTAAATTTTTGGACCTTCTCCAAATCACCTCTAAAATTTTGTACATGGTCACTTACATATTCTGTCTATGTAACCATAATATGTTATGTTTCAAATAAATGAAAAAAATTCATATTCTGTCTATGTAAAGGAATTTTATAAAATTCAAATAAAGTCGGAGTTATTCTTTTGCCAAATTATATTATGTTTCGGTTAGTCAACATGAGGATATTTTAAATAGGTGTTTTAAAATTATTTTAATGCTTTGATTTAATTCTTTTTGCTATTAAAGTTTTTAATAAAAAATACTTTATGAAAATTTAGTTGGATAAATTTTATATAATTTTAAGTTAATATTATTTTGATATAACTGAGTTATATAAAAGCTTTTTAGTTGATTCTTTTTGCTATTGAAGAATATTATAAATACTTTTTGTTAACCTAATAATGTTATATTTTTTTTCTTTTAATTTATTATTTAATATTTTTTTGTGTTTTTCTATTTGCTTTTTTTATTGTTTTCTTTATTGCTTTATTCATTGATTGTATTTTGATTGCTAGAATGCTTGCTAGAGTGAATGCTTATGTGAATTCAATTTTTGATTATATAGATTTTCATCAGATAGTGACAAAAAGTTCTATTAAGTTATTTTTCATAGGTACCATTTGCATTGATTAACACCTCTGTATAATTAAAATACTAAAAGGATATGAATAATTGAAATTTCATAACTTAATAAATAATTATTCTAAAATCATGTTTCAAATGCCAAAATGCCCTAGCTAGCTCTTACAAAGATTCCCTCCGGTTTGTCCGAAGTGGCACTTTCCAGCTATAAGTCCGGAAACTCACAGTAGAGAGAAAGTGATGGCGGTGAAGCCGGTCACATCCCAGAGTAGTATCTTTTGGGGTATAAAACTATTTCTTCGCGTGTGTCCCTTGCTTATTGCGCCGTAACCATGGATAATCTTCATCATTTAACAGGATGCTTGGGTCAGTCTTCACCGTGAAGGGAGGAATTTCAGGAAACTTTTCATAATCTTCTGACATGTCTGTCTTGTACTCCACTCCCACAATGTTTCTTTTCCCTAAAAGAACTATGCGGTGCTTTGGCTCATCATATGATGTATTCACTTCCTTATCTTTTCTTTTTCTCGGCTTGATAGACATGTCCTTCACATAGAAAACCTACGCCACATCTTTGGCTAGGACGAATGGTTTGTCTGTGTACCCAAGATTGTTGAGATCCACTATTGTCATTCCGTACTGCGGGACTACCTGTACCCCGCCTCCAGTCAGATTGACCCATTTGCACCGAAACAAAGGGACCTTAAAATCACTGTTTTGATCGTGTAAAATGTGTTCCCATTTATCTCGTACGCTGGGAAAGTCAATACACTTTGGCTGTAAAATGTGTTTTCTCAGTTGGTTTACTTGCAGTTGCTTACTTTGGTTGCACTGTAAGTTGTATTGTTGTTACACTTTGACTTTCTTGTAGTAGTATTACCGAAGATAGGTTGTTATGATTTATTACTGTTGCTTGTTTACTTTTTGTGCAAGACTAATGTTGCAGTACAGTAATGAACCGGAAGTATGTTTAACAACCTCCTCCAGGCTGGGTAAGTCATTGTGCCACAGAACCGGACTCACCCATACGAGCACATTTGCCTGAATGGGAAGGCCCTACTTCGTTTGTAGTTATGTCTCTTTCGCGTGTCTCCAAAGATGGATGCCTGGACGAGCTAGTGGAGAAACGGCCTTTAGTCCTGGTTGGGAAGGGCCTTTAGTCCCAGTTTTGCAACCGGGACTAAGCAGTCGGGACTAAAGGCCCCCACTATTAGTCCCGGTTGTGTTACGAACCATGACTAAAGGAGCTCCACGTGGCCGCTGTGGGGCGCCCATACAGGAGGACCTTTTGTCCCGGTGGGTAACACCGACCGGGACTAAAGGGCAGCTAGGAGTCAGCAGCTGCCAGGCGCTGGGGTGACCTTTAGTCCCGGTTCGTAACATCGACCGGGACTAAAGGGCAGCCACGCGTCAGTAGCTGCCAGGCGCTGGGGTGACCTTTAGTCCTGGTTGGTAACACCGACCGGGACTAAAGGGCTGCCACGCGTTAGCAGCTGCCAGGCGCTGGGATTTTTATTTTTTTTAAAGGAGGGGTTTATGGTTTTGGACGGTTTAGTGGTTTCATATTGTGTTTCCCCATTTTCTTTTTGTATTTACCATTCAATTCTTTTACATTTAGGGTTTTCATTTTTATTTTATGTTTTCCATTCAACTAGACGCTAGCTACTATATATAGCAATGAAGGAAGCATTACACAACATCATCATGAATATAGAGAGAAGTGACCTCTCTTTCTCCGTGCTTGGTCGAACAACAAGTTTTCGTATATCTATTCGACGCTACTGCATATAGTACACATTCATGCATATATAGAAAACAACATCTCTAACGATCCCTAATATCTAATTACCAACTCTCAATTCCACTTCCCGATGATATACTCCGGTTTTAGCTATGATCTCTTCAAGGAAGAATCCCGCCAATTCCTCTTGAATTGCTCGTATGCGAGCCTTTGGTAGGAGTTTGTCCCGCTTCCGTTGGATCTAATTTAAAGAAGGGGGTCAATATATATATATATATACATATATATATATATATATAAATGAAACTCAACACAATTGATGGTAATAAAATAAAATTGTGAATATTGTTTACGTACTTCAAGTTGTTTTAAAAATCTGTCTGTCTCACAGGTCGTCTAGCGAATGAACTCGCAAACGTAGTATCCTCATGAATTAGTCCCCCTTTACTGCCTCGAGCACTTCACGAGAGTAGAGTTCAATTAAAATAATAATCAAGCATGATAATGGTATATATTGAAACTAGAATCAAAGAGATGCGCGGACCTAACTAGTACTACTTACACTGAGTTCTTGAAATCGCAGCTCCTCTCTCCATTCACCCCTAGCCTGCTTGGTGACCTCTTTTCCAAACCCTGCCCGGCAAAGAAAATGAATAAAGGAGTTATTAATTACTTGATATCAGGAAATGAACGAAAGTTGCCGATATAGTGCGAGAATGATTGAAATTACCTCTGGAGCATTTCTCTCAGGTCCGCCCACATCTCCATGTCTTTACGTAACTAGTCCATGACAAGTACTTTTCCTGCGTCAAACTGAATGACTAGCAGAATAAAGTGGAACCTGCGCACGCATAGCTCATCGATTACACTTAACATCGAGAAAGCGAAACAGAATGATGTGTACAAGACAGTATAACACTCGCTGGAAGTTGTAAGGAAATAGTATTTCCCTTTAGGTTTGTTGTTCAATTAACGCCCTTAGCAAGATCTTCTCTACATCCTTGGTGTTCCATTTTACCACAGCTTCTTTAATAGTATTTGGGTTAATGAACCCAATGTCCCAGATTTGTCCTCTTTTGCATTCCAGGATCTTCTTTCTTCATAATATAGTGAAGATAATTATACATGCAATGAACGAGCTGAGCTAGAGACTTAATTACAGAAATGATACTTACAAACAATAACAACTGACGATAGTTTTGTCGCTGGTGTCTTGATTGTATAACTGAAATAATTCTTCAAATTGAACGTAAATCTCCTCATCTCCATTGAAGTAATGCTCATCTTTAACCCCCGCAATGATATAGTCGGCCCCTTGCTTTCAGGCTTCCAAGTACCAGTCATGCAATCTTTGCATCATCGTTGGTAGCTTCAGGAGCTCCTCAGGTCTGACAAGAGGCTTCCCGTGCTCGAATTTAAAGGCTAACTCAGCCATTTCAAACTGTACCTCATTGCCTAAGTGATACGTCTCCAACGTATCTATAATTTTTTATTGTTCCATGCTATTATATTATCTGTTTTGGATATTTTATATGCATTAATATGCTATTTTATATTATTTTTGGGACTAACCTATTAACCTAGAGCCCAGTGCCAGTTTATGTTTTTCCTTGTTTTTGAGTTTCGCAGAAAAGGAATACCAAATGGAGTCCAAACGGAATAAATCTTTCGCGATGATTTTTCTTGGACCAGAAGGAAACCAGGATACTTGGAGATGAAGTCGGAGGAGCCACGAGGCGGACAAAAGGACGGAGGGCACGCCCCCCACCGTTGCGGGCCCCTCGTGCACCTCCTGACCTAATTCTTTCGCCTATATATACTCAAACCAACAGAGGCATCCACGAAAAGACTTTTCCACCGCCGCAACCTTCTGTACCCGTGAGATCCCATCTAGGGACCTTTTCTGGCACCCTGCCGGAGGGGGATTTGATCACGGAGGGCTTCTACATCAACACCATTGCCCTTCCGATGAAGCGTGTGTAGTTTACCATAGACCTATGGGTCCATAGCTAGTAGCTATTTGGCTTCTTATCTCTCTTTGATTCTCAATACCATGTTCTCCTCGATGTTCTTGGAGATCTATTCGATGTAATACTTTTTTGTGGTGTGTTTGCCGGGATCCGATGAATTGTGGATTTATTATCAGCTTATCTATGAATATTATTTGAATCTTCTCTGAATTCTTATATGCATGATTTGATATCTTTGTAATACTCTTTGAACTATTGGTTTGGTTTGGCCAACTAGATTGGTTTTTCTTGCAATGGGAGAAGTGCTTACCTTTGGGTTCAATCTTGCGGTGTCCTTTCCCAGTGACAGTAGGGGCAGCAAGGCACATATTGTATTGTTGCCATCGAGGATAAAAAGATGGGGTTTTCATTATATTGCTTGAGTTAATTCCTCTACATCATGTCATCTTACTTAATGCATTACTCCGTTCTTTATGAACTTAATACTCTAGATGCATGCTGGATAGCGGTCGATGTGTGGAGTAATAGTAGTAGATGCAGAATCGTTTCGGTCTACTTGACACGGACGTGATGCCTATATTCATGATCATTGCCTTAGATATCGTCATTACTTTGCGCTTTTCTATCAATTGCTCGGCAGTAATTTGTTCACCCACCGTATTATTTTCTATCTTGAGAGAAGCCTCTAGTGAAACCTATGGCCCCCGGGTCTATTTTCCATCATATAATCTTCTATTTTCCATCATATTAGTTTCCGATCTACTATTTTGCAATCTTTTACTTTCCGATCTATAAAACAAAAAGACCAAAAATATTTACTTTATCGTTTATCTATCTCTATCGGATCTCACTTTTGCAAATAACCGTGAAGGGATTGACAACCCCTTTATCGCGTTGGGTGCAAGTTATTTGATTGTTTGTGCAGGTATTCGGTGATTTGTGTGTTGTCTCCTACTGGATTGATACCTTGGTTCTCAAACTAAGGGAAATACTTATCTCTACTTTGCTGCATCACCCTTTCCTCTTCAAGGGAAAAACCAACGCAAGCTCAAGAAGTAGCACTAAGTAATCACCAAGAGTGAAACCAGGATCAGCGGCCGCTACCACCGGATCATTAGCGATATCGGTAAACACCTTGAGCGGGGGGCACGATTGGTTTTTCTGTTAGCCGAGCTGGGGAATTGTTTTCCCCCTTGCACTACTGCTACTTCCCGACCGCTGCTGTGGATCTCCATATGACTTTACAATAGAGCGGTCATAGTTTGATAGCAGCGGAGGCGGCGGTGGTTTCTAAGGTTTTCCAGCAAGCGCCTCGCTTTTACCGGATTTATTTTCTCTGTTGGATCTGGACGGGTCGGTGCAAGCTGGCGTTTCACATCGGCAACCACGATCTCCTTGGTTTCCTCCTCAGTCATGTCGTATGGTAACTTGGCAGGAGCCTTCTTGACCCTACCTGCTCTGGGTTTCTTCACTGTTGTACTACTAGCCGCCGGAGCGGCGGCGGATCTCTTCCGCCGGTGGTGAGGTGGCGGAGGAGGCGGAGTCAGCTGACGCGGCAGATTCTGCTGAGGGGCCTCCTTTCAGCGGAGTCCGCTGATGTGGCAAAGACAACTGAGGCGACGGAGTGTGCTGATGTGGCGGAGATGGCTGATGCAGCATAGACGGCTGAGGTAGCGGAGATAGAGCTGGACTCTGAGGGGCGTCCTCCGGCTGAGTCTGCTGACACGGCGTCAAGTGTGGAAGCACGATGTGTTCCTTTCTCCATGGAATGGTAGTCCTTATGGCATCTCCCAGATGAGTCTCCCCTTCACCTGTAGGGTACTCAGGCTCCAGCTGCTCAAATCCGTTGGTAACTTCACAGCATAGCCATCTGGAATCAGAGAGCAATGGTAAGTTCCATCAGGTACATGAGGTAAGGCATAGCCTACCACCACCTTCAAGGTTATGTTCATGCGTTTCGCATGTAGATCACAATGTTCCCTCTCCGTGATATCAACCATGGGGTAGCGATCAGGAGCCGTGATATCATCTATGGGCGGCCGAACAAGCAAAGAGGAAGCCACGCTGCTTTTCCGCTGAGATGGTGGGGTAGTTCCGTGAGATCGGTAGCTCGCTGGCTGTTAAGTGCCTCTATTTGCTTCTCCGGCAATGCTAATCTTTCTTCTACCTTATGCAGCCGGTCTGCATCCTCTTTCTTCTTCCTTCCTCAGCTTCTATAAGTGTCTCTGCTATCGGGAAACCTAACCTTCCATGGAACAGAGCCTGATGTGCCTCGTGTTCGTTCAGGGTGTTCAGGATACCCAAGGGCACGTGACAGCTCGTCCTTCTGTCTATCGGGATGGAACTTCCCTTCCTGCATGGCCTACATTGCATCCTGAATGTTTTTGACGGGTGTTGCAAGTTGAGCTTTCGTATAAACACACCTCCCTGTTTCTGGGTGCAAAGTTCCCCCATGCCCGAAGAACCAAGTCCTTGCCCGTTCGGGCCAGTCCAATGTCTCTGGATGGATCCTTTTATCAAGCAGGTCATTCTCAGCTTTGTCCCACGTAGGCCGGGTAACCTTGTAGCCACCTGACCCCGTAACATGGTGATATTCCTTCTTTGCAGCATTTTGCTTATTTATCAGTGACCTTTTCTTACCTTTCTTCGATGTCTTGTACACCACAAATGCGGGCCAGTGATCTTTCATCTTCTCATATTGACCGGTGAATGTTGGAGTCTTCTCTTTCAAGACAAACTTTTCGTGCAATCTTTTCTTCCAGTTCTTGAATTGTTTGGCCATCTTCTTAAGAGCCCACGCCTTGACTTTTCGCTCTACAACATTGCTATTTGGATCCACCTCTGGCGGTAGGCTGAAATTTGTCATGAGCGTATTCCAAAGCTCATCTTTGGATCTATCGTCGACATAAGAAACTCCATCGTCCACCTTTGTCTTGTTCCATTCTTGAATGCTGATCGGGATCCTGTCCCTAACCACAACTCCGCACTGACTTATAAATTGGTCTGCGGTCCGCTTGGGAGCAGTCGGTTTGCCATCTGTAGCGATTTCTTCTATCGTGAACCTTTCATTCTTGCCCAACCTTTTCTTCGGGCGTCGTCTCTTTACAGAAGTTTGGCTCGATCCGGAGGGCTAAAAGAAGAAAGATGCATTAATATATGTACATACAAATCAATTAATGCATCTAGTCAGCAGGCTTAATTAATATACCTCGCCGGACTTTGCAACAGTTAAGGCTCCAACACCGCCGGAGCCATCATCTTCTCCCTCCATTCGATCACCGGAGCCGTCATCCTCTCTTCCCTCACCATTGGAGTCGTTGAGAAACTGTGAGGTGAGATCATCACCTCCGTCGCGGATTATATCCCCCAACATCTCTTCTTGTTCTAAGTATCTGTTGTGTTCCATAGTTTCTGCAAATATTACAACATGGCAATATACAACCATGAGAGATAAGCTGTTTTTCAGACTTCATGAAATCTGGGAATGCAAAACAGTAACATTATGATGACAACTTGAGAGCAAGATTGAGTCATGCTACAACAACTTTACATGGCAACCAAGGGCATGGCATCAAAGTACACATTACATAGACATTGGACATTATCTAGAATCATATCTGATGAGTCGTCCTATCTTTCGGGAGAGGATACTTTGCGGACCACCTCTCTCATGCCTGTCCGACGTGCAAATCATGTTTTGATATGCCTCAAAATCAAAGGGAAATCTCCTCTCACAACTCTCCGTGGTGCCCAACAATCTGAAATCATTCACTAATATTGATGTTGGACTCGACTAAATATGCACTCCAAAGTCCAATGAACTATATAAGCCCGCGGTGATCAAACACATACATGTTACAAAAATTTCTATGTTCACAAAATCATATAAGCCCGAGGGAAATTGAACGGCGGTGGCTCACACAGCGGGGCCGGCGTTGCACCGAAGTTATACCGAAGTTATCGGGGTTATGTTTATACAACAAATGGACACCTTTTGTCGAACAACGGAGGGACGATCAGGGACCAACAGCTCCAACGTCGACGATCACTCCACGGAGATGCAACACCACAAATCCTGTAATTCCACCGAGTGAAAAAAATTAGGTCACCACAATTTTGTTCTTCAATTTGTTTTAGCAAGATCATCATGATGAAGTAACCACTCATCATATGCAAATTTTAACATTTGTTTCTCTATCTAAAAAAACCTAAAAAAATTATCTTCCATCTCATCTCATCTTCACAAAACATCTATCTATCACATTGAGTATATGTATCTAAAAACCTAGTAAAACTACACAAAAGAAACAAAAAATTTTAGCCATCTCCATCTCATCTCATCCATGCATCTCCATCTCATCTCATCCATCTCATCTCATATGAATGAACAAAAATTTATACAACATCATTAAAATAGAAGATTAATCAAAGACGGATCGAAATTCATACCAGCAGACCAAGTAAAACATAAAACTCATCAAAGGACGTCGATACATGATGACAATCGCAGCATCCACACACGGAGACTAAATAAACACTGCTTCATAACTAGGCATGATTCTATGGACCATATAAAGTTAGCACCTCGTTTGAAATAACGCCACATAAACAAACACACAAGGTTTTCACTGCATCTGAAGTACCAAAGCACATAAAGACCTGAGAAGATCATATACATTCAATGGACTCAAATATATCCTAAACAAACACACAAGGTTTTCACAGCAACATCATTAGAAGTTTAACTATAATTTTCCTATATTCTAAGCCTTTGGCAATCATGAATTGATCCTATTTGTGACTGAAACAACAAAGATTTCACAAACATCCCTTCCAAAATCCTAGAATAGTAAAATTCAGAAACATAACAACATATTATATTAAAAATCAAAGTAGTTTCAAATGCCATGACATTTCGTCATCGGTCCCAGCACAGCTATGTTCGAAACCAACAGCTCATCACTAATCTCAAGAAAAGAATGTGACAGTTCCAGCAGCCTAGAATTGTCAACATGGAACCAAAACATGTCATGCTAATCAAATTACCTAAATAAGCACTAGGAGAGGGGTGAGATGAGAGGGAGAGGAGCTCACGGTGTGGGCGATAGCCGGGACGAGGCAGGGGATGGTGGAAGGCGGGGCGGGGGAGGGCGGATGGTGGCCGGTGCGGTGGCAGAAGAGGCCGGCCGGAGCAGCAGCAGAGGAGGTCCGGCCAGAGCAGCAGCAGAGGAGGGCCGGGCAGGGGCGCGGACCGGCCAGAGCTGCGGCCAGGCGGGGTCAAGGAGGCCGGGGCGGCGCATGGAGGCCGGCGGCAGGAGCGGACGTCGAGGGCGCGGGCGCTGCGGGTCACCAGCGAAAATGGGCAGCCTGACGGCGTCATGATGGAGACGGCGGCGGCGCCTAGGGACTTCTCTGTTTCTCGCATGAATGGAGATGGATTTGGGGGAGGGGAGAAGGCGGTGGTTATAAGGGAGGGGCCTTTAGTCCCGGTTGGTGGCTCCAACCGGGACTAAAGACCTACATTTAGTCCCGGTTGGAGCCACCAACCGGGACTAAAGCTTGTTTTCGGCAGCCAAATGGGCGCGAACGATCAGGCCCTTTAGTCCCGGTTGGTGCCACCAACCGGGACTAAAGGGCCGCGCCGGGAGCAGCTTACGGGCGGTGGGAGTTTTGTCCCACCTCGCCAAGCGAGAGGCGCTCGCAGCGGTTTATAAGCCCGGTTGTGGGTCAATTGGTAAGCTCCCGAAACTCACAGTCTAACCTGGCTTCTCTCTGCCCTGTGGGGCCCACTAGCAGCAGAAATGCATCTCTCACGGGCCTGCATCCTTGCCCATATGGTTGGGCTTCTAGTCGTATGCAGGCCGTGGAGTGTAAATTCTCCTATTAGTAGGCGGGCTATTTTTTTCCATATGTTACATGTAAATTTTTGGACCTTCTCCAAATCACCTCTAAAATTTTGTACATGGTCACTTACATATTCTGTCTATGTAACCATAATATGTTATGTTTCAAATAAATGAAAAAAATTCATATTCTGTCTATGTAAAGGAATTTCATAAAATTCAAATAAAGTCGGAGTTATTCTTTTGCCAAATTATATTATGTTTCGGTTAGTCAACATGAGGATATTTTAAATAGGTGTTTTAAAATTATTTTAATGCTTTGATTTAATTCTTTTTGCTATTAAAGTTTTTAATAAAAAATACTTTATGAAAATTTTAGTTGGATAAATTTTATATAATTTTAAGTTAATATTATTTTGATCATAACTAGAGTTATATAAAAGCTTTTTAGTTGATTCTTTTTGCTATTTGAAGAATATTATAAATACTTTTTGTTAACCTAATAATGTTATATTTTCTTTTCTTTTAGAGTTATTATTTTAATATTTTTTTGTGTTTTTCTATTTGCTTTTTTATTGTTTTCTTTATTGCTTTATTCTTATGATTGTATTTTGATTGCTAGAATGCTTGCTAGAGTGAATGCTTATGTGAATTCAATTTTTGATTATATAGATTTTCATAAGATAGTGACAAAAAGTTCTATTAAGTTATTTTTCATAGGTACCATTTGCATTGATTAACACCTCTGTATAATTAAAATACTAAAAGGATATGAATAATTGAAATTTTTCATAACTTAATAAATAATTATTCTAAAATCATGTTTCAAATGCCAAAATGCCCTAGCTAGCTCTTACAAAGATTCCCTCCGGTTTGTTCGAAGTGGCACTTTCCAGCTATAAGTCCGGAAACTCACAGTAGAGAGAAAGTGATGGCGGTGAAGCCGGTCACATCCCAGAGTAGTATCTTTTGGGGTATAAAACTATTTCTTCGCGTGTGTCCCTTGCTTATTGCGCCGTAACCATGGATAATCTTCATCATTTAACAGGATGCTTGGGTCAGTCTTCACCGTGAAGGGAGGAATTTCAGGAAACTTTTCATAATCTTCTGACATGTCTGTCTTGTACTCCACTCCCACAATGTTTCTTTTCCCTAAAAGAACTATGTGGTGCTTTGGCTCATCATATGATGTATTCACTTCCTTATCTTTTCTTTTTCTCGGCTTGATAGACATGTCCTTCACATAGAAAACCTACGCCACATCTTTGGCTAGGACGAATGGTTTGTCTGTGTACCCAAGATTGTTGAGATCCACTATTGTCATTCCGTACTGCGGGACTACCTGTACCCCGCCTCCAGTCAGATTGACCCATTTGCACCGAAACAAAGGGACCTTAAAATCACTGTTTTGATCGTGTAAAATGTGTTCCCATTTATCTCGTACGCTGCGAAAGTCAATACAGTCGAAGATGGTGTCTTGGCCAACAAGTACAGCCCATCTCCAACAGTGGTGTTACCCATGAGATGTGTTTGCAACAAACCGCCGAAAGTCCCCATGTGTTCACGTGTAATCCAGTCGTCAGACTGCTCCGGGTGTTTGGAGCGTAAAATATTCTTGTGTTCATTGATATACGGGGCCACCAAGGTAGAATTTTGTAGAACTGTGTAGTGTGCTTGCGCCCAAGAATGCCTGTCCCTACATATTATTACTTTCGGTCCTATCGTGCCTTTTCCACCCAGTCTCCCCTCATGCCGCGATTCAGGAACACCAATCGGCTTAAGGTTAGGAATAAAGTCAACACAAAATTCAATGACCTACTCTGTTTTGTGGCCCTTGGAGATGCTTCCTTCTGGTCTAGCATGGTTATGAACATATTTCTTTAAGACTCCCATGAACCTCTCAAAGGGGAACATATTGTGTAGAAATACAAGACCCAGAATTGCAATCTCGTCGACTAGGTGAACTAGGACGTGCGTCATAATATTGAAGAAGGATGGTGGGAACCCCAACTCGAAACTCACAAGACATTGGACCAAATCATTATGTAACCTTGGTAGGATTTCTGGATCGATTACCTTCTGAGAAATTGCATTGAGGAATGCACATAGCTTCACAATGGCTAATCAAACATTTTCTCGTAGAAGCCCCCTCAATGCAACCGGAAGCAATTGCGTCATAATCACGTGGCAGTCATGAGACTTTAGGTTCTGGAATTTTTTCTCTGCCATATTTATTATTCCCTTTATATTCGATTAGAAGCCAGACGGGTGTAGGAGATATGCCCTAGAGGCAGTAATAATAGTTATTTTGTATCTCCAAGTTTGTAATGAATGTTTTTGTTCCATGCTATAACTGCAATGATTCTCGAGTCTACAATAACCACGTGGCTTGGAGGGAAACTCATGTGCACGTGTGGTATAATAAACGGTAAAATGTATTCCCAGTCATGCCTCTAAGACTGGCTGAAGTATTGCATTATGATCATGTTTTCCTGATCATGGGCATGTCTGTGCCGGCAATTTTTTAGGGCACAATGTTGGTAGAACACTTGTGTTCAATCGACCCAAATTGATGTTATGCTATGAGATACATTCGTCACAAGTTAATGGTTAATAACACAGAGATAGTTAATGTTTGCATAATTCCTTAGACCATGAGAGTATCGAGTTCCTTCGTACTTGCTTCATGAACTTTGGGGTTTGTTAAACGTCATCCCTAACTGGGTGGCTATTACAGCGGCTTACGGGTTCACGGAAAAGTATGGCAAGTAACGAGATAGCTCAAGATTGGGATTTGCTCCTCCGACGATGGAGAGATATTCTCAGGCCCTCTCGGTGTTACGGTATCCATCATCGTCTGGCCAGACACATTGTGATTTGATCACTGGGATGCCGAAACACGGAAATGAGAAAAGAGAACAAAACCGGTAACGAGGTAACTTGCATGGTGGACAAATTGTTGATCCACGGGGATGCAATAAATCTCACTTCGGGTGTTTGTGACATATCACGAAGCAACAGGAATAGCTCACAGCAACTGGAGGTTCATTCGAATATTCATTCCTGTGGGTATAGGGGTCTATATGGGTGTCCATGGCTTCGATGTTGATCATTGATCGGAAGGGGTTCCGGGTCATGTCTATACTTCACCGAACCTATAGGGTCACACGCTTAAGGGTCATCTATCTACTGAATACTAGACTGGGAGTCTGAGAGAAAGTCTCCGGAAAAAAGTTTCGGAGATAGCGGAAAAGTTCCGAAGAGAGAGGTCACCGGATGAGTTTCGATGAAACTGAAAAGTTGTTTCAGGGGATGCCATTAAGTCGAATTGTTTTCAGCACGTGCCTGATAATTCTTGGAGGGTACCAGAATCATTCTGGAAACTTCTGGGAATTTTCCGAGATCAAAACCGGAAATGTTCCGGAGCAACCGGAACCAATTTGGTTGTTTTCGCAGATGAAAATCACTAATCCGAATTTGTTTCGGAACGTGTCCAAAATCATTTGTGTGGGTACTGGAATTTTTCTAAGACCCACAGAAATATTTTCGGATTTAACGGTCGCAGAAAATTGGTTCCATGAATAGTGAAAATAACTTTATGGATATTTTTTTGGAAAGCCACCTTTTAGGGCTTTTGCAAAAAGGCTTCTAGAAGGGTTTGCGGGGGCCATGGGAGCCCCTCATGGGGGGCCCCCTAGGGGTGGCCGGCCAAGGGTGGAGCTCCTCCATGGAGCTCCACATGGCACCTTTTTTTCCCCATATGCCCTTTATATAAAGTGGGGGTACTTTGGTATTTTGAATACCCATCCTACCCCTTGGTTTTCCTATAAATAGGAGGTGAGGGGGCTGCCCAAACTTCATCCTTGCTCTCATACACATGCCATAGAATTGTCTGGCTTCTCTCTCCCTCCCAGCGAAAAAGTTTTGTAGAGCTGAAAGGCTGTCTGGGTTCCGGCAGGAACTAGTTCTGGATGGCGAAGCCCTGCCGGATAGCTGATACCATATGTGTGCAACCCCGTAGAGAGTTCATAGTTTCGATCTTTTGCCCGAGGGGCTATTCGAGGGTCGTCCCGAAGGGCTGTCTGATTTTCCGTTCGAGTTTCGAGGGTCCTCCCGAAGGGCTGTCTGTGACATCGTCCGAGGGACTGTCCGACCGCCTCCCGAAGGGCTGTCCGACGAGGGAGTACATCCTCGCGGTTGGGAGGTTGTAAATCCTAGCTGCGGGGATCTGCACCGATGATCTCCACCAACTCTTCTTCCGCTGAGCTTTGAGTCGGTACGGATCAGATCAAACCTTGTTTGCAGTCTCCATAGTGGTCCTGGGCGTGCTCGCTATACCGAAATTTTTTGTTTTCTGACACGTTCCCCTACAACGGGACTATGATACTGAGCAGGCATTCAAAAAATATTTCCTTCTCTACTTCTGTAAGAGCGTAGCTGGCAGGACCTTGATACTGCTTCGGATGCATGCCGTCTTTTTCGTTCATACGTTGCTGGTCATCCCATGCCTCCGGTGTATCTTTTGTCTTCCCATACACACGCAAGAAGCCTAGCAGGTTCACACAAAGATTCTTCATCACGTGCATCACGTCGATTGCAAAGCGGACCTCGAGGACTTTCCAATAGGGTAGGTCCCAAAATATACATTTCTTCTTCCACATGGGTGCGTGTCCATCAGCGCCATTCGGAACAGATTGTCCGCCAGGACCCTTTCCAAAGATTGCTTTTAAATCCTTGACCATATCAAATAAATCATCACCAGTACGGGGGACAGGCTTCTTCCGGTGATCTGCCTCACCTTTGAAATGCTTGCCTTTCTTTCTCAAGGCATGCTTGGTCGGAAGAAATCGACGATGTCCCAGGTAGACATCCTTCTTACATTTGTCCAAATATATACTTTCAGTCTCATCTAAACAGTGCGTGCATGCGTTGTATCCCTTGTTTGTCTGTCCTGAAAGGTAACTAAGAGCAGGCCAATCATTGATGGTTACAAACAACAATGCTCGTAGGTCAAATTCCTCCTGTTTGTGCTCATCCCACACAAGTACACCTTTTATATTCCACAGCTGTAAAAGTTCTTCAACTAATGGCCTTAGGTACACATCAATGTCGTTGCCGGGATGCTTAGGGCCTGAGATGAGCACTGCCATCATAATGAACTTCTGCTTCATGCACAACCAAGGAGGAAGGTTATAGATACATATAGTCACAGGCTAGGTGCTATGATTGCGGCTCTGCTCCCCAAAAGGATTAATGCCATCTGCACTTATACCAAACCATAAGTTCCTTGCATCACTTGCAAACTCCAGCCACTTTCTCTTGATTTTTCTCCACTGCGACCCATCAGCCGGTACTCTCAACATCCCATCTTTCTTACGGTCTTCTTTGTGCCATCGCACCAACTTGTCATGCTCTTTGTTTCTGAACAGATGTTTCAACCGTGGTATTATAGGAGCATACCACATCACCTTGGCAGGAACCCTCTTCCTGGGGTGCACGCCCTCAACATCACTAGGGTCATCTCGTCTGATCTTATACTGCAATGCACCGCATACCGGGCATGCATTCAAATTCTTGTACTCCTCGCCGCGGTAGAGGATGCAGTCATTAGGGCATGCATGTATCTTCTGCACCTCTAATCCTAGAGGGCAGAGAACCTTCTTTGCTTTGTACGTACTGTCAGGCAATTCGATATCCTTTGGAAGCTTCTTCTTCATTATTTTCAGTAGCTTCCCAAATCCCTTGTCGGATAAACCATTCTCTGCCTTCCATTGCAGCAATTCCAGTGTGGTACCGAGCTTTGTGTTGCCATCTTCGCAATTTGGGTACAACCATTTTTTCTGATCCTCTAACATGCAATCGAACTTCAACTTCTCCATTTCACTTTGGCATTCTCTCTGTGCATCAACAATGACTCGGCGAAGATCATCAGTGGGCACATCTGGTGCCTCTTGATCTTCAGCTTCCCCCGTTGCAGTATCACCGTATTCCGGGAACATACGATAGTTGTCATCATCATCTTCTTCTTCATTGTCTTCCATCATAACCCCTCTTTCTTCGTGCTTGGTCCAACAATTATAGTGGGGCATGAAACCCTTCTCAAGCAGGTGGAAGTGAAGGGTTTTCGAGGAAGAGTAATCCTTCGTATTCTCACAGACAACACATGGACAGTACATAAAACCATTCTGCTTGTTTGCCTCAGCCACATCGATAAAATTATGCAGGCCCATAATGTACTCGGAAGTGCGTCGGTCACCGTACATCCATTGCCGGTTCATCTGTATTATGTAATTAAGTATATCAAAAACCATTACAGAACATCATGAATAGAGAAATGACCAAATTAATACAATTCATCATCACATTAAAACCAAAGTACAGTAGTGATCAAATATTATTACTGCAAAAATAAATACATAAAGTTCATACATAGTTCTCATAAAACAACATACAACTATGTAAAACATTTAAATGCAACAACAAATGAGATCAAAATTGCAACTAAGGTAACAATTGATCCAACAGCATAATGATACCAAGCCTCTTTATCAATGGCATATTTTCTAAACTTTCTAATCTTCAAGCGCATTGCATCCATCTGGATCTTGTGTAGATTGACGACATCGGCAACATGCAACTATGGCATATTTTCTAAACTTTCTAATCTTCAAGCGCATTGCATCCATCTGGATCTTGTGTAGATCGACGACATCGGCAACATGCAACTCCAATTTCATCTTCTCTTCTTCAACTCTTTTCAATTTTTCTTTCAAATAATTGTATTCTTTTTCAACTAAATTTAACCTCTCGACAAGAGGGTCGATTGGAATTTCCGGTTCACATACCTCCTAGATAAAGACATCTATGTCAAGTTGGTCGGCATAATTGTCATAAACACTAAATGAAACAAATAGTTATAAAAGATAATATACCACATCCGAATCATAGACTAGACGAGAGCCGACGGGGGCGGATACCAAAACCATGGCACTATATAATAAGAAACAATAATACAAGTAAGAAAATTATACAAGTAGCTATATAAATCATACAAGTAAGATTTTTTTCTTAAAAAAAAAGATAAGAACAAGAGGCTCACCACGGTGGTACCAGCTACGAGATCGGAGCGGGCGATCGATGGCAGTGAGGACGGGGACAGGGACGGGACGGCACCCTACACATGTGCAAACTAAGAAGTTAATTTGAGCTCAAATTGTGCATCTAAATCAAATAAACTCACACATACACTCCTCTACTAAAACCCACAAACCACACTACTTCTAGAGCATTTGAAATGAGATAAACTAGCAGTGAGAGATGAAAGGATGAAGTTGCTAACCTTTTTAGAACACTTGGATAGTTGGTGCACCGCCAAACCTAGACAAATCTTGGGGAAAATGGAGCTTGGAGGAAGAACAGAGGAGAAAGCTTAAGTGTGGCTCCGGCATTTCATCGAACACTTCATGTGCATATATAGGCAAAAAACTGAGTAGCCCACACCTCCACCCTTCCACGGCCAAAAAACAGAGGAGATGGAGGGGCGTGGATATATATAGGCAAAACTTTAGTCCCAGTTTGTGTTTAAAACCGGGATTAATGGCCTACCCTTTAGTCCCGGTTCCAGACACCAACTGGGACTAGAGGGCAGCAACCCCTTTAGTCCCGGTTGGTGGCTGGAACCAGGACTAAAGGTCCCAGCCGAACTGGACTGATGCCAGCTGAGGCCCGGCCGGCGTCCTAGCCTCTTGAACCGGGACTGATGCTGCCATTAGTCCCGGTTCGTAACACAACCAGGACTAATGCTCTAATCTGGCCAGGACCAAAGCCCTGTTTTCTACTAGTGGTAGTACTTCCTTTGCGTGAGAAGTTACCATCCAGTCACGAGAGTCTGGGTTGGTAGGTTTGAGCTTAGAGATTATAGATTCCCGGGTGGGAAGAGTTGGCAGGGACCCAGATCCTCTCACCTAGGGCTAGCCTGCAGGAGGTCGGAGACACGGTAAGAGTTCCATGTCGTAAGCGGGATATGTTGGACTTGGAGTCCATGGTGTGGGTAAAGTGTACAACCTCTGCAGAGTGTGTTTAGAATCTATTCGAATAGCCGCGTCCATGGTATTGGACACAGCTCGTGGGAAGTCACACAAGGTTTTTTTGAGTCTGAGGGACAAACTAAAAGCTTTAAGAGTAAAGGTTGGAAAGTTAAGAGATGGGTGCAAGTGGCCTGGGCATCGTGGATGCCAGGACTTGTCTTTAAGCCAATGGAAAGGCCTTGTGAGAAAGACGGTCAGAAGACCGCAGGGAAGTGACTTGTAATGATTGTTGTTCACGTTTTTCTTCTTATTGTTGTTGCACTGTTGTTATTTCAAGTGTTCACTTAGTGGTAACATGGATCACATTTGGTGGAAAGACTTTAGCCTAGCAGTGATCACCTTAAGTTGGCAATCAGAGCAGAATGATCACCTCGGTCGACAAACTTTAATTTAGCAGTGATCACGTTGGGGACAAACTTTAGCTTATCGTAGTGGTGCCAGTCGTTTACTAGTTAAGCTTTATGGTTGCAGTACTATTTTACTCTAGTGGAAGACTTGGTAGAAGTTCATACCAAGTTGTTGTTGATCGGTATTTGGTTTTGGAGCAATTTCATGCTTGAGTAACCTTGAGTGGTGGTTGGGTGGTTTTATGAGGTTTTGGCTTGCGAGTACATTCAATGTAGTCATGGATTTTAACATGGCCAGGTATGTAGATGTTTCCCGCAAGAAAGAGACAGAGTTGACGCGACACTTGGAGAGTAACCCAGTCACATCCCTGTGAAGTGGAGCCGCGCTAGGACCATGATGCCATAGATTGATTTTCTGCTGCAGTCATCTCTGAGGTGGTCACAATGACTACCCAGTACCGCTCCGACCTCGACACAATGTTAAGACTTGGAGCCTTATACATCAACGTTGATTTTCTTGGATTGTAAAGCACTCTTTTGTCGAATGGTTTGTATACTGTTATCCTTGGATTGTAAAAGCATACGCCTGGTTGATTTCCTGGGCTGGCATGTGAGGCCATCCATCTAAATATAGTGGTAATTCACTGTACTCAAATGGGGGTGCCACATTCAATGTACTCACCTGGCTTGTTTGTTTTGGCCAGATTCTAAGGATGATCCCTATGCTTGTAGAGATGCCATTGAGTTCGCCGACTAGGACGTGTCCCAGGAGTGTCCTTGCTTGTTTGGAGTCCCACTACTATTTACTCTTCTGCTTCCACTTAGTTTCCACTACTCTGATTGAGATTTGTTACGTCTAAATAATGTATAGATGCTGATGCACTTAGTCTGCCTTTTCAGCCACCTCGCTATTATTGTAATAATCGAACCCTTTGGTCATGTACCTGTAATATATGTTTGTTTGGTATTCCTGTTGTCAAGTGAATGTGTCCTAGAGGATATGATCTCTGGGCTGGCACACAAAACAACCAATTGAATGAATTGGTGTGTGATATGGGAGACCGTCCATCAGTGGATCACCATCGGGTGCTACACACACATCCGCGAAGACCCATCTAGGGTCGGCTACGAAGCCACAAGGAAGGCTCTACACTGATGGGTGCCTCGTTGATGCCCTTCAGTGGTGGCACTCTCAACGGATGGATATTGTCAGGCGCCCTTTACTGGAGTCCATGCTCGAAGTTTTAGAAGTTTCTCGAATGACGGATGCTCTTATGTCGCCCATTAGTGGAGACCATATTGTTAATATGAAAAATGCAATTGATGATAGGCGGACCGAACGTTACGGCCAATGATGGCATTTTATCTTAGCCAAATGCAACATGCAATTGTCCTACACAATACCTGAAAAACCAACTGCTAGTTGTGCAGTGCCATCTCCACAACCTCCCAGATGCTGAGGAAGCACAATTCACAATGCATTAACATCATATTAAATAACATATTGCATTTCAGACACATTTCACACATACTGGGCATAGATATAAATAATGCATAGATTTGTTTAAGACAATTGCTAAGTATGCGGTCTTAATATCCTAGATCACTAGTAATGCTGAAGTTAGGGAAAGAACAGACCTCCAATAGTCCTTCACTTTTTATTTCATCGTCAAGAACGACCTATCTTGTTTTTATTAAACCCTAACCATTATTAATTGCTGCAAAAACTTAGGCTTAACATAAACATACTAGAATGGTTTGAGAAAGAAGGGGGGAGGAGGCCCATGGAATCCCCACGCTTAAGATTTTGCTAGTTCTTGTCTTCTTCTCCTCATCACCTTAACCTTACAAAACTTTACCTCAATAAACTATAACCGTCCGCAAATTGTTAGTTCTTGACACAAATAATGATAATAATAGTCTCAAGTTGATGATAAAGAAAATCATGACAAATAACGCTTCAATTGCTATAGTTGATACAATCATTTAAAAACCTTTATGCTTAGTAAAGAGTTCAATTAACTTATCCTATGTAATTAGAAAGTGCACTTTAATTCAATTTCAACAGTAATCATAGATAAATTAATTTAAATAGAGAACTTATACTTCAAAGCAAGCAATGCAAAAAATAGCATGTTCGAGAAATAAATAAAATAGGGTCCATGACAATTAGTGAGGTGTGTGTGGGTGGGGGGGAGGGGGGTGGTAGGTGCCAGGGCCCGGTGTTGGTCATGCCAGAGAGGTGCATGTGTGTGAGAGGGGCGGGGGGGGGGGGCTATGTGTCCTGCGGGCTCTGCCGTTTTACTACTGTTGTGAAACATTTATTTATGCACTTTCCATTTCTTTCAGATATTTTAGAAATTGTAATGAGTCATGAAAATTCCTAAGAGAAAAACAAATGTGCAACAATTGATTAAAATCCGACCAAAATTTAATTTCTTGGTGCTAAAGGTAATTCTTGACACTTTATTAAATTGTAAACAATAACGATTAAAAAACAAACTTATATGTATGAAAGGTTCAATGACATAAGAGTTGTATTTGTTTTCGTGGGCATGAAACATGGTCGACCCCACTTATCCAATGTGCATCTTCCCCTCATTTAGTTTTCATTTTTAGTTGCATATTTTATTAAAAACAGTAGCAAAATGAACTAAATATAAAAGACTCATTACTAGGTTGTCTCCTGACAACTCTCTCTTTGATGTGTGGGCATTATGGTGCTCATTCCACCGAGATCCCTTGGGATCTCAAGGCAATCATTATTGTTACTATTTTAAAAAAAATAGTGAGAACCACATAACATAATACATATAATATCGAAATCCTACTCTCTTCATATGCATTGGCATTTAATACAACATTGATTTATACCAACTAGACAAAGAGCAATGCACCATAAAAGTAATTGCTTGCACTTCAAATATATTGAAAATGTGGAGCGGGCTTTTATAATCATTTCCCCTTCTCTCGTAATAACTAGCACGCAAGCAATAGCTTCTGCAACAAATGGTATCCAAAAAACTTCAGTCGCTTCAGATGTGACAACCTTCCCCAAACATGTATCTCCCGCTTCACCACAAGTAGTACAACTGTAGAAACCATCCATCGGGTGAACCAACCATAATTAGACTATGATGTACACTGCTCTCGGCGCATGCTATACAACGTCCCTTCTCTGGCTCCTAACGGGTCTTACCTTCTATTCACCGGCAAGGGCTCCTACGCTTGCGAATCGACCCTTCCTCCTTAGGTGCAAGTGTGAGGGTTGGTTCAAGTGGCCCTGGTATCGTGGTTGTGTTTTGAGGTATTGGGCAGCAGCCTTAGAGGCCCTATGCTCTGCTTCTTCACCATTCATGACTTGAGGCTGGGCAAGGCGAGCTCATGTCGTTGCGGTCCGAAGGTTGGAGGCATATACCCACCTTTTTGTGAACCCGAGTTGGATGATCGATGATTTGGGCGCACGGGCGGTGCATATCTCCTCTGAGCTTTTGTAGCATGTGCTCGTCATGCAGCTGTCGCGAGTTCAGTTTGGATGTCGGAGAGCAAGGATGACGCATCAAACCCTTCATATTTTGTTTACGTGATGTTTGATATCCATGTCAGCGCTAGGGCTCGAAGGTTGCTGGTGAGGATGGTAGCTACTCGAATGAACTATCGCTAGGCAGTCGTTGTTGGGCATCCAAGCGCAGAGGTTTGTAGCAAGTGGTAATCTTCCCCTTAGTTAGGAAACCAAGGTATCAATCCGTAGAGGAAACACCCCTAGCTCCAGACAACAACTCTGTAGGACAGCATAAGAACTTCATTTTTTCCCCAACAACTCTAGTGACGTTGTCAATCTCACTAGCTTTGCTAGTCGCAACAAGTTATGAGCGTATCGTATGGTTGGAAGTTTTTGTATTTTCGGAATAATTAATTGCAGAAGATAAAAGTGCATATAAAAGTAAATTGGTGGTTGTTTTTATGAGCAAAATTGGACCAGGGTTCATAGGTTCACTAGTAGCATCTCTCCAAGTAATGGCGGTGGATAAATATAAGCATAGGTATGTGTAAGAAATGATCAAAGCATTGATGATAAATTATAACATGTGTTGCGATGAATTTATATAGCCAGTACGTCGATTTATCTATAGACAGACATAACATATCTAGCTAATACTCCACCCAGAGAGTGACAACCCATCATGCATCCGCAAATATTAAGTAATAAAACAGAGCATTGGATTATGTAAGATGACTTACAATTGATAATAATATTCCCATCACCCCACGCTCATGATCGGGATAACGAGTCAACTATCTTTTTATCCTTAGTGGCTCAAATACACATATATGATTTTCTCTCTTACTGTCACCGAAATAATTCATTTATAGGGATTACTCCTTCTAATGCAGACCACTCCTTCTACTAACCATTCATCTAAATTGACCAATGAATAGATTAAAAAATCGGAGAGCAATATACATCTATAACTCATGCAGAGGCAACATGTATTATCTGATCACCACAAAATTTACATCATATGGATCACAATCATGTAGGGCATCTCACGTGATCATTGTATTGAGGCATGTGAGAGAAGATGCTACATATCTAGTGCTACAAATCCATAGTCCAGGGGATGGACTACTCACACCACACCATGGGAGCAACAGACATCAATGTTCATGAAGGAGGCGATGACCCCCCCCCCCCCTCTTCCCGCTAGCAAAGTACTGGAACAGGGTTGTAGATGAGTTCCGCCTTGGATTGCGAACTTTCTGGGGTGAAAAAACTGCACAATAAAGATGACGTGAATCAGGAGGTATATATAAGCATTAGTGTGAAGGTAGGGCACAAGGGGCACCTTGTGGGGCATACATCGCCCAAGGAGGGAGCCGCCTGGGGCACCCACGTGGGGCCAACAGGGCTCCTCATTGGCCGTGCTTCGGTAGATATCTTCGTCCTCACATTCCTTCAACCGATGTATTTTTCTTTTATTTTTCAGACTTTTTAAATTCCTGAAAATACAGACAGAAAGATAGAAAACTGACCTTTCTGCCCCTCTATTAATATGGTCATCAAAAAGGTTTTTTAAATTTTGCATATTATGACAAGATATATGATGAGGATGTGACACCCAGGTATCTCTACCCCAGTGACAGACGGCCACCTCATCACCAAGCACGTCCAGTGAGCCACTTGGACCCAGACACCAGCTATGCACGACACCCACTTGGAAGACAATGAAGTAGGCGGCTACCCGCACACGGCATTGTTTGGTTCGACAAACGGGCACGGGGCCATTGGTAGTCCGACCCAAGCCATGTAGCTCTAGCCCAACCAAGTAAATAAGGCAAGCTAGGGGTCCTCACGGGCAAGGTTGTTAGAATCACGATTCTGTTGTATGATTCTACGACTTTACGAGCCAAACTAACACCTTTGATTCTACGATTTTAGTTCATAGAATCTACGTTTTTACGATCTTGGTAGTGAAGATTATACAATTTGCGGTCCTACCATTGGAGCTCCGATCCAATTCAAAATCGCGATTCTAACATCCTTGTTCTCAGGTTAGATCCAACACTTCCTGGAACCATCTAGTACTAGGGTTTCCCACCAAGGCCAGGAGCTTGTAAGCCAAGAAATCTATTTCTGGCGATCATCCTGATCGCTGGTGAGCACTCGAGCAATACAACCACCGCAGGAAGGCGTAGGATATTACCTCTCCCGAGAGAGATCGAACATCGATAGATCGCTTGTCTTGTGTGCTACCATCTCAATCCGCTACTCGCATCCCCTCTGAACAAACCTGCAGTCTCTCGACATTACTGCCAGTCTCAGACCATCGACAGTTGGTGCTCCAGGTAGGGGCCGTGCGCGCAGATCCGTCTAATCGGATCGAAAGGGCTTCCTCAATTTTCAAGATCAGCGACATCGCATCAGGCCGGGATCTCCTCCTCTGCTCCCTCCACTTCATCTCCAATGCGGTGGAGAACCAGATCCTTGCCACCTCCTTCATCAAGGGCCAAGCCGTCCATTTTGGGGGCCTATATTTCGTCGCCGTCAACTCCATCGAGTTGCATCCCCACCGAGAGACGTTGTCTCGCGCTCCAGACTTGGCGTGCATTTTCTCATCTATAGGAGAAACTAAGGAGACAATCCCCACCCAGTGGCAGTGCACTGCACAATGTTGCGGTCAGGGACGAGGGGAGACCGAGCACCGCGAGTGCATCGGGACTGGGTGTGGCGACACTGCCCACCGCAAGCCACCGAGCGGGGTGTGCGTCCTCCATAGTCCAGGATCTCGACACAAGGTAATCGAGTTTTGCCTCCTCTGCATGCATGCCATCAGAGGAGCCACCATCGTGCTGGTTCAAGGAAAATGCTCAGGCAACCAGACATCCCAAAGAGGAATGGGTGTAGTGCAAGAAGGTTGCTACACGGTCGTTAGCGGCACCAATAGCCGCGAACCTTAATGCCACACTTGACTGGCTATGCGCGAGATCTGTGTGCCCAGTCTAGGCTCACCTTGTTCCCTAAGGTGCTCTGAGATTAGGAACACATTCGGGCCAGCTGATTACCCAGGGCAGGTTCCCCAGTCGGGCAAATTCCCGCTGGTCATGGACCCACCTTGTTGCCGCATCCGACACACCAAGGTGCTGATGGATGGAGGAACGGGCACAACATCATCTACGTCGACACCCTCGACCGGATGAAGATGCTCCTATCCCGAGTTAGGCCCCCCAGTGCACCCTTACATGGGATCATCCCTGGACACCAGGCCAAACCACTCGGGTAGACTGACCTACCTATCACATTCGACACCCCCGAGAACTACATGATAGAAACCCTGTGTTTTGAGGTCGTGAACCGACGGAGCCCCTACCACGCCAACCTGGGTCGCCCCTACTTCGCCTGGTTCATGGTGGCACCACACTACACTTATCTTCTGTTTGAAATATGCCCTAGAGGCAATAATAAATGTATTATTATATTTCCATGTTCATTATTAAAGTTTATATTTCTATGCTAGAATTGCAATGGTTCTTGAACATGAGATTTAGAGGAAAACTCAATTGCATGTGTAGAATAATAAACATCAAGTAGATTCCTAGTCTCACCTCTAAGACTAGCTCATGTATTGTAGATGATCCTATTTTCCTGATCACAGGGCATTGATAAGAGTAACAGGGATGCCAACAATAATGGGAACACATTGTTGTCTGCACAATTGTGTTGGATAGACCCAAACTTATGATATATTGCGACATCCCATCATCGTTAAGTTGTCGATATTATCATATTATATGTTATGTTTACTCACATCCTTAGACCATGAGAATATCATAGACCTTCATACCGGATGGTGACTTTGTGGTTGCCACAAGTTTCCCGTAACTGGGAGATCATAAAGGTAGCTTACGGGCACACCGGAAAAGTTTGTCAAGGTGCTTGATGATTCAAGACTAGGATTTGCTCCTCCGGTGATGGAGAGATACACTCCGGGCCCACTCGGTATTATGGTATCCATCATCTTCTGCCAAACATAGCGTGATAGAGATCATGGGGATGCCGGAAAACGGAAATGAGAAAAGAGAACAAAACTGGTAACGAGGATAAAATGGTATAACGATCAAAGTGTTGCTCCACAAGGATACCGATAAAAGTCTTGCCTCAGGTTTTGTAACTTATCGCGAAGCAAAGGGAATTGTATGCGGTAACAAAAGGTTCCCTCGACAAAGATCGTCGTGTATATGTGGGAATTAACATGGGTGTCCAGATCCCATTGTTAATTATTGGTCGGGACGTGGTCCGGGTCATGTCCACATATTACCGAACCTGCAGGGTCACATGCTTAGCGACTAGTAGTTTGTTAGAGAAATAGGAGATCATAGGAGAATGAGAGAAGGGCACCGAAAGAGTTCTGAATGGTTCTGAAAGGTCGCGGGAGCATCTCCGAAGTGCCCGGGAGTGTCCCTGAAGTGTCTGGAAGTGTCCCAGAATTTTATAGATGGCATTGGAATCTTTCCAAAGGTTTCGGAAGATTGCAAAAAAAATTAGAATGTTCAAAAGTGTCCTAGTGGGCTGCCCCCTTGGCTAGTCCAAGGGCCAGCAGCCACATGGGCCCTAAAGTCCCAATAGGTGGGTGACACTTTCTTTATGCTTGTCGGGCAAGTCACAGGGGGGAGGGACGAGGAGGAGTCCTAGGAGGACTCCCCATCCTGGTGCACTGGCCCTAGGGGAGAACCCCTCTCCAAGGCAGCCGCCCCCTTGCCACCTATAAATAGAGGGGATGGGGTGCCCCCTTAGAGCACACAAACCCCAAGGAAGCCATACCCCTCCCCCATGCGCCATCTCTCTCTCCCTCCATCTAGATGAGTTCTACACGGTACACCGGAAGGTTGTTCCTCCCTCTAGTTCTTCGGTAGTTGTTTGTTCTAGATGATGAAGTGCTGTTGATGTACAACTTCGGTACGAGTGGATACCGCAGAGGGGTCGTCTACTTCGACTCTCGATCAGTGAAGACATTCTCGCGGCTAGAAGGTATAACCTAGTGGTGGGAATCGGCGATTCTTCACCAACATCTACTTCCTCTCTGCTACATTCTTGTTGGTGAGATTGGATCTATCGTGTCATCTTCATAGTGTTCTTGGGCAAAATCATACGGTAATTTTTTTATTACGTAGTATGTTCCCCTACAGTGGCATCATGAGCAGTTCTATGAGTAGATGAAGGTACGATCTTGAGCATATGAAGATATGTGGGCATTGCATCACTAGTAGAAAAAGGCCCATTTGTCCCGGTTCCAGAGGCCCATTCGTCCCGGTTCTGGAACCGGGACTAAAGGGTCGGGACTAAAGCCCAAAACCTTTAGTCCCGGTTCGCTTACGAACCGGGACAGAAGGTGCTCCACGTGGCCGCCGCGGGGAGCCCGGGCAGGAGGGCCTTTAGTCCCGGTTGGTAACACCAACCGGGACGAAAAAGCATCCATGCATCAGCAGCTCAGGAGATGGGGTTTTTGTTTTTTTTTTGAAAGGGGGGGGGGTTTGGGGGTTTTGGAGGGTTAATTTAGGGGTTTCATATTGTGTTAGCTAGCTAATAGAGAGAAGTGTCCTCTCTTTCTCCATGCTTGGTCGACGCTAGTTACTATACGTATAGAGAGAACTCGACACGCTAGCTAGTAAGCAGATGAAGGAACCATTAAGTACACAAGATCGTCATGAACATATACAGAGAGAAGTGATCGACCTCTCTTTCTTCGAGAGATTGGTCGAACAACAAGTTTTCGTATATCTATCCGACGCTACTAGCTACATATATACAATATAAGATCTCTTACAATCCCTAACATCTAATGTCAAGTTCCACATGGTATTCTCCGGTTGGATTTATGACGTGGTCAAGAAATAAACCCGCCAATTCCTCTTGAATTGCTCGTATGTGATCATGTGGTAGGAGTTCATCCCGCATCTGCCACATCTAATTTGAAGAAAGGGATCAATACATATATATGAATGAAACTCAACACAAATGATGGTAATAAAATAAAATTGTGAATATTATTGCTTACGCACTTCATATTGTTTTTCAGAGTAGCCCCGCTTAGAGGTCGTCGCGTTGTAGATGAACTCGCAAATGTAGTATCCACAAAAATCATTCCCAGCTTCATGCGACAAGCACTTTACGAGAAATAGAGTTCAATCAAACTGATAATCAAGCATTATAAATGGTATTGATGAAACTAGAATCAATGGGAGATGCGTGGAACTAGCTAGTAGTACTTACTTTTGGGTGTGTAAATCGCAGCTCCCTCGGCAGTGCCGGAACAATTCCGGTGAACTCTTTCCAAACCCTACCAGACAAAGAAACTAATTACTTGATTTCAGGAAATGAACAAAGTTGCCGATATGGTGCGATAATGATCGATTGAACTTACTTCTGGAGCATTTCAGTCATGTCCGCATACTCCTGGGGATCTTTTTGTCTCGAGTCTAAGACGGTTACTACTCCCCGCTCAAGATTAATCTCTAGCAGAATAAAGTGGAAGCTGCGCACGCATGCATAACTCATCAATTACATTACTACAACCTCGAGTAATAAGGGAAACCGAGTATGCACAAGGCAGTAACACTCACGTGAAGTTGTAAGGAAAGAGTATTTTCTCTTTGTTCTGATTTTTAAGCAACGATTGTAACAAGTTGTCCTCGGTTTCTGTGACATTGTTTTGAACAGTCCATTCATGTATAATATTTGGGTTAATGAACCCAATGTCATAGATTTGTGCTTTTCTGCATTCGACGATCTTCAATCTACATAATATAGTGAGGATAATTATATATACATGCAATGAAAGAGCTGAGCTATATATAGAGACTTAATTACAGAAGTAGTATTTACAGACAGTAGCAACTCACGATTGTTTTGTCGAGGGCCTTTTGATTGTATAATTGGAATAACTGGTCAAATTCAATAGACAACTGATCCATTCCAACGAGGTCGTGCTCCTCTTTAATTCTCATCGTCAAAGTATCCTTCCCAGACTCGCTGCAGGTTTTCATGTACCATTCATGTAATCTTCGCATCATCGTTGTTAGAGGAGGATGATCAGGTTTGACGAGAGGCTGCCCGTACTGGTATCTGAATTCATCCACCTCCATTATTTCAAACTCTACATCATCGCTCAGGTAATCAGCAGGATTGGTTCCTGGCACCATCCCCGGCTGATTAGCAACGATATCGCTAGACACCTTGAGCGGGGGGCATGATTGGTTTGCCTGTTCGCTGAGCTGGGGAATTTTTTCCCACTTCTTCATTTTTCTAACCTTGCATGCATGCAAGTACTTCCCGACCGCTCCGCTTCCTTATATGTCCTTTCAATAATGCGCTCATAGTTGGATTGCGGCGGAGACGGTGGTGGTTGCTTCAGGGCATCGATAGTGCGCTTCCGGTTCAGCGGATCTATCGTCTCCTTCGGAGGTGGAGGTTTCCGTGCAAAATGTTCATGCACTTCGGCAGCACTGATTTTCGTGGTTTCCTCGTCGGTCTTCTCATATGGTAACTTTTCCAGAGGCTTGAGAGATGGACCGCATCTGAATTGCTTCCCACCTCTGCTTGTACTGCTAGCCGCCGGAGCGGCGGCGGCTCTCTTTCGCCGTTGCTGACGAGGCAGAGAGGAGGCGGAGTGCTCCAACTCGCCGGAGGAGGCGGAGTGCCCTCACGCGCCGAAGGAGGTGCAGAAGGAGTGCCCTCACGCACCGGAGGAGGAGGAGGAGTGCTCTGACTCGCCGGAGGAGGAGGAGGAGGCGGAGTCGTCCAGATCAGAAGCTTGATGTACTCCTTCCGCCATAGACATGTAGTCCTCAGAGCATAAACCAGCTAAGTCTCCCCTTCACCTGTAGGGTGGTCAAGCTCAAGCTCGTCAAATCCATCCATTACTTCATCCACCGTCACAATAGCATAGCCATGTGGAATCGGACAGCAGTGAAAAGTTCCGTCAGGTTGAGGAGGTGCAACAGAGCCGACAGCCGCCTTCAAGGTGAGGTTCCGACATTTCGTCATAAGCTGGCAATGTTGAGTCTCCGTGATAGCATCCACGGGGTAGCTAGGAGCCGTGAAGTCAGGCTGCTGAATGAGCTCCGTGGAAGCCATGCTGCTTCTCCGCTGAGATGGTTGGTCGGCAGCTCGCTGGCTCTCAACTTGTTCCTCTAGCTTTAGTATTCTTGCATTGATCTTCTGCATTTCGCTCAGCTCCTGTTTCCTCTTCCTCTCCCGGGTTTTGTAACCGCCTGCGCCGGGAAACGCAACCTTCCACGCAACAGAGCCTGGCATGCCTCGTGTTCGTCCAGGGTGCTCAGGATTCCCGACGGCCTCAGTCAGCTCGTCCTTCTCTCTGTCGGGAATGAGTGTCCCTGCCTGCGCTGCGGCGATATACTTCTGAAGCTTCTTGACGGGTGTTGCAAGTTGCTCGTCCGTCCAATGGCACTTCCCTGTTTCAGGGTCCAAAGTTCCCCCAACCCCGAAGAACCAAGTCCTTGACCGGTCTGGCCAGTTCAATGTCTCTGGTTCCACCCCTTAACAATCAGGTCATTCTCAGCTTTGTCCCACAACGGCCGGGCTTTGAGGTAGCCGCCTGACCCCATGCGATGGTGATACAGCTTCTTTGCAGCATGTATCTTGTTTATCTCTAACATTTTCTTACTCTTATCCGATGTCTTGTAGGCCACAAATGCGGGCCAGTGATCTCTTATCTTCTCAAATCGGCAGGTGAATTCTGGAGTCTTCCCTTTGTCGACAAACATTGATTTCAACTCATTCTTCCACCTCCTGAATAGATCTGCCATCTTCTTAAGAGCACACGCCTTGACCAATGGCTCTATAACAGGCTTATTCGGATCCTCCTCTGGCGGTAGGGTGAAATTTGCCATTAGCGAGGTCCAAAGATCATCTTTCTCTCTATCGGTGATATAAGAAACTTGAGGGTCTTCGTTCTTAGGCTTATTCCATAGATGGATGCTGATCGGGATACTGTCCATAACAATACCTCCGCACTGAGCAGAAAATGCTTCCTTGGTCCGCCTGGGTTCAATCGGTTCGCCATCGTCCACGATTGCTGTGATTGTGAACCTTTCATCCTGGCGCAACCTTTTCTTCGGGACTCATCTCGTTACCGAAGTTTGGCTCGATCCGGAGGGCTATAAAAGAAGAAAGAAAGAGTTAATATATGTACATACCAAAACAATTAATGAATCAATTAGCTAGTCAGCACAGGCTTAATTAATATATATACCTCGCCGGACTTTGCAACAGCTCCCTCCTCCGTTCGGTCACCGGAGCCGTCATCACGGTCTCCTTCTTCCACCGGCATTCGGTCACCGGAGACATCATGATCATGTCTTTCCTCCTCCATTGTTCGATCCCCGGAGCATTCATCCTCTCCTTCCAGATCATCAGTGTCGTTGAGAAACGACAAGCCATCACGTTCGTCGCGGATTATGTCCCCCAACAACTCTTCTTGTTCTAAGTCTCTTTGATCCATAGTTTCTGCAAATATTACAACATGGCAATTAATATACAAACATGAGAGATGGATATATTAGTGGCAAACATAGACCTAGCTAGCTAGCTAATCACAACAAGGAATATTAATTAGTGGCCTCGACGCTTCTAGGGTTTGGGGTGGCCTCGACAACGCTCTTTTAACTTGGTAAATTTCGGTGGCCTCGACGCTTCTAGGGTTTGGGGTGGCCTCGGCAATGCTTCTATGGTTTGAGGTGGCCTCGATGCTTCTAGGGATTGGTCGGGCGAGAGGGGGTTGATCAAAAGTTGCATATGTCAAAATTCAAACTTTGACATATGATCAAACTTTGATATATGATCAAACTTTGATATATGATCAAATGTTGCATATGTCAAAATTCAAACTTTGACATATGATCAAACTTTGATATATGTCCACCACGATATAAAATGATACATAGACTAGTTCAGGCGAGAGGGGGTTGATAACGTCCCCCCTCATGTCGAAGTTACCGAAGTTTTCTTCTAGTGGTTTGGGTGGCCTCGAGAGTTTGTCGTGTAGGGGCGGGAGGGGGTAGGAGATCGACAACGCTTTTTTTCTAGGGTTTGGGTGGCCTCGAGAGTTGGTCGCCCGGTATAACGAGAGGGGGGTGAACATTTTACCTTAGTAACTTAGAAAAAAATGTTATCGGGGAGGGGGTATATCGACCCCCCCCTCATGTCGAAGTTATCGGGGAGGGGGTATATCGACCCCCCCCCCCTCCTGTCGAAGTTATCGGGGAGGGGGTATATCGACAACGACATACATACATGGAAAAAAATGATATCCATCTATACATACATAGCCACATACATATATACATGGAAAAAATGCTATTTAAAAAAAATACATATATGAACAAAAAAATGCTATGAACAAAAAAATTAATACACATATGAACAAAAAAAATACATATATGAACAAAAAAATGCTATGAACAAAAAATTTTCTAAGTGATTGCTAAACTTTTATAAATCTCGAGAGAGTTTGTCGGGTAGGGGTGGGAGGGGGTTAGGAGATCGACAACGTTTTTTTTCTAGGGTTTGGGTGTCCTCGAGAGTTGGTCGAGCGAGAGGGTGTCCTCGACAAAGTTATTTTTTTCTTCTTCTTCCTCTTCTTATTTTTTTTCTCCTCTTCTTCCTCTCCTCTTCTTCTCCTTCTTCTTCTCCTTCTTCCTCTTCTTATTCTTATTCTCCTTTTCCCCTCCTTCTTTTTCTTCTTCTTCCTTCTTCCTTCTTCCTCTTTTCTTCTTTTTCTTTATTTTCCTTTTTCCTCTCCACTAACCTAAAATGTTATCAAACGTGGGTGTTTTCACCTGCGGGTACCCATTTACCCTGTCGGGTGACGGGTATGGGACAAAGTTGTACCCACTGGCGGGTATGGGTATGGGCGGTGGGTAAGCTTAAATGGGACGAGTAAGGGTATGGGGTGGCTCCACCCGTACCCAAACCCGGCGGGTGCCATCCCTACTCAACGACCCTCGACCCTCGACCCCTCGGCGATCATCAACATATGAATTTATAAAGTGCACTTGATATGTTTCGAGGACTCCTCCCCCCCAATACGAGAACATTTTAACTTAGTAAATTGCTATGAACAAAAAAAATCATCATCGAACAAATTTAATATGAGTTTTAACATTGAACATTCATGGAGCAAGATCATCATGAACAAAAATATCACACTAATTTCTATGAAAAAAAATTCCACAAACATCTTATCTCGTCTCCACAAAACATCTCATACATCTCATCTCATCTCATTTCATCCAAAAAAAATTCTTTGCATATTCCTTGCATATGAACATACATACATTTACTTTTTTTCTTAAATGTAACATATATATGAACATTTTCTTAAATGAGCATATGAACATTTTCTTAAATAAGCATATGAACATACGTATCTCCAAAAAAAACAGACCTTTTTCTTTGCATATGAACATACATCCATATTCAAAATGTTCATATTCTAAAATCTTAACCAAAAAAATGCAAAAAAGAGCATTATACAGCATATACAGAGAACATACATACATACATCGTAACAAAAAAAAGAAAAACAGGCCGGTGGTCGGCGACGGCGAGGTCGGGGACGGCGATGAGGAGGAAAGGGGAGGAGGCAGGGGTCACAGCGCGGTCGTAGGGAACGGCAGCGGCCGGGCTCGGGGAGGGCTCGAGATCGCCGGCCGGAATCGGTGCGGCGGCAGATGAACGGCGTCGGGGATGAAGGGGTCGCGGGCGCCGGCGTGGTGCTTCCCCGCGGCGACGGCGACGGCGGGGGCGAGCCTCGGGGATGACGAGCGCGGGTGACGGCGACGGCGACGGCGGGGGCGGCGGGCGGCGTCGGGGCAGCCTGGCAGCGTCGATGTCGTCGGCGTCGTCGGGGGCTAATGCGAGATGAGAACTGAAAATTCCTAATTGCTACCTTATATACACAGAGCATTGGTCTGCTAAAAACTAACCTTTGGTCCCGGTTGGTGGCACCAACCGGGACTAAAGGGGGGCATTGGTCCCGGTTGGTTCCACGAACCGGTACAAATGCACCCCTTTCGTCCCGGTTGGTGCTACCAACCGGGACCAAAGGCCTTGTACTGGCGTGGTGCGGTGGGATGTTTAGTCCCACCTCACTAGCAGAGAGAGCTCGAGAGTGGTTTCTAAGCGCTATTGCGCCCACCCTCTCGAGCTTCTCTCAACTGCAGGCTTGCGGGCCTAATCTGTCACTCCTTGCATGTGGGCCTACTGGGCCTGTTGCGGGCCTGAATCCTGGTCCATGGTTGTGTTTCTAGTCGTATTCAGGCCGTGGTGGCCCAGTAGGTGGCATTTTTTTCCTAGTTTTTTGTTTTCTTTTTTGCTTTATTTATATTATTTTGTTTCTACTTACAGCAAAATACTTACTGTTTTTCAGTGATTCTTTTTGCTTTTAGGTAATAAAAATTATAAACTTTCTATTAGTGCCATTCATTTTCCAATTTGAATAGTTTAAATTTGAATTTTTTGAAATTTGTGTGAATCACAAGTTTGTGAATAACTTTACTATAAAAATAGATTTTTGAGTGATTGTTTTTCCTGCTATTTAATATTACTGTGTTTTATCATTAAATTCAATTTGGTAATTTTTAGGTTATTTGAAGTGTTTGTTTTAATCAAAAACAGATCTGTGTGTTCAAAACTCATCTGTTACAAAGGGATTTCATTTTTTTGAACTTATTCGAACTCCAGACTTTTTGTTTGTTCAAAATGCACCATTCAAAGCCACATCATCAATTTTCAACCCTTTCTGACTTCATTTGTTATTTTTCATGCATTTACTGATTTTTTTGAGCTATATGACCCTGAAATTGAAAAGAACTACAAATGAACTCTGAAAAGGTTGAAAGTTGGCATGGTATCATCATTTCACCTACATAGCATGTGCTAAAGAGTTGGGAGGGTTACGGCAAAAACTGGATGCACTTCGTGTACAAAATGGACAATCTCTTTTGAAGTATCAGGGTTTCGAATGAAAACTCATCTGTTACAAAGGAATTTCATTTTTTCGAACTTATGTGTTCAAAATGCACCATTCAAAGCCACATCATCAATTTTCAACCCTTTCTGACTTCATTTGTTATTTTTCATGCATTTACTGATTTTTTTGAGCTATATGACCCTGAAATTGAAAAGCACTACAAATGAACTCTGAAAAGGTTGAAAGTTGGCATGGTATCATCATTTCAGCTACATAGCATGTGCTAAAAAGTTAGAGGGTTACGGCAAAAACTGGATGCACTTCGTGTACAAAATGGACAATCGCTTTCGAAGTATCAGGGTTTCAGACGAAAACTCATCTGTTACAAAGGGATTTCATTTTTTTGAACTTATTTGTACTGCAGACTTTTTGTGTGTTCAAAATGCACCATTCAAAGCCACATCATCAATTTTCAACCCTTTCTGACTTCATTTGTTATTTTTCATGCATTTACTGATTTTTTTTGAGCTATATGACCCTGAAATTGAAAAGCACTAAAAATGAACTCTGAAATGGTTGAAAGTTGGCATGGTATCATCATTTCACCTACATAGCATGTGCTAAAAAGTTGGGAGGGTTACGGTAAAAACTGGATGCACTTCGTGTACAAAATGGACAATCTCTTTCGAAGTATCAGGGTTTCGAACGAAAACTCATCTGTTACAAAGGGATTTCATTTTTTTGAACTTATGTGTTCAGAATGCACCATTCAAAGCCACATCATCAATTTTCAACCCTTTTTGACTTCATTTGTTATTTTTCATGCATTTACTGATTTTTTTGAGCTATATGACCCTGAAATTGAAAAGCACTACCAATGAATCTCTGAAAAGGTTGAAAGTTGGCATGGTATCATCATTTCACCTACATAGCATGTGCTAAAAAGTTGAGAGGGTTACGGCAAAAACTAGATGCACTTCGTGTACAAAATGGACAATCTCTTTCGTAGTATCAGGGTTTCGGATGAAAACTCATCATTTACAAAGGGATTTCATTTTTTTGAACTTATTTGAACTCCAGACTTTTTGTATGTTCAAAATGCATCATTCAAAGCCACATCATCAATTTTCATCCCTTTCTGACTTCATTTGGTATTTTTCATGCATTTACTGATTTTTTTGCGCTATATGACCTGAAATTGAAAAGCACTACAATAACTCTGAAAAGGTTGAAAGTTGGCATGGTATCATCATTTCACCTACATAGCATGTGCTAAAAAGTTGAGAGGGTTACGGCAAAAACTGATGCACTTCGTGTACAAAATGGACAATCTCTTTCGAGTATCAGGGTTTCGACGAAAACCATCTGTTACAAAGGGATTTCATTTTTTTGAACTTATTTGAACTCCACTTTTGTTGTTCAAAATGCACCATTCAAAGCCACATCATCAATTTTCAACCCTTTCTGACTTCATTTGTTATTTTTCATGCATTTACTGATTTTTTTGAGCTATATGACCCTGAAATTGAAAAGCACTACAAATGAACTCTGAAAAGGTTGAAAGTTGGCATGGTATCATCATTTCACCCACATAGCATGTGCTAAAAAGTTGAGAGGGTTATGGCAAAAACTGGATGCACTTCGTGTACAAAATGGACAATCTCTTTCAAAGTATCAAGGTTTCATACGGAAACTCATCTGTTATAAAGGGATTTCATTTTTTTGAACTTATTTGAACTCCAAACTTTTTGTGTGTTCAAAATGCACCATTCAAAGCCACATCATCAATTTTCAACCCTTTCTGACTTCATTTGTTATTTTTCATGCATTTACTGATTTTTTTGAGCTATATGACCCTGAAATTGAAAAGCACTACAAATGAACTCTGAAAAGGTTGAAAGTTGGCATGGTATCATCATTTCACCCACATAGCATGTGCTAAAAAGTTGAGAGGGTTACGGCAAAAACTGGATGCACTTCGTGTACAAAATGGATAATCTCTTTCGAAGTGTCAGGGTTTCATACGGAAACTCATCTGTTACAAAAGGCATTTCATTTCTTCACATGTAACTGCAGTGATATTCTAGAGCAAAGGCATCATCATAATAGTTGTGGAAAGAAAGTCTTCACTTTTTCTTCGCTTGTGTCCTTTGCTTATTGCGCCGTAACCATGGATAATCATCATCGTTTAACAGGGTGCTTGGGTCAGCCTTGACTTGGAAGGGAGGAATTTCATGAAACTTTTCATAATCTTCAGACATGTCTGTCTTGCCCTCCAATCCCACGATGTCTCTTTTTCCTGAAAGAACTATGTGGCGCTTTGGCTCATCGTATGATGTATTTGCTTCCTTATCTTTTCTTTTTCTCGGTTTGGTAGACATGTCCTTCACATAGAAAACCTGCGCCACAACATTGGCTAGGACGAATGGTTCGTCTGTGTACCCAAGATTGTTCAGATCCACTGTTGTCATTCCGTACTGTGGGTCTACCTGTATCCCGCCTCCTGACAGATTGACCCATTTGCACTGAAACAAAGGGGCCTTAAAATCATGTCCGTAGTCAAGTTCCCATATGTCCACTATGTAACCATAATATGTGTCCTTTCCCCTCTTGGTTGCTGCATCAAAGCGGACACCGCTGTTTTGGTTGGTGCTCTTTTGATCTTGGGCGATCGTGTAAAATGTATTCCCATTTATCTCGTACCCTTTGTAAGTCAATACAGTCGAAGATGGTCCCCTGGCCAACGAGTATAGCTCATCAGAAACAGTGTTGTCACCCCTGAGACGTGTTTGCAACCAACTGCCGAAAGTCCTGATGTGTTCACATGTAATCCAGTCGTCACACTACTCCGGGTGTTTGGAGCGTAGAATGTTCTTGTGTTCACCGACATACGGGGTCACCAAGGTAGAGTTCTATAGAACTGTGTAGTGTGCTTGAGACCAAGAATGCCCGTCCCTACATATTATTGAGTCCCCTCCTAGCGTGCCTTTTCCAGTCAGTCTCCCCTCATACCGCGATTGAGGGAGACCAATCTTCTTAAGGTCAGGAATGAAGTCAACACAAAACCCAATGACATCCTCTGTTTGATGGCCCATGGAGATGCTTCCTTCTGGCCTAGCGCGGTTACGAACATATTTCTTTAGAACTCCGATGAACCTCTCAAAGGGGAACATATTGTGCAGAAAAACAGGGCCCAGAACGACAATCTCGTCGACTAGATGAACTAGGACGTGCATCATGATATTGAAGAAGGATGGTGGGAACACCAGCTCAAAACTAACAAGACATTGCGCCACATCACTCCTTAACCTTGGTAGGATTTCTGATTCGATCACCTTCTGAGAGATTGCATTGAGGAATGCACATATTTTCAAAATGGCTAATCGAACGTTTTCCGGTAGAAGCCCCCTCAATGCAACCAGAAGCAGTTGCGTCATAATCACGTGGCAGTCATGAGACTTTAGGTTCTGGAACATTTTCTCTGGGATATTTATTATTCCCTTTATATTGGACGAGAAGCCAGACGGGACCTTCATAGTGTGCAGGCATTCAAAGAAGATTTCCTTCTCTTCTTTGGTAAGAGCGTAGCTAGCAGGACCTTCATACTGCTTTGGAGGCATGCCATCTTTTTCGTGCACACGTTGCTGGTCCTCCTGTGCCTCCGGTGTATCTTTTGTCTTCCCATACACACCCAAGAAGCCTAGCAGGTTCACGCAAAGATTCTTTGTCACGTGCATCACGTCGATTGAAGAGCGGACCTCTAGGTCTTTCTAGTAGGGTAGGTCCCAAAATATAGATTTCTTCTTCCACATGGGTGCGCGTCCCTCAGCGTCATTCGGAACAGATAGTCCGCCGTGACCTTTCCAAAGATTACTTGTAAATCATTGACCATAGCAAGTATGTGATCACCGGTACGGATCGCGGGCTTCTTCCGGTGATCTGCCTCGCCTTTGAAATGCTTGCCTTTCTTTCGACATTGATGGTTGGTCAGAAGAAATCGACGATGCCCCAGGTACACATTCTTCCTGCATTTGTCCAGGTATATACTTTCGGTGTCATCTAAACAGCGCGTGCATGCGTGGTATCCCTTGTTTGTCTGTCCTGAAAGGTTACTGAGAGCAGGCCAATCATTGATGGTTACAAACAGCAACACATGCAGGTCAACTTCCTACTGTTTGTTCTCATCCCACACGCGTACACCGTTTCCATTCTACAGTTGTAAAAGTTCTTCAACTAATGGCCTTAGGTACACATCAATGTCGTTGCCGGGTTGCTTAGGGCCTTGGATGAGAACTGGCATCATAACGAACTTCTGCTTTATGCACAGCCAAGGAGGAAGGTTATAGATACATAGAGTCACGGGCCAGGTGCTGTGATTGCTGCTCTGCTCCCCAAAAGGATTAATGCCATCCGCGCTTAAACCAAACCATACGTTCCTTGCATCACCTGCAAAGTCATCCCAATACTTTCTCTTGATTTTTCTCCACTGCGACCAGTCAGTGGGTGCTCTCAACTTCTCGTCTTTCTTACGGTCCTCTCTGTGCCATTGCATCAACTTGGCATGCTCTTTGTTTCTGAACAGACGTTTCAACCATGGTATTATAGGAGCATACCACATCACCTTGGCAGGAACCCTCTTCCTGGGGCGCTCGCCGTCAACATCACCAAGGTCATCTCGTCTGATCTTATACCACAATGCACCGCATACCGGGCATACGTTCAAATCCTCGTACGCACCGCGGTAGAGGATGCAGTCATTAGGGCATGCATGTATCTTCTGCACCTCCAATCCTAGAGGGCATACAACCTTCTTTGTTGCGTACGTACTGTCGGGCAATTCATTATCCTTTGGAAGCTTCTTGTTCAATATTTTCAGTAGCTTCTGAAATCCTTTGTCAGTTACACCATTCTCTGCCTTCCACTGCAGCAACTCCAGTGTGGTACCAAGCTTTGTGTTGCCATCTTCGCAATTGGGGTACAACCCTTTTTTGTGATCCTCTAACATGCGATTGAACTTTAGCTTCTCCTTTTCACTTTCGCATTGTCTCTTTGCATCAACAATGACCCGACGAAGATCATCATCGGGCACATCGTCTGGTTCCTCTTGATCTTCAGCTTCCCCCATTGCAGCATCACCGTATTCAGGGGGCACATAGCTGTCATCATCCTCTTCTTCTTCATTGTCTTCCATCATAACCCCTCTTTCTCCGTGCTTGGTCCAAACATTATAGTGTGGCATGAAACGCTTATAAAGCAGGTGGGTGTGAAGGGTTTTCGAGTCAGAGTAAGACTTCATATTCCCACATATAGGGCATGGACAACACATAAAACCATTCTGCTTGTTTGCCTCAGCCACTTCGAGAAAATTATGCACGCCCTTAATGTACTCGGAGGTGCGTCTGTCACCGTACATCCATTGCCGATTCATCTGCGTGCATTATATATAATTAAGTGTGTCAAAAACCATTACAGAACATCATGAATATAGAAGTGACAAAATTAATTAATAGAAGTTCATCATCACATTAAAACCAAAGTACATACATAGTTCTCATTGAACAACATATAGCTCTCAGAGCATCTAATTAAACCATACATTGAAACTATGTAAAACATTTCAATGCAACAACAAAGGCGATCATAATCGCAACTAAGGTAACAATTGATCCAACGGCATAATGATACCAAGCCTCGGTATGAATGGCATATTTTTTCATCTTTCTAATCTTCAAGCGCATTTTATCCATCTTGATCTTATGATCATCGATGACATCCGCAACATGCAACTCCAATATCATCTTCTCCTCCTCAATTTTTTTCAATTTTTCCTTCAAGTAATTGTTTTCTTCTTCAACTAAATTTAACCTCTCGACAATTGGGTCGGTTGGAATTTCTGGTTCACATACCTCCTAGATAAAAAAATCTATGTCACGTTGGTCGGCATAATTGTCATAAAGACTAAATGAACTAAATAGTTATAAAAGATAATATATGCCACATCCGAATCATAGACAGGACGAGGGCCGACGGAGGTGGATACCAAAACCATCGCACTATATAATAACAAACAATAATAAAAGTAAGAAAATTACACAAGTATCTATCTTAATCATACAAGTAAGAACTTTTTTCTTTTACAAAGAAGATAAGACCAAGAGGCTCACCACGGTGGTGCTGGCGACGAGATCGGCGCGGGCGATCGATGGCGGTGAGGACGGGGACGGGACAGGACGGACCGCCAAACCTAGACAAATCTCGAGGAAAATGGAGCTTGGGGAGAAAGCTTAAGTGTGGGTCGGGCATTTCATCGAACACCTCATGTGCATAGGAGGTGAGCTAGAGCACCACAAAGCTCTCCCACGGCCGGCCCAAAAAACAGAGCACTCCACTGCTCTGCTTGCGGGCGATGGGGTATATATAGGCATCTCATTGGTCCCGGTTCGTGGCTGGAACCGGGACTAAAGGACGCCCTTTGGTCCCGGTTCCAGCCACGAACCGGGACCAATGGTTTTGGGCCTGGAGCGAGGCCCATTGGTCCCGGTTCGTGGCTGGAACCGGGACCAAAGGGGCCAGACGAACCGGGACCAATGCCCCACGAGGCCCGGCCGGCCCCCTGGCCTCATGAACCTGGACCTATGCTCCCGTGGGTCCCGGTTCATGACTGAATTGGGACTAATGGGCTGGCCTGGCCTGGACCAAAGCCCTGTTTTCTACTAGTGCATATGTGTTGTGTGAGTATTTAGATTGGATTTAATACTTGATGTTTATGTTGTTTCCCTTTAAGTTGCAAAATATTGATCATGACGGCATAGTGAAATTTTGTTACAAAGGTCTGGCTTTCTGCGGTCCTTCTGTGCTACTCCTAAGTATGCTAGTTGTGTGACCTAAGTCATGCTTCAGATTCTTTGGGTTTCACTTTAGTTGAGAAAGATAATTTTTGTGAGGAAAAAGGCTTGTAAATTTGATCTACACGGGGGTCACGCATTTAACAAAGTTTAGTATGGGGCTCAAGATTTTAATTAAGTCTCGTGTTTCATACACCCCGAACATTAAACTAACAACATGAAGTAATCATGCTTGATGGTTACGTAGGTAGCCAATGGTTTGCAACGAAAATCCTGGCAGCCATGGTAATTAGCAAAAACGATTAGAGGCGTCTAACTTGATTTTGCAGGGTGTGCAAGTGATGTGGTATAGCCTTCATTGAAGGAATATGTTTGTATGAGATGCAAAGTGATTGTAATATTATTTGTCATGACCTGCGTGTCGTGAGTACGGCAAGATGGCTGGAGCCAGATGATTGTCATTAATTTAATTGACCTGGGTGTCAAAATTCATGTAATGCATTTATTTTATTAGTTATAGAAATAGCAATAGTTATATTTGCGGTGGAGATGGCGGTGACATTGATAATCAAGCATCGATGGACCTCGACGCTACACCGTAGGCAAAGAAGGTGTTCTCCGCCAAAAGACATTGAAGAAAGGGGCACGGCGCCTGGGATTTTCTTCGGCGCGAAGGGGCTATGCCATATCACATATTTTAACAGCCGATGATGTTAATCCCTTTTATGCACCTTATTTGTTGCACAGTAGACGTATTTTATAGGGTGATCCCTCACAGAAAATATCAAGTGGTTATTGTTCATCGAAGTGTAGCACCATCTAGAATACATGTCACTTCGAGGTGCGCCATGATAACATGGGTACGAAGGCTTGACATGTATGAGGTGGGCGTGAATGGTTCATGTAACAGGAATAATTGGTTGTCTTGACGAACTTAGCAAGAGAGTCTTGAGTTCAAAACACGCCCATCGAAAGATGTACATGAGTCATATGGAGATATGATCGGCAAGTTGGCCTACCGATCTAATTAATTCGTCATTAGTGACGTCAACATCAACGGCAGAATAATTGTGTCGTAGTATTCTCGCGTCAGTCGCTAGGGGGGACCGCGAGACGACAGATGCCACGGGGTGGCTTGAGGTGAGGGCAAGACTGCCGTGGAATATCCGGGACGGGTATTGCACAATGGCACGCGGTGGTTTACCCAGGTTCGGGGCTCTCTGGGGAGATAATACCCCTACTGCTGCATGTCTGAATATATATATATGCGGTGTACATGTAGCAGTACAGAGTTGCTCCTAGAATTGTGTCTGAGGTCAGTGCGGTAGGCATGTGGCCTCGTATATGTGTGCATAAATGCTTGGGCATGTATGCCCGTGGCCGAGTGGCCGGGTGAGCTAGTGGCCAGGAGGCCATGCAAGTGTGTGTGGCGTGAGAGCCGGGGGCATCATGCCCGTGAGTGTAGCCACCTCGATGTGGTGGTGGGCTTGGCCCTTTTATAGTGTGAGGTAGCTTTGTATGTAAGCTAGGCATGGTGGGTGGTGACCCACCCACCAACTAGACTATTTGAGATGTCATGCGAGGTGACACGCGATGCAGGCTATAGTGCGCCACTATTGCTCAACAGTGCCAGGTACAGCCGTCTCGTCCGCGTCGCGTCAGATGGGACACCGTAGTTGACTTCGCGTAGCTGGCTGGTTGGCGCAGTCAGCAGCCGGTCGAGGGAGCAGTCGGCCCGGGCGGGGGGGCACCCCGTCCGACTGCCGTCTTTGGGGTACCCAGGGGTCATCCCCCCGACAGTAGCCTCCGGGTGACTCGAAGAGTCAGGCGGAGGGTTTTCATAGTCGTCGTTGTTGTTGCAGAAGTTGTTGATGAAGGCCGGCTGCGGGCGTGCAGCCGGAGCGGCTTGCTTCCAGTGGGGGCGCGCCAGCGCACCCGCTGGGTGTAGCCTCCGAGCCTCTTGGCGACTCGAAGAGTCGGGCGGAGGGTCTTAGCTGTTGTTGGAGCAGACGGTGGCGTCGAGGACCCCGGTGGTAGCCGGCGGCAGGCCTTCAACCGGCGTGGCGTTTTTTCAGTGGGGGCGCGCAAGCGCACCCGCTGGGTGTAGCCTCCGGGCAACTTGGAAAAGTTGGGCGGAGGGTTTTAGCTGTTTTGTCTTGTCCTGCGAGGTCCGTGCCGCCTGACGGGCTTGGAGAACCACCAGGCGCGGATGCCTGCTGGTGGGTGCGTGGCACTGCCGGGCGCGGACGCGGGGTCCGCCGACTGATGCTGGCGGGCGCGGACGCGAGGTCCGCCGACTGAAGCTGTCGGGCGCGAACGCGGGGTCCGCCGACTGATGCTGTCGGGCGCGGACGCGGGGTCCGCCGACTGATGCTGTCGGGCGCGGACGCGGGGTCCGCCGACTGATGCTGTCCGGCGCGGACGCGGGGTCCGCCCACTGATGCTGTCCGGCGCGAACGCGGGGTGCGCCGACTGATGCTGTCGGTGACAGCCTGCCGTGGGCGGCAGCTGACGCGGCTCACTTCCAGTGGGGGTGCGCCAGCGCACCCACTGGTGTATCCTCCGAGCCTCCGGGCGAGGAGGGGGGGTTCCCCACGGAAATGATCATGCAAAAGACAAAGTTAGTCCGCGCAGATATATCAAATGTTTCCTTTTAGCATTGCAAGTTTTATGCGGAGGGTGCCGACTCGGTTTCGTCCGAGCCCCCTTCAATCTTTTTAATGTTCCCTTCGCTCTTTGGCTCGTGCTCTCGCTAGCCGGAAAGCCGCGTGACGGTCTGTGGCTGAGAGTGGGCCGCGGAGTGAAGCGTACAATACTCAGATTCTGGGAGCAGATTCGACCGAACAGATACTCGTAAAGGAAACAACCGGGTCGCCCGAACCGTTTTTCTTCCCGGACGTTTTTCGCGTGGGGTGACCTCCAGCTTTTGCTCTTTCTAGCCGGACAGCCGCGCTGCGGTCTGTAGGTGAGACGAAGAGTGGGCCTTTGGTACCGTACACGCTACTAAGCCGTCTGCAGGAACGAACGAATGGGGCCGAGCGGCCAGCCTCCGGGCCAACACTGGCTGGCGCCGGAGCGAACAATAGTGCAACTGTAATAAAGGCGGAGGTGGTCCCCGAGTGTCGCTCGGGTTTATCCGTGTTTGCGCGGTGCAAAATTATGCGGGTGAGGAGCTCACATTGGTTTTCGTGTAGACGAGGCAGAGGTTGACGAAGACAGCCAGCGCGGCTTGGCACTCGCGGAGCGCGCCGGCACACCCGCTGGGGGTAGCCTTCCGACCGGGCAGCGAACGGGACGCGGCCGAGCCAGCCTGGCACTGCCGGCCAGGCGGACAGCCGGCAGGGCAGCGATGCGAGGCAACTGGCGCTCTTTTTCTTTCTTCTTTTTCTCTTCTGCCGGCTGTGGGCAGCCGGACGCAAAATCTTTCTTTTTTTTTTGCTACTAGTCGGCCCGACTTTTGTTTTTCTCTTAGCCGGCTGCAAAACGTGCGGGCGCCGCTGGTCACTTTTCTTTTTTTTTCTTTCGGGCATCCGGCCGAAGCGGAGCTGGCAGGGGCAAGTTGGACGGAGCCGGCGCGGGCGGCCGCAGCCGCGGCCGGGCGCGGCGAGCCGGATACTGGGCACGGCATGCGGCGCGCGGCCAATCACGCGGGGCGGAGCCGGCTCGGATGGGTGTGGCAGCCTCGATGTGGTGGTGGGCTTGGCCCTTTTATAGTGTGAGGTAGCTTTGGATGTAAGCTAGGCATGGTGGGTGGTGGCCCACCCATCAACTACACTATTGGAGATGTCATGCGAGGTGATGCGCGATGCAGGCTATTGTGGGCCACTATTGCTCAACAGTGCCAGGTACAGCCATCTCGTCCGTGTCGCGTCAGATGGGACGCCGTAGTTGACTTCGCGTAGCTGACTGGTTGGCATTGTCAGCAGCCGGCCGGGTGGAGCAGCCGGCTGGGGGAGCAGTTGGCCCGGCGGGCGAGCATCCCGTCCGACTGCCGTCTTTGGGGTACCCGGTGATCATCCCCCGACAAATTGAGACATGGATCTTGAATCGCTAGTAATCAATTATTAGGGATATTAATCTTAGTGGGAGCACACTCTAATGAAAATTGTTAATTTGAGTTGCAAATTAATTATGAACAATGTCTAAGTGAATTTGCATATTTCGTTCTAGATATAATGGCACGCAACACCACCTTTAACATAGCACCGATGCTTGAGAAAGAGAAGCTAACTGCATCTGCCAATAACTATGTAGACTGGGTCCGTAACCTGAGAATTGTCCTTAAGAGTGCTAAGAAAGAATATATTCTGCAAGCAGCTCTTCCTGCTGCCCCTGGCTTCAACGCCATGGAGGATGAAAGAAATGACTATCAGACCAAGAGTGATGATTCCATAGCAGTACAATGCCTTATGCTTGCATGTATGGAGCCAGAGCTTCAGAAACGTCTTGAGAAGTTTGGCACATATGAGATCGTCATGGATATGAATGGTTTGTTTCAGCAGCAGGCAAGGAGCGAACATTATTAGACAACGAAGTCTTTTCTTGAATGCGATATGACAGAGGGAAGTTCAGTAGGCCAGCACGTGCTCAAGTAAGCATCGTATGGGCAGAGGTTGGAATCCTTGAGATTTCCGATCGTCGCTACGCTTGGCACTGATCTTGTCCTTGCGTCTCTCCCGCCGAGCTATAATGGCTTTATCCTGAAATATAACATGAACGGGATGGACAAGAGTGTGAACAAATTGTTTGCCATGCTCAATACTGCAGAAGTTGGAATACAGAAGGACACCAACCATGTGATGGTGATGAACAAAACCACTAGTTTCAAGAAGAAAGGCATGGACAAAAAGAAGGGCAAGGGCACCGGTATGACCGACGTAAAGCCTAAGGGTGGTGCCACTTTAGAGACTGAGTGCTTCTTCTATAAGCAAAAGGGTCATTGAAAGAGAAACTACAAGAAGTATCTAGCAGAGAAGAAGAAGACTAGACTGTCCACCTCACATATGAGTGTCATACACATTATAAATGTTTTCCTTGCCAGTCCTCACCGTAATTCTTGGGTATTGGATACCGAATCAGTTGTTCACATTTGCAACTCGATGCAGGGATTACAGAAGCCACGAAGACTAGCAAAGAATGAGCTACAGATGCATGTCAGAAATGGAGTAAAGGTTGCTGTCAATGCTGTCGGCGTTCTACATCTAGATCTACCTTCGAGATTTATATTAGAGCTTAGTAATTGTTACTATGTTCCGACCTTATGCAAGAACATTATGTCAGGATCTTCTTTATTGCAAAGTGGATATTTCTTGAAGTCAGAGAACAATGGTTGTTCCATATATTTGAATGATATATTTTATGGCTGTACACCTATTGTGAATGGGTTGTTTATTATGGATCTTGAATGTACTAATCACGTCTTTAACACTGATGCTAAACATCTTAAGAAGACTGATACAACAAATACTACATTTTTGTGGCACTACCGTCTAGGTCATATCGAAAAGAAACGCATGAAGAAACTCCACAGTGATTGAATTTTGGAGTCTTTTGATTTTTAATGATTTGACAATTATGAATCTTGTCAGATGGGATAAATGACTAAGACGTCGTTTAGCGGCCAAATGGAACGGGCGAGTGACTTCTTGGAAATCATACATACAGATGTATATGGTCCGATGAGTATTGGGTATTACTTCTATCACCGAACTAAAGGCAAAATGTTTGTCGCAAAAAATAGAGTATTTCTCGAGAAAGAGTTTCTCGTGAAAGAGCTGAGCGGGAGGACATTATAGCTTGACGAGATTGGAGAATCTTCGGCATTAGATCAAAGGGTTGAAGCACCGGAAGTAGTTCCGGAGATCACCCATGTGACTGAGCCGGAAGCTACTACATGTGATGTGGAATCTTCGGTCAAAACTATAACTGAACCACGCAGGACAGGAACAATTCGTTCTCTATCACAGAGGTTTGAGGATGAAGTTTTCCTGCTAGACAATGATGAACCTACGAATTACAAAGAAGCAATGGCGGGCCTTGACTCCGGGAAATGGGATGCTCTTGGTACTAGATTATTTCACCTGCTGCAGTCATGCAAAGTAACAAGATCATCCTAACAAACAACACATGGACAGATCATACAAACAGAACTAACTTGCGGAAACAATCAGATTTAAGTCCTCAAACAACGACTGCGCTTTTCTTAAAAAAAAAAAACAAACAACGACTGCACTACCACATGGTGGAGCAGAAGACGGATCTTCAACTGATCCGTTGTGATCAATGAAAAAAATAGCGCGCTATAGCAAAATAGCGCCGGCCTTAAAATACGCTTTTAGCATGCTATATCGCTCTATAGCGTGCTATTAGCGAGACATTGTACACTGATTTATTTAGCGAGCCATTTCTCAGCATGCTATAGCGCGCTATTTTTTTAGTGGTTGTGATTGACCCTCCTGCAGTTGCTCCTGATCTCACCGTTTCCGCCGGTGAGCGGCGAGATGTTGCCCATCTTCACTATGGACTGCGCGAAGTGCTGGAAGAAGATGTCCTGGTTGGCGGCGTAGAGCTTGACGAGCTCCATTGTGGCGGGGCTACCGGTGAAGAGCAGCTCGTCGGAGCTGAGCAGCCCGCGGTACAGCAGCAGGTTTTTGTAGTACTGATTGTCGAACTGGAAGGGCGTCACATGGTCCAGGAAGAAAAGGTTCTGGTCGCCGCCGGAGCGCGGGCACCGTGGGCGCAGCGCCGCAGCCATGGACCCGTCGAGTGTGAAGTCCGGGAGGCCGTTGCCCGTCTGGTTGTAAAGCCGCTGGCGGAAGCTGGTGCACCGGGAGTCGCCAATGGTGTGGGCACCTGTGAAGTTTTCCGGTCAGGTATGAGGAGCTCATGACAAGATTATGAACATGTTTTTCTGCCAGTGATTCATCTTAGTATAATTGTACTCCACTGAGCACTGGTCTCGTAATTGTGGAATGATCCGTGCACGGTGCACCACACCACCAGCCCTTTTTTCTCTCTATGTAGAGTAGTCTAGAACTCTAGATGTGGCTAGTTGGTCATGTAATAATTTACTGCTTTCTTATTTACTCATAAGTTTTGATTTAGACGCATCAAGGTTTTTTTTTCTTTTCGAAAAGATATAAATCTATTATAAAAGTTCACCGGAAGTATAAAGTACCCCAAACATAGTCAACACAAAAACAAATAGGTGCAAGTATAGAATATTAGTAAATTATTTTTTATTGAAGATCTAACCGAGTATACAACTAAATATTCAACAAACTAGTATTATTTAAATTTTAATGAGTCAAAAGTCAATATCGACGAATGGAGGTACTGTCATGTTTCGTAAAAAATAAATTAATAAATTGGCCTCCTACCGAGTGCCAATAGCTAATCTAGCCCCATCTAAAATTTTGAAGAGGGCTAGATTCGCTACTGGCACTTGGTTGGGGGTTAAATCTGAATATTTGCGTGCGCATGGATAGCCTCTGCTCTCATCTGAGCTGCCGCTTTTTCCACGGACACTGGTGTTAGGCAGAGACATGACATGCTACCGTGTAGGTTGGTATAGACATGACATGCTACATGAACTTTATTTTTCTTTTTCCGAAAAGACATGCTACATGAATCTAGCAGGGTCCACACAAGTTAGCCGTGACCTAGCTTACACAATCAGTAGGGTTTGTAACTTGTCCGTAGCACAGTTACGAACTGTACTTGACAGACAGTTGCTGTAACGATGTGGTCGAATAAATATACACCCCACAATCCACATACATACATACCGAGGAGGGCGACGAGGTCGACGATGTTGAGGCCCTGGAGCTTGAACTTGGTGATAATGGTGGGGAGGGTGTTGTTGGGGGCTGGGATGTCGTTGCTGGAGCCCTGCACGCTCGCCCCAAGCGAGTCCCTCCTGCCCAGCGGTACGATCCACCCTGGGCCACCAGTCTGCGATTATATTAACGATTTGTCAGGGCGATCAGGGAATGGATAACAACAAAAATGGCCATGCAGCAAACAATCAGATTGGGTTTGTTAGTTTGTTGATCCTATGGTGACCAAACAAAAAATAGTTGCTCGTTCAATAGACACTCCAAAAAATGTAAAAAAAAAAAAAATGAAAATTGAAAGATACTGTAAATGTGTCTAGGTATACTCGGAATGTGTTACTTCAATGGTGGCTCGTCTAAACGATGCATATCATTTTCGTACGCTAACTAGTTGCTCATAAATGTGTTACTCTCTTGGTTGATTTATTTTTTTACGGTGTGGTTTCACCGTCTAAGTTAAATTTTGACAAACAATTAGTTCAACAATATGTGGATTATGGAACATAAAATTGATGGCGCTGAATTCGTATGAAAAATAAAATTCTATGATTGTAATTTTGCAACTATGAACAAAGTATTGTAATTTTTTTATTACAGTTAAACCAGGCCCTATATATGAAAATCAATATAGATCAGAATGCCCTGTTTAATCTAGAAAACACATGTGATAAGGCACCTTTTACCCTGTCCGTACCCCGTGACAAGAGATGCCATTACATTGTACCGGTAGCTTTGCCGTTGCTTTACTGGGCAATGTGTCCTGCTTTATTCTTTTCCATGATCTTATTTACTACTTTTTATGGTCCTTGAAATATATTTTCTACAACTTTACAACAAGATATAGTACAAGTAAAATTATAATATTATGAATATAGGTTTAAATTTATTGGCAGACAAACTGTGGAAAGACTGATGGCACGGATTTTTTTTTTGAGAGCAAACCTTATCTTGATTAAAAGTGTAGAAAAGAAGATAGAATTATTTGCCATGCGTCTTGTGCTATACAGTTTTTTTCGATGGCAACAAAACTGGCGGTGAGTCCATATAGCTATAGTCACCGACACCACAGTACTCTAGGCTGGTAAACCGGCTGGCTCTGCCCAGAAAAGGCCTGCGTGTCGTGCTGTACTCCTCTCTCTCTTTGATTGGAACACGTGGAAACGAGACTGGTGGGCTGGTACACGTTGGATTCATCGTACACTGTGGAAAGACTGACGGCATGATTTTTTTTCTGGGAGCAAACCTTATCTTCACTAGGAAACATGCCCGTGCGTTGCAATGAAAAAAATATTGATCAATGATTAAATGGTATTTGGTTTAAAATGATTAATTCTACATTGCAGTGTTCAACCATGATACATGTAAAAGTTTCATACAAATTTGTTTAAAAATATCCATTCATGCTAAGTAATGCACATAATGCCCACATCTTAATATATGGGAGCAAACCTTATCTTGATTAATAAAAGTGTAGAAAAGAAGATTGAATTATTTGCCACGCGCTTGTGCTATACAGTTTTTTCCGATGGCAACAAAACTGGCGGTGAGTCCGTATACGTATAGTCAAGGACACTTTTTTTAAAGGGTGTGGCTAGGTCTCGGTCGACTGAGACTTAACCAAGTCTAAGTCAAGTGATATAGCATGTAAGAAGAAAAAAAAAACTGAAAAAAAAAATTTGCACGAATCTTCATGCAAAATCAAAGGAAGATACTATCGACTGAGACATAACGAAGTCTAAGTCGACTGAGACTTAGCAAAACTGTTTTTTAAAAGGGAAATATAGTCACCGACACTACAGTACTCTAGGCTGGTAAACCGGCTGGCAAGGCCTCCGTGTGGTGCTGTGCTCCTCTCTCTTTGATTCGAACTCGTGGCTACCTTTCTCAGAATAATATGGAGAAAAAGAATAAACAGTTACGAACGTTGCAATCAAATCTAACGAAACGAATCTCAAAAAAAAAAAAAAATCTAACGAAACGAATGAGATTCCTACGTAAACGTACCATGACGGTGGAGTCGCGCGCGGCCAGGGCGAGGACGTCGGCGCAGGAGACGGTGCGCGGGCACGCGGCCTCCAGCGCAGCCTTGATCTCGTCGATGACCTCGAATCCCCTCGCCGAGTCCCGGTTCGTGTTGGACCGCTTCTCGGTCACCACCGACGCGCTGCTGTCCAGCAGGAGCGACGCATCGCAGCCCTGCACGTACGTCCCCAAGCTCATTCAGTCAGGCAACCATCTCCATGATTGATGCAGCGTACGTACGTACCTTGACGAAGCAGTCGTGGAAGTGGAGGCGGAGGAGGGAGGCGGCCATGCGGGGGTCCTGGTAGTGCGCCTTCCCGACGATGGACGCCACGATCTGCTGCGCCTGCGGGCACGAGCGGTCGTAGAAGTGGGGGTCCAGCTGCTGCTGCTGCTGGCCCCCTGAAGGCAACGCGGCGGAGAGGGTGGAGAGGAAAAGGACCAAGCCGGAAGCGGCAACCATTGCACCCCTCATAGCTCACAACCTCACAAGACCAGTTGGTCTTCGTGCCGTGCTTGCTTCTTGCAATGGTACGTACGTGATGGTGAGAGGAGGGGGGGGGGGGGGGGGGGGGCGTGGCTTTAATTATAGGGGATGCGTGCTTGCATCCTTGAACAACATGTGGGCATATTCCTGCAGGGAAATGTGTTCAGTGGCCGGGGTAGGTAAAGTATCTCTGCAGCTTTTGTCGGTGGCCCTTCTTTCCCGGTGGCCAAGTTATTCTATAGGCAAGGCATCTGCTTTTGTGCATTACTTATACTACTCTACTAATGTGCATGGATATATAGGTAATGGGCCATCCAAAGGCAGAAAGGAAAACCAAAGTGCTTGTCATCATGCAACTCTTGTGATACTTAATTACCTTCTTTTTTTCGTGTTGTTCGAGGGAAGCAACGCAGAGGAGAATGGTGATAACATGTTCAAGATTGGTGGTGATGCAAAAGAGGAAAAGGAGCTCCCAATATCTTTTCTCACATGCAATTTTCAGTGACCTCCTCCCTCCGCCACCCATCACCGGAATTCGCCAGATCATAGAGTGACCCCGCCATCGACTCTGCCCCCTAATCATCACCTGGTGGCGGGGTCCTCACCCGGTCGTTCTCTTGCGGTTCTCATGGCGTTGAGGTGCGAACTGTTTCTCTACACATCCATATATAACTTCGGAACAAGAGATGCATTTTTTACAGCAGCATTCACAGATAGCTTGATCACCATGCAACTCTCCTGGTCAATTGAAAGAGATATATTCAATTGCTAAAAAGGAGAAAATGGATGCAATTCGAACATTGGCTTGAAGAGCAGACAATTTTTTTAAAAGATGAGCTTGCAACTGAATATTTGAAAAGGACCGGAAAAACACAAACAACATCTATTTTCTGATGTACATCCAAATGAAAAGGTTAAATAAAAGTGATCTGGTTGGATAACATTAATCTTTATAGTGCTGGAAATTCAAGAATATTTGGTCTGGATTTCTGTACCAGATCATGGTTCTTACTACTAAAATCCTGTTTGAGTGTTGACTAGAAGAATCTGTTCTCACTTGCTGGCACAGGTTGAAGCTTTTCTTGATCCTTAATATTTTCTATTTACTCTTTGCAAGCTGATATATGTCTTTGTATATCTGGAACAATACTATGGAAGCAAGAATAACAAATACTATTGCAGCAAGAAGTATTACCTGCAACCATCAAGGTGTCTTTGTATAGATGGTCAACCCTTTTGTCGACCACCTTTAGGTACTTGTCATGGTCTAGAGAACCTTGCGGAAAAGAACTCAAGTGATGCCTAGCATGCATCATCCTTGACATAAATCCAGGAAGTGGCCTAAGCTTCTCTGAATCAGCATATCGAAGTATGGAATATATTGGGCCAATTACATCTAGCACCCTCTTCAATTTATCCCACCAGCTCCTACTTATCAAACAATCATATGTGTAGTCAAAATCATCCTTGGAACTCCATCACTAGTAGAAAACGGGGCTTTGGTCCAGGCCTGAAAAGCCCATTAATCCCGGTTCACTCAGGAACCGGGACTAATGGATGCATCAGTCCCGGTTCGTGAGGCCAGGGCACCGGCCGGGCCTCGGGGGCCATTGGTCCCGGTTCGTGAGACCCCTTTGGTCCCGGTTCCAGACACGAACCGGGACCAATGAGCCTCGCTCCTGGCCCACAACCATTGGTCCCGGTTGGTGGCTGGAACCGGGACCAAATGTGGTCCTTTAGTCCCGGTTCTAGCCACCAACCGAGACCAAATGTGGTCCTTTAGTCCCGGTTCTAGCCACCAACCGGGACTAAAGAGTGGCCTATATATACCCCCTCCCCTGCCCGCGAGCAAAGCCACTGCTCAGTTTTTTGGCCGGCCGTGGGAGAGCTTTGTGGTGCTCTAGCTCACCTCCTATGCACATGACGTGTTCGATGAAATGCCCGAGCCACACTTAAACTTTCTCCTCTCGAAGCTCCTTGTCCAAGCTCCATTTTCCTCAAGATTTGTCTAGGTTTGACGGTCCGTCCTGCCCCGTCCCCGTCCTCACCGCCATAGATCGCCCGCGCTGATCTCATCGCCGGCACCACCGTGGTGAGCCTCTTGTTCTTATCTTCTTTCTAAAAGAAAAAAGTTCTTACTTATATGATTTAGATAGATACTTGTGTAATTTTCTTACTTTTATTATTGTTTGTTATTATATAGTGAGATGGTTTTGGTATCTGCCTCCGTCGGCCCTCGTCCTGTCTATGATTCGGATGTGGTATATATATTATCTTTTATAACTATTAGTTTCATTTAGTGTTTATGACAATTATGCTGACCAACGTGACATAGATTTTTTTATCTAGGAGGTATGTGAATCGGAAATTCCAACCGACCCTATTGTCGAGAGGTTAAATTTAGTTGAAGAAGAAAACAATTACTTGAAGGAAAAATTGAAAAAAATTGAGGAGGAGAAGATGATATTGGAGTTGCATGTTACGGATGTGGTCGATGATCACAAGATCAAGATGGATACAATGCGCTTCAAGATTAGAAAGTATAGAAAATATGCCATTCATACTGAGGCTTGGTATCATTATGCCATTGGATCAATTGTTACCTTAGTTGCGATTATGATCGTATTTGTTGTTGCATTGAAATGTTTTAGATAGTTTCAATGTATGGTTTAATTATATGCTCTGGAGGGCTATATGTTGTTCAATGAGAACTATGTATGTACTTTGGTTTTAATGTGATGATGAACTTCTATTAATTAATTTGGTCACTTCTGTATTCATAATGTTCTGTAATGGTTTTTGACACACTTAATTATATATAATGCACGCAGATGAACCGGCAACGGATGTAGGGTGACAGACGCACCTCCGAGTACATTAAGGCCGTGCCTAATTTTCTCAAAGTTGCTGAGGCAAACAAACAGAATGGTTTTATGTGTTGTCCATGCCCTATATGTGGGAATACGAAGTCTTACTCTGACTCGAAAACCCTTCACACCCACCTGCTTTATAAAGGTTTCATGCCACACTATAATGTTTGGACCAAGCACGGAGAAAGAGGGGTTATGATGGAAGACAGGGAAGAAGAAGAGGATGATGATAACTATGTGCCCCCTGAATACGGTGATGCTGCAACGGGGGAAGCTGAAGATCAAGAGGAACTAGACGATGTGCCCGATGATGATCTTCGCCGGGTCACTGTTGATGCAAAGAGACAATGCGAAAGTGAAAAGGAGAAGTTGAAGCTCGATCGCATGTTAGAGGATCACAAAAAGGGGTTGTACCCCAATTGCGAAGATGGCAACACAAAGCTCGGTACCACACTGGAATTGCAGTAGTGGAAGGCAGAGAATGGTGTACCTGACAAAGGATTTGAGAAGATACTTAAAATATTGAAGAAGAAGCTTTCAAAGGATAACGAATTGCCCGACAGTACGTACGCAGCAAAGAAGGTTGTATGCCCTCTAGGATTGGAGGTGCAGAAGATACATGCATGCCCTAATGACTGCATCCTCTACCGTGGTGCGTACGAGGATTTGAACGCATGCCCTGTATGCGGTGCATTGCGGTATAAGATCAGACGAGATGACCCTGGTGATGTTGACGGCGAGCGCCCCAGGAAGAGGGTTCCTTCCAAGGTGATGTGGTATGCTCCTATAGTACCACGGTTGAAACGTCTGTTCAGAAACAAAGAGCATGCCAAGTTGATGCGATGGCATAGAGAGGACCGTAAGAAAGACGGGAAATTGAGAGCACCCGCTGACGGGTCGCAGTGGAGAAAAATCGAGAGAAAGTACTGGGAGGACTTTGCAGGTGACGCAAGGAACGTATGGTTTGGTTTAAGTGCGGATGGCATTAATCCTTTTGGGGAGCAGAGCAGCAATCACAGCACCTGGCCCGTGACTCTATGTATCTATAACCTTCCTCCTTGGTTGTGCATGAAGCGGAAGTTCATTATGATGCTAGTTCTCATCCAAGGCCCTAAGCAACCCGGCAACGACATTGATGTGTACCTAAGGCCATTAGTTGAAGAACTTTTACAGCTGTGGAATGGAAACGGTGTACGTGTGTGGGATGAGCACAAACAGCAGGAATTTGACCTGCATGCGTTGCTGTTTGTAACCATTAATGATTGGCCTGCTCTCAGTAACCTTTCTGGACAGACAAACAAGGGATACCACGCATGCACGCACTGTTTAGATGACACCAAAAGTATATACCTGGACAAATGCAGGAAGAATGTGTACCTGGGGCATCGTCGATTTCTTCCGGCCAACCATCAATGTCGAAAGAAAGGCAAGCATTTCAAAGACGAGGCAGATCACCGGAAGAAGCCCGCCATCCGTACCGGTGATGACATACTTGCTATGGTCAATGGTTTACAAGTAATCTTTGGAAAGGGTCCCGACGGACTATCTGTTCCGAATGATGCTGAGGGACGCGCACCCATGTGGAAGAAGAAATCTATATTTTGGGACCTACCCTACTGGAAAGACCAAGAGGTCCGCTCTTCAATCGACGTGATGCACGTGACGAAGAATCTTTGTGTGAACCGGCTAGGTTTCTTGGGCGTGTATGTGAAGACAAAAGATACACCGGAGGCACGGGAGGACCAGCAACGTGTGCACGAAAAAGACGGCATGCCTCCAAAGCAGTATGAAGGTCCTCCCAGCTATGCTCTTACCAAAGAAGAGAAGGAAATCTTCTTTGAATGCCTGCTCAGTATGAAGGTCCCGTCTGGCTTCTTGTCGAATATAAAGGGAATAATAAATATGCCAGAGAAAAAGTTCCAGCACCTAAAGTCTCATGACTGCCATGTGATTATGACACAACTGCTTCCGGTTGCATTGAGGGGGCTTCTACTGGAAAATGTTCGATTAGCCATTGTGAATCTATGTGCATTCCTCAATGCAATCTCGCAGAAGGTGATCGATCCAGAAATCCTACCAAGGTTAAGGAGTGATTTGGTGCAATGTCTTGTCAGTTTCGAACTGGTGTTCCCACCGTCCTTCTTCAATATCATGACGCACGTCCTAGTTCATCTAGTCGACGAGATTGTCATTCTGGGCCCTATATTTCTACACAATATGTTCCCCTTTGAGAGGTTCATGGGAGTCCTAAAGAAATATGTCCGTAACCGCACTAAGCCAGAAGGAACCATCTCCATGGGCCATCAAACAGAGGATGTCATTGGGTTTTGTGTTGACTTCATTCCTGACCTAAAGAAGATTGGTCTCCCTCAATCGCGGTATGAGGGGAGACTGACTAGAAAAGGCACGCTAGGAGGGGACTCAATAATATGTAGGGACGGGCATTCCTCGTCTCAAGCACACTACACAATTCTACCTTGGTGACCCCGTATGTCGATGAACACAAGAACATTCTGCGCTCGAAACACCCAGAGCAGTGTGACGACTGGATTACATGTGAACACATTAGGACTTTCGGCAGTTGGTTGCAAACATGTCTCAGGGGTGACAACACTGTTTCTGATGAGCTGTACTCGTTGGCCAGGGGACCATCTTTGACTGTATTGACTTACAAAGGGTACGAGATAATTGGGAATACATTTTACACGATCGCCCAAGATCAAAAGAGCACCAAACAAAACAGTTGTGTCCGCTTTGATGCAGCAACCAAGAGGGGAAAGGACACATATTATGGTTACATAGTGGACATATGGGAACTTGACTATGGACATGATTTTAAGGTCCCTTTGTTTCAGTGCAAATGGGTCAATCTGTCAGGAGGCGGGGTACAGGTAAACCCACAGTACGGAATGACAACAATGGATCTGAACAATCTTGGGTACACAGACGAACCATTCGTCCTAGCTAATGATGTGGCGCAGGTTTTCTATGTGAAGGACATGTCTACCAAACCGAGAAAAAGAAAAGATAAGGAAGCGAATACATCATACGATGAGCCAAAGTGCCACATAGTTCTTTCAGGAAAAAAAGACATCGTGGGATTGGAGGGCAAGACAGACATGTCTGAAGATTATGAAAAGTTTCATGAAATTTCTCCCTTCAAAATCAAGGTTGACCCAAGCACCTTGTTAAACGATGAAGATTATCCATGGTTACGGCGCAATAAGCAAAGGACACAAGCGAAGAAAAAGTGAAGACTTTCTCTCCACAACTATTATGATGATGCCTTTGATCTAGAATATCACTGCAGTTACATGTGAAGAAATGAAATGCCTTTTGTAACAGATGAGTTTTCGTATGAAACCCTGATACTTCGAAAGAGATTGTCCGTTTTGTACACGAAGTGCATCCAGTTTTTGCCGTAACCCTCTCAACTTTTTATAACATGCTATGTGGGTGAAATGATGATACCATGCCAACTTTAAACCTTTTCAGAGTTCATCTGTAGTGCTTTTCAATTTCAGGGTCATTTAGCTCAAAAAATCAGTAAATGCATGAAAAATACCAAATGAAGTCAGAAAAGGTTGAAAATTGATGATGTGGCTTTGAATGGTGCATTTTGAACACATAAAAAGTTTGGAGTTCAAATAAGTTCAAAAAAATGAAATCCCTTTGTAACAGATGAGTTTTCGTCCGAAACCCTGATACTTCGAAAGAGATTGTCCATTTGTACACAAGTGCCCTCCATTTTTTGCCGTAACCTCTCAATCACTTTTTAACAATGCTATGTGGGTGAAATGATGATACCATGCCAACTTTCAACCTTTTCAGAGTTCATTTGAGTGTTTTTCAATTTCAGGGTCATTTAGCTCAAAAAAATCAGTAAATGCTGAAAAATACCAAATGAAGTCAGAAAATGTTGAAAATTGATGATGTGGGCTTTGAATGGTGCATTTTGAACACACAAAAAGTCCTAGGTTTCAAATAAGTTCAAAAAATGAAATCCCTTTGTACAGATTATTTTTTCATCGAAACCCTGATACTTCGAAAGAGATTGTCCATTTTGTACACAAGTGCATCCAGTTTTTGCCGTAACCCTCTCAACTTTTTAGCACATGCTATGTGGGTAAATGATGATCCCATGCCAACTTCAACCTTTTTCAGAGTTCATTTGTAGTGCTTTTCAATTTCTATCATTGGTCATTTAGCTCAAATAATGAACTAATAGCAAAAGAATGAACTAGAAAACTTTATGAAACTAAAAATATTCAATTAAAATATTCTGTTATGATCAACTAAAACAACTATAATATTCTTCAATAGCAAAAGAATCAACTAAAGCTTTTATAAACTAACTCAAATAGCAAAAATTTATAAAAAAATTATAAAGAATCACTAGAAAACTAAATTATAAAAAAATTATGCACTAAAATTTCAAAGTATTTTTTGTTCAAAAACATTATAGCAAAAAGATTTTCATAAAAATTTTTTTTGTTAGAAACTTTAATAGCAAACTAAAATAAAAAATCTGTTTTTGAATATAATATAAAACACAGTAATATTAAATAGCAGGAAAAAGAATCACTCAAAAATCTATTTTTATAGTAAAGTTTTTCACAAACTATTGATTCGCACAATTTCAAAGAATTCAAATTTAAAAACTATTCAAATTTGAAAACAAATGGCACTAACAGAAAGTTTATAATTTTTGAGACCTAATAGCAAAAAGATAAAAAAATAAGCAAAAAAAAAGATAATAAATAATGCAAAAACAAAACAAAAAAACTGGCAAAAAAATTAAAAAATGCCGCCTACTGGGCCACCACGGCCTGAATACGATAGAAACCCACCAGCGAGTTGGGCCAGGATTCAGGCCCGCAGAGGCCCAGTAGCCCATAAGCAGATACAGAGTGGTTAGGCCCGTAAGCCTGCTTTAGAGAGGTGTTCGAAGGCTCAGGCGCACCGCACCTTACAGTTGCGGCACTCATCTCAACTACGAGGTGGGACAACTCCCACCACGCCGCTGTGCAAGTCCATTGGTCCGCGGTTGATGGCACGAACCGGGACCAATGCCGCACCTTTGGTCCCGGTTCCGTGGCACCACCGGGACCAATGCCACTTTTGGTCCCGGTTCGTTCCACCCACCGGGACCAAAGGTCTCTGCTTCCCGCCCTATGGCTGACGAAAGAGACCTTTGGTCCCGGTTGGTGCCACAAACCGGGACTAAAGGGGGGCATTGGTTCTGGTTGGTGCCACGAACTGGGACCAATGCTTCATGTATATAAGCAGCACTTGTGAAAAATTCCATTCAGTTCTTCGATCCTGCGCTCTCTCCCCCGACGGCGCCGACGAACACCTCGACGCCGCCAGGCCGCCGGACCGCATTGTCGCCTCCTCGAGCCCGCCGTCCTCATCGCCGGCATCCTCGAGCCCGCCGTCCTTGTCCTCGTCCCCCTCGCCTCACCGAGCCCGCCATCCTCGTCCCCGTCGCCGCGTGCCGCCCTGAGCCCGCCGTCCTCGTCGCCAGCCTCCAGCCATAGCCGCCCCCCAGTGAGCCCCCCCCCCCTTCCCATGGTCCCCTGATCCCCGTTTTCACGTGCCCCCGAGCCCGGCCTTGCTCTGCATAGAAGGTGTTTGATGAAATGCTAGATGGTTTTGGCATTATTGAAATTTCTGAATTTTTTTTGTGTGGGGTACTGATGCAACAAAGGTGATGGCAAAATTTCAGAATTTTTGGAGTGGTTTAGAATAGGTTTTCAGCAAGGAATTTGAATCTGGTTCAAATTTCATTTGAACAAAATTTGAAAAATTTGAACTATGGATCAGAAGTTTTTGGTGAAATGGGTGTGGTACAGTCATGATTGGATTAATTTTTCAGAATTTTTAGCAGGAAAATAGGGTTGTAGTTCAATGCCAGATTGGACCAATTGAAAAATGGAAGTTGTGCTCAAATTTTTCAATGACCAAAGTGGGTTTTTTGCATAAAAAATGATCTATAGGCATCAGAGGACTTCTCAAAAATTTGTGTCATTTGAAAAGAATTATTTGAAATAGTTCTAGTGCAACATGGTCATTCTAGAGTTGAAAATACTAATAAAAGATTTTTTTGAGGACAAATCATTATAAAAATAATTACTACTGAGTTTTGTTCATAGCATTTTTTTTCAATGTATGTATGTAGGTATGGATGGATATAGAAAATGTTCTATATATGTTTTTTTTTTTGTTCATAGATTTTTTTTTGTTCATAGCAATTTTTTTTCCATGAATGTATGTATGTATTTTTTTTAGATGTGCTCTGTTTTTCAGATGAGATGAAATGAGATGAGATGAGATGTATGAGATGTCCTTGTTGTATAACATAACCCTGATAACTTCAATTCTCCTCGGGCTTATATTTTTGTGAGCATAGAAATTTTTGTAACTTGTGTGTGTTTGATCACCGCGGGCTTATATACTTGATTGGACTATGGAGTGCATTCACTTAGAAATTTTCATGTTTTTCATTGACTTAGACATGAGGGGGGGACGTCGATCAACACCCTCATATATGATGAATTTTTTGTTCATAATAATGTATATATGTATGGGCTATATGTATGGATGGATGTTCATATATGTATTAATTTTTTTGTTCATATAATATTTTTTGTTCATATGTGTATTAATTTTTTTGTTCATATATGTATTTTTTTTAAATGCTTTTTTTCCATGTATATATGTATGTGGTTTGTATGTATAGATGGATATCATTTTTTCCATGTATGTAGCTCGTTGTCGATATACCCCCTCCCCGATAACTTCGACATGAGGGGGGGGGGGGTCTATATACACCCCCTCCCCGATAACTCGACATGAGGGGGGGGGTCGATATACCACCCCATCCTAATAACATTTATTTCTAAGTTACTAAGGTAAAATGTTCACCCCCCTCTCGATTACCGGGCGACCAACTCTCGAGGCCACCCAAACCCTAGAAAAAAAGCGTTGTCGATCTCTTACCCCCTCCCCGCCCCTACCCGACAAACTCTCGAGGCCACCCAAACCACTAGAAAAAACTCCGGTAACTTCGACATGAGGGTACGTCGATCAAACCCCCTCCAGCCCGAACAGTCTATGTTATCATTTTATATCGCTGTGACATATATCAATGTTTGATCATATGTCAAGTTTGAATTTTTGACATATGCAACAATTGATCATATATCAAAGTTTGATCATATGTCAAAGTTTGAATTTTGAACATATGCAACATTTGACATATGCAACTTTGGATCAACCCCTCTCGCCCGACCAACCCTAGAAGCGTCGAGGCACCCCAAACCCTAGAAGCGTTGCCGAGGCCACCCCAAACCCTAGAAGCATCGAGGCCACCCAAATTTACCAGGTTAAAAGACGTTGTCGAGGCCACCACAACCCTAGAAGCGTTGTCGAGGCCACAACCCCAAACCGTAGAAGCGTCGAGGCCACTAATTAATATTCCTTGTTGTGATTACTAGCTAGGTCTATGTTTGCCACTAATATATCCATCTCTGATGTTTGTATATTAATTGCCATGTTGTATATTTGCAGAAACTATGGATCAAGAACTTAGAACAAGAAGAGTTTGTTGGGGGACATAACACGTTACGGACGTGATGTCTTGTTGTTTCTCATGACACTGATGGTCTGGAAGGAGAGATGAAGGCTCCGGTGATCGACAATGGAGGAGAAAGACATGATCATTTGTCTTGTGACCGAATGTCCGGCGAGGTATATATATTAATTAAGCATGTGCTACTAGCTATTGATGCATTAATTGTTTGGTATGTAACATATATTAACTCTTCTTTCTTCTTTTATACGCTCCGGATGACCAAACTCATAACGAGACAGGCCCGAGAGAAAAGGTTGCGCCAGGATGAAAGGTTCACGATCATAGCAATCGCGGACGATGCAACCGATTGAACCCAGGCGGACCAAGGAAGCATTTTCTGCTCAGTGCGGGGTTCTTGTTAGGGACATGAATCCCGATCAGCATCCACCAATGGATAAGCCTAAAGCGCAGACCCTCAGTGTCCTTTTGTCAATATAGACAGAAAGATGATCTTTGTGACCTCGCTGAAGGCAAATTTCACCTACCGCTAGAGGAGGATCCGAATAAGCCATTTATGAGCCACGGGTCAAGCGTGTGCTCTTAACAAGATGCAGATCTATTCAGGTGGTGAAGATAGTTGAAATCATGGTTTGTCGACAATGGGGAGACTCCAGAATTCACCGCCGATTTGAGAAGATAAGAGATCACTGGCCCGCATTTGTGGCCTATAAGACATCGTACAAGAGTAAGAAAATGTCAGAGATAAAGAGATAAATGCTGCAAAGAAGCTGTATCACCATCGCATGGGGTCGGCGGCTACCTCAAAGCCCGGCCATTGTGGGACCAAAGCTGAGAATGACCTGATTGCTAAAGGGGGTCGAACTAAGACATTGAACTAGCTAGAAACCGTTCAAGGACTTGGTTCTTCAGGGTTGGGGGAACTTTGTACCCTGAAACAGGGAAGTGCCATTGGACGAACGAGCAACAAGCATACCCTCAAGAAGCTTCAGAATATATCGCCGCAGCGCAGGCAGGGACGTTCATTCCCGACAGAGAGAAGGACGAGCCGACTGAGGCCCTCGGGAATCCGAGCACCCTAGATGACACGAGGCACACCAGGCTCCGTTACGTGGAATGTTGGGTTTCCCGGCGCAGGCGGTTCAAACCTGGAGAGGAAGAGGAAACAGGAGCTGAGCGAAATGCGAGCTCATGCAAGAGTACTAAAGCTAGAGGAACAAGTTGAGAGCCAGCGAGCTACCGACCACCATCTCAGCGGCACGAATCTACCCAGAAGCTACCAACACCCCGCCATCTCAGCGGAGAAGCAGCGTGGGCTTCCACGAGCTCGTTCAGCACCTGACTTCACGGCTCCTAGCAACCCCGTGGATGCTATCACGGAGGCTCAACATTGCCAGCTTATGACGAATGTCGAAACCGTCACCTTGAAGGCGGCTGTCGTCTCTGTTGCACCTCCTCAACCTGACGGTACTTTTCACTGCTGTCCGTTCCAACATGGCTTGCGGTTGTGACGTGGATGAAGTAATGGAGGGATTTGACAAGCTTGAGCTTGACCACCCACAGGTGAAGGGAGAACTCACGCTTGTTAGCCTGAGGACTACATGTCTTGGCGGAAGGAGTACATCAAGCTTCCAAACTGGACGCCTCCGCCTCCGCCTCCTCCTCCGGCGAGTTAGGCAATCCTCCTCCTCCTCCTCCTCCTCCGGCACATGAGGCAACTCCTTCTTCTCTTCTCCGCCTCCTCCACGCGTCGGGGGCACTCCGCCTCCTCCTCCCCTCGTCAGCCCGGCAAAGAGAGCCGCCCCGCTCCGGCGGCTAGCAGTACAACAGAGGCGGGAAGCAATTCAGATAGCGGTCCATCTCTCAGCCTCTTGGAAAATTTACCAATGAGAGGACCACGAGGAACCCGCGAAAATCAGTGCTGCCGAAGTGCATGAACATTTTGCACGGAACCCTCCACCTCCGAAGGAGACAATAGATCCGGTGAAACGGAAGCGCACTACGATGCCCTGAAGCGACCACCACCGTCTCCGCCGCAATCCAACTATGACCACATTATTGAAAGGACATATAAGGAATTGGAGCCGTCGGGAAGTACTTGCATGCATGCAAGGTTAGCAAAGAAGAAGTGGGAAAAAAATTCCCCAGCTCGGCGAACAGGCGAACCCAATCGTGCCCTCTGCTCAAGGTGTCTGAGCGATAATCGTTGCTAATCAGCCGGGGATGGTGCCCGGTACCAATCCTGTCTGATTACCTGAGCGATGATGTAGAGTTCGAAATAATGGAGGTGGACGAATTCAGTACCAGTAGCCGTAGCCTCTCGTCAACCTTATCATCCTCCTCTAACAATGATGATGCGAAGATTCCATGAATGGTACATGAAAACCTTCAGCGAAAGGCTACTTTGAGGCTGAGAATTAAAGAGGAGCACACCTCATTGGAATGGATCAGTTGTCTGTTGATTTGACGAGTTATTCCAATTATACACTCAAAAGCGCCCTCGACAAAACACCGTGACTTGCTACTGTCTGTAAGTACTACTTCTGTAATTAAGTCTCTATATTACTCACTCTTCATTGCATGTATATATAACTTATCCTCACTATATTATGTAGATTGGAAGATCGTCAATGCAGAAAAGCACAAATCTATGACATTGGGTTCCTTACCCAATATCATACATGGACGTTCAAAAGATTTCATAGAACCCGGGACAACTTCTACAATCGTTGCTTAAAAATCAAAACAAGAGAAATAATCGTCGGACGGTCACTAGATTGTTTGCGGGGGGGAGAGACTGCATTAGCTGCTCGTCAGACGAGCACTTCTGTAAACGGGTTATTCTAATAAATATGCTATTTCATGCAGTAATCATAAATATCTAATTATATATGTAATATGAAGATCGGGTCTGTGCAAAAACACACCCACTCAGACATCTGGTTCCCTTACCACCCAAAGATCCACATAGGATGGAAGGTGAAGGGAGAATGTCAAGAAAACGAGGGACAGAGAAGTTGGTAGGCAATCAGTGTGCGTGTACGGGGGAATCAAAGATCGGTAGAAGAGAAATCGCACCGGAAATGGTACATTCTCTTTCCTTACAACTTCAAGTGAGTGTTACTGTCTTGTGCATATTCGGTTTCCCTTATTACTAACAGGTTTTATGTAATGTAATTGATGAGTGATGCATGCATGTGCAGCTTCCACTTTATTCGCTAGAGATTGCTTGACGGGGAGTAGTAACAATCTTAGACTCGAGACGAAAAGATCCCCAGGAGTATGCGGACATGACTGAAATGCTCCAGAAATAAGATCAATCGATCATTATCGCACCATATCGGCAACTTTGTTCATTGTTCCTGATATCAAGTATTATTATTTCTTTTCCGGCAGGGTTTGGGAAGAGTTCACCGGAATTGTTCCGGCCAGCCGAGGGAGCTGCGATTTACACACCAAAAGTAAGTACTACTAGCTAGTTCCGCGCATCTCCCATTGATTCTAGTTTCATCAATACCCATTTATAATGCTTGATTATCAGTTTGATTGAACTCTTTCTCGTAAAGTTGCTTGTGGCAGGAAGCCAGGAATGATTTTTGTGGAATACTACATTTGGTCGGTTCATCTACAACACGCGACGACCTTCTAAGCGGGGCTACTCTGAAAAACAATATGAGTGGCTACGCTAATATTCACAATTTTATTTATTACCATCATTGTGTTGAGTTTCATTCATATATATGATTGTGACCCCCTTTTTAAATTAGTTTGTGGAGGCAGATGCGGATGAACTCCGACCACATGATCGCATACGAGCAATTCAAGAGGATTGGCGGGATTCTTTCTTGACCACGTCATAAATTAAAGCCGAGAATACCATGTGGAATTTGACGTTAGATGTTAGGGATTGTACGTAAGCGATCTTATATTGTATATATGTAGCTAGTACGTCGGATAGATTACGAAAACTTGTTGTTTGACAATCTCTCGGAGAAAGAGAGGTCGATCACATATCTCTGTATATGTTCATGACGATCTTGTGTACTTAAGGGTTCCTTCATTTTCTTAATAGCTAGACGTGTCTACTCTCATACTATAGTGCTAGCGTTGACCAAGCACGGAGAAAGAGAGGACACTTCTCTCTATAGCTAGCTAACACATATGAAACCCCTAAATTAACCCTCCAAAAACCCCAACCCCCCCCCCCCTTTCAAAAAAAAAAACAAAAACCCAGCTCCCTGCCAAATGCTGACGCGTGGATGCCTTTTGGTCCGGTTGGTGTTTCCAACCGGGACTAAGGTCTCCTGTCCTGGGCTCACCGCAGCGGCCACGTGGAGCCCCTTTCTGTCCCGATTCGTAAGCGGACACGGGGACTGAAGGTTTTGGGCTTTAGTCCCGACCCTAGTCCCGCCGGGACTAAAGGCCTCTGGAACCGGGACAAAAGCCCTGTTTCTACTAGTGATGCATGGGCTATTTTGCCACTCCGGAGATGTCATCCACATTCCGAATTTCTCTTGCCTATCCAAAAGCTTTCTAGGAACATAAAAATTAGTTCAAAACCTTGTGGCATTCGGTCGCACCAAACTCTCCACCTATTTGCTTCTGCATTCGGGCATGCAAATGTAGAATGATTGCATGAATCTACAAATTTTCTAACAGTTGTTGACCACTACATCAATCTCTGGAAATCATCCCATATCCTTCAACAAGAAGTTAATAGTGTTAGACGCACATGGCTGCCAAGTCATGTGTTGATAAAGTGCAACAAGTCAAGACATGCTTTCTTGAAGTTAGAGCCATGCCGGTCACAAGCTGAACACAACATTTGCGCCCCTTTCTCTTCGATCACTATTTGATGTGTCTCATATACAATCTGAGAATTTTGCATGTGTCCAGTGGCATTAACAGATTTGTAGAGTAATATATAATGCCCATTGGAGAACACCGTAAAGTTTATAATGCTCATCCGAGAAGGGCCGGTCCACTAATCTGATATGATAGTAACACCATATGTGGGCCAATCATATTTGAACGTGGCCACATCGGTTTGCAACTCTTAATAGTTGGAATTCAAATAAGTTCCATCAATATCAATCCCTTTAGGGGCAAGCACCCCTTGCCAAGGTCTTGGGTCATTTCACTACTCCTACAAAGTATGGACAATTTCATTAGCCATGAAACCATTTGGCCCAAGCCTTCCAATCCTTGATTCATATTCCACCTTGTTAAGACACAGCTTCCATTGTCTACCGCGGCCTACTCCTGCTATATTCCAAATCAACGTCAAAGATGTCTTGACACCACCTAGAGCTGCTCCTACACTTCTCTAACACATGATTCTCCCCATGCTTCACTAATGAAGCTGTACGGCTTGCGGAGCATCTCATCATCTTCATCTTCACATTGATATGTATCGGTGCACCTTATTAGTCACATGATTGACCTCATCTAGCACTCATTTCTATCTGGCTAAAGGCCTTCCTCATGGATCTAGTCGAGAAACTCCTGGCCCTGTTCTATTTTGAAATACATTTCAATGTATCCCACTGGCGCTTCGTCAGTGGAGTTCTCCCTCGACGAGCACGTATCTTGTGATGTCCTCATATTTTTGTCTATGCGGTTTTGCACTTCTGACATATCAAATCTGAGAGGTACATTGATGTCATCCCCAATCATCCTCCGAGAGTTGAAGACTCACCCCACACACACCTATTGGGGGGATTATTGCCATGGATGCTTTGGCTGAGGGCTATTTTATCTTTTCCACGAATGTTCCGATGGTACCAGAGAGCGGCTGAGGCAAGTCACGCCGAGGAGTAGCCAGACAATTGTCCTTTGTTGGATATACTGGAAGCCGAGCCCAGGAAACGGCTTCGTGCTGGTGGACTAGCTGAAGGTAGGCCACCATGGTTGGATCCATCACTTGATAATCCTTGTTTACTTGTCCGATGATGAGCTAGAGTCCCCTTTATCTGTAGGTGCACAAACCATCCAATGCCATGGCTACGCACAACCCGGCTAAGGTTCTTCGCATTTTCCGACCTTGTTGGTGGCTGGAACTAGAGTGAATTGCGCTCTGTAGCCTATTGCTAGTGGGGACCATAAGCATGATCCCACCCCCCAGCCGTTGACCATGAGAGACCCGCCCCTACCCGACAAACTCTCGAGGCCACCCAAACCACTAGAATAAAACTCCGGTAACTTCGACATGAGGGTGGACGTCGATCAACCCCCTCTCCGCCCGAACAGAGTCTATGCATTTTATATCGCTGTTGACATATATCAATGTTTGATCATATGTCAAAGTTTTGAATTTTTGACATTCACAATTGATCATATTCAAAGTTTGATCATATGTCAAGTTTGATTTTGACATATGCAACATTTTGACATATTGCACTTTGATCAACCCCTCTCGGCACGGCGCCAACCCTAGAGCTCGAGGCCGACCCCAAACCTAGAAGCGTTGCCGAGGCCACCACCGAACCCTAGAAGCACGAGATGCCACCCAAATTTACCAAGTAAAAGAGCGTTGTCGAGGGGCCACCACAACCCTAGAAGCGTTGTCGAGGCCACAACCCCAACACGTAGAAGCGTCGAGGCCATAATTAATATTCCTTGTTGTGATTACTAGCTAGGTCTATGTTTTGCCACTAATATAACCATCTCTGATGTTTGTATATTAATTGGCCATGTTGTATATTTGCAGAAACTATGGATCAAGAGACTTATAACAAGAAGAGTTGTTGGGGGACATAACACTTACGGACGTGATGTCCTTGTTGTTTCTCAATGACACTGATGGTCTGGAAGGAGAGGATGAAGGCGTCCGGTGATCGAAACTGGAGGAGAAAGACATGATCATTCTGTCTTCTGGTGACCGAATGTCCGCGAGGTATATATATTAATTAAGCATGTGCTGACTAGCTACTTGATGCATTAATTGTTTGGTATGTACATATATTAACTCTTCTTTCTTCTTTTTAAGCGCTCCGGAGGAGCCAAACTTCAGTAACGAGACGAGGGCCCGAAAAAAGGTTGCGCCAGGATGAAAGGTTCACGATCATAGCAATCGCGGACGATGGCAACCGATTGAACCCACGGCGGACCAAGGAAGCATTTTCTGCTCAGTGCGGGGTTCTTGTTATGGGACATGAATCCGATCAGCATCCACCAATGGAATAACCTAAGAGCGAAGACCCTTCAGTGTCTTTTGTCAAATAGACAAAAGATGATCTTTGTGACCCTCGCTGAAGGCAAATTTCACCCTACCGCTAGAGGAGGATCCGAATAAGCCATTTATAGGCCACGGTCAAGCGTGTGCTCGTTAACAAGATGCAGATCTATTCAGGGTGGTGAGAGATGAGTTTAAATCATGGTTTGTCGACAATGGGGAGACTCCAGAATTCACCCGGCCGATTTTGAGAAGATAAGAGATCACTGGCCCGCATTTGTGCCTATAAGACATCGTACAAGAGTAAGAAAATGTCAGAGATAAAGAAGATAAATGCTGCAAAGAAGCTGTATCACCATCGCATGGGGGTCGGCGGCTACCTCAAGCCCCGCCATTGTGGGACAAAGCTGAGAATGACCTGATTGCTAAAGAGGGTCGAACTAGAGACATTGAACTAGCTAGAACCGTTCAAGGACTTGGTTCTTCAGGGTTGGGGGAACTTTGACCCTGAAACAGGGAAGTGCCATTGGACGGGACGTAGCAACAAGCATACCCTCAAGAAGCTTCAGAAGTATATCGCCGCAGCGCAGGCCAGGGACGTTCATTCCCGACCCAGAGAGAAGGACGAGCCGACTGAGGCCCTCGGGATCCTGAGCACCCCTAGATGACACGAGGCACACCAGGCTCCGTTACGTGGAATGTTGGGTTTCCCGCGGCGCAGGCGGTTACCAAACCTGGAGAGGAAGAGGAACAGGCTGACGAAATGCGAGCTCAATGCAAGAGTACTAAAGCTAGAGGAACAAGTTGAGAGCCACGAGCTACCGACCACCATCTCAGCGGCACGAATCTACCCAAAGCTACCAAGCACCCGCCATCTCAGCGAGAAGCAGCGTGGCTTCCACGAGCTCGTTCACGCACTGACTTCACGGCTCCTACAACCCCGTGGATGCTATCAACGGAGGCTCAACATTGCCAGCTTATGACAAATGTCGAAAACCGTCACCTTGAGGCGGCTGTCGTGCTCTGTTGCACCTCCTCAACCTGACGTACTTTTCACACACTGCTGTCGCGCTTCCACATGGCTTGCGTTGTGACGTGTGGATGAAGTAATGGAGGGGATTTGACAAGCTTGAGCTTGACCACCCACAGGTGAAGGGGAGACTCCAGCTTGTTTAGCTCGAGGACTACATGTCTTGGCGGAAGGAGTACATCAAGCTTCCAAACCTGGACGCCTCCGTCCTCCGCCGCCTCCTCCTCCGGCGAGTTAGGCAATCCTCCTCCTCCTCCTCCTCCATCCGGCACATGAGGCACTCTTCTCTCTTCTCCGCCTCCTCCATCGCTCGGGCGGCACTCCGCCTCCTCCTCCCTCGTCGCCAACGGCAAAGAGAGCCGCCGCCGCTCCGGCGGCTAGCAGTACAACAAGGCGGGAAGCAATTCAGATACGGTCCATCTCTCAGCCTGCCTTGGAAAATGTTACCAATGAAGGACCACGAGGAACCCGCGAAAATCAGTGCTGCCGAAGTGCATGAACATTTTGCACGGAACCCTCCACCTCCGAAGGAGACAATAGATCCGTGAAACGAAGCGCACTATCGATGCCCTGAAGCGACCACCACCGTCTCCGCCGCAATCCAACTATGACCACATTATTGAAAGGACATATAAGGAATGTGGAGCCGTCGGGAAGTACTTGCATGCATGCAAGTTAGCAGAAGAAGAAGTTGGAAAAAAATTCCCCAGCTCGTGCGAACAGGCGAACCCAATCGTGCCCTCTGCTCAAGGTGCTGGCGATATCGTTGCTAATCAGCCTGGGGATGGTGCCCGGTACCAATCCTTCTGATTACCGTGAGCGATGATGTAGAGTTCGAAATAATGGAGGTGGACGAATTCAGTACCCAGTACGCGTAGCCTCTCGTCAAACCTGATCATCCTCCTCTACATGATGATGCGAAGATTCCATGAATGGTACATGAAAACCTCAGTCGAGAAGGTACTTTGATGCTGAGAATTAAAGAGGGAGCACACCTCATTGGAATGGATCAGTTGTCTGTTGATTTGACGAGTTATTCCAATTATACATCAAAGGCCCTCGACAAAACACTCGTGACTTGCTACTGTCTGTAATGTACTACTTCTGTAATTAAGTCTCTATATTACTCACTCTTCATTGCATGTATATATAATTATCCTCACTATATTATGTAGATTGGAAAGATCGTCGAATGCAGAAAAGCACAAATCTATTACATTGGGTTCATTACCCAATATCATACATGAGACGTTCAAAAGAATGTCATAGAACCCGGGACAACCTTCTACAATCGTTGCTTAAAAAATCAAAACAAAGAGAAATAATGGTCGGGGACGGCTCACGAGGAAAGGCGGGGGGGGGAGAGGGGACGGGATGGCGCCGCAGACGAGGGCAGCCTTCTGTCACAACAACGGGTGGTTATTTAAAAAATGCTCATAGTAATCAGAAATATTGGGAATTGGAAGAAAATGAAGTGTCTGTGCAAACACACCCACCTCAGCCACACCTCGGCCCCCACCCAAGGATCCCCACATAGGATAGGAGAGGTGATAGGGAGTTAGATAGTAGGAAGCGAGGGAAGGAGAAAGGTTAGGTAGTGCGATAAGAGGGATGGATGAGTGTGATCGGGGGAGATGAAGAGAGTTAGGTAGAAGAAGGGAAATGCGCAACCGGAAAAATGGTGTAACATGTCTCTTTCCTCCCCCTTCAAGTGATTGTTACTGTCTTGTGTCATATTCGGTTTCCCTTATTACTAACTCAGTTTTATAGTAATGTAATTGATGATATGCATGCATTGCACTTCCACTTTATTCCGCCTAGAGATTGCTTGACGGGGAGTAGTAACAAATCTTAGACTCGAGACTAAAAGATCCCCAGGAGTAATGCGGCATGACTGAAATGCTCCAGAAATAATATCAATCGATCATTATCGCACCATATCGGCAACTTTGTTCATTGTTCCTGATATCATATTATTATTTCTTTTCCGGCAGGGTTTGGGAAGAGTTCACCGAAATTGTTCCGGCCAGCCGAGGGAGCTGCGATTTACCACACCAAAACGTAAGTACTACTATCTAGTTCGGCATCTCCCATGTGTTCTAGTTTCATCAATACCCATTTATAATGCTGGATATTATCATTTGGATTGAACTCTATTTCTCGTAAGTGCTTGGTGTCAGGAGCCAGGAATGATTTTTGTGGAATACTACATTTGTTGTCGGTTCATCTACTACACACGCGACGACCTAAACACAGTAATATTAAATAGCAGGAAAAAGAATCACTCAAAAATCTATTTTTATAGTAAAGTTATTCACAAACTATTGATTCGCACAAATTTCAAAGAATTCAAATTTAAACTATTCAAATTTGAAAACAAATGGCACTAACAGAAAGTTTATAATTTTTGAGACCTAATAGCAAAAAGAATTAAAAAAATAAAGCAAAAAACAAAAGATAATAAATAATGCAAAAAACAAAACAAAAAAACTGGCAAAAAAATTAAAAAAAATGCCGCCTACTGGGCCACCACGGCCTGAATACGACTAGAAACCCAACCAGCGAGTTGGGCCAGGATTCAGGCCCGCAGAAGGCCCAGTAGGCCCATAAGCAGATACAGAGTGGTTAGGCCCGTAAGCCTGCTTTAGAGAGGTGTTCGAAGGCTCAGGCGCACCGCACCTTATAAACAGGTGCGGCACTCTATCAACTAGCGAGGTGGGACTAAACTCCCACCACGCCGCTGTGCAAGTCCATTGGTCGCGGTTGATGGCACGAACCGGGACCAATGCCGACCTTTGGTCCCGGTTCGTGGCACCAACCGGGACCAATGCCACTTTTTGGTCCCGGTTCGTTCCACCAACCGGGACCAAAGGTCTCTGCTTCCCGCCCTATGGGCTGACGAAAAGAGACCTTTGGTCCCGGTTGGTGCCACAAACCGGGACTAAAGGGGGGCATTGGTTCTGGTTGGTGCCACGAACTGGGACCAATGCTTCATGTATATAAGCAGCACTTGTGAAAAATTCCATTCAGTTCTTCGATCCTGCGCTCTCTCCCCCGACGGCGCCGACGAACACCTCGACGCCGCCAGGCGCCGGACCGCTGTTCGCCTCTCGAGCCCGCCGTCCTCTATCGCCGGCATCCTCGAGCCCGCCGTCCTTGTCCTCGTCCCCCTCGCCTCACCGGCCCGCCATCCTCGTCCCGTCGCCGGTGCCGCCCTGAGCCCGCCGTCCTCGTCGCCAGCCTCAGCCATGCCGCCCCCAGTGAGCCCCCCCCCCCTTCCCATGGTCCCCTGATCCCCGTTTTCACGTGCCCCCGAGCCCGGCCTTGCTCTGCATAGAAGGTGTTTGATGAAATGCTAGATGGTTTTGGGCATTATTGAAATTTCTGAATTTTTTTGTGGTGAGGTACTGATGCAAGACAAAGGTGATGGCAAAATTTCAGAATTTTTGGAGTGGTTTAGAATAGGTTTTCAGCAAGGAATTTGAATCTGGTTCAAATTTCATTTGAACAAAATTTGAAAAATTTGAACTATGGATCAGAAGGTTTTTGGTGAAATGGAGTGTGGGTACAGTCATGAAGTTGGATTAATTTTTTCAGAATTTTTTAGCAAGGAAAAATAGGGTTGTAGTTCAATGCCAAGATTGGACCAAAATTGAAAAATGGAAGTTGTGCTCAAAATTTTCAAATGACCAAAGTGGGTTTTTGCATAAAAATGATCTATAGGCATCAGAGGACTTCTCAAAAAATTTGTGTCATTTGAAAAGAATTATTTGAAATAGTTCTAGTGCAACATGGTCATTCTAGAGTTTGAAAATACTAATAAAAGAATTTTTTGAGGACAAATCATTATAAAAATAATTACTACTGATGTTTTTGTTCATAGCATTTTTTTTCAATGTATGTATGTATGTATGGATGGATATAGAAAATGTTCATATATGATTTTTTTTTGTTCATAGATTTTTTTTTTGTTCATAGCAATTTTTTTCCATGAATGTATGTATGTATTTTTTTAGATGTGCTCTGTTTTTTCAGATGAGATGAAATGAGATGAGATGAGATGTATGAGATGTCCATTTGTTGTATAAACATAACCCTGATAACTTCAATTCTCCTCGGGCTTATATTTTTGTGAGCATAGAAATTTTTGTAACTTGTATGTGTTTGATCACCGCGGGCTTATATACTTGATTGGACTATGGAGTGCATTCACTTAGAAATTTTCATGTTGTTCATTGACTTAGACATGAGGGGGGACGTCGATCAACACCCTCATATATGATGAATTTTTTTGTTCATATATAATGTATATATGTATGTGGCTATATGTATGGATGGATGTTCATATATGTATTAATTTTTTTGTTCATATATATATTTTTTGTTCATATGTGTATTAATTTTTTTGTTCATATATGTATTTTTTTTAAATAGCATTTTTTTCCATGTATATATGTATGTGGTTATGTATGTATAGATGGATATCATTTTTTTCCATGTATGTATGTCGTTGTCGATATACCCCCTCCCCGATAACTTCGACATGAGGGGGGGGGGGGTCGATATACCCCCTCCCCGATAACTTCGACATGAGGGGGGGGGTCGATATACCCCATCCCTAATAACATTTATTTCTAAGTTACTAAGGTAAAATGTTCACCCCCCTCTCGATATACCGGGCGACCAACTCTCGAGGCCACCCAAACCCTAGAAAAAAAGCGTTGTCGATCTCTTACCCCCTCCCGCCCCTACCCGACAAACTCTCGAGGCCACCCAAACCACTAGAAGAAAACTCCGGTAACTTCGACATGAGGGGGGACGTCGATCAACCCCCTCTCGCCCGAACAAGTCTATGTATCATTTTATATCGCTGTGGACATATATCAATGTTTGATCATATGTCAAAGTTTGAATTTTGACATATGCAACAATTGATCATATATCAAAGTTTGATCATATGTCAAAGTTTGAATTTTGACATATGCAACATTTGACATATGCAACTTTTGATCAACCCCTCTCGCCCGACCAAACCCTAGAAGCGTCGAGGCCACCCCAAACCCTAGAAGCGTTGCCGAGGCCACCCCAAACCCTAGAAGCATCGAGGCCACCCAAATTTACCAAGTTAAAAGAGCGTTGTCGAGGCCACCACAAACCCTAGAAGCGTTGTCGAGGCCACCCCAAACCGTAGAAGCGTCGAGGCCACTAATTAATATTCCTTGTTGTGATTAGCTAGCTAGGTCTATGTTTGCCACTAATATATCCATCTCTGATGTTTGTATATTAATTGCCATGTTGTAATATTTGCAGAAACTATGGATCAAAGAGACTTAGAACAAGAAGAGTTGTTGGGGGACATAACACGTTACGGACGTGATGTCTTGTTGTTTCTCAATGACACTGATGGTCTGGAAGGAGAGGATGAAGGCTCCGGTGATCGAACAATGGAGGAGGAAAGACATGATCATTATGTCTCTGGTGACCGAATGTCCGGCGAGGTATATATATTAATTAAGCATGTGCTGACTAGCTAATTGATGCATTAATTGTTTTGGTATGTACATATATTAACTCTTCTTTCTTCTTTTATAGCGCTCCGGATCGAGCCAAACTTCAGTAACGAGACGAGGCCCGAAGAAAAGGTTGCGCCAGGATGAAAGGTTCACGATCATAGCAATCGCGGACGATGGCCAACCGATTGAACCCAGGCGGACCAAGGAAGCATTTTCTGCTCAGTGCGGGGTTCTTGTTAGGGACATGATCCCGATCAGCATCCACCAATGGAATAAGCCTAAGAGCGAAGACCCTCAAGTGTCTTTTGTCAATGATAGACAGAAAGATGATCTTTGTACCTCGCTGAAGGCAAATTTCACCCTACCGCTAGAGGAGGATCCGAATAAGCCAGTTATAGAGCCACTGGTCAAGGCGTGTGCTCTTAACAAGATGGCAGATCTATTCAGGTGGTGGAAGAATGAGTTGAAATCAATGTTTGTCGACAATGGGGAGACTCCAGAATTCACCGGCCGATTTGAGAAGATAAGAGATCACTGGCCCGCATTTGTGGCCTATAAGACATCGGACAAGAGTAAGAAAATGTCAGAGATAAAGAAGATAAATGCTGCAAAGAAGCTGTATCACCATCGCATGGGGTCAGGCGGCTACCTCAAAGCCCGGCCATTGTGGGACAAAGCTGAGAATGACCTGATTGCTAAAGGGGTCGAACTAGAGACATTGAACTAGCTAGACCGTTCAAGGACTTGGTTCTTCAGGGTTGGGGGAACTTTGTACCCTGAAACAGGGAAGTGCCATTGGACGGACGAGCAACAAGCAATACCCGTCAAGAAGCTTCAGAAGTATATCGCCGCAGCGCAGGCAGGGACGTTCATTCCCGACAGAGAGAAGGACGAGCCGACTGAGGCCCTCGGGAATCCTGAGCACCCTAGATGAACACGAGGCACACCAGGCTCCGTTACGTGGAATGTTGGGTTTCCCGGCGCAGGCGGTTACAAAACCTGGGAGAGGAAGAGGAAACAGGAGCTGAGCGAAATGCAGAAGCTCAATGCAAGAGTACTAAAGCTAGAGGAACAAGTTGAGAGCCAGCGAGCTACCGACCAACCATCTCAGCGGCACGAATCTACCCCAGAAGCTACCCCGCCATCTCAGCGGAGAAGCAGCGTGGCTTCCACGGAGCTCGTTCAGCAGCCTGACTTCACGGCTCCTAGCAACCCCGTGGATGCTATCACGGAGGCTCAACATTGCCAGCTTATGACGAAATGTCGAAACCTCACCTTGAAGGCGGCTGTCGGCTCTGTTGCACCTCCTCAACCTGACGGTACTTTTCACTGCTGTCCGATTCCACATGGCTATGCTGTTGTGACGGTGGATGAAGTAATGGAGGGATTTGACAAGCTTGAGCTTGACCACCCTACAGGTGAAGGGGAGACTCAGCTGGTTTATGCTCTGAGGACTACATGTCTATGGCGGAAGGAGTACATCAAGCTTCCAAACTGGACGCCTCCGCCTCCGCCTCCTCCTCCGGCGAGTTAGAGCAATCCTCCTCCTCCTCCTCCTCCTCCGGCACATGAGGGCACTCCTTCTCCGCCTCCTCCAGCGCGTCGGAGCACTCCGCCTCCTCCTCCGCCTCGTCAGCAACGGCAGAAGAGAGCCGCCGCCGCTCCGGCGGCTAGCAGTACAAGCAGAGGCGGGAAGCAATTCAGATACGGTCCATCTCTCAAGCCTCTGGAAAAGTTACCATATGAGAGGACCGACGAGGAAACCGCGAAAATCAGTGCTGCCGAAGTGCATGAACATTTTGCACGGAAACCTCCACCTCCGAAGGAGACAATAGATCCGGTGAAACGGAAGCGCACTATCGATGCCCTGAAGCGACCACCACCGTCTCCGCCGCAATCCAACTATGACCACATTATTGAAAGGACATATAAGGAAGTGGAGCCGTCGGGAAGTACTTGCATGCATGCAAGGTTAGCAGAAAGAAGAAGTGGGAAAAAATTCCCCAGCTCGGCGAACAGGCGAACCAATCGTGCCCTCTGCTCAAGGTGTCTAGCGATATCGTTGCTAATCAGCCGGGGATGGTGCCCGGTACCAATCCTGCTGATTACCTGAGCGATGATGTAGAGTTCGAAATAATGGAGGTGGACGAATTCAGGTACCAGTACGCGTAGCCTCTCGTCAAACCTGATCATCCTCCTCTAACAATGATGATGCGAAGATTCCATGAATGGTACATGAAAACCTGCAGCGAGAAGGATACTTTGATGCTGAGAATTAAAGAGGAGCACGACCTCATTGGAATGGATCAGTTGTCTGTTGAATTTGACGAGTTATTCCAATTATACAATCAAAAGGCCCTCGACAAAACACTCGTGACTTGCTACTGTCTGTAAGTACTACTTCTGTAATTAAGTCTCTATATATAACTCAGCTCTTTCATTGCATGTATATATAATTATCCTCACTATATTATGTAGATTGAAGATCGTCGAATGCAGAAAAGCACAAATCTATGACATTGGGTTCATTAACCCAAATATCATACATGAATGGACGGTTCAAAAGAATGTCATAGAAACCGAGGACAACTTGCTACAATCGTTGCTTAAAAATCAAAACAAAGAGAAAATACTCTTTCCTTACAACTTCAAGTGAGTGTTACTGTCTTGTGCATATTCGGTTTCCCTTATTACTCGAGGTTATAGTAATGTAATTGATGAGTTATGCATGCATGTGCAGCTTCCACTTTATTCTGCTAGAGATTAAGCTTGAGCGGGGAGTAGTAACAATCTTAGACTCGAGACGAAAAGATCCCCAGGAGTATGCGGACATGACTGAAATGCTCCAGAAATAAGATCAATCGATCATTATCGCACCATATCGGCAACTTTGTTCATTTCCTGATATCAAGTAATTATTTTCTTTGTCCGGCAGGGTTTGGGAAGAGTTCACCGGAATTGTTCCGGCACTGCCGAGGGAGCTGCGATTTACACACCAAAAAGTAAGTACTACTAGCTAGTTCCGCGCATCTCCCATTGATTCTAGTTTCATCAATACCATTTATAATGCTTGATTATCAGTTTGATTGAACTCTATTTCTCGTAAAGTGCTTGTGGCAGGAAGCCAGGAATGATTTTTGTGGATACTACATTTGCGAGTTCATCTACAACGCGACGACCTCTAAGCGGGGCTACTCTGAAAAACAATATGAAGTGCGTAAGCAATAATATTCACAATTTTATTTTATTACCATCATTTGTGTTGAGTTTCATTCATATATATGTATTGACCCCCTTCTTTAAATTAGTTGTGGCAGATGCGGGATGAACTCCTACCACATGATCGCATACGAGCAATTCAAGAGGAATTGGCGGGATTCTTTCTTGACCACGTCATAAATAAAGCCGGAGAATACCATGTGGAATTTGACATTAGATGTTAGGGATTGTACGTAAGCGATCTTATATTGTATATATGTAGCTAGTAGCGTCGGATAGATATACGAAAACTTGTTGTTTGACCAATCTCTCGGAGAAAGAGAGGTCGATCACATATCTCTGTATATGTTCATGACGATCTTGTGTACTTAATGGTTCCTTCATTTTCTTAATAGCTAGCGTGTCAAGTTCTCTCTATACGTATAGTAGCTAGCGTTGACCAAGCACGGAGAAAGAGAGGACACTTCTCTCTATTAGCTAGCTAACACAATATGAAACCCCTAAATTAACCCTCCAAAACCCCCAAACCCCCCCCCCCATTTCAAAAAAAAAAACAAAAACCCCAGCTCCTGCCAAATGCTGACGCGTGGATGCCTTTTGGTCCGGGTTGGTGTTACCAACCGGGACTAAAGGTCCTCCTGCCTGGGCTCACCGCAGCGGCCACGTGGAGCCCCTTCTGTCCCGATTCGTAAGCGAACCGGGACTGAAGGTTTTGGGCTTTAGTCCCGACCCTTTAGTCCCGCCGGGACTAAAGGCCCTCTGGAACCGGGACAAAAGCCCTGTTTTCTACTAGTGCATGGGCTATTTTGCCACTCCGGAGATGTCATCCACATTCCGAATTTCTCTTGCCTATCCCAAAAGCTTTCTAGGAACATAAAATTAGTTCAAAACCTTGTGGCATTCGGTCGCACCAACTCTCCACCTATTTGCTTCTGCATTCGGGCATGCAAAGTAGAATGATTATGCATGAATCTACAAATTTTCTAACAGTTGTTGACCACTACATCAATCTCTGGAAAGCATCCCATCTCCTTCAACAAGAAGTTAATAGTGTGAGACGCACATGGCTGCCAAGTCATGTGTTGATAAAGTGCAACAAGTTCAAGACATGCTTTCTTGAAGTTAGAGCCATTGCCGGTCACAAGCTGAACAACATTTTGCGCCCCTTTCTCTTCGATCACTTATTTGATGTGCTCATATACAATCTGAGAATTTTGCATGTGTCCAGTGGCATTAACAGATTTGTAGAAGTATATATGCCCATTGGAGAACACCGTAAAGTTTATAATGCTCATCCGAGAAGGGCCGGTCCACGAATCTGATATGATAGTAACACCATATGTGGGCCAATCATATTTGAACTTGGCCACATAGGTTTGCAACTCTTAATAGTTGGAATTCAAATAAGTTCCATCAATATCAATCCCTTTAGGGGCAAGCACCCCTTTGCCAAGGTCTTGGGTCAATTTCACTACTCCTACAAAGTATGGACAATTTCATTAGCATGAAACCATTTGGCCCAAGCCTTTCCAATCCTTGATTCATATTCCACCTTGTTAAGACACAGCTCCATTGTCTACCGCGGCCTACTCCTGCTATATGCCAAATCAACGTCAAAGATGTCTTTGACACCACCTAAGCTGCTCCCTACACTTCCTCTAACAACATTGATTCTCCCATGATCTTCACTTAATGAAGCTTGTACGGCCTTCCGGAGCATCTCATCATCTTCATCTTCACTATTGATATGTATCGGTGCACCTTTATTAGTCACATGATTGACCTCATCTAGCACTCATTTCTATCCTGGCTAAAGGCCTTCCTCATGGATCTAGTCGAGAAACTCCTGGCCCTGTTCTATTTTGATACATTTCATCAGTATCCCACTGGCGCTTCGTCAGTGGAGTTCTCCCTCGACGAGCACGTATCTTAGTGATGTCCTCAATATTTTGTCTATGCGGTTTTGCACTTCTGACTATATCAAATCTGAGAGGTATCATTTGATGTCATCCCTCCAATCATCCTCCGAGAGTTGAAGACTTCACCCACCACACCTATTGGGGGGATTATTGCCATGGATGCTTTGGCTGAGGGCTATTTTATCTTTTCCACGAATGTTCCCGATGGTACCAGAGAGCGGCTTGAGGCAAGTCACGCCGAGGAGTTAGCCAGACAATTGTCCTTTCGTTGGATATACTGGAAGCCGAGCCCATGGAAACGGGCTTCGTGCTGGTGGACTAGCTGAAGGTAGGCCACCATGGTTGGATCCATCACTTGATAATCCTTGTTTACTTGTCCGATGATGAGCTATGAGTCACCCTTTATCTGTAGGTGCCAAACTCCTAATGCCATGGCTACGCACAACCCGGCTAAGAGTTCTTCGCATTTTCCGACATTGTTGGTGGCTGGGAACTAGAGCTGAATTGCGTATTGTAGCCTATTGCTAGTGGGGACCATAAGCATGATCCCACCCCCCAAGCCGTTGACCATGAGAGACCCATCGAATGCCAGGGTTGTAAGCACGAGGTCCCTCCTTGCCGAGGTCTACCCATTCTATCACGAAGTAAGCAAGGGGTTGGGACTTGATAGTCGTTCGGGGCTCAAACCTCACAACGAACTCCTCGAGTTTCACGTTCCATTAAGCTACCTGTCCTTTATTTTCCCAATTTTGGAGAATGGTCCCAAGGGGAAATGCCGAGGGGACGGTGACAGTGTGATCGTAAAAGCAGTGCCTGAGCTTCCGGGAGGCCAACATAACGGCGTATAGTAGTTTCTGGATGTCTCGGTAGCGTTCCTTTGGTCCATATAGAACTTCGCTGATGTAGTAGACAGGCCTCTAAACCTTCTCCGCTTTGCCCTCCTGACAACGAGGACCGTGCTTAATTACGGCGGGCGGCCCACATGAGACATACAAGAGCAGCTCCTCCCGAGGCTCCGAGGCGACTAGGACCAGCTAACTGGTGAGGTAGCTATTGAGGGAGCGGAAGGCCTGCTCTACCTCATCGTTTCACATAAAGTTGCTATGATCTCATAGCAGTTTGAAGAAAGGTAGCCCCTTTTCACCAAGGCACGAGATGAACCTGCTGAGGGCAACCATTGATCCGGTCAGCTTCTAGATCCCACTGACAATCATAGGTTCGGGCATGTCTAGGAACGCCTTGATTTTCTTTAGGTTAACCTTGATCCCCCGACTCAAGCCCAGGAAACCCAGGATTTTTCCCGCTTTGACTTCGAGTACGCATTTGGTCAGGTTCAGAATGTTTTGGACCTTCGCAAGTTTTCGAATGTCTGTATCAAGTTGGGGATCAGACCAGTTGTTTCCTTGGACTTAACGACTAGGTCATCAATGTACACCTCCATGTTTTCCCCGATCTGGATGCAGAAAGCTTCTTGCATCGTCCTTTGGTAGGTACATCCCACGTTCTTCAATCCAAATGGCTTTGTCTCATAGCAGTATGTCACTAGTAGAAAAAGGGCCTAATGGGAAGCTCATTAGTCCCGGTTTGTAATTGAACCGGCGCTAATGTGACCATTACTGCCGGTTCCAATGGCTAGGCGGGCGGCGCTCATTAGTACCGGTTCGTGGCGAACCTTTATTATCGGTTCGTGCCACGAACCGGTACTAAAGAGGTGGTGGCAGGCTGTTGTCAGGCAGGGGCCCCACCAGCACCTTTAGTACCGGTTCATGCCACGAACTGGGACTAGAGATGCACCTTTTGTCCCGGTTCGTCTAACCAACCGGGACTAAAGATATCACTATATATAGTGCTTCGTCCAGCCCGAGCCGAAGCGCTCTGTTTTTTCCCTCCTCTCTGTTTTTCTTCCCCTCTTGCTCGAGCTCACCTCCATTTTTGCCAAAATTTGTGAAGATTTGAAGGCACCCCATCCATCCAAGTGATCACAAAGGTTAGCAACTTTGTCCTTTTATCTCTCATTGCTAGATTAGCTCTTGCATGCTCTATAAGTATAGTGATTTGTGGGATTTTTAGTTTGGAAGGAATTATATGTGGTAGTTTATTTGATTTATATGCAATTTGAGGTCAAAATAACTCTTAGTTTGCATATGTAGGTGTGGTTTACTTAGTGCCTTCCCGTCTCCGTCCTAACCACCGTCGATCGTCAGCACCGTCCTGTCCCCAGCACCACCTTGTGGTGAGCCTCTTGTTCTTATCTTTTTTATATAAAAAAATCATGTTTGTGTGATTTATATATATAGTTACTTGTATAATTATCTTACCCGACCCGTACATTGTTTGTTATACATAGTGCCATGGTTTTGATATCCGTCCCCGTCGGCCCTCGTCCGGGTTATGATTCGGATGTGGTATATTCTCTTTTAAAACTATTTGTTGCATTTCGTGTTTATGACAAATTATGCCCATCAAGTTGACATAGATATTTTTTTCTAGGAGGTATGTGAACCAGAAATTCCAACCGACCCTATTGTCGAGAGGTTAAATTTAGTTGAAAAAGAAAATGAGTATTTGAAAGAAAAATTGAAAAGAATTGAGGGGGAGAAGATGGAATTGGAGTTGCATGTTGCCGATGTCGTCGATGATCACAAGATCAAGATGGAGAAAATGCGCTTGAAGATTAGAAAGATTAGAAAATATGCCATCGATAGTGAGGCTTGGTATCATTATGCTGTTGGATCAATTGTTACCTTAGTTGCGATCTTGATCGCATTTAAATGCTTTAGCTAGAGAGTTATTTGTATGTTGTTTTATTAGAATAAGTGTTGTGTGAACTTTATGTATGAACTTGTATTAATTTGGTCTTTTCGGTGCTGTGTAATGAAGATGAGCCGGCAATGGATGTACGATGACCGATGCTCTCCCCAATTCATTAATGGCGAGCGTACTTTTCTTCTTGCGGCTGAGGCAAACAAGCGGGCGGATGGTTTTATACCTTGTCCATGTGCTGGCTGTAAGAATGATCGGAATTACTCTAAGTCAAGAACCATTCACGTCCACCTGTTTGAGTCCGGTTTCATGCCCACCTATAATGTTTGGACCAAGCATGGAGAAAGAGGGGTTATGATGGAAGATAATGAAGAAGAAGTGGACGACGACGACAACTCTCCTGGCCATGGGTTCCCTGAATACGATGATACAACAATGGGGGAAGAAGCTGAGCCAGCAATGCGCGAAGAAGCTGAAGAAGAGGCATCAGATGAGCCTGCTGATGATCTAGGTCGGGCCATTGCCGATGCAAAGAGAAACTGCGCAAGTGAAAAGGAGAAGAAGAAGTTGCAGTGCATGTTAGAGGATCACAAAAAATTGTTGTACCCGAATTGCGAAGCTGACAAGAAAAAGCTAGGCACCACACTAGAATTGCTGCAATGGAAGGCAAAGAATGGTGTATCTGACAAGGGATTTGAAAGTTGCTGATAATGTTAAAGAAGATGCTTCCAAAGGACAACGAATTGCCTGAGAGTACGTACGAAGCAAAGAAGGTTGTCTGCCTTCTAGGATTAGAGGTGCAGAAGATACATGCATGCCCTAATGACAACATCCTCTACCGCGGTGAGTACGAGGATTTGAATGCGTGCCCGGTATGCGGTGCATTGCGCTATAATATCAGCCGCGATGACCCTGGTGATGTCGAGGGCGAGCGCCCCAGGAAGAAGATTCCTGCCAAGGTGATGTGGTATGCTCCTATAATACCACGGTTGAAATGTTTGTTCCAAAACAAAGAGCATGCCAAGTTGATGCGATGGCACAGAGAAGACCGTAAGAAAGACGGGAAGTTGAGAGTACCCACTGACGGGTCGCAGTGGAGAAAAATTGAGAGAAAGTACTAGGAGGACTTTGCAGGTGATGCAAGGAACGTATGGTTTGGTCTAAGCGTAGATGGCATTAATCCTTTTGGGGAGCAGAGCAGCAATCATAGCACCTGGCCTGTGACTCTATGGATGTATAACCTTCCTCCTTGGTTGTGCATGAAGCGGAAGTTCATTATGATGCCAGTGCTCATACAAGGCCCTAAGCAACCAGGCAACAACATTGATGTGTACCTAAGGCCATTAGTTGAAGAACTCTTACAGCTGTGGAATGGAAAAGGTGTACAAGCGTGGGATGAGCACAAACAGGAGGAATTTGACCTACATGCGTTGCTGTTTGTGACCACCAATGATTGGCCTGCTCTCAGTAACCTTTCAGGACAGACAAACAAGGGATACCGCGTATGCACACACTATTTGGATGATACCGACAGTATATATTTGGATAATTGTAAGAAGAATGTGTACCTGGGACATCGTCAATTTCTTCCGAGCAGGCATCCCGTAAGAAAGAAAGGCTAGCATTTCAAAGGTGAGGCAGATCACCGGACGAAGCCTCGCCACCGTACTGGTGATGTTGTACATGATATGGTCAAGGATTTGAAGTTAATCTTTGGAAAGGGTCCTGGCGGACAATCTGTTCCGAATGACGCTGACGGACGTGCACCCATGTGGAAGCGAAATCTATATTTTGGGACCTACCCTATTCGAAAGACCTAGACGTCTGCTCTGCAATCGACATGATGCACGTGACAAAGAATCTTTGTGTGACCCTGCTTGGCTTCTTGGGCGTGTATGGGAAGACAAAAGATACACCGGAGGCACGGGAGGACCAGCAACGTATGCACGGAAAAGACGGCATACATCAGGGTCATGCGAGCTACGCTCTTACCAAAGAAGAGAAGGAAATCTTCTTTGAATGCCTGCTCAGTATGAAGGTCCCGTCTGGCTTCTCGTCGAATATAAAGGGAATAATAAATATGGGAGAGAAAAAGTTCCAGAACCTAAAGTCTCATGACTGCCACGTGATTATGACGCAACTGCTTCCGGTTGCATTGAGGGGGTTTCTACCGGAAAACGTTCGATTAGCCATTGTGAAGCTATGTGCATTCCTCAATGCAATCTCTCAAAAGGTAATCGATCTTGAAACCATACCAAGGTTAGAGAATGATTTGGTGCAATGTCTTGTCATTTTCGAGTTGGTGTTCCCACCATCCTTCTTCAACATCATGACGCACGTCCTAGTTCACCTATGCGAAGAGATTAACGTTCTGGGTCCTGTATTTCTACACAATATGTTCCCCTTTGAGAGGTTCATGGGAGTCTTAACGAAATATGTTCATAACGGTGCTAGGCCAGAAGGAAGCATCTCCAAGGGCCATGAAAATGAGGAGGTCATTGAGTTTTGTATTGACTTTATTACTGACCTTAAGCCGATTGGTGTTGCTGAATCGCGGCATAAGGGCAGACTGGGTGGAAATGGCATGCTAGGACCGGAACAAATAATATGTATGGACGGGCATTCTCTCACTCAAGCACACTACACAGTTCTACAAAATTCCGCCTTGGTGGCTCCATATATGGAGGAACACAAGAATATTCTATGCTCCAAACACCCGGAGCAGTCTGACGACTGGATTACACGTGAACAAAAGGGGACTTTCGCCGGTTGGTTGCAGACACGTGCCATGCATGACGACGCTGTTGACGATGACCTGTACTTGCTGTCCCAGTTATCATCTTCGAATATAATGACTTTCAAAGGGTACGAGATAAATGGGAATACATTTTACACGATAGCCCAAGATAAGAAGAGCACTAACCAAAACAGTGGTGTCCGCTTTGATGCAGCAACCAAGAGTGGAAAGGACACATATTATGGTTACATAGAGGAGATATGGGAACTTGACTATGGACGTGGTTTGAAGGTCCCTTTGTTTCGGTGCAAATGGGTCAATATGACACGAGGCGGGGTAACGGAAGACCCGCAGTACGGAATGACAACCGTGGATCTCAACAATCTTGCGTACGCAGACGAACCATTTGTCCTAGCCAATGATGTGGCGCAGGTTTTCTATGTGAAGGACATGTCTACCAAGCCGAGAAAAAGAAAAGATAAGGAAGCGAATACATCATACGATGAGCCAAAGCGCCACATAGTTCTTTCAGGGAAAAGAAACATCGTGGGAGTGGATGACAAGACAGACATGTCAGAAGATTATGAACTGTTTCATGAAATTGCTCCGTTCACAGTGAATATTGACCAGAGCATCCAGTTAAATGATGAAGATTGTCCATGGTTACGACGCAAAGGGACACACGCGAAGAAAAAGTTTCACACCCAAAGATCCCACTCTGGGATGTGACCGGCTTCACTGTCATCACTTTCTTCTCTAGTGAGTTCCGGACTTGTATAACTGGAAAGCCCCACTTTGGACAAACCGTAGGGAATCTTTGTAATTGTTAGGGTGCTTATGTGTTTTGGCATTTGAAACGTGTACTTTTGTGCTTCGGACAAATGTGTACCTTTCTGACTTCATTTGCTATTTTTTAGCTCATTTACTGATTTTTTTGAGCTAAATGACCCTGAAATTGAAAAGCACTACAATATGAACTCTGAAAAGGTTGAAAGTTGGCATGGTTTCATCATTTCACCCACATAGCATGTTCTAAAAAGTTGAGTGTTACGGCAAAAACTGGATCCACTTCGTGTACAAAATGGACAATCTCTTTCGAAGTATCAGGGTTTCGGACGAAAACTCATCCGTTACAAAGGCATTTCATTTTTTTAAACTTATTTCAACTCCAGACTTTTTGTGCATTCAGTATGCACCATTCAAAGCCACGTCATCAATTTTCAACCCTTTCTGACTTCATTTGCTATTTTTCGTGCATTTACTGATTTTTTTGAGCTAAATGACCCTGAAATTGAAAAGCACTACAAATGAACTCTGAAAAGGTTGAAACTTGGCATGGTATCATCATTTTCACCCACATAGTATGTTCTAAAAAGTTGAGAGGGTTACGGCAAAAACTGGATCCACTTCGTGTACAAAATGGACAATCTCTTTCGAAGTATCAGCGTTTCGGACGAAAACTCATCTGTTACGTAGGCATTTCGTTTTCTTAAACTTATTTCAACTCCAGACTTTTTGTGCGTTCAGTATGCACCATTCAAAGCCACGTCATCAATTTTCAACCCTTTCTGACTTCATTTGCTATTTTTCATGCATTTACTGATTTGTTTGAGCTAAATGACCCTGAAATTGAAAAGCACTACAAATGAACTCTGAAAAGGTTGAAACTTGGCAAGGTTTCATCATTTCACCCACATAGCATGTTCTAAAAAGTTGATAGGGTTACGGCAAAAACTGGATCCACTTCGTGTACAAAATGGACAATCTCTTTCGAAGTATCAGGGTTTTGGACGAAAACTCATCTGTTACAAAGGCATTTCATTTTTTTAAACTTATTTCAACTCCAGACTTTTTGTGCGTTCAGTATGCACCATTCAAAGCCACTCATCAATTTTCAACCCTTTCTGACTTCATTTCCTATTTTTCATGTATTTACTGATTTTTTTGAGCTAAATGACCCTGAAATTAAAAAGCACTACAAATGAACTCTGAAAATGTTGAAACTTGTCATGGTATCATCATTTCACCCACATAGCATGTTCTAAAATGTTGAGAGGGTTACGGCAAAAACTGGATCCACTTCGTGTACAAAATGGACAATCTCTTTTGAAGTATCAGGGTTTCGAACGAAAACTCATCTGTTACAAAGGCATTTCATTTTTTTAAATAACCTAAGTATTACCAAATTGAATATAATGATAAAACACACTAATATTAAACATAAGAAAAAAGAATCACTGAAAAATCTATTTTTAAAGTAATGTTATTCACAAACTAGTGATTCACACAAATTTCAAATAATTCAAATTTAAACTATTCAAATTTGAAAACTACTGGCACTAACAGAAAGTTTGTAATTTTTTGTACCTAAAGCAAAAATATTCATAAAGAAACTCTAAATACAGCAAAAAAACAACTCAGAAATAAATAAAAGAAAATAAATAAAGCAGAAAAGAAAAAAAAACCCCGCCTACTGGGCCACAGCGGCCTGCATACGACTAGAAACCCAACCTGTAGTTGCGCCAGGATGCAGGCCCGCAAGCCTAGTAGGCCCAACAGGGCATCGCAGCAGAGGTAGACCCAGAAGGCCTGCATTAGAGAGGAGCTCGGGGCAGAAGCCGCGGCGGGGCTTATAAGCTGGTGCGGGCGCCCCTCGGCAAGCGACGTGGGACTAAACTTGCCCGCACCGCACCTGCGCCAGCGCACCACCTTTAGTACCTGGTCGTGGCTCCAGCCGGTACTAAGGGGGGGGGTCTTTAGTACCGGTTGGAGCCACGACCTGGTACTAAAGGGGTGCGCTTCCCGCCGCTTGGCCTGGCCATACAGACCTTTAGTACCGGTTGGTGGCTCCAACCGGTACTAAAGGTCCATCCTATATATACAACACTTCAAAATTTTGCAGTTTCATCTCCCTCTTCGTCTCTACTTTCGACATCGCCGCCGCCCCCCGTCGCTACCCCCGTCGCGCGCCGTTGCCGTCCCCGTCGCTGCCCCCGTCCCCGTCGCCGCCCCGGCCCGTCCCCGTCATCGCTGTCTTGCGCCGCCGCCCCGTCGCCGCCCCCCGTCGCCGCCCCGGTCGCCCTGCGCTGTGAACCCCTTGCGCCATGGCCTCGCCATCGATCATCCGTTCGAGCCCGCCCGCACACAGACACACACACTGTACACACGCACACTACACACACACATTTTTCTTAATTATTTTTTGTTTTCTGTTTTTTAGTTTTTTATACTTTTAGTTATATAAATGTTAGATTAATGTCAAAGTTTTAGATACATGAATTAGATTAATGTCAATGTTTTAGCTAGATGAATTAGATTAATGTCAAATTGATAGATGATCGAATTAGATATATTAATGTCAAATGTTAGATGAATTAGATAGAAATGTTAGATTAATGTCAAATGTTAGATGAATTAGATAGAAATGTTAGATGAATTAGTTTTTTATACTTTTAGTTATAGATGAATTAGATATAATAATGTTAGATGATCGAATTAGTTTTTTATACTTTTGTCAAATATGTTAGATGAATTAGATAGATATATTAATGTTAGATGAATTAGCTAGCTAGATATCATATGTCAAAGTTTGAATTTTGACATATGCAATATTTGACCATATGTCAAAGTTTGACTTTTGACATAGATTTATCAAGAATGCCCCCAAGAGAATCCGTTATGTTACATTTGCATATAGAATTTGTATATAAGAAATCACAATCACCATTCATTTAAAAAATGTTACATTTGCATATAGATCGAATTTGTTATCGAAGTCAACAATATGCCTGGCCCACATCCTCGCCGTCGACCCGTTCGCGACGACGTCCTGCTTCAGAGGAGCCATGTCCGGGACTGGGCTCCGCCGGGCTGGCGTTCGCGTGGGCCACTTTCGGTGCCAAGGGAGCCGGCCCACCGGAGGTGGTACGTCGCCGTGTCAGGGAGGAGGAAGAGCACGTCCGTCGCTACATGGCTACGTTGGACGTCAGGTTCTCCAATACCTGGCAGGTTCTTCGGGGATCTCACTCGAGCTATGATCCTGTGATGGTTCTTTCTCTTTGGGTGTCCACCACCCGCGCCTCAGGAACCGTGAGTGAACTAGATTATTCGATAGTATTCGATCTGTATTAGCTAGCTAGTGATGTATTCAATAATATTCGAGACGATGTATTCGAGATTATATTCGATAATGCATATATTATGTACTATGATTCAGTTTTTCCTTATTGATTGCATGCATGCATTCTAATTTGAATACTAAATTGTTTTATATTTCTTATGGATTAGTTAAATAAAAGCTATGGACAATACCAGCAGAGAAGGAGAGGAGGCCCTGTTCAACATCATACGCTCATCCCCTAGCCCAGATGAGTTTGAAGAAGATGACGGCTCGCATTATCTGAACCCTACCGGTGAGGGTATGATATTTGATGAAGACGAACAAATAGATGAAGTCCAGAACTATGATGACGAAGAAAATGTAGATCTTGAAATAACAAAGACCGGCGAGGTATATTTATATAAAGCAGGCATCTGGTGATCATCACATGTTTTAATTGAGTTATATATATATATATTAACGAATCGATCTTTCTTCTTTCAACCCTCCGGATCGAGCAAATCTTCTACAGGCAACAGGACAGTGCGAGGCCCGGCCAAAAATTAGAAGTATGGCGTAAAGTACAACATCGATGCCATCAAACCTAATGGCGAACCAAGCAAGCCTAAGAAGAATGCGGGCAAGTTCGTTCGTCTGTGCAGAGTTCTTGTGAAGGACCAAATCCCGATCTCCATTCAAGAATGGAAAAAGCCAGCAAAGGAACATACAGATCTTACTTTTGTTCACCAACGAGCAAAAAATCTACTTTGGGAATCTCTCATGTCATATTTCACCCTACCAGATCATTTCACAGATGCAGATGTGCAGAAAGTCAAGGACGCTGCTCTTAGGAAGATGGCGGTTGCATTCAACAACCATAAGAAAAGTATATGGGCCAGGTACGTCGAAGGAGGAAAGAAGACTCCAGAATTCACGGGAACACTGGAGAAGCAATGAGATCACTGGCCCGCTTTCGTGAAATTCAAGGAATCGGAATTTGCTAAGGAATGGTCGAGAATAAACAAGCTCAATGCCGCGAAAAAGGAGCATTATCATAGGCTGGGGCCAGGTGGCTACGCGGTGGCCCGGCCTAAGTGGGATAAGGCTGAGCAAGAGATGATGGATGCAGGGGTCATTCCAGTTACATTGAGCTGGCCCCCAGGTGCAGGACTTGGTTCTATGCGCATGGGGGGACGTTGGACCCAAAGACAGGCCAGGTTTTGGAGCGGGCAAGTCTTAAGGGAGCCGACCTCGATATAATTGTTGCAATAGAAGAGGCTCGAATGGGGGTGTTCACGCCCAACAGAGAGAACGACGAGCTTATGCGCGCCCTGAAGAACCCTGAACAACCGGGAAGAACACGAGGGAAAGGCGTTGTTCCATGGTTTGAGGGGTTTGCGGACTGGAACGCCGACTACAGAAGCCGTGCGAGAAAGAAGATGGAGGAGGAGAAGAAGAGGAAGCTGGAGGAGGAGCGGAGGAAGCAGGAAGCAGAACGCCTTCAAGGCCTAGAATCAAGGCATGCGGAGTTGGCACTCCAATTCTAGCGGCAGCAGCAGTAGATCGACTCACTTAGCCAGGAAAGGGGGTCTCAGCAGCGGCAGCAGCTAGCGGATCCAGCATTGGATAGCACCGTCCCATCCATGCCGAGAAGCAGCGTGAGTTCCATCCTGGGCGATGAGGCACTGCTGGATACATACCCTGTGGATGACATCATGGATAACACTAATTGTGAGCTACACTTCAAAATGAAGAACATATCCATGAAGGTGGCGGACGCCGTTGCTTATACAAATCCCCCTGAAGCAACCTTCCATTGCAACCCAATTCCAGCTGGCTATGCTTGTGTCGTGGTTGATGAAGTGGTGGCACAATATTCGGGGCTAGAGCTTGACATTCCTGGAGGTGACGACGAGCACACACTGGGAGAGGCCATACATTGTATCATTCTATGGAGAAAGGATTGCATCATCTTTCCTAGGCCACCGACACCGCGTCAGCCGACTCCTCCTCGAAGTCCGCCACCGCGTCAGCAGACTCCCGCTCCTCCAAGTCATCAGCCACCGCCTCAGCAGAGTCCTGCTCCTTCAAGTCCGCCAACGCGTCAGGCCACTCCTCGTCCTCCAAGTCCGGCACCGCGTCAGCCCACTCCTCCTCCAAGTCCGGCACCGCGTCAGCCCAGTCCTCCTCCTCCAAGTCAAGCACCGCATCAGTCGTCTCCGCCGCCTCAGTAGGCTCTGCCGCCTCAGCGTTAGCCCAGTCCTCCTCCTCCAAGTCAGGCACCGTGCCAGCCGTCTTCGCCGCCTCAGCGGGCTTCGCCGCCTAAGCAAAAGCGGAAGAGAGCCGCTGAAGTTATGGCAGCTAGCGGTACAAGTACAGGACGCAAAAGATACCAATTTGGTCCAAGCCTCGCGCCTCTTCCGATGAGGCCTTACGACATGACTATGGAGGAAAACGAAGCCGAAGTGCAAGCCCAACTGAGGGCCCATTTTGGACCAAAACCACCACCGCCGCCAAAGGAGAAAGTTCCTAACGATGTCATTGACCACTTTATTCGTATGGCTGCCGAACCAGCTCCCAAGCCTATTGACTCAGACCATGAGTGCCAAATCAGGAAGGCATATCAAGCACAACAAAAGAAGGAGTCGAGCTCGAGCTCGAGCCAAGCAGCTGCCAAAAAAAGCGGGAAAACTGTTCCCCAGCTGGGAGAACAGGCGGTGCAATCGATCCCCCCACTCATTGTACCAACACACATGAGTACCGATGCCAATCAGCTGGTAATAACTGACGATCATAGAAGGCAGGCTGCAGAGATCAGATGCACTATAGAACAACTCCTAGAGATCGTGACCATGGAAATGTTTACAGAGCAGGAACTAAAACGGAAATATGCCCGCGGCGAACCTCTGGTCAAGCCTGAGGAGGTCAAGAAGCTCTCAACGAGAATGTATGAATTGCATGAATGGTACATGAAAATTGCCAAGACTACCAATCGAGAGTCCCTCATGGTGAGAGTGAAGCCAGAGCATTACTACAATGCGAAAGCTCTGTATGTTGAGTTTACAGAACTGTTTTAGTTATTCAATCAAGACGCACTCGACAAATCTATTGTCAGTTGCTATTGTCTGTAAGTGATTTCTTTCTGTAATTTATGTCTCAAGCTAACTGTAGTGCTCGTTGATCATTGCCTATAATTATCCTCACTATATTCTTTTCTGTGGTATTATGCAGAATGAAGATCTATGAAATGAAAAAAGCTGGACGCTATGGCATTGGGTTCATTGACCCAAATACCATTAATCAAGAGACATGGTCACAAGAATGGTCGAAAAAAGACACAGAGAAAACCTTGCTAGAGTTCTTGAAGCGCCTAAATACCAATCGAGATATACTACTTCCTTACAACTTCGAGTGAGTCACATTGTCTTGTACTACAAATTCTGTTTTTGCTTACTAGCTAGATGTTAATAAGTGTATAGGGTTTAGGGTAGTTGATGAGTGTTATGCACATGCCCGCTTAATTTATACATGCAAACGTGTGCGCATGCAGTTTTCACTGGATCTTGTTAATCATTCAAGTTGAAGATGGAAAAGTTGAAGTACTGGACTCACTACTTAAACCAGATACTGAGTACTCAATCGTGAAGGGGATGGTCGACAGGTATTTTCAATCATTACCAAATTATATGTCGGCCTCTTTAGTTCGTCATTTCCTGATATCAACTAATTAATAACTCCTTTATTCATTTTCTTTGCCGGCGGGCAGGGCTTGGGAAAAGTTCATCAAACAGGTTCCAGGTCAATGGAAACAAAAGCTGAAATGGCATCGACCCAAGGTAATTAATTAAGTAGTACTAGCTAGCTACTATCTCTTTAATTCTAGTTTCAATACCATTAATTATCATGCTTGATTAATTATTATCTGATTGAATTCTATTCTCGTAAAGGCCCTGAAGTAGGCGCCGGGGACTGATTTATGTGCATACTACGTTTGCGAGAACATTCACATGATGGCGTCCGAAAGGAGCTTATCTAATAGACAGCTATGGGTACGTTTGCCAGAACACTATTCACAATTTTTACATCATTATCTAATATATATACACACAACTAATACATGCATATTGATCTCCTTCTTTAATGTTCTCGGAGATGCGGGATAAGCTCCTACCAACAGATTGCGTACGAGCAATTCAAGAGAAAATAGTGGGATTTTTGCTCGACCAGGTCATATATCCCAAAGGAGAATTTCATTACCCGCTACCGCAGTAATGCCTCCATATATGTAGGAGTAATTGTATATACCCAATTGTATATATACATGTGTATGCGTGAATGGTGGTGCGAGATATTCGATGATATATATATTTATGATCGGTTCTACGAGAAATTCTATTTATATATATGCATAACGTGTACAATATGTAGTATCGTAAAATACCAGCAAATGAAAAAGAATTAAATGGAAAACACAAAATTAAAGGAAAAATAAATCATAAACCCAAAACCCCCTAAACCTTTTAGTACCGGTTGGTGTTACCAACCCGTACTAAAGGTCTCCCAGCCCCCGGCGCGGGCTCGTGCCATGTGGTGGCCCTTTAGTGGCGGTTCGTGTTGAACCGGGACTAAAGGGGGGGACCTAGAACCGGCACTAAAGGGCCTCACGAACCGGTGCTAAATCCCAATTCTGCACTAGTGTGTGCTGAAGGGGGTGATGAAACTTGTGTGGGGGGCATCCTTTCCTCTCATCCTCATCTGATGGTATACTGAGTACGCATAGAGTAGACAGAGATATTCGCACCCAAATGTTGAGTCTCCGATCTGATCGATCCATGGTAATGGGAAGTTATCATTCCGCTACTGGAAAAACTGTCTACGCCGAGTGCTTACAGATACGCCGAGAGCCAAATCACAGGACCTCGGCAAAAATAACTTAAGTCGAGTACAGCTCTCAGTAACATTAAGAATATGGTAGAGATAAGCCTTTGCTGAGCGGTCGACAAAGAGAACTCGGCTTAAACTAACTATGCCGAGAACTAAATACAGGGCACCCGGCAACAAGAGGCCACATGGCACGGCCGTTGGCAAATGACAGCGCCGTGACGGTGGGTACCCTTTGCCGAGTTCCCGTGGTTCAGTACTCGGCATAGAGGCATTTCTTTTTAATATAACTAATGTAGCAGTAGCATATGTTCAAGCATTACATAGGTTCAACAACATTGCATAATTTACATAGGTTCAACCACCATTTGGTTTCTTTTTAACCCATGCCCGTCACTTTGTCTAACCCTAGCTCACCGTTTGAATTATTTTCTCCATGTCACCTTCCTCCGCCGCCGCCACTTCTCAAAGGAGGCCATCAACTGACACGTGCCAAGCCCTAGCTTCTTTCATGACCGCCTACAATATTTGGGATATTAATTGCATTTCAAAGGTTTTAATGCGGGAAATTCCAGATCTGAACCGCAGCCACATGAAATCAAGGCCGGAAGCAGTTTAAAAAATCCTATATGTTGTCTTTCCCCCATGCATAGGCCTTGGGCAACCGAAGGAGGGGCAGGCCCCGTCACCGGGGGGCGAATGTTGCTCGGCGGCATGCCGGATGCAGCAGTTTAAATCCATGGTAAATCATACGATGCCAAAAATCCACGGGGTCTGGCACGGTTTCTTCATATGGCCCCTGTAGGGTATGGTAAAAATTTGAACGCATTTGGCAGAAGCCTGACTGGAGGCCGCGTAGAAATAGGACCATCTCCAAGGGAGGATCTAGCTATCGAGAGGGAACGTGTCCGATTTGTGAAGGAAGTGCGGGGCCCATTAATCCATTGTCCTCAAAACGTTTTGTGCACTCAAAGGAGGCCATCACATGACACACGTGCCAGGCCGTGGCTCTTTTAAGGCCCGCCTGCAATATTTGGGACATTAATTGCATTTCTATGGTTTAATGGAAGAAATTCCAGATCTGAATGGCGGCCACATGAAATCAAGGCCAGAAGCGGTTTGAAAAATCCTATATGTTGTCTTTGCCCCTTGCGTAGGCCTTGTGCAACCGAAGGATGGACAGGCCCCACCACCCGGAGGCGAATTTAGCTCGGCGGCATGCCAGATGCAGCCGTTTAAATCCATGGAAAATCATATAATGCCGGGAATCCACGGGACATGGCACGATGTCGTCATATGGCCCTATAGTGTGCGGTAAAAATTTGAGCGTGCTTTGCAGAAGCCTGACGGAGGCCGTGTAGAAATAGGACCATCTCCGAGGGAGGATCTAGCTATCAAGAGGGAATGTGCCCGGCTTGTGAAGGAAGTGCGTGGCCCGTTACTCCGTTGGCCTCAACACTTTTTGTGTAGTCAAAGGAGGCCATCACATGAAACGTGGTAGGCCCTGGGTTTTTCGGGCCCGCCCACAATATTTGGGACATTAATTGCAATTCTAGGGTTTTAATCCGGGAAATTCCAGATCTAAACGGCGGCCATGATTACTTCCTATGGTGATCTGGAAATGGAGCAGAAAGGATTCTCGCCTTTTTTCCCAGAGGAGACCCCGAGTTATCGAACCCACGGTAGCACGGTGCCCTTTAAGCTAGGGTCTCAAACAAGCTTTTGTTAAAGAATTAAATCCATCTTTAGACCAGATCGTAAATCAAACTTGGCACTGCAAACACTTATAATAAAAATAGGCATGAGTATGAGGTCTTAATGCTTACAACCATATATTTGTGTAGAGACCAAATATGATCTTAATTTGTGCACTTGAAGTCACCTATCGAGATGTGCTTATTATGAACTGAAGTGGGGGATGTGTCCAACTTACATCTTGACCGGCACGCGTCCTGCATCAAGAGTCAGTTGTCCAACAGAAGGCCCTATCCATCTCACGGGGTTGCCTCGATAATTAAGATTGCAATAATCAAACAAAAGCATTGGGTGTTTAATGACTATACCTCTTGAATCCCGAGAGATAGGATCCGTGTTACCGTACTAAACCTTTCTGTCACTGGTGTTCAGAAAAACACTTCACGGTCTCCCTGCCCTTAGCCTCTCCATGGCTCGTTCTCCAATATCCTGGGTACCTGCAGGGATGAAAAACACGAACGAGACAAGAGACAACTACAGAACAATTTTCTTTCACAGATACGGGATGTTAATTCAAAGCACTTCCATTGATCCCCACAACAAATACATTGGGTTGCAAGGCTCTTGTCTCAACCCATACCTTACCGGACTACTCACACATGGAGATCAGATCACATGAAAAACACATCATAGAACACATCATGAAGGTAGATTGATTGATAATATGTCATACAGTGGATGCCGTGTGTGATACACAATTACAAGTATGACTAGATGGAACAGAACTATGGTGGAGATGGATGTTGTGGCTATGGAGATGGGAAATGGTGGCGGCTAGGGTTTGTGGTGATGAGGATGATGATAACTGCTTTGTTTTGTGATTCTGCAGCCCTTCTTTTAACATTCCGGCGTCGTCCCCTTTATAAAGTATGTTTAGGTCGACGGGGAGCGTTGGTTTCCATGCCATACAATCACTCATGCGAGCGGCCGCGGTCGCATGGAATGCCATCTTTTGCTCTTGAGCTTCTGCCGCGCCTCCCACTTAATTTCCTCTATCTCCTCTTTACTCCTATCCTTGTTCTGACATGATTTCATCCATAAATTGTCCATTTCTAGTGGAAACAAAATAAAGGTAGGATATTTGGCAATATCGGAGCGGCTACCTCAGTTTTAATGAAATATATTGGTTTAAACTCGGGTTAGAGGAGTGTAAAAATAACACTCATGAACTCCCCCAAGCTTAAACTTGATCGTCCTCGAGCAACATAAAAAGAAATCCGAATCATAAGGAACTCAGTTGTTTAAACCAAAATAATGACAAGGTTTAATTCACTTATGATCGGCACACCTAGATAGCCCTCCGCTTCTTGACCTGAAATAGCCCTCCGCTTCTTGACCTGAAAACTTAGTATAGCTGTAGCGGTGACATGGTTATTATGCAAGTGTTAGTGAAGCAAAAATAATCAACTCAAAGTTTTTACTGTACTAGATAAAACAACTTTGCAAAACTTAATTCTATTTCCACTAGTTAACACTTGCTTGCCGGGAATGCACGGAAGAGTTTTTTTTTCGATGGAGCCGTGAAAACATAATTTAAGGAGTGAAAGGTATGTAAAGACAAACATGATTCTAGAGTACTCATTAACATACCCATGAGTGTCTCATCCTCAAGGCCCTCAAGCACTTGTTTCAATCATTGTTTGCTGAAACTTTGGTTGTCACGTGATGGGATTATGCCAAATAAATGATCATGCATATAGTTTCTTTGTGGCTTAATTTTGGGAACTATGGATCTTTATGTTTGTCTCTTTCGAGCTCTTGTGATCAGTCCCCAATATTTACCACATACACACACATTCAAGAGAAAGATGAATAATATTTGATGTAGTGTTGCCACTACGTACGTACGGTAACAAACTCATAGCCAAAATCCGAGCCGAAACTCTGGTGGATCATTCATTGGCCAGCGGAGTTCTCAGCATAACATCAAGAAAGCTGACGAAGCCACATTTACACACATAGACGTGCATATATTAGCAGGGCCATAACACCAGCGAGAAGCCAAAGCACCATGTAAGAGATACAACATAGATTTTTAGCATAATCTCGTTCACCCTTCAACTAAGTTCCTCTAGACAATATAATCCACAAGTGCTATCAAGTCTTTTAAAATTAACAATATGGGGTTGAGCATTTCTAACATCATCTTCTCTATAATTTTTCTCAACACCTAAGTCTTTGAAGACTTTCTCTTGTGCATGGTTATTCTTGGTTAAGTTCACTTTCTTTTAAAAATAGTCCCACAGCATGTCTCGGTTATCTAGATTAAATAGAACAAAGGCTACAAAATTATTTCAGCTCCTAGAACAAAACATTTGTCTTAATTATCAAGACTTACTCCCTCTTGCACACATCACACATACTACTACTACATCTATTCTAAGCATTTCAAGTGCAAAAGACGGGAGTCGTAGGACATACCTTCAGGGTCATGAATGTACACACATCTCTTCCTTATGCTTACATTCCTTGTTGTCCGGCATAGATCAACTCCTCTGAAATATAGACAAGAATGCAAATGAATGTTTTTTATTCTATTTTTCATTTTTTTGGTTTTTGAGAACTAACTTGCAAACAAAAAAAATCACAATGGCAAAAAGAAAAACAAAAACAAATAAAAGCAAAGAGTTGGAACAAACTAACACGAGTGTTTTGAAGCTGAGCGAGCTGAAGTACACCCTCATTACAATTTATTCAAATAAAATGGCCACATCTTGATGTAGACGTGGTAGTGACCTCCCCCATGCTTAAGCTTTTGCAAGCCCAAACCAGTGAGATCATTATGACGGTTGGTTAGGAGCCCATCCTGGGCTCCAGTTAGAGAAGCTCGTGCTCATGTAGGCGGATGTGTCTTGAAGGGACTCGGCGAGGTTGCTCATCTTATTTATGGAGCCCTGCAGACAGTAGAGGTCCGTATAGGTGGTGTAGGCTTCTTGTTGTGGTTGCTCCTCTTCTTTGTCGGGGGCGAGTTCTTCTTCATCAACTTGTTAAGGTTCTGGGCCATCTTGGTCAAAATCTTGTGGCACCCCGATTGTGGGCCGATGCATGCCAGTCCCAAGATAAGACCTGACGCACGTCAGACACGTTATACAACAGTCCAGGCACAAAAATGTATTCCATTATATGAAATAGGGTATTACACTACCGTTACATACAACGATATTGTATGGCTCTAGAGCTAACTAAATGGCAGTGGAAGTCTTGTTTCGGGTGGATTCGATGGCTTGGGCTAGGCTCCACAACTCACAGGACTAGCCGGGTTACGGTCTAGGATGACGGATCTTCACATGCAACTAGCCAAGTGCAAGGCCAGGTGAGTACTTTGAATGTACTCGCAAGACAACCAAATACATGGCATCCAAACAAGCAGATGACAAAGCAAGCCCTATGCTTATGCAAGAATTTATTCTAAATATGGCATGGTACTCACATGAAACATGGATCAAGCATATCATAGCATATCATGCCATGGTATAGTTACTCCTAGAGGCATGGATGCATGTAAAAAACTAAGCTGGAAAGTAAACTACACTTACCTCCCATGAAGATTTAAAGTAACATATTGTTCCATTAAACAATTTTGTTGCCTCTCTGGGCTTCCACATGATTCACCGAGATCTCGTCCCATGATCTTGTCAGAATAACACCGTGAACTCTTTTTCAAGTTTGTTAAAGCAGATATATCCTCCAGATCGACAAAGACCAAATAGTTTGACTTAGTACAAACTCTGTCCAATACCATGGACGCTGCTATTTGAATTGATTTTTACACTCTGCAGAGGTTGCGCACTTTACCCACACTATGGAGCTGGCTTGGTTGACCGTGCCCGTTTCTCAGGGCAGGCCAGGTTGACTCCAACAAAGCTCGTCTACCTTGTGACACTCTTATCGTATCACCGACATAACCCCTCGGGTCATGTCCTGGGTGGCCCGTTGTGTCATCTGTCGACACGCGCCACCTCATGGCTAAAACTGTCCCAAATGGCGACCCAATAACTGTCCCAAACGGGGATCCATGCGCATATAACCCAGGCTCACAAGGTTATCGCCACCTACTGGGCCAGGGTAGCACGCACGCATAACCTCCCCTCTTTGGTGATACCGATAGGAGGCATAACAATAGACAAAGGCAGGGCCTTCCCATAAAGGCAAATGTGGTTGCACTGGTAAGTTCGGTTCGGTGGCACTATCACTCAATCGCATTGATGACGGAGGATGTTTACTATTCAAGGTTAACTTAACACCTCCATCATCTTATCATAACATCAGTATTGATCAGCATGAATAAATATGAATGCATCGATAAGCAAGTTCTACCAAGCTTCTCAGGTGGGCAATAACTTATGTTGTTTGAAGCATACATGCTAACAGTATGACAGAATCACACTAGCATTGGCAAACATGGTACGAGATCCAGTCATGGCATTAACATGATATTTACAGTAAAAGTATTGTTGTGAACGTGGTAAAGCATGGCATGAAATCAAGTCATGACAGCACATAGAAAATACTACTAGCATATAGCACAGATTGTATACGTGCAAACTAAAACATGATTTGAATATACTGCAACTCTACACACATGATTCAAGCAAAGTCAATATGTAAGTCTGGGGCTCATTATAAGAGGTTGGCTTGCCTTGGGGTGGAGGAATACAACGGGAAGAAATGCGATGGTTCTCCGGATAGTGGCATTTTCGCGGGAGAGGCATAGAATAGGGAAAGGGCAATAGTGGCATTTTCAACATGTGACAACATTATGAAAATGGCACCATCGGAATGGGCTCGATGAACTAAGAATGTGGGCTTTGTAATTACCTCAATCGGAGTTACGGTCGCGGAGATACGGCCGTTCATTCGTTAAGCCGAAAAACAGACAGAATACTGTCCATTTTTGCCCTTAACTAGTGAACGCCCGTATCCTCACTGATTCGGCGCCGGGCTGAGGCCGAAAGCATATTTCTAGGAATACGCTTTTGGTTGAGTGAAGGCGTACTCTGACCCAAAGCCGTCACTGAATACGTAACCCGTATTGGAAAACATACTTTAGGAAATACGTCTTCACTTGAACAAGACAACGGGCCCTGCTGTGTCAGCTCAAGTCGGTTATAGGTGGGGCCGCCCTATCACTTTCTCTCTCTCCTCCCGGTCATCTCCTACCTCCTGATCGGGACAGAGGAGGGCGCCGATCATCGATGAGCCGGTGACTGGCGGCGCCAAAGATCTTGTCGTGGTTTCCCTGTAACCGGCTCAACACACCGCATCCGAGGGTGGTCGCGGGATTGCTCCAGGTGGCTCGTGGCGTCACCTCTCTCGCTCCTGGTGCACCTGCTGGTGAGCTTTAGGAAAGCCATGCCGGTGGAGCTTCCCCGGACAAACCGGAAGCGGCGGTGGCTTTATGAGACCCTGGGGAGGCCGTGACCATGGAAGAGAGGAAGGGGTAATAGCCACAGGGCCGGATTGGCCGAGGGGATCGGGTGGCGGCACTTCGGCCGGGGAAGGGAGAGGGTCTTGTCGAGCTTGAGTGGGTGGACGGGAGACTAACAGCAGAGGAGGGCGAGCTCGAGACATGCTTAAATAGGCTCGGGGAAGGCTCTGGACACCCTGGACGCGCGACGCAGTGGCGGTGTTCCAACGGAGCATCGATGTCGGCAGCAGCTGCCAACGAGCTAACTTCCAGAGCCAGCTGGGGATGGGTAAGGCACCTTACGTCATCGCAGACATCGGTACAAGCTGTCGGCGAGAGCATAGGGGAGGGAAACGTTTCCTAATTCTGGAACTAGGGTTTCGATGGAGTTCTGGGTTTGCGGACGGGATCCTGGCTAGCACAAGAGCATGGGAAACGTTTTGAAAGGTTGAAGATAGTCTAGATTCACCTAGTCATTTACCAGACTCCCAAGAAAAGATTTGAAAAAGAAAGCTAGGAAGGGATAATAGGACAAAAGTCGATAACCCGATTTTTGGGGTGTTACAAACCTTCCCCCCTTAAGAGAATCTCGTCCTCGAGATTCCTAGGGTTTGCTCAAAACAATATTGCACCTCCTAGGAAAACCTGGGGGTTGGGTTTTAACCATTTGGCTGGAAACAACCGAGTTGGGTGTACCGATAATTGGTGCACCCAGATCGAGACATGGATATTGTGGGATTACCTCCACTGCTAGGGGTCACTGAGGTTTTTGCTCTGAGCCGCAATTGGAAATAGCAAAAATTTCCTTTTCCAAAAATGCTAGAGGTACCCCAATGAAAAATGGCACCTCTCACTGACAGGTGGGCCCAGGGCCCACTGGCTGCCTCCTTCTTCTACATCTGGGTCTCGGTTTCTCTCTTGCGTTCGCACTATTCCACGTGCGGCTTGGCATTGCGCGCACCTAGCTTCTAGGGCATTAGGCACCCTACTACGGTAGTGCGCGGCATGCATGATGCTGGCGCAGAGAGCACTCCCATCATGGGCCAGCACCTTGTTGGCACTGCTCGCGGATTCGTCTCCTGGACATCGGTGATCGGGCGGCGCGCGGTTCTCCTAGACTTCGTTCACCGTACACCGGGCTCGGGCTTATAAAAGGCAGTAATGCGGCTCTGTCCAACTCACACCATGCCACTCTTCCATCTCTTTGGTTTGATGAGCTCGAGCCAAGGTCCTTTGGCGATGCTGTGTTCCTGGTGGGGCTACGGTCGTTTCTCACTGCGCTACTGGCCACACTGATCGGTTTGTCGCTCTGCCTACTGCAGCTCATCATGCAGGAGTGGGCTTGCGATCATGAGGGTCCTGGTACGAAGGCTCTGGGCATGGGCGATGATGTGGCATTGGCTGATCCTCCACCATGCTTGCTCCTCCGCCGCTACGGGCCGGTGGTGTAATCACTTGCTGTGGTGGGTTGAGGCGGTGGCTAGCCTATCGTCACACAAGGCAGTGATGGCGGCACTACTGGCTCAGGGGCTCGCGTGGTGTAGACAAGGGGCTCCACCAATGCGAGGATCATGCTTCAGGTTTCGAGGAGGAGAAACTTCCGCTGGTAGCTCCATGAAGAGTAGCATCGAGGTAGAATCGGGGTTCGAATTTGTACTGAGGTAGTTGTACTGGTTTGTGTGAAATAAAGCTTGCAGTGTTCCTTTGAGGTAGTAATTGGGGCATTGGGAAAAGATTTAGGGACTGAGGAGTTACTGGGTTTGGGGATCTGGCAAATAGAGTAAGCACAGATGGATATGGGTATGTGACTTTGTATTCCACCCGAGTACTGCTGCGATAGTACTCGTGGTGATGATCCTTGGGTGCGCACATGGTTCTCACTATGCACTTGCATTATACTCTAAATCAATAGGCAGGCAAAGGCAAAATGAATGCAAGGGAAAGCACTTCGACTTAATTTATACAAAGAAGTTTTAATGCTAGTGGGTATATGCACTCTTGGCATACATATACCTACACTAGCTCGCGTTTTATTACTGACTCTGGGCAAGTCCATTGTTATTAGATGTAAGTGCTCTACTGATCAAAATCTTGTTAAGAATTCATTGCCAGCTCTGTTAAACATTTCTGCTTAACGGAGAGGCAGATGAAACAAAATCACAGAGCAAAAGAGCATACATATATGGCATTACAACAGCACACAGGTGACAGGCAGTACAAGCAATACAACAAAGCACCACCTAACTAAGCGCCTAACATCAACTACTCACTCCAGACTACAGGGTTCTACTCCTTAACGAGGACAAAAAGACAGTCTTGGCAACACACATATTCGCAGCATGCTCTAGCTTCCCTTACTGCCGGAGCCACAGATGGGCCTAGTCTTGTTGGGACTCTCCTGGGGGAAGCAGGCTTAGGCACTTCCCATAATCGAGCACCTTCATAAGTCGGGTCCAACTTCTTGGGTCACGGTTGGAACTTGACGAAGCAAGTCTCAATGACAAAGACGCCGAATAGCCCCAGGGATAGAATTTGGGTGGATGATGACAGATTGCCACCAGTTCATAGGCTAAGAGGGTAGCATGGTCTGGGAGGGTAGCACGGGATTGACAGCCTCAGATGCAACTTGGCGAGCTTCATGAAATGCTTCCGTGACAACCCGAGTGGTGTCACAGTCCATCACTTTCAACACCCCAAGAATGCCGCTGAGTAGCAGTCCTTGGGCTGTGATAAACTGAACCAGGCGAGCTACTGCCGGGTCGGCATCTTGAATAGTGTTGGGGAACTCGCAACCTGAGCTTGATACAGAGGGGAAATAGCAGAACTCCCGCATCTCCGCAACTTGCGGAAACATCAATCAGAGACAAGCGACAGCTTCTGCAGCAGCGGTCTGGATGGCCTGTGTTGGGGTGGGCATGGGTTTGCCTTGAAAAGCCAAGGGATTTCCATCCTTCGTTGGGCCTCGGCAGATAAACACGTTCGCATAGTACCGGCAAAGGTAAGGGACAGGATTTGATTGCAACGCCAAGTACCGAGGGCTAACACCACAGCCAAGGGCTTTGGTGAGCATATCCCAAAGGATGGGCGGAAAGCCAGCATGATCGACTGCGAAAGTCCGGCTATGCAAGGTGGGTTCTCTGGGAGGATTGGGCATGGCTTCTGGTTTCGGGATACTGGCCTGGGTTTTCCCGCGGGGATCTGGCTTTCTGGGCTGGGAGTGTTACGACTAGCGGGTGAGAGGGGATTTAAATAGGCAGCCAGGCTGGGACATACCAGCAAGGCCCGGATCCTTTTCCTGCAAGGCGAAGGATCCTCCGGTACGGCAGACAACTTGGTAGGGTTGCGGTCCAATCAAGGATGACTGGGTGGTTGGGCAGCTGGGTTGGGATATGCCAATTCAGATGGCGCCGCCTTTTGATTAACAGTGGCCATGTTGGATGCCAGGGATCGGTCAAATCTATTTGGCTCACTATTGGTTGGCAAAAGCGGGGGTTCTCTGCTAGGGTAACCTACAGCCAGCCTAGCTCTAATACCATGCTCTATGGCACCCCGATCAGGGGCAGACGCACGCCAGTTCCAGGATAAGAGCTGATGCACGTCAGAAACGTAATACAACATTCCAGGCACAAAAATGTATTCCATTATATGAAATAGGGTATTACACTACCGTTACATACAACGATATTGTATGGCTCCAGAGCTAACTAAATGGTAGTGGAAGTCTTGGTTTGGGTGGCTCCGATGGCTTGGGCTAGGCTCCACAACTCACAGGACTGGCCGGGTAACGGTCTAGCATGACGGATCTTCACCTTCAAGTAGCCATGTGCAAGGCCATGTGAGTAATTTGAATGTACTCAGAAGACAATCAAATACATGGCATCCAAACAAGCAGATGACAAAGCAAGCCCTATGCTTATGCAAGAACTTATTCTAAATATAGCATGGTACTCAAACGAAACATGGATCAAGCATATCATAGCATATCATGGCATGGTATAGTTACTCCTGGAAGCATGGATGCATGTATAAAACTAAGCTGGAAAGTAAACTACACTTACCTCCCATGAAGATTTAAAGTAACATATTGTTCCATTAAACAGTTTTGTTGTCTCTCTGGGCTTCCACATGATTCACCGACGTCTCATCCCGTGATCATGTCAGAATAACACCGAGAACTCTTTTTCAAGTTTGTTATTGCAGAATTATCCTCCAAATCAACAAAGACCAAATAGTGTGGCATAGTATGAACTGTGTCCAATACCGTGGACGCGGCTATTCGAATAGATTCTTACACTCTGCAGAGGTTGCGCACTTTACCCACACTATGGAGCTACCCTGGTTGACCATGACGATTTCTCAGGGCTGGCCAGGTTGACTCCAACAAAGCTCATCTACCATATGAAAATCTTACAGTATCACCGACATACCCCCCGGGTCATGTCCTGGGTGGTCCCTTGTGTCATCTCTCGACATGCTCCACCTCGTGGCTAAAACTGTCCCAAATAGGGACCCAATAACTGTCCCAAACGGGGATCCATGCGCATATAACCCAGGCTCACAAGGTTATCGCCGCCTACCAGGCCACAGTAGCACGCACGCATAACCTCCCCTCTTTGGTGATACTGATAGGAGGCATAACAATAGACAAAGCCAGGGCCTTCCAATAAAGGCAAATGTGGTTGCACTGGTAAGTTCGGTTGGTGGCACTATGACTCGATCCCATCGATGACGGGGGATGTTTACTGCTCAAGGTTAACTTAACACCTCCATTATCTTATCATAACATCAGTATTGATGAGCATGAATAAATAAGAATGCATCGATGAGCAAGTTCTACAAAACTTCTCAGGTGGGCAATAACTTATGTTGTTCGAAGCATACATGCTAACAGTATGACAAAATCACACTAGCATTGGCAAACATGGTAGGAGATCTAGTCATGGCATCTACATGATATTTGTAGTAAAAGTATTTTTGCTGACATGGTAAAGCATGGCATGAAATCAAGTCATGACAGTACATAGAAAATACTACTAGCATCTAGCACATATTCTATACGTGCAAACTAAAACATGATCTGAATATACTGCAACTACACACACAGGATTCAAGCAAAGTCAATATACAAGTCCGGGGCTCATGATAAGAGGTTGGCTTGCCTTGGGGTGGAGGAATACATCGGGAAGAAAAGCGACGGTTCTCCGGATACGACTCATCAGAACCGGTATTCCCGGGAGAGGCCCAGAATAGGGAAAGGGCAATAGTAGCATTTTCAACATGTGACAACATTATGAAAATGGCACCATCAGAACAGGCTTGATGAACTAAGAACGCGGGCTTTGGAATTACCTCAATCGGAGTTACGGTCGCGAAGATACAGCCTTGCGTTCATTAAGCAGAAAAACAGATAGAAAACTGTCCATTTTTACCCTTAATGGGTGAACGCCCGTACCCTAACCGATTCGGCGCCGGGCTGAGGCGGAAAGCATATTTCTAGGAATACGCTTTTCGTTAAGCGAAGGCGTACACTGACCTGAAGCCATCACTGAATACGTAACCCGTATTGGAAAACATACTTTATGAAATACGTCTTCACTTAAACAGGACAACAGGCCTGGCTGTGTCAGCTCAATTTGCTTATAGGTGGGGCTGCCCTATCTCTTTCTCTCTCCCCTCCCGATCATCTCCTACCTCCCGATCGGGACAGAGGAGGGCTACGATCACCGATGCAGCCGGCGATTGGCGGCGCCAGAGAGCCTGCCAGTAGTTTCCTTGGAACCGACGCAGCGCACCGCATCCGAGGGTGGTCGCAGGATTGCTCCAGGTAGCTCGTGGCGTCACCTCTCTTGCTCCTAGTGCACCAACTGGTGAGCTTCAGGAAAGCCATGCCGATGGAGCTTCCCAGGACAAACTGGAAGCGGCGGTGGCTTTGTGAGACCCTGGGGAGGCCGTGACCATGGAAGAAAGGAAGGGGTAATGGCCACGGGGCCGGATTGGCCGAGGGGATCGGGTGGCGGCACTTCGGCCAGGGAAGGGAGACGGGCTTCTCGAGCTCGAGTGGGTGGATGGGAGGCTTGCTGCGGAGGAGGGCCGAGCTCAAGACGCGCTTTAATAGGCTCGGGGAAGGCTCTGGACACCCTGGACGCGCGACGCACTGGCGCTGTTCCAATGGAGCATCGATGTCGGTAGCAGCGGCCAACGAGCTTACTTCCAGAGCCAGCTGGGGATGGGTAAGGCACCTTACGTCGTCGCAGACATTGGTACAAGCTGTCTGCAAGAGCATAGGGGAGGGAAACGTTCGGCGACAATGCAGAGTTTTGGCAGTGCATGCCATGTTCATGCTCACCACCGGCACCCCGTGGCCTGGGCACTGCATCAACCTTAAATCATGTCTGGGAGACGTGTCTATCCTCAGGGAGCTTATCTGTTATACCAGACGGCAACAGGAAGTTCTAGGGTGATAGATTTAGTCTCAAATGTGAAGTGACAACAAGGTGTTTGTACTGGACTGAGGGTAGTGCACAGTTCCATTTGGCCTGCTCTTTGGTTGAGAGTGATCACTCACTAAGGTGGTCACTTTGACAAAATTTCATCCCAATTAATGGGCAAGCCTATCTAGAACTTCCTTCACAAAGCTTCAGACAAGGCAGAAATTTGGAAAGGATCCTGTGCTCAATCTTGGCAAGGAATGGCTAGATATTTTGATGGATCTAGGGTTTAGAAGGATAGGAAAAGCTCCACAATTTATTTGGGACTTTTCCTGGCTACCAAAATGGTAGTTCATTCGGAATGGGCCAGAAATGCAATTTTGGCTTTAATAAGGAAAATGCAATTTTCCTTATTTAATATGGACCAATATTTTTACCAGAGCTTGAGATAGCCACAAAGATCATCTCCACAAATTTTCAAGAAATTTAGAGATGCCTAGCTATCCCTCTGGATTTAATTCCACAGAAAGGCAGGAAGAGGAATTAATTCTAGATGAAAATATTGCATAGAACTTGGCAATATTTTTGCACATCTAGGGTTTACAGATATAGAAGAGTCTCTTGTAATCTTGGGAAGATTGACAGAGCAAGAGAAATGGAAGTTCCTTTGTAACCACAAAGGTAGGATTCCCGGTTCCTAATTCTGAAACTATGGTTTCGATGGAGTTCTGGGTTTGCGGCCGGCATCCTGGCTAGCACAAGAGCATGGGAAAAGTTTTAAAAGGTTGAATATAGTCTGGATTCACCTGGTCATTTACCAGACTCCAGAGAAAAGATTTGAAAAAGAAAGCAAGGAAGGGATAATAGCACAAAAGTCGATAACCCGATTTTTGGGGTGTTACAAACCTTCCCCCCTTAAGAGAATCTCGTCCTCGAGATTCCTAGGGTTTGCTCAAAACAATATTACACCTCCTAGGAAAACCTCAGGGTTGGGTTTTTAACCCTTTGGCTGGAAACAACCGAGTTGGGTGTACCGATAATTGGTGCACCTAGATCGAGACATGGATATTGTGGGATTACCTCCACTACTAGGGGTCACTGAGGTTTTTGCTCTGAGCCGCAATTGGAAATAGAAAAAATTTCCTTTTCCAAAACTACTAGAGGTACCCCAATGAAAAATGGCATCTCTCGCTGACAGGTGGGCCCAGGGCCCACTGGTCGCCTCCTTCTTCTACACCTGGGTCTCGGTTTCTATCTCGCGTTCGCACTATTCCGCGTGCGGCTTGGCATTGCGCGCACCTAGCTTCTAGGGCATTAGGCCCCCTAGTACGATAGTGCATGGCGTGCACGATGCCGGCGCAGAGAGCACTCCCATCATGGGCCAGCATCTTGTCGGCGATGTTGTGTTCCTGGTGGGGCTACGGTGGTTTCTCACTGCGCTACTCGCCACACTGATCGGTTTGTCGCTCTGCCTACTGCAGCTCATCATGCAGGACCGGCTTGTGATCATGAGGGTCCTGGTATGAAGGCTCTAGGCGTGGGCGATGATGTGGCATTGGCTGGTCCTCCTCCATGCTTGCTCCTTCGCCGCTACGGGCCGGTGGTGTAATCACGTGTTGTGGTGGGTCGAGGCGGTGGCTTGCCTGTCGTCACACAAGGCAGTGATGGCAGCGCTGGTGGCTCAGGGGCTCGCGTGGTGTGTACAAGGGGTCCACCAATGCGAGGATCATGCTTTGGGTTTCGAGGAGGAGAAACTTCGATGGTAGCTCCACGAAGAGTAGCATCGAGGTAGAATCGGGGTTCGAATCTGTATTGAGGTAGTTGTACTGGTTTGTGTGAAATAAAGCTTGCAGTGTTCCTTTGAGGCAGTAATTGGGGAATTGGGAAGAGATTTAAGGACTGAGGAGTTACTTGGTTTGGGGATCTGGCAAATAGAGTAAGCACAGATGGATATGGGTATGTGACTTTGTATTCCACCCGAGTACTGCTGCGATAGTACTCGTGGTGATGATCCTTGGGTGCGCACATGGTTCTCACTAGGCACTTGCATTATACTCTAAATCAATAGGTAGGCAAAGGCAAAATGAATGCAAGGGAAAGCACTTCGACTTAATTTATACAAAGAAGTTTTAATGCTAGTGGGTATATGCACTCCTGGCATACATATACCTACACTAGCTCGCGTTTTATTAGTAACTCTGGGCAAGTCCATTGTTATTAGATGTAAGTGCTCTACTGATCAAAATCTTGTTAAGAATTCATTGCCAGCTCTGTTAAACATTTCTGCTTAACGGAGAGGCAGATGAACCAAAATCACAGAGCAAAAGAGCATACATATATGGCATTACAACAGCACACAGGTGATAGGCAGTACAAGCAATACAACAAAGCACTACCTAACTAGGCGCCTAACATCAACTACTCACTCCAGACTACAGGGTTCTACTCCTTAACGAGGACAAAAAGACAGTCTTGTTGGGACTCTCCTGGTGGAAGCAGGCTTTGGTACTTCCCATAGTCGAGCACCTTAGTAAGTCGGGTCCAACTGCTTGGGTCACGGATGGAACTTGACGAAGCAAGTCCCGATGACGAAGACGCCGAATAGCCCCAGGGATAGAATTTGGGTGGATGATGACAGATTGCCACCAGTTCACAGGCTGAGAGGGTAGCATGGTCTGGGAGGGTAGCATGGAATTGACAGCCTCGGATGCAACTTGGCGAGCTTCGTGAAATTCTTCCGTGACAACCCGAGTGGTGTCATAGTCCATCACTTTAAACTCCCCAAGAATGCCGTTGAGTAGCAGTCTTTGGGCTGTGATAAACTGAACCAGGCGAGCTACTGCTGGGTCGGCATCTTGAACAGTGTTGGGGAACTCGCAACCTGAGCTTGATACGGAGGGGAAATAGCAGAACACCCGCATCTCCGCTACTTGTGAAAACATGATTCGGAGACAAGCGACAGCTTCTGCAGTAGCGGTCTGGATGGCCAGTGTTGGGGTGGGCATGGGTTTGCCTTGAAAAGCCAAGGGCTTTCCATCCTTCGCAGGGCCTTGACAGATAAACACCTTCGCACAGTACCGGTAAAGGTAAGGGACAGGATTTGATTGGAACGCCAAGTACCAAGGGCTAACACCACAGCCAAGGGCTTTGGTTGGCATATCCCAAAGGATGGGCGGAAAGCTAGCATGATCGACTGTGAAAGTCCGGCTATGCAAGGTGGGTTATCTGGGAGGACTGGGCATGGCTTCTAGTTAGGGGATACTGGCCTAGGTTTTCCCGCGGGGATCTGGCTTACTGGGCTGGGAGTGTTACGACTAGCGGGTGAGAGGGGATTTAAATAGGCAGCCAGGCTGGGACATACCAGCATGGCACGGATCCTTTTGTTGCAAGGCAAAGGATACGATGGTACGGCAGACAACTCGGTAGGGTTGCGGTCCCATCAAGGACGGCTGGGTGGTTGGGCAGCTGGGTTGGGATGTGCCAATTCAGACGGCGCCGCCTGTTGATTAACAGTGGCTGTAGGGTAACGCAGCAGAAAACAAAAATTTTCCGACCTACGCACCAGCCTAGGACCACTATGGAGACTGCATACAAGGTTTGATCATTTTCGTTACCGACTCGTAGCGCAGCGAAAGTAGAGTCGATGACGATCGGTGGTGCAGATCCCCGCAGCTAGGATTTACAACCTCCCAACCGCGAGGATGTATACCCTCGTCTTCCCTTCGGACAGCCCTCCGGGAGGCGGTCGAACAGTCCCCTGGACGGTGTCGCGGACAGCCCTTCGGGAGGACCTTCGAAACTCGAACGGTCACTCGGACAGCCCTTCGGGAGGACTCACAGAACTCGGACCGTCACTTGGACAGCCCTTCGGGAGGCACTCACGAACAGCCCCTCGGGCACTAAGATCGAAACTACGACCTCTCTACAGAGTTGCACACATACGGTGTCAACTATCCGGCAGGGCTTCGCCGTCCAGAACTAGTTCCCACCGGAACCCAGACAGCCTTTCGGCTCTACGAAACTCTTTTCGTGGGAGGGAGAGAGAAGCCAGATCATTGCATGGCACTTGTATGTGAGAAGGAGTGAGTCTTTAGGCAGCCCCCTCCACCCCTATTTATTGGCCAAGCCCAAGGGTGGCTTCTCCAAGAAGCCAAGGGGAAAAATACCAAAGGACCCTCAAGGTGGCTTCTCCAAGAAGCCACCCAAAAAGCACTTTCACTATTCACGACGACATTTTTCAGCGTCCGTTCAAACTGAAAATATTTATGTGGGCTTAGAACATTTCCAGTACCCACTAAAATAATTTTCAACGCGTTCTGGAACAATTCCAGTTTAGTGATTTCATCTGCGAAAAGCATCTGAAGCGGTTCCGGCAGCCCCGGAACATTTCCGGTTTTTCTTCCAGAAAATTCCCAGAAGTTTCCAGAATGATTCTGGCATCCTCCAAGAATTATCAGGCATGTGCCGAAACCATTTTGACTTAATGGTATCCCCTGAAACAACTTTTCAGTTTCACCGGAACTCATCCGGTGACCTCTCTCTGCGGAACTTTTCCGCTGTCCGAAACTTTTCGGTGTCCGAAACTTTTTCGGTGATTTTCTCTCAGACTCCCTGTCTAGTATTCAGCAGATAGATGACCCTTAAGCGTGTGACCCTATAGGTTCGGTGAAGTATAGACATGACCTGGAACCCCTTCCGATCAATGATCAACATCGGAACCGTGGACACCCATATTGACCCCTATACCCACACGAATGAATATTCGAGTGAACCTCCAGTTGCTGTGTGCTATTCCTGTTGCTTCACGATATGTTACAAATACCCGAGGTTAGACATGTTGGCATCCCCGTGGATCAACAACTTGTCCAATATGCCAGTTACCCCGTTATCGGTATTGTTCTCTTTTCTCGTTACCGTGTTCCGGCATCCCCGTGATCAAATCACAAAGTGTCTGGCCAGACGATGATGGATACCGTAACACCGAGAGGGCCCAGAGATATCTCTCCATCGTCAGAGGAGCAAATCCCAATCTTGAGCTATCAAGTTACTTGACATACTTTCCCATGAACCCGTAAGCCGCCGTAATAGCCATCCATTTACGGATGACGTTTAACAAACCCCAAAGTTCATGAATCAAGCATGAAGAAACTCGATACTCTCATGGTCTGAGGAATCATGCAAACATTAACCATCTCTGTGTTATTAACCATTAACTCATGACGAATGTATCTCATAGCATAACATCAATTCGGGTCGATTCAACACAAATGTCCTTCCTGACATTGTGCCCTCAAAGTTGCTGGCATAGACATGCCCATGATTGGAAAAACATAATCATCATGCAACACTTGAGCTAGTCTTAGAGGCACGACTAGGAATACATTTTACCGTTTATTATACCACACGTGCACATGGGTTTTCCCCAGAGCCTTTATGGATATACGGGCTCGGGAACCATAGCAGTTATAGCATGGAATATAAACTTAATTATGAACAGGGAGATATTTAATAACATTTATTATTTCCTCTAGGGCATATCTCCTACAGTGGCCATGTTGGATGCCAGGGATCGGTCAAATCTATTTAGCTCACTATTGGTTGGCAAAAGCGGGGGTTCTCCGCTAGGGTAACCTACAGCCAGCCTAGCTCTGATACAACACTCTATGGCACCCCGATCGGGGGCAGACGCACGCCAGTCCCAGGATAAGAGCTGATGCACGTCAGAAACGTAATACAACATTCCAGGCACAAAAATGTATTCCATTTTATGAAATAGGGTATTACACTACCGTTACATACAACGATATTGTATGGCTCCAGAGCTAACTAAATGGCAGTGGAATTCTTGGTTCGGGTGGCTCCGATGGCTTGGGCTAGGCTCCACAACTCACAGGACTGGCCAGGTTACGGTCGAGCATGACGGATCTTCACCTGCAACTGGCCATGTGCAAGGCCTTGTGAGTAATTTGAATGTACTCACAAGACAATCAAATACATGGCATCCAAACAAGCAGATGACAAAGCAAGCCCTATGCTTATGCAAGAATTTATTCTAAATATAGCATGGTACTCACACGAAACATGGATCAAGCATATCATAGCATATCATGGCATGGTATAGTTACTCCTAGAGGCATGGATGCATGTATAAAACTGAGCTGGAAAGTAAACTACACTTACCTCCCATGAAGATTTAAAGTAACATATTGTTCCATTAAACAGTTTTGTTGTCTCTCTGGGCTTCCGCATGATTCACCGACATCTCCTCCCGTGATCATGTCAGAATAACACCGTGAACTCTTTTTCAAGTTTGTTATTGCAGATTTATCCTCCAAATCAACAAAGACCAATTAGTGTGGCATAGTATGAACTGTGTCCAATACCGTGGACGCGGCTATTTGAATAGATTCTTAAACTCTGCAGAGGTTGCGCACTTTACCCACACTATGGAGCTGCCCTGGTTGACCGTGCCGATTTCTCAGGGTGGGCCAGGTTGACTCCAACAAAGCTCATCTACCTTATGACAATCTTATCATATCACCGACATACCCCCCGGGTCATGTCCTGGGTGGTCCCTTGTGTCATCTCTCGACATGCTCCACCTCGTGGCTAAAACTGTCCCAAATAGGGACCCAATAACTGTCCCAAACGGGGATCCAAGCGCATATAACCCGGGCTCACAAGGTTATCGCCACCTACCGGGCCAGGATAGCACGCACGCATAACCTCCCCTCTTTGGTGATACCGATAGGAGGCATAACAATAGACAAAGCCCGGGCCTTCCAATAAAGGCAAATGTGGTTGCACTGGTAAGTTCGGTTGGTGGCACTATGACTCGATCCCATCGATGATGGAGGATGTTTACTACTCAAGGTTAACTTAACGCCTCCATTATCTTATCATAACATCAGTATTGATGAGCATGAATAAATAAGAATGCATCGATGAGCAAGTTCTACCAAACTTCTCAGGTGGGCAATAACTTATGTTGTTCGAAGCATACCTGCTAACAGTATGACAAAATCACACTAGCATTGGCAAACATGGTACGAGATCTAGTCATGGCATCAACATGATATTTGTAGTAAAAGTATTGTTGCTGACATGGTAAAGCATGGCATGAAATCAAGTCATGACAGTACATAGAAAATACTACTAGCATCTAGCACATATTGTATACGTGCAAACTAAAACATGATCTGAATATACTGCAACTACACAGACAGGATTCAAGCAAAGTCAATATACAAGTCTGGGGCTCATTATAAGAGGTTGGCTTGCCTTGGGGTGGAGGAATACATCAGGAAGAAAAGCGACGGTTCTCCGAATACGACTCGTCAGAACCAGTATTCCCGGGAGAGTCCCAGAATAGGAAAAGGGCAATAGTAGCATTTTCAACATGTGACAACATTATGAAAATGGCACCATCAGAACAGGCTTGATGAACTAAGAATGTGGGCTTTGTAATTACCTCAATCGGAGTTACGGTCGCGGAGATATAGCCTTGCGTTCGTTAAGCAAAAAAACAGACAGAAAACTGTCCATTTTTACCCTTAATGGTGAACGCTCGTACCCTAACCGATTCGGCTCCGGGCTGAGGCCGAAAGCGTATTTCTAGGAATACGCTTTTCGTTAAGCGAAGGCATACTCTGACCTGAAGCCATCACTGAATACGTAACCCGTATTGGAAAAAATACTTTATGAAATACGTCTTCACTTAAATAGGACAACGGGCCTGGCTGTGTCAGCTCAATTCGCTTACAGGTGGGGCCGCCCTATCTCTTTCTCTCTCTCCTCCCGATCATCTCCTACCTCCCGATCGGGACAGAGAAGGGCGCCGATCGCCGATGCAGCCGGCGATTGGCAGCGCCAGAGAGCCTGCCAGTAGTTTCCCTGGAACCGACGCAGCACACCGCATCCGAGGGTGGTCGCGGGATTGCTCCAGGTGGCTCGTGGCGTCACCTTTCTTGCTCCTGGCGCACCAACTGGTGAGCTTTAGGAAAGCCATGCCGATGGAGCTTCCCAGGACAAACTGGATGCGGCGGTGGCTTTGTGAGACCCTGGGGAGGCCGTGACCGTGGAAGAAAGGAAGGGGTAATGGCCACGGGGCCGGATTGGCCGAGGGGATCGGGCGGCGGCACTTCGGCTAGGGAAGGGAGAGGGGCTTCTCGAGCTCGAGTGGGTCGATGGGAGGCTTGCTGCGGAGGAGGGCGAGCTCAAGACGCGCTTTAATAGGCTCGGGGAAGGCTCTGGATGACGCTTGTCGATGGCCAAAGCCCCTGCACGCGCGACGCCATGGCGGCGTTCCAACGAAGCATCGTTGTCGGTAGCAGCGGCCAATGAGCTAACTTCTAGAGCCAGCTGGGGGTGGGTAAGGCCCCGTACGCTATCGCAGACATCGGCACAAGCTGCCGGCGAGAACACAGGAGAGGGAAATGAGCGATGACAGTCCAGAATTTTGGCACTACCTGCCATTTTGATGGTCACCACCAGTACCACCTGGCCTGGGAGTTCTCGGGTGATTGATTTAGTCTCAAATGTGAAGTGACAGCAAGGTGTTTGTACTGGACTGAGGGTAGTGCACAGTTCCATTTGGCCTACTCTTTGGCTGAGAGTGCTCACTCTCTAAGTTGGTCACTTTGACAAAATTTCAGCACAAATGGGCAAGCCTATCTAGCACTTCCTTCACAGAGCTTCAGACAGCGCAGAAACTTGGAAAGGAACCTGTGCTCAATCTTGGCAAGGGAAGGCTAGATATTTTGATGGATCTGGGGTTTAGAAGGATAGGAAAAGCTCCACAATTTATTTGGGATTTTTCCTAACTACCAAAATGTTAGTTCCTTTGGAATGGGCCAGAAATGCAATATTGGCTTTAATAAGGAAAGTGTAATTTTACATATTTCATATGGGCCAATATTTTTACCAGAGCTTGAGATAGGCACAAAGGTCATCTCCACAAATTTTCAAGAAATTTAGAGATGTCTAGCTATCCCTCTAGATTTAATTCCCAGAATGGCAGGAAGAGGAATTAATTATAGATGAAAAATATTGCATAGAACTTGGCAATATTTTTGGACATCTAGGGTTTACAGATGTAGAAGGATCTCTGGTAATCTTGGGAAGCTCGATAGAGCAAGAGAAATGGAAGTTCCTTTGTAACCACAAAGGTAGGATTCCTGGTTCCAAATTCTGGAGCTAGGGTTTCGATGGAGTTTTGGATTTGCAGATGGGATCCTAGTTAGCACAGGAGCATGGGAACAGTTTTGAAAGGCTGAAGATAGTCTGGATTCACCTGGTCATTTACTACACTCCAGAGAAAAGATTTGAAAAAGAAAGCTAGGAAGTGATAACAGCACAAAAGTGGATAACCCGATTTTTGGGGTGTTACAAAGCTGCATCTCCTTCCTGTGACACATAATGCAATTGTCCATTTTCTATGGAGAAACAGTTAGGCATAGGAGTAGGCAACAATTACCTCACTCCAGGAATTTTAATGCAACAACGACCACGGTGAACTACTACCATTCCAGCGCTAGAAAGAACACGAATATTAACAAGGTTGTTACCGACAATGGGGCGATGGTGATTGTAGTTGAGGCCAAGGGAGTTGGCCAACATGGTGATCACGCCTCCACAGGCGATGTCTCCTTGTGCATGATTTGTTTGATGCGTGAGGTGTAGCAAAAGTATCGCCCCTAAGTTGGGCGAATAACCGACGTCAAGGTTAGCTGCTTTCCCAAGAATTAGCATGTTCTCATCATTCACCTTAGAAATTTCTCCTCGTGCCTGCAACGAGTTAGTAATAACATAATAGAAATAACATATGGCAAGACTTTCAGTGCAACTGGCTCTATGTTTAGAACCATGGTAACCCATCAGGTAGAAGGATTGCCTTGGGTGCGGTTTAGTAAAATCATAAACATAGCGGATGTCATCATTATTGTTGGTGAAGCCAAAGTTAGTACACCACTCATCTTGAGTGATGTTGAAATCTTGGTCCATGAGATGGAAAGTGATCCGCTCTTCCTCACATGGATTTGACATGAGACCAACATTATGCGAGAGAGTACTAAGAAACTCAATCGTTCATATATATCACATCCCTGATAAACAACATGATGCAACCCGGCATTATCACAAAGCAAATTGAAATCGTTACCGATACCTAGTTTGGCTAATGTGGACACGCAAGCCCATTTGGTGGTCTTCATCTTCCTTGCAAGAAGCTTCTTATATTTCCTCATTGCTTCACGGTAGGTGAAGATGACCCCTTGCACAAAAACCTGTTGTTGTTGTGCGGCGTTCGTGGATGAACCCAGGTAGCACCATGAACGGCACATGTGGAGTTCCTCGTGAACATCTACAAAATAATTTTTCTGTCCAATTCAACGAAACAATATTGATCTTATGGTAGTCACACATCATACTCTTCTAAAAACATCAATGAATCCAAGTCAAACTCAAAATTTAGATCAGAAATAAGCATACCATAGACATGGCAATTCTAGGCACATAGAACATGGATTCGTGAAAAATATGTTGGGGATCGGAGGAGAAACGTACCATAGATTGAACAGATGGAAGGATTTTAACTGAAATTGAACGAGTAGGGATATCGGTCAAAGTTGTGGTATGGTTTGGAGAGGTTAGGTAGAAGAAGAAGAAGAAGAAGAAGAAGAAGAAGAAGAAGAAGAAAGAAGAGAGATGGGGGCGAGATACGTCCTTCCTCGGGCTTCTTATGGCCGCTAGAGATCCATACGACCACACATACGAGCGGGACTGCCCATATGGAATGCCGTCATTCACTCTGTTGGTGTTATTCTATCTGTGCTTACCCCATATGACCGCTTATGCGACCGGTAGCGCCCACATGGAACGCCGTCGAACGCTTTGTTGTTCTTTGTCTTCTGGTCGATGGTGACATATGACTGCTCATATGAGCGCAGATGCTCACATGGAACACCATCAAAGGCTCTGGACCTCCTCTCTATTTCTGCCAAAAGATCATACGACCACACATACGAGCGGTTGCGCTCGGATGATACACCGTCGATCACTCTATTGCCTCTTGTTGTTTTCTGTTGGAACCGCCAGGATGCCATACGACCTCCTTGCTCGCATGTTAGGCCGTCTTTTCTTCTGTTTCTTTCAAAACTTCTCTTTTTCTTAAATTCCCGCGGGGTTTGTTCCAACATAATACATAGGCATATATCCAGGCATTCAAAGGTCAGTAAACACACAATAATTTGCCACAAAACAAAGCCCTCATTAGAACAACTCTTCCAAACTCAACTTCCTCGACTATAACTTCAACACTCTTTTTATTGAAACAAAAAAACTTGCTTTTCCATTCTATTCGCGTGGGTTGCCTCCCACAAAGTGCTTGTTTTCGATCAGATAGTTCGACCATAGTGAAGATCACTTAGGTGCAATTACATCGAGACTATAGCTTCTAGCATTGATCAAAATGCTGTCTCCGGTGTATGTCATCATTTTATTTTTCCTGGGGAAATGTCTCACAAAGGGATCTTTTGCAGGTAAAGAAATCTTACATTTCCCTCATACACATTTATCACAACTTTTATGGTCCTTAGAAAAGGTATACCGAGGATTATAGGAGCAATGGGATCTTCAGGCATATCAACTATCATAAGATCAATCATGACAGGGCAATCATTTATTTGAATAATAACACCATGCTTAATCCCTACTTCTTGTGTAAAAGTAGAATTAGCCATATTCAATATAATCTCAGTAGTAGCATAAGGACCAAGATTGAGACTATCATAAATAGACTTACGGATAGTAGAAACACTAGCACCTAGATCACATAAAGCACTGAATTTATTCAAACCAATCTCAATCTCTGTAGTAGGCTTAAAAGCATCCTCTTGATTAGCTAATAACTTACTGTATAACTTCTTTCTTTCATCATCTAACTCACGTACCTTGGCTGCAATGTGACCAACAAAGACATTATATACCTCATCATTTAATATCTCAGGTAGTGGGTGTTTCATTGCTATCATCTTCATGAAGTCTGCAACTGTATATGTATATTCTGGCACATGGCTTTTATCAAGCTCTTCTGCATTTTCTTCATTACTTCTCATCATCTTGACATCTTCAATCAGGTTAGGTTCCGGTTTACCTGCAAACTTGGCTAGAATTAAAGTTTGGCTCTCTGCAATTTTAGCAACTTCTTCTTCCATGCTCTTGGTTCTTCCATCTAGAATCTGCACATCATTAGTGAGTCCAACAATCTTACTGGTCAACTGACCAAGTAAGTTATCATGATTTTTCAAGATATTTTTAAAAGTGTCATTCTGCCCACTTTGACTAGCAATAAAAAAATTCAGAGTCTCTTCAAGAGTATTTCTATTGCTATTGCTAGCTGCATTAAAATTGTTAGGTGCTCCACTATTATTAGGATAAGGTAATCTAGGAGCATACCCATTATTTTTCCAGTTTGGATTATAGCTACTACGAGCAATGAAATTCACATCATTAACTTCTTCTTCAGTGATAGCATTCACATTTACCTCTTCTTTACGTTTCATGACGGCGGTCAACTTTGTATTTTTTTCTTCAATTGCATTGACTCTCTTGGTGGTAGTTCTTTCAACGTGCCATTGGCATGGTTCTCTTGCATCTCATCGAGCAACTTTTTAACATCATCTATGGGCTTACCCATAATAGTTCCTCCTGCAGCTGTATCTATCATAGTTTTTGACATAGGATTTTAAGCATTATAAAACATGTGAAGGATTAACCATTCTTCCATTCCATGGTTAGGACAATTCCTTATAGCTTCCTTCATGCAATCCCTCGCAAGCGCTAGTGGCTCATGATCTTCTTAATTAAAACTTGTTATCTGCGAATGAAGTTGCATAATTTTTGCAGGTGGGCAAAACTTAGATAAAAACTTACTGCAATAATCAGCCCAAGAAGTTATATTTCCTCTAGGTAAAGCTAGAATCCATTCTATTGCTTTTCCTCTCGAGGAGAAAGAAAATAGACGCAACTTCAAAGCATCAGGATCATAATCTCTAATGCGTGTCATGTTGCACAATCAGTACAATTATGCAAGTGCATACCGGCATCTTCAGAAGCAGAGCCTCCAAATTAGTCCTCTTGAACCATCGAGACTAGGTTCAGTTTTATTTCATAATCAGCGACAACAACATCAGGTTCTGCTATTGGTTCACGGACAAAGTTATTGCTATGAGTAGCAAAACTTCCAAGATAACGAGCCATGGTAATTTTTTTGGGGTTTCTACAGACAAGACTTGCAATAAAAGAGAAACTAAAACTAAAACAAAACTTAAAAAAAAACTCTAAACACAAAGACTAGGCATAAAAAGGTTTGGTCACTTCCTTTGGTGATCCGAAAATGGAGCAAAAAGGATTCTCACCGTTTTTCAACAGTGGTGACCCTGAGTTATCGAACCCAAGGGAGGGCAGTGCCCTTTAAGCTAGGGTCTCAAACAAGCTTTTGTTAAAGAATTAAATCCAGCTTTAGACCAGATCATAAATCAAACTTGGCACTACAAACACTTATAATAAAAATAGGCATGGGTATGAGGTCTTAATTCTTACAACCATATTGTTGTGTAGGGACCAGATATGATCTTAATTTGTGCGTTGGAAGCCACCTATCGAGATGTGCTTGTTATGAACTGAAGTGGGGGATGTGTCCAAATTACATCTTGATCGACACGCGTCCTGCATCAAGAGTTAGTTGTCTAACAGAAGGCCCTATCCATCTCGCAGGGTTGCCTCATTAATTAAGATTGCAATAATCAAATAAAAGCATTGGTCGTTTAATGACTACACCTCTTGAATCCTCAAAGATAGGATCCGTGTTACTGTACTAAACCTTTCTGTCACTGGTGTTCAGAATAACACTTCATGGTCTCCCTATCCTTAGCCTCTCCGTGGCTCGTTCTCCAAGATTCTGGGTACCTATAGGGATTAAGAACGCGAACGAGACTAGAGACAAATATGGAAAAAAATTATTTCACACATACGGGACGTTAATTCAAAGCACTTCCATTGATCCCCACAAAAAATACATCGGGTTGCAAGGCTCTTGCCTCAACCCATACCTTACCAGACTACTTACACATGGAGATCAGATCACACGAAGAACACATCATAGAACACATCACGAAGGTAGATGATTGATAATATGTCTTACAATGGAAGCCGTGTGTGACACATCATTACAAGTATGACTAGATGGAAGAGAACTATGGTGGATATGGATGTGGTGGCTATGGAGATGGGAAATGGCGGCTAGGGTTTGTGGTGATGAGGATGATGATGACTGCTCTGTTTTGCGATTATCCAGCCCTTTTGTTAATATTTTGGCATCGACCCCTTTATAAATGTTCAGGAGGATGCGGAACTTCGGTTTCCACATCATACAACCGCTCATGCGAGCGGGCGCGGTCGCATCGAATGCCGTCTTTTCCTCTGGAGCTTTTGTTGTGCCTCCCACTTGATTTCCTCTATCTCGTCTTTACTCCTTTCCTTGTTCTGACTTGATTTCATCCATAAATAGCCCATTTCATGTGGAAACAAAATAAAGGTAGGATATTTGGAATCCTATGCATGCATTAGTCATTAGTGGCAATATGGGAGCGAATATCTCGGTTTTATGAAATATATCGGTTTAAACTCGGGTTAGAGGAGTGTAAAAATAACACTCATCAGGCCACATGAAATCAAGGACGGAAGCGATTTGAAAAATCCTACATGTTATCTTTGCCCCATGTGTAGGCGTTGTGCAGCCGAAGGAGGAGCTGGCCCCGCCACCGGGGGTGGGAGGAGGCGAATGTAGCTCGACAGCATGTCGGATGCAGCCGTTGAAACCACAGAAAATCATACAATGCTAAAAATCCACGGCACTTGGCAGGGTGTCGTCATATGGCCCCTCTAGGGTGTGGTAAAAATTTGAGCATGTTTCACAGAAGCCTGACCGGAGGCCATGTAGAAATAGGACCAGCTCCATGGGAGGATCTAGCTATCGAGAGTGAACGTGTCCAGTTTGTGAAGGAAGTGCGGTGTCCGTTACTCCGTTGGCCTCGAAAATTTTTGCGCACTCAAAGGAGGCCATAACATGACACGTGCCAGGCCCTGCCTTTTTTCGGGCCTACCTGCAATAATTGTGATGTTTCTAGCTATCGAGAGGGAACACACATTCTACAAAATTTTTGATTTTTTAAAGAAAACACATAAAATAGGTTCTTTTCAAAAAATGAAGAAACACACATTCTACAAAATATTTGAAAAGAAATGAACAGCTTTTTCTGAGAGCCACACCAAGAGGCTATCGAAAAAGGCTCTGATCTAGATCTGATGATTGGGGAGCTTTTCCGAGCACCCCACCGACAGGCGCACGGCAAAGGTTTGGCGTGGTGCACTTAAGTGAAATCTCCCAAATTCTCACCCGTCCGTGCCATTTCCCACCCGCGCCACGCGTCTCCTCCGACGTCTCTCTCGCCCCGCGCGCATCTTCTCGCACCTCTGGCGGCCTCCGACGTGCCGCCCGGCCGCTCCATCACAGGCACCTCCACCCTAGGCTCCTCCATCGCGGCCGGCTCCCTCCACCGCTGGCCCCTCCACCGCCAACTCCCTCCACTGTCGGGCCCTCCACTCCCAGTTCCCTCCACCGCAGGTTCCCCCACCACCGGCTCCTCCACCACCGGAGGTGAGGTAGAGGTCGCTTTTTTGTGTGCATAGTCTAGCTATTTAGGTATCTTTTTTTAGATGAGCTATTTAATTAGTTTGTTGCTAATGTTAGCTTAATTAGTAGTAGCATATGAGCACGTTATTTTAGTTTCTGTTATAATTAGTAGTAGGATAATTTCACATTAGGTTAGTTTGTGTTATAATTAGTAGTAGCATACGAGCACGTTATGTTAGTTTGTGTAGTAATTGTAGTAGCATACGAGCATGTTAGTTACCTATAGCTTAATATCTCATGACGAAAAGACGATCTAGTTTCCAGTAGCTAAATATCTCATGAAAAAAAGATCACCTAGTTTGTTTTGTATATACTCCATTTGTATGGGAAAAGGCTTTGTGTCTTGACTTTCAGGCTGATGATGCTCCCTTTGTTAGAGATGTTCACGGAGAATGGATCCCGACTGTTGTCATATGGGGTCGTTTCTCCTTCTTCTCCTGGTGCTAGACCTTGCTAAGGCAGGAGGGGAATGATACGTCCATTTTGCAACATGTTTTGCTACTTTTATTTATAGTGTTTTTAATCAATATAGCACTTTGTGGAGCAATTCTAATGCATTTTCTCTCTTAATATGCAAGGTTTACACAAAGATGGAGATTGGTGGCAGCTGGAATTCTGGACCTGAAAAAGCTATGTCAGAGATACCTATTCTGCACATCTCCAAATGAGCTGAAATTTTGTGGAGATTTATTTTGGAAGAAATAAAAAATACTGGAGCCAAGAAGTACCAGAGGGGGCCACCCAGGTGCCCACGAGGCACCAAGGCGTGCCACCCCCCCCCCCCCCCCCGAGGCTCGCCCTGGTGGCTCGTGGGGCCCCTGGCCAGCCTCTGGCCCCCATTTTCCCTAGAAAAATTAATCAGAAGACTTACGGGATGGTGCGCCGCCATCTCAAAGCGGAACTTTGGTAGGAGCACTTTTGCTCTCCGGCGGAGAGATTCTGTCGGGGATACTTCCCTCCGGAAGAGGGAAATCGTCGCCATCGACATCACCAACGATCCTCTCATCATGGGAGGACCAACCTTCATCAACATCTTCAACATCACCATCTCATCTCAAACCCTAGTTCATCTCTTGTATTCAATCTTTGTCTCAAAACCTCAGTTTGGTACCTGTAGGTTTCTAGTAGTGTTGACTACATCTTGTAGTTGATGCTAGTTGGTTTCTCAGGTGGAAGATTATTTGTTCAGATCCATCATGCTATTCAATACCCCTCTGATCTTGAACATGATGATGATTTATGAGTAGTTACTTTTGTTCTTGAGGACATGGGAGAAGTCTTGTCATAAGTAATCATGTGAATTGGGTACTCATTCGATATTTTGATGATATTTATGTTGTTGATTCTCTTAGTGGTGTTATGTGAACGTCGACTGCATGACACTTCACCTTCTTTGGGACTAAGGGAATGCATTGTGGAGTAGTAATTAGATGATGGGTTGCTAGAGTGACAGAAGCTTAAACCCTAGTTTATGCGCTATTCCGTAAGGGGCTGATTTGGATCGATATGTTTAATGCTATGGTTAGATTTATCTTAATTCTTCTTCCGTAGTTGCGGATGCTTGCGAAGGGGGTTAATCATACGTGGGAGGCTTGTTCAAGTAAGAACAGCACCCAAGCACCGGTCCACCCACATATCAAATTATCAAAGTAGCGAACGCGAATCAAACCAACATGATGAAAGTGACTATATGAAATTCCAATGTGTCCTCGAGAACGCTTTGCTTACTATAAGAGATCGTTCCGGCTTGTCCTTTGCTATAAAAAGGATTGGGCCACCTTGCTGCACTCTTTGTTACTATTGCTATTTGTCACTTGTTACAAATTATCTTGCTATCAAACTACTCGTTACCGATAATTTCAGTGCTTGCAGAAAACACCTTGCTGAAAACCACTTGTCATTTCCTTCTGCTCCTCGTTGGGTTCGACTCTCTTACTTATCAAAAGGACTACGATTGATCCCCTATACTTTTGGGTCATCAAGACTGTTTTCTGGCGCAATTTCCGGGGAGTGAAGCACCTTTGGTGAGTGGAATTTCGTAAGGAAACATTTATATTACGTGCTGAAATTTATTGTCACTTGTCACTATGGAAAGTAATCCTTTCAGGGGTATGTTCGGGGTATCTTCACCTCGACCAGAAGCACAAATAGTTGCCCCTTATTCTCCTACACCTACTAAAAATATTTATTATGAGATTCCTTCGGGTATGATAAAGAAACTGCTAGCTAATACTTATGTAGGAGATGGAACAATACATCCTGATATGCACTTAATCTATGTGGATAAAATTTGTGGATTATTTAAGCTTGCAGGTTTATCCGGAGATGTAGTTAAGAAGAAAGTATTCCCTTTATCTTTGGATGGAAAGGCATTGATATGGTATAGTCTATGTGATGATACTGACACATGGGATTGGAACCGGTTGAAGCTGGAATTCAACCAGTAATTTTATCCTATGCATTTTTTGTTGTGCGGCGTTCGTGGATGAACCCAGGCAGCACCACGAACGGCACATGTGGAGTTCCTCGTGAACATCTACAAAATAATTTTTTTGTCCAATTCAACGAAACAATATTGATCTTATGGTAGTCACACATCATACTCTTCTAAAAACATCAATGAATCCAAGTCAAACTCAAAATTTAGATCAGAAATAAGCATACCATAGACAAGGCAATGCTAGGCACATAGAACATGGATTCATGAAAAATAAGTTGGGGATCGGAAGAGAAACGTACCATAGATCGAACACATGGAAGGATTTTAACTGAAATTGAATGAGTAGGGAGATCGGTCAAAGTTGTGGTATGGTTTGGGGAGGTTAGGTGGAAGAAGAAGAAGAAGAAGAAAGAAGAGAGATGGGGGCGAAATACCTCCTTCCTCGGGCTTATTATGGCCGCCAGAGATCCATATGACCGCCCATACAAGCGGGACTGCCCGTGTGGAACACTGTCATTCACTATGTTGGTGTTGTTCTGTGTGTGCTTACCCCATATGACCGCTTATACGACCGGTAGCGCCCGCATGGAACGCCGTTGAACGCTTTGTTGTTCTTTATCTTCTGGTCGATGGTGACATATGACCGCTCATATGAGCGCAGATGCTCACATGGAACACCGTCAAAGGCTCTGGACCTCCTCTCTATTTCTGCCAAAAGATCATACGACCACACATATGAGCAGTTGCGCTCGCATGATACACCGTCGATCACTCTATTGCCTCTTGTTGTTTTCTGTTGGAACCGCCAGGATACCATACGACCTCCTTGCTCGCATGTTAGGCCGTCTTTTCTTCTGTTTCTTTCAAAACTTCTCTTTTTCTTAAATTCCCGTGGGGTTTGTTCCAACATAATACATAGGCATATATCCAGGCATTCAAAGGTCAGTAAACACACAATAATTTGACAGAAAACAAAGCCCTCATTAGAACAACTCTTCCAAACTCAACTTCCTCGACTAAAACTTCAACACTCTTTTTATTGAAACAAAAAAACTTGCTTTTCAAGTTTATTTGCGTGGGTTGCCTCCCACAAAGTGCTTTGTTTTCGATCAGATAGTTCAACCGTAGTGAAGATCACTTAGGTGCAATTACACCGAGACTATAGCTTCTAGCATTGATCAAAATGCTTTCTTCGGTGTATGTCTTCATTTTCTTTTTCCTGGGGAAATGTCTCACAAAGGGATCTTTTGCAGGTAAGTCAAATCTTATGTTTCCCTCATACACATTTATCACAACTTTTATGGTCCTTAGAAAAGGTATACCGAGGATTATAGGAGCAATGGGATCTTCAGGCATATCAACTATCACAAGATCAATCATGACAGGGCAATCATTTATTTGAATAATAACACCATGCTTACTCCCTACTGCTTTTGTAAAAGTAGAATTAGCGATATTCAATATAATCTCAGTAGTAGCATAAGGACCAAGATTGAGACTATCATAAATAGGCTTAGGGATTGTAGAAACACTAGCACCTAGATCACATAAAGCACTGAATTTATTCAAACCAATCTCAATCTCTATAGTAGGCTTAAAAGCATCCTCTTGATTAGCTGGTAACTTACTGTATAACTTCTTTCTTTCATCATCTAACTCACGTACCTTGGCAGCAACGTGACCAACAAAGACATTATATGCCTCATCATTTAATACCTCAGGTAGTGGGTGTTTCATTGCTATCATCTTCACGAAGTCTGCAACTGTATATGTATATTCTGGCACATGGCTTTTATCAAACTCTTCTGCATTTACTTTGTTACTTCTCATCATCTTGACATCTTCAATCGGGTTAGGTTCCGGTTTACCTGCAAACTTGGCTAGAATTAAAGTTTGGCTCTCTGCAATTTTAGCAACTTCTGCTTCCATGCTCTTGGTTCTTCCATCTAGAATCTACACATCATTAGTGAGTCCAACAATCTTACTGGTCAACTGACCATGTAAGTTATCATGATTTTTCAAGATATTTTTAAAAGTGTCATTCCGCCCACTTTGACTAGCAATAAAAAATTTCAGAGTCTCTTCAAGAGTATTTCTATTGCTATTGCTAGCTCCATTAAAATTGTTAGGTGCTCCACTATTATTAGGATAAGGTAATCTAGGAGCATACCCATTATTTTTCCAGTTTCGATTATAGCTATTACGAGCAATGAAATTCACATCATTAACTTCTTCATCAGTGATAGCATTCACATTTACCTCCTCTTTACCTTTCATGACGGCGGTCAACTCTGTATTTTTTTCTTCAACTGCACTGACTCTCTTGGTGGTAGTTCTTTCAACATGCCATTGGGCATGGTTCTCTTGCATCTCATCGAGCAACTTTTTAACATCATCTATGGGCTTACCCATAATAGTTCCTCCTGCAGCTGTATCTAGCATAGTTTTTGACATAGGATTTTAAGCATTATAAAACATGTGAAGGATTAACCATTCTTCCATTCCATGGTTAGGACAATTCCTTATAGCTTCCTTCATGCGATCCCTCGCAAGCGCTAGTGGCTCATGATCTTCTTAATTAAAACTTGTTATCTGCGAATGAAGTTGCATAATTTTTGCAGGTGGGCAAAACTTAGATAAAAACTTACTGCAATAATCAGCCCAAGAAGTTATATTGCCTCTAGGTAAAGCTAGAATCCATTCTATTGCTTTTCCTCTCGAGGAGAAAGGAAATAGACGCAACTTCAATGCGTCAGGATCATAATCTCTAATGCGTGTCATGTTGCACAATTCATTAAAATTATGCAAGGGCATACCGGCATCTTCAGAAGCAGAGCCTCCAAATTGGTCCTCTTGAACCATCGAGACTAGGTTCAGTTTTATCTCATAATCAGCGACAGCAACATCAGGTTGTGCTATTTGTTCACGGACAAAGTTATTTCTATGAGTAGCAAAACTTCCAAGATAACGAGCCATGGTAATTTTTTTGGGGTTTCTACTGACAAGACTTGCAACAAAAGAGAAACTAAAACTAAAACAAAACTTTAACAAAAACTCTAAACACAAAGACTAGGCACACAAAGCCTCCCCGGCAACGGCGCCATAAAAAGGTTTGGTCACTTCCTTTGGTGATCCGGAAATGGAGCAAAAAGGATTCTCAGCGTTTTTCACCAGTGGTGATCCTGAGTTATCGAACCCAAGGGAGGACAGTGCCCTTTAAGCTAGGGTCTCATACAAGTTTTTGTTAAAGAATTAAATCCAGCTTTAGACCAGATCATAAATCAAACTTGGCACTACAAACACTTATAATAAAAATAGGCATGGGTATGAGGTCTTAATGCTTACAACCATATTGTTGTGTAGGGACCAGATATGATCTTAATTTGTGCGTTGGAAGTCACCTATCGAGATGTGCTTGTTATGAACTGAAGTGGGGGATGTGTCCAAATTACATCTTGATCGACACGCGTCCTGCATCAAGAGTTAGTTGTCTAACTGAAGGCCCTATCCATCTCACGGGGTTGCCTCATTAATTAAGATTGCAATAATCAAATAAAAGCATTGGCCGTTTAATGACTACACCTCTTGAATCCCCAAAGATAGGATCCGTGTTACCGTACTAAACCTTTCGGTCACTGGTGTTCAGAATAAAACTTCATGGTCTCCCTATCCTTAGCCTCTCCATGGCTCGTTCTCCAAGATTCTAGGTACCTATAGGGATGAAGAACGCGAACGACACAAGAGGCAACTACGGAAATTTTTTATTTCACACATACGGGACATTAATTCAAAGCACTACATTGATCGCCACAACAAATACATCGGGTTGCAAGGCTCTTGCCTCAACCCATACCTTACCAGACTACTTACACATGGAGATCAGATCAGATGAAGAACACATCATAGAACCAATCATGAAGGTAGATTGATTGATAATATGTCTTACAATGGATGCCGTGTGTGACACATGATTACAAGTATGACTAGATGGAAGAGAACTATGGTGGATATGGATGTGGTGGCTATGGAGATGGAAAATGGCGGCTAGGGTTTGTGGTGATGAGGATGATGATGACTGCTCTGTTTTGCGATTATCCAGCCCTTTTGTTAATATTTTGGCATCGACCCCTTTATAAATGTTCAGGAGGATGCGGAACTTCGGTTTCCACATCATACGACCACTCACGCGAGCGGGTGCGGTCGCATCGAATGCCGTCTTTTCCTCTGGAGCTTTTGCTGTGCCTCCCACTTGATTTCCTCTATCTCTTCTTTACTCCATTCCTTGTTCTGACTTGATTTCGTCCATAAATAGCCCATTTCATGTGGAAACAAAATAAAGGTAGGACATTTGGAATCCTATGCATTCATTAGTCACTAGTGGCAATATGGGAGCGAATATCTCGGTTTTATGAAATATATCGGTTTAAACTTGGGTTAGAGGAGTGTAAAAATAACACTCATAAGGCCACATGAAATCAAGGACGGAAGCGATTTGAAAAATCCTATATGTTATCTTTGCCAAATGTGTAGGCATTGTGCAGCCGAAGGAGAAGCAGGCCCCGCCACCGGGGGTGGGGGGAGGCGAATGTAGCTCGACAGCATGCCGGATGCAACCGTTTAAATCCACCGAAAATCATACAATGCTGGAAATCCACGGCACTTGGCACGGTGTCGTCATATGGCCCCTGTAGGGTGTGGTAAAAATTTGAGCATGTTTCACAGAAGCCTGCCGGAGGCCATGTAGAAATTGGACCAGCTCCATGGGAGGATCTAGCTATCGAGAGTGAGCGTGTCCAGTTTGTGAAGGAAGTGCGGTGTCCGTTACTCCGTTGGCCTCGAAAAATTTTGCGCACTCAAAGGAGGCCATCACATGACACGTGCCAGGCCCTGCCTTTTTTGGGCCGGCTTGCAATAATTGGGATGTTTCTAGCTATCGAGAGGGAACACACATTCTACAAAAAAATTTGATTTTTTTAAGAAAACACATAAAATAAGGTCTTTTCAAAAAATGAAGAAACACACATTATAGAAAAAATTTGAAAAGAAATGAACAGCTTTTTCTCAGAGCCACACCAAGAGGCTGTCGAAAAAGGCTCTGACCTAGATCTGATGATTGGGGAGCTTTTCCGAGTACCCCACCGACAGGCGCATGGCAAAGGTTTGGCGTGGTGCACTTAAGTGAAATCTCCCAAATTCTCACCCGTCCGCGCCATTTCCCACCCGTGCCACGCGCCTCCTCCGGCATCTCTCTTGCCCCGCACGCCTCTTCTCGCACCTCTGGCGGCCTCCGACGTGCCGCCCGGCCGCTCCACCACAGGCACCTCCACCCCAGGCTCATCCACCGTGGCCGGCTCCCTCCACCGCTGGCCCCTCCACCGCCAGCTCCCTCCACTGCCGGGCCCTCCACTCCCGGCTCCCTCCACCGCCGGTTCCCCCACCACCGGCTCCCTCCACCGTCAGCTCGTCCACCGCCGGAGGTAAGGTAGAGGGCGCTTTTTTGTGTGCATAGTCTAGCTATTTAGGTAGCTTTTTTAGATGAGCTATTTAATTAGTTTGTTGCTATTGTTAGCTTAATTAGTAGTAGCATATGAGCACGTTATTTCAGTTTCTATTATAATTAGTAGGAGGATAATTTCACATTAGGTTAGTTTGTGTTATAATTAGTAGTAGCATACGAGCACGTTATGTTAGTTTGTGTAGTAATTAGTAGTAGCATACGAGCACGTTAGTTTCCTGTAGCTTAATATCTCATGACTAAAAGACCATCTAGTTTCCGGTAGCTAAATATCTCATGAAAAAAAGATCACCTAGTTTGTTTTGTATATACTCCATTTGTATGGGAAAAAGGCTTTGTGTCTTGACTTTCATGCTGATGATGCTCCCTTTGTTAGAGATGTTCACGGAGAATGGATCCCGACTGTTGTCATATGGGGTCGTTTCTCCTTCTCCTGGTGCTAGACCTTGCTAAGGCAATAGAGGAATGATACCACCATTTTGCATCATGTTTTGCTACTTTTATTTATAGTGTTTTTAATCAATATAGCACTTTGTGGAGCAATTCTAACGCCTTTTCTCTCTTAATATGCAAGGTTTACCCAAAGAGGAAGATTGCTGGCAGCTGGAATTCTGGACCTGAAAAAGCTATGTCAGAGATACCTATTCTGCACATATCCAAATGAGTTGAAATTTTGTGGAGATTTATTTTGGAATAAATAAAAAATACTGGAGCCAAGAAGTACCAGACGGGGCCACCCAAGTGCCCACGAGGCACCAGGGCCCTGGTGGCTCGTGGGGCCCCTGGCCAGCCTCTGGCCCCCATTTTCCGGTATATAAGCCCATTTTCCCTAGAAAAATTAATCAGAAGACTTACGGGACGGTGCGCCGCCATCTCAAGGCAAAACTTGGGTAGGAGCACTTTTGCTCTCCGACGGAGAGATTCTGTCTGGGATACTTCCCTCCGGGAGGGGGAAATCATCGCCATCGACATCACCAACGATCCTCTCATCGTGGGAGGACCATTCTTTATCAACATCTTCAACAGCACCATCTCATCTCAAACCCTAGTTCAGCTCTTGTATTCATTCTTTGTCTCAAAACCTCAGATTGGTACCTGTGGGTTGCTAGTAGTGTTGATTACATCTTGTAGTTGATGCTAGTTGGTTTATCTGGTGGAGGATTATTTGTTCAGATCCATTATGCTATTCAATACCCCTCTGATCTTGAACATGATGATGATTTGTGAGTAGTTACTTTTGTTCTTGAGGACATGGGAGAAGTCTTGTCATAAGTAATCATGTGAATTTGGTATTCATTCGATATTTTGATGATATTTACGTTGTTGATTCTCTTAGTGGTGTTATGTGAACGTCGACTACATGGCACTTCACCTTCTTTGGGCCAAAGGGAATGCATTATGGAGTAGTAATTAGATGAAGGGTTGCTAGAGTGACAGAAGCTTAAACCCTAGTTTATGCGCTATTCCGTAAGGGGCTAATTTGGATCCATATGTTTAATGCTATGGTTAGATTTATCTTAATTCTTCTTTCGTAGATGCGAATGCTTGCGAAGGGGGTTAATCATAAGTGGGAGGCTTGTTCAAGTAAGAACAGCACCCAAGCACCGGTCCACCCACATATCAAATTATCAAAGTAGCGAACGTGAATCAAACCAACATGACGAAAGTGACTAGATGAAATTCCCATGTGTCCTCGAGAACGCTTTCCTTACTATAAGAGATCGTTCCGGCTTGTCCTTTTCTATAAAAAGGATTGGGCCACCTTGCTGCACTCTTTGTTACTATTGCTACTTGTCACTTGTTACAAATTATCTTGCTATCAAACTACTCACTACCGATAATTTCAGTGCTTGCATAAAACACCTTGATGAAAGCCGCTTGTCATTTCCTTCTGCTCCTCGTTGGGTTCGACACTCTTACTTATTGAAAGGACTACGATTGATCCCCTATACTTGTGGGTCATCAAGACTCTTTTCTAGCTCCGTTGCCGGGGAGTGAAGCGCATTTGGTGAGTGGAATTTTGTAAGGAAACATTTATATTACGTGCTGAAATTTATTGACACTTGTCACTATGGAAAGTAATCCTTTGAGGGGTATGTTCGGGGTATCTTCACCTCGACCAGAAGCACAAATAGTTGCCCCTCATTCTCCTGCACCTACTGAAAATATTTATTCTAATATTCCTTCGATATGATAGAGAAACTGCTAGCTAATACTTATGTAGGAGATGGAACAATACATCCTGATATGCACTTAATCTATGTGGATGAAATTTGTGGATTATTTAAGCTTGTAGGTTTATCCGGAGATGGAGTTAAGAAGAAAGTATTCCCTTTATCTTTGAATGGAAAGGCATTGATATGGTATAGGCTATGTGATGATACTGACACATGGGATTGGAACAGGTTGAAGCTGGAATTCAACCAGTAATTTTATCCTATGCATTTGGTTCATCGTGATTGGAATTATATATATAATTTTTGGCCTCGTGAAGGAGAAAGTATCGCTCAAGCTTGGGGGAGGCTTAAGTTTATGTTGCATACAAGCCCCAATCATGATCTCTCAAGAGAAATTATCTTACAAAAAATTTATGCTCGGCTTTCTCATGATGATCGAACCATGCTCGATTCTTCTTTGACTAGCTCCTTTATGAAGAAAACTATTGAATACAAATGGGATCTTCTGGTTGGAATTAAATGCAACTCTGAAGATTGGGAACTTGATACAGGTAATGAGTCAGGTTTAAAACTTGAGTTTGATTGTGTTAAATCTTTTATGGATACCGATGCTTTTCACAAGTTTAGCACTAAATATGGACTTGACTCTGAGATAGTAGCCTCCTTTTGTGAATCCTTTGCTACTCATGTTGATCTTCCTAAGTTGAAATGGTTTAAATATCATCCACCTATTGAATTAAAAGAAGAACCCATTATTGTTAAAGAAGAAACAATTGTTTACCATGTTGATCCAGTTGTGCCTACTGCTTACATTGAGAAACCACCTTTTCCTGCTAGGATTAAGGAGCATCCTAAAGTTTCAACTGTGGTTAACAAAAGTAATATTAGAACACCTAGACCCTCTAAACAAATTAAAGTTGAACCTAATGTTGCTATGGTCAAAGATCTCTTGGTTTATAATTTAGATGGGCATGTTATTTACTTCTGTGATGAAGCAGCTAGAATTGCTAAACCAGATCCTAAAGATAAAAATAAACCTGTAGTAGGCATGCCCGTTGTTTCTGTTAAAATTGGAGATCATTGTTATCATGGCTTATGTGATTTGGGTGCTAGTGTGAGTGTTATCCTGTTTACCTTATTTCAAGAAATTATGAATGATATTGCACCTATTGAAATAGACGACATTGATGTTAAGTACTATTAAGCTTGCAAACGGAGATACCATTACACCACTTGGGATTGTTAGAGATGTTGAAGTCTTGTGTGGAAAAATAAAATACCCTACTGATTTTCTTGTCCTTTGTTCTCCATAAGACAATTTGTATTCCATTATATTTAGTAGACCTTTCTTGAACACTGTTAATGCCAAGATTGATTGCGTTAAAGAAACTGTTAATGTTGATTTTGGTGGCACTTCTCATGAGTTTAATTTCTCTAAATTTCGTAGACAACCTCATGATAAAGAATTGCCTAGTAAAGATGAAATCAGTGGTCTTGCTTCTATTGCTGTACCTCCTATTGATTCGTTATAACAATATTTGCTAGACCATGAAAATGATATGGACATGAATGAAAGAAATGAAATAGATAAGATGTTCTTTGATCAACCACCTATACTTAGACATAATTTTCCTGTTGAAACTCTTGGAGGTCCTCCTCCACCTAAGGGTGACCCTGTTTTTGAATTGAAACAATTGCCTGATACATTGAAATATGCTTATCTTGATGAAAAGAAGATATATCCTGTTATTATTAGTGTTAACCTTTAAGAGCATGAAGAAAAGAGATTAATAAAACTCTGAGGAAGCACCGTGCTGCTATTGGATATACTCTTGATGATCTTAAGGGCATTAGTCCCACTCTATGTCAGCACAAAATTAATATGGAACCTGATGCTAAACCAGTCGTCGACCACCAACGACGATTAAATCCTAAGATGAAAGAGGTGGTAAGAACTGAAATATTAAAGATTCTGGAAGCAAGTATAATCTATCCCATAGCTAATAGTAGATGGGTAAGTCCTATTCATTGTGTCCCTAAGAAAGGAGGTATTACCGTTGTCCCTAATGATAAAAATGAACTCATTCCACAAAGAATTGTAACTGGTTATAGGATGGTAATTAATTTTAGAAAATTAAACAAAGCCACTAGAAAAGATCATTAACCCTTACCTTTTATTGATCAAATGTCAGAAAGATTGTCTAAGCATACACACTTTTGCTTTCTTGATGGATATTCTGGTTTCTCTCAAATACCTGTATCACAAGCCGCTCAAGAGAAAACCACCTTTACTTGTCCTTTTTGAACTTTTGCTTATAGACATATGCCTTTTGGTTTATGCAATGAACCTGCTACCTTTCAAAGATGTATGACTGCTATATTCTCTGACTTTTGTGAAAAGATTGTTGAGGTTTTCATGGATGATTTTTTCGTTTACGGAACTTCTTTTGATGATTGCTTAAGCAACCTTGATCGAGTTTTGCAGAGATGTGAACAAACTATTCTTGTCTTGAATTGGGAGAAGTGCCACTTTATGGTGAATGAAGGTATTGTCTTGGGCCATAAAATTTCTGAAAGAGATATTGTAGTTGATAGAGCTAAGGTTCATGCAATTGAGAAAATGCCATGTCCTAAAGATATTAAAGGTATAAGAAGTTTTCTTGGTCATGTTGGTTTCTATAGAAGGTTTATTAATGACTTCCCTGAAATTTCTAGGCCTCTTACCAATCTCTTGCAAAAAGATGTTCCATTTGTTTTTGATGATGATTGTGTAGAAGCCTTTGAAACACTTAAGAAAGCCTTAACCACTACACCTATTGTTCAACCACCTGACTGGAACTTGCCTTTAGAAATTATGTGTGATGCTAGTGATTATGCTGTTGGTGCTGTTCTAGGACAGAGAGTTGATAAGAAATTAAATGTTATCCATTATGCTAGTAAAACTCTAGACAGTGCTCAAAGAAATTATGCTACTACTGAGAAAGAATTTTTAGCAGTTGTGTTTGCTTGTGATAAATTCAGATCTTACATAGTTGATTCTAAAGTAGCTGTTCACACCGATCATGCTGTTATTAAATATCTTATGGAAAAGAAATATGCTAAACTTAGACTCATTAGGTGGGTTCTTCTGCTGCAAGAATTTGATTTGCATATCATTGATAGAAAGGGAGCTGAGAATCCCGTAGTAGATAATTTGTCTAGAATAGAAAATGTTCTTGATGACCCACTTCCTGTTAATGTTGATTTCCCTGATGAACAATTAGCTGTCATAAATGCTTCACGTAATACTCCTTGGTATGCAGACTATGCTAATTACATTGTTGCTAAATACATACCACCTAGCTTTACATAACAACAAAAGAAAAAGTTCTTCTTTGATTTAAGACATTACTTTTGGGATGACCCACACTTATATAAAGAAGGAGTAGATAGTACTATTAGACATTGTATACCTGAGCATGAACAGGAACAAATCCTACGGAAGTGCCATTCCGAGGCTTACAGAGGACACCATGCGGGAGACAGAACTGCACATAAGGTATTACAATCTGGTTTTTATTGGCCTACTCTTTTCAAGGATACTCGTAAGTTTGTGTTATCTTGTGATGAATGTCAAAGAATTGGTAATGTTGGTAGACGTCAGGAAATGCCTATGAATTATTCACTTATTATTGTACCATTTGATGTTTGGGGATTTGATTACATGGGACCCTTTCCTAAATCGAATTGGTATACACATATTTTAGTTGCTGTTGATTATGTTACTAAGTGGGTAGAAGCTATTCCAACTAGTAGTGTTGATCATAACACTTCTATTAAAATGCTTAAAGAAGTTATTTTTCCAAGGTTCGAAGTCCCTAGATATTTAATGACTGATGGTGGTTCACATTTATTCATGGTGCATTCTGTAAATTGCTTGCTAAATATGATGTCAACCATAGAATTGCATCTCCTAATCACCCTCAATCTAGTGGTCAAGCTAAATTGAGCAATAGAGAAGTAAAGTTAATTTTGCAAAAGACCGTTAATAGATCTAGAAAGAATTGGTCTAAGAAACTTGATGATGCATTATGGGCTTACAGAACTGCATATTAAATCCTATGGGTATGCTTCCTTATAAAATGGTTTATGGAAAAGCATGTCATTTACCTCTTGAATTAGAACATAAAGCTTATTGGGCAATTAAAGAACTTAATTATGATTTTAAACTTGCCGATGAAAAGAGGTTATTTGATATTAGCTCGTTAGACGAATGGAGAACCCAAGCTTATGATAATGCCAAATTTTTTTAAAAAAGTTCTAATATGGCATGACAAAAGAATTCAAAAACGAGAATTTAAAGTAGGTGATCATGATCTATTATACAATCTTGTTTGAGATACTTTGCGGGAAAACTTCTCTCTAAGTGGGAAGGACCGTATAACATTGAAGAAGTCTATCACTCCGGAGCTATCAAAATAAACAACTCCGAAGGCAATAATCCGAGAGTGGTGAATGGGCAAAGAATTAAGAACTATATTTCAGGTACCCCTATTAATGTTGAAACTAATATTATTGAAACAATTACACAGGAGGAATACATAAGAGAGACCTTCCAGAACACTCCAGAAACCTAAAAAGGAGTAGGTATGTAATACGATAAGTAAACCGACTCCAAAAAATTGCATAAAAATATTTTCTCTTAGCTTTGGAATATTAGAAAAAAAATGAAACAGCCGAGGGGACCCACCTGGTGCCCACGAGGCACCAGGGCGTGCCACCCCCCCCCCCCCAGGCGTGCCCTGGTGGCTCATGGGCCCCATGTGAACCTTTCCGACTCCATTTTCTCCTGAATTACTTGTTTTGCAAGATAAAAAAATTATACATATTCCCAGATGTTTTGACCACCATATCGCAGAAATCTCCTCTGTTCTTGTTTCATGCTATTTTTCTGACAGATTCGAAAGGTTGTCATCCCAAGACTCTGATGGAGAAAGCTTCGTATCATAGTATGTTACAAATTCAAGGATCTATGGGGATATGGATCCCTATGGATGGTCCGCGGAGGAGGAGCGAGTTGTCAACATGAAGGGAACGGAAGATGCGAGCTCGGATGAAGACGATGCCCCTCTACCTCAACCCGGAGATATGCATGTGGAGTTCAAGAAGTCGAGCTTACCAAACACAGTAAACAAATCTAAGATCAAATTTATCCCTTTCCGTCTTCTACAGGAAAACAAGAACTTATTGTGTGAGAAGATAGTGGAGCTTGAGCAAGAAATTAGCAAGTTGAAGGAAGAAAACTTTGTTCTCAAATGGAAACTGAAGGACAAGCCCATCACTTCATCACCACTATCATCTCCGAAGAATGAAACTTGAGCGCATGGGTATGGGCACTCCCCTTGGCTTGTGCCAAGCTTGGGGGAGGTGCCCCGGTATCGTATCACCATCACTTTTATTATCTTTATCTATTTTTCGTTTGATCCTTAGTTATTTCATGATCTAGTTGAATAAAAGTTTAGTATAATCTATTTTTGAGTGCTAGTTGTGTGATCTATCTATCTATGTAATCGAGTTGAGAGTTATATAATAAAGAGTAGTTTGAGTTTTTGCTTCTTTACTTTATGTTTCAATCTTAGCAATGAAAATAATGAAAAAGATCATATGCTAATCTTATGGAAAGTAATGACATTACATAAAGAAAAGTATAAGTGGTAAACTTTATTGAAAGTTAACAAGCATAGCATTAATCAATGATGCAATTCATGAAAGAATTAATAAGGGAAGAGAAGATTCACATGCAAATATACTATCTTGGACATCTTTTATGATTGTGAGCCCCCATTAAGTATTTTATGTCAAATTGTTGATGTTGGACAAGGAAGACAACATAATGAATTATGTTTGCTTATATTCACATAGAAGTTATACTGTCATAGATACTCCAACATGTGGTGCTTGCCCAATATATTTGCTAGCCAAAAATGCGCACCAAGTAGAGATACTACTTGTGCATCCAAAACCCTTAAACCCAGTTTCATGTTATGAGAGTCCACTATATCTACCTATGGATTGAATAAGATCCTTCAAGTAAGTTGTCATTGGTGCAAAAAGCAGTAAAAATTGCCTCTAAATATGTATGAACTTTTATTGTAAGGGAAAATAAGCTTTGTACGAACATGTGATGGTAAAGAAATAAAAGCGACGGACTGCATAATAAAGGTTGCTATCACAAGGAGTAATATAAAGTGACGTTCCATTGCATTAAGAGATTGTGTATCCAACAATAAAAAGTGAATGACAACCTCTGCTTCCCTCTGCGAAGGGCCTATCTTTTACTTTTACGTATTTACTTTTTATGCAAGAGTCAATAGTGTTCCCCTCTATTCCTTTTTATTTTTCTCTTTTGCAAGCATCATGTGGTGGAGAGATCTAGGCATATATATCCCGTTGGATGTGAGTGATCATGAGTTATTATTGTTGACATCACCCTTGAGGTGAATAAGTTGGGAGGCAAAACTATAAGCCCCTATCTTTCTATGTGTCTGGCTTAAACTTTTTGCTCCATATATATGTCATGAGTGTTAGCAATCATAGAAGACTAAATGATGGTTGAGTATGTGGACTTGCTAAAAAGCTCCTACATGTGACCATTCCTGAAAATAAGATGAATTGCAATTGCATTGTTGACTGAGAACATAGTTTGTTAGTCTTCAAGAAAGTTTATGCCTTATACTTCACTGTTGTGATGAATTGTTACATGCTCTTGAGAAGTTCTATGGTAATAAATATTGCTATTATAATAATGATCGACACCTCTCTCTCTAAACATGTGGACATGATTATCAATATCGGCTTTCGTTTGAGCACAAGCGAGGTCTAAGCTTGGTGGAGTTGATACGTCCATTTTGCATCATGTTTTGCTACTGTTATTTATAGCGTTTTTAATCAATACAGCAATTTTTGGAGCAATTCTAATGCCTTTTCTCTAATAATATGCAAGGTTTACACAAAGAGGGAGATTGCCAGCAGCTGGAATTCTGGACCTGAAAAAGCTATGTCAGAGATACCTATTATGCACATCTCCAAATGAGCTGAAATGTTGTGGAGATTTATTTTTGAATAAATAAAAAATACTAGAGCCAAGAAGTACCCGAGGGGGCCACCCAGGTGCCCACGAGGCACCAGGGCGCGCAACCCCCCCCCCCCCCCCCCAGGCATGCCCTGGTGGCTCGTGGGGCCCCTGGCCATCCTTTGGCCCCCATTTTCCAGTATATAAGCCCATTTGCCCTAGAAAAATTAATGAGAAGACTTTCGGGATGGTGTGCCACCGTCTCAAGGTGGAACTTGGGAAGGAGCACTTTTGCTCTCCGGCGGAGAGATTCTGTTGGGGATAATTCACTCCGGGAGGGGGAAATCGTCGCCATCGACATCACCAACGATCCTCTCATCGTGGAAGGGCCAATCTTCATCAACATCTTCAATAGCACCATCTCATCTCAAACCCTAGTTCATCTCTTGTATTGGTACCTGTAGATTGCTAGTAGTGTTGATTACATCTTGTAGTTGATGCTAGTTGGTTTATCTGGTGGAAGATTATATGTTCAGATCCATTATGCTATTCAATACCCCTCTAATCTTGAACATGATGATGATTTGTGAGTAGTTACTTTTGTTCTTGAGGACATGGGAGAAGTCTTGTCATAAGTAATCATGTGAATTTGGTATAAATTCGATATTTTGATGATATGTATGTTGTTGATTCTCTTAGTGGTGTTATGTGAACGCTGACTACATGACACTTCACCATCTTTGGGCCTAAGGGAATGCATTGTGGAGTAGTAATTAGATGATGGGTTGCTAGAGTGACAGAAGCTTAAACCCTAGTTTATGCGCTATTCCGTAAGGGGCTGATTTGGATCCATATGTTTACTACGATGGTTAGATTTATCTTAATTCTTCTTTCATAGTTGCGGATGCTTGTGAAGGGGGTTAATCATAAGTGGGAGGCTTGTTCAAGTGAGAACAACACCCAAGCACTGGTGCACCCACATATCAAATTATCAAAGTAGCAAACGCGAATCAAACCAACATGATGAAAGTGACTAGATGAAATTCCCATGTGTCCTCGAGAATGCTTTGATTACTATAAGAGATCGTTCTGGCTTGTCCTTTGGTATAAAAAGGATTGGGCCACCTTGCTGCACTCTTTCTTACTATTACTACTTGTCAATTGTTACAAATTATCTTGCTATCAAACTACTCGTTACCAATAATTTTAGTGCTTGCAGAAAACACCTAGCTGAAAGCAACTTGTCATTTCCTTCTGCACCTCATTGGGTTTGACACTCTTACTTAACGAAAGGACTACGATTGATCCCCTATACTTGTGGGTCATCAGGGAAGAAGGAGTAACGACCATCACTGACGGTCGAATTACCAGTGAGAGAGTGTCCACCATTTATATCACCACTTGAGAGATGAGAGATATTTTGAGAGGAGGATACCGGCTGTTGTCGTAGGGGGTCACTTTTGTACTTATCCTCCTGTGAGACATTGGTAAAGCAGGAAGAGAAGTACAACAAAGATCATCACCGATAGTCAAAATACCAGTGAGGGGGTGCCCACCATTTATACCACCACTTGAGAGATGAGAGTTGTTGAGGGGAGCATCGACGGACTAAAAGGTAACACGTGAGGAGCATACCGACTGTTGTCGTAAGGGGTCTATTTGGGTGATCTCCTCCCGCGGAATGTTGGTAACGCATGAGGGGATCGTCAGATAGACATCATCGACAATTGACACACTGAGATGAGTGTTGATGAAAGGTGCTAAAATTGTGATTTGTATCTTGACTTTCAGTCCGATAGTGCTCCCTTTGCCAGAGATGTTCATGGAGAATGGATCCTGATTGTTGTCGTAGGGGGTCGATCTGGGTGATCTCCTCCTGTGATACCTTGGTAATGCATGAGGAGATCGGCAGATCGACCATCACCGACAGTCGAAATTCCAGTGAGAGAGTGTCCACCATATATACAACAAATTGAGAGATGTTATTTGAGATGGATATCGACTGTTGTCATAGGGGTCTATCTGGGTGAGCTCCTCCCGTGATACCTTGGTAATACATGAGGGGATCGTCAGATAGACATCACTGACAGTCAAAACACTGAGATGAGAGTTGTTGAAGAGAGCGTCAATGGACTGGAACTCAACACATATATCCTAATAAACGAGCCTTGTAGGTTAGGGATGAATAGAATAAAATTATTCTTTGCTATTTGATAGTTATGTTATACTTTCATTTTGACACTGGTTATGTTAGTGAGCTAGAAGGTGTTAGCACTGACCTTGAGGTTATGGATTCCCCCGGCGATGCAGCTCCCTTAGGGTCAACTCCCTGGCCGAGGAGGAGCGCGCTAGTGAGGCCTACTTGGTGGCGCTCTTTCAGGCCACCCTGCACCTCATCGATGAGGATCAAGCAGACTACAAGTCCTTCCAGTTGGAGCTAAAGGCCCAGGGCATCCACGAGATGATGATCTGTCTCCGCGCTGAGCAGCAGAAGTTTTTTTGATTATTTGGCCAATAAGGAAGCGCCACGTGAGGAGAGTGATGACCCGGTGCCATTGACTCCGCCGATCGCCAGTGCCGATGACGCTTGCTCCTCCACTGGCGGGAAGTGACGGTGGCATACACCAGGGGTGGCTCACTGTGATGCACCCAAACCTGACCATGCACTAATCATCCATGTAGCATGCACGATCAAAATCAATGACTCACGGTAGGATATCACAACACAACTCTACGACACAAATTTAAACATAAATCTTATATCACAAACCAGGGTCACGAGGAACCATAATACATCAGTCATGAAATCATTATTATCTGAGTATAGACATAGTTAGACAAGTTCTGCCTTAAGAAGGCTGAGCATAACAACGACCACTGATTGAAAAGGTATAGGCCTCCTGCCTGTTACTTCTGAACTACTCCTCGTCGTCGAACTCCACGTAGTACTTGCCCTGGGGGTCTCCTCGCTCCATGGTGCCATCATCTGAATGCAGCAACCAGGTAGAGGAAAAAGGTAGCAAAGCAACCGTTAGTACTCATCCAAAGTACTCGCAAGACTTACATTAGATCTATGCTACATATGCATCGGTATCAAGGAAGGGGTATATTAGGGGACTATACTGCAGAAATGCTAGAATAAGGAGGGAGAAATGATATGTCTCCAATGTATCTATAATTTTTTATTGTTCCATGCTGTTATAGTATCAATCTTGAATGTTTTTATATGCAATTATATATCATTTTTTGGGACTAACCTATTAACCCAGTGCCCAGTGCCAGTTGCTATTTTCTGCATGTTTTTGGCTTTTCAGAGAAACAGTACCAAATGAAGCCCAAATGCCACGAAACTTTTTGGAGAAATTTTTTTCTAGACAAAATAACCTTCAAAGCTTCAGGAGGAGGCCAAAAGACTCACAGTAGCTTCACAACGCAACAGAGCAAGCCCCCTGGACAAAATAACCTTCGAAGCTTCAGGAGGATGCTAGAAGCCTCACAGAAGCATCACAAGGCAATAGAGCGCGCCCTAGGGGGGCGCGCCGTGTTGCCTTGTGGGGCCCACGTGACTCCATTTGACCTAATTCCACTTCTATAAATTCACAAATATTGGGAAACCCCGAGAGAGCTAGAAGAGAAAACCTTTCCGCTGCTGCAAGCCTCTGTTCTTCCATGATCCCATCTGGAGGCCTTTTTCGGACTCTGCCGGAGGGGGAATCAATCACGGAGGGCTTCTATATCAACCTTGCTACCCTTCCGATGATGTCTGAGTAGTTTACCACGGACCTATGGGTCCATAGCTAGTAGCTAGATGGCTTCTTCTCTCTCTTTGATCTTCAATACAATGTTCTCCTCAATGTTCTTGGAGTTCTATCCGATGTAATCTTCTTTTGCAGTGTGTTTGTTGGGATTCGATGAATTGTGAGTTTATGATCAGATTATTCATGAGAAATATTTGATTATTCTCTAAACTCTTTTATGCATGATTGTTATAGCTTTGTATTTCTCTCCGATCTATCGGTTTAGTTTGGCCTACTAGATTGATTTATCTTGCAATGGGAGAGGTGCTTTGCGATGGGTTGAATCTTGTGGTGCTCAATCGCAGTGACCGAAAGGGACATGCCATGTATTTGTATTGTTGCCATTAAGGATAAAAAGATGTGGTTTATTCATATTGCTTGAATTTGCTCCTCTACATCATGTCATCTTGCTTAAGGCGTTACTCTGTTTCATACTTAATACCCTAGATGCATGCTGGATAGCAGTCGATGGGTAGAGTAATAGTAGTGGATACAGGCAAGAGTCGGTCTACTTGTCTGGGACGTGATGCCTTTATACATGATCATTGCGATGAATCCGTCATAATTATTTGCTTTTCTATCAATTGCCCAACAGTAATTTGTTTACCCACCGTATGTTTCTGTTCTCAAGAGAGAAGCCTCTAGTGAAAACTATGGCCCCCAGGTCTATCTTTATCATATTAAAAACCCAAAAATACCTTGCTGCAATTTATTTACTTTTATTTTAATTAGTATTTTAGTTTATCAATTTACCTCGATAAGATTTAATCCTTGCAAATAACCGCTAAGGGGATTAACAACCCTCTTATTTGCGTTGGGTGCAAGTGTTTGCTCTTGTGTGTGCAGGTGCGCTTAATGGAATTTTGCTTGGTTCTCCTACTAGATTGATAACCTTGGTTCTTAACTGAGGGAAATACTTATCTCTACTATACTGCATCATCCTCTCCTCTTCGGGGAAATACCAACGCAGAGTACAAGTAGTAGGAAGAATTTCTGGTGCCGTTGCCGGGGAGACATCATCAAAATTACCCAGTACCTTCGCACAAATTATCATAAACTTGCATTTACTTTATTTGCATTTGCCTCTCATTTTCATCTCCCCCACTTCTATTTTTTTTTACAATAATACAAAAAATTACTTGCTTGTTTGCTTGCTTTATCGCGGTGTCTCTAGAAAATACAAAATTGTGTGACTTTTCCAATACTAATAATAATGATTTTATTAGTACTCCTATTGCTCCTCCCGCCAATAGTGCGGAGTCCTGTGACATTAATGCTGCCTTGCTTAATCTTGTTATGAAAGAACTATTTTCTGGTAGTCCTAATGAAGATGATGCATCCCATCTAAATACTTTCGTTGAACTTTATGATATGCAAAAGAAAAAAGATGTGGATAATGATATTGTCAAATTAAAATTATTTCCGTTCTCACTACGAGACCGTGCTAAAACTTGGTTTTCATCCTTGCCTAGAAATAGTATTGATTCTTGGGATAAGTGTAAGGATGCTTTTATTAGCAAGTATTTTCCTCCCGCTAAGATTATTTCTTTAAGAAATCAAATTATGAATTTTAAGCAACTTGAGCATGAACATGTTGCACAATCTTGGGAGAGAATGAAATTAATGATAAGAAATTGCCCAACTCATGGTTTGAATTTATGGATGATCATACAAAACTTTTATGCGGGACTAAACTTTCTCTCTAGAAATTTGCTAGACTCTGTCGCAGGTGGTACTTTTATGGAAATTACATTGGGAGAAGCTACAAAACTTCTTGATAATATTATGGCAAATTATTCTCAATGGCACACTGAACGAACTCCAACTGGTAAGAAGGTAAATTCTGTTGAAGAAATTAATACTTTGAGTGATAAGATGGATGCTCTATTAAAATTGGTTGCTAGTAAAAATGCTCATATTGATCCTAATGATGTGCCATTTTCTACTTTGATTGAGAAAAATAATGATGCTATTGATGTGAATTTTGTCTCTAGAAATAATTTCAACAACAATGCTTATAGGGGTAATTTCAATCCTAGACCATTTCCTGGAAATTCCTCTTATAATTATGGCAATCCTTATGGTAATTCTTATAATAATAGGATGTCGTCTGATCTTGAAAGTAATATTAAAGAATTTATTAGTGCGCAAAAGAATTTCAATGCTATGATAGAAGAAAAATTGAATACAGTTGATGAATTGGCTAGGAACATGGATAGAATTGTTCATGATGTGGAAAATCTCAAAACTAAAACTTTGCCATCCAAGCATGATATAAATGAGTCTATTAAACCTATCTATGTCTCCATTAATGGAAGTAAAGAAAGGACCGCTAGGTTGAGAGCTAAGCGAGAATTTCTAGAAAAAGCGATTCCACTCGGTTTCTATCATAGTAATGATGAAGATATTAAAATGATTGGTGTCACTCCTATTGAATCATTATTTAGTAACATAAAACTTGATGAAAAAGGGACTGGAGAAGAGTCAACTATAGATAGAAGGAGTCCTACTTGCTTGGAGGGTGATAATCTTGATCATAAAAATGAAAAAAGTGGGTTCGGACAGGTCAAAACATTAAATAGTAATGCACCCAGTACTTTGGATTACAAGGACTTTAATTATTATAGTTGTTCTTTAATTGCATGCATTTCCTTTTTGCAATCCATGATTAATTCACGAAACGCATATGAACAAAATCAGGCTTTCACTAAACCAATCGTAGAAGCCATGATGAAAGCACATGAAGAAAAACTTGAGTTGGAAGTATCAATTCCAAGAAAATTACAAGATGAATGGGAACCTACTATTAAACGGAAAAATTAAATATTATGAATGTAATGCTCTTTATGATCTTGGTGCTAGCGTTTCCACTATACCAAAGTCTTTGTGTGATGTGCTAGGTCTCACCGACATGGATCCTTGTTCCCTTAATTTGCATCTTGCGGATTCCACTATTAAAAAGCCATTGGGTAGCATAAATGATGTGCTTATTCTTGCAAATAAAACTTATGTGCCTGTGGACTTTATTTTTCTTGACATTGAATGCAATCCTTCTTGCCCCATAATACTTGGTAGGCCTTTTATTCGTACTATTGGTGCTATTATTGATATGAAAGAAGGCAATATAAGACTTCAATTTCCACTAAAGAAAGGTATGGAATACTTCCCTTGAAAAATAATTAAAGCACCTTATTAATCCATTATGAGGGCCACTTATGGAATTAACTTGAAGGATGACAACACTTGAAACTATGCATTATGCCTAGCTAGGGGCATAAAACAATAGCGCTTGTTGGGAGGCAACCCAATGAATAAAATAATTTTTTGCTTTCACCTTCTATTTTTGAGTGTTTGCACAATTATAGCTTCTGTTATGATTGTGTTTTTATGTTTTAATTAGTGTTTGTGCCAAGTAATGCCTTTGGGATGATTTGGAAGATAGTATAATTGATGTTGTCTGGAAAATAGAAAGTTTTACGTCCAGAGCTGGAATTTTAATTCTGTACTGGAGTGTTAGAAAAATCTGAAATGTTTACAAAGTATTGGTATATGAATTTACCCCTTTTTCCTAATTTTTCATAATTTTTTGAGTTACAGAATTATGGCTTTTAAATAGATCCTTACAGATTGTTCTATTTTAAACAGATTCTATTTTTGTTGCATAGTTTTCTTATTTTGATGAATCTATGGATCGTATCGGGGGGTATGAGTCATGAAGAAGTTGGAGTACAGTAGCATTATGCCAATACTAAATATGAATAAATTTACTACAGTACCTAAAGTTAAGGATTTATTTGTTATACTAATGGATCTCACGAGGTTTCTGTTGAGTTTTGTGTGCTGAAGTTTTCAAGTTTTGGGTGAGACTACGATGGATAAAGGAATAAGGAGCGGCAAGAGCCTAAGATTGGGGATGCCCAAGGCACCCCAAGGTAATATTCAAGGAAGACTCAAGCGTCTAAGCTTGGGGATTCCCTGGAAGGCATCCCCTCTTTCTTCTACAATCTATCGTTAACTCACTTGGAGCTATATTTTTATTCATCACATGATATGTGTTTCACTTGGAGCGTCTTGTGAAATAGTTTGTTTGCTTTTTATTTTGTCACAATCATATTTGCTGAACACACCATTTTGAGAGGGACACACATTATTCGTGATTTGTTAGAATACTCTATGTGCTTCACTTATATCTTTTGAGCTAAGTAGTTGCTCTAGTGCTTCACTTATATCTGTTAGAGCACGGTGGTGGTTATATTTTAAAGAAATAGTTGCACTCTCGTGCTTCACTTATACCTTTTTGAGAGTCTTATGATAGCAATGGTAATATGCATGAGTTATGAATTTGGTCCATATATGATAGGTATTCAAGAGGGATATAATAAAAACTTTCATGTAGATCACTGAATATGATAAATCTGATTCCTTGCAATAGTTTTGCGATATTAAGATGGTAATATGGGGGAGGTATTAGTAGATAATTGTGGTTTAGTAAGAATAATTGTGTTAAAGTTTGTGATTCCTGAAGCATGCGTGTATGATCTGTCGTTATGCTAAGTTGGAGCATGATTTATTATTGATTGTCTACCTTATGAGTGGCGGTTGGGGACGAGCGATGGACCTAGTCCTACCAATCTATCCCTCTCGGGGCATGCATAGTAGTACTTTGCTTCGAGGGCTAATAAACTTTCGCAATAAGTATGTGAGTTCTTTATGACTAATGTGAGTCCATGGATTATACGCACTCTCACCCTTCTGCAATTTGCTAGCCTCTTCGGTACCGTGCATTGCCCTTTCTCACATCGAGAGTTGGTGCAAACTTTGCCGGTGCATCCAAACCCCGTGATATGATAAGCTCTATCACACATAAGCCTCCTTATATCTTCCTCAAAACACCCACCTTACCTACCTATCATGGCATTTCCATAGCCATTCCGAGATATATTGCCATGCAACTTCCACCGTTCCGTTTTTATGACATACATCATCATTGTCATATTGCTTTGCGTGATCATATAGCTGACATAGTATTTGTGGCTCAGCCACCGTTCATCATTGTTATACATATTACGCTAGCATCATTGCACATCCTGGTACACTGCCAGAGGCATTCATATAGAGTCATATTTTTGTTCTAGTATCGAGTTGTAATGTTGAGTTGTAAGTAAATAGTGGTGTGATGATCATCATTATTAGAGCATTGTCTCAGTGAGGAAAGAATGATGGAGACTAATGAGTCCTCAAAAAAGTGGGGATGAGGTCCATGAGATCGTTCAAAATAAAAAAATAAAAAAAAGATGCGAAAAAAAGAGCCATGAAAATAAAAAATAAAGAAAAAAATAAATGAGAGAAAAAGAGAGAAGGGGCAATGTTACTATCCTTTTCCATACTTGTGCTTCAGAGTAGCACCATGTTTTTCATATAGAGAGTCTCCTATTTTGTCACTTTCATATACTAGTGGGAATTTTTCATTATAGAATTTGGCTTGTATATTTCGATGACGAGCTTCCTCAAATGCCCGAGGTCTTCATGAGCAAGCAAGTTGGATGCACACCCACTTAGTTTTCATGTTGAGATTTCATACACTTATAGCTCTTAGTGCATCCGTTGCATGGCAATCCCTACTCCTCGCATTGACATCAATTGATGAGCATCTCCATAGCCTGTTGATTAGCCTTGTTGATGTGACACTTTCTCCATTTTTGACTTCTCCTATTTATCTCTACCACCATACTCTATTCCACCCATAGTGCTATATCCATGGCTTGCGCTCATGTATTGAGTGGGAGTTGAAAAAGCTGAAGCGCGTTAAAAGGTATGAACCAATTGCTCGGCTTGTCATTGGGGTAGTGCATGATAAATACTTTGTGTGAAGAAGATGGAGCATAACAGGATTATATGATTTTGTAGGGATAACGTTATTTAGCATTTTTATTTTGAAAGACATGATTGTTGGCTAGTATGCCTGAGTATTGATGTCTTTATATCAAATTATAGACTATTGCTTTGAATCATTTGGATCTTATTATTCATACCATAAGAGAGAGATTACATGATGAAACATGATAGGTAGCACTCCACATCAAAAATTCTGTTTTTATCATTTACCTACTCGAGGACGAGCAGGAATTAAGCTTGGGGATGCTTGATACGTTTGCAACGTATCTATAATTTTTTATTGTTCCATGCTGTTATAGTATCAATCTTGGATGTTTTTATATGCAATTATATATCATTTTTTGGGACTAACGTATTAACCCAGTGCCCAGTGCCAGTTACTATTTTCTGCATGTTTTTGGCTTTTTAGAGAAACAGTAACAAATGAAGTCCAAATGCCATGAAACTTTTTGGAGATTTTTTTCTGGGGAAAATAACCTTGGAACCTTCGAGAGGAGGCCAGAAGCCTCACAAAAGCTTCACAAGGCAACAGGGCGCGCCCAGGGGGCGCACCGTGTTACCTTGTGGGGCCCATGTGACTCCATTTGACCTAATTCCACTTCTATAAATTCACAAATATTGGGAAACCCCCAGAGAGCCATAAGACAAAACCTTTCCATCGCCGCAAGCCTCTGTTCTTCCACGATCCCATCTGGAGGCCTTTTCCAGTAATCTGCCGGAGGGGGAATCAATCACGGAGGGCTTCTACATCAACCTTGCCCTTCCGATGATGTGTGAGTAGTTTACCATAGACCTACGGGTCCATAGCTAGTAGCTAGATGGCTTCTTCTCTCTCTTTGATCTTCAATACAATGTTTTCCTCGATGTTCTTGGAGTTCTATCCGATGTAATCTTCTTTTGCGGTGTGTTTGTTGGGATCCGATGAATTGTGAGTTTATGATCAGATTATTCATGAGAAATATTTGAGTCTTCTCTGAACTCTTTTATGCATGATTGTTATAGCTTTGTATTTCTCTCCGATCTATCGGTTTAGTTTGGCCTAGTAGATTGATTTATCTTGCAATGGGTGAGGTGCTTTGTGATGGGTTCAATCTTGTGATGCTCAATCCCAGTGACAGAAGGGGACATGACACGTATTTGTATTGTTGCCATTAAGGATAAAAATATGGGGTTTATTCATATTGCTTGAATTTCCTTCTCTACATCATGTCATCTTGCTTAAGGCGTTACTCTGATTCATACTTAATAACCTAGATGCATGTTGGATAGCGGTTGATGGGTGGAGTAATAGTAGTACATGCAGGCAGGAGTCGGTCTACTTGTCTCAGACATGATGCCTATATACATGATCATTGCCATGAATCCGTCATAATTATTTGCTTTCCTGTCAATTGCCCAACAGTAATTTGTTTACCCACTGTATGTTTTTGTGCTCAAGAGAGAACCCTCTAGTGAAAACTATGGCCCCCGGGTCTATCTTTATCATATTAAAAACACAAAAATGCCTTGCTACAATTTATTTAATTTTATTTTAATTAGTATTTTAGTTTATCAATTTACCTCGATAAGAATTAATCCTTGCAAATAGCCGCTAAGATGATTGACAACCCTCTTATTTGTGTTGGGTGCAAGTGTTTGCTCTTCTTTGTGCAGGTGCGCTTAACGAAATTTTGCTTGGTTCTCCTACTAGATTGATAACCTTGGTTCTCAACTGTGTGAAATACTTATCACTAATGTACTGCATCATCCTCTCCTCTTCGGGGAAATACCAACGCAGACTACAAGTAGCCAGAAACTCTATGTAACACAAGTGCCAACATCTTGCAGCAAAGTAGACGAGAGGAGAGTTTCTTGCAGCAAAGGAAGGAGTATGAGCGTATACGATACCAACTAGTAATTAACACAGCATCACAATACCCTGAGATCCTTCCTCGACTCCCTGCGAGATAAGATCCACGGGCATTCCATGTTTATTGAGTACGTAAACAAGTATCCTGTTCAAATTGTATAAGATCGGGATACTCTCATAAATCCAAGCGTCCTGTTACCGTGGACATGGCTATTCGAATAGTTTTGTCTTCCCTGCAGGGGTGCACCACATTAGCACGATACACTCAATTACCTCTGGCCGGACTCACTTTTCGGGGTAATGCCCGGCCTCGGATAATCAACACACCATAGTCATACCTAGGTTCCGCAGAGAGGTCCCCGCCGGTCTACCACCTAAGTGCGAAGGGGTCATGGGCCGATCGTCCTAAGCACTCCGGGTCGTTGTGTGCAAGGTCGGGATGAGCACCACCTCTGTCCTGGATGGCACTGGCCCGGCCTAGCCGCAATGCTGAACTGGACGTCTCACAAAGCTTTCAAAAGAATGTATGATGCCGAGGGTCCCATATACCATTATCCCGCATGGCGGTTAGTGCGTATATGCCAGTGGCAAACACAGAATAAATACCCTAAACTGTTTAGTCACATTATTAATAACTCACAGAGACGACCAGGTCTCCCCGACTTGGTAATGCGCGGACCAACAACCAGGGACCAGGCCCACCTCTCTCCTAGGTGGTCTCTACCTGCCCTGTCGTTCCACCATAATATCGCTCGTGGGTGCTCTCCTGGCCATCCCGACTTTTGTAGGAATCACTCGCGTGTAACACCCTGGATTTTGTCTTTTTCTTTTATTTGGTTTTTACTGAATATCTTATTTGCATTTGAGGTTTCTGTTATTTCTTTTGGACTTACCACTTGGATTTTTGTTTGATTTTCTTCCAAGTGGGTTCTATTATTCTTAAACCCTCTCTAGACCTCATCCGTCTCATTATAATGCCATTGGGTATTTTTATTTAATGGCATTATATTCTATTTCTCTCTGAAAATGCTTATTTCTTCACTGAGCTATGAAGCAACCCCTATTTTTATTGCTCATAAAATCCCAAGAAATTTCCCAAATATTCTTTGGGTCATGCCTCACCTTCCTATGCAAAATATCCCATGGTCATTTGGAAAATTTCAGCCAGGGAAAATGTTTTTGCTTCTGGACAGAATAGTCACTTTGTGAAGCAAGTATATTTTTCCTTGATCCTTTTAAGCTGAAATTTTTACCACCTGACTACCTTCCTAAGTAATGCTTAAATGCCTAAATTTAGCTCAAATCCCCTAGCCACTTGTCCCCAGTGCTTGGAGCAAGTTTTTGTCCAAGAACTTTGCTTCTTGCTCTAGTCACCTCCAGTGAGCCATTTGGCAAGCCCAGCGCATTTCTTGGCAAAGCATTCGAGGGACAACACCTAGGAGATGGTGTGGTAGCGTCGAAAGCCACCGTCATGCCCGTGCACGCGGTGACCGCGTGCGGGCAGGGTGCAATGCACGCGCTCTCTGTGCTCTGCACGTCGGGTCCGATCAGCCACCGTCCAGCTTCTCCCCTCGTGACACCACAGCATGTCTAGGACATTCAGCTCACACTCCCTCTTCCTCCCAGCCCCTCTCTGACCCTCCCCGATGCCGGTAGAACGCACGCCGGAAGCGGCCACGGTGCTAGCTTCTGGTATAGTGGACTGCACGCACGACCCTGCCCCACTTAGTGCGCCTGTGCTCGAGCTCGCGTGCATGCACTATGCTTGGCTTAGCCCGCGTCGTCTCCAAGCTCTCCCGAGTCCTCACCGTCCCCAGTTCGCCCTGCGCTCAGCTCCAGCGGAGCCCGAGCACTGCCTCTCCTCCTCCTATAAATAGAGCCCCTCTCTGATCGTTCTAGCCATCCCAAACCACCTCTCCACTCTCAAATCGAGCTCTAGGAGCTGCTGGCAACGCCGGGAAGACCTCTGGCCTTCAAACCTCGCTGGAGACCACCGCGGATCCCTCTCCCCCGTGCACTCATTCTAGCCCACCCCAGCTCCAACCACTACCACCCCCGAGGCCGTAGTAACCTCCTGAGCACGACGGTACCAAGAGCTCACTGGATTGTCACCAGAAACGCCAAGTCTGATTAGCTCCGCTGCCGCCGTCTCCGGAGAGGATTGCCGCGACATCATCAGTCCACCCCAGCTCATGTTTCGGGTACGTGTGTGACTGTCTCGTCAAGCAAGATCCATTCCCCTCCTCTCCGGCAATCGCCGAGGTCCCCTCGCTGGAGAAACACCGGCGACAGAGCCGCCAGGCATTGTTCCCTCTCTCCTCTCTATTTAATCTTGACCGCGGGCCCCGCATGCCAGCCTCTCCCTCGCCCGCACGACGCAGTATAAGTGGAGGCTTATTCTCTGAATATGTCTTTGATGTTGCCGCCTCTGGACTTTCTTTTATATTTTGACCTAATCTAATCCAACTTTGACCATCAATAACTTTTTATCTATAAGTCCAAATGAGATTATTCTTTCTGCTACTGGTTTGTAACATTCCAAAGTTTCTGTATGCCAAGTTTCAGAAATTTTCTTGCGGTTGAGAATTTCTGGTGCTATAAACAGTAGTATGTGACATTTTCTTTTTGCATTTAATTTAATTTCAGAAGACCCTAGTTGTGTTGGAGAAGGCCAGGAGTACCGTGACACTCCTCTGAACCAAGGCAAGCAACAACATTCATATACAAGGATGGCATTGCAATGACTTGGTTTAATTGAATTAAATTCATCATTTATTCACTATTTAAAATAACTTGGTATATAGATCTTTTTGCATAGACTTTGTTCTTGTCATTTTGATAATATGCAGTAAGGTACATGTTTTATTGATAGTGTGCAGTAGGTATCATGTCATATGCTCATAAGATAGTTTGATGCATTCATCTTTCATGATCATGACCCGTGCATCCATTCACACACTATGACTCGAATCGTTTTCTTTTCAAGTTAAACTTGACATTAATCCAACTTGAACATGCTGTTGATCGAGTCATGGTGCCACCGAAACGAGCTCACTAGTGCAACCACACTTGCCTGGATGGGGAGGCCCTAATGCAGTCTATTGTCATGCCTCTCGCCGGTGCCTCCTACGAGGGAAGGTTGTGCTATGGCGCTACCCTGGCCCGGTAGGCAGTCATAACCTTGAGGACCCGAGTTTTGATGGTACCGAGGTCCCTGTTTGAGACAATGTTGATGTTTGGCCATGACGGTGGCAGCCACAGAGGTGGCGGGTGTCACATGTTGGCACCGGGGTCACCGAGGACATAGCCCAAAGGGGAGTTTGTCGGAGTGGCCGGGAGAGTGTAATGCAATAGATTGGTTTTCTCGGAACGTCATTGGTCCACCCGAATGGGAGCACGAGGCCAAGAGTTTCGTAGTGTGGGTACAGTGTACTAACCTCTGCAGAGTGTATAATCTATCGATAGCCGCGTCCTCAGATATGGACACAGTTCGTAGTAGGTCACACCGTGGGTCAACAAATATAATTACCTTGCACACTAAAGATTCACAAGATGCCACATGCAGAAATGGTGATCGAGGATCACTATGAAGGGTATGAATGTGATCAAGTAAGGATCACGTTGATAAGTTATGAATGGTTGTTACGCGGTAACCCAGAGATGGTAAGTTGCTCCCGAGGACCATGGCAAGGTTTCATGCACACCTCATGTTGAATAGTATCATGTTTATGCATTAAACCTGTTAAATGCCTTGTTGTTGTTTGTCGCACTTGTTTTGTTTGTTGTGAGCTTGCGAGTACATTCAAAGTACTCACCTGGCTTATGATGCCAGATGCAGGAGAAGCCGTGCAAGGAGTTGATTTGAGCAGTTTGTCGCGATCTAGGCCATGTCCCAGCAGTGTCCCTGTGGAATGGAGTTCCGCTACCTCGTCATTTCGTTGGCACGTAGTAGTTTCCCTTTCATCATCGAGGCCCCTGCCATGTCTACTAAATAATGTACATAAGTGCACCGCACCATGTGTGCCGCTTGGCCTCTTTCATCATGTAATATGTGAACCTATGTTTCCACTAAGAGATCAATAAAGCGGTTGTTTTCTGTACCAAGTTGTTCTGTATTGCCAGAAGACTTGATCTCTGGGCTGGCAATGAAAGGTAAACCGGTTGCTCTGAGCCGGGATGCCACAACGCTTGGTATCAGAGCCGCGCTGACTGTAGGACACCCTAGGCAGCCGACACGTTAGAAATGGTAGTTTTAGCCTCTGTAGTGATTTGAGGTCGATTGTGCACTTGGGTGTTGCATCGCATGCATATAGTTTACTTTTATTGCTGACCAGCTGATATTGTGAGTGTAGATGGCATCGGTCCCGTATGCGTACCAGCCTGAGCCGGCACCTTCCACCTTTCCGCATCTACTTAGCAACGTGTGGCGCCGACTCTATCCCAATGGTGATGACCCCGTGTACCAGGTGTATCGTGAGTAGCTTGCTGATGGTGTTTACGAGTATCACGCGGAGGTCATCATGCATAACAGTACCGTGGTGGGCACTTACACTCACTCCACCAAGGGCGAAACGGCTTCTACACCCGACCAGGCGGACCAGTTTGCAGCATTTGAGGCTCTCACTGAGTTGCGCTATAACGAGATTCAGATGCAGACTCACCCAGGTTTCTACTTCTATCCGTCCCTGTATGAGTCAGGACAGATCCGCTTCCCTTACATTGATCCGGAGTGTGATCGGTCAGCCAGTCACCTGTCTCGCTACATAACGGCGGGATACTTTCTGATTGTCAGTCTAGCCCAGGAGCTGAACCGCGCTCGAGGCGAGCTAGCTACCGCTCGATCTGCCTTTGTTCCATCTCTGCTTATCCACACATCACTTGTCCCTCCAGCTACCTTACCTCCACCCACACCAGTGATCCCCACACCCTCCCAGAGTAGATCAGGCACCTCGGTAGTGACTCCTAATGAGTCCCCAGCCCAGTGGGCTATGCTTCTCGCTACCCCACCTGCCCTGATGCTGCGGAGTCACCCTGCTCCAGACCCTGAGTGAGAGTCTTCCCATCAGCGTCGTCGTGTTTCCTTTGCTCTGGATGTATCCATTATCAGTTCTGATTCGGAGTCCAACACCGAGGAGACACTAGCAGGATCGTCAGTGTGCCAGTGCGATCCTTGTCATCGCATGTAGACGAGGATGATGTGGTGTTTGGTTGTATGTGTGTAGTAGTACTTTCCATGCGGTTGCCCTGTTATGTATGATGGATGATGTATTGTATAATTATGTTGCTTTCTGTTATTCGCTTTGGTTTTTTTTCTTTTTTTTTTGATTCCTTTTTCGGGTTTATTGCTTCACCTCCCTATTTTTGTTGTTGTCGCCAAATGGATGTTGCTCATCTCGATGCTTTGTATTGGGAAACATATATAGTATGACAAGGTGTGGCAGTAACTGTCATGGTGGCGACGATACTCCAGTTCGTCGATCCGCCAGGCAAGCAGGACATTCTCCAGAATCCTATCAGCCACCACCTCCTCCACCTCAAGCGCCCACAACAGAGCAGATCATGCGAATGTTTGAAGAGAAGAGAAACCAGGATCTGATGAAGTTCCTAAGAAGCATGCAGACTGTGGTTGGGCAGAATAATCACAGTGGTAATCACTCCAAGCTGTCAGACTTTCAGAGGACCAAACCGCCATGTTTCTGTCAAGCAGTGGACCCGATAGAAGCCGATGATTGGTTGAGGACCATTGAGAAGAAGCTGGAAATTGCTCGCACTGAAGAAGCTGACAGGGTGCCCTTCGCCACTCATTATCTAGAAGGACCAGCTGCTATATGTTGGGACAATGTCAAAGTTATGTGGCCGTCAAAGTTATGTGGCCTATTGAAGACGAGATTACTTAGGATAAATTCAAAGACAAATTCCGCAAGTATCACATTCCTGCCGGCATCATGAAGGTCAAGCAGCGAGTATTTCTCACTCTTACACAAGGGACCTCGACTGTAAGTGAATATTTAAACAAGTTCAATCATTTGGCCCGTTATTCCACTTATGATGTGGCCACTGAAGAACGGAAGATAGCTCGGTTCCTCGGAGGACTCAACCTTACCCTCCGATGTGCACTCAGCATGCTAGATTTCCCCGACTTCCAAACCTTGGTGAACAAGGCACTCATTATCGAAAGGGAACACAAACTGGTTAATGATCATAAGACTGCCTATGAAGACCACAAACGCAAGTTTGAACCCAAGAAAGAAGGGCATGTCTTTCAGAAGGTTCGTACTTGGCAACAACCCCAGTTCGAGTTCAAGCCAACCTGGCAGCAGGGAAAGATCAAGAATGAAGTCCAGATTAAGACTGTGGCTGCCAAGCCAAATAAGGAAGACTGTCAGCGTAACAATGTCTGTTTCACATGTGGGCAGACTGGGCACTACGCTAGGCAGTGTCCCAAGAACGGCAAGACACAAGCCAACCTAAAGCCTCAAGTCAATTATGTGGGGCAATTCCCCAAACAGAAGTATATTCAAGGGCAAGTTCATCATATCTCCGCCGAAGAAGCTGCAGAAGTTCCCAAGGTGGTCATTGGTATGTTTCCTATTAATGACATACCTGCAACAATTTTATTTGATTCTGGGGCTTCCCATTCTTTTATTTCACGGAGTTTTGTTATCCAACATCGCCTTTCCTATACTCTTTTGGACAAAGCTATGGTGGTACAATCCCCCGGATCCGGGCTTAAGACAAATATTGTATGCCGAGGATTGAAAATATCAATCTATGGAGTCATCTTCCCCACATCACTGGTATCCATTGAGTCTCCCACCTTGGACATTATTTTGGGGATGGATTGGCTGACAAGGCATCAGGTCTGCATCAACTGCGCAATAAGAGAAGTCACGCTAATAAATCCCTCAAGTCAGTCTGCTTGATTCTATGCTGGTCGAGCCATACCAAAGAAAGGGATGGTTTATGCTGCCATTGCTACAGAGATGAATCTAGTCCCAGCGGTCTGTGAATTCCCAGATGTGTTTCCGGATGAATTGCCAGGCATGCCACCTGACCGGGAGCTGGAATTTTCTATTGAGCTTGTGCCCGGAACAGCACCGATTTACAAGAAGTATTATCGAATGCCTTCGATTGAACTAGTGGAGTTGAAAAAGCAACTGGATGAGATGCTCCAAAAAGGATATATTTGCCCCAGCTCATCTCCTTGGGGTGCACTTGCAATATTCATGGGCATTAAAGACGGTAGTCTTCGGATGTGTGTTGACTACCGTGCTCTCAATGATGTCACCATCAAGAATAAATACCCGCTGCCCAGGATTGATGATTTCTTTGATCAACTCAGTGGAGCTCAAGCGTTCTCCAAGATTGATTTGCGCACCGGGTATCATCAGCTGAAAATCAGAAAAGAAGATATTCCCAAGACAGCATTCACTACACGGTATGGGCTGTATGAGTATACGGTCATGTCATTTGGACTAACCAACGCTCCTGCATTCTTCATGCACATGATGAACAAGGTGTTCATGGACTTTTTGGACAAATTTGTAGTGGTGTTCATTGATGACATCCTCATATATTCAAAAAGTGAAGAGGAGCACAAGCAGCATCTCCGAGCAGTATTGGAACAATTACGTGCTCATCAACTCTACGCCATGTTCAGCAAATGCGAATTTTGGCTTAAAGAATTGGGATTCCTTGGGCATACTCTTTCCGCTCAAGGAGTGGCCGTAGACCAGAGCAAAGTCACAGAAGTCCTGAAGTGGAAGACCCCTGTTTCAGTAACAGAAATCCGGAGTTTTCTGGGTCTGGCAGGTTATTACCGTCGATTCATTAAAGGCTTCTCAAAGATTGCCAAGCCAATGACTGAACTACTCAAGAAGAATCAGAAGTTTATATGGACGGAAGCATGTGAAGACAGTTTCAATGAGCTAAAGACCCGGTTGACCACCGCTCCAGTATTGACTTTACCAGATATCTACCGGAGCTTCAACATCTATTGCGATGCATCCAGGCATGGCATTGGATGCGTACTTATGCAAGATGGAAAGGTTGTGGCCTATGCATCAAGACAGCTCTGACCTCATGAGGAAAACTATCCTACCCATGACTTGGAGATGGCAGCTGTGGTACATGCCTTAAAATTTTGGAGGCATTACATCATTGGAAAACGATGCCAAATCTACACCGACCACAAGAGTCTCAAATATATATTAACACAACCGGACTTGAACCTCCGACAATGAAGTTGGCTTGAGTTGGCCAAAGACTATGACCTGGGTATCAACTACCACCCAGGAAAAGCAAATGTGGTCGCCGATGCTCTCAGTCGCAAACCGGCTACAGCCAACTCATTAATCGAGTGTCTGCACCCCGCACTTCAAGAAGAAATAGCTCAGCTCAACATGATCCTGTGTGATGCAATTTGCTCGGTTACCTTGGAAGTAACCCCTACTCTAGAAGACGAAATTTGAAAGGCTCAACCCGGTGACCCAATGTTACTCAAGATAATGGCCCAAGTACGAGGAGGCAAGATAGCAGATTTCAACATTGATGATACAGGTACACTCCAATTTCGGGATCGAGTTTGTGTACCAGACCTCGGGGAATTAAAGCAGCAGATTCTGAAGGAAGCTCACGAGTCCGCCTACTCTATTCATCCCGGAGGCACCAAAATGTATCAAGATTTGAAGCAGACATTTTGGTGGGAAGGTATGAAGAAAGATATTGCCTATTACATCGCCTGTTTGCGATATATGCAATAAAGTGAAGGCGGAACATCAAAAACCCGCCGGTCTACTTCAACCGCTACCCATTCCCCAATGGAAATGGGATGATATCTGCATGGACTTTATCGTGGGACTACCGAGAACACCACGAGGTAATAACGCCATATGGGTCGTGGTCGACATGCTCACCAAGGTGGCCCACTTTATTCCAATAAGGACAACCTACCATGGAGATCAACTCGCTCAACTCTACGTGTCCAGGATTGTCAGTCTACATGGAGTACCCAGAACTATCACTTCAGACCGAGGATCTTTGTTCACCTCGGCATTCTGGCTACGTCTACATCATGCCTTGGGAACCTCTTTGAAGCATAGCACAGCTTATCACCCTCAGACTGATGGGCAGACAGAGCGGGTAAATCAAATCTTGGAAGATATGCTTCGGGCATGCGCTCTTGCTCACGGACCCAAATGGGAGGACAGCTTGCCATATGCTGAGTTTTCTTACAACAACGGCTATCAAACTAGTCTCAAGATGTCACCTTTTGAGGCTCTATATGGACGTAAGTGCCATACCCCGCTGAACTGGTCTTAGACAGGAGACAGCCGAATCTTCGGGACTGATTTGATGATGGAAGAAGAAAAGCAAGTCAAAGAAATTCAAGACAGACTGCGAGTGGCAAAGTCTCGTCAGAAGAGCTACTATGACTCAAAGCACAGGCAGATCAGCTTCGAACCAGGTGAATATGCATATCTCTGAGTTACCCCTATGAAAGGAGTTAAAAGGTTTCATACTCGGGGAAAACTCGCACCAAGATACATCGGTCCGTTTCCAGTTATGACCAGAGTGGGCAAAGTGGCCTATCAGTTAGAATTGCCTGCCGAGTTATCCGAGGTTCATGGTGTGTTTCATGTATCTCAGCTACGGAAATGCATCGCACCACCCGCAAAATAGGCAGATATGACAGAATTAGAGCTTGCCAAAGATTTAACCTATGAGGAGAAACCATTGACAATCTTGGAAGAAATGGACAGAGTCACCCGCAGCAAGACTATCAAATTTTACAAGGTCCAATGGGAGCACCACACTGAGGATGAGGCCACCTGGGAAAGAGAGGATTACTTATGGACTGCATACCCGTATTTGCTTCCTGAGAAACCGAATCTCGAGGACGAGATTCATCCTAAGGGGGGGGAGGTTTGTAACACCCTGGATTTTTTCTTTTTCTTTTATTTGGTTTTTATTGAATATCTTATTTGCATTTGAGGTTTCAGTTATTTCTTTTGGACTTACCACTTGGACTTATGTTTGATTTTCTTCCAAGTGGGTTCTATTATTCTTAAACCCTCTCTAGACCTCATCCATCTCATTATAATGCCATTGGGTATTTTTATTTAATGTCATTATATTATTTTTCTTTCTGAAAATGCTTATTTCTTCACTGAGCTATGAAGCACCCCCTATTTTTATTGCTCACAAAATCCCAAGAAAATTCCCAAATATTCTTTCGGCCATGCCTCACCTTCCTATGCAAAAATATCCCATCGTCAATTGGAAAATTTCAGCCAGGGAAAATGTTTTTGCTTCTGTACAGAATAGTCACTTTGTGAAGCAAGTATATTTTTCCTTGATCCTTTTAAGCTGAAATTTTTACCACTTGACTACCTTCCTAAGTAATGCTTAAACGCCTAAATAAAGCTCAAATCTCCAAGACACTTGTCCCCAGTGCTTGGAGCAAGTTTCTGTCCAGGAACTTTGCTACTTGCTCTAGTCACCTCAAGTGAGCCATTTTGCAAGCCCAGCGCATTTCTTGGCAAAGCATTGCAGGGACAACACCTAGGACATGGTGTGGCAGCGCCAAAAGCCACCCTCATGCCCGTGCACGTGGTGGCTACGTGTGGGAAGGTGCAATGCACGCGCTCTCTGCGCTCTGCACGTCGGTTCCGATCGGCCGCCGTCCAGCTTCTCCCCTCGCGACACCACAGCATGTCTAGGACATTCAGCTCACACTCCCTCTTCCTCCCAGCCCCTCTCTGACCCTCCCCGACGCCGGTAGCACGAACGCCCGAAGCGGCCACGGCGCTAGCTTCTGGTACAGTGGACCGCACGCGCGACCCTGCCCCTATAAATAGAGCCCCTCCCCGATTGTTCTAGCCATCCCAAACCTCCTCTCCACTCTCTAATCGAGATCTAGGAGCTGCTGGCAACGCCGGGAAGGCCTTTGGCCTTCAAACCTCGCCCGAGACCGCCGCGGATCCCTCTCCCCCGTGCACTCATTCTAGCCCACCCCAGCTCCAACCACTGCCACTCCTGAGGCCATAGTAACCTCCTGAGCATGACGGTACCAAGAGCTCACCGGATTGTCACCGGAAACGCCAAGTCCGATCAGCTCCGTCACCGCCGTCTCTGGGGAGGATCGTCGCGACGTCGTCAGTCCACCCCAGCTCGTGGTTCGGATAAGTGCGTGACCGTCTCGTCGAGCTAGATCCATTCCCCTCCTATCCGGCGATCGCCGACCTCCCCTCGTCGGAGAAACACCGGCGACAAAGCCGCCAGGCACTGTTCCCTCTCTCCTCTCTGTTTAATCCTGACCGCGGGCCCCGCACCTCAGTCTCTCCCTCGCTCGCGCGAAGCGGTATAAGTGGAGACGTATTCTCTGAATACGTCTTCGACGTGGCCGCCTGTGGACTTTCTTTTAAATTCAAATTTTGACCTGATCTAATCCAACTTTGACCATGAATAACTTTTTATTTATTAGTCCAAATGAGATGATTCTTTTTGCTACTGGTTTGTAAAATTCCAAAGTTTCTGTATGCCAAGTTTCAGAATTTTTCTTGTTGTTGAGAATTTCTGGTGCTATAAATAGTAGTATGTGACATTTTCTTTTTTCATTTAGTTTAATTTCAGAAGAACCTAGTTGTGTTGGAGAAGGCCAGGAGTACTGTGACACTCCTCTAAATCAAGGCAAGCCACAACATTCATATACAAGGATGGCATTGCAATGACTTGGTTTAATTGAATTAAATTCATCATTTATTCACTATTTAAAATAACTTGCTATATAGATCTTTTTGCATAGACTTTGCTCTTGTCATTTTGATAATATGCAGTAAGGTACATGTTTTATTGATAGTGTGCAGTAGGTATCATGTCATATGCTTATAAGATAGTTTGATGCATTCATCTTTCATGATCATGACCCGTGCATCTATTCACACACTATGACTCGAATCGTTTTCTCTTCAAGTTAAACTTGACATTAATCCAACTTGAACATGCTGTTGATCGAGTCATGGTGCCACCGAAACGAGCTCACCAGTGCAACCACACTTGCCTGGATGGGGAGGCCCTAATGCGGTCTATTGTCATGCCTCTCGCTGGTGCCTCCTACGAGGGAAGGTTGTGCTCTGGCGCTACCCTGGCCCGGTAGGCAGTCATAACCTTGAGGACCCGAGTTTTTATGGTACCGAGTTCCCCGTTTGGGACAATGTTGATGTTTGGCCATGACAGTGACAGCCACAGAGGTGGCGGATGTCACATGTTGGCACCGGGGTCACCCAGGACATAGCCCAAAGGGGAGTTTGTCGGAGTGGCCGGGAGAGTGTCATGCAATAGATTGGTTTTGTCGGAACGTCGTTGGTCCACCCGAATGGGAGCACGAGGCCATGAGTTCCGTAGTGTGGGTACAGTGTACTAACCTCTGCAGAGTGTATAATCTATCGATAGCCGCGCCCTCGGATATGGACACAGTTCGTAGTAGGTCACACCGTGGGTCAACAGATATAATTAACTGGCACACTAAAGATTCACAAGATGGCTCATGCAGAAATGGTGATCGAGGATCACTATGAAAGGTATGAATGTGATCAAGTAAGGATCATGTTGTTAAGTTATGAACGGTGGTTACGCGGTAACCCCGAGATGGTAAGTTGGTCCCGAGGACCATGGCAAGGTTTCACGCACACCTCATGTTGAATAGTATCATGTTTATGCATTAAACCTGTTAAATGCCTTGTTGTTGTTTGTCGCACTCGTTTTGTTTGTTGTGAGCTTGCGAGTACATTCAAAGTACTCACCTGACTTATCATACCAGATGCAGGAGAAGCCGTGCAAGGAGTTGATGTTGAGTAGTTTGTCGCGATCTAGGCCGTGTCCCAGTAGTGTCCCTGTGGAATGGAGTTCCGCTACCTCGTTGTTCCGCTGTCACGTAGTAGTTTCCCTTTCATCATCGAGGCCCCTGCCATGTCTACTAAATAATATACATAAGTGCAGCCGCACCGTGTGTGCCGCTTGGCCTCGTTCATCATGTAATATGTGAACCTATGTTTCCGCTAAGAGATCAATAAAGTGGTTGTTTTCTATACCAAGTTGTTGTGTATTGCAAGAAGACTTGATCTTTGGGCTGGCAATGCATGGTAAACCGGTTGCTTTGAGGCGGGGTGCCACATCGTGGGTGCTCTTGGAGCCGAGCCGACTTTAGTAAGGTGCTGTCGGGACTCTGGTCCATCTCTTACTGTATGGTATCACCTGCCCTTCAGCCCCGTATTAACAATCTAATGTAGTAGCGTAAGTATACCCGTGATCATCGCCTGAGGGTATCACGGCCCAATAATCTAGCACAACAACATGGACAAGGGGTAGGGCCAACTGATAGGACATCAGCATAACTAAACTAGGCATGCTAGGATAACAGGTAATGTATCAACAGCAGGTTACAAAAGTAGGCTATGCATCAGAATAGATTCTAACGAACAACAGCGGTGACATAATCTAATGCACGAAAGTAGGCAAAAGGAGTAGGCGATATAGGAATGATCAAGGGGGTTTTGCTTGCCTGGAAGCTCTGCAGAAGGAAGATGATCGTCGGTGACGTAGTCGATCACAGGGGCATCGGCAGTGGTCTCGGCTCTACCAGAGAAGGAGGGGCAAGAAACAAATAAATATGAGTTATACAAATGCAACACAAAGCATGGCATGGCAAAATGTTATGCTAGGGGTGCTCTAATGAATTACTAAGTATTTTAAATGAAGTGGGAAAATATTCGCATCTTCGGTCACTATTCATGCAGCTGATCTGGCTGCAAAAGTTATAGGTTTGGTATGTTGGAGGGGTGTGACAGATATGTGCATGACATGTTCGGATTCGTTATATTTTTCTGATCATTTTTCATATATAAATTATTTTCATCCGAATTACGGATTATTTCATAGGAGTATGATTTTTCAAAGTTTTATTGTTTTTCTAGATTTCCTGGAATATTATTAATGCGGAATTAAAAGGGGAAAATGCTAAGTGCACCCAGCCAGTGTGTAACAGAGGCTGGCAGGTGGGGCCAGTCAACTGCCCAGTCAGCAGTTGACTGGTCAAGCCTAGGCAGTGGGGCCCAGGTGTCAGTGGCCCATTAGTTTCATCAAAGTTTAATTATTCTAAATCAGTTAATTAGTCGAGTGGGGTCTACAGGTCAGTGACACAAATTTAATCCAGAGGTTATTTAGGGTGGGGCCCGGCTATCAATGGGTCATTAGGTTAGTTTAGTTAGTCTTTAATTATACCCACGGTTTAATTAGGGTGGGAGCCCCATATGTCAGCGGCACTGGGCGTAATTAGCAGCTAAACTAACGGGGACATGTCAGTGACGCCGGCGGTTAGTCGCCTATGACCCAAAAATACGGCGGCGTGCTCGGGAGGTTGGCGGGATTCACCTACAAGACTCCATTTGGAGCGTGGGGTGGCGCGTTCGAACGCGGCCGGTGAGCCGCGTCGAATGGCACCGGTGGGACGTGCTGGGGTGGACCACATCGATGGCAGTGTCGAGCTCGGCGGCGCCAAAATTCGGTGACGATGGTAATGGGCGCTACGGTGCATCTCTGGATGAAGGAATGGTTGTTGCGTGCTCCTGATGAAGCACTGAGCACAATGACTTTCTCATTTGTCCATGACAAGGGCGACAACGACGGCAGCGAGCGAACAGCTGTGATGGGAGCAGCAGTAATGGCAGCAGAAGCTAAAGGGCTCGTGCGCCACCAAATCGAGAGGGGAATCATAGCGCAGCTCACCGCGAGCCGGAAGAGAAGCTCGAGGAAGCCGAGGGTGCAGTGACGTGCGGCGGCCGAGGAGAAAGAAGATGATGCGGGCGTCGTCGGTGTTGCTCCCCGGCTTCGATCCGGTGGCGTAGTCGAAGAAGAAGGATGCAGCGGAGCTCTTGGACATCAACTGGTGGCACGGGGTGCTCGGTGGCCATGGCAATCATGGCGGCGCGGCGACGGCTGCGTCGGGTGTTCGCGGGAGAGAAGAAACGACACGAGGGAGGGGGAGTCTGAGGCGCTATGGTTTGCAGAAGAGAGGGGGCATCGAGGGCGAGTCCTTATCCATCCTCGCGATCGTGAGAAGGCCTACAGCGCGGCATTAGCGCTCTGGACGGGCGTAGGACGTCCACGGCGAAAGGATAGAGACGACGGCGCTAGTGGAACGGGCTGGGCACTGTGCGACTAAGGCCCTTGTGCACAGTGCGGCCATTTTCTGCTTTCTTCAAGTTTATTTCTCGAACTGTTGTTTTGCATTTACCTTTTAAACAAAATGAATTTTTTTTAACTTGAAACTTGTCTCATAAATACTAGACAACATTCTAGGCTGGCACAACAAGTTTTAGAGCATTTGGAATTGTTTAACTATTTTTAGCAATAGACAAGGTCAATTAATTGGCTACTGGTCCACTGTTTTACTACCTAGGGGCACTTTAGTAATTTAGGTGATGTTGTTTTCCTTGACATAATTACTTATGGGTTATTTGTAATATTATGAACACTTTCGTTTAATTAATTGAAGAAATTTTATTTTTTCCTTGCTATTTGAATTTGAATTTGAAGTTGGATTATTCTTTAATTGCAATTAGACTTTATTAATCATGATGACATGGCAAGTTAATTGGCTTAATAAATAATCAGGATCTGGGGATGTTACGACTCTCCTCCACTCAAAGAAAATCTCGTCCCGAGATTTAAGAGGTAGAGTAGGGGGACAGGTCGGGTTACGGAATTCTAACGTGTCTTGTCGTTCCTTGTTGCTCTTTTCAAAGAGGTCAATCCATTATGTGGTTATTTTCATTTTCTTCTGCAGTCTTGCGTCATGTTTAACTTGGCATCCTTTCTTTGGAACTTCATCGTACTTACGAAAAGGATAAGGGATAATTTCGGAAGAACGGGCCTTTACAAGGTTGATTATCTGGTAGTTAACTCAGGGAAGGTGGCAGAAAGTATCTCTCAAATTTGAATAAATGAAACATATCGAGAGAAAGATACATTTATAAGAAGTTTCAAGCGTGTTGGGGACATAACTATTGGGTATGACCCGCCCAGGAGGGGCCGGGTCATACCACTGGCGGCTTACAGATGAAGATGGCGGGTCATGAAGCAAGCCTATTGAAGGCCCCAAGACCCAGAGGCGACTTGAGGCCCAAGAGGATGAACCGCCATATGATCAACTTGTATTATAAGGCAAGCATAGTTAGTCACCGAGCCGGACATGTTGTGTATGAGCCGGCCGGGACTCTGTAAGCCGCCGGACATCAACCTGTGTATATAAAGGGGTGACCCGACGGCGGCTTAAGGCAAGAAAAACTATCAATCGAAAGCTAGGTCAAGCGTATTCGCTCCCTAGTAATCGATACTCCAGCAATTAACTGAAAGCAGGACGTAGACTTTTACCTCATTTAGAGGGGCCGAACCTGGGTAAACACTCCGCGTCCTTTGTCCCGTTCAACCCCTTCAAGCTAACCTAGTTGCGATGGCTCCACACCTAAGTCCTTTTGCTAGGGCATCTGCCGTGTTAAGTCCACGACAGTTGGCGCCCACCGTGGGGCCAGCACACGGTGGTTTCGAGTTCTTGAAGGGTAACTTCGCAGGGATCAAGGGATACGCCGTGGGCCGGATGACTAAGATTTGTCGCAGCAAGCTCTACATCGATGACGCAGGCTGGGGCCCCGAGGCCTGCTCAATTGAGTACGGGTACCGGGTCCCCTTCGGCGGAATCCATGTCTTCATTGGCAAGATCGGTGAGTCAGAGCCTGAGCCGGACACCTGCACCGACATTGTCGAGACGGCTCAGCATGCACGACCTGCCAAGTTTCAACCCGCCATGAAACGCGCCTTTGTTGGTTGCATCCAAGGGGCGGATCTTGAGGAAGGAACTGTATCCGGTGGAGAGACGGCCATCTACTCTGGTGATGAGTCTTCAACCGACGAGACCGATTCAATGTATCAGTTACAAGACGGCCGGCTTGGGGGCTATTCCGATGGTGACAGTATTCCGGACCCCAAGGAGCCGCCGAGCAGAGTCGTGATCTTCATGACCAGCACTCAACCGGTGCTCAATTCATCAACTGCTGCAGCCATGACTTCCGGTTCAACGGCCGCGGCGAGTAACTCTGCGTGCCCACCGGCTCAGGTTTTATCTGAGCTCTTGGAGGCCTTGGCGACCTTATTAGCTGCAGAAGTAATGCCGGAGAATCAAGCACAACATAAGGTGGATGTCGCGAAGCTGCGAGATGAGATAGCTCAAGCCAAGGAGGAGTTTAATGCTGAAAATACTAGGATGGCGACGGAACGAGCAGCCCTGGATGCGGCGTCTCAACGGATTCAAGCAGAGAATTTCCGGTTAAGCCTGGATCAGAATGCATCTAACGCCGTCCTGCGAAGGAGGCACCAGAGTCGTCTACCTCCGGAGTATGATGCAAGAAATCTTTTCAACACACCTGGGGCTGGAACTAGTAACCCGCCCGTGGTGAATTGGGTTGTTGAGGCGATTGGGACAGGAGCGATAGTTCAACCACGTCCTGCAGACCCGCCCCGTTTGAATTTGACCCCGCCTCGGCATGTCCCAACACCGCCAGGTCATTATTCTAACCCCTTGGACAATATGATTGCGGCAGCTACGCGATTGGCGGCTCTCCCTGTTGAAGGCGAGTCACCAGCCGCGATGGAGATACGGAGAGCCAGAGAGCTTCTTTAGACAGTGGTGGCATAGCAGGCGGCTTATTCGTATAGTCGGGAACGGATTCATTCAACCCCTGCAGCCAAGCCTGAGTTATAGCAGGCATATTGACTCGCCAGCAGTTTCAAGCAGTGAGCGGCACCATAACCAGCATCGTAGGCATGAACCGCCGTGTGTTGGTAACGATGCTCAGACTTTGGTAGATCAGAGCAGGGCACGTCGGGAGGCCGAGCTAACGGCTCAGTTGACAGCTCATCAACAATCTCCGGTTTACCCATCGGCATCCGGGGAGGCGGGAGCAACATCTAGAACCCTTGGGGTGCCATGCTTAGTGCCGGCTTTACGTAATGAGCACTTGCCCAAAGATTTTAAGGGCCCTCGCAAGGTGCCTAATTACACAGCGAATCAGCCCCCAGAGGCTTGGATTGAGAGTTATGAGGTGGCCATGGAGATGTTGCATGTTAGTGATGCTGCGTGTGCTAAGTACTTCACTATGATGTTGGATGGACCGGCGCGCACTTGGTTGAAGGGATTTCCCCCTAACTCCGTCAGTTCATGGGCTGAGTTGAAGACATGTTTTATCCAAAATTTCAAAGACACGTACAAGCAGCCTATGTCGATTCTTGATTTAGACTCTTGCGTCCAGGGTGAGGGCGAGTCAACCACCCATTGGGTGCACCGGATATCAACTATTATTCACTCGTCGGACAGTATCAACGCCGGTTCAGCCGTCCTCATGCTGGAAAAGAATTGCCGTTTCCTCCCCCTTAAGGAGAGGTTGGGGTGGCTTAAGCGCCACTATAATGATATGGGAGAGCTCATGGCGGCTCTCGTCAAATATGCTGATTCTGATAGCACTAAGGACCCTGAGTCCAATGAGGAGAAAGTTGGGAAAGGGAAGAAGAATGGCAATGCAAAGGGACAGCAGCATAGTCCGGCGGGTCAAGGTAACAATGGTAAGCGCAAGCAGTTGGACGGCGGTTCAGATTTTGTGGCGAACACCAATACGAAGAATAGTAATCAGCGTCGCAAGGGGAAGTCATCAGCGCCCCGGTTCGGAGGGCCAAAATTCAACATTGAGGCGATGATGAATCAACCTTGTCCAAAGCACGGTACGCAGGATAAGCCGGCTAGCCATCTATGGAAAGATTGCTTCATCATGAAGGAATATAGAAATTCCAGTTTTTTCCAGAATAACCATGGCCCGCATGGCGGGTCAGGATCCGGCTCTCACGGACCTGGTTTTGGGCATGGCGGCTCAAGCTCTGGCTTTCAGGGCCAAGGCAATCAAGGTCGTTTTAATCAGCAATCTGGTCAAGGGAATCAGCAGCAACAGTCTGGTTATCAGAGTAATCCGAAGCAGTTGAATAGCGGTCAATATCACAAGCCTATGCAAACATGATCAGAAGCTTCATAAGCGAGCGGTGAACGCGGTTGAGCCGGCAGTTCCTCGGTACTTGCGATGGTCTGAACAGCCTATTGTGTGGAGTCGTGAGGATCACCCGCCCCGGGTTGACAACCCGGGTCAATTGACTTTGGTGGTTGCGCCTCAGGTTGGAGGGTACAAGTTTACTAAAGTACTTATGGATGAAGGCAGTAGTATCAATATCCTTTACTATGATACTTTTCGCCGTATGAATTTGACTGACAAAGATCTTAAGCCGTCTTCTACTGTCTTTCATGGGGTGGTGCCTGGTAAGTCGGCGTATCCAGTGGGTAAGATAACTTTGGAGGTAGCTTTTGGCGATGATCATGATTATAGGGCTGAAAAGTTAACCTTCGAGGTGTTCATGATTCAGAGCCCTTATCACGCCTTGTTTGGGCGGCCGGCTTATGCCAAGTTTATGGCGTGGCCTTGTTATGTTTATCTGCAGCTCAAAATGCCGAGTCATAAGGGCACCATCACGGTGCATGGTAACAGGAATATAGCCCTGGAATGGGAAGAAGGCGACGCTGCTTATGATGAGTCTGTTTGTGCGACAGAGGAGTTGAAGTTCTACAAAGATAATGTTGACCCTGCAGATATGACACCTTTGAAAAAACCAACCACATAGCATGATCCCTTGTTGAAGTTTAAAACGGCAGATGACACCAAGCTGGTTGACTTTGTTCCTGTCGACTCATCCAAGCAGTTCAGTATCAATGCTAATATGGATCCGAAATAGGAAGGCGCGCTCATCGAGTTCATCCGTGAGAATCGGGACATCTTTGCATGGAAACCTTCAGACATGCCAGGTGTACCGAGGGAACTCGCTGAGCACACTCTCAATGTTGATCCAAAATTTAAACCGGTCAAACAATTCCTTCGTCGTTTTAATGAAGAGAGGCGCAAGGCCATTGGTGAGGAGGTGGCCCGGCTCTTGGCGGCTGGGTTTATTGTTGAAGTTTTTCATCCTGAGTGGTTGGTTAACCCGGTGCTGGTACTTAAAAAGAATGGCACTTGGCGTATGTGTGTAGATTACACAGACCTTAACAAGGCCTGTCCGGCTGACCCTTTTGCTCTCCCTCGTATTGATCAGATCATTGATGCTACGACAGGTTGTGAGCGTTTGAGTTTTTTGGATGCTTACTCTGGTTATCATCAGATCAAAATGGCAGTTAAGGACCAGGAGAAGACAGCTTTTATCACTCCCTTTGGAGCCTTCTGCTATGTGTCTATGCCTTTTGGGCTCAAGAGTGCCCAGGCGACTTATCAGCGGTGTGTTCAAAATTGCCTGCATGAACAAATTGGACGCAATGTTCATGCTTATGTGGATGATATTGTTGTGAAATCCAGGAAGAAAGAGGCTTTGATAGATGATTTAAAAGAGACCTTTGACAATCTCTGGGTCTACAAGATGATGCTTAACCCGACCAAGTGTGTCTTTGGTGTGCCAGCAGGCAAGCTGTTGGGTTTTTTGGTTTCTGAAAGAGGCATAGAAGCTAACCCGGAGAAAATCCAGGCTATCACTTCTTTGGCTAAGTCCGCGTGTATTAATGACGTCCAGCGTCTGGCAGGTCGTATTGCGGCTTTAAGCCAGTTTATAAGCCATTTGGGCGAAAAGGCTATCCCTCTATATCAGATGATGAAGAAAACAGATCATTTTGTTTGGAGTGATGCTGCTAATTAGGCATTTGAGGCATTGAAAAAGCAGTTGGCCGAGCCACTAATCCTTGCAGCTCCTATTGATAAAGAGCCCTTGTTGTTATATGTAGCTGCTAACAGCCGAGCCGTCAGTGTGGCAATTGTTGTGGAAAGAAAGGAATCAGGAAAGGAATATCCGGTTCAGCGGCCAGTTTATTATGTCAGTGAGGTACTCATTGAATCCAAGCAGAGATACCCACATTGGCAGAAGCTAGTTTATGGCATGTTCATGGCTAGTCGTAAGTTGAAGCAGTATTTCCTTGGTCATCCCATCACTGTGGTCAGTTCTTCTCCCTTGGGAGATATTATCCAAAACAGAGAAGCCACGGGCCGGGTAGCCAAGTGGGCCATTGAGCTTCGACCCCATGGTTTGAAGTATGTGCCTCGGACAGCTATCAAGTGTCAAGCACTTGTGGATTTCATTAATGACTGGACAGAGTTGCAGATGCCTGAGGAAAAGCCGGATAGCACATATTGGACTATTCATTTTGATGGATCCAGGCAGTTGGAAGGCTCGGGGGCTGGAGTTATTTTGACCTCCCCACGAGGTGATAAATTTTGTTATGTTCTAAGGTTGATGTTCCCTTGTACTAAAAATGCAGCTGAGTATGAAGCCTTCCTCCATGGTCTTCGGATGGCTAAAGAGATGAATCTAAGCTGGGTGAGGTGTTTTGGTGACTCAAACTTGGTGGCTCAGCAAGTTTCAGGCACTTGGGATTCCAAGGACCCACTCGTGGCGGCTTATCGCCGAGAGGTTGATGCTATTGCTGGTCATTTCAAGGGTTATCAAGTGGAGCATGTTGATCGCAGGAAAAATGAGGCTGCTGTCCCAGCGTAAGCCGGTACCACCTAATATCTTCCTTGATATTTTGCATAATCCTTCAGTTAAATTGCCTACGGAGGAAGATCTTGCTATTCCTGACCCGGAGGCACAGTTGGTGGAGGCTCTCCATGTTATTCCTGATTGGATAGTTCCATATTTGGCTTATATGACCCGGGGCGAGTTACCTGAAGATGAAACTTTGGCCAGGCAAATAACCCGGCGATCTAAGTCAATGACTATTGTCAATGGTGAGTTGCACCGAGGCAGTGTTAAAGGGGTGTTTCAGCGTTGTGTTTCTCCTGAGGAGGGCCATGAGATTCTACGAGAGATTCATGAAGGAGATTGTGGCCATCATGCCGGCTCTAAGTCTCTCATGGCTAAGGCTTTTCGTCATGGGTTCTATTGGCTGACGGCTCATACTGATGCAGAGGACTTGGTTAGTAAGTGTGATGGTTGTCAAAAAATTTCAAGACAAGCTCACGTGCCGGCTCAACAATTAAGGATGATTCCAATTACTTGGCCGTTTGCAGTCTGGGGGCTAGACATGGTTGGACCTTTTAAAAGATCCAAGGATAAAAAGACTCACCTCCTGGTGGCAGTTGACAAGTTTACAAAGTGGGTTGAGGCTGAGCCGGTCAGCAAGTGTGACGCAGCGACGGCGGTTCAATTCATCAAAAAGGTGATCTTTCATTTTGGATACCCTCATAGTATCATCACTGATAATGGTACCAATCTGTCTAAGGGTGCTATGAAAGAATTTTGTCAACAAGAGCATATTCGTCTTGACGTTTCATCTGTGGCCCACCCCCAGTCCAATGGTCAAGCTGAAAGAGCCAATCAAGAAATCTTGAGAGGAATAAAACCCCGGCTTATGGTCCCTTTGCAGAGGACGCCGGGTTGTTGGGTTGAGGAGTTGCCTTCAGTGCTATGGAGTATCAATACTACCCCAAACAAATCTATGGGTTACACGCCTTTCTTCATGGTTTACAGAGCAGAGGCGGTTCTCCCTAGTGACATCCGTCATGACTCGCCCCGTGTGGCGGCATATGTTGAAGTTGATAATGAAAAAGCACGTCAGGATGCTCTTGACCTTCTGGATGAAGAACGTGACCTTGCGGCGGCTCGTTCAGCGATATACCAGCAAGACCTGCGTCATTATCATAGCCGCCGGGTTAAAACCCGGACCTTTCAAGAAGGTGACTTGGTGCTCCGGCTCATCCAGGATCAAACTGATATGCACAAGTTATCCCCACCTTGGGAAGGGCCCTTTGTGGTCAGCAAAAATCTGAACAACGGGTCATACTACCTTATCGATGTTCGAGACCACAAGGACTCACGCACGTCGGAGGAGGAGACCCATCGGCTGTGGAACATTGCTCATCTTCGGCCCTATTACACCTGAGCCACCAACTCTTGTTATGTACATATTTCTACGAATGTATATATTATGATTAGTATAATAAAGCCGGCATCCCTGATAATTCAGGGCCTCTGTCGTTTCATTTCTGAGAATCTGAGTCTTTATTGTCAAATCATAAATCACTTGGGGGCTTCCTGCTCACTGAGCATAACTGTGATTACCCTCTTGATCCGTCTTGCATGCCTTGTTACAAATAACATGGGGGCTTCCTGCTCATTGAGCATAGCTGTGACTACCCTATTGCTTCGGCTTATACGCCTGGGTTGAAAGATTACTTGGGGGCTTCTTGTTTAATGAAACAGAGCTTTGTTGTCCCGTGTAATAGGCTTGGACTCCAGGTGTATTCACCAAAAATCTGGGTTATCCTGCCTTTGTATACCTGCCACTCCGACCAGGTAATCCTGGAATGACTCGCCATACTCTTGACAGTCAATCTTAAAAAGACCCTGAACTTGTCAAAGTTAAAATGGCGATTGGTCATGTGAGGCCCGGTTTACAGGTTTGAATGAAGGATTAACTCAATAGTTGTGCGGCCCTTGAATAGCACTTGATATTGAGGCTTGGCAGCCTATGAAAGCCTTGTTTTATTTGATTTGTCTTTGCTTTGAGTATCTTTTGGGTTCATCTTTTGTACCATATTGATATATGGTTTGAAATTGATTTAGGCCACATAGCCTTGATCCTTATAACTCATGTTTGAGTATATCCGGAGTTTTGATAACCCGGCCTGGTTCTGGACGATAAGTCGCCAGTGTGTTTTGATTATACACTTGGAGTTCTGCGCTCTAAGCCCTTGAGATGTTACCCTTGCTGCGTACGGCGTTGTAAGCCGGCGGTATGAATAAATGGAACAGGGTGCTGGGCTATTACCCTTACTGCATATGGCGTGGTAAGCCGGCAGTATGAACAAATATCACAGGTATGATATTTACTTGTTATGAGTATGAGGTTTGTATAATCCCGCCCTGGTTATGGACTATACAGTCACCAGTGGATTTTCTGCGGGGTATTATGACCTGCCCTGGGGTAAACCGCCAGGGCAAATGTTATCTGTGTGTGCAGGCAATATGATAAACATGATCTGCATGATTGACAATATTATGAGCATAAGTGGCAGATCTTCAACATCGGATCGGTGGCTCAAAAGTATTATACATATATATGCACGATGGCATGGCAGATCATTCTTTTCAACTACTTATTACAAGGCATTGGACGGCCCAAAAGAATCAAGTGTTTTTTATGCACACAGCATCCAATGATGTGGATGGTAAACCGGCTTTTGCATCAGTTGGTTTGGTCTTGGTAGGTTGAGGCTGCGGGGTCATCATGTGCCGATTCTTCTTCCTCCTCTGTCGTCTGGAAGTTAGGCGATGACCAATCGATCCCAGTCAAAGCTTTGAAAGCAGCTTCATCATCTATAAGAGTTGATGGGTCAATGTCAGGAGCGAAGGTGTGCTTACGTGTTGGCGGGATAAGGTCCACAACCTCATACACCGGCGCCTTCACTTTGGCATTTTCAGCATCGTAAACCGGATGATATTTCGAGAGATCAGTCTCTTGGGCCAATTTGCTTGCAAAGGGATGCATTTCCCTTACTATTTTTGTGAAGTCCTCGGCACTGAAGGGAGACCCATCTTCTTTTAAACTCGGGCAGCCGGTGGCTAGTTCTGCCGGGTCAAGTTCTGCTTGCCATGCCTTTGCCCGGCTCAAGGCCGTGATGGCACTGGCTCTGGCGGCTGATCATTTCAATTCTTCAATTCTTTGTGGCAGCACAGATAGCTTTTCCAACATTTCCTTGATGAGGGAAGGCGTTTGCTTCTTATGGGTGGAGGCAGAGATAGCTCGTTGAGCGCCAGTGTATAATTGCTCTATAAGAGTATAGGCAGCTTTCAGCTTCATGCGCATGTCTGAGCCAAAGTGGGAGATTCTCGAGCCTGCGTTGCCAAAGAGATTGGTAAACCGGCTAAATGATTGTTCAAGGCATGGATGATGGAAGGTTGAAATATATTATCGCTCACCAAAGATGGCGGCTGTCATGCTATTGATTTGATGTTTTAAACTGGATAACTCATCGGTAACCGGCTTAAGGGCAGCCTCAGCATCTTCTGCTCTTTTTTGTAGTGCGGCCTTCTCGGTTTCCCAGTCGTCTCTCTCAGCACTGAAGTCCTTTTTCAGTTTTTCAATATTTTCCAAAGTGGTCTTCAGCTCTGCTTTGGCCTTGGAAGTCTCAGATTGCTGGGTCTGAATGTTTTGCCTCAGATCGCTGACTTGAGATTCCTTCATGTTCAAGTCAGCCTGTCACATAAAAAGGCAGGCAGTATGACATTCTGATGATCATTTTTTTTAAGTCCCAAGCATAATACAAGTATTTTACTTGGCACTTGGGGGCTAATGCACATTGCTCTTTTCTTGAAGGCAATTATGTGATGACCCGGCTACACTGTTACAACTATAGCCGACTCATGGGGGCTACATACTTGGATTTTGTTCACAATTATGGTGATAAGTCCCGGCTTATAGATGCTGAATAAGCCGGCCCTTGGGGGCTACATGTGAAACAGAGTACTACAATTTGAAGTCCCGGCTTAACTTGTCAATTTAAGCCGGCTCTTGAGGGCTACATATGCGAAGTTAAGAGCTACAATTTGAAGTCCCGGTTTTAGCTATGCAGCTTAAGCCGGCCCTTGAGGGCTACTCGTTTTGATTCTGCAACTCCCAAGATGCTATGACAGTAATGAAAGATTAAAGAGGTTATTTGAAGTCTACAGTATATTCAATTCTATCATATCCAGTAGACTTGGCGGCTGGCAAAGATATATGGAAAAGATGGTAGTGGTTACCTCAAAACGTTCCTTCATAAGGTTGACCAGGCCGGCTTCAAAGTCACGGCTGGTGTGAAGGCGGTTTAGATAGCCAGAATAAATCTCCTGAACGTTGAACTGGGCATAGCCTTCCAAGTCCACTTTCCACTTGCCCTTATCAATAGCAGAAAATTCTTCCTTGGCGCTATGCTTGGATAAGATGGTGGGATTACCTGGTGCTGCATAAGCTGTCCCAGTGACTATGATATCTTCAGTATCTTGAGCCGGCTGAGCGGGGCTGGGCGGTTTAGCAATTTCTTCATCAACATTCATGGTGTCCATAGTAACAAGGGGCTCTTCTGGTGGCGGGTCATCCATAGCCGTTCCTGAAGTTCGAGGCATGGATTCAGACACGGTCTGCTTCTCCGGGTCAGTAGCCTTGGGATCTTCAGCCGGCTTGATAACTTTAAGCTTTTTGCTGGGCTTGGCCATGGCGCTGACAATAACAACTCATGATGAGATTAGTGTATTAATGGAATAAGGTATTAAGGCAAACAGGTTTAAGTATTTCTTACCCAGGAACAGTTTTGAACAAGGGAATTTGAGTCCCAGTTGAGTCGCCAGAGGAAGAATGAGAGGTCCCCTAATAGTTTGAATCAGATGGGTCAAGAGGTTGGCGAAAAAGATCCGCCTTGGGGTAAGCTAAGTCGGAAATATATGAAACCTTTGGAAGACGCTTGCGAGGAGCCGGCGTGTTTGGTAAGCCGAAAGAAAGAATCCCGCCACCACTGTTCTGGGTTGTGCGGTGAGCTTCATGCTGCTGCTTATGCAAAATAAAGTTGGGATCCAAGTAAGCTAAAGGGTGAGAAAACCTTACTTTCCGGCTTGCTTTATGAATTTTCTGTCATGGTAGAGGTTCTGAGTCGGAGGAAAGGATAGTTACCTCTTCACCATCTGCGTGGCTGCCATCCGCATCATCCTGATAGTGATCAATGTAAATAAGATGAACAAAAAAGGAGCCAAGAGAATCAAGCTCTACCTCCGACTCTTCATCAAGAGTAAACGGATCAACTACTTCTGATTTCTTCTTGGTAGGTTTCTTAGCCAAGATTTTGGTCCTGGTCTTCTTGGCTGGTTTATCTTGAAGCCTCTTCTTCCAGAAGGGGGAGTCAGCCTGCAGAGGTTCAAGTAAGAATGAAAAGGCAGATTGACAGATAATGAGTTAATAAAAGTTGTTCACAAATACTCACAACTAGCGGCTTGTTGAGGGTGCAAAAAGGGTTTAGCCCCGTCTTGCTACAAGTGGCCAAGTTTTCACTCAGCATTGTCTTGACCATCTTGTTGAGGCTCTCACCGTCCAATTGCACTTGACTGTAGCATTGTGGATCTTTGACGTCACAGGTATACTCGCACATTAAGCCGGTCCGGCGGCTTAAAGGTAAAATTCTCCATGCGACCCAGCATCGAACTAGGTCAACTCCAGTTAAGCCATTGGCCATTAAGGCTCTGATTTTTCCAAAAATGGGCATATATTTGACTCGTTCTGCTGTGCTGATCCGGTCAGGGAGGGGGTGCCTGTTGCTAAGCCGGCTCGGACGATAACCCGGCAAAGGATTTTCACCTTCTGGAGATGTGTCTTGGCAGTAAAACCAAGTCTGGTTCTAGTCCTTGGGATGACTGGGAAGTGCAACGGCTGGGAAAGTAGCTTCTTTGCGCCTCTGGATTGAAATGCCGCCTAGTTCTAGGCTGGGCCCATCTGTGAACTCAGTCTGGCGGTTCAAGTAATAGAATTCCCTGAACAGCTCTACAGTGGGTTCCTATTGAAGATATACTTCGCAGAAAACTTGGAAGTTGCAGATGTTTGAAACAGAGTTGGGCCCAATATCTTGCGGATGAAGTTGAAAGAAGTGCAACACATCATGAAAGAATTTTGAGCCGGGAGGAGAGAACCCCCGGAGCATGTGATCAGTGAAAACTACAACTTCACCCTCTTTTGGTTCAGGGGTGGTCTCGGTTCCTGGGGCCCTCCAGTGGATCACACTCTTTTTAGCCAGGACGCCTTCATTTACAAATTCAGTAAGGATTTCTTCCGTGACAGTGGAAGCGACCCAGTTGCATGAGGTGACAGTTTTGGTCATTTTGAGGATGAAGGCCTGAAAGGAAAGTATTGCCGGTTTAAGATTATGTTGTTAAGCCGGCCAATGATAGAAAAGTAAGTGTTATAAAGGTTGACATGATAAACAGGAAGGCAGTGCTCGATCATACGAATTGTGAACACGTATTGGTGGCTTAACAAGGGGACTAATGGCACATGGCGGGTTATGGTTTGTCAGTTAAGTCGCCCAAACAGTTGCCATATTTCAGATTTATAAGTGAGGATTTGCTAAGTGATGGACAAACAGATTCCATAGATCGACGCTATAATTTTGGATCTGCAACAGTTCAGAAAATGAAATAAATTCTAAACTTAAGGTCATGGCAGCAAAAGAACTCGTATGCCCAGATGAGGTTTTTGTACAGAGGGGTTTCTTTTACTATTGGAAACGAGTGCTGAACTACTACCGCATAAGCTTGGTATTATATTCAGATCAAGATTACTCGATCTAAAGAAGAACTAAGAAGAACTCCGACGAACTGGGCGAACCCTAATGGAGATCTGATATGTGGGAGGAGTACTTACTGATGCCGATGAACGGCGGAGGCGTGCCACAGTGCTCTGGTCCGATCAGGTCGATGCGGCGGCCGGAGTTGAGGATGCTGGACGGAGACGGCGGCGGTGGAGCTCTGGATGGCAGAGGCGTCGTGAGGAAGGAGATGAAGATGAGGGGGCAAGGTAAAAGTGAAGACAGGGGCCCCCTGTCCCTATTTATAAGGTGTTGAATAAATGGCAAGCGCGGGAATTGAGGAGGCTGAAAAATGGTTATATGGCTATGTGAACGCCTCGATTTTCGGGAGATCCATCAAGATAAAGATCTGTGGAGATATTCTGGGCTTTGTGCGAAATTGATGCGCAATGATGTCATGGCGGGTTAACACGATTCTGCGAACTGACGTCATGGCGGGTTACAGAAAAATTCATAAAGTTGATGATGGAAGATTCTGCTAAGTCAGGTACTGAAGATTGATGTGAACAAGTTCAAATCAACCTGGGGCCTAATGTTGGGGATATAACTATTGGGTATGACCCGCCCAGGAGGGGTCGGGTCATACCACTGGTGGCTTACAGTTGAAGATGGCGGGTCATGAAGCAAGCCTATTGAAGGCCCAAGACCCAAAGGCGACATGAGGCCTAAGAGGATGAACCGACATATGATCAACTTGTATTATAAGGCAAGCATAGTTAGTCACCGAGCCGGACACATTGTGTATGAGTCGGCCGGGACTCTGTAAGCCGCTAGGCATCAACCTGTGTATATAAAGGGGTGACCCGGCGGCGGCTTAAGGCAAGAAAAACAATCAATCGAAAGGTAGATCAAGCGTATTCGCTCCTTGGTAATCGAAACTCCAGCAATACAACTGAAAGCAGGACGTAGGCTTTTACCTCATTTAGAGGGGCCAAACCTGGGTAAACACTCTATGTCCTTTGTCCCATTCAACCCCTTCAAGCTATCCTAGTTGCGATGGCTCCACACCTAAGTCCTTTTGCTTGGGCATCTGCCGTGTTAAGTCCACGACAAAGCGATAGGCAAGCATTCGATGCCTATGACAGATGATGAAAGGGGGTTCCAGGGCAACAGGAATAAGCATTGCGTCTGATACTAGAATGGATCATCTCCAGGAAGGTGGCTCGCGGAAACACATACGAAGCCAAACGCGAGAAATAACTTTGGAAACAAGGATGTACAGGAGAGCCAGGTTTCGGTCCTGTGGACCAGTGGATTAGTGTGGATTATGAATAAGAAGGGTGGTGGCATCTTGTGCGATCTCGATACAAGGTTTGCCAGAGCTCAGCTTGTCAGCTATGTTGGCAGCAGTGTCGGTACCAAGGGCGAGGGACAAGGAGAACCATTATCCTGCTCGTTAAGACGACGCAAACCAATAGGCAAAGTTCGCATCCATCAGTGGTTACCAGAATGTCCACAACAATAGTAACAGGGTTTTACTGACAGAGTTGTACACCGAGGTGTTTACATAAGCAGGGAATTATTACTACTTAGGTCATACAAATTATTTGAAAGGTTAAACAAACCAATGGAAAGGAAAATGTGTTTATCAGATTAAACAGACCAATGGAAAGGAAAATGTGTTTATAAAAAAATATTAGGTGTATATCCTATCCAAGGACAAGTTGAATAGACTTAGATGGACAATCGATCAATGCTTGATTGGCCGAGAACCAGCTCATGTCCAGAATAATGTCGGAGCCGGAAGGATGAATTATAGTTTTGACAGATGATTGCGAGTATTTGCAAACATATTGAATCAATAGTCTCAAAATGACAATGACAAAGGATGTCAATAAAGATTGCTAGACATATGGGATTAACCATAATACAGGCATGCAAGAATTTCAAGGGTAATAGGCCGCAGAGAATTTTCGAAAGATCGAATGGCACTATGAAGTATTTTGCGAAACACATGAACAACTAGGGATGAACGAATCCCCGGTGAGGAATTATTGTAAGCGCATCCATGCGGTAAGGAGCTACAAGGCAGTAGGTACAAAGGATTCTCAAAATACATCAGGGAATATCTTCGGAGTCTTCTGGCGAATCAAGAGATCATCTGTATCGAATGGCTCTCTGGGAGAATATGGTCACGAGATCCTAGAGTTAGAGTTAGCAAAATTTATAACCCGAAGAGAAGATAAATCAGAACCTAGAGCAAAGATGCAGAATAAAAGATCCTAATCCCATCCATAGGTGATGTGGGCCCGTAAGCCAAACAACACAGTTAGTAGTTTAGAAAAATAGTTTTGCAAAGACTAAACTCAACTTTGACCAAGGAGTTGGAAGGAGGCTTCCTACAGGCAGTCGGCTCTGATACCAGCTTGTGACGCCCCCGAACCTGACCGTGCACTAATCATCCACGCAGCATGCACGATCAAGATCAGTGACTCATGGTAGGATATCACAACACAACTCTACAACACAAATTTAAACATAAATCTTATATCACAAACCAGGGTCACGAGGACACATAATACATCGGTCATGAAATCATTATTATCTGAGTACAGACATAGTTAGACAAGTTTTGCCTTAAGAAGGCTGAGCATAACAACGACAACTGATCGAAAAGGCGCAGGCCTCCTGCCTGGGACCTCTGAACTACTCCTGGTCATCGAACTCCATGTAGTACCCGCCCTAGGGGTCTCCTGGCTACATGGCGCCGTCATCTGAATGCAGCAACCGGGTAGAGGAAAAAGGTAGCAAAGCAACCGTGAGTACTCATCCAAAGTACTCGCAAGACTTACATCAGATCTATGCTACAGATGCATCAGTATCAAGGAAGGGGTATATCAGTGGACTATACTGCAGAAATGCCAGAATAAGGGGGGAGAAACTCTATGTAACACAAGTGCCACCATCTTGCAGCAAAGTAGACGAAAGAAGAGTTTCTTGCAGCAAAAAAAGGAGTATGAGCGTATACGATACCAACTAGTAATTAACACAGCATAACAATACCCTGAGAACCTTCCTCAACTCCCGGCGAGAAAAGATCCACGGGCATTCCATATTTATTGAGTATGTAATCAAGTATCCTGTTCAAATTGTATAAGATCGGTATACTCTCATATATCCAAGCGTCATGTTACCGTGGACACTGCTATTCGAATAGTTATGTATTCTTTGCAGGGGTGCACCACATTAGCCCGATACGCTCGATTATCTCTGGCCGGACACACTTTTCGGGGTAATGCCCGGCCTCAGATAATCAACACGCCGTAGTCCTACCTAGGTTCCGCAGAGAGGTCCCCGTCGGTCTACCTCCTAAGCGCAAAGGGGTCATGGGCCGATCTCCCTAAGCACTCCGGGTCGTTGCGTGTAGGGTCAGGACGAGCACCATCTCTATCCTGGATGGCACTGGCCCGGCTTGGCCGCAATGCTGAAGTGGACGTCAGACAAAGCTTTCGAAAGAATGTAAGATGCCGAGGGTCCTATATACCATCAACCCGCGTGGCGGTTAGTGTGTATATGCCAATGGCAAACTCGGAATAAATATCCTGAACTATTTGGTCATATTATTAATAACTCGCGGAGACGACCAAGTCGCTCCGACTTGGTAACGCGCATACCAATGACCAGGGACCAGGCCCACCTCTCTCCTAGGTGGTCTCCACCTGCCCTGTCGTTCCGCCATAATATCGCTTGCGAGTGCTCTTCGGGCCAACCCGACTTTTGTAGGAATCACTCGTGGGTGCTCTTGGAGCCGACCCGACTTTCGTAAGGAGCTGTCAGGACTCAGGTCCATCTCTTACTGTATGGTACCACCTTCCCTTCAGCCCCGTATTAATAATGTAATGTAGTAGCGTAAGTATACCAGTGATCTTCGCCCGAGCCCAATAATCTAGCATAGCAACATGGAGAAGGGGTAGGGCCAACTGATAGGACATCAGCATAACTAAACTAGGCATGCTAGGATAACAGGTAATGTATCAACAGCAGGTTACAAAAGCAGGCTATGCATCAGAATAGATTCTACTGAATAACAACAGTGACATAATCTAATGCATGAAAGTAGGGAGAAGGAATAGGCGATATAGGAATGATTAAGGGGGTTTTGCTTGCCTGGAAGCTCTGCAGAAGGAAGCTGATCGTCAGTGAGGTAGTCGATCACTGGGGCATCGGTAGTGGTCTCGGGTCTACCGGAGAAGAAGGAGGGGGAAGAAAAAAGTAAATATAAGGCATACAAATGCAACACAAAGCATGGCATGGCAAAATGTTATGCTAGGGGTGCTCTAATGCATTACTAAGTATTTCAAATGAAGTGGGGTTAGGGTGCAGCTGATCTGGCTGCAAAAGTTATAGGTTTGGTATGTTGGAGGGGTGTGATAGATATGTGGATGACATATTCGGATTTGTTATATTTTTATGATCATTTTTCATATATAAATTATTTTCATCTGAGTTACGGATTATTTTATATGATTTTTCAAAGTTTTATTGATTTTTTAGATTTCCTGGAATATTATTAATTCGGAATTCAAAGGGCAAAAGGCTAAGTGCACCCAGCAGTGCACCCAGCCAGTGTGTAATAGAGGATGGCATGTGGGGCCAGTCAACTGCCCAGTCAGCAGTTGACTGGTCAAAGTTGACTGGTCAAGCCTGGGTAGTGGGGCCGAGGTGTCAGTGGCCCATTAGTTTAATCAAAGTTTAATTTTTCTAAATCAGTTAATTAGTCGAGTGGGGTCTACAGGTCAGTGACACAAATTTAATCCAAAGGTTATTTAGGGTGGGGCCCGGCTGTTAGTTGTTCATTAGGTTAGTTTAGTTAGTCTTTAATTATACCCAGGGTTTAATTAGGGTGAGGGCCCCATATGTCAGCGGCACTAGGCGTAATTAGTAGCTAAACTAACCGGGACACGTTAGCGGCGCCGGCGGTTAGTCGTCGGTGATCCAAAAACACGGCGGCGTGCTCGAGAGGTCGACGGAATTCGCCTACAAGACTCCATTTGGAGCGCAGGGTGGCACGTTCGAACGCGGCTGGTGAGCCGCGTCGAATGGGACCGGTGGGATGTGCTGGGGTGGACCATATCAACGGCAGCATCGAGCTCGATGGCGCCAGAGTTCGGTGACGATGGTAATGGGCACTACGATGCATCTCTGGATGAAGGGATGGTTGTTGCGTGCTCCTAATGAAGCACCGAGCACGATGACGTGCTCGTTTCTCCATGACAAGGGCGGCAACGACGGCAGCGAGTAAACAGCGGCGACGGGAGCAGCAATAATGGCAGCAGTAGCTAAAGGGCTCGTGCGCGACCAAATCGAGAGGGGAATCATAGCGCAGCTCACCGCGAGCCAGAAGAGTAGTTCAAGGATGCCGATGGTGAAGTGACGGGGCCGTAATCGGCGGAGACGTGCGGCAGCCGAGGCGGAAGAAGATGACGCAAGCGTCCTCGGTGTTGCTCCCCGGCTTCGATCCTATAGCGTAGTCGAAGAAGAAGGATGGGGCGGAGCTCTTGGACATCAACGGGTGGCATGGGGTGCTCGGTGGCCATGGCAATCATCGCGGCGCGGCGGTGGCTGCGTCGAGTGTTCGCGGGAGAGAAGAAATGGCCCGAGGGAGGGAAAGACTGAGGCGCTAGGGTTTGCAGCGGAGATCGAACAAGGGTTTGACCCAGGTTTGGGCATCCGAAGAGTAATACCCTACATCCTACTCGTGTTTGTTATTCACGGTGGAGGGATACCTCGTGCGAATGGTTACAATTTTCATGTGGAAGGGTTTGCACTGAAATCGAATGAGTAGGGAGATCGGGTAAAGATGTGGTATGGTTTGGAGAGGTTTGGAGGAAGAAGAAGAAGAAAGAGAGGAGATGAGGGCAAAATACCTCTTGCCTCGGGCTGTTTGTGGATGCCAGAGATCCATACGACCATTCATACGAGCGGGACTGCTCGTATAGAATGCCGTCGTTCACTCTGGAGACGTAGTTCTGTCTGTGCTTACCTCATACGACCAGTCATGCAAGTGCGAGCACTCGTATAGAATGCCGTCTTTTGTTCTGTTGAAATTGATCTTCTGGTGGATGGTGCCATACGACCGCTCATACGAGCGCGGATGCTCACATGGAACACCGTCAAACGCTCTGGACTTCTTCTCTGTTTCTGCTGAAGGTTCATACGACCACACATACGAGCGGGTGTACTCGCATGATACGCCGTCGACCACTCTATTGCCTCTGGTGTGTTTCTGTTGGATGCCAGGATCTCATACGACCGGCCGAACGACCACTGTGGTCGCACATTAGGCCGTCTTCTGTTCTGTTTCTTCTGAAACTTCACCTTTTTAACTTATTCCTGCGGGGTTAATTCCAACACAACATATAGGCATATTCTGAGTCATTCAAACGTCAGTACAAGACACAATAACTTTGCACAAGACAAAGGCCTCATTAGAACAACTCTTCTCAACTTATCCCCCACTATAAAACTTTAACACTCTTTTTATTGAAACTAAAAACAAAAACTTACTTTTCTACCTTATTCACATGGGTTGCCTCCCACAAAGCACTTGTTTTTGGGCGGATAGCTCGACCATAGTGATGCTCACTTGGGTAAAAATAAACCAAGCCCATAGCTTCAAGCATGCGCAACAGTATAAGTATACTCTGGCACATCAAGCTCTTCTACATTTTCTTCGTTACTTCTCATCATCTTGACATCTTCAACCGGGTTAGGTTCGGTTTACCTACAAACTTGGCTAGAATCAAAGTTTCAGTCTCTGCAATTTTAGCCACTTGTGCTTCCATGCTCTTAGTTCTTCCATCCAGAGCCTGCACATCGTTAGTGAGTCCAGCAATCTTACTGGTTAATTGACCAAGTAAGTTATCATGATTCTTCAAGATATTTTTAACGGTTTCAATCTTCTCACTTTGACTAGCAATAAAAAAATTCAGAGTTCCCTCTAGAGTGTTTCTATTTCCATTGCTAGTTCCATTAAAATTATTAGGTCCTCTACTATTATAAGGATAAGGTAATCTTGGAGCATACCCATTATTTTTCCAGTTGGGAATATAGCTATTACGAGCAATAAAATTACCATAACTAACTTCTTCTTCTGCAATAGCGTTCACATTTACCTCTTCTCTACCTTTCATGACAGAGATGAGTTCATCAAGCTTAGCGGTCAACTCCGTATTCTTCTCTTCAATTGCATTAACTCTCTTGGAGGTAGTTCTTTCAACAAGCCATTGGGCATGGTTTTCTTACATCTCATCAAGCAACTTTTTAACATCAACGATGGGCTTACCCATAATAGTTCCTCCTGCAGCAGTATCAAGCATACTTTTGGACATAGGATTTAAAGCATTATAAAACATATGAAGGATTAACCATTCTTCCATTCCATGGTTAGGACAATTCCTTATAGCCTCTTTCATGTGATCCCACGCAAGCGCTAGTGGCTCATGATCTTGCTACTTAAAACATTTTATCTGTGAACGAAGTTGCATTATTTTTGTAGGTGGGCAAAACTTAGATAAAAACTTACTGCAATAATCAGCCCATGAAGTTATATTACCTCTAGGCAAAGCTAGAAGCCATTCTTTTGATTTTCCTCTCAGGAGAAAGGAAATAGACGCAACTTCAAAGAATCAGGATCATAATCCATAATGCGTGTCTTGTTGCACAATTCAAAAAAATTATGCAAGTGCATACCGGCATCTTCAGAAGCAGAGCCTCCAAATTGGTCCTATTGTTCCATCGAGACTAGGTTCAGTTTTATCTCATACTCAGCGGCACCAACATCAGGTTGTGCTATAGGTTCACGCATGAAACTATTGCTAGGAGTAGCAAAGCTTCCAAGATTATGAGCCATAGTAATCTTTTTGGTGTTTTCTACTGACAAGACTTGCAACAAAAAGTAAACTAAAAAGTAAAACAAAAATTAAAAATAAAACAAGACTGTAACAAAAACTCTAAACACAAAGACTAGGCACACAAAGCCTCCCCGACAATGGTGCCAGAAAAAGGTTTGATTACTTCCTTTGGTGATCCGGAAATGGAGCAGAAAAGATTCTCGTCTTTTTCCCTAGAGGTGACCCTGTGTTATCGAACCCATGAAGGGAAGGTGCCCTTTAAGCTAAGGTCTCAACCAAGCTTTTGCTAGAGAATTAATTCCAGCTTTTGACCGGATCGTAAATCAAGCTGACACTGAAAACTCTTATAATAAAAATAGGCATGGGTATGAGGACTTATGCTTACAACCATATATTTGTGATGGGACTAGAAATGATATTAATTTGTGCTCTGGAAGTCATCCATCTGTGGCACCCCGGCTCAGAGGAACCGGAACACCCAGTATTCCAGCCCAGAGATAAAGTTTTCTGGAATACGGCACTCCTTGGCATAGAATAGAACATCTCTTTATTACAAATAATAAGAGTACAAGGGTCAAGACAAACAACAGCATGGCATTTATAGGTTAATTATCAATGATGATCATGATACTACTAGAACAATCACGAGAATGAGCATGGCAAGTACATGTTACTCATGATATGAACATGATGATACTAGCACTAGCATGAGGACGGAGGGGGGGTCGATGTTTAAGGTCCCTTGGACCAACTTACTCTTCTCGGAGGTTATCTCGTAACCACCATATGTGTGAAGCTTACGGTCGTGAGCATCACACGATCACCTCAGGATCAACCAAGCTCGGTATCAACAATACCATCGTTATCAGCACATGACCACAAGGAGCTTTATCTTTACCTGTGATCATACACATGACCACATAAAGATCAACCAACTTCTTTCCTCATGGAACCGGGGTTGTTTATTATTTAGGTTAATATTACTGTTAACCCATAGTGTGACCTACTACGAACTGTGTCCATGACCGAGGACGCGGCTATCGATAGATTATACACTCTGCAGAGGTTAGTATACTGTACCTACACCACAGAAATCATGGCCTCATGCTCCCATTCGGGTGGACCAACGACATTCCGACAAAACCAATATATTGCATGACACTCTCCCGGCAACTCCGACAAACTCCCCTTTGGGCTATGTCATGGGTGACCTTGTGTCACCGAGTGACACACCGCCACCGTCGTGGCCAAACAAAAATCGTCCCAAACGGGGACCTGAGCTCAATACCAAAACTGGGTACACAAGGTTATAGCCGCCTACCTGATCAGGGTAGCACGCGCACATAACCTTCCCTGGTTGGAGGTACCGGTGAGAGGCATGACAATAGACCGAATTAGGGCCTCCCCATCCAGGCAAGTGTGGTTGCACTGGTGAGCTCGATTCGGTGGCACCATGACTCAGCTAACAGATTTGTTCAAGTTCGATTAATGTCATGTTTAAGTTGAATGGTGATGAGCTGAGTCATAATGAAATAACAATGCATATGAGCATGATATCAGTGTAACCATGGATGGGCAACATAACCATTTAACATCATAACGTCAACAATGATAAATAATTTAGTCTACGGGATGCAAATGAGCATGGCAAAGCGATGATCATGAATATCATAAGTATTTGCATAACAAACCACAACTATTCATGCGAGCATATCATGATCGCTAGCATATGAACTGAATACAAGAATGGAACATGAGGATAATACTACTAGCAAGTAAATATCTGGATGCACATGAACATGGCATAGGTATGAGCATGAATCCACAAGCATATACATAGCATTTATAAAATAATTACATGAGGAAACAATTAATCGAATACTCAAGTGGGAACCATAACTATTGCAATGCCATCATGCAAGTGGTTGTCGTGGCTTGCCTGGTGTTGATGGAATCACCGGGAAGAAGTGCGAGGAGCTCGCGGAAATATTTTGCCGGAAAAGTTTCTCTCCCGACGGAGCTGATTAGAGGGCAGGGGAAAATGGTCATTTTCACAGTGTGAAAACATTATGAAAATGACACCAACGGAACGGGCTCGACGAATAGAGAACGTGAGCTTTTGAATCACCTGAATATGAGTTACGGTTGCGGAGATACGGCCGTTCATTTGTTAGGCCGAAATCAAATAAAAAATGTGCTTTTCTGCTGCTAACTGACGAACGCCCGCTGTTTAAGGATTTCGGCCGGCGGCTGATGCTGAAAGTGCATTTTAGGAAGTGCGCTTTCGAGAAGAGGAAACGTTATATTGCCCGAAGAAGAACAAAAGTACGCTTTCGGTGGAGGAAAACCTATTTGAGAGAATATGCTTTCACTTATCCATGTCAGCGGACAAGGTCAACGCCTTGTCCTGCTGACTTGTGGGCCCCACCTGGCAAGTCGTCTCCTTCCTCCCGTCGCTCCCCTGCGGAACAGAGGATGAGCGAGGCCGAGGCGCTGGCTCCGGCTACCTCCAGCCGAGGTGAGGGCACTGGCGGCCTCGTGATGGAGCGCCGCACCCACCTAGGCCAGGTGCGGATGGCGAGGAGGCCCGGGTCGACGCCGGCCTGAGGTCCGGCGAAAATGGCCCTCGGCCATGCTTGGGGACGAGGCCACGGGCACCCTGGCGACGAGGTAAGGAGGTGGGGAGGTTCGCCGGGTCTTGGTGGTCCCCCTGGTGAAGAAATGAGGGGAAGACGAGCTCGGCACTGCCCTAATTTAGGAGGAGACCGAGGCGGCAATGGCGGCCGTGGGAGGGGCAGCGGAGCTTCTCAAGCTCGTGTGAGATGTCCGGGAGGGCTAGGGGAGAGAGAGGGGGCTGCTGGTGGTCTCGAAAAGGTTCGGGGGTGACTTAAATAACCGGGGCGAGATGCCCGTGTCCAGGCGCCACCGCAGACGCGTGGGAGCTGCTCTGACGCGACCGCGTATGCGTGCGCACGTGAGGAGGGACTGACGGTGACGAGTGAGAGCTAGTGGGGGCGTAGACACGGGATGGGAGAAGTCCGGTCGGCCACCAAGGGCACTGTGCGCACGTGTGCAGCGAGGGCAGGGGCTGCCGTGGCGCAAGGAGGGCGAAGGGGGAGGGGGAAGGGACTGAGGAGGAGGCACGTAGCTGCCCCGAAGCCATTTGACAAGGTGGGACTTGCGGGAGCGGCTGGGAAGAAGAGACCCGAAGCAAAACGACGAGCAGAGCACGTCCAAAGCTTGCCAACAGCGTGGTCACCGCACGGCATGGTGCATCTAGGGCACGATAGCCAGCCAAAAGATGTCTAATTTGTAGTCACTTCAGTCTGGAGCACCACTAAAGCATAGATTTGATTAAAGCACCTTTGTGCTGATCGGTTCCATCAACTATATTCTCTGACAGCAAGGTGTTTGGAGTGTGCTAGGGAAGATACACTTGGTGAATGATGCTGAGATTGTACTGAGGGTAGTCACACACTATGGTGATCATCTTGAAAAAAATTCAGCTCAAATGGAGGGGTATGAATAGCACTTCCTTCACAAATTGCCCCACTGGACAGAAATATGAACATGGAAGCTGCACTCGCATGGATGATTGGATTGAGCTGAAATTTCGTGGAGTATTATGATTTGGGCATAGGAAAGTACTGTAAAAATTTCATACCAGTTAGATAAATAAAAATGGTACTTCCTTCACAATGCCTTCCTCTGAACAGAAACTTGGGGAAATTATTGAGAAATATTGGATGAATGAAATAAGCCCAAATTTTGTGGAGGGAGGTTATATAGGTAGGAGAATGTCTTGGTAAAATTTCAGAATTTATGAAGCCATATAAAATATAGTTGCTTAACAAACTGAAATTATGACCAGAAACAAAGATTGGATTGTGTGCTCACCATGAACATGGAATCTTGAATATTTTTACATATCCAAGGTCCATGTGGTCCAAAGGAATTTTGACAATTTTTTGGGAATTTTAGGAAAGACATAAATATAGGTTACTTCACAACCTAGAGCAAACAGGGTTATTCCTTTAATAGAAAAAGGAATATTCCCAAGGAATAAAGATTACGGTTGGGCTATGATGGAAATGACATGGTCTTGTGATGGATTTGAGAATGACAAGCCACTTGGGAGAGGAAGAAGAGATGATCTTCCCAGATTGCAAGACCACAGAGCCACAGAAAAGGAACTCCAAATAAAAATTCAAAGAAATCCAAAAGAAAAAAAAGGGCCAAAAATCAGGGTGTCACAAACCTACCCCCCTTACAAAAATCTCGTCCCCGAGATTTGGTTGCTCAGGTAACAAGTATGAATATTCTGACTTAAGGAGAACGTTTCCAACTCAGGTATCCTTTTCCTTTATATGATGTTCCCACTGAATTTCATATGACCTGACTGCCTTGCTCTAGGGTGGTTTGCTTCACCGCACCCAACATTCTAAAAGGTCTTCTCTCATATGTTCATCCTTACGCTGACTCCAATTTTGTCACATCTGTTGTCTCATCTGATATATTATCATGATTGGAATTTCCATAAGTCCGGGAGTGATTTCCAATTCACGTGACATTCCTCTATCCGGCACTGATAGTATTCCATGGAGTTGTGAACAAATTCCTCGTGGACACGAAACCTTTCAATCCTTGCATCGGGTAACTAGATGCATGTCTTCCGGGTTCAAAACCATATTGGAGATCACAACCGCTCTCTTGGCGGAATCTGACTGCTCACAGGGATTTCTGAATCATCTTGGCTGGCTTCACTGTCTCGAGTATCAAATCCGTACCAAAGATTTGACTGTCGCCAGTCGTGATCAGTATAAAGGAGTACAGCCTTATAGCAATAGCATCTAGAGAATTGACTGCCGGTGTCTCTGGTGGAAGAATCTTGTTCATGATAGGCTATCATTTCACTGGGTACCATATGTGAGGACACATGATCCGAGCTTGTTGTTCAGCATTCTGATTATTTATTCTATCGGTATATCCATATGTGGATAGTAGGCCGTGCGATGATTTAACCCGGTCATTGAAGTCAAGCTGCTGAGCTGGCTTTTGGTCTGACATGACAGATTTGGATATACAATACTGACAATTCTGGGCATACATATTTGGACAAGCGGGATACCTTGATATGAGGTCCTTACAAAATAGAGTAGACCCCTTAGGTGTGTGTTCATGGTGATTAATATGGAATCAGACTGTCTTGGGTATCCGTACCGTGTTGTTCATGCAACAATTATCATACATGTCTTGCCAGTCTTGCTCCTTCATTATTGTTTTCTTTGCCTGGATCCTTTGCTGAGAGAACTTGGCCTGATATACCCTTAATTCTTCGTGTGACCATAGGTGCTGTCAGGTGCAATATTCCGGCAATCGTACCTTAGCCTTGTTCATGACTTGTGTCATAGGAAATATACCAGGTTCATATGTAGTTGTATAAAGCTCATTGTTGTCGGCAATCATACAAGCTGGCGACGAGGGTTAACAATATCGCCTTGTCGGGCGTGAGGAAGCTAGCCTTGATAACCACTGCCAAGATTTTTGTCTCAATGTGGTCTTATGTTATAGCTTGTTGGTCCTTGCATCACACTGAGGTGTATAACTGGCTTTCTTACATAACTCATGTGGTTGTTGGATTCTCACCGTGCTTGCATCATCGTACGAGTGACTTGCATGACCTTGGCAGAATGTTCACAATATATATGGAAGCATGTGTATCTGAGCATTTGATTATCGAGGCAGACACTTGTGTCCTGACTAGCTCATGTTTCTGACCCAACTGTTGCGGATCTGATTCCTGAAATGCACTGCCATATACTACCAACTCACTGGGTAACATCTTGTACCAATGCCGATGACTAGTTGTAGTGTCGTACTAACGAAGACTGCATAGCTTGTGTTGGAAGCTATGTGAGAGTATTGTGCTGAGGAAGACTGAATAGCTTATGCTCGAAGCTTTTGCCGGGATAGCTTGCTGAAAAAGACAGGGTACCATGCCTCAGAAACTTTTCCCTTGGTTGCTTAATGAGGAAAATTTGGTGACTTATGCCAGAAGCTTTCTGTGGTGGCTTACCGAAGAAGACTGAGTATCTTACACTGGAAGCTATCCATATATCATACTGAGGAAGACTGTGGAACCTTGCTTCGTAAGCTTCCCTGGTAGCATGCAGAGGAAGACTGGGTTGCTTACTCCAGAAGCTTCTCACTATAGTGTGCGGACTGAATGCCATATATATATATCCTTGACATTCCTGCTTTGTTTCGAAATATACGATTGGCCTTGCACACATATTGTCTTCCAGCTGGTTCATTACAATTGTGATGGTTGCACACTTATGTAAACTTGGTGCTGATAATCAATCTAAGATATCATTTGCATTCAGATCAGATATTCCCAATACAATGTAGTCGGCTGAGAATTCCATAATGTTTAGCTGAGCTTCCAAATAATTGAATTCCTCACTGATTCTTTGAGTCCGGTGGCGGTTGATGAGCAACTTTCATAAGGGGAAATAAGGTAACACCGAAGGCCCAAACAAAGAAGCAAAAGAAATGACTCAAACAAAAGCACACAAGGCATCAAGATCACACAGAAGCAACATCACATTTTACTGCTATTCACCACAGTATGCCTGCCTACTTAAGCACACAAATCTCGCGAGATCTCCGGTACTACGATCTAATATGTTGTGGCGGTGTGCACGAAAGTGGATCAGCGTGTGGAGGGGTTGGTGTAAATAGAGCTACACCAAGAGTTGTCTTAACCCAGATTGCATCTAGACGGCTTAGGGATGAGGACGGACTCGGTGATCATGTAGCGAAACACGGATGTCACGACCACATCATCATCAAGAGGATGGAAGGGAACCGTACTCATCCAGGGAATGGGTGATAGGGTAGGATAGCGGTGGAAAGAAGGGTCTGCTGGCATTGCCCTTTCCTGGTAACAAAGACCAGTAAGGGTTGCTAAAGCGGCGAGTCGGATGGCAACATTCGGGATAGAAACATGTCTATCACCGAAACGATAGGCGTGGCGGAAGAAAATATATAGGTGCGATACCTGAGCACGAATCCTGCAAATGGTGTCTGGAACACTTGGTACCATGGCATCACTCTGCTGGGACAAAGATGACACCAAACACCGAAAAGCATGTATGCAAAGCTGGAGGGTGCAGGTAGTGGATCGAAAACGATGCCACCTACACTCACAAGATAAGATCGTTAGTGACAAGATAGTGAGTCTATATGCATGCTATGCGAGAAACAAATGCAGCAACCAAATGCAACGAACCGACTAGACTCTATACTAATGGTTTCTAATGCTCGCGCGGACTAGGGCGTCCTACAGCCAGACCTGCTCTAATACCAAAGCCTACGTCACCCCGGCTCAGAGGAACTGGAACACCACATATTCCAGCCCAGAGATCAAGTCTTCTGGAATACGACACTGCTTGGCATAGAACAGAACAGCTCTTTATTACAAATAATATGAGTACAAGGGTTTGGGTATTACAAAGGATTACATCGGCACGGCGACACTACGCCGGCTAAGGTTGCTCTATGCTAGCAGCGGACCAACTCATAACAGCGGAATAACTTCTAGCAGCGGAACAGCGACAACGGTGATGGACTCCACTCCGCAAGGACTCTGGCTGGGACACATCCTAGCTCGCAAACTCGAGTTCCTTGACAAGCAATCAATCATGGCATCACCTGTAATCTGGCATGACACGCCAGGTGAGTACTTTGAATGTACTCGCAAGCTCACAGCAACCAAAGCAATCAAGACAAACAACAGCATGGCATTTACAGGTTAATTATCAATGATGATCATGATACTACTAGAACAATCACGAGAATGAGCATGGCATGTACATGTTACTCATGATATGAACATGATGATACTAGCATTAGCATGAGAGGGGGGGGTCGATGTTTAAGGTCCCTTGGACATACTTACTCTTCTTGGAGGTTATCTCGTAACCACCATATGTGTCAAGCTTACTGTCCTGAGCATCACACGATCACCTCAGGATCAACCAAGCTCGGTATCAACAATACTATCATGATCATCACATGACCACAAGGAGCTTGATCTTTACCTGTGATCATACACATGACCACATAAAGATCAACCAACTTCTTTCCTCATGGAACCGGGGTTGTTTACTATTCAAGTTAATATTACTGTTGACCCATAGTGTGACCTACTACGAGCTGTGTCCATGACCGAGGACGCGGCTATCGATAGATTATATACTCTGCAGAGGTTAGTACACTGTACCCACACAACGGAACTCATGGCCTCTTGCCCCGATTCGGGTGGACCAACGATATTCCGACAAAATCAATCTATTGCATGACACTTTCCCGGCCACTCCGACAAACTCCCCTTTGGGCTATGTGATGGGTGACCCAGTGTCACCGAGTGACACACCGCCACCATCGTGGCAAAACAAAAATCATCCCAAACAGGGACCTGAGCTCAATACCAAAACCGGGTACACAAGGTTATAGCCGCCTACCTGATCAGGGTACCACGCGCACATAACCTTCCCTGGTTGGACATACCAGCGAGAGGCCTGACAATAGACCGAATTAGGGCCTCGCCATCCAGGCAAGTGTGGTTGCACTGGTGAGCTCGATTCGGTGGCACCACGACTCAGCCAATAGATCTGTTCAAGTTTGATTAATGTCAGGTTTAACTAGAATGGTGATGAGCTGAGTCATAATGAAATAACATAATAAAATAACAATGCATATGAGCATGATATCAGTGTAACCATGGATGGGCAACATAACCATTTAACATCATAACGTCAACAATGATAAATCATTTAGTCTACGGGATGCAAATGAGCATGGCATAACAATGATCATGAATATCATAAGTATTTGCATAACAAACCATAACTATTCATGTGAGCATATCATGATCGCTAGCATATGAACTGAATACAAGAATGGAACTTGAGGATAATACTACTAGCAAGTAAATATCTGGATGCACATGAACATGGCATAGGGATGAGCATGAATCCACAAGCATATACATAGCATTTATAAAATAATTGCATGAGCAAACAATTAATTGCATACTCAAGTGGGAACCATAGCTATTGCAATGCCATCATGCAAGTGGCTATCGTGGCTTGCCTGGTGTTGATGGAATCACCGGAAAGAAGTGTGAGGAGCTCACGGAAATATTTTGCCGGAAAAGTTTCTCTCTCGGCGTAGCTGATTAGAGGGCAGGGGCAAATGGTCATTTTCACAGTGTGAAAACATTTTGTACATGATACCAACAAAACGGGCTCGGCGAACAGAGAATGTGGGCTTTTGAATCACCTGAATCGGAGTTACGGTTGCGGAGATACGGCCGTTCATTTGTTAGGCAGAAATCAAATAAAAAGATGTGCTTTTCTGGTGCTAACTGATGAACGCCCGCTATTTAAGGATTTCGGCCAGCGGCTGAGGCTGAAAGCGCATTTGGGAAAGTACGCTTTCCAGCAGAGGAAACGTAATATTGCCCGAAGAAGAACCGAAGTGCGCTTTCGGTGGAGGAAAACGTATTCAAAGGAATACACATTCACTTATCCACGTCAGTGGACCGGGTCAACGCCTTGTGCGGTTGACTTGTGGGGCCCATGGGAAGGTGGGGCCCGCCTAGCAAGTCGTCTCCTTCCTCCCGTCGCTATCCCGCGGAACAAAGGAGGAGCAAGGCCGAGGCGCTGGCTCCGGTGGCTCCGGCCACCTTCGGCGGACGTGAGTGCACCGGCGGCCTCGGGACGAAGCGCCGCACCCACCCAGGCCAGGTGCGGATGGCGAGGAGGCCCGGGTCGACGCCGGCCTGAGCTCCGGCGAAAATGGTCCTCGGCCGAGCTTGGGGACGAGGCCACGGGCACCCTGGCGACGAGGTAAGGAGGTGGGGAGGTTCGCCGGGTCTTGGTGGTCCTCCTGGTGAAGAAATGAGGGGGAGACGAGTTCGACACTGCCCGAATTTAGGAGGAGACCGAGGCGGCAATGGCGGCCGTGGGAGGGGCAGCGGAGCTTCTCAAGCTCGTGTGAGATGTCCGGGAGGGCTAGGGGAGAGAGAGGGGGCTGCTGGTGGTCTCGAAAAGGTTCGGGGTGACTTAAATAACCAGGGCGAGATGCCCGTGTCCGAACACCGCCGCAGACGCGTGGGAGCCGCTTTGACGCGACCGCGTATCCGTGCGCACGGGAGGAGGGACTGACAGTGACAAGTTAGAGCTAGTGGGAGCGCAGAAGCGGGATGGGAGAAGTCCGGTCGGCCACCATGGGCACTATGCGCGTGCGTGCGACGAGGGCAGAGGCTTCCATGGCGCGAGGATGGCGAAGGAGGAGGAGGAAGGTACTGAGGAGGAGGCACGTAGTTGCCATGAAGCCATTTGACAAGGTGGGACGTGCGGGAGGGGCTGGGAAGAAGAGACCCGAAGCAAAACGACGAGCAGAGCGCGTCCAACGCTTGCCAACAGCATGGTCACTGTGTGGCATGGTGCACCGAGGGCACGATGGCCTACCAAATGGTGTCTAGCGTGTAGTCACTTTAGTCTGGAGGACCACTGCAGCATAGGTTTGATTAAAGCAGCTTTATGCTGATCGGTTCCAGCAACTATAGTCTTTGACAGCAAGATGTTTGCAGTGTGCTGGGGAAGATACACTTGGTGAATGATGATGAGATTGTACTGAGGGTAGTCACACACTAAGGTGATCATCTTGAAAAAAAATCAGCTCAAATGGAGGGGTATGAATAGAACTTCCTTCACAAACTGCCCCATTGGACAGAAATATGAACATGGGAAGCTGCACTCACATGGATGATTGGATTGAGCTGAAATTAGGTAGAGAGTTATGATTTGGGCATAGGAAGGCAATGTAAAAATTTCATATCATTTAGATAAATAAAAATGGTACTTCCTTCACAATGCTTTCCTCTAGACAGAAAATTGGGGAAATTATTGAGAAATATTGGATGAATGAAATAAGCCCAAATTTGTTGGAGGTAGGTTATATAGGTAGGAGAATGTCCTGGTAAAATTTCTGAATTTATGAAGCCATATAAAATATAGTTGCTTCACAAACTGAAATTATGACCAGAAACAAAGATTGGATGGTGTGCTCACCATGAACATGGAATCTTGAATATTTTTTCATATCCAAGGTCCATGTGGTCCAAAGGAATTTTGACAATTTTATGGGAATTTTAGGAAAGACAGAAATATAGGTTACTTCACAACCTAGAGCAAACAGGGTTATTCCTTTAATAGAAAAAGGAATATTCCCAAGGAATAAAGATTAGGGGTCGGCTAAGATGGAAATGACATGGTCTTGTGATGGATTTGAGAATGACAAGCCACTTGGGAGAGGAAGAAGAGATGATCTTTCCAGGTTTCAAGACCACAGAGCCACAGAAAAGGAACTCCAAATAAAAATTCAAAGAAATCCAAAAGAAAAAGAAAGGGCCAAAAATCGGGGTGTCACACCATCAAGATAAGCTTGTTACGTATATAAGTGGGAGATGTGTCTGAATTACGTCTTGACCGACATGCATCCTGCATCAAGACTCAGTTGTCCAACCGAAGGCCCTATCCATCGCACGGGGTTGCCCCGATAATTAAGATTGCAATACTCAGACAAAAGCATTGGGCATTTAATGACTACACCTCTTGAATCCCCAAGGATAGGATCCGTATTACCATACTAAACCTTCCTGTCACTGGTGTTCAAAATAACACTTCACAGTCTCCCTGCCCTTAGCCTCTCCGTGGCTCGTTCTCCATGATCCTGGGTACCTGTAGGGATGAAGAACGCGAATGAGACAAGAGACAACTATGAAATAATTTTTTGTTTCACATACGAGGCGTTAATTCAAAGAACTTCCATTGATCCCTCCAACAAATACATCGGGTTGCAAGACCCTTGCCTCAACCCATGACTTTACTGAACTACCCACACATGGAGACTAGATCACTCGAAGAACACATCACGAAGATAGATTGATTGATAATATGTCTTATAATGGAGGCCGTGCGTGATACACGATTACAAGTATGAATAGATTGCCGAGAACTATGGTGGTTGTGAAGGTTGTGGCTATGGAGATGGGAAATGGCAGCGGCTAGGGTTGATGGAGATGGCTATGGTGAGAATGACGAAGACTGGCTTGTTCTGTGATGTTCTGTTATTCATTTGTCGTCGGCCTCTTTATAAAGGTTGTTCAGGTGGATCAGACGCCTCAGTTGTGATGCCGTCCCTGTCGAAGAGTGGCGCGTGTGCGAAGTCGTGCTCCGGCAGCGGCAGATAGCCACCCTTGGACAGCCGGTCTAGCTGGGCTTGAGCGATTGTGAATGACCTCCACTTCCCTTTCGTTAGGGAAGGGACCTTCTACTTTGGCTCCGACACCGGCTGCTTGCCTGTGACCACTGCCTTACCTCCCTTGCCTAGCTTCCTCTCTCTGACCATGGGGTCGGCTGCAGCTGCGGTGCGCGAAAGGACATTGTCTTGGCGCATGGAAAGATGGGGCGCCGGGGCGCGAGGAAGAAGATGATGGTAGGGGGATTGAGAGTGTAAAGCTCTCCCCCCCCCCCCCCCCCCCCCCTGCGGCATCGCATTCCCCCTTTTATAAGGTGGTGGAAAAGCGAAGCAGCAGCAGGTTAGTGCCCCCATGTGGAAGTAAATCTTCCCATGTTCCCACGATTATGCGTTAATGCATGCGGGGATCGAGGGGGCTGTCGTTAATCGCCGCACGAAGATCAAGACGCATGATCCCTCTTGATGGGACGTGACCTTGGTGGGCCCCTGACCCACGCCCGCACGTCATATTGACCGTCAGGTCAAGGACTCCACGTGGCCAGGTGGGCCCATGGACAAGACCGGTCTGGCTTGTTAGCACCAGACCGGATAATCATCACAGCGGAGCGCGGAATACTTCACGCCGATAGGCCAGTTGCACAGGAAACCTTTATGGCTTGCAGCTCGGCTCATGTTCTTTCAACACTTGTCAGAGACCGAGGTGGGGTTGGTCAACTCGGATGCAGCCCGACATCAGAACTTGATTGCAAAGGGATGTTTTCTTTTAACCAGTTTCAAGACCGGTGACCGACGTAGATGAGCTGTTCGGATAGGCCGAGGTGCAGCCAGCTTGAAGACAGGTTCAGGGGCTACTGATGGTGTCCCGGCTAAGGGGCCTCTCATCACGTCTACTCTTGATCTGGTGGGCCAGGCTGAGGTCCCCTTGTCGGTTCCGTCCTAGGCCGCATAGGGCACCCCATGGCGTATATAAGGAAGATCCAGAAGACTTGGCGTACACGATAAGACGCTGGATTCGTGGAGGGATCTACCTCCTCGTACGTAGCAGAGTTGGATTCATGTACCCTAGGACCCCCCGGTACCCTGTATAAACTGAGGGGCCAGGCTCATAGGTACATCTCAGAAATCTCTTGGTAGTTTACCTGTACTTTGTACACACTCCAACGCAATAAAACACAAGCAGGACGTAGGGTTTTATCTCCTCGGAGTGCCTCGACCTGGGTAAATCCTGTGTCCCTATTATCATCGTCCCAAGACGCCTAGCTTAGGATCCCCTACCAGGAGATCTGCCGGATTTAGCTCCAACACTCGGGCTTCGCCAAGCCGACATCATCGCGTCACTGCTTCGCCACGCCGCCATTCCGCATCAAGCGGACCTCATCTCTCCATGGATTCGGGCCTTGCTGCACCGACCGCCTCGCGCCGCCACCCCGCCATGCCGACCTCGTCATCGTAGATTCAGGCCTTGCCGTGCAGACCTCGTCACTCTGCGGACCAGACAGCGTCACCGATGCCTCGGCCACAAAACAGCTGAGTCACTTTCATGCTTAAGCTTCATATTTTCACTCCATCACGAGTTTACTATTTTCTGAGTCTTCCGAGCAACACTCGATTGCTACTCAGTACCCACACCCACCGGGTGAGCTGCGCCCCAGCGCGCTATTTCTGATCCCCCCTGGCCGTACCCGGGGGTTGCTTTTCAACTCAGATGCGCCAGCTTCCAGCAAAATCCTGACTCCCACATGCAAAGTTGTTCTTTCTGCAATGGATTCCAATCAGTGTCATGGCCAAGTCGGTTCGCGCACTCCTTGATCCGTCTGCAGACCTCAAGCTCAGTTGTACTGTCGGTGGGAGCACTCCTTGATGCGGTGATAACACTGTTGTTCGGCTGACGGGAGCCAAAGCTAAGGTTAGCCGGCACGATACCGGGTTCAGAAGCAATAGACACGTGCACGGGATAAATAACATACATACTTAATTAATTATTCATAAATGTCCACTTGGTATCACAGTGTCTGACAAAATGCACTTGCGAGTTCACTCTTTTTTCTTCGCCTTACAGGTACCAACACGTCGCTTGGTGAACCACAGCGGTCTCCACTCCAGTGGGCTCTAGGTCCTCAACCTGCCGACCTCCTCGCCCGGTCTCGAGAGATTCAGGTCGGCGACCCGCTGACCTCCTCGTTCGGCTTGGGGGGCTCCACATTGCCATGCCGGCCGGCTCGAGGGCTCCGACCTCGCCGAAGCATCTCCATACGGCCGGCTCGAGACTTCGACCTCACCATTTCCGGCTTCAACAACCATCATTATCACATGACCCTTCGCCCGACTCTCCGAGTCGCCCCGTGGCTTGGGCGCTACACCCACCGGGTGCACTAATCGTGCCTCCAGTGTCTACAAAAGAAAAAACAACCGCTATGCTTCGTAGACGTCGCTGAAATCGGCTCTCTGGAAGCCGGTCATCTCCAACGACAAGACAAGACCACAAGGTCGGATACCCCGCGTGCCCCGTGTGGCCATCTTCGGCTTCCCCTTCGGGCATCCAGGCCAGGCAGATCACGCCGTTTCGTGCCCCGCGGTTGATCCGACACGTGGTTTGCCTTTCAGAACTCAACGAAGACCATCCGCCCGACTCCGCAAGTCGACCAGAGGCTTGGGGGCTACTGACGGTGTGATGTACCAGGGGTACCTCAGGCCACCGGAAGTCGGCCCACCAGGCCGGCCATAGGCCCATGCCTCTACCGGGGCGACATGCCTCCTCCAGAAGGGCGCCTCCTTACTTGGCACACAAGGGCATCATCATCTAGATGGACATCATCTCCTTCAATATCTCTCATACGAGACATCATAATACAATCAGACATGCAGGAGTAGGGTATTACCTCACTTCGAGGGCCCGGACCTAGGTAAATCGTTCGTATCGTGTGTACCCAATCTGATCCTCTATGCGTTCCACCCCATGATTAGAATCCGCCGGTATGGGAACCGACGGACTACCGGAATCTACTCCGACATTCAGTTTCCTCTAATCGAGCAGTAGCATAGGCTTTCGTCTTCAATGGGTCATGTTAGGCGAATCAAAAACTTTTGGGTTCCTTCTACCTGATTGTGCCTTCATAGTTCTTGTGTTCATTGCTGGTGAGTGTTTGTTTGATAATCTCTATATAGAATTCGCAAGTGATTTAAGATGTATGCTGCATATACATTTTTCTGAAGTAACTATGCAACTTCGGAGCAAGGCACATCTTTTTTTTCCAGAAGTGCATATGTTTTACGAAACTTACTGCTGTTGCAAATCATTAGTAAATTAGTATTGCCATTATTCTTGCTGATCACGACAATATTCCTGCTGCATGTCCAAGTGTTTCAACATCGATATCTTGGTTTGATGATATAAGCTACTCCCTCCAATCCATATTAATTTCGCTACTAAATCAGTGACAATTAATACGGATCGGAGGGAGTACTTATTATTGGTTTGTTGTTAGTTTCTTGAAGATTTATATAAATATCTTTACATTAGTTCTTACAAAATATTAAATGAGGTAGAAGCAGGAAAATGCCCTTCTTACTTCTTGGGTCTGTTCAATTACAAAATATTAAATGAGGTTTTTGTTATGAATTGTTGTAGGTCACACGTCGTGCTCAAGTTGGTTGATCGTCTCTTGTCTTGCAAACTTTTTCATTTATATCCGACCAATGTAGTCGCCTGTCATGAGGCATCGTCCTCTGGCTGTATTGCTGGCTGCCTCCTAGAATAAGCTACCATCCTATGTAATGTCAACAACACCTCACGTTCGAGCAGCAGCAAAATATTTTATGCGTATGTGCAAGGAGTGTAAGAAGAGGTCGGTGTCACCTTTTGCTAGTGACTGCGATAAGATAAACAATATAAGAAGAGGTTGGTGTCGTAACGACCGTTGCATTCTCTATAGCCGAAAGCCGACGAGACAAGAGGGAATCATGAATATTCTCCGGTTTATTCCGTAGCAACACTGCCGGAGAAGACTGGGTTTCCATCACAGAGTACGGAGCGTGAAAAGGTTTCAAGATAATTGAAGTTGAAATATATATATATATATATATATATATATATATATATATATAGGCTTGCTAAACTGAGCCTGAGCGTACGATAAGTTTAACGTACGCTCCGGCCACCCAACGGTGCGAGCGTGTAGCATGACCCACCTTCCACTCGTTTTTATCCCGTGCAAGAGTCAGTTAGTCAATCGTAATTTTTGATGGTAATGTCGTAAACAATAGAGTAAATGCCCCGCCTGTACTACGCCCCAAAACCACCGTAAATTAGATAATGATGCATAGTAATGGATTACTACATGGTAACATAGCGTGCGCATCATAGTAATGGGTTACTACATGGTAACACATAGTAACAGGTTACTACATGGTAAGACAATTACTGAATAACTGAATACTTCCATTACATGCAAGCATAGTTACTACTATATTGTATGCATAGTGTTAATAATTATGATCGAACATATACAACATTAGTAAGTTTAATTTTGACAGCACTACAACATGGTAATAGTACTCAGGATCGCTACTATGTTTCCTTTGTTTTAACATTATCATGTTTTTTATTTTACTTACCATACTTTGTTTTAATAATGCATATGGAGGGTATTACCATAGTAACGACACTTTTAGTGTATTTTACAATACAAAGAGACCATTCGAGTTGGTAATTACTAGAGGGAGGCATATGTAGTAATGATTTACTACATATATTACCATGTTTTTTCGTAGGTTTACGATGCTACACATTGAACAATCACTAACTCATCTGAAGTGGTAAAGCATTACCATTTCATCAACCCATTTTACTGCCAACATTAGCGACCGATGTACACGGGACGTAGGTGAACCAGTAAAGCATTACCACTTCCTCAACCCGTTTTACTGCCAAGAATTTGCCAGGACTGTACGCGTGAGACGTAGGTGAACCACGAGGGATGGTAACGAAATTAAATGCATTAGTATTTCTTCTATGGATTTTACCTCCATTCGTTAGCGGATGAGGAGGTTGGAACGAGCCGCCTAATTAGGACCAGCGCGTACGGTAAGGAATTATGCGCGCTCGCGCAGTTTAGCGCTACCGTGTGTGTAAATATATATATATATATATAGGGTCACGCTATTCGTCACCCTGGGTGAGAAATTCTTATTCCTCACCCCAACCCATCTCCCACGGCCAGATTTGAAAACGTGAGAAAGTAAAGCACGGGGGTAAAATTACAGCCGAGCATCTCAGTTCCGTAAAGCAAAAGGGAGCACCGTAATATTACCTCCTGCGTGTCAATAATTTACTACGTGCATGTGTGCAGACTATATGGCGCATCAAAGTGGCAGTATAGAAATCAAATGATGTTGTCGTAATCTTACGGAATGAGTTGTGAGGCGAGGCACTAATCTGGGGCATTTTGCTGTAATCTTACGACAATGATTAGCAAGGCGTTCCTGATTATTTTTTTTATAAGGCCGCATTCCTATATTCCTGGTATTTTACGTTGGATCTAATAATATTTCTATTGGACTGGGTACACCGGGGTTAGCAATAATGAAAACTGGTAATTGATTTAACAAACATATGCCATCACTATCTGAGTTCTCTAGGAAGCATTTTCGGTAAACATAAGAAACATAGGCCACTAATTCATTCTGAACACAAGCATTTTTGGTACCCACGGAATAACAAAGTTGTCTAATAAAATAGATTCCATGTAGTTGGTCCGGGAAATATATCGTAACAAAATCCATCCTTACAATTACAGATAAAATTCGTCCGGACACAATTTAATACCACTTAGCACTAAGTAACCAACATCATGAAACATTCAGAAATCAGTATTATAAAACTGAGTGCTGCCGAACTTGAAAACTGAGTGCTGCCAAACTTAAGTGAGTACGGCCAAACTTGGATCTTCAATTAGCTTAATTTGCAGGTGACCGGAGATTTCCCATCAACTTCATCTGTTCACCAATCTCTCCACGAATAGAGACGAAAACATTCATATCCTTGGGCTGGAAGCAATATATATAGTATCCTATCAATTGTACTGTAGCCTTTAGGTTCACTTTTCTTCTCACCAAAACCTGAGTTTTGCTACTGCTTATTTGTAAAAGAAGGTCTGAAATTTCAATTTAACATTAACCATACCCACCATAAAATATAAATACAAAGACGCTACTCTCTATCCCTCATACATTAGTCGTTAGCCACTTGAAAAGATACCTGAAAAACATAATATTTTTCAGTTCTCAGAAGTACAACAAACGTGTAGAGGCAACCAATAGACAAGCACACATAACACATTTTTGTTCTTTAGCAAGATCAGTCCGCTGAAAGGTTTAAATTTTGATCTATTCCGAGGTATGATCGGCCTCGATGGCAGTAGTTTTCCTAACACAAAAACTAACAAAACATTATACTTTTTTTTACCAATTCAGTGGCATTGCACATTCAGATCATGGTTACTTAGGCTTGGATGATTCATGCTTCTTGGGGTGTGATTCTTCATTGCACGGAGTGTGCAGCATGTTTTCCACATTTTATTGCGTTTTACCCTTTCTAATTTCCTTCTTTCTACAAATGAGCAGATTCACAATGATGGGATGACCATCCTAATACAGTAGCAGCATTCCAGCCCCATTCTAAGTAAAAATGGCCGGATATGTTAGTTTTAGTAAGCCGTAAAACAACAGAAATCATGTACCTCTAAAGACGTGGCCATATGAGGAACCTCATTATCCCCATTGTTAGGCAGGACAGACTCAGATGGACTTCCCTGTGAAAAATAATAATCAGATGTACTTGAAGTGTTCTCCTGAAACAAAAATAACAAGTGTTTAGCGATAACTAGCACAAGAGAAGGAGGATCATACTGATAAAAATCGTAGAAGATAAACCTAGCCTTTGGGGAATAAATGCAGCTTCTCTCAATGTTTTGTTTTCATTTGCTTTCTTCGATCGGTTGTCTGAATTCTCTCGTCATTTCTTTTCTGGCTTCTCTAATGAAAAATTGCCTTGCCGGCTGAAATCTGATGATAGAATTTTTTATTTCTGAAACAAATAACCCCAGATGAAAAGTAAAAAAAAAATTCGCCACATTCAGACGGAATAAATTAGGCTTGAGCTCTCATGCCACACTAGGCTACAACATAAACAGAAGCAACACTGAAAATCTGTAATTTATCAGCCCCTTCCAATGCATTAAAATAGCTAGTAGGCAACGTAAGATATGGATTGAGGAACACAAAACTATTTTCCAACGAATATGTGTTGAAGAATAGTAGAAATTAAACTCCCAGGGCTCAAACACAAAACTAGATTCTTCCTCATAGGTTTACTGTATCAGGTTAGCAGTTGAGATAGACTCTTTCCATCCGGTGAAAATCAAATGGACAGTATGAATTCGGAAACAATGATTCGCTTGAACCCAAAAGAAAACAAACTAACTACATAATAAAGTAGTAACCTACTCCAAAAGGAAACAAGACCAGTAGTGAGAGAATTAAGTGCGTACTCTTCTTGCCATTTGCAATAACAAGCTGCAAGTTGCTTTCCAGAATACTATCATGCAAATCAGATTCTGATTAACCTCCTTTAAATTTCTTTCAGTTAAGTTGGCTAATTGATTTACCTATAAGACGAGCTCTTGCAACTAAGTTCAACTAAATTGGATCATTTCACAACTAAGTTCAACTAAATCGGACATTTGTGTTCTTTAGCAAGACTAGCTAATCGAAAGGTTTAAGTTTTGATCTGTTCAGATCATGACCGGCCCCGATGGCAGTGGCTCGAGTAACTCAAAAACTAATAAAACATTATACTCCATATCAGCAAGCCAGTGACATTGTGCATTAAGATCACAGCTACTTGGGCTTACTGCTTTGTGCTTCTTTTTCGGGCATGATTCTTTGCTGCGAGGCTTTTTTTTTCTTTTCACATTTTGTTGTACTTTACGCTTTCTGAGTTCCTTATGTTCCATCTGCAATAGAGCATATTCACAATGAAGGGATGACCATTGTGATACAGTAGCAGGCTAGCAGCATGAAAGTTAAAATGGCCGAGCATGGTATTTTTCAGTACTAGGTGACAGTCCAATTCGAACAGTGGAGCTCCAAGGAATAAAGAAGGAACAGTTTATATATAATAGAGTAGAAACAGGGCCATCGCCTTTGCCTGAATCTAAGAAGATACTGTACCGTTTTTCCTCCTTCGCATCCTTGAGCTCCTCCTCTTTCTCTCCACCATCCACATGGCCTTCTTCTCCTCCTACACCATGATATGCACCTCCTTGAATTGATCCCACCGCCGAGCGCCGGTCTCCACCATCAACCTATATCACCCCTTCAGTATGCAAGATCATCTCTTCTGTTTCTTTACCTTGCTTTGTCTTCTTTCTCTTCTTTTGCCTCGCTACCAAAAACCAAGAACCCTAACCCTAGAAATTCAGAAATTCGTGCAGGAGGAGGAAGAGGAGGGAGATCTTACCGGCGAGAAGAAAACCGACGGTGGAGAGCGACACCGGAGAAGGCCATTGTCGCCGCCGAGCTCGCGTCAGATCGTTGCACTGCCTACAGCGCCTCCTGGTCACTACCGCATGGGAGAGGCAAAGGGGGGTACTTCGCCGATAGAGGGGAGTAGCCCTCGCTCCGGTTGGTCCCTCTGGTGCCGCCGCTCTCGCCGCCTCCGCAATCACCAGAGGAGAGGGGTCGGGAGAGAGGAACGCCTGTCCGAGCCCGTGAAAACCACTCGAACCGTTTCCATCGACCAGAGGAAAAGGTTCGTGTACGGGGTGAGTGGGCTCCTAGCGACCAGCCAAAGCCCAACCGTTTCCATCGACGTAATTTTACAGTGGGCAAACGTAATTTTACATCGGTTATTAAGCCGGACCATCTCTCGGTCGATCGACTCGGGTGAGAAATTACTTATTCCTCACCCAGGGTTATTAATAGAGTTTCTATATATATATATATATATATATATATATATATATATATATATATATATATATATATATATATATATATATATATATATATATATATATATAATATACCTGCTAAACTAAGCCTGCGCGTAGGATAATCTTAGCGTACGCTCCGGCCAACTGTGCGACCACGCCTAATTAGCGCAACCGAACCAACCTCTCCGCTCGTCACTCTCCCACGCCCAGAGATCGCTTAATCAATCGTAATAATTGATCGTAATAATGTAGTAACAACAAAATCAGACGTGTCACCCTTTGTAGTAATGTAAATTATTCTATTACCATCATAGTGTAATGAGTTTACGATGCTACGATTTGAACCACAACTAATTCACTGGTCGGTAATGCAAATTATTTTGTTACCATATCCTAAACCAAATTTACTACCAACAAGTAGGGAGGGTAGTTGGTAACGCAAATTATTCTATTACCATATCCTCAACCCATTTTACTACCAACAATTAGAGAGTGTAGTTGGTAACACAAGTAATTCTATTACCATATCCTCAACCTGTTTTACTACCAACAATTAGGTAGCGTAGTTGGTAACACAAATTATTCTATTACCATATCCTCTACCCGTATTACCACCAACAATTAGGGGAGGACTGCTATCTCGCGCGCGCTCGCGCGGACGCTCGGTTTCCGACAGGATACATCTCTCAAAATGGAAACTGTGCAGCACATTATTGATTGCCTTAGGATTAGTTGCAGGATTAAATTAGAGTGGCCCCCACCCCCCTGAAAATCGGGGGGGGCAATTAAATGTAGATTACGTGGGTGGCTTACCATAATAGCCAGCATTCTCCAGCAGATTGACCGCGGCATGCACGGAGCGTTTGTTAAAAAGGAAGTGGATCCTGCGTAATTAATGCTACTACTTGTTGGAAAGCCAACAATGGTCCACGGATTGATTCGAGCGTTGGCACGCTCGGCCGCTAAAGAGTCAATTCGCAATTAGGGAGTGTGGTTGGTAACGTAAATTATTCTATTACCACATCCTCAACCTGTTTTACTACCAACAATTAGAGAGGGTAGTTGCGGGACGTAGGCGAACTTGTGGGATGGTAACGAAATAAATTGCATTACTATTTCTGCAGTAGGTTTTACCCTCGTTCATTAACGGGTGAGGAGGCCTATTCATGCGGAGCGACCGCGCCTAATTAGGACCAGCGCACAGGATAAGGAATTCTACGCTCTCGCTCAGTTTAGCGCTACCGTATATATATATATATATATATATATATATATATATATATATATATATATATATATATATATATATATATATACTTCTTCTCTTCTTTTCTTTTTTGCGGGGAAACACCATATATATCTCTACACCACACAGTTCTTGAAGGGAGTAAGAGCAAGAGGTCAAATCTGCCCACGTCAGACGAGATCATGCTTACTTGTTTCTTCGACAAGGAAGGTCGAAGCCTCCCGGCCTCTGCATCCTCGGACGAGATCATGCAGACTAGGCTGTAATTTTGCAAAAGACCGCCACCGCTCTGATTTCTAGTATGGGTTATTCTGCAAATTTTCATCGTCGCCTCCGCAATGGCCGACACCCTGATAGTGTTCGGCGAAATGCCCCAGCACATTCCGCCTCCTCGCCGAATGTGCGCATGCTGCTGCTGCTCCATGCTTTGCGCTTCTCCGGCGCTCTCGTGGACGAGCCCCGAATCGTTCTGGTGAACACTAACCACATTTAATTAACCTCCTAAATTCTTTTGCACTTATAATCCACTGAATCTAGCTGAAAAATAATTTAGGTTAAACGTGTTAGTTGGGAAAATAAATCCAGGTTAATCTACTCGATCGGATACCTTGAAGGAACGCAAACTTCAGGCACCCGAGTCGCTCCTAGGGGAGGCTGTTGGGGTGAAAACCTAGACTATATCGCCACTGTTAGACAGATATGTCACGTAACGTGACATATCCCCATATTGTGGAGTTTCCGTATTTGTTGTGATCTTCACAATATTCAATAGTTATGATATTGATTGTAATAGTTATGGCTAGGATTGTAATCTTGTCTATTTATAGACGTGGAATGGAATGGCCCAAGCGTGGTCAATCTTCTTACATGGTATCAGCCAAAACTTCCTGAAAATCGCTTCCGCTCCTCCTCTCCTCCTCCCATGGCGCCGTCCGAACCAGCTGCGCCTCACCCCAACGCCCACCTCTGGGCGCAGGCCACCGCCATCCAGAGCGTTCGCTCGCTCATCCCGGTCGTCCTCGACTTCAAGACCAACGTCTTCCCCAAGTGGCGCACCTTCTTCACCATCGCCGTCACCACCTACGCCCTCGAGGACCACCTCACCACCGAGACGCCTCCTACAGGCGACGCCACATGGCTCCGCCTCGACTCCACGGTCCTTCGGTGGCTCTATGGCTCCATGGCCATGGACATCGTCGACCTCGTCATGCCCACCTTGACCTCGGCCGACGCCCCCGCCGCTACCGTGTACACGGTCTGGACGGCTGTCCACGGCCTCTTCAACGACAACAAGAAGACCCGCGAGGTTTACCTCGCCGAAGAATTCCGCAACGTCAAGCAAGAGGACCGCTCCATCACCGAGTACCTGCAGCTCCAGAAGGCGGCGGCCGACGCCCTCGGTGAGGTTGGCACCCCGGTCTCCGACTCGGACCTCGTCACGAACGTCATCAAGGGTCTCAGCGATCGGTTCGACAGCGTCGCCGACATCGCCCCTCTCCTCACGCCGTTCCCCACCTTCCTCAACTTCCGCAACATGCTGCTCCTCCAGGAGATGAAGATGCTGCGTCGCTCCCCCAACACCTCCGCCTCGGCCTTCGTCGCCCGGGGCCCAGCCCCTCCTCCACTGAGCGGCGGCCCCCCTACCGGGCCGGGTGCTGGACAACCATGGCGCCCTCCCACACCGGCCCCCAACCCGCACCATGGCGGTTACGGCTGCAACAAGGGGAAGAACAAGGGCTACCGACCCGCCGGCGGTGCCCCTACTATGCCCACCCCCTTCAACCCATGGACCGGCGCCATCCAGATGTGGCCTATGCAACAGTCCGCCCCTGGCCACAGCATCCTCGGCCCTCGCCCGAGTCCTCGCGCCTACATGGCGTCCCCCCACGCCGGCCACGGCGCCCCCTACGGCGCCCCCTACGGCGCCGCCCCACACGGCGCCGCATACTACAGCGCTGCCCCTGCGTCGTCACCTACGTGGGACCCCTCCGCCCTCGCCCAGCACTTCAACAACATGACGTTGCAGCAGCCCGCTCCTGAGTGGATCATGGACAGCGGTGCCACCGCCCATCTCTCCAAGGACACCGGTATCCTCTCCTCTCTCTCTCCACACCCTATTTTTCGTCATGTCACTGTTGGAGACGGCTCCTCCGTTCCCGTCTCCGCATCAGGACATGCCTCTCTTCCTTCGTTTTTCTCTAATCGTCCTCTTCATCTCCGTGATGTCCTCGTTACACCTCGTATAATTCAAAACCTCATCTCTGTATGTCAGCTTACTACAGATAATCAATGCATAGTCGCGTTTGACCCTTTTGGTTTTTCTGTGAAGGACCTTCACACTTGGCGTGAGCTGCTTCGGTGCAATAGTACGGGGGAGCTTTATTCCTTTCAGCGCCCGGCGCCCCGTGTCCTCACCGCGACCACTAACTCCCATGATGTTTGGCATCGTCGCCTCGGTCACCCCGGTCATGACGCTTATCGTCGTCTTTCGCAGCATATTTATTTGCCGTGTAATAAACAAACTCATAGTGCGTTGTGTCATGCATGTCAACTTGGTCGTCATGTACGTTTACCTTTTTCTTCTTCCACCACTAGCACTACTCGGCCATTTGAGTTAATTCATTGTGATCTTTGGACATCACCAATTTCTAGTATCCCTGGTAATAAATATTTCCTAGTTATTCTTGATGATTTTACTCATTTTCTATGGACTGTTCCTCTACGGCAAAAGTCCGACGCTCACGCCGCGATTACTTCTCTTCGCGCATTTGCTCATACTCAGTTTAATTTGCCTCTTGCGTCCATACAGTGTGATAACGGTCGCAAGTTCGACAGCGCCAAACTCCACTCCTTTGCCGCCGTACATGGCATACACATCCGCTTCTCGTGTCCATACACCTCCCAACAAAACGGTAAAGCCGAGCGTATTATTCGTACTGTTAACGATGTAGTGCGCTCTCTCCTATTTCAGGCTAGTTTACCACCTCGCTTTTGGGCAGAAGCTCTCACTTACGCCACTCACGTCCTCAATTGTCTATCTTCGCCACTACTTGCCGCCGCCTCAGGCGACCACCATAGCTATGGCGGGGCTTGTTCTTCAAAGGAGGCGCATGTGGCCCTCCGTCGGCGCTGCAAAGGCAGATTCCGAGGGCGCGGGAGTTAGGCCGTTATCCTCATTGTGGAGGGGAGGCACACTTCGGATGGTAGCTCCGTTGCGGAGAAGGGACACACTTTGTTCGCAACGACAATGCTTGTCAGCGTCGCTTCCTTCTTGGAGGTGCTGTCGTGGAGCCCGGCACTCCTTTCATCCTCAGGATCTTGTTCTTCGAGTGAAAACCCAAATCCGGCTTCATGGATCGAATGACAACAACCTTTCTAACAATGCGGAAATGCAATTCGGCTCCCGGGAGCACATGCTCCCGCGGCCAAAAATATTTTTTGAAATGTCAAAAAAATCAAGACAAAATTTTTACGTGTTCTTAGTCACATCCAAATGCTCCCTGCCAATTTTGAGGCAAAAAGGTTAAGCATTTTGACCTGTGCAAAAAAAATAATTTTGAACACCAAATGTCACCCCAATTTTTTTTTCACTGACGAAACACCGCTGCTCTGTTTCGCATGAATTTTGTCAAGCATGCTTGCGACACTAACACGAACATCTACAAAAAAATCAGAATTTTTTGAAAACATTTACTATTTTTTGGGGGTTACTGTTCACCATGGAGCATGCGCTCCTAGGAGCCAAAACGGCCGCCCCCTAACAATGTCACTATTGAACGTCGCTTCTGCGTTGGAGGCATCGTTTTGGAAGCCTAATTCTATTGCGCATACCCAACAGATTGGCAACGAAGAATGTGGCGAGTGACTTTGAGTCACAGTATGGATTTCGTCGTCAACTTGTTTGCGTGGCTGTTTGGACTTCTATGCAGTATTTTTGCCTTACTGCAGTGAAGTCAGAGTTGTTGTGTCATGGTGGACGCCAAGGTTGTGACCATACCAAGCATGATGGTTTTTTTTTTTTTTTGCGGGGGGACATCAAATTTATTCCTCTAAATCTGGGTTACAATCAGCTAGCACAAACTGGGAAATACATTCTGGCGCATGGTGCAGCCAACAAGAGGTACGACCACTAAGATCTACCCAAGTTGGCAAGACAATGTGCAACCCGAATTTGATGATGATCAACCTTCCGGAGGATGAACTCCGGGCTCCAACAAGCGTTTAATCTCGATCAGCAGATGGTCGTAGATAGATCAGTCCAGTGCAGTCCCGGACACAGCATTCAGAGCGGATGAGCAATCCGACTGGATCATGATCGGGGCATTAGACCACTGCAGTGCAAAGGCGATGCCCTCCGTTAGTGCATTGATCTCCAATGCGTCATTGATGTGGAAACGGAATCGGCAAAGATAACACCTCCGTTGGTGTCCCGGAGGCACATTCCCGTTCCTGCAGTCCGAGATGGGGGCCAAGCATGATGGCTTTGATGTGCGACACTCGCCATGAGTTGTGGTGGACCCATCCGATGCAAGTGTTTCTACCTTCTCTTATGAGTCTCGTTGCCAAAATTGAAGTTGCATCGTCGTTGACGCGGTGGCCGACCCACATGCGCCAACCAGGCCCAACCGAAAAACAACACCGACTTGTGAGATTCCGACCCACATGTGTGTCGTGTTCTGGCTCCTCCCACAACCGATGTGAGACTAAACCCAACAATCTCCCCCTCACACATCGGTCACCATGGGCCCGCTAACACCAGCGTTTCCAGCTGACAACCGTGACCGACCACCCACATGTTACGCAATTCTGGGTCCGCTAACCAGCATTTCCGACCCACATGAATCAACCAGACCCAACCGGAGAGCAACACCGACTTATGAGAGGCCTTGGACCCTCTCCCACTAGTAGAAAAAGGGCCTTTTGTCCCGGTTCTGGAACCGGGACTACTGCCTAAAGCTCCACCTTTAGTCCCGGTTGGTAACACCAACCCAACCGGGACTAAAGAAATTTTTATGAATTTTTTTTGAATTTTTTTTCTTTTTTTTTAATTTTTTCCCGATTTTCAAATTTCTGAATTATTTTAACCTCTAATCTCTAATCACCCCTCATCACTGCTCAATTTAACCTCTAATCTCTAATCACCCCTCATCATTCCAAATCATCTAACTTCCCAGACGTTCACCCATCCTATCACTACCCCAGCCTGAGCACGCTTAACTTCCGGGTTCTATTCTCCCTCGTTTCCAAGTCTGCACTTGTTGTTTTCTTGACAATAGTAAGATGTCAATCCTATTAACCCTCAGGAGTTTAGCTTGAGCATGAAGTCACAAATTTCACTGTTTGAGTTTGAAACTATTGTTCTCAAAAACAATAATTATTTAGTAACACTAATATTTCTTGAATAGTAGTTTGACCACAGTTTGACCAGATTTGACCAAAATTCAAAAAAACTGAAATAATTATTTAGTTACACTAATATTCTTGAATAATTATTTAGTAACACTAATACTTCTTGAATAAGTAGTTTGACCATAGTTTGACCAGATTTAATGAAAATTTAAAAAAAACTGAAATTTGAGCATAACTTTTTTTCCTTTTAGAATTTAAGGATTCTAAAAATTTGCAAACAGGCCATAGGCCGTTAAAATCGGATGCGGATTTTTGTGCTGAACATTTTGATATATTATACGTTTTTTTCTGACATCGTATGCAAAAGTTATAGCCGTTTTACATTTTCCCTACACTTTTTGCAAAACATGTCCAAATTTAAGTTTTTAAATTTTCCTAACTAGTAGATGTAGTAACATAACTACATCTCGAAAGATTTTAATTTTTGAAGTTTTTATCATTTTCTTTTGCTTTTTACAAAACTGAAAAGGCGATCCACTGGGAGGGGGGGGTAGAGTTTGAAAATGAGACCTTCAGTACCGGTTTGAGACACTAACCGGGACTAAAGGGCATGGCACACTTTAGTCCCGGTTCGTGTCTCAAACCGGGACTAAAGGTCTAATCTTTAGTCCCGGTTTTGAGACACGAACCGGGACTAAAGATTAGACCTTTAGTCCTGATTTTGAGACACGAACCGGGACTAAAGGGCATCGCACCCTTTAGTCCCGGTTCGTGTCTCAAACCGGGACTAAAGGGCTCAGGTGAACCGGGACTAATGCCTTAGCCGCACGAACCGGGACCAATGCTCACATTAGTCCCGGTTTGTGACTGAACCAGGACTAATGTGAATATTACCCTGTGACCAAAGCCCTGTTTTCTACTAGTGTCCCCCCAAAAGACTAGCCTGTTAGGAGGGGACACCCCCATCCTTAGAAGTCGTGTTCTGTCTTCTCCCACAACCGATGTGGGACTAATTAAACCCAACTGGCCTAGTGCAGGCTTGTCATGATCGGTGCTCCGGTGGTCGCCCGTAGTGAAGTCGAAGTCGCTGGATGGCGGGGTGACTAGACGATGACGACCACCCGAGGTGGATTGAACTTCTAAGCGTGTATGTCAAGTCCGTGTTATCCTGGACACGTTGGCCAGTGGTGTCCTAAGCAGCCAGCTAGATCCGGGTTTCTTTTTTGAGGGAGGTCAGGGCGTGTTGTAAGCCTATTTTATTTTTTTCCTTTAATTTTTTGGGCGACTCCATTTGTTTTAATTAAATAGAATGAGCCAATTTGCCTCCGGTTTAGAAAAAAAAAACAACATTTTTGCTTATTCTCAGTCGCTTGAGAATTTCTTATTTCTCAGTCGATGCCGAGAACCGTCGATCCAGCGTTGAGATCCGTGCGAGATCTCACATTTTTATATGGAACTACGAGGACAAATTCTACAGTTCTTTTGCACTAGATGAGCAAATTATTACACAACGGTGTAACATTGTTTTAGACATGTATGAACAAATTTATAAAGTCAGTTGAGAAATGAGGTTTTCTCCGTCGACTAAGCCGCCGCAGGCAGACAGTTTTCTGCACTAGACGAACGAATTATTATAGCACGGCGAACATTTTTTAGATCTGCATGGATAAATTTGTAAACTCAACTAAGAAATGATTTCCCCCCGTCTAACCGAGAGGTAGACAGACAAAAAAAAAACTAGCAGAGTTAAGATTAGTGACCTAACTACCTCGCACGAAAACGATGGGAAGTGAGTGAGGCCACAGCCACGGCCATCCTATGACAAAACAGGGACCTCCACGTCCGACACGAGAGCGACGTACCGGTTGCAGCCAGCCGCTGCTGTCCTGTCCCGGCCCCGTCCAACACGAGAGCGACGTACCCGTCCCCCGCGCTACTCCACCGTCCACCTACTCGGCTACTCCACCGTCCCCCGCGCCCATCGCCGCTATAAAACCTCTCTCGCTTGCACCTCCCAAGCCATTGCATTCGCAGATACGCATACCATTGCACCGCACTCTTCCAAGCAGGTGTTGTACTACTTGAGATGATTGGCTCTAGCCTCTGTTGCCATGCTAACGCTTTTGCTAAATTTTAGTTTCAGGTAGTGGAACGCCCAGATGGTTAATTTCGGGAAGGTTTTGGTGTCGTGTCAATTGCAAGAGTGGAAAGAGTATGTTGCTTGGCTACTGCCTCCGAGATTCAGCTCCCTAACATTTCATTGTTTGTTACGACTGAGTTGGTTAGATATGCATAAATCAGGTGTTGCCTTTTTTTTGGCAGATATAGACCAAAAAAACCTTGGAAGCTTGTTCAATGATGATATGGAACCTTACGAATTATTTTGTTCACTTTTGCTGCTAGATACTACATTAATTACAAAATGATGAAGAAAAAGGTAAAACAGTATGTCGAGCGGACTCAAAATGGTGGAAGAAATCATGGACTGGTTCTTAAAGAATTCTCAAGGATGCCTGACGATCAGGTAAAACAGAGCTCTGAACCTCTACTTGGTTTTCATTAATGAAATCGGGGAGCAATCCCTTTCCTCAATAAAAAAAGAAGGTAAAACTGAGCTGAGTTACTGATGTTATCGTTTTGTTTAGATACAAGGCTTTATTGCTGATGTATTGGTCGTTTAACTTCATGTAAAATTTCTTCGTTGCATGCAGATCGAAAAGGTTGTGCTCTTTCTACTGAAACAGCAAGGTCACCTTGCTAGCAGGATCGAGAAATTGGGAGAAGAGCATGCCATACTCACGCAACAGTCCGATATATCAAGAGTTTCTCAAGTGCGGGAGGCTGATAGGCAAGTTGGCCTTGATCTTGTGAAGCTCCTTACATTTGTTGATATGAATACTACTGGAATCCGGAAGATACTTAAGAAGTTCGATAAGCGCTCCGGCTGTAGATTTACAGATTATTACGTCTCAACTCGTGCAAACCATCCCTTTTCTCAGCTTCAGCCGATCTTCAAGCAAGTGGTAATTTCACTCCCTTGCATCTTCAATTCGTAAGTGTTTCTATGGTGGGTGTCCTTGATTCTCTGTATTCTTCATCATTTGTTGCACTTATGATGCAGTTCTGACTCCTGAATGCAGGGTATCGTAGCTGTCGCTGGTGCTTTGACACGTAACCTTGCATCTCTGCAAGATCACCAAGGAAACTTTACATCCATCTACGATCATCCATCAATTACCTTGAAGGTCGTAGCTGCTTCCATAATCAGATAACGCGATTCTCATGTACAGAAGTATAGTACCATGCTCTAAAAGGATTATTATTTTTAAGAAGGAAAATGGACCTCCGGCCTCTGCATCATTACGATCAGTGGCGTAGCCAGGTTTGGGCCACGCCCCGGGCCAACCTTCTAGCTACAGTAATTATGGTTGCTGCAGTGGCAAATTTATCTACAGTATACAAAGGACTTCCTAGCTACCCCCCAGGCCATGGCCCCTGTAGCCTGGGGCCTGGCTACGCCACTGATTACGATGCACACAATCATTTTTATTAAAGAAGAGTAAACATCATCCAGTACAGATATCCACTAACTAAGAAAAAGAAAAGCCAAAACCAGCCTATAACTGGATTACATGACTACACATAATCTTTTATTGGACCGTCATCCAAACCGGTTGAAGTTATCCTGTGCTACTGTCTCCCAGCGGTTGCACCCATATGCCATTTGCTCCTGCACTTCCGCATGTTGAAGTAAAGACCACATACGGATCAATCTTATAGCCCTGAAGGTCACATGCAAAAAATTTGGTATCTTCGTTCTGTTAAAAACACAGTCATTATGGCAATTCCAAATTGCCCAAAATAAAGCACAAATTCCTACACGGATATGCGCCTTTAGTTAAGGATGAATCCCACCCAACCAGTTCACGAACAAATTCGCTATACTAGTATGTTGAGGCAGGTTATAGGCTACATGTATTGTACGCCAAAGGAGGGTGGCAAACGGGCAGGAAATAAAAAGATGATGATTTGTTTTCTCTTGGTTACAAAAGCAGCATTTCTTACTCCCCTGCCACCTATGTTTTGCCAGATTATTCTTCGTTAGAATAACGCCTCGATAAATGAACCACATAAAAAAATTGAGCGGAACCTTAGTTTTCCAAATGTGCTGTCAGAGAAAGGCAGGCCCTGTATTAATGAGATCAGCATACATGGATTTAACTGAGAATACCCTAGAAGAGTGTAACCACCAATGGAAAGAATCAGGCTCATTAGTTAAGTTGATCGCCATTAACCGTCGCACTAAATTGAGCCAAGCTATCCACTTGTCCCCAATTAAGGCCCCCGAAACTGGATATTCAACGGACTTGCCCCTAATACCGAACAGACAAACACCTCTTTCCATTGCACTATATTATATAGAGTCGGGTAATGAACGGCTAATGGTGTGTCACCTAACCAGGTATCCTCCAAGAATCTCGTAGTACAACCATCGCCAACTTTGAAGCAATCTCTACTAAAGAACACAGACCTTACCCTCATCAGGCCCTTTCAAAAGGGTGAATCTGTCGGCTGTGCCGTCACTTGAGATAAAGTCTTGGAGTGAAGATATTTATTGCATAGCAACTCTTGCCACACTCCTCCTTCCACCGTAAGAAGATTGTATAGCCATTTGTTAAGTAAGCATTTGCTCTAAAAGGATATCTATACTCCTTTTTTCTATGTGCAGGACCCTGTCATCGAACAAATAAATCATTCGGTACAGAAACTCACGCACACCGCAACCTTGCTGAAATTCCCAGGACAACACACACTCGTCGTTCCCCAAGACGTGCAAACTAGATCAGAAGATCTTGTGGATGACCAGAGCTACCATTTCATGTCGCTGGTGCTCAACTTAGTGAACACATTCCTCTACATGGTGAACACATACATCATCGTGCCGACCGCAGATGACTATTCGGTGAGCCTTGGTGCCGCGGCGACTGTTTGTGGTGTGATTATCGGGTCCATGGCAGTTGCCCAAGTGTTCTCTTCAATTTATTTCAGCGCCTGGTCGAATAAGTCATACTTTAGACCCCTCGTATTCAGCAGCATCATGCTGTTTTCTGGGAACCTGTTGTACGCTTTGGCGTATGATCTGAATTCCTTGGCTATTCTCATACTTGGTCGGCTGCTTTGCGGGTATTGGTTTTTATTTTATTATCTCTAATTTACTTGTGTCATGTTAAAATGTTTGCCTGGTCGGGTCGATCACATTGGCAACATGTGTATGCAGGTTGGGTTCTGCTAGAGCTGTGAACCGTCGCTATATCAGCGACTGTGTGCCTCTGAAAATCAGGCTGAAAGCCGCCGCTGGGTTCATCAGTGCTAGCGCACTTGGAATGGCTTGCGGTCCTGCGCTTGCTGGTTTGCTGCAGATAGAGTTTAAGATCTATGCATTCACATTTAATCAGAACACCTTGCCTGGGTGGATCATGTGCCTTGCTTGGGTTGCAAACTTGTTTTGGCTGTGGATTTCATTCAAAGAGCCGGATCACATTGCTAGAGAGAATGCAGGCAGCACACTGTCATCTGATTCAGGTAATCCTCCTAAATGGCAACATGTGTATGCAGATTGGGTTCAAAAGCAACTATTGCTATGGTCACGAAACTTTGGATCTGGATACATCTATTTAAGTTAATCCTTTGTCTCAACAGCTCATCGACGACGATGTGGTGATAATTTGGAGGGTGGCCTAGTACAGCCGTTTCTCACAAATGAGAGGCAGGATGAAAATGTAGAGGATAATGATGACGTCAATGAAGAAAACCCCAAAGAGTGTCATAAACCAGTGACATCGATTGCTGCAGCATACAGATTGCTCACACCAACTGTGAAGGTTTCCTCCTCACCCCTTGAATCTGATCTCACTTTTTGTTGTTGTTGTTGAACGTAGTAGCTTGACCTGCATTTGCTTACATATGTTCTTCACAATATAGCAGGTTCAGCTATTGATCTACTTCATGCTCAAGTTTGCAATGGAGATTCTACTCTCGGAATCGAGTGTTGTCACTGCGTTCTATTTTAACTGGTCCACTAGTGCCGTGGCCATCTTTCTAGCTGTTCTTGGGCTGACAGTTCTTCCAGTCAATGTCATCGTCGGAAGCTGCATTACCAATCTGTTCCAAGAGAGGTGGCTTCTCTGCTGCTCTTGACACCCACTGGTCTCGTCTTGCCTACTGCAATTCTCATTGTTTTCCATCCATTTTCTTTCCCTCAAGGCAAATTTTGGTGGCGTCCGAAGTCATGGTCCTGATTGGCATCGCGGCGAGCTTCCAATTCACCTCCAACTACTCCGTTCCTCAGTACGTTTCGTCGGCTCTCATCACGTTTGTATTCGCCGAGGTGCTCGAAGGTAAGCGACAGTACATAGTAGAATAGAGTGCACTGCTCCAGTCCAATCTAATCCAGCCCACAATATACCACAAACGCAGAGCCTGAAACAGGTGTCAATGTTTCTTTTCTGAAACTTCTATTAACATCGCATCGCAGGGGTCAACTTGTCCCTCCTTTCCAGGGTAATGTCGTCGAGAATTTCTCGGGGCACCTACAATGGGGGGCTCCTCTCCACGGAAGCCGGGATGCTGGCCCGCGTCGCTACGGACGCGACGATCACCGCCACGGGATATCTGGGGGAGAGGCAACTCCTCAACGCCACCCTGCTTCCGTCCTTGGTGATCTGTGTAGCCTCCATCGCTGCGACATTCTACACTTACAACAGCCTGTACTGAGGAATAGCTCCCTCGATCGATTTATAGGAGGATCAAGTTGCTGCTTCAAGCTGTAAATGTTAAGCCTACAAGTCCAGTATTTACGGACCATTGATCTCAGTTGAATCATTGGTTCAGATGCCTCCTTGAGAGAGGGAGAGAGATAGAGAAGAAAAAAACTGGCCTCTCTAGCTTGACCCCTTGTTTACTTTTCAGTGGCTACTGTGACTCAGCAAAACACCCACACACAACCACATGAGAGAGAGCAGCAAAACACCCACACACACAACCAAAGCAGAAAAGAGAAGAGAGGATGAGAACTGAGAAGTTCTTTCCAAATTGGTGGCATCTTGTTGATCTACACCAAGCTTGTTCATTAGAGACTCAAACATGGTGAGTTCGTTCCACACTCATAGCACTTTGATTTGGTTAGTCAGTTGGATGATTAGTTAATTTGAGTACCGGATTAGAGAGTGGTTTAGTCAGATCTGTTTTGTGAGAACTCGGAGGTGTGTAGTCTTGGAATATTATCCGTCACAGGGGTCAAATGTTGTCGGATTAAGATGAGATTTTGACATCACTTCCAGGACTCACCATACTATACATCTGCCAAATGTCATGCAAATTGGGGTAGCAATATAAAAATTGTCATCTGAAAACCAAAGAGGATAGAAAATGTGTGTCGACGATTGGTAAATCGCTGATCTTGCGATCTATGGATACGTGATGAAAAGGATGGGGGAGACGCAGAGGTATCACCGTGTATTTCATAGTGGAGACGAAGCTTTATGCTGGTTCGGGCCTCCCTAAGGATAATAGCCCTACTCCTGTGTATATTATATTGTATTGATATTGAAGAATTACATGGTGTATTTTGACAGGTCTAGATGGGATCTACGACTTGTCGAGAGGCTAGTGTTGCGACTTGAGCACCCTTTGTCTCGCTTTAATTTTGCTTGTGGACATTGAGAGACTTGGGTGCCTTGAAATAGTTTTGGTCTTCCGCAGGGGCCTCTGGCTTCTTATATAGTTGTGGAGCTATGGCTTGGCGCGCGCGGATCCCTCTCTGTGTAGAACTCCTATTCATCCACTGTCTTAGCGGTACTTTCCTTAGTTTGCGAGATTTTGTGCATCCTACATGTAGTTTCCTTATCTCCTATAGTTATTTTCGAATACGGCTATGTGCCGAGTATCTAGAAAGGCCTATAAGGTGTCGTATATGGATACAGTATCACGTATAGTAGTTTTATGCTAGTCATCCTCCGTATGACAAGAGTGGTTGTTAGTGTTGGTGGTGACATGTTGTAACTTGTGGTATTGTTGTTGTGATTCTCTAGAGGTTATAGAGAAGACTATATTGTATCCATTTTGCTGATAGTGGAAGTTTAAGTGTATCGATTGGTGCCGTGGTTTTCACTCCTCATCTTGAGAGGATTTTCCACGTTAATTACTTGTGTCATCTGTGTATGTTGTGGTGTTAATTCCGCAGCGTGTTTGTTGAACCTACTATCATAATTTATTACAAGATGAGGAGGTTAAGTTGTGCATAGTTAGAGCATGTCCAATAGAAGATGTATATTTGTGGATGTAAAAGTAGATGTTGTATAATTTACATCACCAAAAAATACTTTTTACATCTCCAAAAAAGTCTGAACTCCAACAAGTGATGTATATTTGGTGATGTAAAACAAGTGCTCCAATAGATGATGCATATTTCAAGATGTAAAACGGCGGACGGCCGCGCGGCAGCCTACAGCCGCACTCCAGCCACTGTACAACCGCACTCTTTTGTATCAAAATCATCATATAGACATATAAATGAGAAATATTTTGAGATTTAACATGAACTCAACTTCCATAGCAAACATAGTTCATAATCCAACAAACAAAAGTGCATCATATCAATCAAAGTTCTTGGTCCAACAAATTAAAATGCACATAACGGTAAGATCCAACATAGCATCTCAATTTTCACCATCTCTGTTGTCACTTGTCACATTGTGGACATTGGCATCATCATCATCATCAATGGTTTCTTTGTCGACGTTTTTATGCGTTGATGCATCGATGCCGCCACCTCCACCGGAAGCACCTCCAATGCCACTCGTGTTGCCACCGAAGCCACCTCCCATGCCACTCATCATGTTGCCACCGAAGCCACCTCCCATGCCACCCATGTTGCCACCGAAGCCACCTCCCATGCCACCGAAGCCACCATCCATGTTGCCACCGAAGCCACCTCCCATGTTGCCACCGAAGCCACCACCCATATTGCCACCAAAGGCACCACCCATGGCACCTCTCATCATGTTGATTTAGCCTCCCATTCCACCGCCCATGGCACCTCCCCTCCCATTCCACCCATGGCACCTCCCATTCGTCCTCCCATTCCACCCATGGCACCTCTCATTCCTCCTCCCATCATGTTTCTCATGAGCACTTTCTCCTTCATGATCATTTCATTGTGACAAAGCTCGACATACGCCTTTGCTTTGGGGTCGAGGCCACCTGTGTCCATGAACAAAAACTTGAGTGCCTTGTCCTCCACCATCTTGAGCTCTTCGGCCGCCACCTTTCTCTCCTCTAGTCGAACCTTTCTCTCTTCGGCCGCCGCTAACCTCTCCTCGGCTGCCGTCCTCCGCCGCTCGGCTTCCCCCCTCTCCTCCATTTCTTTTAACTTCAACATTTTTTCTTCTTCGGCATACTCTTTCCTCGCAATGACAATGGCGTCAAATCCTTCTTTAAGATCATTGTCTCTGGCCTTCGAAACCTTTACTTTTTTACTTCCATCCGGCCTATATGATTTGGTCGCCGAGTGAGGAGTGAGGCACCTTCTTCTCTCCTCACCACCACCATCATCATCATCCTCATGATCGACAACCAAACTTTTCTTCTTCGTAGCATAAAAAACTTCTCGGTTCTTCCACTTCTCCTCATCCTTGAGCTCTTTGTAGCAATGATGGAAAGTGAAGGCTTTTTTTTTCTTCTTTTTCCTCTTCTCTCCGTTCTTTTTTTTCTCGGAACAAACCTTGCGCAATCATTTTTTACAATAAAACAACAAAAGCACCATCATCAAATTAGGAACATATGCATAATACCAAGCAACAAAGCACACAAAAGTAGCAAGCAATTACCATGTCACTATCATCGCAACCACTAGGGTTCATGCGATCAACATTGGCCAAGCAACGTGCCCACTTTTGGCATTCGCCGTTGATGGTGCCCCAACGTTGACGAATAGAGTCCCTCGATCGAAAGTGCCCACTAGTGTTGCGCTCATCGAAGAATTCTTTGATGTGGTCCCAATAGGTGGTGGCGGCTTGGTCACTCCCCACGGATGCATCAAGAGGGATGCGCTTCCACGCGGTGCAAATCAACGCATCTTCGGCGTTGGTATAATTTCCGATTCTTCCCTTGGCAACAAAGCCCTCGTCGTACATGTCGAGATTATCATCATCAAATTGAGTATTATATTCTTGTGATGCATACTCTTTAGAGATATAATCTTCGTTTGTGACGCGCATGAATGCTTGATCATCAAGACTACAAATGCACGTACACGCAATCTCACATTCTATTCGTATCGGACATGAAAAGAACAAGCAAAAAGAAAAAAGATTTTTTTTTATCTTTGCGACGTTTCGTCGAGCACGTTGGAGGCGGTGGCCACGGGCGTGGTGGGGTCTTCCTCCATGGCTAACGGCGTGGCTTGCGGTGGCGGAGGATGAGGCGGCCCATGTCCGGCGGCATCGAATCGGCCGAAGCAGCCGCGGCTGCCTTCGTCTTCTTCGCCGCCCAAGATGGAGCCGTGGCGGGGTTGCGCGCCGCCGGTCGCCTCGTCCCTCCACCATGGGGTTTGGCTGCCGGCTGCTTCTTCGGCGGCAGCACACCTATTCCCGCGGCGGCGACTGGCCGGGGTGGCGCAAAGCCAGTGCGGCAGGATGGGGATGGCATGGCGCCGGAGGCGGGGTCGATGAAGGTGGTTGCGCCGGCGGCGGCCGCGGCGAGGTGGGTCAGACCGGCGGAGGCGGCGGCGGGGTCATCAGAGTCGGCCATGGGGCCGGGCGGCGGCCAGCGGGTGGCACACGGGAGGCAGGCGGGCAGCGGGCGGCCGGCTGGAACTTTTAGATTCGGCAGTTGGGCTTTGGCGCGCGGCTGGGCGTTTTACATCACCAGGCGGCTGGTGATGCAAATTTGGATCACGAAGTGTTGTATTTTACATCACTTGGAGGAGGTGATGTACAAATTTATGCATCTACATCATCTCTTGGAGCAGCGTTTTTTGGCCTCGGAGATGTAAAAAGTTTATTTATACATCTACATCTTCTATTGGAGATGCTCTTACCATGTAGGTGAATTGGTGCATTGCATTGTTGTTGTCTAGTCTCTACAAGACTTTGTTACATATTGATCGTGTATGTCAGAGTTCACTTTGGCTGTGTGCATCCTGAATGTCTCGGCGACATCTTGTAGGTGCAGAGGCTGGGTGTATTTGGTATCTTCGCGATATTAATATATTTCCCTTTTTAAAACAAAACAAAAATTCAGAGTTCACTACACTGCATGTGCATTGCTGCTATTTCTCTTGACCTTCTACGGAAAAAACTTTCGACAAAAAAAAATAACATCGAACGAATAAACACAAAATCATTGTTTTTCTGTAGGTGCGAAACATGGCAGCTCTAGAAGAAAAGATTTAAAACTGAAAAAATCCTAGAAATTGCCGTCGGGATATTAAGTTATTCCGGTAGTGGATGAGTCTGAAGGTGGCAAAGCCACTAACGGCCACAAACTTTGTTGAATCAGGCAATGTCTCCACTCCAAGCCTGTGGGAGGCGCCGGCATCTCCTCATCTCATCGGGTAGACTCGTGGGACGTTGTTCAGTTCCTCCTGCCGGGCATGTTTGTGCAGTGTGGCCGTAGATGCATGTTCTTACGGTGTGGCGCAACAAGTGCTGCCATGGCCGCACCCGCCAGCGGTGGCAGAGCGTAGACATGTGAAAGGGCATCTAAGACCCTAAGTGGGTTTTGGTGTAAAGGACAATTGATTAGTGGAGTAACCATTTTTGCTAAGCATATGTTAGTCCTAAAGATTGAAAGCAAATATGGATGGAGACCCCCTATTCAAAAGAGAGAAGAAAGATGGCGTATTTAAATTTATGTATCTTTTTCTTATGCTTGAGTCTTTGTGGTGTCGGGCGTACTTGGTGTTGCCTGCACCTCCCCAACCATGACTAGCTTTCCCCTAAGGAAGTGAACATCGGGATACATCTTTGCCTCCACATGCCTTGGTTATTTCTTATCCGATCACTTGTTGAAAGTGCATCTCTTAGATATCCATATGGGTTTTGCTGATTTATGACAAAACCAATTGAGAGGATCAATGTTTTCATTGAGTTTATTTCAGGATTAGTCCAATGGTTTGGTTGGAACATCAGTGGTGACCCCTACCTACAACTTTTCAAGTTGTTATGTTCCTCAAGCTTCTAGTTTGTACTTTATAGGCTTTTGGTGAATCCAAGATTCACAATGAGTGTAGGACAAACGTACTATGAAGAGGGGCACTAGAAAAGGTACTTTGGTTCGAACTCCAAGAAAGATCCTTAGCCAAAGTTGCCTCAAATCCACTCTCAAGCCACAAAAAATTCTAGTTTCACTAAGCCCCGGTACCACCGAAGATTTATATTCCGGTACTACCTAGCTTCCTTGGTGTTACTCTCTGCAAAGAGCAAACCTAGTTTCTACAGTTCGGAACCGCCGCTATCTTTTGTTCCAGAACTGCCGAGCAAATTCCTTTTGAACCATTCTCTGCTAGCTCCCGCACTTCTACGTGAAGCATTTTCCCTGGGACTTCCAAGCCTCCTCAGTTTGATTATTTGCAGTCACAGCATAACCTCCGGTACCTCCGCGGTTTTCTCGACGGTACTTCCGAGTTATGACTCTGGCATTTTTACAAAACTCCCAGTTGAGAGCTATTCTGTCTACTGCGGTACTACCAAGCAATTGGCTTTACCCGGTACTTCCAAGTTCTATCTCTCACAGAAAGCTGCCACCTTTTTGTTCTGGAACCTCCGCTTATCCTTCACTCAGTACTTCTGAGTACTAATTTTTTCTCTGGCTCCAGAACATTGCTCTGGCCGTTCAAATATTTGAATGTGTTTGGAAGTTCTGCTAGTTTTTCTTCCGTTACTTCCGGGAAGGTTACTTTTTCAAGTAATGTTCGGATTTCTTGGACTCTCTATATATACTCTATGGTACCCCTTCATTGTGGCAAGCTTTGCATCCCATTTCCATTCCACTCCAACTGCAACAAAAATTGCCTAGAGAGAGAGAGAGAGATCCTTCCATGGCAAAAGAAGAAGAGAAGAAGTGTTCGGTGATTCCATGAACTCCTCCTTTTCTTGTGAGAGAGTGATCCTATGGATTCTTGAAGGATGCTTTGATTGAAGATCTTTTGAGGAGTTCCTATCAAGTGACTTTGCTATTGCTTGTTACTCTTGCAGGGTGTCCACCTCCTAGATGGCTGGGTGTCGCTTGAGATCCTTCATTTCTATTGTGAAGGACTTAAGAGTTTGTGCGGGCTAGGAGATCGCCTACTACATGAAGATCTACCCCTTAGTGAGGATTCTTGGTGCAAGCCATGATAGTATAGATTGGTCATGCTTGGTGGCCCGCCTAGTGGGCAACACAACCGGGATCCTTGCCATCTTAGAACCTTGGGTTCGAAGCCTCCATCAAAATGAATCTATGATAGCGCCAATTGTTCGAACCATGGGAAAAACATCATCACATCCCTCCTTGTTTGCATTCTCCAACACAACTCCTTTACTTCATGCAAGTTACTTATTTGTGCTGCATTACTTGTTTAACTTGCTTGTTAAGATCCCTAGTTCAACTTATTGTAGTTCTAAAACTGCCAAACTTAAAAAGGGAAAATTAGTTTCTGATAGGTCTACTCCCCCCTCTCTAGACCATATCCACGACCCTCCCTCACAAATGGTACCAAAGCAAGTTTCTCCTTGCTATGGCTTCACTACCTAGGAGTAGCTCTATGGTTCAAGAGGGTGGTTATCACTATAAAACTATTTACATTGCTGGATGATGAGTGTTATTTTTACGCTCATCACACCTGAGTTTAAACCAGTTTATTTCATAAAAACCGAGATATCCACTCCGATATTCGTACTAATGGCTAACGAATGCAAAGGATTCCAAAATCCTCTCTTAATGTTGTTACCACAGGAAAATGGGCTATGCATGGACTAAATCAAATGCATATATGTAAAGGACCAAAGAGGAGATAAGAGATCAAGTGGGAGGCGCAGGAAACATTCCAGAGCACAAGACGGCGTCTCGTACGAGTGCACGCGCTCGTACCAGGTGCCCACGGCACCGTGGCATCCAACCCTCCAACTTTCATTAAAGGGCCAATGCTAGAATCAGATCAGAGCATGCGCCAGACCTCCATCTTCATCACTAGTAGCATCCACAAACCCTAGCCGCCATTTTTCCCATCTTCATCTATGTAGCCACCACCATCACCATCACCGCAGCATTCATCCCCAAGTTAGTCATACCTTGTAATCGTGTATCGCATCTGGCAACCATTGTAAGATATATTTATCTATAAAGCATTCATCTTGATGTGTTCTTCAATGATTTCTTCTTGCGATCCAATTGCCATGTGTGAGTAATTCAGTAAGGTCATGGGTTGAGGCATAGCCTTATAACCCTATGTATTTGTTGAAGGGGTCGATGGAATGACTTTGAACTAACGTCTCGCATGTGTGAAATAAAATTGCTTCCTAGTTGTGTCTTGTCTCTCTCGTGATCTTCGTCCCTGCAAGTACACAGGATCACGGAGTTTGTGCCACGAGGAGGCTAAGGGCAGAGAGACCGTGAAGTGCTATTCTAAACATCAACGGCAGAAAGGTTTAGTACAGTAGCGTGAATCCTATCTCTGGGGATACAAGAGGTGTAGTAATTAAGCGCCCAATGCTTTTTCCTGATTCTACCTTAAGTATCGAGGCAACCCCATGCAACGGATAAGGCCTTCGGTTGGACAACTGACTCTTGATGTACGATGTGCTCCGGTCAAGATGCAATTTGGACACATCCCCCACTTCGATACGTTGCAAGCACATCTTGATGGGTGTCTTCCAGGGCACAAATTAATATATGGTTGTAACAATTAAGTCCTCATAGCCATGCCTATTTTTATTATAAGTGTTCTTCGTTGCAACTTGATTTTGATCCGGTCTAAAAACTGGAATTTAATACTCTTGCAAAAACTTTTTAGAAACCCTTGTCTTCATGGTGCACATCCTCTCGTGGGTTCGATAACTCAGGGTAACCTCTGGGGAAAAAGGCGAGAATTCTTTCTGCTATCTGTTTACCGGATCACTAATGGGACTCATCAAACCTTTTTCTCGCGCCATTGCCGGGGAGGAATTGTGTACTAGTCATTGTGTTAAAGTTTTTTCTAGAGTTTTGTTGCAGTTTTTATTTTTATTTTTTGTTCTAGTTTAATTTTTGTCGCAAGTGTTGTCACTAGAAAGCCCCCCAAAAAATATTATTATGGTTTGTAACCTTGGAAGATTTGCTGCTCCAAGCAATAGCTTTATGCGCGAACCCATAGCACAACCTAATGTCGCCGAACAATATGAGATAAAATCCAACTTAGTATCTATGGTTCAACAAGACTAATTGGAGGCTCTGCTTCTGAAGATGTCGGCATGCATTTGCATAATTTTTCTGAGTTGTGTAATATGACATGCATAAAAGACTTTGAACCTGCCGCTTTGAAGTTGCGTCTATTTCCTTTCTCCTTGAGAGGAAAACTAGAGAATGGCTTCTATCTTTGCCTAGAGGTAGTATAACTACATGATTGAGTGTTGCAGAATTTTTTTGTCTAAGTTTTGCCCTCCTGCAAAGATTATGCAACTGCATTCCCTGATAACAAGTTTTAAACAGGAAGATCATGAGCCACTAGCGCTTGCATCGGATCACATGAACGAGGGTATAAGAAATTTTCCTAACCATGGAATGGAAGAATGGTTAATTCTTCATATGTTTTATAATGTTTAACTCCCATGTCGAAAACTATGCTTGACAATGCTGCAGGAGGAACTATTATGGGAAGGCCATCATTGAAGCGAAAAAGTTGCTAGTTGATATGCAAGAAAATCATGACCAATGACATGTTGAGAGGTTTACCACTAAGAGGGTCAATGCTATTGAAGAGAAGAACACGGAGTTGACCGCTAAGCTTGATGAACTCATCGCTACGATGAAAGGTAAAGAAGAGGTAAACATGAATGCAATTACCGAAGAAGAAATTAATGATGTTAATTTCATTGCTCTCAATAGTCGTAATCCCAACTGGAAGAAATAATGGGTATGCTCCTAGATTGCCTTATCCTAATACTACTGGAGCACCAAATAATTTTAATGGAACGAGCAATGGTAATAGGAACACTTTGGAAGAAACTCTGAAATTTTTTATTGCTAGCCAAAGTGAGGAAAATGAAACGTTTAAAAATATTCTAAAGAATCATGATAACTTGCTTGGTCAATTGATCGGTAAGATTGTTGGACTCACTAACGATGTGTTGGCCTTAGATGAAAGAACTAAGAGCATGGAGGCACATGTTGTTAAAATTGTAGAGAGTCAAACTTTGATTCTAGCAAAGTTTGCAGGTAAACCAGAACCTAACCCGGTTGAGGATGTCAAAATGATGAGAAGTAGCGAAGAAAATGCAGAAGAGCTCGATAAGAGCCATATACTAGAGTACACTTATAAAGTTGCAGACTTTGTGAAGATGTTGACAATGAAACACCCACTACCTGAAGTATCAAATGATGAAGCGTATAATCGTTTCGTTGATCATGTTGCAGCTAAGGTACATGAGTTGGATGATGAAAGGAAAATAGCTATATGGTAAGCTACCCACTACACAAGAGGATATTTCTAAACCCACTATTGAGATTGAGATTGGTTTAAATAAGTTCAATGCTTTGTGTGATCTAGGTGCTAGTGTCTCCACTATGCATAAGTCCATTTATGATAGTCCTAATCTTGGTCCTTTTCTTAGTAGTAAAATTAAATTGGACATGGCCAATTCTACCTTTACACAAGCAGTAGGGATTAAGCATGGTGTGATCATTCAAATTGATGATTGCCCTATTATGTTTGATCTTGTTATAGTTGATATGCCTGAAGATCCCATTGCACCTATTATTCTAGGTAGGCCATTTCTTAGGACCATAAAAGCTACTATCAATGTGTTTGAGGGAAATGTAAGATTCGATCTCCCTGCGAAAGATCTTTTTCTGAGACATTTTCCCAGGAAAAAGAAAATGAAGACGTACACCGGAGAAAGCATCGTCGTCAATGCCCGAAGCTATGGGCTTGGCATATTTGTACCCAAGTGATCATCACTACGATCGAGTTATCTGACCAAAAACAACCGCTTCGTGGGAGGAAACCAACGCAAATAAGGTAGAAGAGTAAGTTTTGTTTTTGTTTGTTTCAATAAAGAGAGTGTTGAAGTTGTATGTTGAGAAAAAGTTGACAAAAAGATGTGCTGATGAGGCCTAATTTATGTGCAAAGTTGTTATGTGTTGTACTGACGTCTAAATGCCTGGAAAATATATCTATGTGAGATGTTGAAACTAACCTCGTAGGAATTCTCCAAGAAAAATAATTTCGGAGTAATAGAAGAAAAGACGGCGTCTTGTACGACCGCCCACGGTCGTACCAGCGGTTGTACCAAGCGTGGGCAGAGCCAACGAAAGCACCAGAGGAAATAGAAAAAAGATGGCGTGCCATACGAGCGCGAGCGCTCGTACACGCAGTCGTACCACTCTTCGATGAAAATCAACAGAAAGTCCAGAGGCTAAGATGGCATCCACGCTCGTACTGCGCAATCGCCTAGGCAACAGAAGATTTGAAATTCAAAACAGCATCTGGTACGAGTGAGAGCGCTCGTACAACGCTCGTACCAGGTATGCACACAGCACAATTGGGCACTAGAGCGCAAGATGGCGTTTGGTACAAGCGCATGCGTTCGTACCAGCGCTCTTACCATGCTCGTGTAGGAGATATGCCCTAGAGGCAGTAATATCAGTTATTTTGTATCTCCTGGTTTGTAATGAAAGTTTATGTTCCATGCTATAACTGCAATGATTCTCGAGTCTACAATAAAACGAGGCTTGGAGGGAAACTCATGTGCACGTGTGGGATAATAAACGGAAAAATGTATTCCTGGTCAAGCCTCTATGACTGGCTCGAGTATTGCATGATGATCCTGTTTTCCTGATCATGGGCATGTCTATGCCGGCAATTTTGAGGGCACAAATTGTTGGTAGAACACTTGTGTTGAATCGACCCAAATTGATGTTATGCTATGAGATACATTCGTCACAAGTTAATGGTATTTTACACAGGGAAGTTAATGTTTGCATAATTCCTTAGACCATGAGAGTGTCGAGTTCCTTCGTACTTGCTTCGTGAACTTTGGGGTTTGTTAAACGTCATCCGTAACTGGGTGGCTATTACGGCGGCTTACGGATTCACGGAAAAGTATGGCAAGTAACGAGATAGCTCAAGATTGGGATTTGCTCCTCCGACGATGGAGAGATATACTCGGGCCCTCTCGGTGAAATGGTATCCATCATCGTCTGGCCAGACAACTTGTGATTTGATCACTGGGATACCGAAACACGGAAACGAGAAAAGAGAACAAAACCGGTAACGAGGTAACTTGCATAGTGGACAAATTGTTGATCCACGGGGGTGCAATAAATCTCACCTCGGGTGTTTTGTGACATATCGCGAAGCAACAGGAATAGCTCACGGCAACTGGAGGTTCACTCGAATATTCATTCGTGTGGGTATAGGGGTCAATATGGGTGTCCACGGCTCCGATGTTGATCATTGATCGGAAGGGGTTCCAGGTCATGTCTATGCTTCACCGAACCTATAGGGTCACACGCTTAAGGGTCATCTATCTGCTGAATACTAGACAGGGAGTCTGAGAGAAAATCACCGAAAAAGTTTCGGACACCGAAAAAGTTTTGGACAGCGGAAAGGTTCCGCAAAGAGGTCACCAGATGAGTTCCGGTGAAACTGAAAAGTTGTTTCATAGGATACCATAAAGTCAAATTGTTTTCGGCACATGCCTGATAATTCTTGGAGGGTGCCAGAATCATTCTGGAAACTTCTGGGAATTTTCTGGAAGAAAAACCGGAAATGTTTCGGAGCTGCCAGAACCGCTTCAGATGCATTTCGCAGATGAAAATCACTAATCTGGAATTGTTCCAGAACGCGTTGAAAATTATTTTAGTGGGTATTGGAATTGTTCTAAGCCCACATAAATATTTTCAGTTTGAACGGACGCTGAAAAATGTCGTCATGAATAGTGAAAGTGCTTTTTGGATAATTTTTTGAAGCCACCTTTTAGGGCTTTTGCTAAAGGCTTCTAGAAGGGCTTGGGGGGCCATGAGAGCCCCTCATGGGGGGCCCCCTAGGGGTGGCCGGCCAAGGAAGGGGGAGCTCCTTGGAGCTCCACATGGCATCCCAAGTTTACCCTTATGCCCATGAGGTGTGACCTAATGCATGGGTTTTTGGTAATTAGTGGAGGAGCCCTACCCCTTGGCTTTCCTATAAATAGAGGAGATGGGGGCTGCCATCTCTTCATCCTTGCTCTCATACACATGCCATGCATTATCTGGCTTCTTCTCTCCCTCCCACGAAAAGAGTTTCGTAGAGCCGAAAGGCTGTCTGGGTTCCGGCAGGAACTAGTTCTGGACGGCGAAGCCCTGCCGGATAGCTGACACCGTATGTGTGCAACCCCGTAGAGAGGTCGTAGTTTCGGTCTTTTGCCCGAGGGGCTGTTCGAGTGTCCTCCCGAAGGGCTGTCCGAGTCTCCGTTCAAGTTTCGAGGGTCCTCCCGAAGGGCTGTCCGCGACATCGTCCGGGGGACTGTCCGACCGCCTCCCGAAGGGCTGTCCGACGAGGGAGTACATCCTCGCGGTTGGGAGGTTGTAAATCCTAGCTGTGGGGATCTGCACCAACGATCACCACCGACTCTTCTTCCGCTGCGCTTCGAGTCGGTACGGATCAGATCAAACCTTGTATGCAGTCTCCATAGTGGTCCTGGGCGTGCTCGCTATACCGAAAATTTTCGTTTTCTGTCGCGTTCCCTTACAGTGGCATCAAGAGCCGTGCTATGCGTAGATGCAGGTTACGATCTAGAATACATGGAGATGTATGGGTATTGCATAATATAATTTTGGAGTAGATGAGATCTATTGCTGAAAATTATTTATGCGGGTGACAGATGAAATCTGTTACCCGACGTTCTTGTTGCTTCCCTAGAATTTGCGTTTGCTCAATCTCGAGACAGCATGGTGGAATTTGACAAAGTTCTGTCAATCCGTGATCCTGATTGATCATGGAAGTGCTATCAGTTCTTTGGGTTCTGCCATAGTCAAAAGAAAGATGAAATTCGCAGATGAAAGGGCATTGCAGATATGATCTGCACGGGGGTCATGCGTATGACGAAGTTTAGTATGGGGCTCGAGATTTAATTATCTCGTGTTTCATACACCCCGAGATGTTAATCTAGCAACATGAATAATCATACTTGATGATAAAACGTTGGTAGCTGCGGTTTGAGTAAAAACCTTAGAAGCCACGTAAAATAAAATTTTGCATAAACCGATTAGAGGCGTCTAACTTGGTTTTGCAGGATGTTTTGCATGTGATGTGGTATAGCAATGCTCATATTCAATTTGATTATGTATGAGATGACTATATGATGTAATTAACATGACCTGCGTGTCATGATTTGGCATGATGGCTGGAGCCATATGATTGCACTTTAATGACCTGCGTATCAACCTTAAGTAATGCATTTATTTTATCTTGCTATGGAGATAGCAATATTATCTGGTGCATCGACAAGGTGGTGGCAATCTTCGCGAAGGTGAACACCGACGCGAATGCCGAAGACGAAGAAATGAAAGACTTCTCCGTCAGAAGAGGCTATACCATATCATGCTATTATGAATTGCCTGAGATGTTTATCCCTCTTGATGCACCCTTCTTGATTGCGCGGTAGTCGCTTTTTATTAGGGTGATCTCTCACTTAAAATATCAAGTAGTTAGTGTTCTCCCAAGTGTAGCACCGTCACGGCACCTAACTTTTCGGGGTATCACAGGATCTCCCTGGGTACGAACGATTAGGGATGTGTGAGGCGGGTGAGTTGAGACCTCACAGCAAGATCACTTGGTTGTCTTGACGTTCTGGAAGGATCTCCCTGAGCTCGGAACACGCCCATCGAAAGATGAACAAGAGTCACATAGAGATGTGATCGGCAAGTTTGCCTACCGATTGAAGTTCGCGCCATCAGTGTTCATCTTGTTCAATGGCGTTGAATGGATATGCGGGTCTTGTATCACTCATAATCAATTTTAAGAGATATTGATTTGAGTGGGAGCGCACTTTAGAATAAAACTGTTTATTCACTAGTGCAAATTTCTTTATAAACAAAGTCTAAGTGAAACCTGTGTTTTCCGTTGTAGATCAAATGGCTCGCAACACCGCGTTCAACTTAGGCCCGTTGTTAGAGAAAGAGAAGTTAACTGCGACTGGAAACAACTATGCGGACTGGGTCCGCAACCTGAGGATTGTCCTCAGGAGCGCTAAGAAACTGTATGTGCTTGAAAATGCTCTTCCAGCTAAACCGGCGGCAGAGGCCCCGGAAGATGAACAAAATGTCTGGGCCACTAAGGATGATGATCACAACTTAGTGCAGTGCCTCATGCTAGCTTGCATGTGTACAGACCTTCAAAAACGTTTTGAATTCCATAAACCCCGTGATATGATCTGGGAATTGGATGCTTTGTACAAGGAAACTGCAAAGTCTGAACGATTTGATATCATGAAGGCTTTGATGGAATGCAAGATGGCTGAGGGTAGTTCAGTTGGCGAACACGTGGTCAAAATGATTGGCTATGCTGAAAGGCTTAAAACCCTGGAATTTCCACTTCCACCTGGCCATACGATGGACATGTTGCTTTCTTCACTCCCCCCGTCTTACGACGGTTTTGTATTAAACTACAACATGAGTGGGATGGAGAAGGAACCGGAAGAGGTGCTCGCCATGCTGAAAACTGCAGAAGGAGGACTGCGGAAAAATCGCAAGCAAGTGTTGCTTGTGAATAAAACCGCCAGTTTCAAAAAGAAGAAAGGCAAGCCAAAGAAGGGCAAGGGCGCCGGTAAGACCGGCTCCCAAAGCAACTCTAAGGGTGGAGCCAAGAATGAAACTGAGTGCTTCTACTGCAAGGGCACAGGACACTGGAAGAGAAACTGCAAGAAGTATCTGGAAGATAAGAAGTCCGGGAAAACCGGAAAAGGTATAATTGTTATACAAGTTAATGTCATTGACGTTTTGCTTGCTAGCGAAAATTCTAAGTCTTGGGTATTTGATACCGGATCGGTTGCTCACATTTGCAACTCGATACAGGGACTTCAGAATGTGCGCAAGCTGGCAAAGAATGAAGTCGTGATGCGTGTCGGGAACGGCGCTGGGATCGCCGCTCAAGCCGTCGGCATTATGCCTCTACGTCTCCCTTCAGGATTTATCTTAGAACTAAGTAACTGTTATTTTGTTCCACTGTTGTGTAGAAACATTATCTCCGGATCATGTTTAGTACACGATGGGTATTCGTACAAGTCTGAGAACAATGGTTGTTCACTTTATTGTAAGGATATGTTTTATGGATTTGCACCCATTGTTGGGGGCCTTTTCATACTAAATCTTGAATGTGGAAATGATGTCTTTAACGTGAATGCTAAACGCCTTAAGAAGGCTGATTCCACCACCACTTTCTTGTGGCACTGTCGGCTTGGCCACATCGGAAAGAAACGCATGCAAAGACTCCATAAAGATGGAGTTTTACCGTCCCTTGATTTTCAATCATTTGACACATGTGAAGCTTGCTTGATGGGGAAAATGACCAAGACGCCGTTCACGGGTCATCCTGAACGGGCGGGTGAATTGTTGGAAATAATACATAGTGATGTATGTGGTCCAATGAACACGGCCGCACGGGGTGGGTATTTTTACTTCGTGACTTTTACTGATGATTTAAGTCGGTATGGCTATATCTACTTGATGAAGCATAAGTCGGAAACCTTTGAAAAGTTCAAAGAATTTTAGAATGAGGTAGAAAATCATCGTGACAAAAAGATTAAGTTTCTGCGGTCTGATCGCGGAGGCGAGTATCTTAGTCATGAGTTTGGCCAACATCTGAGTGACCGTGGAATCGTTTCATAGCTTACGCCTCCCGGAACTCCACAGAGAAATGGAGTATCGGAACGACGTAACCGAACCTTGTTGGACATGGTAAGGTCGATGATGTCTCTTACAGATCTACCGATATCTTTTTGGGGTCACGCACTACTTACTGCCGCTTATACACTAAACAGAGCACCGTCTAAGTCTGTTGAGACGACGCCATTTGGATTATGGTATGGGAAGAAACCCAATGTGTCACATCTCAAGGTTTGGGGTTGTGAAGCTTATGTAAAACGTTTACAACCAAGCAAACTCGACCCCAGAGCAGACAAATGTTACTTTGTAGGTTATCCCAAAAACACCATTGGGTATTCCTTCTACCACCAGTCCGAGGGCAAAACATTTGTCGCAAAAGTTGGACACTTTCTCGAGAAAGAGTTTCTCGCCAAAGAATTAAGTGGGAGGACAGTGCAACTTAATGAGATTAGTGAATCTTCGGTGACCGTTGATATGGCTAAGGAACCGGAAGAAATTCCGCTAATTATCCCTACAACTGAGCCGGAAGTTGTCGCATATGATGCGGAGACTTCAGACAATGTTGTAACTGAACCGCGCAGATCAGGTAGGGCTATCCAGCCACCTGAATGGTTTCATAACGAAATCTTCATTCTTGAAGACGATGAACCTGCGCACTACAAGGAAGCGATGGCGGGGCCCAGCTCAAAAGAATGGCGCAAAGCCATGAGATCCGAAATGGAATCCATGTACGAAAACCAAGTTTGGAACTTGGAAGAACTTCCAGAAGGCGTAAAGCCGATTGGTTGTAAATGGATTTTCAAAACGAAGACGGACGCGGATGGTAACATTACTATCCACAAAGCTAGACTTGTCGCGAAAGGGTTCACGCAAGTTCCAGGAGTGGACTACGACGAGACTTTCTCGCCTGTAGCTATGCTTAGGTCTGTTCGGATATTACTAGCAATTGCTGCTTATTTCGATTATGAAATATGGCAGATGGATGTCAAAACGGCTTTCCTAAATGGAAACCTCAAAGAGGATGTATACATGATACAGCCAGAAGGTTTTGTCATTCATGAGGATGCTGGAAAGGTATGCAAACTTCAGAAAGCCATTTATGGTCTGAAGCAAGCGTCAAGGAGCTGGAACATTCGTTTTGATGAAGTGATCAAAGAGTTTGGCTTCATCAGAAATGACGAAGAATCTTGTGTATACAAGAAGTTTAGTGGGAGCGCAAAAGCATTTCTAATCTTGTATGTGGATGACATATTGTTGATTGGAAATGACGTGAATTTTCTTAGTGAAATAAAAGACTCATTGAAGAAAAGGTTTTCAATGAAAGACTTAGGCGAAGCGGCATATGTATTGGGCATCAGAATCTATAGAGATAGATCAAAACGCCTGATAGCGCCTAGCCAAAGCATGTACATTGACAAGGTGTTGAAAAGGTTCAACATGGAGAACTCCAAGAAAGGCCTACTCCCCATGTCACCTGGCACAGTGCTTTGCAAGAATCAGAGTCCTCGAACTCTCGATGAGCGAGTACAAATGAATGATGTTCCATATGCCTCGGCAGTTGGTTCTATTATGTATGCCATGCTATGTACAAGACCGGATGTTTCCTATGCGCTAAGTGTTAGCAGCCGGTACCAAAGTGATCCTGGATTGGAACACTGGGCCGCAGTCAAGGGTATTCTTAAGTACCTCAGACGGACCAAGGATTTACTCCTTGTGTACAGAGGTGATGAAGAGCTCATTGTAAGTGGTTACACTGATGCAGGCTTCATGACTGACCCAGATGACTTCAAATCTCAATCAGGCTATGTTTTCATGTTGAACGGTGGCGCAGTTGATTGGAAAAGTTCCAAGCAAAAGACTGTGGCGGATTCTACGACGGAGGCGGAGTATGTTGCAGCTTCAGAAGCCTCCAAGGAGGCGGTATGGATCAAGCAATTTCTTGAAGACCTTGGTGTGGTTCCAAGTGCTCTGGACCCGGTGGAGATCTATTGTGATAATAGTGGCGCCGTGGCTCAGGCAAGGGAGTCAAGTTCGCACCATAAGACAAGACATATTCAACGCAAATATAAACTCATTCGACATCATGTCGAAGAGGGTTTAGTGAAAGTACGCAAAGTTCACACGGATCTGAATGTGTCAGACCCAATGACAAAGCCTCTACCACGAGCAAAGCATGAGCAACACCGGATAGCCATTGGTGTTAGGGAAGCCATGTAACTGGATTATGACTCTAGTGCAAGTGGGAGTCTGTAGGAGATATGCCCTAGAGGCAGTAATATCAGTTATTTTGTATCTCCTGGTTTGTAATGAAAGTTTATGTTCCATGCTATAACTGCAATGATTCTCGAGTCTACAATAAAACGAGGCTTGGAGGGAAACTCATGTGCACGTGTGGGATAATAAACGGAAAAATGTATTCCTGGTCAAGCCTCTATGACTGGCTCGAGTATTGCATGATGATCCTGTTTTCCTGATCATGGGCATGTCTATGCCGGCAATTTTGAGGGCACAAATTGTTGGTAGAACACTTGTGTTGAATCGACCCAAATTGATGTTATGCTATGAGATACATTCGTCACAAGTTAATGATATTTTACACAGGGAAGTTAATGTTTGCATAATTCCTTAGACCATGAGAGTGTCGAGTTCCTTCGTACTTGCTTCGTGAACTTTGGGGTTTGTTAAACGTCATCCGTAACTGGGTGGCTATTACGGCGGCTTACGGGTTCATGGAAAAGTATGGCAAGTAACGAGATAGCTCAAGATTGGGATTTGCTCCTCCGACGATGGAGAGATATACTCGGGCCCTCTCGGTGAAACGGTATCCATCATCGTCTGGCCAGACAACTTGTGATTTGATCACTGGGATACCGAAACACGGAAACGAGAAAAGAGAACAAAACCGGTAACGAGGTAACTTGCATAGTGGACAAATTGTTGATCCACGGGGGTGCAATAAATCTCACCTCGGGTGTTTTGTGACATATCGCGAAGCAACAGGAATAGCTCACGGCAACTGGAGGTTCACTCGAATATTCATTCGTGTGGGTATAGGGGTCAATATGGGTGTCCACGGCTCCGATGTTGATCATTGATCGGAAGGGGTTCCAGGTCATGTCTATGCTTCACCGAACCTATAGGGTCACACGCTTAAGGGTCATCTATCTGCTGAATACTAGACAGGGAGTCTGAGAGAAAATCACCGAAAAAGTTTCGGACACCGAAAAAGTTTTGGACAGCGGAAAGGTTCCGCAAAGAGGTCACCGGATGAGTTCCGGTGAAACTGAAAAGTTGTTTCATAGGATACCATAAAGTCAAATTGTTTTCAGCACATGTCTGATAATTCTTGGAGGGTGCCAGAATCATTCTGGAAAGTTCTGGGAATTTTCTGGAAGAAAAACCGGAAATGTTTCGGAACTGCCAGAACCGCTTCAGATGCTTTTCGCAGATGAAAATCACTAATCTGGAATTGTTCCAGAACGCGTTGAAAATTATTTTAGTGGGTATTGGAATTGTTCTAAGCCCACATAAATATTTCCAGTTTGAACGGACGCTGAAAAATGTCGTCATGAATAGTGAAAGTGCTTTTTGGATAATTTTTTGAAGCCACCTTTTAGGGCTTTTGCTAAAGGCTTCTAGAAGGGCTTGGGGGGCCATGAGAGCCCCTCATGGGGGGCCCCCTAGGGGTGGCCGGCCAAGGAAGGGGGAGCTCCTTGGAGCTCCACATGGCATCCCAAGTTTACCCTTATGCCCATGAGGTGTGACCTAATGCATGGGTTTTTGGTAATTAGTGGAGGAGCCCTACCCCTTGGCTTTCCTATAAATAGAGGAGATGGGGGCTGCCATCTCTTCATCCTTGCTCTCATACACATGCCATGCATTATCTGGCTTCTTCTCTCCCTCCCACGAAAAGAGTTTCGTAGAGCCGAAAGGCTGTCTGGGTTCCGGCAGGAACTAGTTCTGGACGGCGAAGCCCTGCCGGATAGCTGACACCGTATGTGTGCAACCCCGTAGAGAGGTCGTAGTTTCGGTCTTTTGCCCGAGGGGCTATTCGAGTGTCCTCCCGAAGGGCTGTCCGAGTCTCCGTTCAAGTTTCGAGGGTCCTCCCGAAGGGCTGTCCGCGACATCGTCCGGGGGACTGTCCGACCGCCTCCCGAAGGGCTGTCCGACGAGGGAGTACATCCTCGCGGTTGGGAGGTTGTAAATCCTAGCTGTGGGGATCTGCACCAACGATCACCACCGACTCTTCTTCCGCTGCGCTTCGAGTCGGTACGGATCAGATCAAACCTTGTATGCAGTCTCCATAGTGGTCCTGGGCGTGCTCGCTATACCGAAAATTTTCGTTTTCTGTCGCGTTCCCTTACAGCTCGAGCGCCGCCAAAGAGGCTGAGGCAGGAGGTATTATTCCTCCTTCTTTCTTTCTTCTTCTTCTTTCTCCCAAACCTCTCCAAACCCTACCACAACTTTACCGGATCTCTCTACTCATTCAATTTAATTTCAAACCCTTCCACATGATCGATCTATGGTATGTTTCTCCTCCGATCCTCAACTTATTTTTCGTGAATCCATGCTATACGTGCTTAGCATTGACATGATTAGGGCATTCATACTTTTGATCGTGATTTTGATTTTGGCTTGGATTCGTTGATGTTTTTAGAGGAGTTTGATGTTATAGTTACCGTAGGATCACTGTCGTATCATTCTATTGGACTGAAAAAATATTTTATAGAGATGAACACGAGGAGGTCTGCCCGTATCGCTCATGGTGAAGCCACGAGTTCATCCGCAGAGGCCGCACGTAGGCAACAAGTTTTCACGCAGGGGATCATTTTCACCGACTGTGAAGCCAAGAAGAAATACCGTACACTTCACGAGAGGAAGATGAAGACCACCAAGTGGGCAGTCCGTCCACAATTGCCAAACTAGGCATCGGTAACGGTTTCAATTTATTATGTGCTAATGCTGGATTGCAAGATTTTGTGTGTCAGGGATATGCGACGTATCATCGGTTGATGCTTGAGTTTCTTGGTACTCTCGTGCACAATGTTGGGCACTACCCAAAGGATGAAGAAGAGTGAATCACTTTCCGTCTCATGAACCAAGACTTCGACATCACTCACTCGTAGTGGTGTAACTACTTTGGCTTCCTCAACAATGATGATGATGTTCGTTATGTCTACGACTACCTCGAACAGCATCCAAGACATTTGTTCAACCAAATGAGTGACGATGGCTACAAGCATAGGGCAAGTTGCATTGTCCTGCTATTCGATATTTCTATTATGTTATCACTAACTCCTTGCAAGCACGAGGAAAAGTTTCAAAGGTGAATGAAGAGAGTATGCTAATTCTCGGGAAAGTAGCAGACCTTGACATTGGTTATTCACCCAACATAGGGGCAATACTTTTGTTCCACCTTGCACACCAAGCAAACTGTGCACAAGGAGATATCCTTTGTGGCAGAGTGATCACCATGCTGGCAAATTCCCTTGGCCTGGTGTGACACCCGCGAAATTGACCGTGCACTGAACATACACGCAGCATGCATGATCAAGATTAGTGACTCACGGTAGGATATCACAACACAACTCTAAAACACAAATTAAACATAAAACAATATATTACAAGCCAGGGTCGTAAGACCCAAAATTACATCAAGAGTTAGGTCTGACTACAGACGATGTTAAACAAGTTTTGCCTTAAGAAGGCTGAGCAAAACAATGACACTAGATCGAAAAGGTGCAGGCCTCCTGCCTGGGACCTCCGAACTACTCCTCGACGTCGAACTCCACATGGCAATCACCCTCGGGTTCCTCTGGCTCCTAGGCTCCATCACCTGATCGCAGCAACCAGGTAGAAGAATAGGGGTGCAAAGCAATGGTGAGTACTCATCCGAAGTACTCGCAAGACTTACATCAGATCTATACTACATATGCATCGGTGTCAAAGAAAAGGGGATATCTTGGTGGACTAGACTGCAGAAATGCCAGAACTAGAAGGGGGAAGCACTATGTAACACCAGTGGATATTTTCCCAGCTCCAATCACACTTAGTAATGCATTAGAGCATATCACCAACACATATTGCCATGATATACATTGTGTGATGCATTTGCTTGCTCTATTATTTATTGTTCCCCCATGTTACTTCTTTTCCGGTAGACTCCGAGACCGCTGATGATCCGCTGATCTGCTACTTCCAAAGATTCCTTTTTCGTCTGCAGAGCAACCAGGCAAGCAAACCCCCTTGATCATTCTGATATCGCCTATTACTTCTCTCTACATTCCTGCATTAGGTATTGGTACAGTTATTATTGGTAGAACCTCTTCTGATGCATAGCCTAATTTTGTCACCTTCGTTGATGCTTTACCTCTTACCCTAGCATGCCTAATTTAATATGCTTATTTTCCATCTGTTGGCCCTACCCCATGTCCGTGTGCCATGCCATATTACCGGACCGTGATCCCTATGGGCGATGATCACGGGTATACATTATATATATATAGGGTGACACTATTCTGCAACTCCCCTCTAGAGTTTCTAAATAAGCTTATTTAGAAACCATCTCCCACCCCTACCTGTAGCTACCCGCAACCTCCCACCCCCTCCTACCTGTAGCTACCGCGTAGCGAGCGGCGGCGGGCGGAGCAAGTGTTTTAACGAAGCCTGCCCCACCTTCGCCATCTTCTCTCTCCGGTCAACTGTCCCGAGCCCCCCGACCCACCTCCTCCCGCTCCCCCCGACGCAGCCCTCCTCGACGGTGCCGCGTGACCACCACCTGCTTCTGCACCGCACGACCACCATCTCCTCCATGACGCACGCCTCCCCCACCTCCTCCCCACCGGTTTTCTTCCTCACATCCGTTGTCGGGCGCCTCCACTTTCCCATTCGCCATGGCCCTGCATCACCACAACCCGCAACGACGCACCGGCCCTGCCTCGGCTCTCCCCTACAGGCTTGCCTCAGCTCTCCCCAGTCCTGCTTGATGGAGACAACCCAGCACCGCCGGATCCGTCAGCCCGTTCCTGGATCTATTGACCCCAGGCTTGGATGCGTCCAACTCCGGACTTTGAAGCTGCTCCGGTGTGCGTGCAGTTAAGTTTTGCAAGTAACTTCAGTTAACTTCTATAGGCCATCATCAATCCCTTCATGTGGCAGTTAGCGGCGGCCGCGGCGGCATTTAGTAGAGCTCGTGTGTGTGTGTGCGCGCGCACGCCATGGAGGAAGCACGGGAGGTGGGGCGCGGAGGAACGTGGATGCGCAACCCAATCCTTTGACTCGTGCCGCCGCCCATCTCTACCTCCTCCGCGGCGGATGAATTCCCGTTAGGAACGCCGGGGAAGAGCTCTCCCATCGCCCAGCCTCCTGCTGCTGCCTCCCCTGTCCTCTGTAACTGGAGAAGTTAGCTCGTAGCCCTGTGGGAAGGGAAAAACACAGTGTGTTTCTGCAGTTATCTGTACTAAAACAAAACAATTAGCTTTTTGAGATGTAGCGGTTCTTTTGCACTTATTTATGAAAAAAAATACACATAGAATTTACCATTGCAAATTATGTCAGTTAAGTCTGCAATTGCAGCAGTTATGTGAAGCCGATGAGGATGTTGGTTCGAGGGTGATCAAGCCCCTCCGTGAAGATTGATTGAAGTTAAGCTAGCTAGCTTGGCTCGATTGAATTGGATCGATCCAGCGAGCAAGCTGGTGCATGCATGTTTGGTCCAGTGCGTACCACTCCATGGAAGATGGACGGATGGATGGCCAAAGCTGGCTTGTGTTTCAGGGGAGTATTAGCCCGTGTATGCTTCCTCATGTTTTCTCTTTTGTTCTCTGTCTAATATCTGTAACCTTGTAAAAATTATAGATCCAAAACAGTTAGCTTATCGGCGTCGGGCAGTTAACTATTTCACTCTCGTCAGTTAGCGTGATTCGGGAAAAAAGAAATAAAAAAATAAAAATAATTATAATTTCGTCAGTTAGCTTGCTCGTCGCAACGCAGTTAGCTATTCAGTCCCAATAGTTAGCGTGACCCGAGAAAAAAGAATAAAAAAATTGTAGTACATTTAGTTCGGGCAGTTAACTTGGTCCTAACTGCCGCGATCTCCAGCAGTTAGCTATTTCAATACTGGCAGTTAGCTTGATCTGGGAAAAAGCAGGAAAAAACAAAAAAATAATAAGTTTCTTCTGTCTCAGCAGTTAGCTTGTCAGCATATGTCAGTTAGCTACTCCGGTCGGGCACTTAGCCTGTACTGTAACAGTTCGGGCAAAAAATGACGAAAATGACGTTAGTTTTTTGAAAACTACTCTTAAACCGTAGTGAATCTGAAAACGAGTTCTATATACCAAAGTTCGGGCTAATCCATAGCTTTCCAACGGCATATCATACGCAACATTCCGACAAATGCTTTGAAAATTTCTTTCACAAAAACGTTGAAAAATTTGGTTGATGGATTTCTAGTTTTTTGAATTTTGTTTAAAAACCGAATCGATTTTGGGAAAATGATCAGCATGAGTTTTTTGCTCCTTTTCAATAGCTATCCAACGGTATATCATTTGCATCATTCCAACGAACGGTTCAATAATTACGACCAAAAAACAATGCGAAAAAACGGTGCCAGAAAAAGTCCGCTCGGCAGTTAAGAAGTATATGACGCACAGTTAGCTTGTCTGTTTTCGAGCAGTTAGGAACGGTTCCTGAATAGCTGGGATGTATATATGTATATATATGATACTACGGAGGACATCGGACTTCGGTGGCCTACGACGTGGAGCGAGATGGACTGCAACAAGATGCCGATGAAGACGAAGACTATTACTGTATTATGTTATCTTGCTTTTATGTTCCGAGGCGGGTTGGCCGGGCTGGTGGTGCCATCCTGGAAGAGATGGCACCTGGGACTCAACGGCCGCCCCGGGATCTACTTTGGCGGAACGTGAAGCCAGCAGATATCCACGGGATGATGGTGAGGCTGGTACCGTTCGTGCGGGTTACCAAGTCGGAGCGACCTGGTCGTCTCCGCGAGATAATAATATGACTAAATAGTTCTGGGTATTTGTTCTGAGTTGCCATTGGCATATATGCACTAACAGCTACGTGGGATAACGGTTATGGGGTTCTCGGCGTCGTACATTCTCCTGAAAGCTCCTTCAGACATCCAGTTCAGAGAGGCGGCAGGGCAGACCAGTAGATATCCTCCGGATGAGGTGAGGTTGGGGGCTCGGCTTGCGACGTGCAGGAGTGCTTAGGGGTGAGCGGCCGAACTACCCCTTCGCGCTTAGGATTTAGACCGGCGGGGACCTCTCAGGAGAGCCTAGGTAGGACTACGGCGTGTCGGTTATCAGAGGCCGGGCATGACCAGTAGAAAGTGTGTCCGGCCAGAGGTAATCGAGAGTATCAGGCTATGTGGTGCACCCCTGCAGGGAAGACAAATCTATTCGAATAGCCATGTCCACGGTAACAGGACGCTTGGATGTTACATTTGTCCTGATCTTTACCACTTAAACCGGATACTTAATAAAATTCACCAAGATTTGTAGCACGCCCAAGGACCGCTTTCACGTGGGAATTTGAACCCAAGGGTAGTGCATTGTTGTAATGGTTACTTGTATTCATTTGCGCTCTTTCTCCTTCAATGCTGCAGGAAGCTCTCATACTCTTGTCTTGCTGCAAGATGCTCTATTTTCTCCTCTCTTGCTGCAAGATGGTGGTACTAGTGTTACATAGTGCTTCCCCCTTCTAGTTCCGGCATTTCTGCAGTCTAGTCCACCGAGATATCCCCTTTTCCTTGACACCGATGGATATGTAGTATAGATCTAATGTAAGTCTTGCGAGTACTTCGGATGAGTACTCGCCATTGCTTTGCACCCCTTTTCTTCTACCCGGTTGCTGTGATCAGGTGATGGAGCCAAGGAGCCAGAAGAACACGAGGATGATTGCTACGTGGAGTTCGACGTCGAGGAGTAGTTTAGAGGTCCCAAGTAGGAGGCCTGCGCCTTTTCGATCTAGTGTCGTTATTTTGCTCAGCCTTCTTAAGGCAAAACTTGTTTAACATCGTCTGTAGTCAGACCTGACTCTTGACGTAATTTTGGGTCTTACAACCCTGGCTTGTAATATATTGTTTTATGTTTAATTTGTGTATTAGAGTTGTGTTGTGATATCCTACCGTGAGTCACTGATCTTGATCGTGCATGTTGTGTGTATGTTTAGTGCACGGTTGATTTCGGGGGCGTCACACCTGGACTTCACCAACCTTTGCCCCATTGTCGGAAGGAGATTCAGCCTTTGACCAAGAGGCACCAGAACTGGAACAAGTTGATGAAGATGAATTCATCACCGGCGAGGTGGACGTGCATCCCCAAGAAGAGGTACAAGAGGAAGTGCCCTACAGTATGTACGCCGACATCTACAACCTGGAGGGCTCCATCAATGATATGATCAACCTTGCCGCATCCCTTCAAGACACGTCTGCATACATGAACAATAGCTTCTCCGAGTGGAGCCAAGGATGGGCTCCGCACCACCCGTGGCCACAATGATCTCACCGGTTTGGGCTTCCAAAAGCTTAAGCTTGGGGGAGGTTACTACCACGTCTAAATCAAGATGTGGCGGTTTTTATTATTAAGTTGTAATGAGGTTGTGCTTCAGCTCGTTGAGCTCCAAATAGTCATGTTGGTTTGGCCCAACAGCTTACCCTTTATTTGGTTTGTTATACGTTTTTATTTTCGCCGGTTGCAATTTTTTGTTTGCAAAGTTAGCTTTCAAAAACCAAAAAACCCAAAAATAGAATAAGTTTTGCTTTGCTCTTTCTTTTGCCCTGGATTTCATTTGCATTCTTGTTTATATTTTTAGAGGAGTTGATCTACGCCGGACAACGAGGAATGCATCCTTAATGAAGAGAAGCGTGGAAATTCATGAGCATGAAGGTATGTCCTACGACTCTCATCTTTTACACTTGAATTACTTAGAATAGTTGTAGTAGTAGTATGTGTGATGTATTTGAGTGGGAGTAAGTCTTGATAGTTAAAACAAAGGTCATGTTCTAGTAGGAAAAATAATTTAGTAACCTTTGTTCTGTTTAATCTAGATAACCAAGACTTGCCGTGGGACTATTTTTAAAAGAAAGTGATGTTAATAAAGAATAACCATGCACAAGAGAAAGTCTCTAGAAAGACTTGGGTGTTGAGAAAATTTGTAGAGAAGATGATGTTAGAGACACTCAACCCCATAGTGTTAATTTTAATAGACTCAATAGTCCTTGTGGATAAAGTTGTCCAGAGGAACCTAGTTCAAATGTGAATGAGATTATGCCAAAATCTGTGTTGCATTTTTACATGGTGCTTCAGCTTCTCGCTGGTGCCATGGCCTTGTCACTCTATATGCGTTCACGTGCGTAAATGTGGCTTCGTCACCTATCTTGATGTTATACTGAGAACTCCGCTAGCCAATGAACGATCCACCAGAGTTTCGGCTCAGATTTTGGCTATGAGTTTGTTACCGTACGTAGTGGCAACACTACATCGAATATTATTCAGCTTTCTCTTGAATGTGTGTGTATGTGGTAATAACCGAGTACTGATCGCAAGAGCTCGAAAGAGACAACATATTGGTCCAAAGTACTCAAACTTAAGCCACTAGGAAACCCAATGCATGATCATTTCTTTGGCATAATCCCGTCAACGGACAACAAAAGTTTCAGCAAGCAATTATTGAAGTAAAGTGCTTGAGAGCCTTGATGATGAGACATACATGGGTGTGTTAGCGAGTTACTCTAGAATCATGTTGTCTTTACATACCTTTCACTCCATAATTTATGTTTTCATTGCTCAAGAAAGAAAATTCTCTTCCATGTGTACCTGGCAAGCAAGTGTTAACTAGTGTAAATGGAATAGAAGCTACTTTATTATTTTGTCTAGTTGGGCAAAAGCTTTGTGTTGATTATCTTTGCTTCACTAACACTTGCACAATAACCATGCCACCGCTACAGCTATACTAAGTTTTTGGGTTAAGAAGCAGAGGGCTATCTAGGTGTACCGAACGTAAGTGAACCAAAACCTTCTCATTATTTCGTTTTAAACAACTGAGTTCCATTCAGTTTGGATTTCTATCTATGTTGCTCGAGGATGATCAAGTTTAAGCTTGGGGGAGTTGATGAGTGTTATTTTTACGCTCATCACACTTGAGTTTAAACCGGTTTATTTCATAAAAACCAAGATATCCGCTCCAATATTCGTACTAATTACTAATGAATGCAAAGGATTCCAAAATCCTCTCTTAATGTTGTTTCCACAGGAAAATGGGCTATACATGGACTAAATCAAATGCATATATGGAAAGAAGCAAAGAGGAGACAAAAGAGATCAAGTGGGAGGTGCAGGAAATGTTCTAGAGTGCAAGACGGCTTCTGGTACGAGCGCACGCACTCGTACCAACACTCGTACCAGGTGCCCACGGCACCGTGGCGTTCAACTCTCCAACTTTCGTCAATGGGCCAACGCCAGAATCAGACCAGGGCATTCGCCAGACCTCCATCTTCATCACCAGTAGCATCCACAAGCCCTAGCCGCCATTTTTCACATCTCCATCTCCATAGCCACCACCATCACCATCACCGCAGCATTCATCCCCAAGTTAGCCATACCTTGTAATCGTGTATCGCCTCACTAGCTCCCCTCTTCTCCTCACTAAACCGCGGAATGGTAGTTCCCATTGATGTCGAGCCAGAGGCCGTACCTGCTCCCACCAATGAGCCGGAGCTTAGTGAAGCCCCTATTGTGAGCCCGAGCCCGAGTCCGCTCCCGTCCCCGTCATCTTCCCGGTGCCCGCTCCCGGCCACGTCGTTCTCGTAGAGTCTAAGCAGGCCTGGGTCATGGAGCCTTTGGTCTTTAACTTTGAGCCGGATCTTACGCCCCCCGCAAGCAAAGATGACGATGGATTGACCGAGTTGTGGGCATCGCGTGCCACCTTTATGGCCAAGTGGGAGGAGGAGAAGCACGTGGAGAAGGATGCCCGTCAGCGCGCCGACATGATCGCCTACTTCGAAGAAATACACGCGGAGTCTATATGTGTAGAGGCCGAGGCCCGCACTGCCACGGAAGAGGCTATCGGCCCCGACCGCCTCCCTGCCTTGTACCACTACGTGTCAGACGTACAGACTGTCGTGTGCCTAGAATCTGGGATGGCGGTGTTGCAAGAGGCGGTGGAAGTGGCCGTGGGCCGAATTGATAGAGCCGCAATTTCGCCGCGCACGTCCAAGAGGAGGAAAAGAAGTAGCTACTAGGTAGTAGATATGGTTTGACTATGTAATATTTTTAAATGCTCAAAAATGTAATCTTTTTTATCCATATGTGGTTTGCCCTATTTTTTTTATCTTATAATATTTGCTTTGTGTAATCTATATATTTGAGTTTCATTCAACTGCCGTCGACATATGTGTGATTAATTATTCATCGCAAATATTTCATTTGCATATTAATTTTATTAAGTTCCAAAATATATATCAAAGATCATGAAATGAAAAAGGCATTTACAAAGTTTAGTCATCACTGACAGGCCATTCACCTGGCTGGTCAGTGATGACATGTGGCCATTCAATTTATCATTTTATTTTTTGAATTCGGTGAGTGCACAAATATTTTATAAGGTCATTTGGTCTTAACATGGTCTCATAATTTTTTAATGATCAGTTGATATACCAAACTTGTAACCACACCAGACCTGCCCCCTCGACCTCATGTCCGATATAGTAGTAGATTTGTACATACGTGGAAAAGAACCTAAAAATAATACACAAACAACATGAAAAACAGCTAGCATGTACACCTAGAGATTAACTCAATGAGCTTGGCACTGAAAATCTATTACCAATCATTAGAAAACTAAAAATCCTATGCCCTATATCAGTAACACTGACTGGTCTTATCTTGCAGGCGGTCAGTGTTATGTAGTTATCACTGACTAGCTACTGTATACGGCCGGTCAATGATGACTCCTCGTGCCGTTATAACCCCCCACACTGAACACTTAACCCTATCATGCAATAGCCAAGACCGTCGTCCACCCCGCCGCATCGTCCCCTGCCCTTCCCGCCGCCCTGCCGCATCTCCACCACCCTCCCCACCACCGAATCTATAGTACTGGTGCGCGCGCATGCATGTGCCTGCCGGTGCGAGGTCTAGTGTGCGCGGTGCTGCCGGGTCTTCGGCGCTGCCGTGGGTGGTCATTGACCCCGGCATTGCTGCCATGTTCTTCGGGCACTGCAACGACGGTGATGGTGAATTCGGGTACGCTCATATGTTTTGTGTTAATGTCTAAACTAGTTTTTTCGTATGATTGTGAATATATTGTTTGCAATATGAAATTGTGCTATGCATCGTAGTACAATGGCTATATATCTTTATGTTACAATTACTATATTCATATATATATGTTAAATTTTCATTGTGCTAAGAGTTAAATAAAGATTGTGTTGTAATTGCTATGTGATAATGTTATTGATACATCTCAAACATATCTATAATTTTTTCTTGTTTCATGCTATTTTTATATAATAATTACATCACTTTGGCACCAATCGCCGCTTCAGAGGCCCAAAAAAAAGCCTCACTGTTTCAGAGGAGGACGAAGTGTGCCGGCACCGGAGGCCCGCGGGAGGAGGCCCATGTGGTCCTGGCTCGCGGCCAGGAGGGAGGCCATGTAGAGGGGGGCATGTGGGGCCCACAAACCTCCCCTCCACCACCTCTCTGTGCCCCTGCCATTATATTTGCCCAAAACCCTCCGTCATATTTATCGAGGAATTTTTTGCCGCCGCCACCTCTTTGTTCCGCGAAGATCCAATCTGGAGCCAGGTTTCGGTACTCTGCCGGAGGGAGGATATATCGCCGGAGCTATCTTCATCAACCTTGCTGCCACCATGACCTTGAGTGAGTATTTCACCTTGGACTACGTGTAACGCCCCGGACACACCCGCCGGTTACTGGCCGTTACTCCTGGCGGGTTCTAGACTGGCCCCATAGATCAACACTAGTCTTTCCTGTGCACTTTGTCCTCACTCGTGCGCACCTGGGACCAACTTCCCAGTCGGGTGCCCATCCTGAAATTGCTCCAAGCTGAGCACGCTTAACTTTGGAGGAATGGGCTCCCGGAAAAGAAGGAATCCCTTATTGATATGAGTAGTCTATCATCCCTATTAAGCCAGGCTCTCACATACACCCCCACTCAAAGGAATCGACGTCCCCGTCGGCCCACATGAACGTTCCCTCTTGGCACATGTCTGTGCGTCCAGTCCGGCACATGTGCCTGTTGGGGAACTGTAACACCCCAAAAATATTTTCTGAATTTTTGAAATCTTTCCTTTAGAAATTAATGCTTTGAAAATCATTTTTTTGATCATATCACTTTTCTTCCGTTTGAAAACCCTTTCAAATTTTAAAAGGGTTTCAAATTTTCTTTAATGATTCTGTTTTGAAAGATTTAAAATTATTTGGATAATTAATTTGGAGGTTTTCAAACAATTTTCATTTAGAAAAGTTTTTTGTGAATAATTAAATTTTCAAAAGAAAGGCCTTTTCACTTCCTTCTAGCCCTTCTATAATCATCTAAATAATTTTTTCTTCCACTCCAAATTTATTCCACAATTCGTGCACATCTTATAGGACAGTAACCAACTCCTTTCCACCGCACAAAAATATTCTTACTATTTTTATAAATTCCAAAGTTGGAATTTATATTATTCTTTATCCCTTTGGTTACAAAGGAACCACAATTTCTACAAGGATTCTACCTCCACCAAAATTATCTCAGCAAATATATGGTACCCACAACCCATTTCTCCAAAAACATGGGGTGCCACAGTTCAAAAATTTCAAATTCTCTTCTGTTCAAATTTGGACCAGATTCAATCTTTCTGATACAAGTCTATTTTTAATAGCTCCAAAAATTCCAAAACTTTGCCAGGCCCTCTCATAAGCATCAACACATCACCACAAAAATCCACAAAAAATCCTAAAATCCCTAGCACCTCCTGGCATTATGTCATATATCTCATGTGCTTACTGTTCATCACTGAATAAGATTCAGTTAAACTGAATTTGGTTCAGAGGCAGAGGCAGACGGCACCGTGCACACCACTCCATCCTCACTCCTTTCCCTCCATGCCACCCTCGCCTTAACTGAGCTCGCTGGGACCCTCCTCGTCAGCGCCTCACCGCCGACAGCACAGGAGGAGGCCGGTGCACCTGCCTCCGTCCTCGGCGGCGGCAAGCCGAGAGGATCAGCTCGGCCGCCGACCGCCATCACTGCTCTAACGCCCTCCCCACCTACTCCTGGTCCACGAGGTAATTCCACCGCGGCCCTGCGCGCTGACCTTGCCGCCCTGGCCCCACTGGCAGTCGCCGGAGCCAGGCAGCGCCGCCGCACCCGTACGGGACTCATTCCGTGGATGAGGCCGAAGAACTCGATATCGATCGCGCTGGCGTCTCCAGAAGGCTCCGCCGCCCTCATTTACCCCTCGCCGTCCCTGACCACCGCCCAAAACCACCTCACCGGCCGGAGTTACTCCGGCGTCGCCACTGACCACCTCGGCAGCCTATAAATAGTGGCTCCCGAGATCCATTCGCACCACTCATCGCCTCCACCACCTTCCAATCGACCGCATGCCACTCCCCGGACCTCGAGGAGGTCGTCTCCTTCCCCTCCGACCACCGCTCCGCCGCCTCTGTCTGCGATCAGTTCATCGCCATTACTCCACCTCCACAGCTCAAACTTCACCAGTATCCATCTCATCCACCAAACACTCGATTCCGCGCTCCAATTCCGCTCCCTGAGCTCTCTCCGGTGAAATCCAAAACCTCCCGAGCCACCATCCGCCGCCGTCGACCTCGCCGGTGTTCTACTGCTCTCCGGCGACCTCCACCTCCACCCACCGACGCGGTACTTCACCCCGAGCACGTCTGCATCACCGCCGCCCTCTGATACACTAGCGATCGTCGCCGGCGATCGCTGCATCTCGTCTGTCTCGCGCGCGTGTTCAAATATTTGAACCTGACAGGCGGACCCCACCCGTTGTTTTCTTTTCTTTTATTTCTCTGTTAAAAATGGAAGCGTACTCTCTGGTTTACGCTTTCCACGGTGAAAAGTGTACTTCTGCCCGAAGCGTTTTCTTTATAAACGCACAGGGACTATTTTTTTACAGAAAAGCCCCTGGTTTTGAAACTTTAATAACTTTTAAACCACAACTCGGTTTGAGTTGAATTTTTTTTGAAATTCTTATTTTTCTCTCTAGTTTTTTTAGTATTTATTTAAAAATCTTTTGACACAACTTTTTGCACTGTTGCCAATTTTTTTAATTTGAGTTGAATTTGAATATTTTCAGAAAAAGAAGAGGGAAACCTTGCCGAGAATTTCGAAGGGTTTTCACCTGACTACTTTGGACAAGGCAAGCATTATTGAACATGGGATATGGTGATTGCATTTGCATGTTTGCATCGGTTGGAGTTGCACCACATATATCAGAAGTGCATGCATGTTTGATCATATCACACTACTAGAAAAAGGGCTGTTAGGGCGCACTTGTTTTTGCTGTTAATGGCGCACTATAGGTGCGCCACTATTAACACGCCACTAGTAACAGATAGTAATGGCGCACCTCTGGTGCGCCACTAGTATCCCAGATAATAGTGGCGCACCACATAGTGCGCCATTACTATGTCCACTAGTGCGCCATTACTATGCCTCCCAGGGGGCCATATTTACCTTGTGCTCTGGGTTACTAATGGCGCACTTTTAGATAATGCGCCACTGGTGTGTTTATTTCAGTGCGCCACTAAAGTGCAATATGGTGCGCCACTACTATGAATATTAGGAATTATTTTTTTTCTTTTCTGATATTTGCACAGGTTACAAAATACATTACTGCACAGAATATAAACAGCACAACATATAAACAGCAGATTTATCAAATACAATAGAAGATTAGTCTCCAAATACAATTCATCATATTAGTCTCCGAATTCAAAATACCGAACAAAGTTAGAACATTACAAGTCTCGAGACCGCGAGTAGCGAGTTTGTCTTCACATTACAAGTCGATATCGATCATCTAAACTACCATCACATAGAAGAGAGCTGCGGTCACGATGAGCATCATCGCGATGAAACTGTTCTTCATCCGGTTCCTCCTCCGCTCCCTCCTCTCTCCCGCTAGATAGCGCGCGTATCTAGCTTCCGCCTCCGCCCTAGTGGTGTACCCTTTGTAACTGTTACCGCTGAAATGGTGAACCTGTCTCTGACACTCCTCCCAGTCGTCGTAAACTCCGGGAACCTTACCCTTGTACACGACATACGACGGCATCTCTATGCACTAGACAAACAAAATGTTAGTAGCAATTCACAGACAATACATAAGCAATATATAAGTATGCAACAAAAGGATCGGAAGAGAAAAGCAACACATTAATAGCACGATTCATGGTCCTAATAATAAATAGCATCGATTACATATAAGTTGAACGACTGTCCAAACTAAAGAGACATACAAGTTCATTAAAGTTTAATTACAACATGAGCTAATCGATATTTCAGAACTACATAGCATCACTACTTTCGACTCGACTCAGGGACCGGAGCGTGGATGAAGCCGCCGTCTTTCGTGATGGTCATGAAATCACGGGCGTTGTCAGCCTGCATTTGTAGCATTGTTTCTATCTCACTGTTGGACGGTTGATATCTGAGGTAGAACTGCCCCGAGGTACGAAGGACATCTTGATGGATGATTTCCGCAAACTCCGACTGGATGCAAAAGAATTCTTGTCTGATGTCCGCGTCCTGGATTGCCGACAAGCGTGTGACCCAATCTTTGAGATTATTTGGTAGCAGAAGGTGATTATGGTCCCGTACGATCGCCCGCATGTGATGGAGGGCGTAGTAGGCATCCTTCTGACCGCCAGGCGGCTGCTTGACGCAGGGGAACGTCGTATTGTGGGTGAACACGTGCTTGCCGTACCTACGAATTGGCCTGCTGAAGGTGCCTCCAGATCTAGCATAGCCGGGAAGAGCTTCATCAAGAACTTTCTTGATATTTGTGTAGTCTTTCTTCGACTGACGGTCCGAGTCGAAATACGTGGCCGTGGAATATTTCGGGCTTAAGAGGATGAGTGTGCAATGTGTGTCACTGCACAAAACACGGAATGTTAGAAAAAAAAAAAGAACGATCGAAATCTAAGAAATCATATGTTACGGGGCGGTGAGGGGATGACTTACTCGGGAAAGTAAGGCATGAGGAAGTTATCCTTATCTGGGTTTGCCAGAATGACGCCTTCGAGGTATGAACTCGCGACTTGCCGGTCCCCAGCGCTGCCCAAGATCTTGGCACACATGTAGAAGGGGTCGACTATCACGATGTCCGGGGTCTTGTCTCTAATGATCCGCATCTCCATACTCAGCGAAAATAGCCGAATGAAGGTGTAGTGCAGCGGATGAAGGTTAAACATAGCGAAGATGTCATCAAACCGCAGGACGATCATACCCCCGATGGTGCTATCGACAAAGCCCTTGCCCTCTGGCACCTTGGCCACGAAAACCGGGTATGCCACATCATTCTCGGAGAGACGCTGCTTCTCCAAAGAAAGAACACTGTCATGCAGACTCCGCATAGCACCGGTTGCAGCATTGAGCAGATTAGTCGGTAGCATCGGCCTACCCGCCACATGCACCCTCCTCGAGATATCCTTAGGTGAAGGTGGCCTGTCCTGAGCACGGATCGTACTCGGTGCCGGCTGGCTCGCACCCTGCTTGTTATTCTTTCTTTTCCGTCCCTTCTTCTTCTGCTGTAATGGGATCGAGTTCTGCTCAGAGACCGCCTTCTTGAGTGTGTTGGGGCTGATAATATTTCGCACCTCGGCTATCTGAGGCTCGGTGAAGGCGGCAGCTGGAGGCGTCTCCTGAGAACTGAACGCCAGACGACGCCCATTGCAATTGGGTTTCTCCGCGGTACCAGCTAGATCGCGATCGTCTTTTGCAGGGTTGGGTTCTTGAGAAGGAGGCCCCAAGAATTCGTCACCGTACCCATGTTCGTTGAAGTACTTATCGACGTTGGTAAATGTACCGTCGTCGTCCGGATCCTGTGCCATATGCATGTCCGGATCCTGTGCCATATGCATGTCCGGCATGTCCGGTAGCGTTGCGGCGGTCTTGCCATGGCTTGGCGCCGGCTCGACTGGCGGTGTTGTCTGTGGGGTGGTGTCCCCCGCCCCCAAACGAATCTGGCTCTTCGGCCAAAGCAGGGGCCAGCTTAAGCAGGCGCTGAGGGTCATCACATCATCTTCGTCGGCCCCAGGGGGTCGAAACGGAGGTAACAAGTCGTCGCAGCCCGGCAGCACCCGAACCAGTTGAACCCTATACACGGTGGGTGGCATCGGATTACCGTGGAACACGCGGCTGCCTGGTTGAACGATTCTGGCCTTGGCGACATCGATCAACTGGCTGTCCACGAAGTGCAGGAGAGTGCATGGAACGTCGGCGGCGCCCTGCGAAAACATGTAGGGCGTCAGGGATGCCCAGTCAAAGGCAAGGAGATGAAGTCATCGGCCGAGAGGCTTAATTAGTTACCGTGATGGCGTCGAGCTCGGCTAATGTCGAGGCACCGCCAACGGCGGGCGTGCAAGTGACGGAGGGGCCGCTTGCTGCCGAGGTGCCGGCCGGCGTATTCTTCCCACACCCGGGTGCATTAAGCTCCAATGCCGGCGCCGACGCCGGAGACACCAATGCCGCCTCCGCCGGAGACACCAATGGCGCCGCCGGCGCGTTGTGCGAGTTGCTGCCCGTGAAGCTGGGAATCGGGGGCGGCCACCTTCGATGTCCCATGAGTCATCGTCGCGAAGCCACCTTCGATGTCCCATGAACACGGTTTTTGAAGACCCGGGATCTCTATCTAGCTGGCGATACGTTGTGTCATCCATGCACCTGACGCATCCAGAAAATCCGTGGACCACCTGCCCCGCGACATATCCGTAACCGAGATAGTCGTGCACCATCATGAGCAGTGCGGCTCTCATAGGGAAATAATCTTTCTCTGCGGCGTCCCACGTATTGGCTGGCGTTTTCCACAGCGTGTCTAGCTCCTCTTTCAGCAGCCCCAGATACAGATTGATGTCGTTCCCTGGTTGTTTCGGCCCTTCAATTAGCATACTCATGTGAATGTACTTCCTCTTCATGCACAACCAGGGGGGAAGGTTGTACATCCACACAAACACTGGCCAGGTGCTATGTGTGCTTCTCTGGCTGCCAAACGGATTGACTCCATCGGTGCTCGTGCCCAGCATGATGTTCCTTGGATCGTTCCCAAATTCTGGGTGTTCGAAGTTCAACGCTTGCCACTGGCTCGCATCCTTAGGGTGACTCAGCATCTGTCTTTTTTATTTATCTCCGGATCATTTCCGTCATCTTCTCGCTTCTTCTCCTCCCTATCCGCGTGCCAATGCAGGAGCTTTGCTACCTTAGGGTTCGCGAAATACCGCTGTAGACGAGGAGTGATCGGAAAGTACCACACCACTTTTCGAGGAGCTTTCTTCCTCTTCTTGTATCGAGTGACACCGCACACCGGACATATGGTAGACTCCGCGTGCTCGTGCCGATAAATGATGCAATTGTTCATGCATACATGGTATTTCACGTGCGGTAAATCCAGAGGACACATGATTTTCTTCGCCTCCTCGAAACTGGTCGGGCACTTGTTCCCCTTGGGAAGACGTTCGTGCCAGAATGACATGTTCTCGTCGAAGCATGCGTCGGTCATTTTGTGTTTTACCTTCATCTCCAAAGCCATGAGCGTTACTTTCAGGCGGGTATCCTCGGGCCTGCATCCTTCATACAATGGAGTAACCGCGTCTATCTCCAGTTGATCCAGCTTGGCTTTCTCTCGGGCGGCAGCTCTTGCGTTATCCGTCTGCTTGAGAAGCAGCTCTTGAATATGAGGGTCCTGCACCCAGCCCATCGATGGTCCATCGTCGTCTGCTCTGGCATCTTCATCTTCATGATCATGCCCTTCGTCTTGATCTTCCTCGTCATCATGTCCGGCATCTTCTACATGATGACTGTGTACTGCATCTACTTCATGATCATGTCCTGGAGATTCTTCGTCTTCTCGCCTGCCCTCGCCGCGGTTGTCTTGCTGCCCTTCCTCATTTCTTGCCCGGCCCCCATGGACGACTTCATAATCATCTTCATCACCTTGCCACCGATAGCCATCCATGAAACCACGCAAGAGCAGGTGGTCCCGCACCTGTACGGAATCCGGGTCCATAAGGCTCTTCAGCTTGCATCTTCGACACGGACATCTTATCTCCGTCTGGTTCTTTTGAAGCATCTCGGCCTTCGCGGAGCTCAAAAACCTATTCACGATGCCTTCGGTCATCGTGCGGACCATGGTCGCCTGCGGGGTAGAGCAAAACGATATTTTAGAACCAAAAAAAAAATTTGGCATGACTTTACCTAAAAATAGGACCAAAAAGAATGCATAGTGCCAAATTCTCGCCGAAACGGAAATGAATCAACATTCCGGCAAAATATTGGCAACTATCGCATTTCAAATACCGGTACCTACAAACACAAACATATGCAACACCACAAACATATGCAACACCACAAACATACGTAGATCTAGGCCATAAAAAGTGCATGTGCACGTTGTTGGAGGGAGAAAAAAGTAGATCTAGAACATAAAGAAAGCTTTCCCCTTACTTACCTATCAAAAAAAGGAAATTTAACCACTTAATTTGGGTGAATCTATGGTGCAAATGAGGTGAGGAGGAGGAGGCAGCCGAGACAAGCTTGGAGGAGGAGGTGGAGAGAATGAAGTGGGGAAAGTGAGTGTGGTAGGTGGCTGTCCAAAATATCTAGCTGCTCTCAGGTTACCAATGGCGCACCTCCTAAGAATGCGCCATTAGTAACCCTGGTTACTAATGGCGCACCTGGTATGTGGTGCGCCATTACTAGTTTTGAAAAAAAATTGTTAGTAGTGGCGCACCGTGGTTGTGGTGCGCCATTAATAGTTTTAACTAGTAATGGCGCACTATCCCCAGGTGCGCCATTACTAGTTTTGAAAAAAAAAGGAAAAAAAATTGTTAGTAGTGGCGCACGGAGTGTGTGGTGCGCCATTACTAGTTTTAACTAGTAATGGCGCACTATCCCCTGGTGCGCCATTACTAGTTTTGAAAAAAAAATTGTCAGTAGTGGCGCACCGTGGGTGTGGTGCGCCATTAGTGTTATGGAAACTAGTGGCGTACCTGTACATGGTGCGCCACTGCTATATAGCAGTGGCGCACCACATACGTGGTGCGCCATTAATGTCCATATTAGCTATAGCCTTTTTTCTAGTAGTGTCACTTCTTATGCTTGTCTTGCACTTCACTCAAACAAGAAACTTACTGACTTGGTAAAGCTGTGAGTTATTCAGGAGAGTGTCTCCTGCCTTGGACGTGCTGGTGGGCACGGGTCATTATTTTGACACGGTGGTGTCACGTGACTATGTGGAACATACCGGTGAAGATAATTAACACCTCCTGAGTCGGCCTAGATCGAGTCTTGTTTCGTTACACCTAGCTGGATACCGTACTGCCACAAGTCCTTCCGCAAGGAAGGTACAGCTGAGTAAGTTGTTAACCCCAGTCCAGGTACACACCACACAGAGGGCCACGATGAGGGTTTCCAGGGCCTTGGACTAAATCCTGTCATCGGGTCAGGGGGCATGGGTGTTTCCGATTGTAAATGAGAGGGGGGCACCCCTTGGAATCCGCGTGTATTAATAGTGATCCCATGCAGGACGTTGGTCTCTCCATCTCAGAGTTTTTCTTGAACGATGCTTTGGGTGATTCCTGGCATCCGGAAAGTTAATCTGGTGTGTGCTGGTCAGGTGTGTTTTCAACCCAAAGACCGTAATGGGAATTAGTCAGTGTCACGGTACTGACTAAAGAAACCCTTTACTTGTGAGTAAAGAGTACACCCTCTGCAGAGTTTAAACCTATTCGAATAGCCGTTGTCCACGGTCAAGGGCGTTAGCTGGGTGGATCAAGTGTCGGTCCCGGTGTCGGTCTCCGGAGTAAATAATTTTAATATGCCTGAAATATTTTGCAGGATAATTGTTGACACCCTGATGCTACCATGCATATTTTATGCATGTTAAATATTATTATGGTTATGCATATTATTGAGGACTAACCCGTTTCTCTTATTTTGAATTTCCTAAGTGTCTCAGGGGCTGGCTAGACTACCCCGGGCACTCAGCTTTATTTTCAAGACCTCTCGTGGCGTCTCTCGAGTTAACAGGCGGTTTATCCCGCCACTACTCTTGTGGACACCCGATTGGCATTTCTCTTCAAGTCCGACCGTGGCGTCACTTGACACCCGACTGGCATTTCTCTTCAAGACCTCTTCGTGACGTCCCTCGAGTTTACAGGCGGTTCCGCCACTACTCTTGTGGACACCCGACTGGCATTTCTCTTCAAGTCCGACCGTGGCGTCACTTGACACCCGTCTGGCATTTCTCTTCAAGACCTCTCGTGGCGTCTCTCGAGTTTACAGGCGGTCCCGCCACTACTCTTGTGGACACCCGATTGGCATTTCTTTTAATTTGCTGAGTGTCACTTGGGCTGGTTAGACTACCCGTGGCATTCATTTGCTTTATCTCTAATAAGTTTGATCCTGACTAACATGCTATATTCACGTTCATATCATTTTATTGTCATGATTTAAATTTCAGTCAGCATGAGCATATGCATCCATTATATCTTTTGTTCATAATGTTTGCGAGTACATTCCAACGTACTCACTGGCTTGTCCCTGGCTATTTACTTGGCCAGACTTGGAGGAGGACGAGCTTGTGGAGGAGGATTGCGCTAGCGAGCCTGACGCTTAGAGGAGTCCCAGTCAGCCGACCTATGAGATAGGAGTCTACCACATGTATCATCCGCTGAGCTTCCGCTACACAAATAAAATAGTCAAGCCTCACACTGACGCTTGGCTCTATTTTATTGTACTAGTATTGTATCACCACCATACCACTATCATATTCTACCACTGCCATATATTGGTGAGTTTGTAATAAAGTTTGTTGTGCCCTCAGACTCAACCCTGTGTAATATTATCTTGTACTGGTTATCTGTATCAAGGAAGTCCACCAGTTGTGTTGATTTTGGGGCTGGTGTGACTTAGGGCTATTCTGGGATTTATTCTCAGAAATGGGCCCGACATACCTTGGTACCAGAGCCAGGCTGACTGTAGGAAGCCCTAGGCACGATCGCTAGCACCCGAGTCAGTACTAACATTTTTAGCATGCATCTCATGCATTGTAGCATTTTCCCATGGTCATCTTATGCTCATGATATGACTATTTGGATTTTTGTCTACTGATGTAGATGTCTGGCCGCAGCTGCCCATCCCAGATTTTTGCCAACGAGCCTGCGGGATTTTCCCGTCTTCTTACCGTCATCGCTAGAGATGTGATGAGATCTCTGAGCCGTCCAGAGTACACTATTTTTCCTGACAGGATCACAGACACTCTGACTATGTACCAGGCTTCGGTATATATTCGGGGTGGAAGTACCTTGTCTTTCCGCAACTACCGGTTTATGGGGAGAGTCATGCCCTCTGAGAGGCATGCTATCCAGATGGCCGCCCGTGAGGCTATTGCTCGTCTCAGGGACAGCCTGCCTGTCATGCAGACTCGTCCCTATCACTACCTTCCGTGCCATGTTCCTTATACCAACCATTATGCTTTTTCCTGCACCGCAGGAGAAAGGGATGAGGCAATCGAGCCCCTTGTTCAGTATATCATGGCACTAGAGTCGGTCTTCACCGCACTGGTGGACGACCATCTTGCTGCACAGATGGACTTGGCTCGTGCGACGATCCCTCGCAGGAGTGAGTTCCATTCACCTTCACCATATGCCCCTCGTATCCTGACTCCACCACACTATTCTCCTACTCAGCCCGTGGTTCAGCGCTCATCCCCGAGTGATGAGGCTAGTTGCTTGGTTGCTCCTGTTCCGATCAGAGCTCCACTGCCGACACGGACGGTGCCACCTCAGGCAGGCGTAGCATCGACCTCTACCCGACTGGAGACCATTCCAGAAGAGGAGGAGGTTGAGTCTCAAGGACCACAGCTGGGACTCACCCTCAGCGGAGCTTACAGTGTCTCGGACACCACGTGAGGACAGATCAAGCGTCAGCACCGCAGTAGTCTTTTTATGATAGCATGGTTGTAAGATATTATTTTCTGTTTCTTCTTCTTTTTGTAAGATGGCGAGTAGCAGACTCAGACCACAGCACGTTGAGAGGACGAAGTAGTACGCTAGTTGAATAAGTGGTCGTGTAGTGTACAGTTTCTGCAAGCATCTTGTATAATTAAGTCATGCTTGTATAATTAAAACCTGCATGTATGATATAACCTGTTGTACTTGCATCCTGGGGGGGGCATTTATTTTCGGTCTCTTAAAAGTTTTATTTGCTGCCTTTATAATTTCTTTTCTCATTGGTGTTACACAAATACCCCTAGAAAGAAAATGCATCGCCCCTGGACCCGTTCTATGCCAAGTCCGCCAGAGAGCAACCATGGACAAATGGGAAATAATTTTACACAAGGACAGACTAGTCAACAGGGCAGTGACTCAGCATTTTCACAAGTGTGCCGTCTGTACGAACAAAGCTAGCAACAGCACCAAGAGATGATGCAGCATTTAATCAATATGGGAAATCACCAAGGACAAAATCAGAACAGGTCCAAATTGTCTGAGCTCCAGAAGACCAATCCTACTGTGTTTTCTCACACCGACAAACCATTGGAGGCAGATGATTGGCTACGTGATATTGAAAGAAAATTGGTTATTGCCCAGTGTATGGACCGGGAAAAAGTGCTTTATACCCCATACTATTTTTCTGGTACAGCAACATCATGGTGGGAAAACTTATGCCACACTCACCCCAACGGAGCTAATATGACATGGGAACAATTCAAGGAAAACTTTCGGGGAGCGCACATTCCTAACAGTATCATGAAATTGAAGAAAAGGGAATTTGAGGATCTCAAGCAGCGAGGCACCACGGTAGCCCAGTATCTGGATCAATTTACTCAGCTGGCCCGATACGCCAACGACGAATACATGATAGAAGACAAAAGGATGGAAAATTCCTCGACGGACTTATCCCATCTTTAAAGTGCCAACTGGTAGTCCACACCTTTCCTGATTTCAAAACACTGGTAGACAAGGCAATTATACTGGAGAATGAGCATCGCAACATGAACGAGATACACAAGCGCCGTATGAACCAGTCATCTCAGGTTCGCAACAACAGGCCCAAGAATGAATTTCAGAAGCCTACAACACCCCGACCAGCAACGGTAGCACCACAACAGAACCGCAGTGCTTTCAACAACAGGACCAAAGATATGACATTCTATCCAGGCATCACTTGTTATGCCTGTGGAGGAGAAGGGCATTACCCCAGGCAATGCCCAAAGCAGGGAAATAATACAACCAAGCCCAACAACAATGGCCATGGTACAAACTCAGCTCCAAAACGGAACAACTCCAACCCCAATAACAACCAAAGGAAGGGACAGGTCAACCACGTGACATTTGAGGAGGCACAAAATGCACCAGATAATGTGTTTGGTACGTTTCCTGTCAACTCAATTAATGCTACAGTCTTATTTGATTCCGGAGCTTCCCATTCGTGTATCTCAAAAAGATTCGATTCGAAGAATCGATTTTCTTTTTCGCCTTCACAAAATTCCATGGTTATTCAGTCCCCGGGATCGAAGCAAAGCACAAAATGGTACTGCAAGGATGTGAATATTGAGATCAAAGGAATGATATTTTTAGCCAACCTTATTGTTCTGGAAGCAGTCGATCTGGATGTTATTCTGGGAATGGATTGGTTAACCAAAAATAAAGGTTTCATAGACTGCTACAACCGCACGGTGACTCTTACAAGCTGCCAAGGAGAAATGATAAAATTTGGCACAAGGAGGAATTCCGCATCACAAGGAAAATTAAATCAAGTGGATGCGGCAGAATTAAGTAAGGTTCCTATATTCTGCGAATACCCCGATGTATTTCCTGAGAAGCTACCAGGAATGCCCCCAGACCGTGAAATTGAATTTGTTATTGAATTAGCACCGGGAACGACACCCATTTATAAGAAGCCGTACCGAATGGCTCCGACGAAATTGGCTGAGTTGAAGAAATATATTAAGGAACTAATAGAAAAGGGTTATGTTCGACCCAGCTCATCATCATGGGGATCGCCAGTTTTATTTGCTAAGAAAAAGGATGGTACCCTAAGGCTATGTATTGATTACAGGGCACCCAATATGGTCACCATCAAAAATAAATACCCGCTACCCAGGAAAAATGACTTGTTTGAACAGCTAGCAGAAGCCAAGGTTTTCTCAAAAATAGATTTGAGGTCAGGCTACCATCAATTGAAAATCCGATCGTCAGATATACCCAAGACTGCCTTTACTACCAGATATGGATTATACGAGTTCACAGTGATGCCTTTTGGCTTAACCAACACTCCTGCTTATTTTGTGCATCTCATGAACAAGGTCTTCATGAAATATTTGGATAAGTTCGTGGTCATATTTATCGATGATATACTTATTTATTCCAAGACACCCGAGGAACACGAGCAACACCTACGAATAGTCCTGGAAGAATTGAGGAAAAATCAACTATATGCCAAATTCAGTAAATGTGAATTTTGGTTGCGAGAAGTTGGTTTTCTGGGACACGTACTGACACAAGATGGGATAGCAGTAGACCCAAGTAATGTAAAAGGTTGTCCAAGAATGGAAGCAACCCACAAACATGACAGAGGTCAGGAGTTTTCTTGGTCTGGCTGGCTACTACCGGAGATTTATAGAATGATTCTCCACCATAGCTAAACCCATGACCCAATTACTTAAGAAGGATAAGAAGTTTGATTGGGCTGAAGCCTGTGAGAAAAGTTTCCAATAATTGAAAAAGAGGCTAACAACGGCACCCGTTCTGGTCATGCCTGATGTGCACAAAATTTTTGAGATATACTGTGACGCGTCCAGGAAAGGCCTTGGATGTGTATTGATGCAAGAAGGAAAAGTCGTGGCATATGCCTCAAGACAGCTACGATGACACGAGGAGAATTATCCTACTCATGAATTGGAACTAGCTGCAATAATACATGCACTCAAAGAATGGCGACACTTTCTTCTCGGTAAACGATGTGAAATATACACAGACCACAAAAGTCTTAAGTATATTTTCACCCAGCCAGAATTAAACTTGAGACAACGTCGCTGGCTTGAGTTAATAAAGGATTACGACATCGGAATTCATTATCATCCGGGTAAAGCAAATGTTGTGGCAGACGCCCTCAGCCGAAATCCCTGCACCAACAATAATAGTGCGCAATTCTTACAGCATGAGTTTAATCAGGAATTTGCCAAACTCAATATGGTCCTAGTCACAGAAGGAACCGTTGCCCAACTGGAAATAAAACCAACATTAGAGGATCAGATCAAAGAAGCCCAAAAAGGACATCCAAGTATTGAAGGGATTAAGAGGAAAATAAAATTGGGCAAGGCGACTGAATTTACCACAGACAGTCAGGGAATTTTATGGTTCGGGAAAAGATTGTGCGTGCCTAATAAGGAAGATTTAAAGCAACAAATTTTGGCAGAAGCCCATACCACTCCATATTCTATTCATCCAGGAGGAACAAAGATGTACAAGGATCTACAAGAAAATTATTGGTGGGACGGGATGAAAAGAGATATAGCCGTATATGTCGCACGTTGTGATTCATGCCAGCGTGTAAAAGCAGAACACCAGAGGCCAGCAGGACTATTTCAGCCACTCAGAGTACCTGAATGGAAATGGGACGTAATAGGAATGGATTTTATCATTGGATTGCCAGGGTCACGACACGGAAATGATGCTATCTGGGTTATAACAGATTATTTAACCAAGGTGGCACATTTCATTCCAGTAAAAACCACATACTCCACACAGAGGCTTGCCAGATTATACCTCTCCCGGATTGTTTGCCTACATGGAGTACCCAAGACCATAGCCTCTGATAGAGGCACCCAATTTGTCTCTAGATTTTGGGAGCACCTACAGCAAGCCCTAGGGACTCAACTGACGTTCAGCACAGCATACCACCCGCAGACCGGAGGACAAACTGAGCGGGTAAATCAAATATTAGAGGGCATGCTGAGAGCATGTGTGCTCACTTATGGAATTACATGGGAAGACAGTTTACCATACGCGGAGTTCTCTTATAACAACAGTTATCAAGCCAGTTTGAAAATGTCACCTTTTGAAGCCCTGTACGGACGAAGGTGCCGTACCCCACTCAATTGGTCTGAGACCGGAGACAGTCGAATTTTCGGTCCCGAAGTTCTTAAGGAGGCAGAAACAAAAGTGAAGCTTATTCAGGACAGACTGAGAGCATCTCAGAGCCGTCAAAAGAGTTACTATGATCAAAAGCACCGCCAAATCAGTTTTGAGCCTGATGAATATGTGTATCTCAGAGTATCTCCAACAAGAGGACTACAGAGATTTAAAGTCAAAGGAAAATTGGCACCGAGGTTTATTGGACCATTTAGAGTGATCGCAAGAAGAGGCAAGGTTGCTTATCAACTAGAGCTACCGGCAGAATTATCAGATGTTCATGATGTATTTCATGTGTCACAGCTAAGGAGATGTGTCAGTAACCCAGAAAAGCAAGTCCAGCATCAGGACCTAGATATCCAACCAGATCTTACCTATAGGGAACGTCCTATAAAGATTTTGGAGGAGTCTGAACGGAGGACCCGACAGAATGTAATAAAATTTTACAAGGTTCAGTGGAGTAATCACACCGAGGAAGAAGCAACATGGGAAAGAGAGGATCACTTGAGGACTGAATATCCGTACCTGTTTGAGGGACAGCTGAAATCTCGGGGACAAGATTTTTCTTAAGGGGGGTAGGTGTTGTAACACCCCAAAAATATTTTCTGAATTTTTGAAATCTTTCCTTTAAAAATTAATGCTTTGAAAATCATTTTTTTGATCATATCACTTTTCTTCCGTTTGAAAACCCTTTCAAATTTTAATCGGGTTTCAAATTTTCTTTAATGATTCTGTTTTGAAAGATTTAAAATTATTTGGATAATTAATTTGGAGGTTTTCAAACAATTTTCATTTAGAAAAGTTTTTGTGAATATTTAAATTTTCAAAAGAAAGGCCTTTTCACTTCCTTCTAGCCCTTCTATAATCTTCTAAATAATTTTTTCTTCCAATCCAAATTTATTCCACAATTCGTGCACATCTTATAGGACAGTAACCAACTCCTTTCCACCGCACAAAAATATTCTTTCAATATTTTATAAATTCCAAAGTTGGAATTTATATTATTCTTTATCCCTTTGGTTACAAAGGAACCACAATTTCTACAAGGATTCTACCTCCACCAAAATTATCTCAGCAAATATATGGTAACCACAACCCATTTCTCCAAAAACATGGGGTGCCACAGTTCAAACTTTTCAAATTCTCTTCTGTTCAAATTTGGACCAGATTCAATCTTTCTGATACAAGTCTATTTTTAATAGCTCCAAAAACTCCAAAACTGTGCCAGGCCCTCTCATATGCATCAACACATCACCACAAAAATCCACAAAAAATCCTAAAATCCCTAGCACCTCCTGGCATTATGTCATATACCTCATGTGCTTACTGTTCATCACTGAATAAGATTCAGTTAAACTGAATTTGGTTCAGAGGCAGAGGCAGACGGCGACGTGCACACCACTCCATCCTCACTCCTTTCCCTCCACGCCACCCTCGCCTTAACTGAGCTTGCCGGGACACTCCTCGTCAGCGCCTCACCGCCGACAGCACAGGAGGAGCCCGGTGCACCTGCCTCCGTCCTCGGCGGTGGCAAGCCGAGAGGATCAGCTCGGCCACCGACCGCCATCACTGCTCCAACGCCCTCCCCACCTACTCCTGGTCCACGAGGCAGTTCCACCGCGGCTCTGCGCGCTGACCTCGCCGCCCTGGCCCCACTGGCAGTCGCCGGAGCCAGGCAGCGCCGCCGCACCCGTACGGGACTCGTTCCGTGGATGAGGCCGAAGAACTCGATATCGATCGCGCTAGCGTCTCCAGAAGGCTCCGCCGCCCTCATTTACCCCTCGCCGTCCCTGACCACCGCCCAAAACCACCTCACCGGCCGGAGTTACTCCGGCGTCGCCCGCAAGCCAATGACCACCTCGGCAGCCTATAAATAGTGGCTCCCGAGCTCCATTCGCACCACCCATCGCCTCCACCACCTTCCAATCGACCCCATGCCACTCCCCTGAGCTCAAGGAGGTCGTCTCCTTCCCCTCCGACCACCGCTCCGCCGCCTCTGTCCGCGATCAGTTCATCGCCATTACTCCACCTCCACAGCTCAAACTTCACCAGTATCCTTCTCATCCACCAAACAATCGATTCCGCGCTCCAATTCTGCTCACTGAGCTCTCTCCACCGAAATCCAAAACCTCCCGAGCCACCGTCCGCCGCCGTCGACCTCGTCGGCGTTCTACTGCTCTCCGGCGACCTCCACCGCAACCCACCGACGCGGTACTTCACCCCGAGCATGTCTGCATCACCGCCGCCCTCTGATACGCTGGCGATCATCGCCGGCGATCGCCGCATCTTGTCTGTCTCGCACGCGTGTTCAAATATTTGAACCTGACAGGTGGACCCCACCCGGCGTTTTCTTTTCTTTTATTTCTCTGTTAAAAATGGAAGCGTACTCTCTGGTTTACGCTTTCCACGCTGAAAAGCGTACTTCTGCCCGAAGCGTTTTCTTTATAAACGCACAGGGACTGTTTTTTTACAGAAAAGCCCCTGGTTTTGAAACCTTAATAACTTTTAAACCACAACTCGGTTTGAGTTGAATTTTTTTTTAAATTCTTAATTTTTCTCTCTAGTTTTTTTAGTATTTATTTAAAAATCTTTTGACACAACTTTTTGCACTGTTGCCAATTTTTTTAATTTGAGTTGAATTTGAATATTTTCAGAAAAAGAAGAGGGAAACCTTGCCGAGAATTTCGAAGGGTTTTCACCTGACTACTTTGGACAAGGCAAGCATTATTGAACTTGGGATATGGTGATTACATTTGCATGTTTGCATCGGTTGGAGTTGCACCACATATATCACAAGTGCATGCATGTTTGGTCATATCACTTCTTATGCTTGTCTTGCACTTCACTCAAACAAGAAACTTACTGACTTGGTAAAGCTGTGAGTTATTCAGGAGAGTGTCTCCTGCCTTGGACGTGTTGGTGGGCACGGGTCATTATTTTGACACGGTGGTGTCACGTGACTATGTGGAACATACCGGTGAAGATAATTAACACCTCCTGAGCCTTCCTAGATCGAGTCTTGTTCCGTTACACCTAGCTGGATACCGTACTGCCACAAGTCCTTTCGCAAGGAAGGTTCAGCTGAGTAAGTTGTTAACCCCTGTCCAGGTACACACCGCACAGAGGGCCACGATGAGGGTTTCCAGGGCCTTGGACTAAATCCTGTCATCGGGTCAGGGGGCATGGTTGTTTCTGGTTGTAAACGAGAGGGGGGCACCCCTTGGAATCCGTGCGTATTAATAGTGATCCCATGCAGGACGTTGGTCTCTCCGTCTCAGAGTTTTTCTTGAACGATGCTTTGGGTGATTCCTGGCATCCGGAAAGTTAATCTAGTGTGTGCTGGTCAGGTGTGTTTTTAACCCAAAGACCGTAATGGGAATTAGTCAGTGTCACGGTACTGACTAAAGAAACCCTTTACTTGTGGGTAAAGAGTACACCCTCTGCAGAGTTTAAACCTATTCGAATAGCCGTTGTCCACGGTCAAGGGAGTTAGCTGGGTGGGTCAAGTGTCGGTCCTGGTGTCGGTCTCCGGAGGAAATAATTTTAATATGCCTGAAATATTTTGCAGGATAATTATTGACACCCTGATGCTACCATGAATATTTTATGCATGTTAAATATTATTATGGTTATGCATATTATTGAGGACTAACCCATTTCTCTTATTTTGAATTTCCTGAGTGTCTCAGGGGCTGGCTAGACTACCCCGGGCACTCAGCTTTATTTTCAAGACCTCTCGTGGCGTCTCTCGAGTTAACAGGCGATTTATCCCGCCACTACTCTTGTGGACACCCGATTGGCATTTCTCTTCAAGTCCGACCGTGGCGTCACTTGACACCCGACTGGCATTTCTCTTCAAGACCTCTTCGTGATGTCCCTCGAGTTTACATGCGGTTCCGCCACTACTCTTGTGGACACCCGACTGGCATTTCTCTTCAAGTCCGACCGTGGCGTCACTTGACACCCGACTGGCATTTCTCTTCAAGACCTCTCGTGGCGTCTCTCGAGTTTACAGGCGGTCCCGCCACTACTCTTGTGGACACTCGATTGGCATTTCTTTTAATTTGCTGAGTGTCACTTGGGCTGGCTAGACTACCCATGGCATTCATTTGCTTTATCTCTAATAAGTTTGATCATGACTAACATGCTATATTCACGTTCATATCATTTTATTGTCATGATTTAAATTTCAGTCAGCATGAGCATATGCATCCATTATATCTTTTGTTCATAATGTTTGCGAGTACATTCCAACGTACTCACTGCCTTGTCCCTGGCTATTTACTTGGCTAGACTTGGAGGAGGACGAGCTTCTGGAGGAGGATTGCGCTAGCAAGCCCGACGCTTAGAGGAGTCCCAGTCAGTCAACCTGTGAGATAGGAGTCAACCACATGTATCATCCGCTGAGCTTCCGCTACACAAATAAAATAGTCAAGCCTCACACTGACGCTTGGCTCTATTTTATTGTACTAGTATTGTATCACCACCACACCACTGTCATATTCCGCCACTGCCATATATTGGCGTGTTTGTAATAAACTTTGTTGAGCCCTCAGACTCAACCCTGTGTAATATTATCTTGTACTGGTTATCTGTATCAAGGAAGTCCACCAGTTGTGTTGCTCTTGGGGCTGGTATGACTTAGGGCTATTCTGGGATTTATTCTCAGAAATGGGCCCGACAGGAACGCGACAGAAAACAAAAAAATTCGGTACAGCGAGCACGCCCAGGACCACTATGGAGACTGCATACAAGGTTTGATCTGATCTGTACCGACTCGAAGCGCAGTGGAAGGAGAGTCGGTGCAGATCCCCGCAGCTAGGATTTACAACCTCCCAACCACAAGGATGTACTCCCTCATTGGACAGCCCTTCAGGAGGCAGTCGGATAGTCCCCCGGACGATGTCACGAACAGCCCTTCTGGAGGACCCTCGAAACTCGAACAGAAACTCGGACAGCCCTTCGGGATGACCCTCGAACACTCCAACGGAAACTCGGACAACCCTTCGGGAGGACACTCGAATAGCCCCTCGGGCAAAAGATCGAAACTACGACCTCTCTACGGGGTTGCACACATACAGTGTCAGCTATCCGGCAGGGCTTCGCCGTCCAGAACTAGTTCCTGCCGAAACCCAGACAGCCTTTTGGCTCTACGAAACTATTTCGCTGGGAGGGAGAGAGAAGCCAGATAAGTCATGGCATGTGTATGAGAGCAAGGATGAGGTTTGGGCAGCCCCCTCACCTCCTATTTATAGGAAAACCAAGGGGTAGGATGGGTATTCAAAATACCAAAAAAGCCCATGAAGGAATCCCTTTTCAAGGGTAAAAAGGGAAAGCAAGTGGGCAAGTGGGGCTCCAAGGAGGAGCCCATTTCTTGGCCGGCCACTCCCCTAGTGGGGCCCCCATGAGGGGCTCCCAACCCATCCATCTCATCCCTAGATATTTTGGGATAAAGCCCAAACAAGTGGCTTTCCAAAAAGTAATCCAAAAAGCACTTTCACTATTCACGGAAACATTTTTCCGCGACCGTTAAATCCGAAAACATTTCTGCAGGTCTTGAAACATTTCCAGTACCCACTAAAACAATTTTGGACGCGTTCTGAAACAATTCTGGATTAGTGATTTTCATCTGCGAAAAGCAAACAAAATGGTTCCGGCAGCTCCGGAACATTTCCGGTTTTTCTTTCGGAAAAAACCCAGAAGTTCCCAGACCAATTCTGGCACCCTGCAAGAATTTCCAGATGTGGTGCCGAAACCAATTTGACTTAATGGTATACACTGAAACAACTTTTCAGTTTTACCGAAACTATTCCGGTGTTCTCTCTCCGGAACTTTTCCGCTGTCTCCGAAACTTTTCTGGTGACTTTCTCTCAGACTCCCTGTCTAGTATTCAGCAGCTAGATGACCCTTAAGCATGTGACCCTATAGGTTCGGTGAAGTATAGACATGACACGAAACCCCTTCCGATCAATGATCAACATCGGAGCCGTGGACACCCATATTGACCCCTATACCCACACGAATGAATATTCGAGTGAATCTCCAGTTGTCGTGTGCTATTCCTGTTGCTTCACGATATGTTACAAACACCCGAGGTGAGATTTATTGCATCCCCGTGGATCAACAATTTGTCCACCATGCAAGTTACCTCGTTACCGGTTTTGTTCTCTTTTCTCGTTTCAGTGTTCCGGCATCCCAGTGATCAAATCACAATGTGTCTGGCCAGACGATGGTGGATACCGTAACATCGAGAGGGCCCGAGAATATCTCTCCATCGTCGGAGGAGCAAATCCCAATCTTGAGCTATCTCGTTACTTGCCATACTTTTCCGTGAACCCATAAGCCGCCGTAATAGCCACCCAGTTACGGATGACATTTAACAAACCCCAAAGTTCATGAAGCAAGTATGAAGGAACTCGATACTCTCATGGTCTAAGGAATTATACAAACATTAACTATCTTTGTGTTATTAACCATTAACTTTTGACAAAAGAATCTCATAGCATAACATCAATTCGGGTCGATTCAACACAAGTGTTCTTCTAACATTGTGCCCTCAAAATTGCCAGCATAGACATGCCCATGATCAGGAAAACAGGATCATCATGCAATACTTGAGCCAGTCTTAGAGGCAAGACTAAGAATACAATTTACCGTTTATTATACCACACATGCACATGAGTTTCCCTCCGAGCCTCGTGTTATTGCAGACTCCAGAATCATTGCAGTTATAGCATGGAACATAAACTTTAATTACAGACCAGGAGATACAAAATAACTGTTATTACTGCTTCTAGGGCATATTTCCTACAGACTCCCACTTGCACTAGAGTCATAATGCAGTTACATGGCTTCCCTAATACCATTGGCTATCCGGTGTTGCTCATGCTTTGCTCGTAGTAGAGGCTTTGTCATCGGGTCTGACACGTTCAGATCCGTGTGAACTTTGTGTACTTTCACTAAACCCTCTTCGACATGATGTCGAATGAGTTTATATTTGCGTTGAATATGTCATGTTTTATGGTGCGAACTTGGCTCCCTTGCCTGAGCCACGACGCCACTATTATCACAATAGATCTCCACCGGGTCCAGAGCACTTGGAACCACACCAAGGTCTTCAAGAAATTGCTTGATCCGTACCGCCTCCTTGGAGGCTTCTGAAGCTGCAACATATTCCGCCTCCATCATAGAATCCGCCACAGTATTTTTTTTGGAACTTTTCCAATCAACTGCGCAACAATTCAAAATAAAAACATAGCCTGCTTGAGATTTGAAGTCATCTGGGTCAGTTATGAAGCCTGCATCAGTGTAACCACTTACAATGAGCTCTTCATCACCTCCGTACACAAGGAGTAAATCCTTGGTCCTTCTGAGGTACTTAAGAATACCCTTGACTGCGGCCCAGTGTTCCAATCTTGGATCACTTTGGTACCGGCTGCTAACACTTAGCGCATAGGAAACATCCGGTCTTGTACATAGCATGGCATACATAATAGAACCAACTGCCGAGGCATATGGAACATCATTCATTTGTACTCACTCATCGAGAGTCCGAGGACACTGATTCTTGCAAAGTACTATGCCAGGTGACATGGGGAGTAGGCCTTTCTTGGATTTCTCCATGTTGAACCTTTTCAACACCTTGTCAATGTACGTGTTTTGGCTAAGCGCTATTGGGCGTTTTGATCTATCTCTATAGATTCTGATGCCCAATACATATGCCGCTTCGCCTAAGTCTTTCATTGAAAAACTCTTCTTCAATGAGTCTTTTATTTCACTAAGAAAATTCACGTCATTTCCAATCAACAATATGTCATCCACATACAAGATTAGAAATGCTTTTGCGCTCCCACTAAACTTCTTGTAAACACAAGATTCTTCGTCATTCCTGATGAAGCCAAACTATTTGACCACTTCATCAAAACAAATGTTCTAGCTCCTTGATGCTTGCTTCAGACCATAAATGGCTTTCTGAAGTTTGCATACCTTTCCAGCATTCTTAGGATCGACAAAACCTTCTGGCTGTATCATGTATACATCCTCTTTGGTTTCCATTTAGGAAAGCCGTTTTGACATCCATCTGCCATATTTCATAATCGAAATAAGCAGCAATTGCTAGTAATATCCGAACAGACCTAAGCATAGCTACGGGCGAGAAAATCTCGTCGTAGTCCACTCTTGGAACTTGTGTGAACCCTTTCGCGACAAGTCTAGCTTTGTGGATAGTAATGTTACCATCCGCGTACGTCTTTCTTTTGAAAATCCATTTACAACCAATGGGCTTTACGCCTTCTGGAAGTTCTTCCAAGTTCCAAACTTGATTTTCGTACATGGATTCCATCTCGGATTTCATGGCCTTGTGCCATTCCCTTGAGCTGGGCCCAGCCATTGCTTCCTTGTAGTGCGCAGGTTCATCGTCTTCAAGAATGAAGATTTCGTTATGAAACCACTCAGGTGGCTGGATAGCCCTACCTGGTCTGCGCGGTTCAGTTACAACATTGTCTGAAGTTTCCGCATCATATGCGACAACTTCCGGCTCGGTTGTAGGGATAATTTGCAGAATTACTTCCGGTTCCTTAGCCATAACAACGGTTGCCGAAGATTCACTAGTCTCATTAAGTTGTACTGTCCTCCCACTTAATTCTTTAGCGAGAAATTCTTTCTTGAGAAAGTGTCCAACTCTTGCGACAAACACTTTGCCCTCGGACTGGTTGTAGAAGAAATACCCAATGGTGTCTTTGGGATAACCTACAAAGTAACATTTTTCTGATCTGGCATCAAGTTTGCTTGGTTGTAAACATTTTACATAAGCTTCACAACCCCAAACCATGAGATGCGACACATTGGGTTTCTTCCCATACCATAATTCAAATGGCGTTGTATCAACAGACTTAGACGGTGCTCTGTTTAATGTATAAGCGGCAGTTTGTAGTGCGTGACCCCAAAAAGATATTGGTAGATTTGTAAGAGACATCATCGACCTTACCATGTCTAACAGTATTCGGTTATGTCATTCCGATACTCCGTTTCGCTGTTGAGTTCCGGGAGGCGTAAGCTGTGAAACGATTCCACGGTCACTCAGATGTTAGCCAAACTCATGACTAAGTCGATTTCTCAAACTTTTTTTAAATCGATGAACTTTTTTTTATTTTCTCATGAACTTTTTCGAAAATTGATGAACACTTTTTCAAATTTGATGAACTTTTTTTGGTTTGTGAACTTTCTTAAAAAATGATGAACTTTTTTCAAAATCGATGAACTTTTCTTCAACAATGATGAACTTTTTCAAAATTCAAGATTTTTAAATAATTAAAGAATGTCTGTGATCAATCACTACAGTTAAGTAGCTCAAGTGGTTAGCGACCTCCTATTTGAGTGAAACGGCCTGAGTTCGAAACCTGGAGAGAGCTATTTTCTTTGCGTTTTTTCCACGCTATGATTTCATTGCTCTTCGCGTTCGTGGGCCGGCCCAGCTGAGCGCTGTAGTGAGCACCATTCTGCTCCCGCGGCGCTAAAGGCGCTAGCGCCCAATAGGAGGTACGCACAAAGTATGCCAAATCCTATTTGGCGCCTTCAGTGTTACTGGTAAAGGGCGCACACCCCTGCGCGACGAGCGGGCCAGCCCACATCCTCCCTTCTTTTTCTAAACTGATGCAAATAAATACAGGTACCGCGAGGTTTCGAACCAGCGACGTCGCGGTTAAGTGCGCGACGCGATAACCACCACGCCACTCGTCGTTCTACGAACAAGTACTTTTCTTACCTCTTTTGTTCTTTCCTTTCTTTTTTCTTCTTTTCCTTTTCTTCCATTTTTCTTTTTCTTTTTTATTTTCTGTTCTTTCCTTTTTGTAATTCGACGAAAAAAGTTCACCAGATTTCATGAACTATTTTGAACTTCGATGAACTTTTGCAAAATTTGATGAACTATTTTTCAAGTTTGATGAACTTTTTCCAAATTCGATGAACTTTTTTCAAATGCGGTGAACATTTTTCAAATTCAATGAACTTTTTTTCAAATTTGGTGAATTTTTTGAAAATGCGATGATTTTTTCCAAAATTCAATGAACTTTTTTTAAATTTGATGAACTTGTTTTAATTTTGATGAACTCTTTTTAAAAATCAATGAACTTTTTCCAAAAGAGATGAACTTTTTTCAAATTTGATAAAACTTTTTTCAATTTTCTGAACTTTTTTTTAAAGAATTGATGAACTAGTTTTCAAAATTGATGGACTTGTTTTTCAAAATCAATGAACTTTTCAACTAATTTTCAGATTTACGTTAATGTTTCACTAAAAGAACGGTTAAGTAGCACTTTTTCCTAGTTGCTGAACAACAGAATGTGTTTGGTGTAGTGGCCCTTGCGTTAGTGGAAAAAAAGACGTGTGATCATGAGGTCAAATCCCAGCTTTCGTACTTTTTCTTCAGGTTTATTTTTTCTCGTCGTGGTTCACTTGGGCCGGCCAGTAGCGAGATGCTTCGAGCGCCCGAACTCGGAACCGGTGCTGAAGGCGCCAGCGAGGAGGGAAAATCCTATATGCCGCTCATTGCGTCACACTACCGGCGCTTCGCACAGGCGAGCGACCGAGCAGCGACGCAACGGGCCGGCCCGTTTAACCGTTCCAACGCTCCCGGTTTTGGGAACCTTCTAGAGGTTCCCAGCTGGTTTTTTCTGGTTTTGGGAACCTTCTAGAAGGTTCCTGAACAGGTTTTTTATTCTCCTTTCTTTTTCTATTTCTGTTTTGTTTTTCTTTTCTTTTCTCTTTTTTGTTTTTCAAGTTTATGTTTCTTTTTCAAAAAATGTTCGCATTTTTGGAAAATGTTCGTGCTTTTAAAAAACTGTTTGAAATTTCAAAATTATTCGTGTTTTAAAAACATGTTCAAAATTCAAAAACTGTATGCATTCTTCAAAATTGTTCGGGAATTTTCAAAAATATTTGTGTGTTAAAAACATTGTTCTGAATGTTTTTGTTCAAAATTTTGACAACTTTAAAAAAATGTCCGGGACTTCAAAAAATGTTTCCGTTTCAAAAATAGGTCGCAATTTTCAAAAAATCTTCATGAATTTCTGAACATTTTTTTTGTTTTCCTTTTTATTTTTTCTTTTTTTTCAATTTTATTTTTCTTTTCGAACTTCTTCAAAAATTTCAAATTTTTGTTCAGAATTTCCAAAACAAAATCGTTTTGAAATTTGTTCAAAAATTAAAAAAATGCTCGTGTTTCAAAAAATGTTCAGAATATCAAAAAATGTTTGTGGTTTCAAAATTTTGTTCACAATTTAAAAAAAGTTCTCATTTTCAAAATTTGTTCATAAATTCAAAAATTGTTCGGGGAGCTTCAAATAATGTTTGCACTTTCAAAATTTGTTCAGAATTTCAAAAATGTTCCCGTTTTCCAAAAAATTGTTCACAAATTCAAAATACTTTTGTGCTTTCTAATTTTTGTTCGTCTTTTTGAAAAATACAGTACAGATCTCTGAAGGCCGGTCCACTGCAGTGCCTTTTTTTAGAGAAGGCTGGTTGTTACAGTGTCGATCGCTATAGGCGCGTGCTCCCACTTCACTCGCTGCGACACAAATGGGCCGGCCCAATCGCGGCGCACCCTGTGCGACGGGTCGACCGTTTGACGCAGCGAGCGTCCTATAGGAGGTCCCAGCGAGGAGCTCTCCAAAGTATGATCCAGTCGATCGATAGCTGGATGGGCCGGTTTCTTCTTTTTCTAGTTGCTTGGCCCATTTCTTCTATTCACAGTCCATGCGGTCTATCACGAACTGGGCTTCCTATTTTTAACTAGGCTAATCTTCTTTGTTATATTTCCTTTTAAGAAAACTCTTTTGAGAATTTCTTTCCATTTTATATTTCCGTTCATCCAATTTCGCTGTTGCTTCATTTGTGCACATAAAATTGGTAGCACGAACCGCGCTCGCTTCCTGCAGGTGATCTAGTTTTATAGCGTGGATACCTATCCAATTCTTTCTTCTTCTTTTTTGCTTCTGTTCATGGCTAGCTTTTCACCGAGAAAGACCTGCCCCATGAGCTAACATCAATAGACAATCGAGGCCGAATATTACTATGAAACATAAGATACCCATAGTTTTTTCTTTGAAAAGATGCTTCTATGAGGGTGGTAGAGAAAGGGCATATACCACTTACTAAAGTTAGACCAAACAATTTTTTTTTTGGCTAAACGCTCTAGCTAGGATAAGATTCATGTACCACAGAATGCTCATGTTAGGATTTGGTGCGATGTCTGTTTGGTATTAAGCTCGGACATTCGGTACCACTACATCAAGAGGATAGGCGTAGCGACAGGTGTTGCCTAGAGGGTGGCCTCAGGCTTACTGATGTACTTCCTTGTAAGGTCTTTTGCGAATAATTAATAAAGTGGCCGCATGCATCGTCGAGATGCACAGGCCGGGGGTGCATCCTCCTTTTCTAAAAAAAAAACAGAATGCTCATGTTAGCACTGATTATTCTTATGTGTGTGTGTGCGCGCATGGTGAGTTTCAAGTGTAGTTATCCATCACATGCACAAATAATCCGTAATGGATAAGATGCCACGTCTTCGTATAGCAAGGTTCTAATACAACGTTTAACAAAAAATTCAGACCTGACTAAACCATAGGCGCAGCCAAATTAAATTCAGCTGGTTTGACGCCGAAAATTATCTTATCCGGAGGTAAACGCCCTTCCTCTCTGCCACTTTATTCCCTTGTCACTCTCTTTTATTGTTCGTGTCTTGTTTATTTTGGCCTTTATCCAATCTCTTTCCCGACACTTTATTGTGTACGCACTTAATCAATTAATTAGTGCATATAATGTTTCACCGCTGAGAACACGGCTTTGTTGGATTATGTTCGACCTTGTACACGGTTGATCAATGTGTTAACCACCTGAGACGTAAAGTGGTTGATCTACTGTAAAACATTAGATTGACGTAGTTTGTTCTTTAAAAAGATGCTTGAGCGGGAGTGGGAGAAAGGGCAAATCCCACTTACTAAAGTTAGACCAAACAAAAAAAAGTGGCTAAAGGCTCTAACTGGGATAACATTCATGTACCACAAAATGGTCATGTTAGCTCTGATATTTCTTATGTCCATTTTTGTTTTGACTCATGTTAGCACTGATTGTTATGTCCACAAAATGCTCATGTTAGCACTGATTATTCTTTGGTGATTCTCGAGTGTAGTTATCCATAACACGCAAAAATAACCCGTAATGGATAAGTTACCATGTCTTCGTATAGCAAGGTTCTAATAGAATCTTTTGCAAAGATTGAGACGCGACTAAACCACGGCGTAGCCAAATTAAATTCAGATGTTTTGATGCTGGAAATTATCCTATCCAGACGTAAAAGCCCATCCTCCATGTCACTTTATTCCCTTATCACTCTCTTATATTCCTTTTTTCAAGGATACACCATGGAGAGGTGTATCAATATCATAGAAGAAGAGCCAAGCGGCTGATACAACGCCTTTCGGCAAATAGTTCACAACACCACGACTACAACGACAAGAGATCAAAGACCGCGTCTCGACCAACACTTGACACCTAAGAGCACAACCCCGACCACATCTCAGGCTGCTTCAACGCACACTTCACCCTTCACGCCTAGAGTCGGCAAGTGAACAGCAGGAACCAGCCAGAATTGAAGAAGGAATTGTCCAAGAGTATCCGGTGGCGGCATACATTGCGCCCGAGAGCTCATGCCCACAGCAGAAACCAACACCGAACTGAACCTTGCCCCAATCCTCACCGAAGATCCGACGCGGTCACCACCTCTAGCAACAACTCCGATAGCCTCCATGGGCACCCAGGCAGTACCTCCAAGGAAGGGACAACGCCGCAGTGCCGCTACATCCTGGCCAGTAAGCCGGCCTAAGGTTTCCCCTGGTGCTTCTGCAGGGCCTGGACATGGCCAAGACGACGCCTCCAAGGAGGAGACGGTACACGCAGGCGTCGTCGTCGTCTACAACGGCTGCCACCGCGCAGGTATTCCTCTCTACCACGTTATTCCCTTGTCACTCTCTTATATTTTTTGTGTCTTGTTTATTTTGGCCTTTATCCAATCTCTTTCCTGACACTTTATTGTGTACGCGCTTAATCAATTAATTAGTGCATATAATGTTTTACGGCTGAGAACACGGCTTTGTTGGATTCTGTTCGACCTTGTACAAAGTTGATCGATGTGATAACCACCTGAGATGTAAAGTGTTGATCTACTGTAAAACATTAGATTGCCGTAGTTTGTTCTTTGAAAAGATGCTTGAGCGGAAGTGGGAGAAAGGGCAAATCCCACTTACTAAAGTTAGACCAAACAAAAAAATGTGGCTAAAGGCTCTAACTGGGATAACATTCATGTAGCACAAAATGGTCATGTTAGCTCTGATATTTCTTATGTCCATTTTTGTTTTGACTCATGTTAGCACTAATTTTTATGTCCACAAAATGCTCATGTTAGTACTGATTATTCTTTGGTGATTCTCGAGTGTAGTTATTGTAACACCCCCCAGTGTTAAGCTACAGTGATCTCATGCTAATGATGCCATGTCATCATGTTCTGCTAAGTCAAATTGCCTCTTGATGAAAATCAAAGCCAAATTCCTTTTGAAATGCAAGTCAAATATTTGTATCCTCAAACATGCAAGAAAAATAGTTCATAATATGGAAAATATTCACTAAGTATTTTTCATAATTAAACCAACCTCATTTGGTTTCCAAAAATGCCCCTGGATTTTAAAAGAGTGGTCCAGCAGCACTTTTTCAACTCTTTTAAATGCCAGCATAATTCAAATGGATTCCTTTTGGCCCCAAACTTTTTGTGCCACCTAAAAATATTGTGCTTGAATTATTTGCAAAGTTTAACAGTTAACAAAAATTATTTGGTAGCTAAAATAAATAGAAAGCAGTGTTGCAATGTTTAACAGGAAATAAAAAGAGAAAAAGGCCTAGCTAGTACTGTACTAGTGGGCTCTATGTCCGACAGTGCCAAGGGCCCAGCCCAATGGGGGTCATCCCCTTCCTCTATACAGAACAGAGGCGTGGCTGCCATCCCGCGGCCATGGCCGCTCCCCGGCCACGCGCCGGCCATCCGTTGGCCCTGCTGGGTGGATAAGGCCGCCCCCTCTCTCCCCTCGGTCGAACCCTAGCCTTCTTCCCCCTCTCCCTCGCTCGCCCTCTTCTCTGCATCGCGCGCAGCCATAGCCGTTGCCATGGCTTTGTCGTCCTCGCGGCCATCGTCGTCGCTGCGCTGAGCTAGGATGTCCAGGAGCTCCACAACCGTCGTATCCTTCACCTTCGCGCATTGAATCGAGCAGGGACGTACCGTACGCTCGCCATCGAGCTCATCTCCGTCGCGTACATCGCCGGCGTTCGTCGTCGTTGCTACGGCTCCGGTCCACCTCCGGCTTCCCCGACTGCGCCGCCGAGCTCGCGGTGAGCTCCTCCTCTGATTCCCCTCATTTCCCCCTTCGATCCGTAGCCGTAGCCGCCGCCTTGTGCTCGTCCCCCCTGCCGCCTGCTAGCGTCGTGCTCACCGCGCCCCGCGCCCACCCGCGCGCGCTCTGCCGCCCCTGACCGCGCCGTCGCGCGAGCTCCCGTGCTGCTTCGCTGCTTGGCCGCTGCTTGCTGCTTCGATTGCTGCTGCCGCTAGCCGCTGCTCTGCGTGGCTGCTACTGCGCTGCTCTGCTGCGTCGCTGCTGTTGCTTGCTGTTACTGCTGCGCTGCTTGCTACTGCTGACCGCTGCTGCTCTTACTCTGCTGCTACGCTACCTTGCTAGCTGCCGCTGCTGCTGCTCTATGGCCGTGGCCGTGTGTGTTGTGTGTGGCCGGCTTAATTAGTTTAGGCTAATTTTGATTAGTTAGGTAATCATTGTTAGGTTAGTTGCTAGCCTATGACAGGTGGACCCTATTTAGTTAAGTTAGATTTTATTTATTTTGTTTACGTATAGTCTATGCCAAGTGGGCCACGCCCTCCCTTTTGACCAGTCAATTTTGACTTGGTCAATTTGGATTAAATAAATGCAGAAATTTCAGAAAATTGTATAAATTTTGAAAATTCATATAAATTCAACAATAACTCGGATGAAAATGTTTTATATATTAGAAACGTTCAGAAAAATAAGACGAATCCGTTGGTGCCCTCCATGTACCTCTCACACACCTCTAACATTGTGAACATTGACTTTTTGCATCAGGATCATCTGACCGAAAATACCTGGAGCTCCCTCTTCTTTTAAAATGTTTAGTGATGCATTAGAGCATGTCACCCACACATCTTGTCGTGCCATTGCATTTGTGTTGCATTTGATTGCTCTGTTATTTATTTGTTTCCCCCACCGTTACTTCTTTTTCGGTAGACTCTGAGATCGTTGTTGATTCGGTGATCGACTACTTCACCGTCGAGGGTCCGTATCTGACTGCAGAGCAACCAGGCAAGCAAAACCCTCTTGATCATTCCTATATCGCTCATTCATTCTCCCCCGTGCTTACATTAGATTTTGGTACTGTATTTGATAGCTCCTATTCTAATGCATAGCCTGTTTTTGTAACCTGTTGTTTTTACTTTACCTGTTATCCTATATGCTTAGTATATGTTGGTTAGTGATCCATCAGTGGCCCCGCACCCTTGTCCATTGCCCTGCCTTTGTTACCAGATGACTCGATCAATGTGATCGACGTGCAGAGACCGACACCTCACCGGCACCCCCTCCGCCCCTTAGTTGTATGACTCTGCAGAGCTACTATCGAGAGCCGAGGGTGATACCTCGTATCTCACTCCTGATGATACCTCTGTAGCGTAGCAAGTCAGTTGTGGTTTACAGAGAGTGATTCCTCGCTCACCACTCCCGATGATGACTCGGTCGTGCAACACCCCAAGAGTGAACCACAGAGGATAATTCCTCCAGGTTCACCTTGACGTTTACATTAGTGGGAATCCATCGAGGGTGATTCCTCAGATTCCCTAGATGTTATGAACACACGGATACCTTGACCTTCACCTCAGTACTTTGTTGAAGTCGGGTCGACCCAAGGGGTACCCGCGAGAGTTATTGAAGTCGGGTTGATCAGGAGGATACCCGCGAGATAATGACGCGGCACGACCGGGCAGGCAGAGACCGCCCCAAGAGAGGGATGGGCCTGGCCCTTGTCGTAAGTCCGCGAGACGGGGCGACAGGATCACTGATCGTTTCCGCGAGCTCCCAACAGACTAATGGGTTTGGATATGTGATCTGAGTAGGCCTCTGGCCTTTTTGCACCGACCACCACGCGGCAATAAGTATGGGCACTCGGCGTCGTACGATTCTCCCGAAAGCTCACAGATGTCAGCAATTGAGTGGCGCGCGCCCGGTTGGATGGTAACCGCATGCGCTTGTATAAGGGGGTGGGTCTGTTCTGGGCCGCGTTCGCAACACGCAGGAGTGCAAAGGACGATTGGCCCATGACCCCTTCACATTTAGGATTTAGACCGGTGTGCTGGCCTCTGTATTGAGCCGAGGAAGGACTACGTCGTGTCGATCAGCCAAAGCCGGGCATGACCCAAAAAGTGTGTCTGGCCGGAGTTAATCGAGCGTGTTGGGTAAGTTGGTGCACCCCTACAGGAAAGTTAATCTATTCGAATAGCCGTGTCCACGATAACGGACGCTCGGAGTCGTATCCCGATATCTACTACAACTCGAAATGTATACTTGGTGCTACCTAAATGATATGCTGGCTCCGGGATTGCTTCCTCGCGGGTAGTCGACGAAGGATCTCTGGGCGTTACTAGTATACTTGTTACTTTATATTATGTTAATCTGCACTCTTCTAATGCTGCAAGATGCTAGTCTTCGCTAGGCTAGGCCTTCCCCTCTGTTCTGGCATTTCTGCAGTCTAGTCCACAGATACAACCCATTTCTTTGATACCGATGCATAATTAGCATAGATCTGATGTAAGTTTTGCGAGTACTTTGGATGAGTAGTCACGGTTGCTTTGCTACCTCTTTTTCCCCTCTACCCGGTTGCTGCGATCAGATGACGGAGCCCAGGAGACAGCTGATCCCGCCGACGACTACTACGACGCCGACGAAGCATACTACTATGTGGAGACCGACGACCAGGAATAGTTAGGAGGCTCCCAGGCAGGAGGCCTGCGCCTTTTCGATTTAGTGTCATTGTTTTGCTCAGTCTTCTTAAGGCAAACTTGTTTATTTATGTCTGTACTCAGATATTGTTGCTTTCGCTGACTTATCTATTTGAGCCTTCGTGGCCCTGACTTGTAATATAAAGCTTTATGTTTAATTTGTGTCTGGAGTTGTGTTGTGATATCTTCCCGTCAGTCTCTGATCTTGGTCATGTGCATTTGCGTGTATAATTAGTGCATGATTCAGTCGGGGGCGTCACAGTTATCCATAACACCCAAGAATAACCCGTAATGGATAAGATACCATGTCTTCATATAGCAAGGTTCTGATAGAATCTTTTGCAAAGATTGAGGCGCGACTAAACAACAGGCGTAGCCAAATTAAATTCAGATGTTTTGACGCTGGAAATTATCCTATCCGGACGTAAAAGCCCATCCTCCATGTCACTTTATTCCCTTGTCACTCTTTTATATTCTTTTTTTTAAGAATACACCATGGAGAGGTGTATCAATATCATAGAAGAAGAGCCAAGGGGCTGATACAACGCCTTTCGGCAAATAGTTCACAACACCACGACTACAACGACAAGAGATCAAAGACCGCGTCTCGACCAACACCTGATACCTGAGAGCACAACCCCGACCACATCTCAGGCTGCTTCAACGCACTCTTCACCCTTCACGCCTAGGAGTCGGCAAGTGAACAACAGGAACCAACCAGAATTAAAGAAGGAATTGTCCAAGAGTATCTGGTTGCGGCGTACATTGCGCCCGAGAGCTCATGCCCACAGTAGAAACCAACACCAAACTGAACCTTGCCCCAATCCTCGCCGAAGATCTGACGCGGTCACCACCTCCAGCAACAACTCCGGTAGCCTCCATGGGCACCCAGGCAGCACCTCCAAGGAAGGGACGATGCCTCAGTGCCGCTACATCCTGGCTAGCAAGCCGGCCTAAGGTTTCCCCTGGTGCTTCTGCAGGGCCTAGACATGGCCAAGACGACGCCTCCAAGGAGGAGACGGCACCCGCAGGCGGCGGCGTCGTCTGCAACGGCTGCCCCGCACAGGGATTTCTCCCAGCCTAGTCCGGGCCCCTAGAAGACAGCCGGAGCAGCACCATCCGAAGGGGAGGAAGCAAGTCGTCAGCTTGGAATGCTGCGAGGAGGAAGCCGCCTCCCGTTGCTAGCGAGGAGGGAGACGCCAGCTGCCAAGGTCGTGGCCGCCGCCGCACTAGCCCGCACCTCCGTCGCCAGCCACAGCCGCAGCGAGGCCATCGCACCGCCGCCTCTTCCCGCGCCGCCGCACACGACCTAAGCCCCTGCCACGCCAGATTTGGAGTCCCCCGGAGCATCGCCGCCGCACGTGAGCGCCACCACAGGCCACCCACCTTGCCGGCCACCGGGACCTGCCATGCAGCACGGAAGGCCACCTCCGCGGCGCCAGCGATGCCGCGCAGGCTGACGCCACAAAGCCGCCTCCGCCCTGCTCATGAACGGCTAGAGCCGCCACTGCACGGACGGCAGCAAAAGGCCCCGCCACCACCTTCCCCAGAGCCAACACGGACTTCGCCGGCGGCCGCTCCGGTAGCGGCGAGACGGTAAAAGGAAGGAAGAGAGGGTGGCGGCGCGATCTAGAGTTTCCCCCCGTGTCGCCAGAGGAGGGCGACGCGGGAGTGTGCTCCCGAATTCTCTCTTATATTCTTCGTGTCTTGATTATTTTTGCCTTTATCCAATCTCTTTCCTGACACTTCTTTGTGTGCGCACTTAATCAATTAATTAGTACGTAAATGTTTTATGGCTGAGAACACGGCGTGCTGGATTTTGTTCGACCTTGTAGATGGTTGATCGACGTGTGAACCACTTGAGACATATTGTCATCCCTTTGTTAGGTTCCGTCCTAGCTTCTGACCGATCGATATCGATCGGTTTGTTGTTGTTGTTGTTGAGGAAATCAATCAGTGCCCACTACTAACATAGATAATAACATGCATGCCACATATGCAAAAAAATATGAATAAATTATAGAGGCGAGAGACAAATAAGGTAACATAATATGTTACCATCACTCAGACGAAGTTACTCACCATTATAAACAGCCTTATAAATCTGCATTGGCGTTTGCGTGCCCAATGAAAGTTTTTTTTTTTTGTAGGGAACCAATGCAAGGGTCGTTGCCTGAATTATTCAACGGTATTGGTCAGGCTAGCTAGTCAGTCTTGTTTACATTACCTGCCACCCGTGCACTGTTGACGTAGTAATTGGTCTTAAAACGTTAGGTGCAATTAGGCGAGACGAGCGACCCGATCTAGCTAAGATGTTTCATCCAGTAGTCAAGGGAATATGTCGATCTAGCTGGTGATAACTACTTACTTGGCAATCAAATTTCATCTATCTCTAGCTAGTGTGGAAAATGAGCAAGGGGTTATCACTCACACTGCTAACATGTCGGCTAGCTATAAAGTTTGCAAGAAACTTGAATCTGAAACCATGATATATGGGAATAAAAAATAGGGAGGCAATGCAAGCAAACAACGTGATGTATAGAATGAAAGCAAACATGCTTTGGTTAAGTAAGCAGGAAAGTTGTTCTTAACTGGAGTCTGATCGATTCATCTAACCACTTAGGCTCGAAGGCTCTCGCGTCGCCCCCCTCGCGGGTGACACGGGAGGAGCCAACCTCCGCCGGCAACGACCCGCCCCGTTCCCGTCCTCCCCTCCGCCGCCGCAGGTGGTCGGCGCCGGGCTAAGCCCGTGCGTGCGACGCGGCGGTGGAGGGCCTCTCCCCTCTCCCCCGGATCCATGGGTGGAGCGGGCGCCCAGATCCGCGGAGGTGCGGCCCCCACTTCGGCCCACGGCGGCGCGGCGTCCCGGCGGCGGCGCATGTGGTGGTGCTGGCGGGATTCAGCCGGATGTACAGGGGGCGGCGGTGGCTGGGGCGGCGACCCCATGGCTGGGTGGCGGCGCGCCTGTTGGTCCGACCGGCTTGGGCCCATCCCGGATCTGGTGACTAGCGGACGGCGCGGGGGGTGGCGGCGGCCCAGCGTGGCCGTCGATCTGGACGTGGTGGTGCCGGCGGCTCTTCGCTGGCCTGCCGGAGTTCCAGGGGTAACATCGTCTCCGACTCGATCTGCTCCGGTTCGTGCTAGCTCCGGTCCAGGGAGACTGCGGTCGTCATCTCCCGGTGCTTGGCTGCATGGATCTGGCGGCGGCTGGATACTTTTGGTCTAGTCTCCGACAGAGAAGGCGGCGATCCGTGCACAAGAAGCTGGATGGATTTCTTCGAACAGATCTGGGTGAAAACCTGCTCTTGGCTAGATGCCAAAGCCGGCGATGGCGGCGCTCTACGGTGTCGTTAACTTCTTGAAGGCATCGCCGTGGAGAAGTTCTAGATCACTATCTGCTACCTCCGGGGGAAACCCTAGATCAGTAGATCGGAAGACGGTGGCGCGCTTGTGTCGTTTCTCCCTTGGGGGCGTCATTCTTGGAGGTGTACACGGGCTCGAGGGACCAGTGGACGACATCTTTGGTAGAGCAATGCTTCATCCTACACATTGATGGCGACGGATCTCGATGGTGTGGCGCCTTGGAGATTAGGCGTCTGATGTGCCATGATGGACTCGCGCAGGAGTGTGACACTGTCTGGCATCATGGTGGCGTCGATGCCTGAGAGGCTGGCACGGTCGATGCGTCAGTTTCTGCTCTGAAGATGGATCGATGGAAGACGGTGGTGACGGGCCTTGCAGTGTGCGCATGTGGTGCCCATTGTGAGTGTGCTGGACCGGTGTGTGACCCAGTCCAGGTATGTGCTTATGCTGGGGCATCCGGCTTTAGATGTTAGGCTTTGATGCGATATCTGTTTGGTATTAGGCTCGGACATTTGGCACCCCTTCATCAAAGGAATAGGAGTAGCAACAGGTGTTGTCAAGATGGTGGCTTCAGCCATTCTGATGTACTACTTTATAAAGTCTTTGTAAATAATTAATAATATGGCTGCATGCATCGCCCAGATGTAGAGGCTGGGGGTACATCCTCCTTTAAATATAAAAAAAAAAACTGGAGTCTGATCGATGGGATTAATTGTCGTCCCAGCGAAAAGAAGATCAGATTAATGTAATGAGAAAATGTTGTTCTTGACTGTTGTCTGATAAAGGCAGGCACATCCATCATGTGATCCGTTGCATGGATAACTCTCAACCCAAGCCAAGCCAGGTAAGGCACATCAGCTTTTGCTCACTCACTTTGGCTTAACGGTCACGCAGCTTGACATCATATATGCACAGCGTAACACCGTCCCGTCCCGTTACTTGCTCTACAACGGCCACGGTTTCCGTCCGTCCATCCGTTAACTGGCGGCCGCCCGCCGCCGTTTCATCACCTCACCTCCATCAATCGGTACTAATTAAACACAGTGCACGCAGCAGCTAAGATCAGTGGTAAAATCATTACAGTAATTAGTTACTTTTACTGGAGTCAAATTCGCAGCACTGTAAGCCGTCTAGCACTAATATATACCACCATTGGTTACTCAGTATCCAATGAATGTGATGTTTGTTACTCAGTATCCAACTAATATATTAGGTCGCGATCGATGGCTGGAATAAGCTTTGATACTTACATACACGTCAGCTCCAACTCAACTAGGCCGACCACCAAATAGAACTCTCTCTCTCTCTCTCTCTCTCTCTAGATTAATCTTAGTGACAAGTTGCTTACGGATCAATGATCAACTAGTACGTAGTAATTCCTTTGTAAATGAACTTAGCTCATTAATTAGTCAACTTAATTACTCTCAAAGCAAATCAACTAAGCTGTTTCTGTCAAGTGTCAAGCAACATGAACACCACTTGGTTCATTACGCTGCAATTGCGAAACGCTCAACGTAAGGCGACAGCTGAATAGTAACTGGAGCTAGTATGAAAGACCAAGCAGTAGAAAGAGGGCTAATTAATTAATTAATTCAGCACACCCATACTTACCGGAGGTAGACACATGCTGAATGAGTAGTTAAATTTTAAGACAACCTTAGTGTAATGTGTGTAGATCCAAGTTAACTCCTAGACACTGTCAATCACAAACAAAAGAAAAAACACCCTATAGATACGGTGACACAAGTCGATTCGTAAGCACTCATCTAACTAAGATCGATCGTACACCTCAGCCAATCGTACACCTCCTACGTACCTGTACACCTCAGCAAAATGCACAGGGTGATAGTAGGTTGCTGCAAGGGACCAAAAGGAGGCATGTATAAGAAGTCCTAATCATACATGTAGATGGCAGACAGTAAAATATACACGTACTTGCAAGTGGGACCAGGCAAACTCCTACGTACGTACTCCCTTCGTTTCAAAATAATTAAAATTCTACTTCTGTCTATTTTGTCTTATGTCAAATTAATTTAAGTTTGACCAACTATATAGAAAAACATGCTAAGATCTACAAAACCAAATACACATAGTATAAAAGTATATATTTCATAGAAAGATCTCATGAGACTAATTTCGCGTTCCTTATGTTAATATTTTTTATAAACTTGGTCAATCATAAACAAGTTTGACTGATGAAAACCCCAGAACTTCAATTATTTTGGAAATGAAGGTAGTACATGTGTACAGATCGGTCGACGTATGTTTTGTCAGTTTCAAGAAAACGTGGCCTGCACATGGTACTTCACCACTCCTATACATACAGAAGATCGATAATGTCCTGAATACCTACCTAAGCACCGAACGGCATGTCAAGTATGTACTGACAAAATCGTCAAATTAATGAAATTAAATAACGATTAAAGAGCCTAACAATCAGTGGTGCTGTTTAGGGTTTAGGGGGATCCTGGTCGCTCACCCCCTGAAGATCGTTAGGTAGCTCGTTAATTAGCTTATTGGTCATGACTACTCATGAGCAGTATGTGTACACGTCTCTCTAACACACACACACACACACACACACACTTAACCAAGCACAAACATGGGAGACTGGCGATGGATTCACTTACTGATTGCGCGCACATGTGATGTGCCACCAACCAGCTGAACCTGGCATGGCAGCTCGTCATAGCTAACTTGTGAGCTTTATGTACTCCATCGCTTTCCATCCTGCTGAACCACTACCCAGTGGTGCTAGCTACATTCGTGCGTGGCAAAATTTCGACCAACCGACCGACAAAAATTTGGCAGAAACTGAACTATGCATGATTAGCCCCTTTTAACTTGCTATCCATGGTTCATTAATCATTGAAGATGAAAACCAACAGAACCAGCAATTGAATTACATATGTCTCTCATCATACACTGCACGTAGAATGTATTTCTTGGACACCACATAGAGGAAGAAAAACACATTTTCTTCTAGAATAAAAATATATGCATATGACCGAACCCGTACGTCGTCCATTCATATATTTTGTTTGTTGTGCTTGGACAACACATGCACTTTTCTTAATCATTTGCATCACGACCTACAAGCTTAAGGACACCCCTCGTCCCCTCCACACTTCGGATTACTTGTCCAAAGTCCAAACCTTCCATAAGTACTTTTCACGACTAAACAGTCAATTATGAATTTCTTGCAGGTTATCTTCCGGGCCACTACACTGATCCGTATGTGGTCGCTACTCACTCCGACGGATGCCAGGGAGCGTATGGTTACTGGGTATGTTCGGTGGGAGACGGTAGCACGGGCTATTTTCAACCGGTTTGGATGGCGGTCATGTAATAGGATAGGTATTTAGTTTCCTATTTACTTTTATTCCGCCGGTTGTGGCTATCCTGTTTTATGTTCTTCTTGCTCTTTGTGAGCCTTTTTACCTTTTTGAGACCTGAAGACTTCGTTGAACCTTTTGCTTATTAATAAGATGGCCGCATGCATCGTTCTGATGCTGAGGCCGGCAGTGACGGAGCCAGAACTTTTGTGAAGCCTGGGCAAGCTTGAGCCTAAGTGTCTAATTTGGAAATCAAAATCGAGTGTTCTGGTACACAATATATAAAATAGCCCCAAAATTCAGAAATACAAATCCACAATTATAATGAAGTGAAAATATGAACATAGTAGTCATGGAATTGTAATTTTAAAGTCAGCTAGTATATGATATTTCAATATTCATTTGTATACACTACTACAATCCGGTTCTTTGTCGAGTATGAAAGTACTCGGTGAAGGGCGATATCACCTCAGCAACCAGTTTGCCGAGTGTGACACACGACAAACCCTACTCCGCACACCCACTTTCGTCTAAGAGAGCTTCTCCGAGTTCCTTCCCTCGCATACTTGGCCAAGTGTCAAAATGAGCTACTCGGCAAAATAAAGTAGGTAGATATGGGGCCGCCACATGGCATGTTGTGTTTGCCAAGTACCTTCCATACCATACTCGACGAAGATAGGACAACTGAAGCACGGCACGTGTCCTCAATGTTTGCCAACTGTCGTTTTCGACAAAGTGTCCATAGGTTTGTCGAGTACCTATCGCACGAAACTAGGTGAAGATGGTTCAATTGGAAGGTGCTACATGTCCTTGACGTTTGCTGAGGGCCCTCTTTGGCAAAACATTCATAGGTTTGCCAAGTACCCCCTCGATGAAGTGTTGTGATTTATGAATATATTCAAAATAGAGAACTTGTAAGAAAAGAGATAGACTTGTAGAATATATCACTAGTGTGCTGAAGAAAATCACGAGTCAAATGCCCCACAGCCTGACCTCAAAATTTAGCCCTAAATCCTCCGATCTTCAAATTAGTTAGCAATGTTACCTCATGGGAAACGGCACCGACCGACGAGGACATAAGCAATTACTAGAGATGGATCTGCTCGCCCCACTCGCAGACGGATCCGCTCCACCCGCCGTCGGCCGTGCGCCTACGGCAGCCTCCGGATTCGCTCGCCGCCGGTCCGCCTCCACGGTAGGTGAGAAAGGAACAACCAAAAAAAAAAAGAACAACCGAAGTGGCGTCGTGCCGAACAAGGCTGTGACTGCTCGTTGCCTCAGGTAATTATTTTAGAAGAAGGAATAGCAGCACATGCCTGACGCGGACTACACTTGGCAGGCCTAGTTAATTAGACCATCACTTAAATATTAGCCGAACGCTTGGTAGAAGCCCATTGTTTATTACGTATACACACGTACACTGCTGCCCGGGTAAACCTCGATGCATAGCAGATTTTGCCCCATTGTCTGTCACGTGTGTACGCTGTCCCGTGGCCAGCGAGCCCGGGCAAGTGCCCGGGGTAGCCGGGCGTTGGCTCCGCCCCGGCCGGGGGATAACCTCCTTTTCGAAAAAGAAAAAAACGACTAGACAGTCAATTATGAATATGACGGTAACATTGTGCATATTTTTGGTAATAAAACTAAAAGACAAGTATGTTGTCCCACACTTTGCTGGCTGTGCTAAAAATATTGTCCATGTACAATACTAGGACCTAAACATTGATGTTGTACATATATCATAACAACCCAGGGTCTCTAAAGCAAAATATGCCATCAAATCTGTCTTGCACCAATCTTAGATCCTTTTGGACAATTGGATAGTTTGAAGGAACCCCAAGGGAGTATGAATCAGGTATAGGTCCTAAAAGTCGGGAGGTAAGCACCAGACAGGAGGATAAGGGCCACCAACAACGTGGTATCCTAGTGATGGGATCTTCTTCATGTCATCGACGGTGCCCTCATCTTCCTTGCAATACATCGGGTCGCCGCCAATAGATCTTGTCAGGTATGCCTTCCCGTCGAACTTCTTATCTGTGTTGATGGATAGGCATCGATGTTTTGAGTAGTAGATGTGGTTTCTGTTTACGCCACCGCGGCCGCCCGCGGGCACGCGCACAGCTCTGGAGGAGGAGGCTAGGCCCAAGAACAATGCGTAGTCGCCCAAGCTATGCACCTCCACCCACTTGTAGTCGTGTGCGTCATCACTATCAGCATCATCGACTTCAGCGAGCTCAAACAGCTTGAAGAAAGGTTGGCAGTTTCCGGACCAGTTGTTCATCACCGCCATGTCCACCCACTGTGCGATGGTGCTCTGCTTCTCGGAGAGGGGCACCTGGGCGCCGGAGAAGAGGTTGGCGACCACGACCCGTGCCCTGAGGCGGCCGGCAGCGATCCAGCCGCCGTCGTAGGACCCGTTGAACCACGTGCCGCGCAGGCACGCCGGTAGCGGGACCCGCAGGACCCCGGCGTCCTCGGGGCAGTAGAGCAGCTTGTGGTTGTCCCTCGTGCCCCAGTCGCACGGCGAGAGGAGCAGCAGCGGCAGGGCGGGCGGCGAAGGGTGCCGGAACGCGGCAGCGCGCCACGACATGCACACGGCGGCGACGCGGATGCGGCCACGCGGGCACGCGACCTTGGAGCGGACCATCTCGAGGAGCTCGTCGGGGAGTTCGGACCACTGTGCGCTCGGCGCCGTTCGCCCCATGCCCCCGTCGTCGCCGATCGTCGCCGTCGCAGGTTTGTTAGTTAACCGATCCGAGGCCAAAGTACATATGACATACTCCTAGGCCAAGACCAAGCTCACGACGATTACCTAGGAGAGACCGTACTCAGTACGTACGCACCCCCGTATCCGGTCACATCTCTGACAAAATCAGGCAGTTGCAGAATCGAATTCGTAACAATTATATGTTCCTGCGGTTTCTTACCATGAAACACAAAAACGAAAATAAAACCTTGTTTCTTGTACTCTGCACTGTGGCTCGATCCGATCGAATAGAAGCTGGTTCTACTAACACTGCAGAAATCTTGGGTTGACAGATTGTTCTTGAAGGTACGGTTTGGAGTCTAGGGAAAACAATTGGTGGGCTAATTAAGCATTGGAGATGCATAAATAAAGCATGTTATTGCAACAGGACGATTGTTTCTTTATGGCAAATCATGTCCCAAACAAAACAAATTATGTTCGATACGTTGACATGTCAAGCACTCGTCTCGCCGAAGCCGCCGGTGTGTCTGATAATATTGCTACCGGACACCGGCCTATCCTAATTCACCTCTCGACAAGAGAGACGGTGCAATTAACTTAATTAACTTTAATTTTACTAAAGCAATGCAACAAATGATCAGATGCAAATAAGATGAGTGTTGCGGACTGAAGCCCCAAACGCAAAGTCAGAAAAATGAACCACCAACATTTGATCAAAGCAATGGATAACGGAAAGTAAAAGCCACATGATCAGGCCATGATGCAAGACAAGAATCTCCCGTCGAGACGCAAAGAAGGCAGAGGTGCTCAATCAGCAACCTTTCTTCACACGGTCATGCCAATCATGATCGCACTCTAACCAAACCAAACCAGGCTAGCCAATGAGACAAGAAAGCTTTTTTAGAGTCGGCGAAAAAGAGCAACTATACTATATTATGGAAATGCTTTTAGGCCCCAAAGAGACTATATTATTAGCTGCTGAAGAGTCGGAAAATCAGAATATTCAGCAAGACAAGAGCCCACAGAAACCAACAAGATCTTGGTTGCAGTTGCTGTCTGATATGATCAAGAATTGACAGCTCGGGATTAAAACCCTTTGGTACATGGAGAGAATGAGATGAGAGAGACCGATGGCCGAGTGGCCAGTCTGATATTTCCACTTGAATTCCCTTTTCCATTTCGATAAATGAATATGTATGTCTACACCCATCTATAAGAGCCTCGTTTGTGCTTGGTTCCTGCAGGTCCATCTTGTTTCTAAGTTTTATATGCGTGCACACTTGGACACTTGTCGAATTATCACCCTTTTGTTCATCGCTTTACATCGAAAGGGACATGCGATGTGCATGCTCTCGATCCTTGATATAGCACTATATATTGTAGGTCTAGTATAGTTTTTCTGTGGAAAAAAATGGGATGAGTGGTAGAGAGATTCATGTCCGTTTGGAGAGAAAGAACAAGTCCCACTGACTACTGAGACAGAGAGGATGGGAGTTAGCAAAAGTAAGACCTAATAAACTGGCTAAAGGTTTCCAGATGACTTCACTAACCATAAAGACAAGTTTTTTTTTTTGGAACGAAGGCTCGAGAGAGAGCCCGGCTTTGAATTAAGAGTGAATTCCGGTTTTTACCCCCTAATTTAGCATTTTTGACATTAGTTACCCCATTTAACAAATTTTCATCCAGATTACCCCATTTAGTCACAATTTTGTCTGTTTTTACCCCTTTTAATTTTTAAGAGCCTTCTAGATGGTGTTTTACTCAAGAGAGACTCAGTGCCCAAACATACATTTCTATTATAACAAAAAAATCCCATACTATTATGTTAATAACTGGTAGTAGTAATTTTCAATGGACACACATCATTGGAGCCCAACTAAAAAAAATACATGTTCGACAATAGCACGGCAGACCTGTAAAATAGAATGTGATGTTTTAGTTTGATGATCTCCCAAAGCGTAAAATAAATGCGTCCTCCGATGTTTTGATCAAGGAAGAAAACTAAAATATCATCACATTAAACCTACAAACCACAACCCACAATGCAAAATTGAACATACTGTCCAAATGAATATTTTTTCCAACTGTGCTGTCGGAACCTCGAGACGCTTGTCCATCTTTTTGGGAATGCCCGTTGTCACTGCAAATACGGAAATGTATCAGTACATGGACGGGCTGCAGCGCTCTTGATCCTACAAGCTGGCCGCCTGGTCTCGGCTCAGTACATGGAGAGAGCGGAGGATAGATACCGTAAGGGCATGAAAGCGCTGATGATGATTGTGGTCTGGGAGGTGTGGCTGGAGAGAAACAGGAGAATTTTCAACAAGAAAATTGCTCCCCTTAACAGCTTGATCCAAATCATTAGGGCAACCTTGGGGCAATGGAGAATTGCTGGTGTGAAGTGCTTACAGCACCCCTTTGGTGATCCCGGCTGATCGGCCCCTTTCTGGAGTCTCTCTCTTTCCTTTCTTTTCTCTTCAATCCTTGCCACCTATTGGCGCTTGTAAATATCTCTACCGTCTAATACAAATGGCCAGCGATTGCTGGAACTTTCAAGAAAAAAATTGAACGCACTTGACCGCTCAAGATAAGTGTTCCCCTTTCCCGCGATGTGGTGCACACATACACCTGACAGTTAGGACAAAAAGAAAACGGGTGCTGCTAAACCAAGTGGCCGGTTCAAACTGGGGTAACAACTGGCAAGACCTTTGCTAAATGGGGTAATCTGGATGAAAATTTGTTAAATGGGGTAATTAGTGTCAAAAATGTTAAAATGAGGGGTAAAAACTGGAATTCACTCTTGAATTAACAAAGCCATCAACCGGCCAGGAATTACATCGGACAGCACCTTACAAGAGGAAAAAAAAGACGGTCATAAAGACAAGTCCAATAGCTAAAGAAAATACATCGAAAGAGGATGATGACACGCGTCGAGCGTATCTAGATTGATCCGGCCTGAAACAATATACATGACACATGATACGCGATATATACCTATTTCGCTGTAAAGAGGAGTTTATTTGTTGAACCGCAACAGAAGCCGGAACAAACTTGCACAACCTTGCTTTAATATGTATCAGTATCAGCATCTGATCACATAGTCAAGTGGGCTTTATCAGGGGTTCCATCAGAAAAACCTTATCCTAACATTGATATTATTCTTGTATACATGTGATTCTCAAATGTAGTCATCCGTAACACGCACGAATGGTGCTTGGCCTTCGTTCAGCAATGTTCTTTCAGAATCTTTTCCAACATTCCATTTATTAGAAATAAAAAAAATCTTTTAAGAGCCACTGAATCAACGCGCAGCTGAACTCGGCTGGTTTGGTTTCGTATGCCCTGTATTCTAATCTTCTAAGAGGATTTTGACACATGCGTCATGTTGATGCAGGGAGATTTTATATTATATTTTACATGCACTAGTCCTTTTGTCAAGAAAATTATGTTTCTGTGTTTCTCATTCATAGGAAACTCTTCAAAATAGATAAATCCAGTTGTCCTAGCGCGAGAATGACCTAATCTAGCCCTAAATTGACATATGGTGTAGTGTACGTACTCCTGTTAAAGTCTTCAGGTAAGATGTGGTGGCCGTGCATTCAGCCGAACACGCCGTGGATCGCACGTACATGACACATGGCGCCCGAGTCTCAGATGAGCAAGCAAGCCAAGCATACTTGACGGCCATGGCTTTTGGAGCCAAATGCCCTCACTTTCTTCTTTATTTTTGCCTTTATCTGATGTCTTTCCTTGTACCTGTTTTTATATGCGCACAAGATTAATTGATTACTCCATAAGATGTTTTACGGGTGAGAACACGGCTTGATGGATTCTGCTCGACCTTGCACATGGTTGATCTACGTGTTGAGCACCACCGGGACGTACTCTGTCTGATCCATTCTTCGTTCATTATGTTCATTCTGGAGTGGCCTACTGATGGATCGGTGCTGACAGGTTAGTCAGTTAGTTAATTCTTCACTGCCATTTATATCAAAATAGAAAAAACTCATATTCATGCAAGACCAGAAGAATGTTGACGTACAGGTCCAAGCCTCAGCCCTGATCACTACTTCACCCCTTCAAGCAGAAGCACTTGCTCTCCTTTTTGCAGCCAAAATTACCCAACTATTGCAGGTGGCACAACCAACTTTCCTGATGGACAACATTTCTTTGGCAAAGGCGGCTGCGACCAGAAGTGTTTCTGCTGACTCTACTCCGTGGGCAATCAGAGCACCACTTGGAGATTTCTTCAGGATAACAGATGATCTCCATTCGCAGGTGTTTCACATTTCTAGAGAAATAAATGAAGTTGCTCACAATGATGCTCATCAGGTTCTTAGTAGTGCTACTGAACCTGTCTTCAGCTGTTTTGGTTCAGCTCACAGGGACATGCTCTGCCCTGTAACTTATATTCTATCTACCTTGTCTCTACAGGGCTTTGTACTTCATGCTGTATTCTGCTACTGAGCTGAATATAATGACGCTTTGAGCGCCTTTTCTTGTTCAAAAAAAAAAAACTCATATTGCTGATGTACGTACGTGCCCAATTGAAGAGTTGCCTTAATTCAACGTCAATCTAGCTTGTTTACACTGCCAGCGGTGGCCACCTACCATTGATGTTAGACGTTTTTAAGATTAGGTGCAATTAGGCGAGACGTACGACCCGATCTAGCTAAATTGTTTCATGTATGTTCTAAAGGTTTTGTCCACCTCATGTGTGAAACATGAGTTCATCGTTCCGGTTATTTAGTCACCCCCCCCCCCCCCCCCAAAAAATGATCACTGCCATGCAATTAAGCACAGTACATTTCATCTAGCAATATTGAGCATAAAAAAATCAAACAAAATCTAGCAATATTGTATACTCAGTGTGTGCGTGTCGGCTGTAAAGTTTGCATGAAACTTGCTTTGTAATTAGGAAGGGGAAAGCAAGCAAAGCTTTGGTTACAACCAATCGAGAATAGCCCCTGCTGGGTAAGCAATCAAGCTGCCAGTGGGGTTTGATCGATCATGGATGGGATTAATTTACTGAGGAAATGGTGTACGTACATTCTTGGAGTCTGATGATGCATGCAGGCATCCATGATCCATGCTATGTCAGCATGTGATTCCTGGATAACTCTGAACCCAAGCCAAGCCAGCGGAGGAATATGCGCTTTTGCTCACTTTGGCTTAACGGCCACGCGAGCCTGACATCATTGCGTCATATATAACGCCGTCCCTGTTAGACATAATCTTGACATGGAAGATTCGGGTGTGTGGCCTGACGCGTGGTGCGGCCGAGCAGTGGCGAAGCTGATGGACGTGGGCTGTTTGTTAGCTGCATGTGTGTGTGGCTCGAGGAAAAGGCCGTCGTTGCGGCAAGCGTATGTGCACCGGAAAAACACCACCATGTCCTGTGTCTTCTCTTTCTTCTATCTTCGTTCCTGCGAGAGAGAGAGAGAGAGAGAGAGAGAGAGAGTGAGAGGGAGCCGGGCACCGACGCAAAGAGCAAGCTAGGGCTCGGCGCCAACAGTCCCGTTCCGTTACTAACTGACTACCGCCGCAGCCGGTTTCCTTCTGTTTTCTACTAGAATAAACCGCACGCCACGGCCAAGATCAGTGCTGTAGTAAAATCATATGAATAAATAACTAAACCCTAATCAGAGTAAAAAAAAAAGCCTTGTAAAATATAAATGAGTCTCCTGGGAATGAGCTCATGTCAGCACCAACTGGAATAGAATCCTCTCTTTTCTACTGAAACGCAATCTTTTTTTTTTTTGAGAACCAAAGCACAAACTCATGCATTGGTGGTATTACATTCCGACAACATCCTTTGTCTAACGTTGTCATGCACCTCAGCTAGGAAGAAGTGGTTTCCATATTCTCTAGCCGTCGCAGCAATCTCATGTGCAAGTTTGTTATGGTTCCTCTTGACAATGCTAATTTGCACGCTGGCAAAGTGTCTCATCCGTTCCTTTATGTCTGATATTACGCCAAACCAGGGCGATCTATTCATTCCTTCTCTTAGGAGTTCTTGCCCAATAGTAGCACAGTCTGTCTCTACAATTAGGTGCCCATTGAAATATTTGCTCATTTCATACAGACCCAGTAGAACAGCCGAAGCTTCTGCTTCCTCCACCGTCCTACAGTGATGTAGCTGGCAGCCCACAGATAGGAAGGGGGTTCCTTGGTGATCCCGGGCGACTGCTCCACCCCATGCCCTTGCTGGATCTGGTGAAAATGCCGCATCAGAGTTTACCTTTGCTGAGTGCCTTGGTGGGGGTGTCCATTGGTTAGTTTCAGTTACGGGTGGTCTGCTTATCCTCTCTACATGTACTAACAGATCTTTTTTGCTTCCTGTCTTATCATCGCCATTTGCGGCTGCAGTCAAATCTTCCTCCAGCTTCACCAACTGTCTCATGGCCCCTGACACTGTCTCCGTTCCATCTCCATGGATAACATTATTTCTTAGCTGCCAAGCTTTCCATAGGGTCATTAGTGTTCTGTTTCTGACAGGATCTGGAAGTGGAATGAGCAGACATTGCAGCCAGTCTTCCCCTGTTCTAATCAAATCTTGCTCTTTTGGTAGATCCCAGGCTGTTCTCATGGCATTCCGCAAAGCCTTACTGCGTGTGCATGAGATAACAGCGTGGAACTCATCTTCTGGTTCAGTTCCACAGATGTCGCATATATCCTCTGGCACAATTGTTCTTCTGTGTGTGTTATGTTTGGTTGCAAGAGACTGGGTAGCAACCCTCCACCCAAATATCTTAATTCTTTCCGGGATCTTCGCTTTCCAGATCACATCCCAAATCCTCCTGTCTCCTGGTTCGCTAGATGAGCTTGATGGCCCCTCTGTACCATTTCTTTTCAACATATCTGCTAGTTTGTAAGCGCTTTTAACAGTGAACACCCCTGTCTTTTCATAGTGCCAGGCTGTGCAATCTTCCACTTCTATCGCCGGGATTCGAATCTTACATATTTCGTCTGCATCGAAGGGGTGGAAGATTTGTCTGATGAGGTATGTATTCCACTCTCTGGAATCTGGTAGTATCAATTGGTTCACCCATCTTAGCCTTGATCTCCGAATGAAATTAGCAGTTTTGAGTCCAGAGCTTCTTGGGATCCATTGGTCTCTTGAAAATTGTATCTTCCTTCCGTTTCCAACGCGCCAAATCAGACCTTTTTTTAACAGCTCCAAACCAAATTCAATACCACGCCAGGCAGGGGAGGCATCTGAGGCGAAGACCGTGTCCAGTAGTTCTCCGTTAGGGTAGTACTTAGACTTAAGGACTCTGGCGCATAAACTGTCCGGGTTTTGTAATAATCTCCACCCTTGTCTCGCTAAAAGTGCTTGGTTAAAATGATGCATATCTCTGAAACCTATGCCCCCCTCTCTTTTTGGTTTTATCATATTATCCCACGCCATCCAGTGCACTTTCCGGTGATCATCTTTATCCCCCCACCAGAAATCCCTTATGATTTTCTCATAGCTATCACAGAAGCTTTGGTTCAACTTAAATACCCCCATAACAAATGTTGGCAATCCTTGAGCAACCGACTTTACATGAACTTCCTTGGCTGCTTTGGACATAAATCTCTCGTTCCAGTCATTGCACCTCTTCCCAAATCTATCCATTATCGGCTGGAACATCTCATCTTTCATCCTTCCTTCCGGTGTGGGTAGCCCTAGGTATTTTCTTTCAAACGTAGCTGTTTCCACACCTAGTCTCCTCTTGAACGCAATCTACTAGCAGCAAGATTAGCGTTTCTTTTAATTAGAGACAAGTTGCGTGCAGATCAACGATCAACTGCATAAAATTAACTTAGCTCGTTCATTAGTCAACTTGATTTGTCGTACAACTAGATTAACCAAGGCGGCTGTTCCTGTCAAGCAACACCTAGATGACTTGGTTAATTACGTTGCAATTATGAAACGCGCAATAACTGGAGCAATCAGTAGGAAAGAGGGGGTAATTAATTAGTAACTGGAGTACACCAGTATTTACCAGTAGGCCGGGGGTGATCCTCATTTTGCTATATAAAAAACACCGGTACGTATTTACCGGTGGTAGACACAAGCTGAATGAGTGGTTAAGTTTTTAAGACAACCTATTATATATGTAATCCACGTGGCTCCAAAGTAACTCCTAGACACACACGGTGACACAAGGTGATTCGTAAGCACATGACTAATTAAGATCCATGGAACAGCTAGCCAATCCGTGGCCACGAGGAAGGAGTACACTGCTAATTTCAAATTAAGCCAGATCGAGATGATTGTTTCTCTTACTAGTGTGTTTAATTTGTCTATCTAAGCTAGCTGGCCGAGGCCGTGTAAACTAGTACGTATACTAGTAGCACTACGGTAGTGGAGTACTTGCTGAGGAGTACTCCTGCCTCGTGTACGTACGTGTGGATATTCTGAGGCACCAACAGCTTAAAAGTTACTCCAGTACCGATGAAATTGAACCAATACCAGCAGTCTTGGGAGTACATATACTAATAAGGTCTTTTTTTTTTGCAAAAACTACTAATAAGTGTACTACGTTAGTAGTTAATTAACCAAGAATGCTTAATCCATCGAGAATAAATAATCTGAAGGCGTGTCCGTCGGGCTTGAGTCCATGTAGCAGCACACCAACACTGATTTTACGAACAACTGATCTTCCAACAGATTGAAATCCAGTCCCACTTGCAAGTGGGGTTAGTTGCTACGTAGGTGGGATTGCACCACCCGAGCTCCACTGCTCTCTATATTTAGATATTTTGACATTTGTGTTTTTGAAGTTTCAAAAAAATGTGAAATTTTTCCCGGGGATACATATACATATTCCGAATACCCGTGGCAAGTTTCGGTAGAAATCTCGTTTTATTTGGGGGTATAGAAAAAAAAACAAATTTCTGACAGTATAGGAGAAAAGGGGTGCAATTTCTGTCAGAATTTTCTCTTTTTTGTATTTCCCAAAATACAAAGTATTTATTTTTCAGATTTTTAACGGGACTTAGGAATGTGTGTATGTATTCACTTATTTGATTTAAGATTTTTTTTAGCAATGGAAGTGTGTTTTTCAAAAATTTCAAATACCAAGAGCCACAGAGCCCGGTAGCTGTAGGCACTTTTCGATGTGTACAGATCCTTGCTTGTTTTGTTCATTGAAAAAACAAGCTTCATTGTCTAAGAATAATAAAATAACACCAAATTAGGTTTGACTAAGTCGATAGAAAAATATATCAACATCTACAACACCATATATATTAGTTCATTAGATTTATTATAAAATATATTTTTACACTATATATATTTGATATTGTGGATATTAATATTTTTTCTATAAATTTGGTGAAACTTAAGAAAGTTTGACTTACGACAAACCTGGAACTTCAAATATTTTGAGGCAAATGTGGTGTGAAACATTTGCATGATACTTAATGGGAGCTCCTATGAAGTGTTGCTTGAAGGTAAAACATAATGGACCTGTGACTGGTGAGACACGCACAGTCCACTGCGTGGAACTCGTGGGCACTACGTGTATGGCACAGTCGGCGCTCGCTCAATCGAAATTAAGCACACAAACGTGCGAGCGATGGATTCACTCAGTGAGATGGATCATGCATGTGACGTGCCACCAACCTTAGCCTACAACGGACAGTACGCACGCACGCGTGCACATCACATGTATCGCTCGCTTTCCATCTGGCTGAACAAGTTAGGTGGTGTAGTTGTGTGCGTGGCAGAATAGAATCATTTCATAGGCCTGGCACCGACAGAGAAAAAAATAGTGACCTTGTATAAGTAAATGGAGTGAGTAGTACTGCATTAACTAGTTAATGATATTTAGGACGATGGTCAGATTAGCCTCCTTTCAAATTTCGATCCATATTATATTTACTAATTGGATGCACCATACGTGGCTCCATGTTAATCCACATCAACAAAATTAATGCAGCCATTAGATTTAAAATTTAATGGTCAAGATAGATTAGAAGACCCTACAATATAGAGTATTTTTTAACAGAAAAACAGTGCACACATGTATAATGATTAAGAAGATCTTTTTAAAATAATTAATTAATTTTTAGAAATATTACACCAAAATTATTTTTTTCAAAAATAATACATAGTCGGCCATCTAGTAGCCGACTGGGTCCAGTCGGCCAGGAGGAAGCCGATAGGTGCCCTGTCGGCTACCAGATGGCCGATTGGGGACCGACAGGATCCAGTCGGCTTACTACTAGCCGATAGGTGCATGTGCCCATTTTTCTTTTACTGTTTTTGGTTTTAGTTGTTGTTTTCTATTTATTCTAGCTATCAAATGAATTTGGTAGCTAAGATGAATGTGTCCCATTCTTCCTGTGTCCCATGTGCTGATCATTGACATCAGGCACATCAACCTGGTAGAACCCTAGACTGGGAGCACCACTGCCAACAAATTTTGCAGGAGTCCTGGGTTTCTTGCTGATTGGGCATTCTTCAACTTTATGGGTCACCATCTTACAGATGAAGCACACTGGGGGTTTAGGGCACTGGGCTTTGTGGTGCCCAGGCTCTCCACAGCTGTAGCAAATTACATCCACATATTCAGTTGCAGAAATCCCTTTGTCCTTACTGAGATTCTGCTTGGGTTTCCCAGCAGGCTTGCTTTTCTTCTGTGCCTGCGCTGCTGAAGTGTTGCCTTGCTTCTGAAAATTGGACTGCTGAGAGCTACCAGGTTGTTGCTTTTGCTCAGGGATCTGGTTTTGCATCATCTGCTGCTGCTGCGGCCCTTGCATCATCTGCTGCTGCTGTTGCCCTTGGAAACTGCTCTCTGGAGGTCCAGCCAGACCCTGGAGCTGACCAGACCCCCACCCCCCACCACTTCTCCATTGGTTCATCTGGGGGGGGGGGGGGGGGGGTGGAAGTACGGGCCGGGGAACCATGGAGGGGGGATCTGCTGCCCCCCAGGGAAGCCGTACCCAAACTGAAACTACTGCGGCGACGGACCAAACTGAGGATCAAATGGGGGGAACCACTGACCTGTTGATGCTCAATCTGCCCCTGCGCCATCTGCTTGTTACCCTTGGAATTTCCTCCCCTTCCTCTCCCACGCCCTCTCCCTTGTGCTTCCGCCATGGCGAAGATCACAGCAAATAGCTCCTTCGAAACTGGGATGTGTTTCGCCGGTGGCAAGGTGGATTGCGGGGTATGGATGTCGAGGGGGTAGCAATCGGCGGCGGTGAAGTTGCGGGAGAGGGCTAGGGTTTTCTCCACCCAGACGAGGAGCGGATTTGGATCTGGGGCTCGGGTTGGACCTGTATCCCACAGCTGGCCAAAGTGGGCTCTGGCTACCTCGTCATCGTCTTCGAGTGGTCCCTTCCCTCTTTTCCCCTTTTTGACTTTTTCAAAATTCCGGCGCGGCTTTGCCCACGCATCAGCCTGCACTGAGCACGGGATCTCACCGACGGTGACCACGCCAGCCTCGACCTCTGCTGTCTCCCGGGTCTGTCGCCTCTGACCCTGAGGTTGCCTTCCCAAGGGATCAACATCACGCCATGGCGAAACGAGCCCAGCTGCCCAGCGCAGAGGAGTCCCCAAATCAAAACTCCTCATACTCCCGGTCAAGCGCGGCGGTGTCACAGGCGGATCCAGGTCTCCGCTGTGCCCCAGCGGCGGCGACGCCGTCACATCTGGTTCTGCAGCGACCAAAACGCTCGCCACTTCGCCCGCTGCGCTGGGTCTCCCGAGTTCATCTCTGCGCGAGCCCAGCTTATCACCTTCTCTGGAGACGCGCTCCTCCCCAGAACCATGCGCCGCATCTCCTCCTCTGTTACCTCTACGCAGATCCTCGTCACTAGTTTCCTCAGCGTGTCCCTTGCGCCAGGCCTCCGCATCGTCCTCTCCATCCGGGACCGGTGGCTCTCCTCCAGCTCTCTCTCCTCGGATCCGCATCTCGCTCCGCTCGATGGATCCATGGGCCAGATCCAGATGCAAGCTCGGTGGCGCGTGCGACGGACTCCTCTGGGCGAAGGAGAGCGCGAGGGCCCCCGGTCGAAGGCGCGGAGAGGCGATGAGGCTTCCCCTGAGGCGAGTTGACCGCGTCGGCGGCGGCGGCGGGGGAGGGGGGAAGGGGGGGGGGCGCGGGGTGGGGGGGGCTCGCCGGCAGAGTGTAGTGGAGGTGGTGTGGTGGGTGGGGGGGGGGGGGGCGAGAGCTAGCATGGAGGAGGCGCGAGAGCTAGCTCGATCCCCCTATCTCTACCTCTATAGTGGGGGGAGTAACATATACGTGGTGCCATGCAACATTTTATTTACTAGATTGTAGACTCATCTTGTCTTGGTATGTGTGATGTTACTCATCATAGTTTGAGTAACATATTATGTTACCACATGTCTCTCGTTCCACAATAATTACTTGCCACATCATCTATTTTGTTTAGATATGTGTAATGTTATCACCCATGTTATTTTCAGTATGAATAGTCTAAGTGGACATAGGGTATGCGTATATCTGTTAAGTCTTCGGGTAAAATCTAGTGGCCGTGCACTCGACCGTACATGCGAGCCTGAGTCTCACATAAGCAGCCAGACAAGCATACTTGCTGACGGCTACGGCTTTCGGAGCAAAAAGCCCTCACTTTCTTCTTCATTTTTGCCTTTATCTGATATCTTTCTTTTGTACCCGACTTTTATATACGCAGTGGATTAATTGATTACTCCATCAGATGTTTTACGGCTGAGAACACGGCTTGATGGATTCTGCTTGACCCTTGTACACGTTTGATCTACGTGTTAAGCACCTCGAAGACGTACTCTGTCTGATCCATTGCTCCGTTCATTCTGACCTGGCCTACCGATGGATCGATGCTGATAGGTTGGTTAGTTAATTCTTCACTGGCATGTCATTTACACGTACGTGACCAGTTGAAGGGTTGGCTTGATTCAACGGTATTGGTCGGTCATTCTAGCTAGGTAGTCTAGCTTGTTTACACTACGGGCCACTGACCATTGACGTTAGATGTCTTTAAGGTTAGGTGCAATTAGGCGAGAGGTACGACCCGATCTAGGTAAACTGTTTCATCTAGTTTCTTAAGGTATTGCCCATTTCAGTACATTTCATGTCTAGCGACATACTTTCTCCATGTCTTAATATAAGATGTTTGTGTCAAAAAATCGTCTTATATTAAATTACAGAGGAAGTAGTATACTCGGTGTGCATGTCGGCCAGCTGTAAAGTTTGCATGAAACTTGCTTTGTTAGGAAGGCAGCAGGTAAAAGGGGGGAGAGAAAGCAAGGAAGGAAGGCACGTAATTAAGCTGCCAGTGGCGTTCCATCGAGCATCGATGGGATTAATATAATGACCAAATGATGTACGTACAACCTTGGAGTCTGATGAGGTAGGCATCCATGATCCATGGATAACTCTCAACCCAAGCCAAAGCCAGGGAAGGCATATCAGCTTTTGCTCACTTTGGCTTAACGCCCACGCGAGCCTGACATCATTGCATCATATAACCTGCCGTCCCGTTCCGTTACTAACCGACGGCCGGCGCCGACGGTTTCCTTCAGTTTTCTATTAAAATAAACCGCACGCCATGACCAAGATCAATACTATAGTCAAATCATCTGAGTAAATAACTGAACCCTAATCAAAGTCAAAAATTAAGCCTTGTAAAATATGTATGAGTCTTTGGGGAATGGGATCAATCGAGATTCTGTACATATGTAGAACGTCGATCCACAGATGGAATAAGAGCTTTGATATTTACATGTCAGCTGCAACTCAACTAGGCCGACCACGGAATAGAATCCTCTCTATTCTACTAAATGCAAATCTGCTAGCAAGATTAACGTTTTCTAGCCACAAGTTGCGTACGGATCGGGTAGCGGCTAGGGAGCCCGCGTCGCCCTCCCGCTAGGGCGGCTCGGGTGGAAACCCTAACCCCCGCCGCCGGGCGCGTCCACCTTCCCCCTCCCCTCCGCCGCCGCTAGAGGAGGTCGCCGGGCGAAGTCCCGGGCGGCTGATGGCGGCGGCGGAGGCCCTCTTCCCTCCCGCGCCATCGGGTGAGGCGGGTCACCCATGGCGCCGGGGCGCTTCCTTTCCCGATCTGCGTCGCGGCGGCGCGGCTGTTCGTCTTGGGCGATGGTGCAAGGTGGCGGCGTGGTGCTGGACGGAGGCGGCGGAGCTACTAGGCTTCGAGGAAGAAACGGTGGCGCCGGCCGTTCGGCAGGCTCGCGGGGTCATGGCGGCCTTGGTCGCGGTGGCCGGCGGCTCGGCCTGTCGGCGGCGGCTGGATCCCGGGGCGGCGGCCCTGGAAGGAGGCGGCGGGTGAAGCTCGGGCTTCCCGCGACGGCATGGCGTGGTGCAGTCCATATCCAAGGCGGATCTGCGTCGGCGATCTCGTGGTTTTGCCTTGGATCGGATCCGATCAGAGACGGTGATGAGCGTGCGGGATCCATCTCGGCGGCTCTCGCGGTTTGGCGAGGTGGGGTGGGAGCCCTCCTGCCAGGCTCCAGTGGTGGCGCATTCAGGCAGTGGTCGGTGCGCCAGGGCTCCTACAGTGGCACTGCTGTTGCGGTTGGTCGGCGGATCTAGGCAGCTAGATCTGGGGCTTTGAAGGCGGTCGAGACAGTGCACAGGTTGTCGGGTGGATTTCTTGGGACGGATCCGGGTGAAAACTTGGTCTTCGGTCGTTGGGCGGAGCCGGTGATGACGATGCCCTTATCATCGTTTCCTTCATAAAGGCATCATCGAGGTGAAACTCCCAACCCCACCCAATACCTCCGGGGGAAACCCTAGATCAGTTGATCGGATGACGGCGGCATTCATGTGTCATTACCCCCTTGGGGGCGGCATTCTTGGAGATGCACTCGGGCTCGAGGGACCAGCGGATGGCTTCTTCGGTGGAGTGGTGTTTCTTTCTACATATTCATGGCGGCGGTTCTTGGCGGCATGGTGCAGTGGAGGCTTGGCGTCAGATGTGTGGCGATGGACACGCGCAGGAGGTTGAAGCTGTCTGGCGTCGTGGTGGCGTCGGCGGCAGCTAGACCGGGCAAGGTTGATGCAGCAGTACAGCTCTGAAGATGGATCGTGGTAGGTGGCTGCGGCGGCCTCATACCCGGCAGGCGTCCTGGTTGAGGAGCACGCCGGACTGGTGGGTGCCCATACCCGGCAGGCGTCCTGGTTGGGACCTCAAGTCTTAGATGTTAGGTTTGGCTGCGAGGTCTGTTTGGTATTAGGCCTTGACTTTCAGCGCCCCTTCATCATCTGGATAGGAGTAACGACAGATGTTGGTTAGACGGTGGCTTTAGTCTTACTGTGATATGACTTTGTAAGGTCTTGTATTAATAATTAATAAAATGGCCATATGCATCGTCCAGATGTAGAGGCCAGGGGTCTTCCTCCTTTTCTAAAAAAAGTTGCGTACGGATCAAAGATCAGCTACTACATAAAATTAACTTGGCTCGTTCATTAGTCAACTTAATTCGTCGTAAAATTTAATTAACCAAGGTGGCTGTATCTGTCATGCAAAACCAACACGACTTGGTTAATTATGCAGCAACTGTGAAACACTCATTGTACGGCGACAGGCGAACAGTAACTGGAGCCAGTACTATGAAAGACCAATCATTAGGAATGATGTGGTAATTAATTAGTAACTGGAGTACACCGGTATTTACCAGTGGTAGACACAGGCTGAATGAGTGGTTACATTTGTAAGACAGACTTAATGTAATGCACTTGGCTCCAAATTAACTCCTTGCTATAGACACGGTGACACAAGGCGATTCGTAAGCACACATCTAATGAAGGAGTATTGCTAATTTCAAATTCGCCAGATCGATTCCCTTACTAGTTTATATGTTTAATTTGTCTGTATAAGCTAGCTGGCCAAGGCCGTGTAAACTATAGTAGGCCAGTAGTGGAGTACTTGTTGGGGAGTACTCCCTACCTCACGCGTGCGTGGATATTCTGAGGCGCCAACAGCTAGCACACCTTAAAAGTTAGTACCAATGAAATTAAACTAACACCCGCAGTCGTGTAAATGCATATCGAAAAAGGCTTTCACTCCGCTTTATACATAAAGCAACAACCGAGCAATACATTCAACATTACAACCGAAAGAACAATAAATAAAAAAGACAAAGATATAAGAAGTTAAAGAAGATCCAATGCACGATTGCGGAGAACAGAGAAAAAAATTAGGATTAACACACGAGGACGAGGGAAATGCAGGGCGACGAGCAGGGCGAGTGGTGACGCTCTCACCTACCGCCATTAATGGCGGCCCTCGCCGCATTGATGGTGATTTTGGCCATTATAGCCCTCGTCCCCGCTCTCCCCATCCACCTCCCATCTCTCAGATCCTCTCCACGGGCGAATCCAAGGCGTGCGATGGGGGGAGGGGCGAACCGCAGGCCGCGGGCGAAGAGAGCGCGCCCGACCATGGCGGTGGCGCCGCCCGCTCCCGCTCCGCCGCCCCCGATTCCGGTGGCACTGCAATCGATGATCGACGCCTCCACCCCGGAGGCGCAGGCAGAGATGCTGAGGGTGGTGCGGGGGCTCTTCCCCGACCGCTCCGAGTGGGGCGAGTGGTGTCTGCGAGTCATCCACAACTCGACGTTCTCCGAGCGCGCGCACTTCTCCGGCGACAACGGCGGGATGGACCACGAAATGCTGCTCTGGGCGATTCAGGAGGCGGAATCGCCGGATTCGGTCCGGGCAGCCAAGTGGGCGCGCTTCAAATCGCCGAGCCCGTCTCGGCTGAACATCAGGCCGCCGCCGGTGGTGGACCTCGCCAGAATCCCCCGCGAATTCCTGGCGCCGGGGGAGAGCCCACCCCGGGTTCCTTGAAGACCGCAGCTCCCGGCGAACGTGCGGCGCAGCTAAGGACGCGGGCGCGCGGGTGGAGGAGTAGGCTGAAGGGCGACAGCCTAGATCCACCGCCATGGCCGGGACATCGTGGAAGGGTGCCGCGTCGTCGCGAGAAGGTAATTCCAAATCGCAGTACAATTCAGGCTTGTGTTGATGGATTTGCTGATTCTGAGAGGATTAGCCGTTTGGCCGTAGCTGATGCTTGTGAGGAGGGAGTGGGGTTGTCCCTTGTGGGATTCTTTCGAGTTCAATCACGGACACGCCTAATCCGATTCGATCGGCGTGTAGGTCGCCGGCTCCGGCGAGGTCTGAGAATGACGGTGAACTCGTTTGTACGAGGGAGAGAGATAGTAGTTTGAAAATTCATCGCTCAGGTCCTGGAGTGGTTTCATCACCGTTGATTCACGGTCGTGTGGTTCACCCGAAAGCGGTTTTCAAAAAAGCGCGACCTGGGTGGGATAACAGCAACGGAGAAGAGGTGGCGGATTTTTACGGGCAGTTGTGGGTTATCCCCTCCCCCCGCCGCCACCCCCGTGCTCATATACATAGTCGTCCACCTCCAAACCCTAAATTCGCTATTCCCAGACTCTTCTGGATGAGGAAAGATTTATTCCAGTCCAAATCCTTCACGGTTGAGGACTATTTCCCCGTTTCACATCCTGGGCGATTTGATCCTACCCCCACCAAATTCCAGTTATCTGTTACCGGAAGCCTACCAGGGACTAGATCGTTCGTTGAGGTGGTGAAGGAGATGGAGAATCGCGGCCAGGGCAACCGAAATCGTCGCCCACCACCCGCAAAGAAGACCGCCCCGACGCAGGAGGGGAGACCTGGGGGGGCTCCCCCATCGATCCCGGCCCAACATGGGGGGGGGGGGGGAGCCTGTGGTAGGGGGCGAAGCAGACAACGGCAACCCCTGCTCCGACTGCCCCTGCCCCTCAGCCTGCTCCGCTGGTACAGCCTCTGGATCCTAAGTATAAGGATATGACCTGCTTCAACTGTAGTTGGCCTGGTCATTATGTTGGGAATTGTATCGAGCCCAAGAAATGCTTCATATGCAGTGGAAATCACAATGTGAACAACTGTGCGGCTTGGGCCCGTCCTCAACCTACAGCTACCTATTTTGGTAGTGCGGCTGCTGGTTTGGGTTTTTATCATGTTGATGTCACTGTGGCGTCTGAATCTAGTTGTTTGAACTACAAAAACTGTGCAGTACTGAAAGTGGTTAAAGGGGAAGTGTCTACTTCAGAATTGCTTGTGCAGCTGAATGGGATATTTTGCAAAAACAAAGAGTGGGCTTGGCAGATCAGAGAGCTTGAGGAGAAGAAATTTCTGCTAAGATTTCCTCCTTGGAAGAATGTCGACGATCTGATTGAATTCCCTGCATTCAACCTACCTATCGATGGTTTTTCAGTTAAGATCTGTGAATGGGAAGGGATGCTAGATGAGTTCGGAGAACTAAAAGAAGCTTGGGTGCTTATGGATGGAATTCCTCCGAAATGGTGTGCTTGGAAAGTCTTCGCCCAAATTGCTGGTTGCTTTGGCATCCTTGTGGATGTAGAATGGAATGGCATTTTCAAGTGCTTTTATGAAGTCATCAGAATTAAAGTGGCGTGCAGAGACCCCCGCAAAATCCCATTTGAGAGATTGATGGAGATGAAGAAGAAGCTTTACTTGTTGTTCTTCACGGTGGAAGGTTTTGATCAGACTGGAGATGAATCAGATGGAAATGATGGGGACCCTGACCAGAACAATGGAGATGGAGAAAAAAAGAGCTCGAGGAGGACTCATCTGATAAAGACCCCATGGAAGATAATGGAGATGAGCCCATTGATGAGTTGGACAGAGCTAAGTTCCCACCCAAACAAAACAATGGCTCTGGTACAAACAAAAAAGTACAGCAGGTCTCTGTTTCTGCAGAGGAATTTCATCCAGAGATCATGAATGATGAGGCCCATGGCAGTTTCCTGGAGGAAATCGGGGAAAGTGGCCTTAAAGAAAGCAAGAAGGATGATACTGAAATGGAGATCAGCACCCCTTGTTCTGATGGGAAACGTTGCATGGAAAACAAAAAAAAATCTGCGCACACGCAACGATCTATCCATGGTGATGCATAGCAACGAGGGGGAGAGTGTGTCTACGTACCCTCGTAGACCGTAAGCGGAAGCGTTTCACAACGCGGTTGATGTAGTCAAACTTTCTTCGCGCTTCACCGATCGAGTACCGAACGTACGGCACCTCCGAGTTCTCCACACGTTCAGCTCGGTGACGTCCCTCGCCTTCTTGATCCAGCAAGACCTCGAGGTAGTAGATGAGTTCCGTCAGCACGACGGCGTGGTGACGGTGATGGTGAAGTGATCTCTGCAGGGCTTCGCCTAAGCACTACGAAAATATGACCGAGGTAGTAAACGGTGGAGGGGGCGCCGCACACGGCTAGGCAATTGTCTGGTCTGTGCTAGGTGCCCCCCTCCCACATATATATAGGTGGGAGGGAGAGGGAGCAATCAAGGGGGGCGCCCCAAGTAGGCCGAATCCTACTTGGGGTCCTCCCCAATTCGCCCCCCCCCCCTTCCTTATCTACCGGAGGGGAAAGGAAAGAGAGGGGGAAGAGGGAAGGAAGGGGAAATCCTATTCCCTCTCTTTCCTGTCCCTTTCCCTCTTTCCTTCTCCTTCTTGGCCGGCCCATATGGAGGGCGCACCAGCCCCTTGTGGCTGGTGCATTTCCCCTCTTGGCCCATATCTTTTGCCGGGGGTGCCCGGAACCCCTTCCGGTGAACCGATTAGTACCCGGTACCTCCCGAAACACTTCCAGTGTCCGAATACCATCGTCCTATATATCAATCTTTACATCTCAACCATTTCGAGACTCCTCGTCATGTCCGTGATCTCATCCGGGACTCGGAACAACATTCGGTCACCAAATCACATAACTCATATAATACTATATCGTCAATGAACGTTAAGCGTGCGGACCCTACGGGTTCGAGAACTATGTAGACATGACCGAGACACCTCTCCGGTCAATAACCAGTAGCGGAACCTGGATGCTCATATTGGCTCCAACATATTCTACAAAGATCTTTATCGGTCGAACCGTTATGACAACATACGTAATTCCGTTTGTCCATTAGTATGTTACTTGCCCGAGATTCGATCGTCGGTATCTTCATACCTAGTTCAATCTCGTTACCGGCACGTCTCTTTACTAGTTTCGTAATACATCACCTTGTGACTAACTCCTTAGTCGTTTGCTTGCAAGCTTATGATGTGTATTACCGAGAGGGCCCAGAGATACCTCTCCGAAACTCGGAGTGACAAATCCTAATCTCGATCTATGCCAACACAACAGACACCTTCGGAGATGCCTCTAGAGCATCTTTATAATCACCCAGTTAAGTTGTGACATTTGATAGCACACAAGGCATTCCTCCGGTATCCGGGAGTTGCATGATCTCATAGTCGAAGGAATATGTATTTGACATGAAGAAAGCAATAGCAATAAAACTGAACGATCATTATGCTAAGCAAACGGATGGGTCTTGTCCATCACATCATTCTCCTAATGATGTGATCCCGTTATCAAATGACAACTCATGTCCATGGTTAGGAAACCTTAACCATCTTTGATCAACGAGCTAGTCTAGTAGAGGCTTACTAGGGACACGGTGTTTGTTTATGTATTCACACATGTATTATGGTTTCCGATCAATACAATTCTAGCATGAATAATAAACCTTTATCATGAATAAGGAAAAATAAAATAACAACTTTATTATTGCCTCTAGGGCATATTTCCTTCAGTCTCCCACTTGCACTAGATTCAATATTCTAGTTCACATCACCATGTGATTTAACACCCATAGTTCACATCGCCATGTGACCAACACCCAAAGAGTTTACTAGAGTCAATAATCTAGTTCAGATCGCCATGTGATTAACACCCAAAGAGTAGTAAGGTGTGATCATGTTTTGCTTGTGAAAGAAGTTTAGTCAACGGGTCTGTCACATTCAAATCCGTATGTATATTTGCAAATTTCTATGTCTACAATGCTCTGCATGGTGCTACTCTAGCTAATTGCTCCCACTATCAATATGTATCCAGATTGAGACTCTGGGTCATCCGAATTGGTGTCAAAGCTTGCATCGGCGTAACCCTTTACGACAAACTCTTTATCACCTCCATAACTGAGAAATATTTTCTTAGTCCTCTTAGGTAACTAAGGATAAATTTTGACCGCTATCCAGTGATCTACTCCAGGATCACTATTGTACCCCTTACCAAACTCATGGCAAGGTACACAATAGGTATGGTACACAGCATGGCATACTTTATAGAACATATGGCTGAGACATAGGGAATGACTTTCATTCTCTCTCTATCTTCTGCCGTGGTCGGGTTTTGAGTCTTACTCAACTTCATTCCTTGCAACACAGGCAAGAACCTTTTCTTTGACTGATCCATTTTGAACTTCTTCAAAATCTTGTCAAGGTATGTGCTTTGTGAAAGTCCTATTAAGCGTCTCGATCTATCCCTATAGATCATGATGCCCAATACATAAGTAGCTTCACCGAGGTCTTTCATTGAAAAATTCTTATTCAAGTATCCTTTTATGCTATCCAGAAATTCTATATCATTTCCGATCAACAATATGTCATCCACATATAATATCAGAAATGCTACAGAGCTCCCACTCACTTTCTTGTAAATACAGGCTTCAGCATAAGTCTGTATAAAACCATATGCTTTGATCACCTCATCAAAGCGTATATTCCAACTCCGAGATGCTTGCACCAGTCCATAGATGGATCGCTGGAGTTTGCACACTTTGTTAGCACCTTTAGGATCGACAAAACCTTCTGGTTGCATCATATACAACTCTTCTTTAAGAAATCCATTAAGGAATGCAGTTTTGACATCCATTTGCCAGATTTCATAATTATAAAATGCGGCAATTGCTAACATGATTCCGACTGACTTAAGCATCCCTACGGGCGAGAAAGTCTCATCGTAGTCAACCCCTTGAACTTGTCAAAAACCTTTTGTGACAAGTCGAGCTTTGTAGATGGTAACATTACCATCAGCGTCAGTCTTTTTCTTGAAGATCCATTTATTTTCTATGGCTTGCCGATCATCGGGCAAATCCACCAAAGTCCATACTTTGTTCTCATACATGGATCCTATCTCAGATTTCATGGCTTCAAGCCATCTGTCGGAATCTGGGCTCATCATAGCTTCTTCATAATTCGTAGGTTCACCTTGGTCTAATAACATGACTTCCAGAACATGATTACCGTACCACTCTGGTGCGGATCGTGCTCTGGTTGACCTACGAGTTCAGTAGTAACTTGATCTGAAGTTTCATGATCATCATCATTAGCTTCCTCTCTTGTTGGTGTAGGCATCACTGGAACAGTTTTCTGTGATGAATTACTTTCCAATTCGAGAGAAGGTACAATTACCTCATCAAGTTCTACTTTCCTTCCACTCACTTCTTTCGAGAGAAACTCCTTCTCTAGAAAGGATCCATTCTTAGCAACAAAGATCTTGCCTTCGGATCTGTGGTAGAAGGTGTACCCAATTGTTTCCTTAGAGTATCCTATGAAGACACACTTCTCCGATTTGGGTTCGAGCTAATCAGGCTGAAGCCTTTTGACATAAGTGTCGCAACCCCAAACTTTAAGAAACGATAGCTTAGGTTTCTTACCAAACCATAGTTCATACGGTGTCGTCTCAACGGATTTAGACGGTGCCCTGTTTAACGTGAATGCAGTTGTCTCTAATGCATAACCCCAAAACGATAGTGGTAAATCGGTAAGAGACATCATAGATCGCACCATATCTAATAAAGTACGGTTACGACATTCGGGCACACCATTACGCTGTGGTGTTCCAGGTGGCGTGAGTTGTGAAACAATTCCACATTGTTTTAAATGAAGGCCAAACTCGTAACTCAAATATTCGCCTCCGCGATCAGATCGTAGAAACTTTATTTTCTTGTTACGACGATTCTCCACTTCACTCTGAAATTCTTTGAACTTTTCAAATGTTCCAGACTTGTGTTTCATTAAGTAGATATACCCAGATCTGCTCAAATCATCTGTGAAGGTCAGAAAATAATGATACCCGCCGCGTGCTTCAATACTCATCAGACTGCATACATCGGTATGTATTATTTCCAATAAGTCATTAGCTCACTCCATTGTTCCGAAAAACAGAGTTTTAGTCATCTTGCCCATGAGGCATGGTTCGCAAGCATCAAATGATTCATAATCAAGTGATTCCAAAAGCCCATCTGCATGGAGTTTCTTCATGCGCTTTTATACCAATATGACCTAAACGGCAGTGCCACAAATATGTTGCACTATCATTATCAACTTTGCATCTTTTGGCATCAATATTATGAATATGTGTATCACTAAGATCGAGATTCAATAAACAATTTACATTGGGTGTATGACCATAGAAGGTTTTATTCATGTAAACAGAACAACAATTATTCTCTGACTTAAATGAATAACCGTATCGCAAGAAACATGATCTCCAATCATATTCATGCTCAACGCAAACACCAAATAACATTTATTTAGGTCCAACACTAATCCCAAAGGTAGAGCGAGTGTGCGATGGTGATCGTATCAACCTTGGAATCACTTCCAACACACATCATCACCTCGCCCTTAACTAGTCTCTGTTCATTCTGCAACTCCTGTTTCGAGTTACTAATCTTAGCAACTGAACCGGTATCAAATACCCAGGGGTTACTATGAACACTAGTAAAGTACACATCAATAACATGTATATCAAATATACCTTTGTTCACTTTGCCATCCTTCTTATCTGCAAGTATTTGGGGCAGTTCTACTTCTAGTGACCATTCCCTTTGCAGTATAAGCACTCTGTATCAGGCTTAGGTCCAGCTTTGGGCTTCTTCACGGGAGCGGCAACTTGTTTGCCATTCTTCTTGAAGTTCCCTTTCTTTCCCTTGCCCTTTTTCTTGAAACGTGGTCTTGTTAACCATCAACACTTGATGCTCTTTCTTGATTTCTACCTTCGCCGATTTCAGCATCGCGAAGAGCTCAGGAACCATTTTCGTCATCCCTTGCATATTATAGTTCATCACGAAGTTTTAGTAGCTTGGTGATAGTGACTAGAGAACTCTATCAATCACTATCTTATCTGGAAGATTAACTCCCACTTGATTCAAGCAATTGTAGTACTCAGACATTTTGAGCACATGCTCACTGGCTGAGCTATTCTCCTCCATATTGTAGGCAAAGCACTTGTCAGAGGTCTCATACCTCTTGACACGGGCATGATTCTGAAATACCAATTTCAATTCTTGGAACATCTCATATGCTCCGTGGTGTTCAAAATGTTTTTGAAGTCCCGGTTCTAAGCCGTAAAGCATGGCGCACTAGACTATCAAGTAGTCTTCATATCGAGCTTGCCAAACGTTCATAACGTTTGCATCTGCTCCTGCAATAGGTCTGTCACCTAGCGGTGCATCAAGGACATAATTCTTTTGTGCAGCAATGAGGATAATCCTCAGATAACGGACCCAGTCCGCATCATTGCTACTATCATCTTTCAACTTAGTTTTCTCTAGAAACATATCAAAAATAAAACAGGGGAGCTATACGCAAGCTATTGATATACAACATAGATATGCAAATACTATCAGGACTAAGTTCATGATAAATTAAGTTCAATTAATCATATTACTTAAGAACTCCCACTTAAATAGACATCCCTCAAGTCATCTAAGTGATACGTGATCCAAATCAACTAACCCATGTCCGATCATCACGTGAGATGGGGTAGTCATCAATGGTGAACATCTCTATGTTGATCATATCTACTATATGATTCACGTTCGACCTTTCGGTCTCCAGTGTTCCGAGGCCATGTCTGTACATGCTAGGCTCGTCAAGTTTAACCCGAGTATTCCGCATGTGCAAAACTGTCTTGGACCCGTTGTATGTGAACGTAGAGTCTATCACACCCGATCATCACGTGGTGTCTCAACACGACGAACTGTCGCAACGGTGCATACTCAGGGAGAACACTTATACCTTGAAATTTAGTGAAGGGATCATCTTATAATGCTACCGCCGTACTAAGCAAAATAAGATGCATAAAAGATAAACATCACATGCAATCAAAATATGTGACATGATATGGCCATCGTCATCTTGTGCTATTGATCTCCATCTCCAAAGCATCGTCATGATCTCCATTGTCACCGGCTTGACACCATGATCTCCATCGTTTCGTCATGGTCGTCTCGCCAACTATTGCTTCTACAACTATCACTAACGCTTAGTGATAAAGTAAAGCAATTACATGGCGTTTGCATTTCATATAATAAAGCGACAACCATAAGGCTCCTGCCAGTTGCCGATAACTTACAAAACATGATCATCTCATACAACAACGTATATCACATCATGTCTTGACCATATCACATCACAACATGCCCTGCAAAAACAAGTTAGACGTCCTCTACTTTGTTGTTGCAAGTTTTACGTGGCTGCTACAGGCTTCTAGCAAGAACCGTTCTTACCTACGCACAAAACCACAATGGTGTTTCGTCAAGTTTGCTGTTTTAACCTTCTTCAAGGACCGGCCGTAGTCAAATTCGATTCAACTAAAGTAGGTGAAACAGACACCCGCCAGCCACCTTTATGCAAAACTAGTTGCATGTCTGTCGGTGGAACTGGTCTCATGTGCGTGGACATGTAAGGTTGGTCCGGGCCGCTTCATCCCACAATACCGCCGAATCAAAATAAGACGTTGGTGGTAAGAAGTATGACTATCACCGTCCACAACTCTTTGTGTTCTACTCGTGCATATCATCTACGCATAGACCTGGCTCATGATGCCACTGATGGGAAACGTTGCATGGAAAACAAAAAAAATTCTACGCACACGCAATGATCTATCCATGGAGATGCATAGCAATGAGGGGGAGAGTGTGTCTACGTACCCTCGGTCTACGAGGGTACGTGGACACACTCTCCCCTCTCGTTGCTATGCATCTCCTAGATAGATCTTGCATAAGCGTAGAAATTTTTGAAATTGCATGCTACGTTCCCCATCAGTGGCATCATGAGCCAGGTCTATGCGTAGATGATATGCACGAGTAGAACACAAAGAGTTGTGGACAATGATAGTCATACTGCTTACCACCAACGTCTTATTTTGATTCGGCGGTATTGTTGGATGAAGCGGCCCGGACCAACCTTACATGACCGTGTTCATGAGACCGGTTCCACTGACTGACATGCAACTTGTTGCATAAAGGTGGCTGGCGGGTGTCTGTTTCTCCAACTTTAGTTGAATCGAATTTGACTACGGCCGGTCCTTGTTGAAGGTTAAAACAGCAAACTTGACGAAACATCATTGTGGTTTTGATGCGTAGGTAAGAACGGTTCTTACTAGAAGCCCGTAGCAGCCACGTAAAACTTGCAACAACAAAGTAGAGGACGTCTAACTTGTTTTTGCAGGGCATGTTGTGATGTGATATGGTCAAGACATGATGTGATACACGTTATTGTATGAGATGATCATGTTTTGTAAAAGTTATCGGCAACTGGCAGGAGCCTTATGGTTGTCGCTTTATTGTATGAAATGCAATCGCCATGTAATTGCTTTACTTTATCACTATGCGTTAGCGATAGTTGTAGAAGCAATAGTTGGCAGGACGACAATGACACTATGATGGAGATCAAGGTGTCAAGCCGGTGACGATGGAAATCATGACGGTGCTTTGGAGATGGAGATCAAAAGCACAAGATGATGATGGCCATATCATGTCACATATTTTGATTGCATGTGATGTTTATCTTTATGCATCTTATTTTGCTTAGTACGGCGGTAGCATTATAAGATGATCCCTCACTAAAAATTTCAAGGTATAAGTGTTCTCCCTAAGTATGCACCGTTGCGACAGTTCGTCGTGCCGAGACACCACGTGATGATCGGGTGTGATAAGCTCTACGTTCACATACAACGGGTGCAAGACAGTTTTGCACGTGCGGAATACTTGGGTTAAACTTGACGAGCCTAGCATGTACAGACATGGCCTCGGAACACTGGAGACCGAAAGGTCGAGCGTGAATCATATAGTAGATATGATCAACATAGAGATGTTCACCATTGAAAACTACTCTATCTCATGTGACAATTGGACATGGTTTAGTTGATTTGGATCACGTGATCATTTAGATGACTCAAGGGATGTCTATCTAAGTGGGTGTTCTTAAGTAATATGATTAATTGAACTTAATTTATCATGAACTTAGTCCTGATAGTATTTGCATATCTATGTTGTAGATCAATAGCTTGCGATGTAGCTCCCCGTTTATTTTTGATATGGTCCTAGAGAAAAATAAGTTGAAAGATGTTAGTAGCAATGATGCGGACTGGGTCCGTGATCTGAGGATTATCCTCATTGCTACACAGAAGAATTATGTCCTTGATGCACCGCTAGCTGACAGACCTATTGCAGGAGCAGATGCAGATGTTATGGACGTTTGGCAAGCTCGATATGACGACTACTTGATAGTTTAGTGCACCATGCTTTATGGCTTAAAACCGGGACATCAAAAACGTTTTGAACGCCATGGAACATATGAGATGTTCCAAGAGTTGAAATTAGTATTTCAGACTCATCCCCGTGTCGAGAGGTATGAGACCTCTGACAGTACTTTGCCTACAAGATGGAGGAGAATAGCTCAACCAGTGAGCATGTGCTCAGACTGTCTGGGTACTACAATTGCTTGAATCAAGTGGGAGTTAATCTTCCAGATAAGATAGTGATTGACAAAGTTCTCTAGTCACCATCACCAAGTTACTAGAACTTTGTGATGAACTATAATATGCAAGGGATGACGAAAACAAGTCCCAAGCTCTTCGCGATACTGAAATTGGCGAAGGTAGAAATCAAGAAATAGCATCAAGTGTTGATGGTTAACAAGACCACTAGTTTCATGAAAAAGGGCAAGGGAAAGAAAGGGAATTTCGAGAAGAATAGCAAGCAAGTTGCCGCTCCCGTGAAGAAGCCCAAAGCTGGACCCAAGCCTGAAACTGAGTGCTTCTACTGCAAAGGAATTGGTCACTGGAAGCGGAACTGCCCCAAGTATTTAGCGGATAAGAAGGATGGCAAAGTGAACAAAGGTATATTTGATATACAGTATTGATGTGTACTTTACTAGTGTTCATAGTAACCCCTAGGTATTTGATACCGGTTCAGTTGCTAAGATTAGTAACTCGAAACAGGAGTTACAAAATGAACAGAGACTAGTTGAGGGCAAAGTGACGATGTGTGTTGGAAGAGATTCCAAGGTTGATAAGATCACCATCGCATACTCCCTCTACCTTCGGGATTAGTGTTGAACCTAAATGTTATTTGGTGTTTGCATTGAGCATGAATATGACTGGATCATGTTTATTGCAATACGGTTATTCATTTAAGTCAGAGAATAATTGTTGTTCTGTTTATATGAATAAAACCTTCTATGGTCATACACCCAATGTGAATGGTTTATTGAATCTCGATCGTAGTAATACACATATTCATAAATATTGATGCCAAAAGATGCAAAGTTGATAATGATAGTGCAACATATTTGTGGCACTGCCGTTTAGATCATATTGGTGTAAAGCGCATCAAGAAACTCCATGCAGATGGACTTTTGGAATCACTTGATTATGAATCATTTGGTGCTTGCAAACCATGCCTCATGGGCAAGATGACTAAACCTCCGTTCTCTGGAACAATGGAGCGAGCTACAGACTTATTGGAAATAATACATACCGATGTATGTGGTCCGATGAGTATTGAGGCTCGCGGCGGGTATCGTTATTTTCTAACCTTCACAGATGATTTAAGCAGATATGGGTATATCTACTTAATGAAACACAAGTCTGAAACATTGGAAAAGTTTAAAGAATTTCAGAGTGAAGTGGAGAATCATCGTAACAAGAATATAAAGTTTCTTCGATCTGATCACGGAGGCGAATATTTGAGTTACGAGTTTGGCTTTCATTTAAAACAATGTGGAATAGTTTCACAACTCACGCCAACTGGAACACCACAGCGTAATGGTGTGTTCGAACGTCGTAACCGTACTTTATTAGATATGGTGCGATCTATGATGTCTCTTACTGATTTACCACTATCACTTTGGGGTTATGCATTAGAGACAGCTGCATTCACGTTAAATAGGGCACCATCTAAATCCATTGAGACGACACCATATGAACTGTGGTTTGGCAAGAAACCTAAGCTGTCGTTTCTTAAAGTTTGGGGTTGCGATGCTTATGTGAAAAAGCTTCAGTCTGATAAGCTCGAACCCAAATCGGAGAAGTGCGTCTTCATAGGATACCCAAAAGAAACTGTTGGGTACACCTTCTATCACAGATCCGAAGGCAAAATATTTGTTGCTAAGAATGGATCCTTTCTAGAGAAGGAGTTTCTCTCGAAAGAAGTAAGTGGGAGGAAAGTAGAACTTGATGTGGTAGTTGTACCTTCTCTCGAATTGGAAAGTAGTTCATCACAGAAATCAGTTCCAGTGATGCATACGCCAATTAGTGAGGAAGTTAATGATGATGATCATGAAACTTCAGATCAAGTTACTACCGAACCTCGTAGGTCAACCAGAGTACGTTCCGCACCAGAGTGGTACGGTAATCCTGTTCTGGAAGTCATGTTAATAGACCATGACGAACCTACGAACTATGAGGAAGCGATGATGAGCCCAGATTCCGCGAAATTGCTTGAGGCCATGAAATCTGAGATGGGATCCATGTATGAGAACAAAGTATGGACTTTGGTTGACTTGCCCGATGATCGGCAAGCCATTGAGAATAAATGGATCTTCAAGAGGAAGACAGACGCTGATAGTAGTGTTACTATCTACAAAGCTCGAATTGTATCAAAAGGTTTTCGACAAGTTCAAGGTGTTGACTACGATGAGAATTTCTCACTCGTATCGATGCTTAAGTCTGTCCGAATCATGTTAGCAATTGCCTCATTTTATGAAATCTGGCAAATGGATGTCAAAACTGCATTTCTTTAATGGATTTATTAAAGAAGAGTTGTATATGATGCAACCAGAAGGTTTTGTCAATCCTAAAGGTGCTAACAAAGTGTGCAAGCTCCAGCGATCCATCTATGGACTGGTGCAAGCATCTCGGAGTTGGAATATACGCTTTGATAAGTTGATCAAAGCATATAGTTTTATACAGACTTGCGGTGAAGCCTGTATTTACAAGAAAGTGAGTGGGAGCACTACAGTCTTTCTGATAAGTATATGTGAATGACATATTGTTGATCGGAAATGATGTAGAATTTTTTCTGGAAAGCATAAAGGAGTGTTTGAAAGGAGTTTTTCAAAAAAATACCTTGGTGAAGCTGCTTACAGATTGGGCATCAAGATCTATAGAGATAGATCAAGACGCTTGATAAGACTTTCGATGAGTACATGCCTTGATAAGATTTTGAAGGAGTTCAAAATGGATCAGTCAAAGAAAAAGTTCTTGCCTGAGTTGTAAGGTATGAAGTTGAGTAAGACTCAAAACCCGACCACGACAGAAGATATAGAGAGAATGAAAGTCATTCCCTATGCCTCAGCCATAGGTTCTATAAAGTATGCCATGCTGTATAACAAACCTATTTTGTACCTCGCCATGAGTTTGGCAAAGGGGTACGATAGTAATCCAAAAGTGGATCACTGGACAGCAGTCAATGTTATCCTTAGTTACCTAAGAGGACTAAGGAAATATTTCTCGGTTATGGAGGTGATAAAGAGTTCGTCGTAAAGAGTTGCGTCGATGCAAGCTTTAACACCGATCTGGATGACTCTGAGTCACAATCTGGATACATATTGAAAGTGGGAGCAATTTGCTAGAGTAGCTCCATGCAGAGCATTGTAGACATAGAAAATTTGCAAAATACATACGGCTCTGAATGTGGTAGACCCATTAACTAAACTTCTCTCACAAGCAAAACATGATCACACCTTAGTACTCTTTGGGTGTTAATCACATAGCGATGTGAACTAGATTATTGACTCTAGTAAACCCTTTGGGTGTTAGTCACATGGCGATGTGAACTAATCACATAAAGATGTGAACTATTGGTGTTAAATCACATGACAATGTGAACTAGATTATTGACTCTAGTGCAAGTGGGAGACTGAAGGAAATATGCCCTAGAGGCAATAATAAAGTTGTTATTTATATTTCCTTATATCATGATAAATGTTTATTATTCATGCTAGAATTGTATTAACCAGAAACTTGATACATGTGTGAATACATAGACAAAACATTGTGTCCCTAGTATGCCTCTACTAGACTAGCTCGTTAATCAAAGGTGGTTAAGTTTCCTAACCATAGACATGTGTTGTCATTTGATAAACGGGATCACACCATTAGGACAATGATGTGATGGATAAGACCCATCCATTAGCTTAGCATAATGATCGTTCAGTTTTATTGCTATTGCTTTCTTCATGTGAAATACATATTCCTTCGACTATGAGATTATGCAACTCCCGGATACCGGAGGAATACCTTGTGTGCTATCAAACGTCACAACGTAACTGGGTGATTATAAAGATGCTCTACAGGTATCTCCGAAGGTGTTTTGTTGGGTTGGCATGAATCGAGATTAGGATTTGTCACTCCGAATATCGGAGAGGTATCTCTGGGCCCTCTCGGTAATACACATCATAATAAGCCTTGCAAGCAAATGAATAAAGAGTTAGTCACGAGGTGATGTATTACGGAACGAGTAAAGGGACTTGCCGGTAACGAGATTGAACTAGGTATGAAGATACCGACGATCGAATCTCGGGCAAGTAACATACCGATGGACAAAGGGAATTACGTATGTTGTCATAACGGTTCGACCGATAAAGATCTTCGTAGAATATGAAGGAAATATGCCCTAGAGGCAATAATAAAGTTGTTATTTATATTTCCTTATATCATGATAAATGTTTATTATTCATGCTAGAATTGTATTAACTGGAAACTTAATACATGTGTGAATACATAGACAAACAGAGTGTCACTAGTATGCCTCTACTTGACTAGCTCGTTAATCAAAGATGGTTAAGTTTCCTAGCCATAGACATGAGTTGTCATTTGATGAACGGGATCACATCATTAGAGAATGATGTGATTGACAAGACCCATTCGTTAGCTTAGCACGATGATCGTTTAGTTTGTTGCTATTGCTTTCTTCATGACTTATACAAGTTCCTATGACTATGAGATTATGCAACCCCCGAATACCGAAGGAACACTTAGTGTGCTATCAAACGTCACAACGTAACTGGGTGATTATAAAGATGCTCTACAGGTGTCTCCGAAGGTGTTTGTTGAGTTGGCATAGATCGAGATTAGGATTTGTCACTCCGATTGTCGGAGAGGTATCTCTGGGCCCTCTCGGTAATGCACATCATATGAAGCCTTGCAAGCAATGTGACTAATGAGTTAGTTATGGGATGATGCATTACGGAACGAGTAAAGAGACTTGCCGGTAACGAGATTGAACTAGGTATGATGATACCGACGATCGAATCTCGGGCAAGTAACATACCGATGACAAAGGGAACAACGTATGTTTGTTATACGGTTTGACCGATAAAGATCTTCGTAGAATATGTGGGAGCCAATATGAGCATCCAGGTTCCGCTATTGGTTATTGACTGGAGATGAGTCTCGGTCATGTCTACATAGTTCTCGAACCCGTAGGGTCCGCACACTTAACGTTCGATGACGATCGGTATTATGAGTTTATGTGTTTTGATGTACCGAAGGTAGTTCGGAATCTCGGATGTGATCACAGACATGACGAGGAGTCTCAAAATGGTCGAGACATAAAGATTGATATATTGGACCATGTTATTCGGACACCGGAAGTGTTCCGGAAGGTTTCGGATAATACCAGAGTGCCGGAGGGTTACCGGAACCCCCCCCCCCCCCCCCCCCCCCCCCGCCGGAAGATATGGGCTTTAGGGGAGAGAGAGGGCAGCAGCCAGGAGGTGGCGCCCCCCCCCCCCAAGGGGAGTCCGAATTGGACTAGGGGAGGGGGGCGCAGCCCCTCTTTCCCTCTCCCTCTCCCTCCCTTTCCTTCTCCTCCTAGTTGGACTAGGAAAGGAGGAAACCTACTCCTACTAGGAGTAGGATTCCTCCCCACTTGGCGCGCCCTATGAGGGCTGGCCGGCCTCCCCCTTGCTCCTTTATATACGGAGGCAGGGGGGCACCCGAGAACACACAAGTTGATTGTTTTTAGCCGTGTGCGGTGCCCCCCTCCACAGATTTCCACCTCGGTCATATTTTCGGAGAGCTTAGGCGAAGCCCTACCGGAACCACTTCATCACTACAAGAAATATGTCAACTTGTGACCATCACTATTGGTCACTGAATGGTCATTGTTTTCTTTTTGCGACCTTTTTTTGACCAAAAACAGATGGTCAAAAGCTGGTCGTCGTAAACTGAAATTAACGACCTTCTTCGGGATAAGGTCGTGGAAGGCAACGACCAAAACAAAAGGTCATGGATTCTACGACCTTCTGTTTTGGTCGCTAGCTGTCTGCCCAGGCCACGTCGGATCCGACGTGGCTAGCTGACGTGGCAAAATTGCGACCAAGTGAAAAGGTCATTGATTAGAATCAGCCCGGTCCAATTCGACGCTTTACATGGGCCGAGCCCAACAATTCAGCCTTTCTATATTTTTTTCCTATCAATTTTTGGTCGACTTCATGGGCCAAGCCCAACAATCCGGGCGTTTTAATGTTGGGTCATGGGTTTCTTGGCTCAAGAGTTTCAGTTTTTCTTTTTCTCAAAAGATTGGTCCCAATTGTCAGTTTCTAGTAATGGGACCCGGTTGTCAGGGTCAAGTTCTTTAGATTTCATTTCATAGTAAATAAGTAACCAATATCTAAATCAGCACTGGCAAAATACACTGCTTGAAATAGTAGCCAGAATGGCAATCACAGTATTGCAACGTGAATACATTTTTTTGTGGGTAAACGCGGATACATCATACAACACAAATACAATGGCAATGACAGTATTACAAGCTGTACTGCTTCTGTCGACCTTCTTCAACATGGACCTCCTTCAGTCCTTCTATAGCAGCCACAAACTCTCCTTCTCCTTTCAACCTTCTTTTGCATGGAGCTACTGTGAGAGGAAATCTACAGTTAAGAACAAAATACGTATATAAGCAGTTGTGTAAAGATCACTTTGGAAAGCACAAGATATCATTTGGCTGGACATGAATATCACTTGTGCATGGGACAATAAAAGGAATTACAACTAAACAACAATTATAGTTTTTGCAAATACCATATAATTACTCCAGTTTATACTCCTCTTTTAGCAGTACAGATTATAGCTAATGCACCATGATGGGAGCTGATGTCCAGGAGTATTTGCAAATGATACAACATCATGGAGTAGGATAACATGTTTTAGCAGTACAGGTTGTAGAGTAAACAAGCAAGCAATTTGGCAAACAATGCAATGAGACAGTTTTTGTGGCAGTAAGTAAGCAAATGAATTGGCAAAGAATGCACTGCCCAACTGATTCAGCATGAGAGTCCGACGGTGACAGCACCAAGCAAAATTCAGTAAAGCGTATAAATAGATTCAGATCAATTGGTAAAATGAAATCTACTCCATGAGATTTAGTCAACTTTAGGGAGCATCGTGGATTCAGACCAATATTTGCAAGCATGTAAATACTGATTCAACACTAGGGAGTACTGACTTTTTGTGGCAGCGAGAAAGCAACTCAATTTGGCAAGCAGTGCAATGCCAAGTGAATTTAGTCAAACATGCAAGTGAATTTAGAGCAGTAGCACTAGGGACTAGGGACTGACAGCAGTAGCACTAGATTCAGTCAAGTGAAAGTGAATTTAGAGCAGCAGCAAAATCAGGGAACATGAGAAAGGTAGAGGGAGGCTCAACCATGAATTGTTGCTGCCCCATGGTTGGGTATGTAATTGTCGCCGCTCCTCCTTGTGGATGCCGAGGTCGGAGACGCCGGATCCGTGCGGGCATCCACCTCCCATCCGCACGAGCTGAAGCAAACTGTAGCAGGTAGTCCACCAGAACCTTCTTCCTCTTTGGTCGCACCAGCGGCGTCTGCAGATCCGCCATGGCCGGAGGCTGACTTCTGAAATGAAAAAGAGCACAATGAGATGTTAGCTGAGCCATGATGATATAGCAGTAACAGGGAAGCATACCAGGGATAAACTGTACACAGGAAAGGCGATAAATAACAAAAGCAGCAGTAACATATTCTCATGACAACAAGGACATAACCATCCCAATTCCATTTTACCATGTACTGTACAGTTTAAAAGTGAAGCATATCAAGAAGAAATTGTACACAGGCAAGGCTGAAAAGAAGAACAAAACATTAGCATTGTCATGGCCCCCAAAGACAAATATTGACCAAGGGGTGTATCAGTAAGACTCGTCCATCCCAATTCCGTTCTGAATTTTTAATTGTCATATAATGGTAAGAAATTAAGTGAAAATGGTGCAGCAACATGGATGAGCATATCCTATTACACAAACAGATGCTATCACGGACAGCGCAATGCATCTGCTAGGCCATTGGACATCATCACATGAGTAATGTTAGCTGAGCCTTGGTGGTATAAGAGCAACAGGGAAGCATATACTAGGGTCAAGCTGTAAACAGGAAAGGTGAAACATAACAAAAGCAGAGTAGCCTTTTTCTTGTGGTTGCCAAGACGCATCCATCCCTATTATATTTCTAATCGCCACATGATGTTAGGTGAAAATGATGCAGTGGCATCTAACATGGAGCATATTCTTTACACAAACTGGGTCAACATGTAGAGGGTAAGAGACACTATCATTCACAGGCAGAGCAACCTAGCTGCCAAGGAACTGGACATGACATGACATGAGTAATTCCATGAGAAGTACATGCACAACCATGAGTAATTCCTAACACCTGCTGTCATTTAGAGCTCCACATGTCCGATAGCATATAACATTCAGAGTTCCAGTGTAAGTAAAAATGCTGCATGTTTAGCAAGATTTGTGCAGCTGCGATGCACATGCAAGAAGCGTATATATGGTACCACTAGAACTTATACGGATGGATCCAGATCCGCGGGAAACTCATGCGCTGGCTGCCAAAATTAATAATAATCCTATAACAGGTAACATGATAAGAAGGGGCAAACGTTGACTGAAGATTTCCTACAGCTGCATTCACAAAAAAACAAAAACAAAAAAAATTTACTCCTGCCTGAAATTTTAAACAGCAATGAACATCATTCAGATGCTTTAGAAGCAAAACAGAGTGAACATCATTCGCATGCTCTTCAGTACGATATCTCCTAATTACATAACAGAGTGAAAATCCTTGTGTAGCACAAGCAAGAGGACCATGTCCTACTCCTAATTACACATAGTAGATGGCAAGAGTGAGAGCGGCGCTTACTTGGAAGTGCTAATAAAGAGGCTGGTATTATTCTAGGGCGCTAGAGATAAGATGACATTTTGGATCAATCAGAAAAAGGTAATGCATTCATCAATAAAAAATGGCAGCAAAAGCAAGCCTAAGAGCCAAACTTCACACTAAGTTTCCAATCCAAAACCTTACACTACAGAAAGGACTATTACATTGACCATCCTAACATTCAGAGCATGGCATTGGAATTTAACTCCAAATCAGCATGGCATTGGAATTCAGAGCATGGCATTTAGAGCAAGCGTCTTCCCTGCGATGGAAACAGCACCGACAAGAGATGTCAAACACAAGCCTTAGGAAAATTTATAACAGCAAGGGATGAGTACGGGACGACAGCAGGAAGAAACCACACCTGAGATGTAAGGCTGCAAACACCGGCGCCGCGGACGCCCATCCATCCAGCCAGCCAGCCTCCGGCAATGGCGGCACGCGAGGTCACCAACCACTGATGCATGCCTGAGATGAATGTAATCAGTCTAGGTCCCGCCGTACATGAGAGGAGATGGAAGACTTGGCAAGGACAGCGTACGTACCTTGGGCATCTAGGTCCCGCCGGAGATGCGCCGTCGTCGATGGCCACCATAGTAGCAATCTCCGATGTGGTCCGGTGTGCCTCACCAGACCGAGAGCAGGCGGTGGATCCCGATGCGGCTGGTCTCCATCGCGCAGGTGGGTGCGGATCCGGCGCCGCCGTCGCCGGAACTGGTGCGCCCCATCCATCCACCCATCCATGGGTGGGCATGGGTGGGTGGGTGGATCCGTGGAAAAGGGGGTTTCCATGGGTGGATAGACGAGATGAGGAGGGAGGTCGGCCGAAGGTGGGGATGGGGACAGGGACGGGGAGACGAGGTCGCCGGTGGGGGTGGGGATCGGCGGCGGCGGCAGAGATTGGAGAGGAATCGGGGGTGGGGAAGAGGAGCAGTTTGCGGGCAGCTTCGCGGGGCTCCACTCGTGAATCTAGGCATGGGCTCATCTTGGGTCAGCCTCGACCTTGTCTACGGTGAGGGTCGTCGACGGTGGGTGGGGGTGGGGTTGGGGGGGCGGCGGATCGAGATCTGAGGGAAGGGGAGGGCGAGAGCAGGAGGACGGCGGCGAGCTCCGCTGGAGGGAGGAAGCGAGCTCTCTCTCGATCTGGATGTGGGAAAAGGAGGCGGGGGGGGGGGGGGGGGGGGGGTGGATGCAAAATGACCATGAGGACAGAGCTAGGGTTGGTGTGGAAGGGTTGATGACTGCCGTTGGATCCTCGACCATCCGACGGTGTATGATCCATGATCCACGTGATATGCCTATGGACCAATCAGAACGCAGCAAACAATTTGAAGACCTTATGACCATCTAAATTGGTCGTAATCAAAGATAAGTTTTTCACGAAAAAATCATTTTTCATTTTTCAATGCTCAAAATGAGTTTTTTTGTAAGGGACCTACCAAATATTTGTTCAAATGATACCATATTTTGCACAAGTTTACATCTTAGATTGGCAAACAATATTGACAAAGGGAGTTTTTATTTTCTTTGCACGAAAAATCAATTTTTCATTTCTCGAGTGCCTAAAATGAGTTTTTTTGTGAAGGACCTACCATATATTTGTTGCAAAATTGTACCAAATCAATTTTCTAAAATACTAGGACATATTTAATGCACAACTGACCAAATGGTTGGGTGTCAAAAGTTTTGATCCACCTCTCGTGAAAAAGACAAATTTCGGCCGATTCAGTTGGAAGTGGGTCAAATTTGAACTGTAGCTACCTCGTAGTTTGCTCTTTATTTTTTTCAAAAAACATTTCTAGGTACATAAGTATCTATTTAATTAGAGAAACATCAAAAGTTTTTCAAGATTCAACATCTAGCTAGGAACGGTCATGCCCGCCCTTTCGACCGCATTTTGAAACGGGCATGAAAAATTCAAAAAAAATCAAAAAATAGGAAATCCTTCGCATTGTGTCTTTATATGTGACCAAGTTACCAGGAAAAATAATAAACTTGTAATACGACAATTCTTTTTAAAAAGTGTTCTCCGAAATGAGCTATCATGTGTGAAGATGCATGGCTTTCAACCCAAATGCTTAATCTTATGGCCACATTCATGGCATAGTTTGTTTAAATGATCTAATATTGTGCACAAGGGTGCATATAGGAATGACAAACAATGTTGCCTAAGGAAGTTTTCATTTTCTTCGGACGGAAATTTCATTTTCCATTTTTCGAGTGCCCAAAATGAGTTTTTTTGTGAATGACCTACCATATATTTGTTGCAAAATTGTACCAAGTCAATTTTCTAAAATACTAGGACATATTTAATGCACAATTGATCAAATGGTTGGGTGTCAAAAGCTTTTATCCACCTCCCGTGAAAAAGATAAATTTCCGCCGATTCAGTTGGAAGTGGGTCAAATTTGAACTGTAGCTACCTCGTAGTTTGCTCTTTATTTTTTTCAAAAATCATTTCTAGGTACATAAGTATCTATTTAATCAGAGAAACATCAAAAGTTTTCCAAGATTCAACGTCTAGCTAGGAACGGTCATGCCCGCCGTTTTGACCGCATTTTGAAACAGCCATGAAAAATTCAAAAAAAAAATCAAAAAATTAGAAAACCTTCGTATTGTGTCATTATATGTGACCAAGTTACCAGGAAAAATAATAAACTTGTAATACGACAATTCTTTTAAAAAAAGTGTTCCCAGAAATGAGATATCATGTGTGAAGATGCATGGCTTTCAACTCAAATGCTCAATCTTATGGCCACATTCATGGCATAGTTTGTTTAAATGATCCAATATTGTGCACAAGGGTGCATATTGGAATGACAAACAACTTTGCCTAAGGAAGTTTTCATTTTCTTCGGACGGAAATTTCATTTTCCATTTTTCGAGTGCCCGAAATGAGTTTTTTTTGTGAAGGAACTACCATATATTTCTTGCAAAATTGGACCAAATAAATTTTATAATATAATAGGCCATATTTAATGTACAATTGACAAAATGGTTGGTCATCAAAAGTATTTATACACCTCTGGTGAAAAAGACAAATTTCCGCCGATTTAGTAGGAAGCGGGTCAAATTTGAACTGTAGCTGCCTCATAGTTTGCTCTTTATTTTTTCCAAAAATCATTTCTAGGTACATAAGTATCTATTTAATCAGAGAAATATCAAAAGGTTTCCAAGATTCAACCACTAGCTAGGAACGGTCAAGCCCGCCGTTTTGACCGCATTTTAAAACGGGCATAAAAAATTCAAAAAAAATCAAAAAATTGGAAAACCTTCGCATTGTGTCATTATATGTGACCAAGTTGCTAGAAAAATAATAAACTTGTAATATGGAAATTATTTTAAAAAAGTGTTCTCAGAAATGAGCTATCATGCGTGAAGATTCATGATTTCAAGCCAAAATGATCAATCTTATGGCCACATTCATGGCATAGTTTGTTCAAATGATCTCATATTGTGCACAAGGGTGCATATTGGAATTCCAAACAATGTTGCCTAAGGGAGTTTTCATTTTCTTTGCACGGAAAATTCATTTTCCATTTTTCGAGTGCCCGAAATGAGTTTTTTTTAAGGAACTACCATATATTTCTTGCAAAATTGGACCATATCAATTTTATAATATATTAGGCCATATTTGATGTACTATTGACAAAATGGTTGGTCGTCAAAAGTATTTATACACCTCTGGTGAAAAAGACAAATTTCCGCCGATTCCGTAGGAAGCGGGTCAAATTTGAACTGTAGCTGCCTCATAGTTTGCTCTTTATTTTTTCCAAAAATCATTTCTAGGTACATAAGTATCTATTTAATCAGAGAAATATCAAAAGGTTTCCAAGATTCAATCACTAGCTAGGAACGGTCAAGCCCGCCGTTTTGACCGCATTTTGAAACGGGCATAAAAAATTCAAAAAAAATCAAAAAAATGGAAAACCTTTGCATTGTGTCATTATATGTGACTAAGTTGCTAGGAAAAATAATAAACTTGTAATATGGCAATTATTTTAAAAAAGTGTTCTCAGAAATGAGCTATCATGCGTGAAGATTCATGCTTTCAAGCCAAATGATCAATCTTATGGCCACATTCATGGCATAGTTTGTTCAAATGATCTCATATTGTGCACAAGGGTGCATATTGGAATTCCAAACAATGTTGCCTAAGGGAGTTTTCATTTCCTTTGCACGGAAAATTCATTTTCCATTTTTCGAGTGCCCGAAATGAGTTTTTTTTTGTGAAGGAACTACCATATATTTCTTGCAAAATTGGACCAAATCAATTTTATAATATATTAGGCCATATTTAATGTACAATTGACAAAATGGTTGGTTGTCAAAAGTATTTATACACCTCTGGTGAAAAAGACAAATTTCCGCCGGTTTAGTAGGAAGCGGGTCAAATTTGAACTGCAGCTGCCTCATAGTTTGCTCTTTATTTTTTTCAAAAATCATTTATAGGTACATAAGTATGTATTTAATCAGAAATACATGGTTTGGTGGCGATACATTGAGGTTTGGATGGTGGCCGAGGGCCGTAACTCCAGAGCGCGTAAACTCGCATGCCTGCCGCATGGTCACCGCATGACCGTGGTGTTGCCACACATTCCGGGTGGCCTAGGCATGTCTAGTGTGTTGGGAACTCCCCCGGTAGGTTTCAAGAAGAAGAAGGCAATAGAAGAATCTCACGAGGAGAATGAACTGAACTCAAACATGAATTAGCACCCAAGTGTTTGATTGGTGGTGGGGAAAATGCACATGGCCAATGGGCCTGAGTTTTGGCCGAAGATGATCATCTACTAAGGACACTATCTTGGAAAATTTGCAGCTCAAATGGAGGAGCCTAGGTGTCACTTGCTTTGCAACGTACCACACTAGACAGAAATATGAATGTTGAAGCTAGACTCAAATGAATGAATGGATTGATCTAAAATTTGGAGGAGGATGATAATTTGGGCATATGAAGGTACTTTAAAATTTTCATACCATTTGGATAAATAAAAATGTTACTTCCTTCACAGTGCTCTCCACTGAACAGAAAATTGGGAAAAATGCTGAGGGAAATTGGCTAGAATAAATGAGCTAAAATTTGGGGGAGGGAGGTTCTATGGGTAGGGTCATGTCGTGGTAAATTTTCAGCAATTATAAATTAACATAAAATATAGTTGCTTCACAAACTGAAAATATCACCAGAAACAAAGATTGGATGATGAGCTCACATGTATTGTTAGATGGGGCTCAAATTTTGTGGAGAGCTATGATTTGGGAATATAGAAGATGTGGCAAAAATTTAGCTCATTAGGATATGCCTAGCTAATACTCCCTCCGTTCCATTTTATAGTGCGCCCACGCTTCCCGAGAACCAACTTTGACCATAAATTTAACCAATGAGACCGATTGCGGCGGGAGTAAAAATTATATAATTGAAAACTTCTTTCAAATACGAATTCACTGGTATAATTTTTGCTCCCGCCGCAGTCGGTCTCATTGGTTAAATATGTGGTCAAAGTTGAGGCACGGAAATCTAGGGCGCACTATAAAATGGAATGGAGGGAGTACTTCCTTCACAACAGTTCGAGCTGAACAAAAACTTTGGAAATTTGCCGAGGAAGATTTACCAGGCAAATGGAGTTGAATATTGTCATGAGGCAATGATTTGGATAGTAAAGAATGCCCAATTTTTTGGGAATTTTGGGAATGACAGAAATATAGGTTGCTTCACAACCTAGGGCAAAAATTGACACATGGACATTACACATAGGCAAAACTGATGAGGTGGCGCCTAGTCATCGCAACCCCGCACAATTTACAAGGCCATGACCATCTATATTGGTCGTTATCAGCTAGAAATAAGGCAGCGGACCAGCGTTGTTTGCTTTATGACCATTTCGTGTAAGGAAATTACGACCTTTCTGACCAAAATGGTCGCTATGGTTTAGGGTTTGGAACCCCCCGAACAGCTTTTGACCAATTGGTCTCAAATGGTCGTAGATTTATGATCAATTCTTCCAGGGTCACTGACAGAAGGTCACAAGTTGACATATTTCTTGTAGTGCATCATCACCGTCACCACGCCGTCGTACTGACGGAACTCTCTCTCGGCCTCAGCTGGATCAAGAGTTCGAGGGACGTCACCGAGCTGAACGTGTGCAGATCGCGGAGGTGCTGTGCGTTTGGTACTTGATCGGTTGGATCACGAAGACGTTCGACTACATCAACCGCGTTACTAAACGCTTCCGCTTTCGGTCTACGAGGGTACGTGGACACACTCTCCCGCTCGTTGCTATGCATCACCTAGATAGATCTTGCGTGTTCGTAGGAATTTTTTTGAAATTACTGCATTCCCCAACAGTGGCATCCGAGCCAGGTCTATGCGTAGATGATATGCACGAGTAGAACACAAAGGAGTTGTGGGCATGGGTGTATACATATTGCTTGCCGTTACTAGTTGTTACTTGGTTCAGCAATATTGTGAGATGAAGCGGCCCGGACCGACATTACGCGTACGCTTACGCGAGACTGGTTTCACCGCTGTGAGCACTCGTTGCTTAAAGGTGACTGGCGGGTGTCTGTCTCTCTCACTTTAGTTGAATTGGTTTCAATGAAGAGGGTTCTTTTAGAAGATCAAAAAGCAATCACTACACCACGTTGTGGTTTTGCGTAAGTAAGAACGGTTCTTCTAAGCCCGTAGCAGCCACGTAAAACTTGCAACAACAAAGTAGAGGACGTCTAACTTGTTTTTGCAGCGCTTGCTGTGATGTGATATGGTCAAGACATGATGTGATATAATTTGTTGTATGAGATGATCATGTTTTGTAACAAAGTTATCGGCAACCGGCAGGAGCCATATGGTTGTCGCTTTATTGTATGCAATGCAATCGCCATGTAATTGTTTTTTACTTTATCACTAAGCGGTAGCGATAGTCGTAGAAGCAATAGTTGGTGAGACGACAACGATGCTACGATGGAGATCATGCTGTGACGCCGGTGACGATGGAGATCAAGCTGGGGTGCCGGGGACGATGAAGATCATGACGGTGCTTCAATGATGGAGATCAAGAGCACAAGATGATGATGGCCATATCATGTCACATATTGAATTGCATGTGATGTTAATCCTTTTATGCATCTTATTTTGCTTAGTACGGCGGTAGCATTATAAGATGATCTCTCACTAAATTTCAAGATATAAGTGTTCTCCCTGAGTATGCAACGTTGTGAAAGTTCTTCGTGCCGAGACACCACGTGATGATCAGGTGTGATAAGCTCTACGTTCACATACAACGGGTGCAAGACAGTTTTGCACATGCGGAATACTCGGGTTAAAACTTGACGAGCCTAGCATATGCAGATATGGCCTCGGAACACTGGAGACCGAAAGGTCGACCGTGAATCATATAATAGATATGATCAACATAGAGATGTTCACCATTGAAAACTACTCCATCTCACGTGATGATCGGACATGGTTTAGTTGATATGGATCACGTGATCATTTAGATGACTAGAGGGATGTCTATCTAAGTGGGAGTTCTTAAGTAATATGATTAATTGAACTTTAATTTATCATGAACTTAGTACCTGATAGTATTTTGCATGTCTATGTTGTTGTAGATCAATGGCCCGTGCTACTGTTCCTTTGAATTTTAATGTGTTCCTAGAGAAAGCAAAGTTGAAAGATGATGGTAGCAACTACACGGACTGGGTCCGTAACTTGAGGATTATCCTCATTGCTGCACAGAAGAATTACATCCTGGAAGCACCGCTAGGTGCTAGGCCTACTGTAGACGCTACTGATGACGTTAAGAATGTCTGGCAGAGCAAAGCTGATGACTGCTCGATAGTTCAGTGTGCCATGCTTTACGGCTTAGAACCGGGACTTCAACGACGTTTTGAACGTCATGGATCATATGAGATGTTCCAGGAGTTGAATTTAATATTTCAAGCAAATGCCCGGATTGAGAGATATGAAGTCTCCAATAAGTTCTATAGCTGCAAAATGGAGGAGAATAGTTCTGTCAGTGAGCATATACTCAAAATGTCTGGGTATCATAATCACTTGACTCAACTGGGAGTTGATCTTCCGGTTGATAGTGTCATTGACAGAGTTCTTCAATCACTGCCACCAAGCTACAAGAGCTTCGTGATGAACTATAATATGCAAGGGATGGATAAGACAATTCCCGAGCTCTTCGCAATGCTAAAGGCTGCGGAGGTAGAAATCAAAAAGGAGCATCAAGTGTTGATGGTCAACAAGACCACCAGTTTCAAGAAAAAGGGTAAAGGGAAGAAGGGGAACTTCATGAAGAACGGCAAGCAAGTTGCTGCTCAAGTGAAGAAGCCCAAATCTGGACCTAAGCCTGAGACTGAGTGCTTCTACTGCAAAGGGACTGGTCACTGGAAGCGAAATTGCCCCAAGTATTTGGCGGATAAGAAGGATGGCAAGGTGAACAAAGGTATATGTGATATACATGTTATTGATGTGTACCTTACTAATGCTCGCAGTAGTACCTGGGTATTTGATACTAGTTCTGTTGCTAATATTTGCAACTCGAAACAGGGACTACGGATTAAGCGAAGATTGGCTAAGGACGAGGTGACGATGCGTGTGGGAAATGGTTCCAAAGTCGATGTGATCGCCGTCGGCACGCTACCTCTACATCTACCTTCGGGATTAGTTTTAGACTTGAATAATTGTAATTTGGTGCCAGCGTTAAGCATGAATATTATATCTGGATCTTGTTTGATGCGAGACGTTTATTCATTTAAATCTGAGAATAATGGTTGTTCTATTTATATGAGTAATATCTTTTATGGTCATGCACCCTTGAAGAGTGGTCTATTTTTGTTAAATCTCGATAGTAGTGATACACATATTCATAATATTGAAACCAAAAGATGCAGAGTTGATAATGATAGTGCAACTTATTTGTGGCACTGCCGTTTGGGTCATATTGATGTAAAGCGCATGAAGAAACTCCATACTGATGGACTTTTGGAATCACTTGATTATGAATCACTTGGTACTTGCGAACCATGCCTCAAAGGCAAGATGACTAAAACTCCGTTCTCCGGAACAATGGAGCGAGCAACGGATTTATTGGAAATAATACATACTGATGTATGCGGTCCGATGAATATTGAGGCTCGCGGCGGGTATCGTTATTTTCTGACCTTCACAGATGATTTGAGCAAATATGGGTATATCTACTTGATGAAACATAAGTCTGAAACATTTGAAAATTCAAAGAATTTCAGAGTGAAGTGGAAAATCATCGTAACAAGAAAATAAAGTTTCTACGATCCGATCGTGGAGGAGAATATTTGAGTTACGAGTTTGGTCTTCATTTGAAACAATGCGGAATAGTTTCGCAACTCACGCCACCCGGAACACCACAGCGCAATGGTGTATCCAAATGTCGTAACCGCACTTTATTAGATATGGTGCGATCTATGATGTCTCTTACTGATTTACCGCTATCGTTTTGGGGTTATGCTTTAGAGATGGCTGCATTCACGTTAAATAGGGCACCATCTAAATCCGTTGAGACGACACCTTATGAACTGTGGTTTGGCAAGAAACCCAAGTTGTCGTTTCTTAAAGTTTGGGGCTGCGATGCTTATGTGAAAAAGCTTCAACCTGATAAGCTCGAACCCAAATCGGAGAAATGTGTCTTCATAGGATACCCAAAGGAGACTATTGGGTATACCTTCTATTACAGATCCGAAGGCAAGACATTCGTTGCTAAAATGGATCCTTTCTAGAGAAGGAGTTTCTCTCGAAAGAAGTGAGTGGGAGGAAAGTAGAACTTGATGAGGTAACTGTACCTGCTCCCTTATTGGAAAGTAGTTCATCACAGAAATCAGTTCCTGTGACTCCTACACCAGTTAGTGAGGAAGCTAATGATGATGATCATGTAACTTCAGATCAAGTTACTACCGAACCTTGTAGGTCAACCAGAGTAAGATCCGCACCAGAGTGGTACGGTAATCCGGTTCTGGAGGTCATGTTACTTGACCATGACGAACCTACGAACTATGAGGAAGCAATGATGAGCCCAGATTCCGCGAAATGGCTTGAGGCCATGAAATCTGAGATGGGATCCATGTATGAGAACAAAGTATGGACTTTGGTTGACTTGCCCGATGATCGGCAAGCCATAGAGAATAAATGGATTTTCAAGAAGAAGACTGACGCTGACGGTAATGTTACTGTCTACAAAGCTCGACTTGTTGCAAAAGGTTTTCGACAAGTTCAAGGAGTTGACTACGATGCGACCTTCTCACCCGTAGCGATGCTTAAGTCTGTCCGAATCATGTTAGCAATTGCCGCATTTTATGATTATGAAATTTGGCAAATGGATGTAAAAACTGCATTCCTGAATGGATTTCTGGAAGAAGAGTTGTATATGATACAACCCGAAGGTTTTATCGATCCAAAGGATGCTAACAAAGTGTGCAAGCTCCAGCGATCCATTTATGGACTGGTGCAAGCATCTCGGAGTTGGAATAAACGTTTTGATAGTGTGATCAAAGCATAAGGTTTTATACAGACTTTTGGAGAATCCTGTATTTACAAGAAAGTGAGTGGGAGCTCTGTAGCATTTCTAATATTATATGTGGATGCCATATTGTTGATTGGAAATGATATAGAATTTCTGGATAGCATAAAAGGATACTTGAATAAAAGTTTTTCAATGAAAGACCACGGTGAAGCTGCTTATATATTGGGCATCAAGATCTATAGAGATAGATCAAGACACTTAATTGGACTTTCACAAAGCACATACCTTGATAAAGTTTTGAAGAAGTTCAAAATAGATCAAGCAAAGAAAGGGTTCTTGCCTGTGTTGCAAGGTGTGAAGTTGAGTAAGACTCAATGCCCGACCACTGCAGAAGATAGAGAGAAAATGAAAGTCATTCCCTATGCCTCAGCCATAGGTTCTATCATGTATGCAATGCTATGTACCAGACCTGATGTGTGCCTTGCTATAAGTTTAGCAGGGAGGTACCAAAGTAATCCAGGAGTGGATCACTGGATAGCGGTCAAGAACATCCTGAAATACCTGAAAAGGACTAAGGATATGTTTCTCGTTTATGGAGGTGACAAAGAGCTCGTCGTAAGTGGTTACGTCGATGCAAGTTTTGACACTGATCCGGATGACTCTAAGTCACAAACCGGATACGTATTTATATTGAACGGTGGAGCTATCAGTAGGTGCAGTTCTAAGCAAAGCGTCTTGGCGGGATCTACGTGTGAAACGGAGTACATAGCTGCTTTGGAAGCAGCATATGAAGGAGTCTGGATGAAGGAGTTCATATCCGATCTAGGTGTCATACCTAGTGCATCGGGTCCAATGAAAATCTTTTGTGACAATACTGGTGCAATTGCCTTGGCAAAGGAATCCAGATTTCACAAGAGAACCAAGCAGATCAAGAGACGCTTCAATTCCATCCGTGATCAAGTCAAGGAGGGAGACATAGAGATTTGCAAAATACATACGGATCTGAATGTTGCAGACCCGTTGACTAAGCCTCTCTCACGAGCAAAACATGATCAGCACCAAGACTCCATGTGTGTTAGAATCATTACTGTGTAATCTAGATTATTGACTCTAGTGCAAGTGGGAGACTGAAGGAAATATGCCCTAGAGGCAATAATAAAGTTGTTATTTATATTTCCTTATATCTTGATAAATGTTTATTATTCATGCTAGAATTGTTTTAACCGGAAACTTAATACATGTGTGAATACATAGACAAACAGAGTGTCACTAGTATGCCTCTACTTGACTAGCTCGTTAATCAAAGATGGTTAAGTTTCCTAGCCATAGACATGAGTTGTCATTTGATGAACGGGATCACATCATTAGAGAATGATGTGATTGACAAGACCCATCTGTTAGCTTAGTACGATGATCGTTTAGTTTGTTGCTATTGCTTTCTTCATGACTTATACAAGTTCCTATGACTATGAGATTATGCAACTCCCGAATACCGGAGGAACACTTAGTGTGCTATCAAACGTCACAACGTAACTGGGTGATTATAAAGATGCTCTACAGGTGTCTCCGAAGGTGTTTGTTGAGTTGGCATAGATCGAGATTAGGATTTGTCACTCCGATTGTCGGAGAGGTATCTCTGGGCCCTCTCGGTAATGCACATCATATGAAGCCTTGCAAGCAATGTGACTAATGAGTTAGTTATGGGATGATGCATTACGGAACGAGTAAAGAGACTTGCCGGTAACAAGATTGAACTAGGTATGATGATACCGACGATCGAATCTCGGGCAAGTAACATACCGATGACAAAGGGAACAACGTATGTTGTTATGCGGTTTGACCGATAAAGATCTTCGTAGAATATGTGGGAGCCAATATGAGCATCCAGGTTCCGCTATTGGTTATTGACCGGAGATGAGTCTCGGTCATGTCTACATAGTTCTCGAACCCGTAGGGTCCGCACACTTAACGTTCGATGACGATCGGTATTATGAGTTTATGTGTTTTGATGTACCGAAGGTAGTTCGGAATCCCGGATGTGATCACGGACATGACGAGGAGTGTCGAAATGGTCGAGACATAAAGATTGATATATTGGACCATGTTATTCGGACACCGGAAGTGTTCCGGAAGGTTTCGGATAAAACCGGAGTGCCGGAGGGTTACCGGAACCCCCCCCCCCCCGGGAAGTTATGGGCCCTTAGTGGGATTTAGGGGAGAGAGAGGGCAGCAGCCAGGAGGTGGCGCCCCCCCCCCAAGGGGAGTCCGAATTGGACTAGGGGTGGGGGGCGCAGCCCCTCTTTCCCTCTCCCTCTCCCTCCCTTTCCTTCTCCTCCTAGTTGGACTAGGAAAGGGGGAAACCTACTCCTACTAGGAGTAGGATTCCTCCCCCCTTGGCGTGCCCTATGAGGGCCGGCCGGCCTCCCCCTTGCTCCTTTATATACGAAGGCAGGGGGCACCCGAGAACACACAAGTTGATTGTTTTTAGCCGTGTGCGGTGCCCCCCTCCACAGATTTCCACCTCGGTCATATTTTCGGAGAGCTTAGGCGAAGCCCTGCCGGAATCACTTCATCATCACCGTCACCACGCCGTCGTGCTGACGGAACTCTCTCTCGGCCTCAGCTGGATCAAGAGTTCGAGGGACGTCACCGAGCTGAACGTGTGCAGATCGCGGAGGTGCCGTGCGTTCGGTACTTGATCGGTTGGATCGCGAAGACGTTCGACTACATCAACCGCGTTACTAAACGCTTCCGCTTTCGGTCTACGAGGGTACGTGGACACACTCTCCCGCTAGTTGCTATGCATCACCTAGATAGATGTTGCGTGTTCGTAGGAATTTTTTTGAAATTACTGCGTTCCCCAACAGAATATGTAGGAGCCAATATGAGCATCCAGATTCCGCTATTGATTATTGACCAGAGAGGTGTCTCGGTCATGTCTACATAGTTCTCGAACCCATAGGGTCCGCACGCTTAACGTTCGTTGACAATATAGTATTATATGAGTTATGTGATTTGGTGACCGAATGTTGTTCGGAGTCCCGGATGAGATCCTGGACATCACGAGGAGTCTCGGAATGGTCGCGAGGTAAAAATTTATATATGGGAAGTCATATTTTGGGTTCCGGAAAAAGGTGCAGTTTTTTTCGGTATTGTACCGGGAAGCTTTCAGAAGGTTCTGGAGGATTCCGGAGGGGTCCGGAAGTCCACAAGTGGGTCCACCATGTCCCAAGGGCTAGCATAGGCTAAGGGGAGGCGCCCTCGCCTTATTGGGCCAGGCGCACCAAGTCCTCAAAAGCCCACGCAACTAGGGAAGGAAAATGGGAGAGTCCTAGTAGGAATAGGATTGGACTTTGGAGTCCAAGTGTTTACTATTCATGGTTACTGTTCACGTGGCACTATTCCTTCTACTCCAAGCCCCTACACATATATAAATAGAGGGGAGGGGGCGCCCCAAAGAAACACATCATCAATTCTTAGCCGTGTGCGACGCCCCCCTCCACAGTTTACACCCCCGGTCATATTCTCGCGGTGCTTAGGCGAAGCCCTGCGCGGATCACATCACCATCACCGTCACCACGCCGTCATGCTGACGGAGCTCATCTACTACATCGACACCTTGCTGGATCAAGAAGGCGAGGGACGTCACCGAGCTGAACGTGTGCAGAACTCGGAGGTGCCGTACGTTCGGTACTCAATCGGTGGAGCGCGAAGAAAGTTCGACTACATCAACCGCGTTGTGAAACGCTTCCGCTTTCGTCTACAAGGGTACGTGGACACACTCTCCCCTCTCGTTGCTATGCATCTCCTAGATAGATCTTGCGTGAGCGTAGAAATTTTTGAAATTGCATGCTACGTTCCCCATCAATCTCATAGTTGAAGGAATATGTATTTGACTTGAAGAAAGCAATAGCAATAAAACTGAGTGATCATTATGCTAAGCTAACGGATGGGTCTTGTCCATCACATCATTCTCCTAATGATGTGATCCCGTTATCAAATGACAACTCATGTCCATGGTTAGGAAACCTTAACCATCTTTGATCAACGAGCTAGTCTAGTAGAGGCTTACTAGGGACACGGTGTTTGTTTATGTATTCACACATGTATTATGGTTTCCGATCAATACAATTCTAGCATGAATAATAAACCTTTATCATGAATAAGGAAATATAAAATAACAACTTTATTATTGCCTCTAGGGCATATTTCCTTCATGTTCTTATCAGCTGCTGCCTGGAGATATTGAAGGTGTTCCTATGTCTGTCCATATGGATTACTGTTCTGAACAGCTCAGCAAGTTTGAAATGGAGGAGATAGATGGGGAAGAGGAAGACATGGAAACTGAACTGCAATGTTTACCTGAAGATCTTGCTATGGCTATTAGCTCTGTGAAGAGATCCTTAATTGAATCCATGGATAATGCAGAGTCTGAGAAGAAGAAGAAGCTCAACACTGAGAAGAATATAGTTTGGGGCCCTGTCCTGATCAACAGACCTAAAACCAGAGACCATGGGAATGTCAAGATCATGGACAAAGCAAATGCTTACCTTCTGAAGAAGAACTTGGAAATACCTACTATTTTCAAAGGTAAATATTTTGCTAACTTAGATAATGAAGTCCTTGCATCTCATACTGCTATGGTAGATATCTGTGTGGGTAATAATACTAAAGAGTGTGATGATATTATTGCTGATTTGGTAACTAGAGAGAAGATCAAATGCCTTTAGTTTGCTGATTCTAATCCGGAGATTGTTCTCCCAGATTCCTTAGACCTTGAATTGAATACAAATAGTTCTCCTATTGCTAAAAACAAGGACCCAGGTGCTAGGGCAGGAGGCACTGCTACTCTAGAACTAGATAGCCCTATTGTCATTACTAAAAGCCAGCCTTGTGGCCTGTCACACCCTTTTAAAGTTAAATGATAGGTGCTTTTTGGAATATTAGAGGTTTTGGTCAACCTGGTAAATTTCAGTGCCTGTGTGTTTTCATTAATAATAATCACATTGATTTTGTGGGTTTCTTTGAAAGCAAAAGAGAGAAGATAGAGAGTGGGGCTTTGAATATGATTGCTGGCAATAATAATTACAATTGGCATGTGCTTCCTGCTAACAAAACTGCAGGAGGGATCCTTGTGGGTCTTAATAATGACTTATTCGATATTATTGGTTTTTCTGATAAGAAATATTGTGTGATAACTACTGTTAAGAACAAAAAAGATGGGTGTATGTGGCACTTTGTTGCTGTATGTGGTACTGCTTACAATGAATGGAAAATTGAATTTATTGCTGAATTACATGAAGTAATGTCTGGTCTTGATTACCCTGTTATTTGGGGGAGATTTTAATTTGGTTAGGACCAGCGATGAGAAGAGTAATGGTGTTATTAATGCACAGAATTCCTTCCTGTTTAATGATTGGGTGAATAAGTGGGCTCTATTAGAAATTAATATTACAGGAGCTTTACCTGGAGTAATAACCAGAATGACCCTATCTTTGCTACGATAGATAGGATGTTTGTCTCAGTTTCCTGGGACGCTCAATTCCCCTTGTCAGTCTTGACAGCCCTCCCTCGGATAGGGAGTGATCATACGCTGTTTATTTTAGACAGTGGAGCTAGTAGGGTTACCTCCCCTAAACCTTTTTGTTTTGAGAAGTGGTGGTTGGAACAACCTGGGTTTAAAGACTTAGTCTATGAGGTTTGGAACTCTGTATTTCCTGGGAACTGTGCATTAGATATCTGGATGAATAAGGCTAGGTTATTCAGAAAAAAAGCTAAAGGTTGGAGCATTAATGTGGAGGCTGGGATGAAAAAAAAGAAGAAAGACCTGTTAATGGAATTTGACATCTTAGATGTGTTCCCTGAGCGGAACCAATTAGATGATAGGGATAAAGCTCGAATGACAGAGATAAAAGATGAATTGAATCACATCTGGCACAAAGAGGAGATTGCCATGTGGCAAAGATCGAGAGATCGCAAGATTAAAGATGGGGATAAAAATAATGCGTATTTTCACGCTCTAGCTAACCACAGGCATATGAAAAACCATCTCTCAGAGTTGAATGGAGAGAATGGTCCTGTTTATACTACTGATGAGATGTTGGGGGTGGCTACTGCCTTTTATAAGGATTTGTTTAGATATGAAGAGAAGCATAATATAAAATTGGGGCCTTCCTTCTGGAAGGAAGAAGAACTGGTGTCCCAGGAAGAAAATGATATGCTCCAAAAAAAAATCTGAGGAGGAAATTAAAGAAGCCATTTTTGGCTCATATGCCCATGGGGCCCCAGGCCCTGATGGACTATCCTTCCTATTCTATCAAACTTTTTGGGAGGTGATCAAATCTGATTTCATGGCTCTAGTGAGAGACTTTGAAGATGGTAAATTGGATCTCTATCGTCTTAACTTTGCATTAATTGTGCTCATTCCTAAAGAGCCTAATGCTAAGGATATGAAGAAGTTCAGACCTATTAGCCTTAGTAATTGAGGAGTTAAGATTTTCTCTAAAGCTATGACAAATAGGGTTTCCCCTACTAGTCATAGACTTATCTCGCTCAACCAAACGACCTTTATTAAGGGGAGATACATATTAGAAAGTGTGGTGATGGCGCATGAAGTTATTCATGAGGTCAAAAGATCGAAAGCTCAAGGTCTGGTGCTTAAACTAGACTACGAGAAAGCATATGACAGAGTTAGTTGGGAATTCCTGTTTGATATGCTTCATTCGAGAGGTTTTGGGTCTAAATGGATCTCTTGGATTAAAACCATTTTACTACAAAGCACTTTCTGTGTGCGAATTAATGATAAGGTGGAACCCCACTTTTTGGCTGGGAAAGGGTTAAAACAGGGTGACCCACATTCTCCTTTATTGTTTAATTTGGTGGCTGATGTGTTCTATAAGATGTTATACAAAGCAGCTAATCAGGGTTTGATCTCAAGACTTTTGCCTCAAGTGATCCCTGGAGGTGTTGTCAGCTTGCAATATGCTGATGACACCATCTTGTTTTTGGAAAACTCAGTTGACAAAGCTAGAAATTTTAAATGGCTATTGTCATGTTTTGAAAATCTTTCAGGTATGAAAATTAATTTCCATAAGAGTGATTTACTTACTATTAATGTGGAACAAGAAGTGGCAAAAGAATTTGCCCAGATTTTCTGTTGTAAACTTGGGGAATTCCCCATTAAGTATCTGGGTGTGCCTTTGCACTATGAGAATCTCAGAAAAGAGGACCTGCAACCTATCATTGATAGAATAATAAAAAACATTTCTGGCTGGTTGGGGAGATACCTTACTTATAAGGGTAAGATCATTTTGCTGTGTGCCTGCATTGTTAGTATTCCTGCTTACATGATGTCCATGATTAAATTCCCCAAGTGGGCTATTAATGCTATTAACTCTCAAATGGCTCATTTTCTCTGGGGGGGATATGGGTAACCATCATAAATATCACCTAGCTAGCTGGGGGATGGTCTCCAGAAAGAAAGAGTTTGGGGGATTGGGTATCCCTAACATTAGAGAATTTAATATGAGACTTTTGGGCGCCTGGGGGATTTTTTTTTTGATAATAAAGATAGTGATTGGAAAAAAATTGTTTCTTATAAGTATGACATTAATTCTCCTAATATTTTTTGGACTAAGAGTGGGGTGGGCTCTACCTTTTGGAAGAGTGCCACCTGGGCTTTTAATGCAGCCAGAAATTTCTATAGATGGAAGTTGGGGAATGGAGAAAATATCAGTTTCTGGCATGACGTTTGGGTCGGGGAATGTTCCCTGAAAACACAATTCTGGGACTTGTTCTGCATATGTAACCAAACTGAGTGGCTTGTAGCACAAGTCTGGGATGACATCATCCTGAAATTAACCTTTAGAAGATGTGTAGATGAAACAGGAATTGATAGTTGGAACCAATTGGTTTCTCTAGTTAATACAGCTCATCTGCGAGATGAAGCTGATTCGCCCATTTGGTCTCTGGAGGCAAATGGGACCTATTCAGTTAGTTCTTTCTATAAGCAAATCAATTTTGGGGGGATAAAACCTATCATTGGAGATATGCTCTGGAAGGTTATTTGTCCACAAAAGATCCATGTGTTTTTATGGCTCTGTGTCCATAACAAAGTGCTTAGCCGTGATAATTTGGCTAAAAGGAGACATGTGGATGATCTGTCTTGCCTCTTCTGTTGTGAGAATGAAACTGTACATCATTTACTTTTTGAATGTGTGGTGGCGAAACAAATTTGGGATTTTGTTTCGGAGTGTTTTGATTGCCCATGTTTTTCTAACTTTGATGATGTGTGCGCCTTATGGCAGAATTATAAGAAAAATCTAGTTCTTAATCTGACAGTGGCTGCATCCTTGTGGAGCATCTGGAAACTGAGAAATGACTTTTGTTTTCAGGGGCGTACCTGGAGAAGTGTCAGTTGTGTCCTAGCAAAACTAAGTTCTCATCTGCATCAATGGAAGGTACTCTGTGACGACACTCAGGCGAGGTTACTGCTGCGATGCATTCGTCTCCTGGACAAGCGTCGCGGGGAGCTGATGCGAATTGCATGGGTCTGATCGTAGAGGCCAGGGAGATGAAGTCTCGCCTGGGTTCTAGCTCTTAGTTAGTTCTCATGTGTCCTTTTATTTCTCTTGGCCTGAAATATTTCAGTAGACTGGCACTGGTGGTTTTTTGAGAGGAACTCCCTTCTCCTGGTCGTGGTTGTGTGCGTTGGGGTGCTTTGTCCCCCAGGTGCTGTGGTTGAAAAAATGCTCTATGTAAGGTCGTTGAACTCTGGTTTCTGTTTTCGCTTCATTAATAAAATGGGGCGGGGGGAAACCCCTTTCATTCAAAAAAAAAAGATCCAATGCACCACGAACAAGCTTGAGCATCAGCTCTAGCGAACCCCAGATTTTGCCAAGGATGTGGCGAAGCCAAGAGAGCAACCCGCGCCCGGAGGAAGACCACGCTCCATCAACTTCGTTCTTTTAACCACCAAAGGGACCGATGGCAATGCATATGAACTATATTCATATATTGTTCATGTGCATTAGAATTAATATTCATGTAATTTCAAAAAGTAGTTTACATACTTTCCCACAACATAAAACAAGCAAGATAAATAGAAGTGAAGAAATGAAACAGGAACACAACCCAAATATAAACAGAAAAGATAAAAAGGACACCTAAAAAAAAGATAAAAAGGAAAATGAGACCATAAAAGAGAAAGGAGGGGGGGGGGGGGGGCATTAGTGGGCCGGCCCAACCAGCGAAAAAATTTCTTCATGCGGTTTGTAGGAATTTGCCTTGATTAACATCCCGTTCGTTCTTAAAAAAAACTAGTAACACCTTGGAGGTTCTAAAATAAATATTACTCCCTCGTTCACAAATATAATTTGTTTGAATATTACGGACTGAAATGAGTGAACAAACACACTACAACGTGTCTATATACATCCGATTCAGGAAAAAAAAAACATCATATATTTGTGAACGGAGGGAGTGATATCTAGAAGCAGTCATTTCCTCTTGTAGGATGATTGAATTTCCCTTTTTTCATCAAAAATCCGTTACGACACTACGTGTGCATGTCACGTGCGCACACATGCATGGCACAGTCGGCGCTCTATCGTTGGAACAAACTGAGATGTGCAGGTTGGCGATCGATTCACTCACTGAGATGTGCCACCAACCTTAGGTACAACGGATAGCACGCACGCGTACGTGCACTTCGTATTGATCACCTTTCCATCTTGCGTCACAAAACAGAATCATCTCATAGGCCTCGCACGGAAAACTCAAAAACTCGCTTCGATGTAGTGACCTGTATATGCTCCCTGTGTGCACTTGTGCTTAGATTTGAAAGATGAAGAAAACACGTACTTCAAATGTATATTTTTCAAATATTAATTACATACTTTCTCAAAAAATAAAACAAGAAAGATAAATAGAAGTGAAAAATCGAAACAGGAAAAAAAAACTCAAATATAAAGAGAAAAGATAAAAGGAAAATGAGACCAAAAAAAGAGACAGCAAAGGAAAGAAACACACATTACTGGGCCGGCCCAACCAGCGGAAACACGTCTTCATGCGGTTTGTAGGATTTTCCCTTAATTAACATCTTGTTGATTCTCAAAAAAAATTAACATCTTGTTTGTTCTAAAGAAAGTTAACATTTTGTAGGATTCTAAAATGGGTGTGCCTATGTCTTAGTCGACTGAGACTTAACGAAGTCTTAATCAAGTAAGCTAACAAGTAAGAAAAAAAAGGAAAAAATTGAAAAGGATTTTTTTGCACGGATCTTAATGTATGATCTTACGAATATATATGTCTCAGTCGACTGAGACTTAGCAAGGTTGTTCTAAAATAAATATTAATATCTAGGAATAGTCATTTCCTCTGGGAGGATGATTGAATTTCCCTTTTTTTCACAGAAATCCAGTTGGGACTATACTAATGACAATATGGATTTTTCATTCTTTATTGCAGTTTTTTTTGCGGATACATATTTGTAAAACTGCATATCGGCATATGCATGCTGCATGCGAAGACATGGCAAACTAATGAAACGAGAGAACTAATTAAGTGCTCTTCAAAGAGCCTAAACAGTCTGTGGTGCCGTCATGAAGAGTTTGGGGATCCTGGTCGCTCATGACCATACCTAGATCCGAGGTTGTACGCATGGAACTCGTGGAACCGTGATTTATTGTAGAATCAAGTGAAACGGAATGCCATGGTTTTGCTCGAGTGCAATGGGATGGTCATGTTGCATCAACAACGTATGTGTTTTAAACTTGTAAAAGAACCATCCGTTTTTTAATAAGTCACAAGAATTAGCCACCATGCATGTTTCATGTCAACCCATTTAGGATTATCAAAGATGTGGTAATTGTCTACCATATATATCTCGTGATCTCTAGATTGATCCGTGCATGGGGGCCTGGTTGCCAATTGGCCGACGAGAACGAGTCGCCCATCCTTGGGAGAACTGGCCGTCAACCGTAGGTACGTACGTATCAGCATATGGGCTAGGATACGCTGAAGACTTTGATGTATGACAGTAGTAGTATCATCATCGTCTGAGTTTTATGATCTCCACGTCTGGCTCCACAACCGTTTCCTCGATCGGAAAATTTTGACCTCTTCTTTAGGGCAATAGGCACTGTAACTATCAGTCTCAGACGTGGAGTATCGGTTCCCGAGTGCATACACGCATGAATGAATAGTAGATGTAAAAAATCAAAATAATAATGTCACAAACATTGTTGAATGTTTAAGCTGCGTGCAAAGTTTCGTGCCACATCCCTCCCTAATAATGGATTGCACAGAAAAAAAATCAACGCTCTAAAATGCTTTCTTTTTACCTACACTTGCACAAATGTTACTCCCTCGGATCCAAGATAAGTGTCATGGTTTTAGTTCAAAGTTTGATTCTGAACTAAAACCACGACACTTATTTTAGATAGGAGGGAATACTATTTCGTTATGAAACTTTGCATGCATATGAAACATTCAACAATGTTTCTCACCAAAAAAAATCAGATTTAAAAAAATTCTTTTTACTATTTTTGAACAATTCACTATATGCACCTGGGAGCAGAAGGATTGGTTTCTCCGTACCATTCCGTGCTGCTCGAGGCAACGCCACGGGTGCATAAAATGCACTTTTTTACTTATTATAGAAGCAAGTGAAACAGAATTTCATGGTTTTGTTTGAGCACACAAATTAGATACGTTTATCATCCTACACTTCCATGTCGTCAGAATTCGACGTTGGTTTTAATCTAAGGGTTTGATTAATTGGACAAATGAAGCCGAATGAATATATATGACTCACATCTCCGCTTCCATAGAAAAGGTGTGGACACCCATCTCGTTCAGCCTTCTTAGTTTTTTATCGGGTGAGATTTCGAGTACGCGGTACGTGTGACTCAGAACACTGGAACGGAATGACTCACATCGTCGCTTCCATAGTAATGGTGTGGATACCCCTCTCGTGCTTCCTTCTTTGTGTTCTTATCGGGTGAGATTAGGAGTACACGGGACGTGTGGCTGAGAACAAGTTTCCCGGCCAGATTTGGTGTTACCGGTGCATTCGGCACCGCAGAAAAATATTCCACTCCATATAACTACCTCGTCCATCTCCTCAACCAAGCACGTCGATGTCCTTACAACAAATTGGAACTATTCCATTGCGTTCCGCCTCATTTTACAACCGAACACACAACAAGTCTTGCCCTAGGACCCGAAGTGAGGTGACCGACTCAGAGAGAGAAAAACCGATTGAAACATCATGAGTTACACATGTTCCTCATCCTACATTGCATGTCGTCAAAAATTTCCAACTCCTACAGGTAGTAACTAATGATAAATTCCATTAATCACTCTATTCTTGAATACATCTCGCTTCAGATGTTTCGTTTGATACCCGTTTGGTTAATTGGAAACATGGAACCAAATGAATATGACTGACATCTCCACATCCATAGGAAAGGCATGGACACCCCTCTCGTGTGGTCGTCTTTGTTTTTTATCGGTTGACTTGAAGTATGTGAGATGTGACACTGAGAACGATGAAACCAAATGAATATGACTCACGTCGCCGCTTCCACAGAAAAAGTGTGGACACCCCTCTCGTGCGGTGTTCTTTGTATTTTCCAATGAGATTTGGAGTGTGCGACGCACGTGAGGAGATGGATGAACCGAATGGCTCACATGGTCGCTTCCATACGAATGGTGTGGATACCCCTCTTGTGAGTTCTTCTTGGTTTCTTATTTGGTGAGATTTGGCGTACGCTGGACCGGTGTCTAAGAACGACTTGCTCGGCTAGATTCTCTGCTACCTGTACATTTCGCAAACGAGGCGAATATTCCATTTCGTAGAACCATCTCGTTTTGTTCCATCAACTCAACCAAGAACGTCGATGTCCTTAGAACATACCGATGGGAACAATTCCATTGCATTCCACTTCATTTCCCAACCGAACACACCAGAAGTCTTGCCCTAGGACCTTAAGTGGAGTAAGTAATTCAGAGAGAGAAAGAGACAAAAAAAAACAATTGAACCGTCGTGAGTTACGCATGTTCCTCATTCTACATTGCATGTCATCGAAAATTTCCAGCTCCTACACGTAGTAACTAATGATTAAATTCTATTAATCCCTCTATTCTTGAATACATCTTGTTTGAGATGTTTCGTTTGATCCCCGTTTGGTTAATTGGAAACATGAAACATGAAACCGCCACATCCATAGGAAAGGCATGGACCCCCCCCCCCCCCCCCCCCCCTCTCTCGGGTGGTCGTCTTTGTTTTTTATCCGTTGAGACTTGAAGTATGCAAGATGTGACACTGAGAACGATGAAACCAAATGAATATGACTCACCTCGCCGCTTCCATAGAAAAGGTGTGGACACCCCTCTCGTGCGGTGTTCTATGTATTTTTCAATGAGATTTGAAGTGTGCAACGCATGTGATTGAGAAGGATGAACCGAATGGCTCACATCGTCACTTCCATACGAATGGTGTGGATACCCCCTCTCGTGCATTCTTGTTTGTTTCTTATTGGGTGAGATTTGGCGTACGCTGGACGTGTGTCAGAGAACGAGTTGCTCGGCTAGATTCCGCGCTACCAGCGCATTCGGCATCCATGGTGAATATTCCATTCCGTAGAACAATCTAGTTTTGTTCCATCACCTCAACCAAGCACATCGATGACCTTACTACAAATTGGAACTATTCATTGAGTCCCACTTCATTCTACAACCGAACACACCACAAGTCTTGTGCTAGGACCCGACGTGGAGTGAGCAATTCAGAGAGAGAGAAAACACGATTTAACCATCATGAGTTACACATGTCCCTCGTCCTACATTGCACGTCGTCAAATGTTTCCATCGCCTACGTGTAGTAACTAATGATTAAATTCCATTAATCCCTCCATTCTTGAATACATGTCATTTTACACATTTAGTTTGATCTCAAGGTTTGGTTAGTTGGAAACATGGAACTGAATGAATATGACTTACATGGCCGCATGCACGGGGAAGGTGTGGACACCCGTCGCATGTGGTCTTCTTTGTTTTTTATCAAGTGAGATTTGAGGTACACGAGACGTGTCACTGAGAACGATGGAACCGAATGAATATAACTCACCTCACCGCTTCCATAGGAAAGGTATGGACACCCCTCTCGTGCGGTCTTCTTTGTTTTTTTCGATGAGATTTGGAGTGCGTGAGGCATATGACTGAGAACAATGAATCGAATGACTCACGTCGCCGCTTCCAAAAGAACGGTGTGGATACCTCTCTCGTGTGTTCTTCTTTGTTTCTTATCGGGTGAGATTTGGTGTACGCTGGACGTGTGTCTGAGAACAAGTTGTGCGGCTAGATTTGGCGCTACCGGTGCAGAATGCACCCGAGGCGAATATTCCATTCTGTAGAACCATCTTGTTTTTTCCATCTCCTAAACCAAACATGTCGATGTCCTTACAACAAATGGGAGTGAGAAATATTTCATTCTACAACTGAACACACCACAGATCTTGTGCTAGGACTCTAACTGGAGTGAGAAATGCAGAGGGAGAAAGAGTGAAAAAACCGATTGAACCATCGTGAGTAACACGTGTCCCTCATCCTACACTGCATGTCGTCCAATGTTTCCATTTCCTACCCGTAGTATTTTTTTTTTAACATCAGTACAGACACAAGCGCTCATATACACGCGCATACACTCACCCCTATGAACGCACACACGCATACCCTACCCCTATGAGCACCTCCGAAAGACTGAGCCAGCATATCATCTTGAGATTTACGAAGTCACCGTAGGCGCCTCGTCGTCGACGGGAACGTCTCCTCCCACTGAATGCGCATCGCCGGAAATCCTGAAATAAATCCAGGAATAAATACGAGCACCAGGATTTGAACCCTGGTGGGCTGGGGATACCACAGTCCCTCTAACCATCCAACCACAGGTTGGTTCGCTCCTACCCGTAGTAATTAATGAGTAAATTCCAATAATTCCTCTATTCTTGAATACATCTCGTTTTAGACGCTGGCATGGTCTGTAGGAGTGCCTAATCAAATACTCTCTTCGTCCGAAAATACTTGTCGAAGAAATTGATATACCTAGAACTAAAATACGTCTAGATATATCTATTTCTCCAACAAGTATTTCCAGACAAAGGGAGTACTAATACTGACCGGGGCCTAGCTATAGTATAATTCGAGTATATTCTTTTGCTGGATTAGTTGTATTTGGTACACCCTCTGTAAATTAAGAGTGAAGTGCACTGTAGGTCCTCGAACTATTTCAGGGGTGTCACGTAGGTCCTCGAACTATGAAAATCGTCATCCAGGTCCTCGAAGTGTAGTAAGTGTGTCATCCAGGTCCAAAATCTGCCTGACCCCACGTGACTGGCCAGCTGGCGTCGTTAACCGTAAACAGTGAACCGGTGAACAGTAAAATGACGCCGAGGGACAGCACCGTTTCTGTACTCCATAAATAGTAGCTCCGATGAACAGTAATATATATATATATAAAAAGAAATTCATGGATATTGAAATAATGTTCACGAACATTTTTTTAAAGTCACGAATGTTTTTTTTAAATGTTTGCAAACAATATTTGAAAATGTTCGTGGACCACAAATATTGTTTGAGGGTATGGAAAAAATATTCACGACTTTACAAAAATGTTCGTGAAAAAATATTCGTGACTTTAAAAAAATGTTCGCGAACGATAAATTTGAATATTGTTTGCGGTCCACAAATATTGTTCGTGGGTATGGAAAAAATATTCGCGACTTTAAAAAAATGTTCGCGAAAAAATATTCGTGACTTTAAAAAAATGTTCGTGATCGAGAAATTTGAATATTGTTCACGAACCACAAATATTGTTCGCGGGTATGGAAAAGATATTCGTGACTTTAAAAAAGGTTCACGACTTTAAAAAAATATTTGTGAAAAAATATTCGCGAACGATAAATTTGAATATTGTTCGCGAACCACAAATATTGTTCGCGGGTATGGAAAAAATATTCGCCATTTTAAAAAAAGGTTCGCGAAAAAATATTCCCGAATTTAAAAAAATGTTCGCAAATATTGTTTGAAAATATCCGCTAACATTATTTCCATATTCGTGAATATTTTCAAATGTTGTTTGTGAACATTTAAAAAATAATAGTCGTGAACATTATTTCCATATCCGCGATTTTTTTTATTTTTACTGTTCACAGACGCTTGTTCATCGGGTACAGAAATGGCATTGTCCCTGGGTGGCATTTTACTGTTTACGGTTAACGACTTCAGCTGGCCAGTCAGATGGGGTCAGGCAGATATTGGACCTGGATGACACACTTACTGCACTTCGAGACCTGGTCGACGATTTTTATAGTTCGAGGACCTACGTGACACACCTGAAATAGTTCGAGGACCTACAGTGCACTTCACTCGTAAATTAATATAGAACGTTTTAGAGACTTGTACGTACCAATAGTCTGGGGAGACTAATAATACTCCTCCAAGTTAACTAATTATATTAGCCTTGACCCTGACTGACCAATTAGTGACCAAGCCCGCCGGCCGACCTTCCAAACGTACATACTAGCCTGACCATCAGGTTAATCGATTCATGATGGTGACAACATCTACATTGAAATTAATGGTTGCTGAGATCAGATGCCATTTGTTGCGTGGCCAACACAAGTCCAGCTAAGGCAGCTGATCCACGTACGCTACATACGTGAGCTGCTCTGGAGTGCGCGCCATTTCACTGTCACGATATCTAGATACATACGTCTAGATACATCTTTTTTTATCTATTTTGATGACAACTATTTTCGGACGGAGGAAGTATCACGTACGTGCCGTAACTACCTACTACCTATCTCCTGATCTCTCGCTTGATCCATGCTTGAGGGGGCTTGTCGCCAATTGGCTGACAGAGAATGTGTCATCCATCCACATGGACCATACATGCGTACGTATCAGCGTATGGGGAATACACGGAAACTTTGATGTATGACAGTTAGTATCATCGTCTAATTCCATGGACTCAACGTCTAGCTCCACCACCCTTTCGTCGGAAATTCCAACCTCTTCTGAAGGGCAGTAGGCACCCGTATCTCGATCTCCATCTTGTTTTTGTGGTATTCGAGACAATGCGAGAGCGGCATCAAACACATTTCTTTTTCTGAACCATGCTGAAGATTTGCATGCATTCTTTAGATAGAAAGGAAGATTAAAAATGACAACCCAAAACCACATCCTAAACAACGACACCCGCTTCATGTTGATATGTACGGGGATTTCATATTTTACATGTCCTTTTGTCAAGAAAATCATGCTTCCGTGTTTCTAACTCATACGAAACTCTTCGAAATAGATAAATCCATTTGTATTAGAGCGAGAATGACCTTTTTCTTGAGGGAGTGCAAGAATGATCTAATCCAGCCCTAAATGGGCATGGGGCGTACGTATAATATGCGTATATATGTTAAGTCCTCGGGTAAAATCTGGTGGCCGTGCACTCGACCGAACACGCGAGCCGTGGATCGCACGTAAGGACGCATGGCGCGTGGGTTTCACGTAAGCAGCCAGCCAAACATATACTTGTTGACGGCTATGTCTTTCGGAGCCAAAAGCCCTCACTTTCTTCTTTATTTTTGCCTTTATCTGATGTCTTTCTTTTGTAGCCGATTTTTATATACGCACTGGATTAATTGATTACTCCATAAGATGTTTTATGGTTGAGAACATGGCTTGATGGATTCTTCTTGACCTTCTACTCGGTTGATCTACGTGTTAAGGACCTCAGAGATGTACTCTGTCTGATCCATTGCTCTCGATCGGTTCATTCTGGCCTGGCCTACCGATGGATCGATGCTGATTGCTGATATGTAGGCTAGTTAGTTAATTCTTCATCACTGGCATGTTATGTATACGTATGTGACCAGTTAAAGGGTTGGCTTGATTCAACGGTATTGGTCGGTCATGCTAGCTTGGCAGTCTAGCTCGTTTACACTACGGGCCACCCACCATTGACGTTAGAGGTTTTTAAGGTTAGGTGCAATTAGGCGAGATGTATGACCCGACCTAGCCAAATTATTTCATCTAGTCTACCTTCTTAAGGTTTTATCCATCTCTAGTGTGAAACATGAGCAAGGCATTTATCACTGAAGTGTACGTGCAGTACATTTCATCTCTAGCAACATACTCCCTTCGTTCCTAAATATAAGTCTTTGTAGAGATTCCACTATGGACCACATACGGATGTATATAGATGCATTTTAGAGTGTAGATTCACTCATTTTGCTCCGCATGTAGTTCATAGTGAAATCTCTACAAAGGCTTGTATTTAGGAACGGAGGGTACTCGGTGTGCATGTCGGCTAGCTGTAAAGTTTGCATGAAACTTGCTCTGTTTGGAAGGCAGCAAGTAAAGGGGAGGGAGAAAGCAAGCAAGGATGCTTTGGTTACAACCAATGGAGAATAGCCCTGATGGGTACGTAATTAAGCTCCCAGTGGGTTTCGATCGAGCATCGATGGGATTAATATAATGAGCAAATGGTGTACGTACAACCCTGGAGTCCGATGAGGCAGGCATCCATTATCCATGCATGTCAGCATGTGCCCTTCCATGAATAACTCTCGACCCAAGCCAAGGCCAAGCCAGGGAAGGCATATCAGCTTTTGCTCACTTTGGCTTAACGCCCACGCGAGCCTGACATCATTGCATCATATAACCTGCCGTCCCGTTCCGTTACTAACCGACGGCCGGTGCCGACGGTTTCCTTTCGTTTTCTATTAAAATAAACCGCACGCCACGGCCAAGATCAATGTACTATAGTAAAGTCATCTGAGTAAATAACTAAACCCTAATCAAAGTAAAAAATTAAGCCTTGTAAAATATGTACGAGTCTTTGGGGAATGGGATCTACCAGATTGTATACATATGTAGAGCGTCGATCGATCGGGGGATGGATCCACAGCTGGAATAAGAGCTTTGATATTTACATATCAGCTCCAACTCAACTAGGCCGACCACGGAATAGAATCCTCTCTTTTCTACTATATAAAAACAAATCTGCTAGAAGGATTAACGTTTTCTAGTGACAAGTTGCGTATGGATCAAAGATCAACCACGTAAAATTAACTTAGCTTGTTCGTTAGTCAACTTAATTTGTCGTAAAATTAAATTAACCAGGGAGGCTGTATCTGTCAAGCAACACCAACACGAATTGGTTAATTACGCTGCAACTGTGAAACGCTCAACGTACAGCCACCCACGAACAGTAACTGGAGCCAGTACTATGAAAGACCAATCATTAGGAATGATGTGGTAATTAATTAGTAACTGGAGTACACCGGTATTTACCAGTGGTAGACACAGGCTGATGAATGAGTGGTTACATTTCCAAGACGTCCTTAATGTAATGCACGTGGCTCCAAATTAACTCGTAGCTATAGACACGGTGACACAAGGCGATTCGTAAGCACACATCTAATTAAGATCGATGGAACGGGTAGCCAATCCACGGCCATGAGGAAGGAGTACTGCTAATTTCAAATTAAACCAGGTGGATCGAGATGATCGATTCTCTAACTAGCTTAATATGTTTAATTTTATCTATCTAAAGTTCTAAACTAGCTGGCCGAGGCAGTGTAAACTATAGTGCTCCAGTAGTAGAGTACTTGTTGAGGAGTACTCCTACCTCGCGCGTGCGTGGATATTCTGAGGCACCAACAGCTAGCACACTTTTAAAAATAGTACCAATGAAATTAAACTAACACCTGCAGTCGTGTAAGTACATATCAAAAAGAGTTTTCACTCGGCTTTATAAATTAAACAACAACCGAGCAATACATCCAACATTACAACCAAAAGAACAAAAATAAAAAATGGCAAAGGTAAAAGAAGCTAAAGAAGATCCAAATGCACCAACAACAAGCTTGACCATCAGAGCGAGTGAACCCCAGATTCTGCCAACAATGTGGTGAAAGCCAAGGGAGCAACCCAGCGCTGGTGGAAGACCACGCTTCATCAACTCCGTTCTTTTGACCGATGGAGGGACCAACAGCAGTGCATATGGCCTAGTCGCCGCGGGCATGGGCCGATTCTTATATGTGTGTAAAGTTGTTGTAACAATTTCCCTAATCTCACTAATCACTACTATAGTGGGTGTGGTTCCGATGAAATGTAATAATTTTTTGTTTAGCAATGCATGGCACAATAAAAAAATATCTTCTAGTCACGCTTGTTCTTGGAAGAATAACATTTTAACGGTTGCAAAACTTGTGAGAGAATATATACACCAGAAAGTGGGCAAAATGATATATCAATATAGGGTATACCGTATACACATGAACATATTCCTGTAAAATCTTATGATGAAATACGATTTGGTGTGAGCTGCACAGAAAAACAAAATTATTGAATTTTATAGTGAATAGTGCATGTGCTAGAAATACATGATTGCTTTGTAGCTTTCATCAAAACATATTTCATCATGAAAACTTACAAAAATGTACTCCCTCTGTTCCTAAATATATGACATTTTGATAGTTAAAACTGAACTACCAAAACGTCATATATTTAGGAACGGATGGAGTACGACACTGCTGACTAGTAGATTATAAGTTTTCCTTAATTCAGAAAATGTTCCTATACACGAAAAGTATATCCATATATTGTTCATGTGCATTAGAATAAATATTCATGTAATTTCAAATAATAATCACATACTTTTCCAAAAAATGAAACAAGAAAGTAACAGAAGTAAAAAAATTGTAATTGGAAAAAAAAAACTCAAATATAGACATATAAGATGAAAGGAAAATGAGACAAAAATAGAGACAGCAAAGAAAAAGAACGCATTACTGGGCTGGCCCAACCCGGCGGTAACACTTTTTCATGCAGTTTGTAGGATTTTCCCTTAATTAACATATTGTTTGTTCTAAAAAAATAACATCCTGGACGATTCTAAAATAAATATTACTCCATCCGATCCAAAAAAAGTGTCACAGTTTTGAAGTAATTAAGGTTGAACTGACCTTTGTTCAAAACCGCGACACTTTTTTTCTGATCGGAGGGAGTAACATCTAGGAACAGTCATTTCCTCTTAGAGGATGATTGAATTTCCCTCTCTTTTTTTTTTTGCATCGAAAACCCGTTGTGATTATACTAATTAATTATATAACATTATATAGGTTTTGTTCTTGATTGCAGCTTGTTGACAACATGCATACATATGTAAAATGGCATATCGGCATATATATGCGTGCTGCATGCACTTGGTGCTCCCAAATATACGGAGAAATCTTTTTTTTTTTGAATGCCTACCTCCCTAATCAAGTATACCTAACGGCATGTCACGTTCGTCGTACTGGAAAACTTGGCAAACTAATGAAACGGGAGAACTAATTAAGTGCTCTTCAAAGAGCCTAACACAGTCTGGGGTGCCGTACGTGGTGAAGAGTTTGGGGATCCTGGTCGCTCGTGACCAGCTAGATGACGATCCATCCATCGAACCAACAAACAAACTAAGCACAAACGTGCGAGGTTGGCGATCGATTCACACGCTGAGATGAGATGGACCTTAGATATACCGGACAGCACGCACGCCTACATGCACATCGTATCCATCGCTTTCCATCTTGCTCAAGAAGCTCGGGCAGTGTTCGTGGCAAAATAGAATCATTTCATATAGGCATCTCTTCTATAGAAATAGGCACTGGTGCTTCAGAAAAATCTAGATTATTTTTCTAAGTACCTCTTTAAACATCAAGCATTGTACAAGGCCTAACAAGACGTACGAAGCTGCGTGCTACCACTAGCCGGCTGAACAACTGGAACTGCAGATTATATTACTACTAACAAGATTAGTCGCATTTGGTACGTACTAGGGAGTAGTCCAAGGAGACTAATACTCCTAATAATTACTAGTAGCTAATTTGTTTTGCCTTGATTGACCAATGACCAAGCCGCAAGCCGGCCGGCCGGCCTCCAACGTACTCCGTAGTACTAGCCTGGCCATCAGGTTAATCGATCGATGATGGTGACAGCATCAACATATCTACGCCTATAGCCTTAATCATCATTGTGAATATCTGGCTGAGATTGTTGCTGAGATCAGCTGCCATTTGTTGTGGCCAACACAACTCCAGTTAAGCCAGCGCCAGATACATCCATATCTAGACAAATCTAAGACAAGAATTTTGGGACGAAGGGAGTACGTACGTGGGGTAGTTGCCTGCCATATATATCTCGTGATCTCTCGATTGATCCGTGCATGCATGGGGGGCTTGTTGCCAATTGGCTGACGAGAATGAGTCATCCATCCTTGGGAGAACTGGTCGTCAACCGTAGGTACGTGCGGATCGGCGTATGGGCTAGGATACGCGCAAGCTTTGATGTATGACAGCACTAGTGTCATCGTCTGAGTTTGATGATCTTCCTCGATCGGGAAATTTTGACCTCCTCTATAGGGCAATAGGCACTGTAACTACAGTCTCAGACGTGGAGTAGAGTGCATACACATCTGAATGAACAGTACATATAAAAAATAAATAAATAATTGTCACAAACATTGTTGAATGTTTAAGCTGCGTGCCACATCCCTAATGGATTGCACAGAAGAAGAAAAATCAACGCTCTAAAATGCTTTCTTTCTACCTACACTTGCACAAATGTTACTCCCTCGGATCCAAGATAAGTGTCATGGTTTTAGTTCAAATTTTGATTTTGAACTACAACCACGACACTTATTTTAGATCGGAGGGAGTACTATTTCATTATGAAACTTTGAACGCATATGAAACATTTAACAATGTGTCTCACAAAAAAAATCAGATTTTTTAAAATCCTTTCTACTATTTTTGAACAATCTACTGTATGCACCCGGGAGCAGAAGGATTGGTTTCTCCATACCATTCTGTGCTGCTCCTGGCAAAGCCAAATGTGCATCAAATGCACTTTATTATTTATTGTAGAAGCAAGTGAAACGGAAAGTCGTGATTTCGTTCGAGTACAAAAATTAGATACGTTTATCATCCTACACTGCATGTCCTCAGAATTCAACGTTTGTTTTAATATAAGGGTTTGATTAATTGGACAAATGAAACCGAATGAATATTACTCACATCTTGGCTTCCATAGAAAAGGTGTGGACACACATCTCATGCAGTCTTCTTAGTTTTTATCGGGTGAGATTTGGAGTACGCAATGCGTGTGACTGAGAACAATTAAACCGAATGGCTCACATCGTCGCTTCCATGGTAAAGGTGTGGATACCCCTCTCGTGTGTTCTTCTTTGTTTCTTATCAGGTGAGATTACAAGTACATGGGACATGTGGCAGAGAACGTATTTCTCGGCCAAATTTGGCGTTACCGGTGTGTTCCGCACCGGAGGAAAATATTGCACTCCGTATAACTATCTCGTTTTGTTCCAACTCCTCAACCAAGAACATCGATGTCCTTACAACAAATTGGAACAATTCCATTGCGTTTCGCTTCGTTTTACAACCAAACACATGACAAGCCCTGCCCTAGGACCCGAAGTGAAGTGACCAATTCAGATTGAAAAAAATCGAATGAACCGTCATGAGTTACACATGTTCCTCATCCTACATTGCATGTCGTCGAAAGTTTCCAGCTCCTACACGTAGTAACTAATGATAAAATTCCATTAATCACTCTATTCTTGAATGAATCTCATGTAGATGTTTGGTTAATTGCAAATATGGACCGAATGAATATGACTGACATCACCACATCCATAGGAAAGTTATGGACACCCCTCTCGTGTGGCCTTCATTGTTATTTATCGGTTGAGACTTGAAGTACGCGAGACGTGAAACTGAGAACGATGAAACCAAATAAATGTGACTCACCTCGCCGCTTCCATAGGAAAGGTGTGGGCACCCTCTCGTGCGGTCTTCTTTGTATTTGATGAGATTTGGAGTGTGTGATGCATGTGATTGAGAAGGATGGACCAAATGGCTCACATGGTCGCTTCGATACGAATGGTGTGGATACCCCTCTCGTGAGTTCTTCTTGGTTTCTTATTTGGTGAGATTTGGCGTACGTTGGACTTGTGTCTAAGAACGAGTTGCTTAGCTAGTATCGCTACCGGTGCATTCTGCAACTGAGGCGAATATTCCATTTCGCAGAACCATCTCGTTTTGTTCCATCAACTCAACCAAGCACGTCGATGTCCTTACAACAAATCAGAAAAGTTCCATTGCATTCCACTTCATTTTCCAATCGAACATACTAGAAGTCTTGTGCTAGGACCTTAAGTGGAGTGAGCAATTCAGAGATGAAAAGAGCCAAAAAAATTGAACCGTCGTGAGTTACACATGTTCCTCATTCTACATTGCTGTCATCGAAAATTTCCAGCTCCTACACGTAGTAACTAATGATTAAATTCCATTAATCCCTCTATTCTTGAATACTTCTCATTCTAGATGACGGTTTTATCTCAGTTTGGTTAATTGGAAACATGGAACCGAATGAATATGACTGACATCACCGCATCCATAGGAAAAGTGTGGACACCCCCTCTCGTGTGGTCTTCTTTGTTTTTTTATCGGTTGAGATTTGAAGTATGCGAGATGTGTCACCGAGAACAATGGAACCAAATGAATATGACTCACCTCGCCACTTCCATAGGAAAGATGTGGACACTCCTCTCGTGCTGTCTTGTTTTGTTTTTTCTAATGAGTTTTGGAGTGCGCGAAGCATGTGATTGAGAACGATGAACCGAATGACTCACATCGCCGCTTCCATACGAATGGTTTGGATACCCTTCTCGTGTGTTCTTATTTGTTTCTTATTGGTGAGATTTGGCGTACACTGGACGTGTGTCAGAGAACGAGTTGCTCGGCTAGATTTTGCTCTACCGGTGCATTCCTCATCCGAGGTGAATATTCCATTCCATAGAACAACCTAGTTTTGTTCCATCTCCTCAACCAAGCACGTCGATGACCTTACAACAATTTGGAACAATTCATTGCGTCCCACTTCATTCTACAACCTAACACACCACAAGTCTCTTGCTAGGACCAGAAGTGGAGTTAGCAATTCAGAGAGAGAAAACCCCGATGTAACCATCATGAGTTACACATGTCCCTCGTCCAGCATTGCATGTCATCGAATGTTTCCATCTCCTACGCGTAGTAACTAATGATTAAATTCCATTAATCCCTCCCTTCTTGAATATATGTCTTTTTACACATTTCGTGTGATCTCAAGGTTTGGTTAGTTGGAAACATGGAACCGAATGAATATGACTTACATGGCCGCATCCATAGGGAAGGTGTGGACACCACTCTCGTGTGGTCTTCTTTCTTTCTTATCGGGTGAGATTAAAAGTACACAAGACGTGTCACTGAGAACGATGGAACCGAATTTTTGAAATATATTGCCCGCCTCTCTCCATCAGTTAAGACTTTTGGATGAGTTGGCTGAAGCATGAATTCAATACGAATGAATATGACTCACCTCGCCGCTTCCATAGGAAAGGTGTGGACACCCCTCTCGTGCAGTCTTCTTTGTTTTTTCTATGAGATTTGGAGTGAGCGGGGCATATGACTGGGAACGATGAACCGAATGACTCACGTCGCCGCTTCCAAAAGAACGGTGTGGATACCTCTCTCGTGTCTTCTTCTTTGTTTCTTATCGGGCGAGATTTGGTGTACGCTAGTCGTGTGTCTGAGAACGAGTTGCTCGGCTAGATTTGGCGCTACCGGTGGATTCCGCATTCGAGGTGAATATTCCATTCTATAGAACCATCTCGTTTTGTTCCATCTCCTCAACCCAAACACGTCGATGTCCTTGCAACAAATTGGAGTGAGAAATTCAGAGAGAGAAAGCGTGAAAAAAATACCGTGGTGAGTAACACATGTCTCTCATCCTACAATTCATGTTGTCGAATGTTTCCATGTCCTACACGTACGGAGTAATTAATGATTAAATTTCATTAATTCCTCTATTCTTGAATACATCTCGTTTTAGACGCTGTCGTGGTCTCTAGGATACGTGTCATTTTAGATATACGTGCGTAGCACCCTCGACGGTGACCATCCCACCACATGTTTTTTATCAAAACAAGAAAAATAAAAATATATGTTATCAATGTGTTTAATGGAAAATATATGTTATCAAATTTTTAAATGAAAATGTAAATGAGTACCATGTTCATCTTGCTGCTTAATGAGAACATTTTTTTTAACATAAGTATCACATGTAGTACACAGTAGTAATTTAAAATGGCGGGATTACGTACGCGCCATGGCATGCGGCGTCGACGTGTCGACGGCCTGCTGGAGCCGACGTGTCCCCGCGCATGCGTATGTGGCCGTCCGCGGTTCCCCCTGCCCGCGGCCGACACACACACCGCTCGACGGGACGGAAAGCCAGCCAGCGAAACGGAACGGAGAGGTAACGGCGCGGTCGCCGTCCCCGTCCGTCGCCGTCGCCATCCACCCCCGCCCCGCCCGCGCTCTCCTCCTCTAATAAGACCACGACGGCCCGACCCCCACCCCTCCTCGCATCCCACCAGCGAGCGGCGCCAACGAGAGAGGAGACAGAGTTGAAGCAGCGGAGCTACCTACCTACCCCTCGAGGCCGGAGCGGAGGAGATGGAGTCGCCGGAGGCGGGGGACCAGCACCAGCGCCACGGCGCGGCGGAGCGGCCGTCGGAGACGGCGGCGCTGCGGGCGCTGGTGGACCGGGTGCGGGGCGGGGAGGTGGAGGCGGCGCGCGAGGTGCGGCGCCTCACGCGGGCCTCCGCCCGGCACCGCCGCAAGCTGGCGGCCGCCGTGGAGCCGCTCGTCGCCATGCTGCGCTCCGGCGCGCCCGACGCCGCCGGCGAGGCCGCGCTGCTCGCGCTGCTCAACCTCGCCGTCAGGGACGAGAGGTGCGTACCCCCTTTCCTTCCCCCTGCATATCCTCAGTAGCGCCGGTGTTAATTAATTTTGCTTTTCAAATCAAACTTGATTAATCTCCATGTTTTTGGGATATCGAGGTTCGAATTCCCGATAATATTACGATCGCAGTAAACTATCCTCTTCTTTCACCCCCACCAATTGCTTAGATTTGCTAATGTTTTCCCCAATCGATTTGAAAATAGTTCGGATGAAGTCGGTAATCTCCGCCTAGGCTGGCTCACTAGAAGCGATATACTAGTTGGAATTTCCGAAATTTTCGCCGACAGTTTCTTGTTCCACGAGCCCAATTGATTCGTGGAATTTCGCCGCAAACAAGTTGGAACTGCCCGGCCGACCTTGCTGCAAGCGTTGGATTTTACCGTCTTGCTGCCAGGCCGACAGTTTCTAGAAGTTGGTTGGTCAGAAAATATCTTGCCCTCCTCCCCTTCCGTGGTCCTCCGCCACAAAAAGTTTGCCGCACAGTTTGATGTCAAACAAACAAAAAATAAGAAAGATTGCTGCACAGTTGCGTGGTTGTTGGGGTGAAATCAATTCTTCAGCCACCGGTGGTAAATCCGTAACACTATTACCATGGTGTCGCGTGGTTGCTTTTACTATTTACCATGAGGACATATCCCCCCGAAAAAATTTAGCCTCCAAGTACAAGGCGGCAAGGCAAGCATATTCTAGTAGGATCATTGCAATCAACATCATCATCTACTAGCGGGTAAGGCATCGATCATCACGCTTTTCTTGATTTGGACGCTGACCTAAGTTGGAACCGGTCTTTCTTCTTCTTTCTTTCATTCATAGAGAATTCTTGGTGTGCTGCCTAATATTTTCGCCCCTTTCCAACTGCCGTGGTCAAGATGCAGTTAGCCTCCCATGCCTGCTTCGGAAATTTCCTGCCCATGATGCCGTAAGCTATTTTTCTTTGAGATGAGATACTTACACTAGAGTATATCCAAGCAAGCATGTTGACCTCATTGGTCACTGGATGGTTGTTGGTAGGGCTGATACTGATACCAACCTGCGGATAGGAGATAGGAGATGGGAATCAATCCAGAGCCCATCCTTCCTGTGTGTATGTATCCTCTGTTTACTCTGTTTCCTCATCAATCGTAAACAAGCGGGTAAATTCCTTTGGCAAAAAAAAAAAAAACAAGCGGGTAAATTCATCACCCACTGTTCTGTGCAGGGCTCAGCCGATCCTTTACTACTTCTCTGTGGAATTGATGCCTTACTTTTAAGTTTTAACTGACACTTGGTCTGGTGATGTCAACTGTGCCAATTTGGAATTTACCCGCGATGAGAGAATCAAGTTCTTGTCTTGATTCTTCTCGAGACCAGGGGCCAGTTCTTTTCGGCGATTCTCTCAGAATCACCCCCCTCCTCAACTTCTTCCAGAATCGTCACTTCATATATTTTTTACAATCCTATCTAATTAGACCTTAATTAGCTAGGATTGTAAAAAATATATGAAGTGACGATTCTGGGGGAAGCTGAGGAGGGGGGTGATTCTCGGAGAATCAGCCAAAAGAACTGGCCCCAGATCTGGTTCCATCCGTTTAGACGGCCATGGATTTTTTTTTTAAAGACGGCCATGGATAAGGCCGGCCGATAGTACCAGGCTTAGTTTATTCTCGGCCCATGGGCCGCACTTTCCTCGTTTCTCTTAGCCCATCCATCCACCCTCCAGAAGCCCCTTTATAAGCGGAGCGCACGCCCGCGATGGGAAAACCTAACCTCACGGGCGGCCGCCATTGATTTCTCTCTTCGGATCTGGCCCTTTCAGCTAGACCTGCTGCTCATGCCAGGATTTCTTTCTTCTTGGATATCTATTCGAATCCTGTCGTTGTTCTCCTGTATAACGTTATTTCATCTCTTGGGAGTCTCAGTGGGATTTGGGGTTTTATTCCGATTTGTGACGCGATTCTTTCTCTCCCGTTCTGCGCAATTCTTGATTCTTCTTCTTCCGTCTGGAGCGAGGTTTTTTTTGTTGTTGGCGGAGATGAATTGGCCGGTGATGACAGCGTATGGTGTGAGCCTCGGTAACAACTGTGCGTATCGAGTAGTAGGTGTTACTCGTGTTGCCGGTGGCGAGGATCAATGTGCTAATGCTAATCTGAGGCCAGATCCACTCTCCTACTTCCAAATTTCCGCTTCTGTTTCTGTATCCGTTGGTACATAGTAACCCTTTCCCTTTGTGAGCAATAAGGGCCTCTTTGATTCGCAGGATTTGTAAAACGTAGGAATAGAAAAAACAGAGGAACAGCGTTTGATTGTGCTGGAAAAACAAAGGATTCTTGACATGAGGTTTGAGTGGATGGAAATTTTCCTATGAAAACAAACCTAGTACAATTGAATCGTATGGAAAATTTTCTATGGATGCCAATCCTATGAAACAAATAACCCATGGAGAAAAAAAATCCTAAGGATTAGATCCTCCAAAATTCCTTTAGAAATCCTTTGAATCAAAGAGGGCCTCATATCTGATATTGCAAATCAGTAATGAGCACAACCAATTAAACCAGCATGGGGGCATCAAAGAACTGTATATTGACCGGCCGTCCATCGTTGGGCGTATCCCCTGGCTCTCGTTTCCCCTATCCTCATTGCTGCTACCATTGTAACCCCTAATCACTGGATTAATCGAGTATCTGAGAGGGATTCAGGTAATAATTGGCTAGTTAGATTAAACTGGAACATTCAAAGGTATACACTAGTACTACTATTTCATCATGGCTCCCATCTTGGTGTAAAATTCAAATGTCCAGATCTCAGATCCTAGTAGTTGCTGCAGAGCCTTCAATTTAGATCTCTGCAATAGCTGGCCTAACTGAGTACTGAGTACTGGCTCACTGTTTCATCATTGTCTAGCACTTAACTAGGAGGCCCTATGGTGGACCTTGTACTGCTCCTATGTCGTCTCTGCCATAGCTTACGCATGGATGAAAGTTCCTCTTTAATACATGTACCATGCCAGTAATGTAATCATCCTCGAGAAAGTGTAGTACAACGTATATTGTTTTACCCAGATGTTCTCTGTTTTCATGATTACGATCTGAAATGTTGTGGTGGATTAGTAACCTTTGCCAGCAATGTTTAGCTTGCAGAGGAGTAGAATTTTTATGATGCATGCACACTGTTCCTAAACTGGTATTGTTTCATCTTTGCAGGAATAAGATCAAGATACTGGATGCTGGTGCCCTTGAGCCGCTGCTTGGTTACTTGCAGTCGAGCGACCTGAACTTACAGGAGTATGCAGCTGCTGCTATCCTCACTCTCTCAGCCTCATCCACAAATAAGCCCATCATAAGCGCATCCGGAGCAATCCCTCTCCTTGTGAAGGTCCTGAAAGAAGGGAATCCGCAGGCCAAGAATGATGCTGTGATGGCTCTCTACAACCTCTCCACCATTGCAGATAACCTCCAAACCATCCTCTCTGTCCAGCCCATTCCCCCTTTGTTAGAGTTGCTGAGGTGTGGCAAGAGGTCCTCCAAGACAGCCGACAAGTGCTGTGCCCTCTTGGAATCACTGCTCGCCTTCGATCAAGGCCGGGTGGCCCTGACGTCCGAGGAAGGCGGGGTGCTCACCATCGTGGAGGTGCTCGAGGAAGGCTCCCTCCAAGGCAGAGAGCATGCCGTTGGAGCTCTCCTGACAATGTGCGAGAGTGACCGCAGTAAATACAGAGACCCCATTCTGAATGAAGGTGCGATCCCCGGTCTTCTTGAGCTCACTGCCCATGGCACTCCCAAGTCCAGGGTGAAGGCACACACTCTGCTTGACCTGCTGCGCAACTCGCCCTACTCGAGGTCGAAGCTGCAGCCAAACACGCTGGAGAACATCGTCAGCAACATCGCCTCTCAGATCGACGGGGAGGACCGTGGCGGGAAGGCCAAGAAGATGCTCGCTGAGATGGTGAAGGTCAGCATGGAGCAGAGCTTGAGGCACCTGCAGCGCCGGGCTTCTTTTGCTTGAAGTTCCTCAACATTCAGGTGGCCACCCTGTTTTGCTTCCTTGCAATGGATGTATAGAAAATAGCAGAGAAGAATAACGAAGACTGAGATTGCTGGAAGATGCCGGTCCAGGCCTCGACGGGACCGAGTGACTGGTGTAAGCGCTCCTCAAACACTTGATCTTCTTGATGATATAGTTCCTTTTTCTGTTTGATCTTGTGTGCTGTTCCGAAAGAGAAAGGACAAATTTTCTTCCCCTTCCCATGTTTTGTGCATGTACCAAGAGAAAAAAGTGTATGCAAACAAAAAAAAAAGAAGGAAAAGAGAAAAAGAAAAAGAAAAGAGAAATCTCCTTTGAAGAAAGGATTGTACATACATGAATGATATAAAGGTTTATGTGCCAAGTGTACTTCATTTATGATCACACTTTGGATGTTTACTACTACGCACTAATTGCTTTCCTTTGGAGCCTTACCAGGTACGTAGTAAAATTCCTGGTTTAATGAGCAGTCAGATCTGTCTAGTTCTTTCCAAGATTTCTGACTAGACATGGTATTGGTTTGGTCTTTGTGAGCTCTGTTATGGTGTGCTCTGCTTCAGGTTAAACTTGTCTCATCTCATTGAGCCATCAGTCTCCATGTATCAAAGGGTTCATCTTAAGCTGTCAATTCTAGACCATATGAAACTGCAACATACTGCAGCCATGATCTATCTTGCTAGTTTTTCTGTGGGCTCTTGCTGAACACTCTGACATTGCAGCCTCTTTTGGTTTTTGTACCAAAGGTTAAATGTTTCGCTGGTGCTAGATCATATCAACTTCAGCCAGTTTTTTTCCCAAACATTTTGACTCTTCATCGGCCAATAATGTAGCCTCTTCCGGTCCAAAAAGCATGTCGACAATCTAGATATAATACGTATATAAAATACCAGTTGCTCTCTTTCGCCGTCTCTAGAAAAAAGCTTTGTTGTCTCATTCGCTGGCCGGGTTTGCTTTGCTTTGGTTTAGGGGTTTGCCGATTGGTCACCTCTGCTTTCTCATTGCGTCTCAAAGGGAGATGCCTGCCCTGCATCATGGCCTGATCATGTATGTGGCTTTTCCTTTCCGTTGTTATTTTCCGTTGCTTTGATCGAACGTTGCTGGTTTACTTTTCTGTAATTTTTGCTTGGAGCTTCAGTCTCCAACGCTCGTTTTCGCATCTGAATTTTTGCTGCTTTTGTTTCATCATCAGCGGTCGCATCTTTAGATTTCGGTAAAGGTCAGCTGTTGCGTTGCTTTGGTGAAGAGTTAATTAATCAGGATAATCACGCCGTCGCCGCCATTCTTGTCGACGGGGAGGATTGGAATATGCCGGTGTCCGGCAGCGGGCGGCGGCTTGGGAGTGCTGGGCTCGTAAGCGGACCGAACGGAATTCGTTTTTGGACATGACGTGCCATACAAAAACAATCGCCTTGTTGCAACATATATATATATATATATATATATATATATATATATATATATATATATATATACTCTATGCTTGGTTGCCTAGCACATTGTTTGTTCCTAGATAGACTCCAAAAGCGCTTTTAGTTAGGATAAGAATAACCATTGGGCAACTTCCACGAAATTCTGCATGTTCTCTGTTGTGCTAGAACCAGTTTTTATTCGACTCAATCACTTGAGCCAAAGATAACAACAAGTGCTATTTGGATTTGAATTTTATTTTTTGTTTCACATGAGAAACGACGCGCTTTATATTGATATACATACATACATACAGATACAAGGACATATGATTATTATGAATTCATTTCCCAACTGTTTGATTCTGTCAGTCAAATATGTGTCCAGATACGGGTGAGCGTCCATATCCCCCAATATGACATGTACTCCCTCCCTCTGTACATAAACATAAGACGTTTTAGAGACTTGATACAGAGCAAGTATTTTGGAACGGAGCGATGGAGGACAGTCGATCTAGGTCGTCCAGCCCAACCGACGATATGGATACATCATAAACAAAGCTTTCGTGTACCCTAACCCACACGGACACGGTGATACATCCAACCAGTCGCACGGATTAGTCCTCCTCGTCGGCCATTTGGCGACCAGGCACCGTAGATCATTCCTGAGACCAGGAGCATGATTAAAGGAAATCCCTGCTTAGCATAACCAACTTGCGGTTTCTTTCCTGATGGATCGCGTCCTAATATAACGGACACGTCTCTCTAATCACATCGCTCGTAACCGTCGCGCCTGTGCGACCCGTCAGATATAAATTTGTATATCATCGACATCAATCAACAGTGATCATTACTGTTCCTTTACACTCGTGACGGTGGAATCCGAGCGCACTGCAGAGTGTATATAGACAGGACGTAGACACGTCGTGCTGCATGTATCAGATGTTGATCGATGCAGCAAAAAAAAAAGAAGCGTGCTAATGTTGTTGTTGTCACTTTGTCATGATCAACTAACATAGTTAACCTGATGGCCAGGCTAGTCGGAGGCCGGCTTGGTCCTTGGTCAAACATCAGTGCCATCATCTTCGCTATATATTTCCTTGTCCAGTGGTGGTAATTTGAACAAATTAGTACTCCCTCCGTTCCTAAATATAAGTCTTTTTAGAGATTTCGACATGGACTACATACGGATGTATATAGATGTAGTTAGAGTGTAGATTCACTCATTTTGCTCCGTATGTAGTCCATATTGAAATCTCTAAAAAGACTTACACTGCGTTTGGATGTTCGAATTAAGGTGCCTGAAATGGATTTGATATTCCCTCATTACAATTCAGCTGTTTGGTTGGACTGTGAATTGCCGCTCGGAAACAAAACCAAATTCAGCGTCGTATTCCCTCCCACCAAAACTTCCCTCCAACGATATGGAGCCTTGGCGCTCCGATTTCCTCTGAATTGGCCCTTTCCCGCAAAACGCACCCCCTTCGCTGCCTTATCCCCTCGTCCTCGAGGCAAAAAAAGAAAAGAAAAGAAGGAGACAGGGAGCTCGACGGCGGGGGCGCAGGTTTCCTCTGGCCACGGGCACTCCGCCTCGGGCCTTCTCCCTGTCCGCCGCGCCCACCCCCTGTACCCATCTCCTTTCCTACACTAGCGGACCAGCCCATGGCGCCCAACTACCGTCTTGTACCTGTAACTTGGTTCTTGTGAGGATCTTTCTGTTCTCTGTTATTAACCAATTTTTTGTTTATGTATTGTGCAGATTTGTGAACTGTCCGTCGATTTGCAGGCCGAGTGAAGGTATATGGCTGAAATCCCCTATGTTTGCTATGCATTTGTGCATGTGATGTCTTGCTGCAATGTTTTACATCTAGATAATAAAACTGAATTGTACAGCCCAATGTTGGATCAATTGGAGTTGGTTGAGAGGATAAATGAAGAAAATAAAAGACGGAAGAGGAAAAGAATTGTTCTGACTAAATTGTTTGTTGAAACATGTGCTCTTGCATTAGCATTTGTTACTACACAAAGGAATAGGGGACCAAGGAACTTTTAATGATGATGAGGACAAGATTAGGAATAGGAAATATTTGCTTAAATGCATGTATGATGGATCTGCAGTGGCATGCTATGATCAATTGTGTTTAACTAAACGAAACTTTCATGACCTTTGCACCATGTTAAGGGAGAGATGTGGCCTTTGTGAGAGTGTATATGTGACAGTGGAAGAGAAAGTTGCAATGTTTTTGCTTGTAGTTGGTCATAGTATTAAGATGAGGATGTTGCGTGGCACCTACAAGCGTTCTTTATGGACCATTAGCACACACTTCTCTGCTGTCCTAAACGCCCTACTCTCTCTACACGGGGGAGTTTATTAAGCTACCTTCCTCTACCGCTCAAGCTCCTGATGATTACAAATGGAAGTGGTTTGGTAATGCACTTGGAGCACTAGATGGTTGTCATATTGACGTGCTTGTTGATGTGGCTGACCAAGGAAGGTATAGGAACAGAAAGCAATCCATTACCACTAACATGGTAGGTGTTGTTGATTGGAACATGAAGTTTCTTTATGTGTTACCTGGCTGGGAGGGTTTAGTTTCAGATTCGAGAGTTTTGCGTGATGCAATGAGGGCGAACCGCCATGATTCTTTTGTTGTGCCTAAGGGTACGAACTCTTACTCTTGGCATGTAGTTTCTTTGACTTGATTGTTAGCTAATTGACTTATTGATATAGGGAAATATTATTTAGTTGATGCTGGTTATACCAATGGAGAAGGATTTCTAGCTCCATTCAGGTCCACTCGGTACCATCTAAAAGAATGGGCTGAAAGTGCACAACAGCCTCAAACAGCTAAAGAGTTATATAATTTGCGCCATTCTCGTGCTAGGAATATAGTGGAGCGAACATTTGGCTTGTTCAAGAAAAAATGGGCTATCTTGCGTTCCCAAACCTTCTTTGACATAAAGGATCAGGTACAAAAAGAATATGTTGTTAAATAAAATCAGTGTGTGAGATGACAATTGCTTACTATGAACTAAAATATCATTGCAGATTCGAATTATTAGTGCTTGTTGTGTGTTGCACAACTTTGCAAGGGATAGGCAGCATGTCATGGATGATTTGTTATTGCCTGAAGTGGATAGTGAATTAGCAAATGCGCCAAATGATGATCCAGATGATGACAACTTCATTAGAAGTGTGCAAGTCACTACTGAATGGTCCAACTTTAGGCAACAACTAGCTGATGATATGTTTGCTGAGTACCTTGTGGCGCAAGGAGAACAAGAGATCGAATAGGATGAGAGTATGATATGTAGCTGCGGTGGTCTTCTTTTGTATAGCTAGTTGCGGTGCTCTTCTTTTGTATAGCTAGCTTCGGTGGTCTTCTTTTGTATAGCTAGCTGCTGGCTAATGTGATGATGCGTGTGGTATTTTGTATATGCATCATATTCATGCAACTAATGAATGACATTATGTTTCAATCATGGTGTTTCTCAAACTTAATATTGTATTTGTTTTTTCTATTATGTACAATTTTTATTTCCTTTTAGAACCATGGCCGAAGAAGTACCTACAAGGAGGAGGAATTATTGCGCATGGGATGATGAGATGGATGATGCATTGCTTGAAGTCCTTGTTGAGCATCACAACAAGGGTGACCATGCCCAGAATGGATGGAAACCATATGTGTACACGCATGCCATAAGGCATGTGAAGGACAAGTGCAATAAGGATGTCACAAAGGATAACATAAGTGGAAGGATGAGGACTTTGGATCATCACTATGAGGTCGTTAGCAAGATCCTTTCTCAAAGTGGTTTTGGCTGGGATTGGACCAATAATAGGCTATCAATGGATCGTGATGATGTTTGGGCTTAATATGTGGAGGTAACCATGCATCATGAGTACACATTCTGTATATAGTTTGCATATGTAGAATAACAAGGCAGTAGCTTTACTAGTTTGTGTTTATTGTGCAGGCTAACAAGGCATTCAAGGAGATAAAATCTTACAAGACCAAAGTAATCAAGAACTGGGAGTCCATATGTATCATATATTCAAAACATCATGCTAATGGTGAGGGGGCCAAGATAGGTGCTGAGATTGCTGCAGAGCCATTAGATGAGCCAATTGAAGTCTCTCCAGAAGTAGCGCCAAAGAGGCAGCGAACAGGTGATGCTATTCTTTGCATGCTTGGAGATATGAAGAAGGACTTAGTTGATGCTTTCAAGACAACTGAGCCCATTCCACTACCAAAGGTTACCACACCCGCTGAAATACTTGATGCACTTGGGTTGATACCTGATTTAGCTGAGCAAGATATGCTTCGGTGTTATGGGAAGTTGGTACTCAATGACCGCCTGTTTCAAGCTCTAAAGGAGCTGCCCATTACTATGAGGAAGACATGGCTGCTAATGTTGCCTTGAAGATCGATGCTTTTATGTGTTGTTGAACTTCGAACCATCTATTTCATGTCCTGTTGAACTTGGAACTATGTATGTACTGCCTTGTTGAAGTTGGAACTATGTATGTACTGCCATGCACTGTTTATGTCAAGCATTTGGACCTATCTTTTAAATCGTTGTGATTTATGTCATGTACGAGACCATATTTGAGAGTACGTGCTATTTGTTTTATGTTATCGTAAGAAAATATTGTTGTCATTGTATGACCATTTGCGTTTCCTGATGCATTTCTAGAATATTTAATTTATTTTCATTGCTATATATTCATTCGTAGTCAGATTTCATTTTTGAGTCATGTAGAACAAGGTATAACTTGGTAATGTAGCTATGTAATTCCAAAGTTGGTCATCCAAACAAGATTTGGTATTGAAATCTCAGAGGTATTTCAAGGGCCAATTCAGTGGACAGCCAAACAGGTGAATCCGTATTGTTGCCATTTCAGCTTCCTCACTGATTTGGAATTCAGACCAATTCAATACAGAGCTCTCCAATGGAGACATCCAAACGAAGCGTTATATTTAGGAATGGAGGGAGTAGCTTGTAGTACTATCGATGAATAGGAGCATGCTATGTACAGTGGTTCGAAGCGTGGCAGGTACATGATTCAGGCAGGGGGGAGGGGCCGCAGGCCAGTGCAAACGAACGTGTTCATGTGCTCTCTCTCAACAGTAGCACGTTATAGCTGGTGATCATAACCTGTGTCACATCAGGACGCGTTGTGTGGGGGCGTGCAGCAAGCAAGCAAGCAGAATACCTGGAGGTGGAGGACGACGACGCGGCCCTGCTGCATCTGCATCTGATCCAATTCCATCCTCCTCCTAAGTGAGGAAGCTTCGGAGAAGTTCCAGTTATTGGTCGATCGATGCATCACCAACTTAACTTGTGCATGTTCCCACTGCCTCTTGCCGGCACTAGTAGAAAACAAGGCTTTGGTCCAGGCCGGGTAAGGGCATTAATCCCGGTTCACTCACGAACCGGGACCAATGGGGGCATCAGTCCCGGTTCGTGAGGCCAGGGGGCCGGCCGGGCCTCGGGGGCCATTGGTCCCGGTTCGTCTGGCCCCATTAGTCCTGGTTCCAGACATGAACCGGGACCAATGGGCCTCGCTCCTGGCCCACAACCATTGGTCCCGGTTGGTAGCTGGAACCGGGACCAAATGGGGTCCTTTAGTCTCGGTTCTAGCCACAAACCGGGACCAAAGAGATGCCTATATATACCCCGCGAGCAGAGCAGTGGAGTGCTCTGTTTTTTTGGCCGGCCATGGGAGAGCTTTGTGGTGCTCTAGCTCACCTCCTATGCACATGAGGTGTTCGATGAAATGCCCGAGCCACATTTAAGCTTTCTCCTCTCGAAGCTCCTTGTCCAAACTCCATTTTCCTCAAGATTTGTCTAGGTTTGGCGGTCCGTCCTGTCCCGTCCCCATCCTCACCGCCGTCGATCGCCCATGCCGATCTCGTTGCCGGCACCACCGTTGTGAGCCTCTTGTTCTTATCTTCTTTCTAAAAGAAAAAAGTTCTTACTTGTATGATTTAGATAGATACTTGTGTAATTTTCTTACTTTTATTATTGTTTGTTATTATATAGTGCGATGGTTTTGGTATCCGCCTCCGTCGGCCCTCGTCCTGTCTATGATTCGGATGTGGTATATATATTATCTTTTATAACTATTAGTTTCATTTAGTGTTTATGACAATTATGCCGACTAACGTGACATAGATATTTTTTATCTAGGAAGTATGTGAACCGGAAATTTCAACCGACCCTATTGTCGAGAGGTTAAATTTAGTTGAAGAAGAAAACAATTACTTGAAGGAAAAATTGAAAAAAATTGAGGAGGAGAAGATGATATTGGAGTTGCATGTTGCGGAGGTCGTCGATGATCACAAGATCAAGATGGATGCAATGCGCTTGAAGATTAGAAAGTATATAAAATATGCCATTCATACTGAGGCTTGGTATCATTATGCCGTTGGATCAATTGTTACCTTAGTTGCGATTATGATCGCATTTGTTGTTGCATTGAAATGTTTTAGATAGTTTTAATGTATGGTTTAATTAGATGCTCTGGAGAGCTATATGTTGTTCAATGAGAACTATGTATGTACTTTGGTTTTAATGTGATGATGAATTTCTATTAATTTGGTCACTTATCTATTCATGATGTTCTGTAATGGTTTTTGACACACTTAATTATATATAATGCACGCAGATGAACCGACAATGGATGTACGGTGACAAACGCACCTCCGAGTACATTAAGGGCTTGCATAATTTTCTCAAAGTGGCTGAGGCAAACAAGCAGAATGGTTTTATGTGTTGTCCATGCCCTATATGTGGGAATACAAAGTCTTACTCTGACTCGAAAACCCTTCACACCCACCTGCTTTATAAGGGTTTCATGCCACACTATAATGTTTGGACCAAGCACGGAGAAAGAGGGGTTATGATGGAAGACAGCGAAGAAGAAGAGGATGATGACAACTATGTGCCCCCTGAATACGGTGATGCTGCAACGGGGGAAGCTGAAGATCAAGAGGAACCAGACGATGTGCCCGATGATGATCTTCGCTGGGTCATTGTTGATGCAAAGAGACAATGCGAAAGTGAAAAGGAGAAGTTGAAGTTCGATCGCATGTTAGAGGATCACAAAAAAGGGTTGTACCCCAATTGCGAAGATGGCAACACAAAGCTCGGTACCACACTGGAATTGCTGCAGTGGAAGGCAGAGAATGGTGTATCTGACAAAGGATTTGAGAAGCTACTGAAAATATTGAAGAAGAAGCTTCCAAAGGATAACGAATTGCCCGACAGTACGTACGCAGCAAAGAAGGTTGTATGCCCTCTAGGATTGGAGGTGCAGAAGATACATGCATGCCCTAATGACTGCATCCTCTACCGTGGTGCGTACGAGGATTTGAACGAATGCCCGGTATGTGGTGCATTGCGGTATAAGATCAGACGAGATGACCCTGGTGATGTTGACGGCGAGCGCCCCAGGAAGAGGGTTCCTGCCAAGGTGATGTGGTATGCTCCTATAATACCACGGTTGAAACGTCTGTTCAGAAACAAAGAGCATGCCAAGTTGATGCGATGGCACAAAGAGGACCGTAAGAAATACGGGAAGTTGAGAGCACCCGCTGATGGGTCGCAGTGGAGAAAAATTGAGAGAAAGTGGGGGGACTTTGCAGGTGACGCAAGGAACGTATGGTTTGGTTTAAGCGCGGATGGCATTAATCCTTTTGGGGAGCAGAGCAGCAATCATAGCACCTGGCCCGTGACTCTATGTATCTATAACCTTCCTCCTTGGCTATGCATGAAGCGGAAGTTCATTATGATGCCAGTTCTCATCCAAGGCCCTAAGCAACCCGGCAACGACATTGATGTGTACCTAAGGCCATTAGTTGAAGAACTTTTACAGCTGTGGAATGGAAAAGGTGTACGTGTGTGGGATGAGCAAGACCAGCAGGAATTTAACCTACATGCATTGCTGTTTGTAACAATCAATGATTGGCCTGCTCTCCGTAACCTTTCAGGACAGACAAACAAGGGATACCACGCATGCACACACTGTTTAGATGACACTGAAAGTATATATTTGGACAAATGCAGGAAGAATGTGTACCTGGGGCATCATCGATTTCTTCCGACCAACCATCAATGTCAAAAGAAAGGCAAGCATTTCAAAGGCAAGGCAGATCACTGGAGGAAGCCCGCCGTCCGTACTGGTGATCACATACTTGCTATGGTCAATGATTTACAAGTAATCTTTGGAAAGGGTCCCGGCGGACTATCTGTTCCGAATGACGCTGAGGGACGCGCACCCATGTGGAAGAAGAAATCTATATTTTGGGACCTACCCTATTGGAAAGACCTAGAGGTCCGCTCTGCAATCGATGTGATGCACGTGAAGAAGAATCTTTGCGTGAACCTGCTTGGCTTCTTGGGCGTGTATGGGAAGACAAAAGATACACCGGAGGCACGGGAGGACCAGCAACATGTGCACGAAAAAGACGGCATGCCTCCAAAGCAGTATGAAGGTCCTGCCAGCTACGCTCTTACCAAAGAAGAGAAGGAAATCTTCTTTGAATGCCTGCTCAGTATGAAGGTCCCGTCTGGCTTCTCGTCGAATATAAAGGGAATAATAAATATGGCAGAGAAAAATTCTTCCTCCGACATTCGGTCACCGGAGCCATCATGATCATGTCCTTCCTCCTCCATTGTTTGATCACCGGAGCCGTCATCCTCTCCTTCCTGACCATCGGTGTCGTTGAGAAACGACAAGACATCACCTCCACCGAGGATTATGTCCCCCAACAACTGTTCTTGTTCCAAGTCTCTTTGCTCCATAGTTTCTGCAAATATTACAACATGGCAATTAATATACAAACATGAGAGATGGATATATTAGTGGTAAACATAGACCTAGCTAGCTAATCACAACAAGGAATCATATTAGTGGCCTCGACGCTTCTACGGTTTGGGGTGGCGTCGACAACGCTTCTAGGGTTTGGGGTGGCCTCGACAACGCTCTTTTAACTTGGTAAATTTGGGTGGACTCGACGCTTCTAGGGTTTGGGGTGGCCTCGGCAACGCTTCTAGGGTTTGGTCGGGCGAGAGGGGGGGGGGGGGGTTCTCTTAACCTTTAAGGGATTTAACAAAATGGCGCCATTCTGGATGTGCAGAAAATGGTCCATATTTTTCCTGATCTCATCTACCCTTCTATATGTCACGTTGTCTAGTGTCAAAGGATTCAAGAAAACCATGGCTTCATCATTAGCCGGAAGTAACAGGCGCATAATGGTATGAATCTCTCCAAAATTGTTTTGGAATGGAGTCCCGGATAGGATAATTAGTTTTTTGGTACGAAGTTCAGCAAGAGCCTTCCGAATATCGCTATTTGGAAGGCCTTTGCTGAAATTCTTACCAAAAAGCGAATTATTCTATCCGGAACTCCGTTCCAAAACAACTTTGAAGTGCTTCGTAGCATCATACGCCTGTTACTTCCGGCTAATGATGAAGCCATGGATTTATTCAATACTTTGACAGACAACGTGACATATAGAAGAATATATATATAGATGAGATCAGAAAAAAAATTGGATCAACTTGTGCACATCCATAATGGGGGCATTCTTGATAAATCTATGTCAAAAGTCAAACTTTGACATATGATCAATTATTGTTGCATATGCCAAAATTCAAACTTTGACATATGATCAAACTTTGACATATGATCAAATATTGTTGCATATGTCAAAATTCAAACTTCGACATATGATCAAACTTTGACATATGATCAAATGTTGCATATGTCAAAATTCAAACTTTGACATATGATCAAACTTTGATATATGATCAAATGTTGCATATGTCAAAATTCAAACTTTGACGTATGATCAAACTTTGACATATGATCAAATGTTGCATATGTCAAAATTCAAACTTTGACATATGATCAAACTTTGACATATGATCAAACTTTGATATATGATCAAATGTTGCATATGTCAAAATTCAGACTTTGACATATGATCAAAATTATTGCAATCTTTTAATATGACAAACTTTTAATACATTCAAACTTTCTTCAATTTGTTTTATCAAGATCATCATGATGAAGTAACCACTCATCATATGCAAATTTTAACATTTGTTTCTCTATCTAAAAACCCTAAAAAAGATTCTCTTCTTACTCGAGTCATGTAGGAGTTTTCTATTATATATGTATGCATGCATATGTTATTTGGTTCTCGGCCTCACTTTGTTGTTGTGAACTCCACCATTTCTCTAAAAAAATTCTCTATGCAAATTTCTCTAAAAAAATGTCTTTGGTCAACTTTGATAATAACCTATATATGCAAATATCTCTAACTTTGATTAATGACCTATGCAAATTTCTCTAAAAAATGACTTTGATCATGAATATCTCTAACTGTGCAAATATCTCTGACAATGTAAATATTTTTCTTATATTTAATAAATTCTAAAGTTGGAATTTCAATTATTCATATTTCCTTTGATTTGCAAAGGAGCTATATTCTCCCAAATTCTTTAGCACCCTCAAAAATTACTCCATCTATTTGACAGTACCCACAACCCATTCCGACGAATTTTTTCTAAAAATGCACATATGAACATATACATAGAACATACATAGATAAAACTTTTCTAAAAATGTAACTTTTGCATATATGAACATATACAGAGAACATACATACATACATTTTTCTAGAAATGTAAAAAAATCATCATATGAACAAAAAAAGCATACATCATCTATCATCAACATCATCATATCTATCATCAACATCATCTAACAATCATATGAAAATAAAATGTATATGAACAAGCAAGCTAGCAGGGGAGGAACAGGTAGGAAAAGGGGGCCGGCCGGACCGTAGCGCGGGGCGGCGCGGACCGTCGCCGAGCGCTCTGGGCAGGGGCGCGGCGACGGCGTCGGGGGCAGGGGTGCGGCGACGAGGGCTAGGGGCAGGGGCGAGGCGACGGCGTCGGGGGCAGGGGCACGGCGACGGCTTCGGGGGCGGCGACGCCGCCGCCAACAATGGGGCAGGGCGACGACGGCGTCGGGGGAAGCGACGGTGACGGCGGGGCAGGGGCAGCCTGGCGGCGTCGTCGGAGAGATCAAAGAACTGAATGGAAATTTTCACAAGTGCTGCTTATATAGACGAAGCATTGGTCCCAGTTCGTGGCACCAACCGGGACCAATGCACCCCTTTAGTCCCGGTTGGTGCCACGAACCGGGACCAAAGGGCGGCATTGGTCCCGGTTCGTGCCACCAACCGGGACCAATAGCCTTGCACATCGGCGTGGTGGTGGGAGTTTAGTCCCACCTCGCTAGTTGGGAGCGCCCCGCACCTGTTTATAAGCTCCGCTGCTTCTTCCATCTCGAACTCCTCAGAACTGCAGGCCTACGGGCCTAATATAACACTCCTATGCCTGTGGGCCTACTGGGCCCGCCGCGGGCCTGCGTCCTGGCCCAACATGCTAGTTAGGTTTCTAGTCGTATGCAGGCCATGGTGGCCCTCTAGGCGGCATTTTTTAAATTTTTTTTTCTGTACTTTTTTTGTTTTATGCTTTACTTAATTTTTTAGAGTTTTTGAGTGATTCATTTTGCTTTAGGTAATTTTTAGGTTATTTTAAATGTGTGTTTTAATCAAAAACAGATTTTGTTATTTTAGTTTGCTATTAAAGTTTCGAACAAAAAAATTCTTTATGAAAATTCTTTTTCCTATTAATGTTTTGAACAAAAAATACTTTGATAATTTAAGTTGCACAAATTTTATAAAAATTTAGTTTCAAAAAAAGTAGAGGTTTATAAAATATTTTTAGTTGATTCCTTTTGCTATTAGAGTTTTATAAAAGCTTTTTAGTTGATTCTTTTTGCTATTGAAGAGTATTATAGTTTTGTTTTAGTTGATCATAACAGAATATTTTAATTGATTATTTTTAGTTCATTCTTTTTGCTATTAGAGTTTCATAAAAGTTTTCTAGTTCATTCTTTTTGCTATTAGTTCATTCTTTGAGCTCAATGACCCTGAAATTGAAAATCACTTCAAATGAACTGTGGAAAGGTTGAAAGTTGGCATGGTATCATCATTTCACCCACATAGTATGTGCTAAAAAGTTGAGAGGGTTACGGCAAAAGCTAGATGCACTTCGTGTACAAAACGGACAATCTCTTTCGAAGTATCAGGGTTTCATACAAAAACTCATCTGTTACAAAAGGCTTTTCATTTCTTCACATGTAACTGTAGTGATATTCTAGATCAAAGGCATCATCATAATAGTTGTGGAGAGAAAGTCTTCACTTTTTCTTCGCTTGTGTCCTTTGCTTATTGCGCCGTAACCATGGATAATCTTCATCGTTTAACAGGGTGCTTGGGTCAGCCTTGACTTTGAAGGGAGGAATTTCATGAAACTTTTCATAATCTTCAGACATGTCTGTCTTGCCCTCCAATCCCACGATGTCTCTTTTTCCTGAAAGAACTATGTGGCGCTTTGGCTCATCGTATGATGTATTCGCTTCCTTATCTTTTCTTTTTCTTGGTTTGGTAGACATGTGCTTCACATAGAAAACCTACGCCACATCATGGTCTAGGACGAATGGTTCGTCTGTGTACCCAAGATTGTTCAGATCCACTGTTGTCATTCCGTACTGTGGGTCTACCTGTACCCCGCCTCCTGACAGATTGACCCATTTGCACTGAAACAAAGGGACCTTAAAATCATGTCCATAGTCAAGTTCCCATATGTCCACTATGTTACCATAATATGTGTCATTTCCCCTCTTGGTTGCTACATCAAAGCGGACACCACTGTTTGGTTGGTGCTCTTTTGATCTTGGGCGATCGTGTAAAATGTATTCCCATTTATCTCGTACCCTTTGTAAGTCAATACAGTCGAAGATGGTCCCCTAGCCAACGAGTACAGCTCATCAGAAACAGCGTTGTCACCCATGAGATGTGTTTGCAACCAACTGCCAAAAGTCCTGATGTGTTCACATGTAATCCAGTCGTCACACTGCTCCGGGTGTTCATCGACATACGGGGTCACCAAGGTAGAATTCTGTAGAACTGTGTAGTGTGCTTGAGACCAAGAATGCCCGTCCCTACATATTATTGAGTCCGCTCCTAGCGTGCGTTTTCCAGTCAGTCTCCCCTCATACCGCGATTGAGGGAGACCAATCTTCTTAAGGTCAGGAATGAAGTCAACACAAAACCCAATGACCTCCTCTGTTTGATGGCCCGTGGAGATGCTTCCTTCTGGCCTAGCGCGGTTACAAACATATTTCTTTAAGACTCCCATGAACCTCTCAAAGGGGAACATATTGTGTAGAAATACAGGGCCCAGAATGACAATCTCGTCGACTAGATGAACTAGGATGTGCGTCATGATATTGAAGAAGGATGGTGGGAACACCAGCTCGAAACTAACAAGACATTGCGCCAGATCACTTCTTAACCTTGGTAGAATTTCTAGATCGATCACCTTCTGAGAGATTGCATTGAGGAATGCACATAGCTTCACAATGTCTAATCGAATGTTTTCCGGTAGAAGCCCCCTCAATGCAACCGAAAGCAGTTGCGTCATAATCACGTGGTTGTCATGAGACTTTAGGTTCTGGAACTTTTTCTCTGCCATATTTATTATTCCCTTTATATTCGACGAGAAGCCAGACGGGACCTTCATACTGAGCAGGCATTCAAAGTAGATTTACTTCTCTTCTTTGGTAAGAGCGTAGCTGGCAGGTCCTTCATACTGCTTTGGAGGCTTGCCGTCTTTTTCGTGCACATGTTGCTGGTCCTCCCGTGCCTCCGGTGTATCTTTTGTCTTCCCATACACGCCCAAGAAGCCAAGCAGGTTCACGCAAAGATTCTTCGTCACATGCATCACGTCGACTGCAGAGCGGACCTCTAGGTCTTTCCAATAGGGTAGGTCCCAAAATATAGATTTCTTCTTCCACATGGGTGCGCGTCCCTCAGCGTCATTCGGAATAGATAGTCCGCCGGGACCCTTTCCAAAGATTACTTGTAAATCATTTACCATAGCAAGTATGTGATCACCAGTACGGACGGCGGGCTTCCTCCGGTGATCTGCCTCGCCTTTGAAATGCTTGCCTTTCTTTCGACATTGATGGTTGGTCGGAAGAAATCGACGATGCCCCAGGTACACATTCTTCCTGCATTTGTCCAAAAATATATACTTTCGGTGTCATCTAAACAATGCGTGCATGCATGGTATCCCTTGTTTGCCTGTCCTGAAAGGTTACTGAGAGCAGGCCAATCATTGATGGTTACAAACAGCAACGCATGTACGTCAAATTCCTACTGGTCTTGCTCATCCCACACACGTACACCTTTTAAATTCCATAGCTGTAAAAGTTCTTCAACTAATGGCCTTAGGTACACATCAATGTCGTTGCCGGGTTGCTTAGAGCCTTGGATGAGAACTGGCATCATAATGAACTTCCGCTTCATGCACAGCCAAGGAGGAACGTTATAGATACATAGAGTCACAGGCCAGGTGCTATGATTGCTGCTCTGCTCCCCAAAAGGATTAATGCCATCCGCACTTAAACCAAACCATACATTCCTTGCGTCACCTGCAAAGTCCCCCCACTTTCTCTCAATTTTTCTCCACTGCGACCTGTCAGCGGGTGCTCTCAACTTCCCGTCTTTCTTACGGTCCTCTTTGTGCCATCGCATCAACTTGGCATGCTCTTTGTTTCTGAACAGACGTTTCAACCGTGGTATTATAGGGGCATACCACAACACCTTGGTAGGAACCCTCTTCCTGGGGCGCTCGCCGTCAACATCAACAGGGTCATCTCGTCTGATCTTATACCGCAATGCACCGCATACCGGGCATTCGTTCAAATCCTCGTACGCACCACGGTAGAGGATGCAGTCATTAGGGCATGCATGTATCTTCTGCACCTCCAATCCTAGAGGGCATACAACCTTCTTTGCTACGTACGTACTGTCAGGCAATTCGTTATACTTTGGAAGCTTCTTCTTCAATATTTTCGGTAGCTTCTCAAATCCTTTGTCAGATACACCATTCTCTGCCTTCCACTACAGCAATTCCAGTGTGGTACCGAGCTTTGTGTTGCCATCTTCGCAATTGGGGTACAACCCTTTTTTGTGATCCTCTAACATGCGATCGAACTTCAACTTCTCCTTTTCACTTTCGCATTGTCTCTTTGCATCAACAATGACCCGGCGAAGATCATCATCGGGTACATCGTCTGGTTCCTCTTGATCTTCAGCTTCCCCCATTGCAGCATCACCGTATCCAGGGGGCACATAGTTGTCATCATCCTCTTCTTCTTCGTTGTCTTCCATCATAACCCCTCTTTCTCCGTGCTTGGTCCAAACATTATAGGGTGGCATGAAACCCTTATAAAGCATGTGGGTGTGAAGGGATTTCGAGTCAGAGTAAGACTTCGTATTCCCACATATAGGGCATGGACAACACATAAAACCATTCTGCTTGTTTGCCTCAGCCACTTCGAGAAAATTATGCACGCCCTTAATGTACTCGGAGGTGCGTCTGTCACCGTACATCCATTGCCGGTTCATCTGCGTGCATTATATATAATTAAGTGTATCAAAAACCATTACAGAACATCATGAATAGATAAGTGACCAAATTAATAGAAGTTCAACATCACATTGAAACCAAAGTACATACATAGTTCTCATTGAACAACATATAGCTCTCAAGAGCATCTAATTAAACCATACATTGAAACTATCTAAAACATTTCAATGCAACAACAAATGCGATCATAATCGCAATATGGTAACAATTGATCCAACGGCATAATGATACCAAGCCTCAGTATGAATGGCATATTTTCTATACTTTCTAATCTTCAACCGCATTGCATCCATCTTGATCATGTGATCATCGACGACATCCGCAACATGCAACTCCAATATCATCTTCTCCTCCTCAATTTTTTTCAATTTTTCCTTCAAGTAATTGTTTTCTTCTTCAACTAAATTTAACCTCTTGACAATAGGGACGGTTGGAATTTCTGGTTCACATACCTCCTAGATAAAAAAATCTATGTCACGTTGGTCGGCATAATTGTCATAAACACTAAATGAAACTAATAGTTATAAAAGATAATATATATACCACATCTGAATCATAGACAGGACGAGGGCCGATGGAGGCGGATACCAAAACCATCGCACTATATAATAACAAACAATAAAAAAAGTAAGAAAATTACACAAGTATCTATCTAAATCATACAAGTAAGAACTTTTTTATTTTAGAAAGAAGATAAGAACAAGAGGCTCACCACGGTGGTGCCGGCGACGAGATCGGCGCGGGTGATCGACGGCGGTGAGGATGGGGACGGGACAGGACGGACCGCCAAACCTAGACAAATCTTGAGGAAAATGGAGTTTGGACAAGGAGCTTCGAGAGAAGAAAGCTTAAGTGTGGCTCGAGCATTTCATCGAACACCTCATGTGCATAGGAGGTGAGCTAGAGCACCACAAAGCTCTCCCACGGCCGGCCAAAAAAAATAGAGCACTCCACTGCTCTGCTCGCGGGGTATATATAGGCATCTCTTTGGCCCCGGTTTGTCGCTAGAACCGGGACTAAAGGACCCCATTTGGTCCCGGTTCCAGCCACCAATCGGGACCAATGGTTGTGGGCCAGGAGTGAGGCCCATTGGTCCCGGTTCGTGTCTGGAACCCGGACCAATGGGGCTAGACGAATTGGGACCAATGGCCCCCGAGGAACGGCCGGCCCTTAGCCTCACGAATCTGGACTGATGCCCCCATTGGTCCCGGTTCGTGAGTGAACCGGGATTAATGCCCTTACCCGGCCTGGACCAAACCCATGTTTTTCTACTAGAGATTGCTCCCCGACAATGGCGCCAGAAAAGGTCTTGATAATCCACAAGTGTAGGGGATCAGTTGTAGCCTTTTCGATAAGTAAGAGTGTCGAACCCAACGAGGAGCTAAAGGTAGAATTAATATTCTCTCAAGTTCTATCGACCACCGATACAATTCTACGCACACTAAACGTTTGCTTTACCTAGAAACCAGAAATAACTACTTTGTGGGTGTAATGGGATAGGTTTGCAAGATAATAAAGAACGTGGAAATAAAAGTTAGGTGTTGTTTTAAATAAAGAACAATAAAGTAAATATAGTGAGTGTGGAAAAGTGATGGTAGGATGTGCGAGATTGTCCCTAGGCAATTGATAACTAGACCGATAATCGTCATTGCAGTTTTATGTGTGGGAGAGGCCTCTGCTAGCATGTCATCCCTTACCCGGAATTTTATGTACTTATGATTGGAACTATTAGCAAGCATCCGCAACTACTAACAGGTTCATTAAGGTAGAACCCAACCATAGCATTAAGATAAAATTGGTCCCCCTTCATCCCATATGCAACAACTCATGAACTAGGGCTTAGGCTTCTATCACTCCCGCAACCCGTCATAAGCAAGTCACTCACATATTGCAACACCCTATAGTGTAATCCATATACGTGCGCGCTCATATAATGGGCACCAAAGGACAACAACAAAATAAAACATGCAACTCAAATCAATCATGATCACCAATTAACCCATAGGACAAAAGTGATCTACTCAAACATAATAGCGATGGCACAAATCATTGGATAATAATTCATAGCACCAAAAACCGTGTTCAGGTAGGGCATTATAGCGGGTTGCGGGAGAGTGGACCGCTGATCATAGAGGGAGGAAGGTGATGGAGGAATTGATGAAGGTGGTTGCGGTGACTATGGTTCCCCCGGCGGCGCTCTGGCGCCACCGGAAGAGAGGGGGAGAGAGGCCCCTGAAAGCACATTTACTCCCTTGGTGGTTTTGGTAATTCATGTCAACATACATGTTGTTGGACTAACACTTTCATCTAGTATATTTCAGCAAAGTTCAACATTGGCTGGCAAGGACATGTGGATGTGGACCCCTCAAAATGCTAAGGACATGGATTGGCAAAAGCTTCAAGATTCTACACTTTTGGTTAAGTGATCAAAGATCACATTGAGTCCATAGGAAAGCCAATACTATTAAAAGGGGATGAGTTTTTGATCATGACTTAATTGCTCAAGTGCTTGAAGATATTGCTCCAAAACCCTCAACCACCTTCTCCAAATCCTATATGTCCAAACCCTAAAAGTCAAACTCGGTCCCACCGAAATATCCACATCCGGACCCATCGAGTTGATCCTAGACAGAGGCACAGCCAAACCCTAACAAATCTATTTCACCGAGGTGATGATCGGTCTCACCGAGTTGCACTGACCAAGTTTCTTTAACCCGTTCCACTCCATCTCGGAATCACCGAGTTGGTTTGATCAGAATTACCGAGACGAGGTCTTGCTTAGGTCATCACACATTGGTCTCACTGAGTTATTCCATTTGGTCTCACCGAGACTCCTAAAGTTCAAATCTTTTACACTAGTCGGTCTCACCGAGATTTAGTTTCGGTGTCACCAAGTTGAGTCAAAAGTTTGTAACAGTTGGATTCTTGGTGCTGGCTATTTAAACCCCTCCACCCCCTCTCATTCCGTGAGAGAGCCATCAGAACGAAACTACACCTCCACCATACATATTTTTGAGAGAGAACCACCTACTCATGTGTTGAGATCAAGAGATTCCAATCCAACCATTTGAACCTTGATTTCTAGCCTCCCAAGTTGCTTTCCACTCCAATCCTTCTCCTACCCAAGCCAAATCTGTGAGAGTGATTGAGTGTTGAGGAGACTATCTTTTGAAGCACAAGAGCAAGGAGTTCATCATCAACAACACCGTCTATTACCTTTTGGAGAGTAGTCTCACCTAGATTGGTTAGGTGTCACATGGGAGCCTCCAAGATCATGTGGAGTGGAACCAAGGAGTTTGTAAGGGCAAGAAGATCGCCTACTTCGTGAAGATCTACCCCGAGTGAGGCTAGTCCTTGATGTACGTAAGCCATGGTGGAATAGACAAGGTTGCTTCTTGATGACCCACAAGTATAGGGGATCAATCGTAGTCCTTTCGATAAGTAAGAGTGTCAAACCCAACGAGGAGCAGAAGGAAATGACAAGCGGTTTTCAGCAAGGTATTTTCTGCAAGCACTGAAATTATCGGTAACAAATAGTTTGATAGCAAGATAAATTGTAACAAGTGACAAGTAGCAATAGTAACTAAAAGTGCAGCAAGGTAGCCCAATCCTTTTGTTGCAAAGGACAAGCCGGAACGATCTCTTATAATAAGCTAAACGTTCTCGAGGACACATGGGAATTTCATCTAGTCACTTTCATCATGTTTGTTTGATTCGCATTCGCTACTTTGATAATTTGATATGTGGATGGACCGGTGCTTGGGTGCTGTACTTACTTGAACAAGCCTCCCACTTATGATTAACCCCTCTCGCAAGCATCCGCAACTACGAAAGAAGAATTAAGATAAATCTAACCATAGCATTAAAAATATGGATCCAAATCAGCTCCTTACGGAATAGCGCATAAACTAGGGTTTAAGCTTCTGTCACTCTAGCAACCCATCAGCTAATTACTACTCCACAATGCATTCCCTTAGGCCCAAAGATGGTGAAGTGCCATGTAGTCGACGTTCACATGACACCACTAAGAGAATCAACAACATACATATCATCAAAATATCGAACGAATACCAAATTCACATGATTACTTACGACAAGACTTCTCCCATGTCCTCAAGAACAAAAGTAACTACTCACACATCTTATTCATGTCCAAGATCAAAGGGGTATTGAATAACATAATGGATCTTAACATATAATCTTCCACCAAATAAACCAACTAGCATCAACTACAAGATGTAATCAACACTACTAACAACCCACAGATACCAATCTGAAGTTTTGAGACAAAGATTGAATACAAGAGATGAACTAGGGTTTGAGATGAGATGGTACTAGTGAAGATGTTGATGAAGATTGGTCCTCCCACGATGAGAGGATCGTTGGTGATAATGATGGCTTCAATTTCCCCCACCCGGAGGGAAGTATCCCCAGCGGAATCGCTCCGCCGGAGAGCAAAAGTGCTCCTGCCCAGGTTCCGCCTCGAGACGGCGACGCTCCGTCTTGAAAGTCTTCTCTTTATTTTTTTCTAGGGCAAATGGGCTTATATATCAGAAAATAGGCACCGGAGGTTGGCCAGGGGCCCCACAAGCCACCAAGGCACGCCTGGGGGGGGGGGGGGGGGGGGGGGGGGAGGGTGGCGCGCCCTGGTGCCTCGTGGGCACCTGGGTCGCCCCCTCTGGTACTTCTTTTCTCTAGTATTTTTTATTTATTCCAAAATAAATCTCCGTGAAATTTCAGCTCATTTGGAGATGTGCAGAATAGGTATCTCTGACATAGCTTTTTTAGGTCCAGAATTCCAGCTGCCGGCAATCTCCCTCCTTATGTAAATCTTGCATATTAAGAGAGAAAAGGCATTAGAATTGCTTTACAAAGTGTTATATTGATTGAAAACACTAAAAAAATAGTAGGAAAACATGATGCAAAATGCACGTATCAACTCCCCCAAGCTTAGACCTCGCTTGTCATCAAGCGAAAGCCGATATCGATGATCATGTCCACATGTTTAGAGAGAAAGGTGTCGATAAAAACAAAATACGGACATAGTAGCATCATGATCATTATTATAACAACAATATTCATTATCATAGAACTTCTCATGAGCAAGTAACAATTCATCACAACAACGAAGTATAAGACATAAACTTTCTTGAAAACTAACAAACTATGTTCTCAGTCAACAATGCAATTGCAATTCATCATATTTTTCAGGAAGGGTCTAATATAAGAGCTTTTAGCAAGTCCACATACTCAACTATCATTTAGTCTTTTATGATTGCTAACACTCACAACATATATATGGAGCAAAAAGTTTCAGCCAGACACATAGAAAGATAGGGGCTTATAATTTCGCCTCCCTACTTATTCACCTAAAGGGTAATGTCAACAATAATAACTCATGATTACTCATATCCAACCGGATATATGTGCCTAGATCTTTCCCCACCACATGATTCTTGCGAAAGAGAAAAATAAAAAGGAATAGATGAGAACACTATTGACTCTTGCATAAAAAGTAAATACATAAAAGTAAAAGGTAGGCCCTTCGCAGAGGGAAGCAGAGATTGTCATGCGCTTTTTGTTATTGGAAGCACAAGCTCTTAATGCAAAGGAACGCCACTTTATATTGCCCCTGGTGATAGCAACCTTTATTATGCAGTCCGTCGCTTTTATTTTTTTGCCATCACAAGTTTGTACACAGCTTATTTTCCCTTACAGTAAAAGTTCATACATATTTAGAGGCAATTTTCATTACTTTTTGCACCGATGACAACTTACTTGAAGGATCTTATTCAATCCATAGGTAGATATAGTGGACTCTTATGACATGAAACTAGGTTTAAGGGTTTTGGATGCACAAGTAGTATCTCTATTTGGTGCGGATTTTTGGCTAGCAAAGATATTGGGCAAGCACCACATGTTGAAGGATCTATGACAATATAATTTCTATGTGAATATAAGCAAACATAATTCATTACGTTGTCTTTCTTGTCCAACATCAACAATTTAACATAAAATACTCAATGGGGCCTCACAATCATAAAAGATGTCCAAGATAGTGTATTTGCATGTGAATCTTCTCTTCCCTTATTAATTTTTTATGAATTACATCATTGACCAATGCTATGTTTGTTAACTTTAAATAAATTTAACCACTTATACTTTTCTTCATGTAATGTCATTACCTCCCATAAGATTAGTATATGATCTTTTTCATAATTTTCATTTCTAAAATTGAAACATAAAAGTAAAGAAGCAAAAACTCAAACTACTCTTTATTATATAACTCTCAACTCAGTTACATAAATAGACTAGTAGAATGCCTGTGCGTTGCCACGGGCCTTTTAGTTTGTTTTTCTGATTGCACCTATAAATGCAATGCATATCTGTCCCTCGCTCCCACTCGGTCTACCACCCTCAATCCCTCTCTCCCACCCGCTGTCTCTCTTTCTAGCCCTCTCTCTCTCTCTCTCACACACACACTTCCCCTTTGCCTCTCCCACGACTCAAAATTTAATGTTGGTTCAGCTTAAATTTTTGCTCAGTGTTAACATTCGGCAACTACAATATATCCTACATAAAAGGGAAACCTTATCCTTCACACGGGATAAGACAACTTTTCAAACTTCATCGCTCATTTACTCCACCACTTTGGAGCACACAAATTAATGATTGTAATGTGTACAACAATAAAGTATGACTACACATGGTAAAGTTTTTAATCCTAGACTTGACATGGGCACCATGGCATTCTGATACTTATTCCTGCATATGTAATAATTTGTTCAGAAAATAAGTCAAATTAACACTAAGATGAATACATAAGGATGTATGTAAGATCTCACATCCATAAATATCCAAACGATTTTTCTGCATCCACACTCTACCAGCATTACGAAAGATGAGCAACTCTACTTGAGAGTTAAAAACCGAAGTGCCTATATTCAAATGTAAGTCATATCAGTGCACAAGCAGATTACCTCCAAATTGATGTCTGAATTCTCACAACACTGAAAGAGTTATTAGTGGCGACATATAGCATGTAGATGACAATATAAAATTGTGCTATCCTCTGTGATCATAGTAAAGCAACAACAGACATGGCTGAAGATTAAGCTTCCAACTTTATTTGACCACAATGGTTACAACTCATAAGTAACAATTTTAAGAAATATTATCAAAATAGTACAGAAAAACATGGGATAAAATAGTACTGAAAGATTGTACACAAGAATTTCTTAAAGCTTGATCATTGCGAAGTGAAAAATACATTACAAAAGCTAACCTTGCCTAGCTGTTTGGTTCGTGCCTGACATCTCCCCTGCTTTGATCGACACAAAACACTTGCAGGTTGGTGCCGCCACCCAGCTTCCAAGCTCGCTTTCTTCCCCTTTGCTCTGTTCATGCCACCTCCCAATCAAATCGACAATTGAGTTGATTACACATCCGAACACTTCTTTGTTTCCTATCAAGCAACTATGGATGGCGTGTTGGAAAAACATTATAGAACCTGTGAGCATCAGATCACTTGCATAGACCCTACAATTCAAAATTTTAGTCTGCAAATACATCACATGTTGTAAGACCGCTTTCAAAAAAAAAAAATCTTAAATTCATCATAAAAAGAATGATCGATTGAGTTTAATATTGCACCAACACTCCAATGTGCAACCATGTATGCATATGATTAAAGCACATGAGAGAAAATATCTTTTTGGACTAAAAACAAAAACTTATATAGAACATTCCATGGTACATGACTGATAAAAAGGAACAAACAAATCAATCAACTCTGATATGATGAGAAGGAACAAACAAACAACAATTTATAAACCGCAAAAGAAACTAACATTCCCCTTCTACGTGGCTAGTTAAATTTGAACTCCCGCGAGCCATGCTCCACTCTCTTCGACCAACCGAAGCAGGAAAAAAAACACCAACATGACTACGGAACTAAGGAAATGGATCCTTAACCGAAAGAAGAATGTACGCGTCACAGCTCGGCTCATCTCCGATCGTCTCATGGACAAGGAGGCCCACACAGCAGCTGGCCAGGCACGCCCGATCCCATCCGCCCTTCTGGTTAAGCGAGTTGTTATCAAACAAAAATCTGGTTAAGCAAGCAGACGGCCATGGCCGAGCAAGCAGTAAACAACCCCGCTACCGGCGCCTCCACCATGCCCACCACCTCCGCATACAACACCGGCACCACCCTGCTGCTCGCACACGGGCACGCCGTGCTGAACTGAGCCCTCGCGGGCTCCACTTGTTATCGTCGGCCACTCCATCTGCATGCCCACTGTCTCCACCGACGCGCCAGCACCACCACACGTAGCTTCTTGTCATACACCAGCTTGCAGTGGCACTACACATCATTGTAGTGTTGCAATCAAGGTTGGAAAAAGCGTAATTGGGCATACGCTTAGGCGCGCTGAAGCGCTAGGCGATAGTCCATCGCGTAGCCTTGGGCCTAAACGGCACTCTAGGCGGGCCCATCGCTTAGGCGGAGCAACGCGTACGCCTAGACGCAATTATGCGTTGAAAAGCGGCGAGGAGGCGGCGCAAGGCGGGCCGGAGATGGAGCTCGAGCCGTTGAAAGCACGGACGGGAAGGTGCGAGATTATTGGAGAAGATGGCGAGAAGATTGCGGGGAGTTTGCCGGCGAGAGGAAAGGAGATACTGTATTTGGCTAGGTTTTGGATATATATAAACACAAAAGGGCTGCGGCGGCCTGAGCTATTCCATCGTTGCTTCATCCTCCGGCCACCGGAAGGTAAAGATTCAACTCCTCCACGCCGCCCGCACTTCTTCCTCCTCGCCAGCTCTCCATGCGTCAACGATCGGTCTCTTCTCCCCCATTGTTACCTGTAAGTAAGATGCGATTTCATTAGTCCCTCTGCTTCCCATGTCTTCTCCTCTACTGTAGCCTATAGATTTTCCTGCTGCCCCTCCCATCGGATTGCTATTTGTTGCTGCTCCATCCCTCATTTGTAATCCCTCGATCTGCAATTTTTTTTAGGATAGTCGATCTGCAGTTTTTGTAGATCTATTTACTTCATAGATGATCTTTGAAAAGTATACAATATTATTTGCCTCTGGATTGCTAGTTTGGATGTTGCTCAATACATCCCTCGCTTGTAATTTCATTGACCTGCAGTTTTTCTATTATTTGTTAACTCCAGAACTATCAAGAGGAAATTGATAAGATGACTATTGTAAGTGGCATTTTCTGTAGTGAACACTAGATTTCTTCTTTTGAAATGAACACTATAGTATACTTGGGATAACACAAGACTGCAAATAATGAAGATTGTGGTTATCCTCATATTAAACATCACTTCTCAGCTGTAGCATCTTTCTGGCATTCCACCCTGAATAAAAATTCTTGGATTGCACCCAGTAGATAATTATTCATAATTATACTGATAGGTTATGCACTTACACTGATTTGCTGATGGTCATTAACGGCCAGCTCAACTGGAATCATCAATAGACTATACATATAAATTATAACCGTGTGATGTTTTACTTGACAACTAATACGACAAGGAAGTTAATGAGGGCTGGTCATATCTAGTGCCTCAAGAAGTTAAAGAGGACTGCTACCTACAGGAGTATCGACTGTTCTGAAGGTAATCATTCTGCTTCCTGGAGAAGTTGCCACCATTTCCCTTACCTTGCATATTGTACGCATCACCATCTTGGGTAGCAGCAGGTCGATCAGCTCTTTGGTACTGGAGCTACACATCCCTGATTTATCATCAAAACTCGTATAAAATTGGGATCATTCGTCTCTTCAAGTGAATCACTATGTTGTGCACATCCTTGCTTGCCAAATAACTTCCGTTATAAGTAGCTCTTGATGTTAGTGAAGTTTGTGCTATGATTTTCTCTCCTGTTGCCTGATGCCAAGATGCAACACCAACCAGAACTAGTCCTAGTGTAAAAGTAGGATCATATGTGTGTGGTTGCTGGTAATCTTTACTGTGGAGACTCGAGGTTCATAAATCAGAGGGTTGTTTAGTCGGTATAAAAACAGATTTGCTTCTGGATCTGTATCGAGCATTGCAGCCTTGCAGGACTAAATAAGTTTCCAATGCAATTATGCAACAAATTTATAAGCTTGTAATGCAAAAAATTATGTTCTTTGGTTTCCCTCATTGTAGTTTTTGTATTGTCTATTTAGTTTGCTTTGCTTGGAATCTCTCGATAGGCAGCTTCCTACCTATTTCATATTTGATCTGCATATACTATGAATTTATGATATTATAACTTATATTGCTTTGCTTCTGCCTTCGTCTGTAAAAATCATATACCTAATTAAGTGGGTAATGATCTATCTTCTACTATATGTTTTTTGGATGTGGACACACGCACACCTGTACAGACATACTATATTGCATTTTTTGCTTTGATTATTATCTAGATTTATGCCTACTTGTGATCTCCACTTTGATAGACCTGGTCCATTTTTTTATCATTATCAATGTTAATTACTGAACTATTGCTGCTGTGTATTTGAGCATTTGTAGGATGTCGGAGACAAATGCAACATCAGCATTGCAGGAAGAGAATGCCCTTAAGAGAAAGTCGGATGATGTGGGATGGGAGTATGGGAGTCTAGCCGATGTTTCCAACAAGGACAAAGTGAAGTGTATGTTTTGTAACCATGTGAGCACTGGAGGTGTTTATCGTCACAAGCAGCTTGTGGCTCACGTTGGTAATTTTGTGGGTAAATGAAAGAAAAGTTCACAGGAAGCTAAAGACAGGTGCAAGAAATCTCTTGAGGAGGCATCTAAGAAGAGGAGGGAAAAGACTTCCTATGAGCTAGAGCTCAGAGAAGGCCTGAATATTTCTTGTGTTGGAGACGCCGAAGTTACTTGTATCGGAAGCGCTGAGCCACACAAGATAGCTCCCATTGACAGTGGACACGTCCTATTGATCCTAAATTAACTCAAGTTGTGCGTCTGTGTGGAACTATCCCTGTTGTGACTTGAGAGAAGTCTTTCAAATAAGATTCTAGGAATAAAGTACTTCGTTCTGAAGTGTGAACTTGAGCTTATAATTTATATATGCCATATTGGGTCTTGCGTGATGTTTGCCTCACCTATATTTGAATATTTGATGTTTCTATGTTACTGCTACTTCCCTTGAATAGATCATCTTTAGTTCTTCACGTTGTTGTGATGTACCCCGTCCGTCCCATAATATAAAATCTTATATCATGGGTTGTTGTGATGTACTCCCTCCGTCCCATAATATAAAATCTTATATCATGGGGACGGAGGGAGTATCTTATTATCATTCAATTGTCCTAACCTGTTGTAGTAGAAAATGCCTAAGGCTATGCCTAGCCAGAAAATTGTCCTCCTAACCTGCTACCATGCAAAACGCCTTGGCCGGCCTAGGCTACGCCTAGGCAGGCTAGGCGCTAGGCAGAGAGTCATCGCCCGCCTACCGCCTAACGCTTTTTCCAACCTTGGTTGCAATCGTGATATATCATCTAGACACCATTATTTATTATTCATGCAAATAAAGGGATATCATCTCCTAGCCCAACTCAGTTCTTTGTTCTGTGATATTGTGAATGTCCTCATGGCATATTACCTTAGCCTGCTGCAACCTTTCAGCTCAAAAAACATCAAAATCCAGGCATATCACGTTCACAAAGTTCTGAAGTGAACTAATGACCATTATTATCCCGTTTAACGTTTACTTGTTCCCTCTTCCTACCAAAGCCACCTGTCAATCACCCTTAGGCCACTCTAAACCTATTTGCAAACCTGTCAGTGCATGAATTATAATTGAGAGAAGTTCAAAAAACTGTGACGCCTAAACTGTAGGAGGCTTCATAGAACACAAAGATGTTGTGTGTGATGGTGTCAGCAACATAGAGCACATAACAAGGCAATCCAAGCAACTGACATGAAAAATCTGCTGCAAAACAGGACAACATATTTATGCTTACTGAGAATAGAAGAAGAAGAAAAATGGATGATTTAAATGTAAGAAACAAGTCGATAAAACTTCAAAAAAAAAAACAAGTCGATAATGCTGTTTGATGTGCATGAGGATCCTGAACGTATACGTTTAACACAATTGGTTGTTGAACCTAGTGATTAGAAGTATGAAACATATCAAAAAATAAAACAATACCATTGAAATGTCAGGAATTCGAGCCGCGTCGTTGTTTCATCCAGGGCTAGGTCGGTTGAGGCAGTTGCATTGTCAAGAAGGTGAAACAGGTGGCAGCCCGGCCCAACTTACGAAGATGATATAGTTATGTCGTTGTTGTGTCAGTTGATGGGCCGACAGTTCATGCTCAATAAACACATTTTAGATCAAAAGAATCAGTAGAAATGAGAAGCAGTTAGAAAGTTACTGCATCATGGCAAACTCCTTTTCTGGATGGAGTGAGATCACGCTGTCCAATCTATATGAAATAGTAGCTTAAAAGATAACTAAAAGATCAAATATCATGTATAAATGTTAGTAAGGAATGGTCCCGGGCGAAAGCCTAAAATCTCTTGATTGGTCGGCGACGGCGCATCGGCGTCGGTTACTTCTTGAAGGCACCACCTTGAGAGTCCAAGGGGTCAGGTGCTCGGTGCGGTGGTGCTCTGCAGATTCTTCAGTAGTGTGCCTGCTCGGCAGTGGCTGTCGGCTTCTTGGTCTTGCCGGAGACAGTCGTGATGTATGGGTTCCTATGACAGGTGAGGTGGCTGGGCTGTCGTCCTCTCCCCGGCTTCTTGTTGGGCAGTCCATCCATGCTCAGGGGTGAGCGGTTCTGCCTCCTTACGGGACGGCGTCCTTCGATCCAAGACGAGAGGCAGCGGTATCCTCTTCGGAGGCAGCGGCGGAAGGTGGGGCAATAGGGGCCCTTGGGAGTTGGAGCGTGGCTTTCCTCCGGTGGTGAATTGCTCCCTTGTCGCGGTCGCGTCGTTGGCATGATCTGAGGCCGGCGTTTGCTGTTCCATAGTGTCTGTATCATGTCGATTTTCTTATGTATTTCTTTTCCTTTCTTGTTAGTGGCTGTAATGTGTGGTCGTTGCTTTATATATAAAGCATGGCGAAAGCCTTTTTCGGTAACATTGCCGACCAACAACTACATAATTTCTATTGGTGTACCAATCTAATCTTCTCCGAGACAATTTTTAGTTTTTGCTCTCTATAGCAAAGGGCAGAATTAAACTTAAGAAACAGTTCTGCATAACACTCAAAATTATATAGGATGCTCCATTTGAACTTCAAAGAACCCGTAGATTTACTTGTAGATATATCTGCCTTGGAAGTAGAAAGAACTGATTGATAAAAGTAGATAGAAGGTAGACATGTGAGATGGATAAGTCATGAAAACAGTCGTTCACAGGCCAGGAACTGTATGTGTCACTTGCAATCTGTTCATATACAGGAAAGGCTATTAAGCATCCCAAAAGGGATTAGAAAAAAACATGTAAAAGAGATCCTAAATGTCTATTTAAAAAAAAAGAAAGATCGTTGTATACAAGGTAAAATATGTTGCCTCGGCCTTTGTTTCCTGGGAGCAAACAACTATGGGAAGCATCAAAATATAGGGAAGAAAAAAAATTATTCAGAAAATCAGTAATTTATTTTGGTGCACGGAGGAACATCTATTCAATCTGTGTTCTGATGATTAAAATAGACATTACCTAAAGGCCAATGCTGGCGTCGGCGCGCCGGCCCAACGTCTCGGCCGGTCGCCCGAGGACCGTAGGATTCACACACGCATGAACGCCCAGGATCGGCTTCTCCTGTTGATTCGGTCGTCTTCTTCGCCCAGCATCGTCTCATCCCCACAGAGGAAAAATCCCCCACACCTCCTCCTCTCGCAGCAGCATCGTTGGCTCCCTCTCACCTGTGCTGCCATGGGTCACCATAAACAAGCTCCACCTCGTGGACTCCCGCACGCAGAAGGTTGCGGTCTTCATCGTTGAAGCATACACCATCGCCGGTCCCAACATACAACGCTGCTAGTCGCATGTCCTGTGTGGTCGTGCTCGTAGCCTCGCCGGCGACACGCGTCACCGGTTGCAGCTCCAGCGTACATAGATGTAGCATCGGTTCCAGCTCTGGCGAATGTGGTTGTAGCTTCAACGGTGCACGGTTGTAGCATTCGCCAACGACAGCGTCGCCTGGCTACAGCTCCGGCGAACACGGTTGCAACTCTGCCAAACGCGGTTGTAGCTTCTGTGGAAAATGGTTGTAGCATTCGTTGACGACGCCTCGCCGGTTGCAGCTTCGGTGTAAGTGGTTGTAGCATTGTCGAGAACTGGTTGTAGCTCCTGCGACACATGGTTGTAGCATTCATCACGACGGCGTCGCCCGGCTACAGCTCCGGCGAACACGGTTGCAACTCTTAGGAATGTGGTTGTAGCTTCTGTGGTGAACCGTTGTAGCATTCGTCGACGACGCCTCGCCGGTTGCAGCTCCGGTGTATGGGGTTGTAGCATCGCCGTGAACTAGTTGTAGGTTCTATGGTACGCAGTTGCAGCATTGGCTAGTGACGCCGTCGTGCACGCGCTTATGCGGCTTGTAGCAACCCACCGAAGCAGCAGGTCCTCGTTGTGCCGCGGGCGCCAGCGTGGGAAAATATATAATAGAGCACCTGCACCCAGGCCCTCTCTATCTAGCCATCCATTTCCCGCATCGCGATTCAAGCAAGTACATTTCTCTTTTTTGTTTCTCCCACACAGAAGATATCTTGAAGTTCAAACCTATGCAGCGTGGCAAAGCTTTCTAAGTAGAATATAGGATAAATCTTTCAGATATTTTTGTCAAACATAAATATACAAAATACGTTTTGTTTGATTAAAAAATCATATTTTTAGTATTTATGTCAGACAAAAAATTCTGAAAGATTTATCCTAGATTTTAGTTAGAAAGCTTTACCACACTGCAAAGGTTTAAACTTCAAGATATGTTTTATATGAAAGAAACAAAAAAGAGAAAATTTCATATAGAAAGTTAGTTGTGTCGCACGGATTTTAAAGCGATATTGGAGAGATAGGATAGCAGGGCCGGGGTGCAGGTGCTCTAAAAATCTACGTCCCGCCAGCGTGTGGCAGCACGCAACAAGGGTTGCCTACAGCAGCAACGCCATTCCTACGTGGCACCGGAGATGGTGAGATAAAAAAGAGAAGGCGAGTCCGTCGAGGAGAGCACCGGGTGCATGGCGTCATGAAGAGGTACGAGAAGCGCCCTTTCGTGGCTAGAAGAAGGCAGTGCTGGTTTGGATGAAGAAAAAATGAGAGGTCGAAAAAGATTCGTGAGAGGATAAGGTAAGCAAAGAAAAAAAAATGGCTTACCGAGCGCACGATCTCGATTGATCGAGCGGTGCCAGCGCGACCGGCCGAAGCTTCGGCCGGCGCCCTGGCTCTAAACGTGTTCCTTACCTAAAACTATAGATACCTTCTTTTTACCACAAACAGAGATTCTAAAGAAACCGGATTTGTGCACCTAAACCGGATTTGTGCACTTACATATACTGTGAGTCTTGAAAAGATTTATCATCCACTATGTGAATAAACATATGCAGGATAAGTGATGGATTCACTGAAAAAGTACCCACATGCAAACGATGGAAATCTTGTGACTGTCCAATAGTTCTGTATATAAATAGCAGGCAAAAAGGTATGCTCTATCATGCTCATCATCACTATCAGCAGAACTTAGAGCAAATCCCCTACAATGAATAACAGAGAAAACCCAATTGTCAAAGGGCACAGGATGACCAGAAACGACAAGAGAATCAACTAAAGCATCAAGAATAACTATACCAGGAGTGAACGATGATCTAATGGACAAAAAAATTGAGGCATGTACATACAAGTTGTTAGATATAACCCATCTGCGTACATATTTTGCCATGGAGGAGGGAAGCTACCTCGTGGAGCAGGAGGCAGCAGCAGCGGCATCAATGCTTTCCTGTAGGTGGCGGGAGTGGCGGTTCTACAGGAAGCGACCTTTGACGCTGGATTTTCCCCATGGACGGCGGCGACGAGGGAGAGACGCCACAGAGAAGAACCACGACGGCGTTCGGGGCGGGGGAGAGAACAACGGCGGCGGGGTCCTCGACACACAAGGGGGGTTCGTTCGCAGGGGTGCCATGGAGGCCGCGTTGTGCAGGAGCATCGCGTCCCCCGCCCGCCGATGACGACCTGCAATCCACAGCCACCACCCCATCCATCAATCGATCTCTTGGACAGCCTACCAAAAAAAAATGTTTGTCATGTTTTACTTGTTAATTTCCTTAAAATACATTATTTTTTTCCTAAAAATCTATTATTTGTTTCTCAAAACAAATTGCATTAATAAGAGAGATCGGTTGATTTGGATAAGTTAGAAAAGTTAGATCTGTGATCTTTTATACGTTAGGAAAGTGCTGATTTTCCAAAAGAAACGAGTGAAGAGAAAAATAAACCAATGGATTAGAAAACCAGTGGGAGGGGGTGGTCGGAGGTGAGACGAAAATAAAACCGAAGTACGAAAATAAAACCGGAGTACCAGGCTATCAACTGCTCCATTAGAAGTAGAGATAGATCACGAAACTAGCACTCGAAAATAGATCATACTAAACTTTTATTCAACTAAATCACGAAATAACTAATGATCGGACTAAAAATAGGTAAAGATAATAAAAGTGATGGTGATACGATACCGGGGCACCTCCCCCAAGCTTGGCACAAGCCAAGGAGAGTGCCCATACCCATGTACTCAAGTTTTTTTCTTTGGTGATGATGAAGTGGTGAGCTTGTCCTCCGGCTTCCATGGTATAGGTTCCCCGTCATAAAAGGATGAACGAGTCTTCAGAGTCCTGAAACTTGCAGCTAAACTCATACCTTTGAATTTTACCTCATACTCAAAATTTTGGTTTTGAAGATCATAGATTTAGCCTTGGAGATAGTCAATTCGTTCGTTGGGCTTGAAGACGATGTCCCCCATTGATTGGCCATCCATCTTGTGATCGCGAGTGAATTCCGTGATCATGGAGTGGTTGGCGTTGAGTCCACGTTCTACCATCCCTTGGCACTTGAAAATCTCCTGCTCCACCGCTTCGAGCCTGGCATCCACACTCCCAGTCTTCTTGGGCCCTTGAAAATCCCGGATGTGAAGCACCCCCTCACGCATCTCGATGGCTTGAGGGTGTTTTATCACCTCCGGTAGGTAAGGGTTTATGACCTTCTCATAGAATTTGTCCTTGGAAGAGCTTGTTCGAGCCATAGCGATCTAGATCTGTCAGAAAAATAGCACGAAATAAGAACAGAGGAAAAACTTGCGATGCGGTGGTCAAATCGTCGGGGAGTATATATATAAAAAATTTATCTTGCAAAACAAGTATTCCAGAAGAAAACGGAGTCGGGAAGGCTCACGACGGGCCCACGAGCCACCAGGGCGTGCCTGGGGGGGTGGCGCGCCCTGGTGCCTCGTGTGCACCTCGTTGGTCCCCTCGGCTGTTTCTTATTTTTGTATTTTTTTAATATTCCAAAACTGACAAAAAGTATTTTTATGAAATTTTTGGAGTCGGTTTACTTACTGTATCACGTACCTCTTCCTTTTCAGGGTTTTGGAGTGTTCTGAAAGGTCTCTCTTATGTATTCCTCCGGTGTCATGGCTTGAATAATGTTAGTCTCAATATTAATAGACGTACCTGAAATGTAATGCTTAATTCTTTGCCCATTGACCACCTTCGGATTAGTGCCTTCGGCGTTATTGATCTTAATAGATCCACAGCGATAAACTTCCTCCATGATATACGGTCCTTCCAATTTAGAGTGAAATTTTCCTGCAAAAAATCTAAAACGAGAATTGTACAATAGAACATACTCACCCACTTTGAATTCCCGTTTTTGAATTCTTTTATCATGCCATCTTTTAACTTTTTCTTTAAACAATTTTGCATTTTCATAAGCTTGGGTTCTCCATTCATCTAGCGAGGTAATATCAAATAACCTCTTTTCACCGGCAAGTTTAAAATCATAATTGAGTTCTTTAATTTCCCAATATGCTTTATGTTCTAACTCAAGAGGTAAATGACATGCTTTTCCATAAACCATTTTATAAGGAGACATACCCATAGGATATTTATAAGCAGTTCTATAAGCCCATAATGCATCGTCAAGTTTCTTAGACCAATTCTTTCTAGATCTATTGACGGTCTTTTGAAAAATTAACTTTATTTCTGTATTGCTCAATTCAACTTGACCACTACATTGAGGGTGATAGGGAAATGCAATTCTATAGTTGACATCATATTTAGCAAGAAGTTTACGGAATACACCATGAATAAAATATGAACCACCATCAGTCATTAAATATCTAGGGACTCCGAACCTCGGGAAAATAACTTCTTTAAGCATGTTAATAGATGTGTTATGATCAGCACTACTAGATGGAATAACTTCTACAGCAACTAAAATATGTGTATACCCGTTAGAGGAAGGAAAATGTCCCATATAATCAAATCCCCAAACATCAAATGGTTCAATAACAAGTGAATAATTCATAGGCATTTCCTGACGTCTACTAATATTACCAATTCTTTGACATTTATCACAAGACAAGACAAACTTACAAGCATCCTTGAAGAGAGTAGGCCAATAAAAACCATATTGTAGTACCTTATGTGCAGTTCTGTCTCCCGCATGGTGTCCTCCGTAAGCCTTGGAATGACACTTCCGTAGGATTTGTTCCTGTTCATGCTCAGGTATACAACGTCTAATAATACCATCCACTCCTTCTTTATAAAGATGTGGGTCATCCCAGAAGTAATGTCTTAAATCAAAGAAGAACTTTTCTTTTGTTGGTATGTGAAACTAGGTGGTATAAATTTAGTAATAATATAATTAGCATAGTCTGCATACCAAGGAGTATTACGAGAAGCATTTATCATAGCTAATTGTTCATCAGGAAAATCATCATTAATAGGCAGTGGGTCATCAAGAATATTTTCCAACCTAGAAAAGTAATCAGCTACGGGGTTCTCAGCTCCCTTCCTATCAATAATATGCAAGTCAAATTTTTGTAGCAATAGAACCCACCAAATGAGTATAGGTTTAGCATCTTTCTTTTCCATAAGGTACTTAATAGCAGCATGATCGGTGTGAACAATTACCTTAGAATCAACTATGTAAGATCTGAATTTATCACACGCAAACACAACTGCTAGAAATTCTTTCTCAGTAGTAGCATAATTTCTTTGAGCACTGTCTAGAGTTTTACTTGCATAATGGATAACATTTAATTTCTTATCAACTCTCTGTCCTAGAACAGCACCAACAGCATAATCACTAGCATCACACATAATTTCAAAAAGCAAGTTCCAATCAGGTAGTTGAACAATAGCTGCAGAGGTTAAGGCTTTCTTAAGTGTTTCAAAGGCTTCTACACAATCATCATCGAAAACAAATGAAACATCTTTTTGCAAAAGATTAGTAAGAGGCCTAGAAATTTTAGAGAAGTTTTTAATAAACCTCCTATAGAAACCAGCATGACCATGGAAACTTCTTATACCTCTAATATCTTTAGGACATGGCATTCTCTAAATTGCATCAACTTTAGCCTTATTTACTTCAATACCTCGTTCAGAAATTTTATGCCCCAAGACAATACCTGTATTTATCATAAAGTGGCACTTCTCCCAATTCAAGACAAGACTAGTTTGTTCACATCTCTGCAAAATTTGATCGAGGTTGCTTAAGCAATCATCAAAAGAAGTTTCATAAATGGAAAAAGCATCCATGAAAACCTCAACAACATTTTCACAAAAGTCAAAGAATATAGCAGTCATACTTCTTTGAAAGGCAGCAGGTGCATTGCATAAACCAAAAGGCATACGTCTATAAGCATAAGTTCCAAAAGGACAAGTAAAGGTGGTTTTCTCTTGGTCGGCTTGTGATACAGGTATTTGAGAGAAACCAGAATATCCATCAAGAAAGCAAAAGTGTGTATGCTTGGACAGTCTTTCTAACATTTGATCAATAAAAGGCAAGGGGTAATGATCCTTTCTAGTGGCTTTGTTTCATTTTCTAAAATCAATTATCATCCTATAACCAGTTACAATTCTTTGTGGAATGAGTTCATTTTTATCGTTAGGAACAACAGTAATGCCTCATTTCTTAGGGACACAATGAACGGGACTTACCCATCTACTATCAGCTATGGGATAGATTATATCTACTTCCAGAAGCTTTAATATTTCAGTTCTTACCACCTCCTTCATCTTAGGATTTAATCGTCATTGGTGGTCGACAACTGGTTTAGCATCAGGCTCCATATTAATTTTGTGCTGACATAGAGTGGAACTAATGCCCTTAATGTTGGGAAACGTTGCATGAAAAAAAAAATCTACGCACACGCAAGATCTATCCATGGAGATGCATAGCTATGAGAGAGGAAAGCATCTTCATATCCTTGAAGATCGCAAAGCGGAAGCGTTTATCAACGCGGTTGATGTAGTCGTACACCTTCATGATCCGTCCCGATCAAGACTGAACATACGGCACCTCCGCGTTCAGCACACGTTCAGCTCGATGACGTCCTCGCCTTCTCGATCCAGCAAGAGAGGGGAAGTAGTAGATGTGTTTCGACAGCACGACGGCGTGGTGACGGTTGGTGATGAAGAACAATCTCCGCAGGGCTTCGCCAAGCACTACAGAAACTAGACGGAGGATAAACTACAGGGACGGGGTTGCCGACACACGGCTTGGTGTATCTTGATGTGTCTTGGGTGCTAGCCCTGCCCCTCTATTTATATGTTGAGCCTTGGGGTCGAAACTTGGAGTAAAAGCCTCCTCAAAGTCGGTTTTACCCGAAAGGCAAGAGTCCTTCTCGGACTCCAGGACCAGACGCCAGGGTTCCCGTCGTCTGGACCCAGACGCCAGGGACCCTGGCCTCTGGCCCCTGGACTCCCCAAAACTTCCTTTTGCGCTTTCCAAACACCTCATGGGCTTTACCCCTTGGCCCAAATAAAGTGTTCTCGTAGCCAAACATATATGGAAACATCCGAAACCCCTTCCGGTGAATTCCGGAACCCTTCCGAAGGCCAAACACTATTATCACATATATCAATCTTTACCTCTGGACCATTCCGAAGCTCATCGTCATGTCCATGATCTCATCCGGGACTCCGAACAACATTCGGCCACCAACATACATAACTCATATAATACTATATCGTCAACGAACGTTAAGCGTGCGGACCCTACGGGTTCGAGAACTATGTAGACATGACCGAGACACCTCTCCGGTCAATAACCAATAGCGGAACCTGGATGTCCATATTGGCTCCTACATATTCTACGAAGATCTTTATCGGTTGAACCTTATGACAACATACGTAATTCCCTTTGGCTGTCGGTATGTTACCTGCCCGAGATTCGATCGTCGGTATCTCCATACCTAGTTCAATCTCATTACTGGCAAGTCTCTTTACTCGTTCCGTAATACATCATCTCGTAACTAACTCATTAGTCATTTGATTGCAAGGCTTCTTATGATGTGTATTACCGAGAGGGCCCAGAGATACCTCTTCAATACTCGGAGTGACAAATCCTAATCTCGATCTATGCCAACTCAACAAACACCTTCGGAGATACCTGTAGAGCATCTTTATAATCACCCAATTATGTTGTGACGTTTGATAGCACACAAGGCATTCCTCCAGTATCCGGGAGTTGCATAATCTCATAGTCGAAGGAATATGTATTTGACATGAAGAAAGCAATAGCAAGAAAACTAAACGATCATTATGCTAAGCTAACGGATGGGTCTTGTCCATCACATCATTCTCCTAATGATGTGATACCATTATCAAATGACAACTCATGTCCATGGTTAGGAAACCTTAACCATCTTTGATCAACGAGCTAGTCAAGTAGAGGCTCACTAGGGACACGGTGTTTGTTTATGTATTCACACATGTATTTAGGTTTTCGATCAATACAATTCTAGCATGAATAATAAACTTTTATCATGAATAAGGAAATATAAAATAACAACTTTATTATTGCCTCTAGGGTATATTTCCGTCAGTCTCCCACTTGCACTAGAGTCAATAATCTAGATTACATTGTAATGAATCTAACACCCATGGAGTCTTGGTGCTGATCATGTTTTGCTCGTGGAAGAGGCTTAGTCAACGGGTCTGCTACATTCAGATCCGTATGTATCTTGCAAATTTCTATGTCTCCATCCTTGACTTGTTCACGAATAGAGTTGAAGCGTCTCTTGATGTGTTTGGTTCTCTTGTGAAACCTGGATTCCTTTGCCAAGGCAATTGCTCCAGTGTTGTCACAAAATATTTTCATTGGACCCGATGCACTAGGTATTACACCCAGATCAGATATGAACTCCTTCATCCAGACTCCTTCATTTGCTGCTTCCGAAGCAGCTATGTACTCTGCTTCACATGTAGATCCTGCCACGACGCTCTGCTTGGAACTGCACCAACTGACAGCTCCACCATTCAATATAAATACGTATCTGGTTTGTGACTTAGAGTCATCCGGATCAGTGTCAAAGCTAGCATCAACGTAACCATTTATGACGAGCTCTTTGTCACCTCCATAAATGAGAAACATATCCTTGGTCCTTTTCAGGTACTTCAGGATGTTCTTGACCGCTGTCCAGTGATCCACTCCTAGATTACTTTGGTACCTCCCTGCCAGACTTATGGCGAGGCACACATCAGGTCTGGTACATAGCATAGCATACATGATAGAACCTATGGCTGAGGCATAGGTAATGACTTTCATTTTCTCTCTATCTTCTGCAGTGGTCGGGCTTTGAGTCTGACTCAACTTCACACCTTGTAACGCAGGCAAGAACCCTTTCTTTGCCTGATCCATTTTGAACTTCTTCAAAACTTTATCAAGGTGTGTGCTTTGTGAAAGTCCTATTAAGCATCTTGATCTATCTCTATAGATCTTGATGCCCAATATATAAGCAGCTTCACCGAGGTCTTTCATTGAAAAATTCTTATTCAAGTATCCTTTTATGCTATCCAGAAATTCTATATCATTTCCAATCAATAATATGTCATCCACATATAATATCAGAAATGCTACAGAGCTCCCACTCACTTTCTTGTAAATACAGGCTTCACCGTAAGTCTGTATAAAACCATATGCTTTGATCACCTCATCAAAGCGTATATTCCAACTCCGAGATGCTTGCACCAGTCCATAGATGGATCGCTGGAGCTTGCACACTTTGTTAGCACCTTTAGGATCAGCAAAACCTTCTGGTTGCATCATATACAACTCTTCTTTAAGAAATCCATTAAGGAATGCAGTTTTGACGTCCATTTGCCAGATTTCATAATTATAAAATGCGGCAATTGCTAACATGATTCGGACAGGCTTAAGCATCGCTACGGGTGAGAAAGTCTCATCGTAGTCAACTCCTTGAACTTGTCGAAAACCTTTGGCGACAAGTCGAGCTTTGTAGACACACTTTGTTCTCATACATGGATCCTATCTCAGATTTCCTGGCCTCAAGCCATTTATTGGAATCTGGGCTCATCATAGCTTCTTCAAAGTTCGTAGGTTCGTCATGGTCTAGTAACATGACTTCTAGGACAGGATTACCGTACCACTCTGGTGCGGAACGTGCTCTGTTTGACATACGAGGTCCAGTAGTAACTTGATCCGAAGTTTCATGATCATCATCTTTAACTTCCTCTCTAGTTGGTGTAGGCATCACGGAAACGGATTTCTCTGATGTGCTACTTTCCAAATTGAGAGAAGGTACGATTACCTCATCAAGTTCTACTTTCCTCCCACTCACTTCTTTCGAGAGAAACTCCCTCTCTAGAAAGGTTCCATTCTTGGCAACAAAGATCTCGCCTTCGGATCTGTGGTAGAAGGTGTACCCAATTGTTTCCTTAGGGTAACCTATGAAGACGCACTTCTCCGATTTGGGTTCGACCTTATCAGGCTGAAGCCTTTTGACATAAGTGTCGCAACCCCAAACTTTAAGAAACGACAGCTTAGGTTTCTTGCCAAACCACAGTTCATACGGTGTCGTCTCAACGGATTTAGACGGTGCCCTATTTAACATGAATGCAGCTGTCTCTAATGCATATCCCCAAAATGATAGTGGTAAATCGGTAAGAGACATCATAGATCGCACCATATCTAATAAAGTACGGTTACGACGTTCGGACACACCATTACGCTGTGGTGTTCCAGGTGGCGTGAGTTGTGAAATTATTCCACTTTGTTTTAAATGAAGGCCAAACTGGTAACTCAAATATTCCCCTCCGCGATCAGATCGTAGAAACTTTATTTTCTTGTTATGATGATTCTCCACTTCACTCTGAAATTCTTTGAACTTTTCAAATGTTTCAGACTTGTGTTTCATTAAGTAGATATACCCATATCTGCTCAAATCATCTGTGAAGGTCAGAAAATAACGATACCCGCCGCATGCCTTAACACTCATCGGACCGCATACATCGGTATGTATTATTTCCAATAAGTCATTGGCTCGCTCCATTGTTCCGGAGAACGGAGTTTTAGTCATCTTGCCCATGAGGCATGGTTCGCAAGTATCAAATGATTCATAATCAAGTGATTCCAAAAGCCCATCTGCATGGAGTTTCTTCATGAGCTTTACACCAATATGACCTAAACGGCAGTGCCACAAATATGTTGCACTATCATTATCAACTTTGCATCTTTTGGAATCAATATTATGAATATGTGTATCACTACTATCGAGATTCAACAAGAATAGACCACTCTTCAAGGGTGCATGACCATAAAATATATTACTCTTATAAATAGAACAACCATTATTCTTTGATTTAAATGATTAACTGTCTCGCAATAAACAAGATCCAGATATAATGTTCATTCCTAACGCGGGCACCAAATAACAATTATTCAGGTCTAAAACTAATCCCGAAGGTAGATGTAGAGGTAGCGTGCCGCCGGCGATCACATCGACCTTGGAACCATTTCCGACGCGCATCGTCACCTCGTCCTTAGCCAATCTTCGTTTAATCCGCAGCTCCTATTTCGAGTTACAAATATGAGCAACCGAACCAGTGTCAAATACCCAGGCGCTGCTACGAGCATTAGTAAGGTACACATCAATAACATGTATATCAAATATACCTTTGTTCACTTTGCCATCCTTCTTATCCGCCAAGTATTTGGGGCAGTTCCGCTTCCAGTGACCAGTCCCTTTGCAGTAGAAGCACTCAATTTCAATCTTGGGTCCAGCTTTGGGCTTCTTCCCGGGAGTGGCAACTTGCTTGCCATTCTTCTTGAAGTTCCCTTTCTTTCCCTTGCCCTTTTTCTTGAAACTAGTGGTCTTGTTAACCATCAACACTTGATGCTCCTTCTTGATTTCTACCTCCACAGCCTTGAGCATTGCGAAGAGCTCAGGAATTGTTTTGTTCATCCCTTGCCTATTATAGTTCAACACAGAGCCTTTGTAGCTTGGTGGCAGTGATTGAAGAACTCTGTTAATAGCACAATCAACTGGAAGATCAACTCCCAGCTGAGTCAAGTGATTATAATACCCAAACATTTTGAGTATGTGTTCACTGACAGAACTGTTCTCCTCCATCTTGCAGCTATAGAACTTGTTGGAGACTTCATATCTCTCAACCCGGGCATTTGCTTGAAATATTAACTTCAACTCCTGGAACTTCTCATATGCTCCATGACGTTCAAAACGTCTTTGAAGTCCCGGTTCTAAGCCGTAAAGCATGGCACACTGAACTATTGAGTAGTCATCAGATCGAGCTTACCAGATGTTCATAACATCAGCTTTAGCTCCTGCAGCAGGCCTTTCACCTAGCGGTGCATCAAGGACATAATTCTTCTATGCAGCAATGAGGATAATCCTCAAGTTACGGACCCAGTCCGTGTAGTTGCTACCATCATCTTTCAACTTAGCTTTCTCTAGGAACGCATTAAAATTCAGGGGAACGGTAGCTTGGGCCATTGATCTACAACATAGATATGCAAAACTATAAGACTAAGTTCATGATAAATTAAGTTCAATTAATCAAATTACTAATGAACTCCCACTTAAATAGACATCCCTCAAGTCATCTAAGTGATACGTGATCCAAATCAACTAACCCATGTCCGATGATCACGTGAGATGGGGTAGTCATCAATGGTGAACATCTCTATGTTGATCATATCTACTATATGATTCACGTTCGACCTTTCGGTCTCCAGTGTTCCGAGACCATGTCTGTACATGCTAGGCTCGTCAAGTTTAACCCAAGTATTCTGCATGTGCAAAACTGTCTTACACCCGTTGTATGTGAACGTAGAGTCTATCACACCCGATCATCACGTGGTGTCTCGAAACGACGAACTATAGCAACAGTGCATACTTAGGGAGAACACTTTTATCTTGAAATTAAGTGAAGGGGTCATCTTATAATGCTACCGCCGTTCTAAGCAAAATAAGATGCATAAAAGATAAACATCACACGCAATCAAAATATGTGACATGATGTGGCCATCATCATCTTGTGCTTTTGATCTCTATCTCCAAAGCATCATCATGATCTCCATCGTCACCGGCTTGACACCTTGATCTCCATCATTGCGTCGTGGTCGTCTCTCCAACTATTGCTTCTACAACTATTGCTAACGCATAGCGATAAAGTAAAGCAATTACATGGCGATTGCATTTCATACAATAAAGAGACAACCATAAGGCTCCAGCCGGTTGCCGATAAATTACAAAACATGATCATCTCATACAATAACGTATATCACATCATGTCTTGACCATATCACATCACAGCATACCCTGCAAAAACAAGTTAGACGTCCTCTACTTTGTTGTTGCAAGTTTTACGTGGCTGCTACGGGCTTCTAGCAAGAACCGTTCTTACCTACGGCAAAAACCACAATGGTGATTTATCAAGTTTGCTGTTTTAACCTTCTTCAAGGACCGGCCGCAGTAAAATTCGATTCAACTAAAGTAGGAGAAACTGACACCCGCCAGCCACCTTTATGCAAAACTAGTTGCATGTCTGTCGGTGGAACCGGTCTCATGTATGTGGACATGTAAGGTTGGTCCAGGCTGCTTCATCTTACAATACCGCCAAATCAAAATAAGACGTTGGTGGTAAGCAGTATGAACATCACCGCCCACAACTTCTTTGTGTTCTACTCGTGCATATCATCTACGCATAGACCTGGCTCGGATGCCACTGTTGGGAAACGTTGCATGGAAAACAAAAACAAAATTCTATGCACACGCAAGATCTATCCATGGAGATGCATAGCTACGAGAGAGGAAAGCATCATCATACCCTTGAAGATCGCAAAGCGGAAGCGTTTATCAACGCGGTTGATGTAGTCGTACACCTTCACGATCTGTCCCGATCAAGTACCAAACGTACAACACCTCCGCGTTCAGCACACGTTCAGCTCGATGACGTCCTCGCCTTCTCGATCCAGCAAGAGAGGCGAAGTAGTAGATGAGTTCTGGCAGCACGACGGCATTGTGACAGTTGGTGATGAAGAACAATCTCCGCAGGGCTTCGCCAAGCACTACAGAAACTAGACGGAGGATAAACTAGAGGGACAGGGTTGCCGGCACACGGCTTGGTGTATCTTGATGTGTCTTGGGTGCTTGCCCTGCCCCTCTATTTATATGTTGAGCCTTGGGGTCGAAACTTGGAGTAAAAGCCTCCTCAAAGTTGGTTTTACCCGAAAGGCAAGAGTCCTTCTCGGACTCCAGGACCAGACGCCAGGGTTCCTGGCGTCTGGATCCAGACGCCAGGGACCCTGGCGTCTGGCCCCTGGACTCCGCAAAACTTCCTTTTGCACTTTCCAAAAACCTCGTGGGCTTTACCCCCTGGCCCAAAGTGTTCTCGTACCCAAACATTTCGGGAAACATCCGAAACCCCTTCCGGTGAATTCCGGAACCCTTCCAAAGACCAAATACTATTATCCCATATATCAATCTTTACCTCCGGACCATTTCGGAGCTCCTCGTCATGTCCGTGATCTCATCCGGGACTCCGAACAACATTCGGTCACCAACATACATAACTCATATAATACTATATCGTCAACGAACGTTAAGCGTGCGGAACCTACGAGTTCGAGAACTATGTAGACATGACCGAGACACCTCTCCGGTCAATAACCAATAGCGGAACCTAGATGCCCATATTGGCTCCTACATATTTGATAACCCACAAGTATAGGGGATCGTTTGTAGCCTTCTTCGATAAATAACAGTGTCGAACCCAACGAGGAGCTAAAGGCAGAACCAATACTCCCTCAAGTTCTATCGACCACCGATACAACTCTACGCACACTTAACGTTTGATTTGCCTAGAACAAGTATGAAACTATTTTGCAAGAATAAAACTACAAGTACTTTGCGAGAATAAAACTATGAATAAATTGCAAGGTAATAAAAGTGGATAGCTTTTGTTAACAAGAAAGTCATTTGTCCCTAGGCAATCGATAACAAGTACCGGTAATCATTCTTGCAATTTTATATGAGGGAGAGGCATGAGCTAACATACTTTCTCTACTTGGATCATATGCACTTATGATTGGACCCCTAGCAAGCATCCACAACTACTAAAGATCATTAAGGTCGTGAAACCCAACCATAGCATTAAGTATCAAGTCCTCTTTACTCCCATACGCAACAACCCACTTACTCGGGTTTAAGCTTCTGTCACTCTCGCAACCCACCATAAGCGAATCATGAACATATTGCAACACCCTACAGCGAGGATCCCTCATGTTTGCACGAGAAGGAGGGCACCGTAGGACAGCAGCATAAATAAAATATACAATCATACCAACCAAGATCACGATTAACCCACAGGACAAAACGGATCTACTCAAACATCATAGGATAGCCAAATATCATTGGGAAATAATATATGGAGTTGAGCACCATGTTTAAGTAGAGATTACAGCGGGGAGAAAGAGTGTTACACTGCTGCACAGAGGGGGAGAGAGTTGGTGTAGACGGAAGCAAGATTGTTGATGTAGATCGCCGTCACGATCCTAGCCCCGGCGGCACTCCGGCGCCACCGGGAGAGAGGGGGAGAGAGCCCCCCTCCTTCTTCTTCTTCCTTGCCCCCCCCCTAGATGGGAGGAGAGTTCCCCCTCTGGTCTATGGCCTCCATGGCGGCGGAGGGGCGGGAGCCCCTCCAAGATTTGATCTCCCTCTCTGTTCTCTTCTGTTTCGCGTTCTTCAGATCTGGCCGAAAACCGTTTCTTATATTCCCGGAGATCCGTAACTCCGATTGCGCTGAGATTTTAACATGATTTTTTTCTGGATATAAGCTTCCTTGTGCCCGAAGTAGAGCTCCAACTAACGTACGAGGTGAGAACAACCCACCACCGCGCTCCTGGCCCCTGGGGCACGCCCTGGTGTCTTGTGGGCACTGTGGGCCCCCGTTTGCGTTGATTCCAAGTCCCAAAAATCACATATAGTCCAAAATAATTCTCCGTAAAATTTTATTGCATTTGGACTTCGTTTGATATGGATTTTCTGTGAAACAAAAAACATGCAACAAACAGGAACTGGCACTGGGCACTGGATCAATAGGTTAGTCCAATAAATCTTATAAAAAGTTGGCAAAAGTGTATAAAAGTTGTATAATATTGGCATGAAACAATCAAAAATTATAGATACGACGGAGACGTATCAGCATCCCCAAGCTTAATTCCTGCTCGTCCTCGAGTAGGTAAATGAGAAAAAAGATAATTTTTGATGTGGAATGCTACCTAGCATAAACTTGATCATATGTCTAGTTATGGCATGAATATTAAGACATAAGTGATTCAAAGCAATAGTCTATAATTTGACATAAAGACATCAATACTCAGGCATCCCAACAAACAATCATATCTTTCAAAATATCAACGCTAAAGAAAGCTATCCCTACAAAATCATATAGTCTTGTCATGCTCTGTCTTCTTAACACAAAGAATAAATCATGTACTACCCCGGTGTCAGCCAAGCAATTGGTTCATACTTTTTAACGCGCTTCAGCTTTTTCAACCTTCAAGCAATACATGAGCACAAGCCATGGATATAGCACTATGGGTGGAATAGAGTATAATGATAGGGGTAAATATAGAGAAGACAAAAAAGTAAGAAAGTCTAACATCGATGCGGCTAACCAACGGGCTATGGAGATGCCCATCAATCGATATCAATGCGAGGAGTAGGGATTGCCATGCAACGAATGCACTAAGAGCTATAAGTGTATGAAAGCTCAATATGAAAACTAAGTGGGTGTGCATCTAATCCTATAATGAAAAATTCCCACTAGTATATGAAAGTGACAACATAGGAGACTCTCCATATGAAAAACATGGTGCTACTTTGAAGCACAAGTGTGGAACTAGCATGCCCCTTCTCTCTTTGTCCCTTTTTTTTCTTTTTCTTTTTCTTTTTCTTTTTTTTTCTTTTTTCCTTTTTTTTCTTTTTTTTCTTTTTCATTCTTTTCTTTTCTCTCATTGTCCGGAGTCTCATCCTGACTTGTGGGGGAATCATAGTCTCCATCATCCTTTCCTCACTAGGGCAATGCTCTAAAAATGAATAATGATGATCATCACACTTCTATTTACTTATAACTCAAAAGAAATAAAAATTACAACTCGATACCTATGACAAAATATGACTCTATATGAATGCCTCTGGCAGTGTACCAGGATGTGTAATGATCTAGCGTAACATGTATAAAAATGATGAACGGTGGCTGAGCCACAACTACTATGTCAGCTATATGATCATGCAAAGCAATATGACAATGAATGCTCAAGTCATCAAACGGAAGCGGTGGAAGTTGCATGGCAATATATCTCGGAATGGCTATGGAAAGGCCATAATAGGTAGGTATGGTGGCTGTTTTGAAGAAAATATAATAAGGCTTATGTGTGATAGAGCGTATCATATCACGGGGTTTGGATGCACCGGCGAATTTCGCACCGACTCTCGAGGTGAGAAAGGGCAATGCACGGTACCGTAGAGGCTAGCAAATTGCGGAAAGGTAAGAGCGCGTATAATCCATGGACTCACATTAGTCATAAAGAACTCATATACTTATTGCAAAAGTTTATTAGCCCTCGAAGCAAAGTACTACTATGCATGCCCCTAGGGGGGAGGTTGGTAGGAGTTAACCATCGCGCGCCCCCGACCTTCACACAAAGATAGACAATCAAGGATAAATTGTGCTCCAACTTCCTGGCATAACGGGAAACTATACGTGCATGCTTCGGGAATCACAAACGTTAACACCAATATTCTTACTAAACATAACCATCCACTAGTACCTCCCACATATTCCATCTCTATATCGCAAAACTATTGCAAGGAATCAAACATATCATATTCAGTGATCCATAGGTTTTATGTAGGATTTTATGACTAACCATGCAATTGACCAATTCCGATTGACTCTCTAAATAGATATAAGTGAAGCATGAGAGTTTAATTCTTTCTACAAAAGTTCATGCTCTAACAAGTATAAGTGAAGCAAAAGAGCATTCTACAAATAACGGTTTTGTGTGTGAAGAGAAACAGGCAATCCAAACTTCAAATGATATAAGTGAAGCACATGAAGCATTCTATAAAGCCACACTCAAAAGATATAAGTGAAGTGCAATGAGCATTCTATAAATCGACCATGGACTATCTCATACCAGCATGGTGTATAAAATAAAAATGAAAAATAAACACAAAATACGCTCCAAGATTCACACATATCACATGAACGAAACGAAGACGAAAACATACCGATACTTGTTGAAGAAAGATGGGATGCCTTCCGGGGCATCCCCAAGCTTAGATGCTTGAGTCTCCTTGAATATTTACTTGGGGTGCCTTGGGCATCCCCAAGTTTGAGCTCTTGCCTCTCCTCCTTCTCCTCATATCGAGACCTCCTCGATCTTTGATCACTTCATCCACACAAAACTCAACAGAAAGCTCAGTAAGATCCGTTAGTATAATAAAGCAAATCACTACTCTAAGTACTGTTTAAAACCAATTCATATTTTGTTTTTTCATTGTAGCTACTGTAATATAACTTCTCCATGGCTTATACCACCGATAAAAATCGATAGTTTCACAAAACAAGCAAAACAATGCATCAAAAACAGAATCTGTCTTAAACAGGACAGTCTGTAAAGATCTGACCGTACACCATACTTCTCTAACTCTAAAAATTCTGAAAAAATAGGAAAAATAAAAAATTTGTATAGAAAGACTGTGCAAAAAGTTTCAGAAGCTTTTGACGTTCCAGTAAAAAATGTAAAATCACGCACTACAGCCAAAGTTTCTGTTTCTGCACCGCACATACCAACAAGCAATCTAATCATCCTAAAGGCAAATCTTGGCACATTATTTTTATAATACAATGGATTTGTACAAGGGGATAATTATTTTTGTGAGAATCTTCATGAATTTTTTTTACATTGTTTCCATGAGCATGAACACAAGTGTTCAAGGTCGACCCTCACTTCTCCAATGCATCACCTTTCAATCGCTTCTCTTTTGTGAAAAAGTTTTTAAGTTCCCCTCTATATTTTTTTGTTTTTAAACTTTATAAAAGCACTCAAAAGAAATAAATGACTCTCTCAAACTTCCGGGTTGTCTCCCTGGCAGCGCTTTCTTTAAAGCCATTAAGCTAGGCATAAAGTGCTCAAGTAATGGATCCACCCGGATCCCAAGGTATATCAAAGCCAATTTTAATTAACAATGATTTGGCATTTAGTAGTGAGCACAAAGCAACATATATCATGCAATCACGAAGTCTAACTCTCTTCCTATGCATCGGCATGTCATACAAGAACAATTCATGCACATCAAGTAAAGGCCAATACATAGCATAAGCAGTTTCTTGCAATTCTTTCGTGGTGGAAACATAGAGAGCCGGAGATGTAGTTCCTCTCTCAAAATAATTGCAAGTAGGAGCAGCAAGCACATGCATATTATATTCATCAAAATCATCATGTGTAGTGGTAAAAGGCAACCCATCAATATAATCCTTAATAAGAGCAAACTTCTCCAATATAGTGTAGTTTGGAGAATTCAAAAAGATAATAGGACTATCATGTGTGGGTGCAATAGCAACAATTTCATTTTTAACATAAGGGACAATAGCAAGTTCATCTCCATAAGCATAATTCATATTGGCATCTTGGCCACAAGCATAGCAAGCATCAAGTTCATCAAAAAGGGATATTTCAAAAGAATCAACGGGATCATAACAATTATCATAGCATTCATCCTTCGGTAAGCACAAAGGGACATTAAACAATGTATGAGTTGAAGAGTTACTCTCATTAGAAGGTGGGCACGGGTAGCTAATCCGCTCTTCCTCCTTTTGTTCTTCGCTCTCCTCATCATCTTTTTCATCTAATGAGCTCACAGTTTCATCAATTTCTTCTTCCATAGACTCCTGCAAAATATTAGTCTCTTCTTGGGCAGCGGAGACTTTCTCAATAAATACATCAATATCGTAATTGAATTTATAATTGTCATAGCAATATTTAAGGATAGCAAAATTTTCAGGTCTATAAACTGAATCATCAAAATCTTCAAACTTTTCAAACAAAGATTCAATTTCATAAGCACCCTTAAAAGCAACAAATTCTTCTATTCGTTCCACATCATAGTAATCATATCTACCATTGGCATAAGAAGCCAAGGTTTCATTATCATTAAATTCGCATGAAAAGGGAAGATGTGGAGCGTTCATCCTAGAGCAACAAGTATAATCATATCTCAAGCATAGCTCCCGAGCATACCAATGCAACATATGAATTTGATCCCATAACAATTTCCCTTTATGAGTCAAGCGATAATCCCTAAAGTATTCACGTTGATCTAACGTTACTCCCATTATATAGTTGAAAGGGGTTTTCTCAGGATTATCAAAGTAGTGCATAATATCTTTCACATAACGAGCATCGAGGGTTTTAGGAGGCCCCCCATCTCCCTGAGTAGCAAGTACAACTAATTTTTTTGGTATTTCGTGTTCCATATCCATAACTAAAGATAGAGAACAACTTAGAATAGAAAATAAAAACTACTTAGTGATAAAGCAAACCAACACACACGAGAATATTCACCCCACGCTATTGCTCCCCGGCAACGGAGCCAGAAAAAGGTCTTGATAACCCACAAGTATAGGGGATCGTTTGTAGCCTTCTTCAATAAATAAGAGTGTCGAACTCAACGAGGAGCTAAAGGCAGAAAAATATTCCCTCAAGTTCTATCGACCACCGAAATAACTCTAAGCACACTTAACGTTTGCTTTACCTAGAACAAGTATGAAACTATTTTGCAAGAATAAAACTTCAAGTACTTTGCGAGAATAAAACTATGAATAAATTGCAAGGTAATAAAAGTGGATAGCTTTTGTTAACAAGAAAGTCATTTGTCCCTAGGCAATCGATAACAAGTACCGGTAATCATTCTTGCAATTTTATATGAGGGAGAGGCATGAGCTAACATACTTTCTCTACTTGGATCATATGCACTTATGATTGGACCCCTAGCAAGCATTCGCAACTACTAAAGTCATTAAGGTCGTGAAACCCAACCATAGCATTAAGTATCAAGTCATCTTTACTCCCATACGCAACAACCCACTTACTCGGGTTTAAGCTTATGTCACTCTCGTAACCCACCATAAGCGAATCATGAACATATTGCAACACCCTACAGTGAGGATCCCTCGTGTTTGCATGAGATGGAGGGCACCATAGGACAGCACCATAAATAAAATATACAATCATACCAACCAAGATCATGATTAACCCACAGGACAAAATGGATCTACTCAAACATCATAGGATAGCCAAATATCATTAGGAAATAATATATGGAGTTGAGCACCATGTTTAAGTAGAGATTACAACGGGGAGAAAGAGTGTTACACCGCTGCATAGAGGGGGAGAGAGTTGGTGTAGACGGTAGCAAGATTGTTGATGTAGATCGCCGTCAGGATCCTAGCCCCGGCGGCACTCCGGCGCCACCAGGAGAGAGGGGGAGAGAGCCCCCCTCCTTCTTCTTCTTCCTTGCCCCCCCCCTAGATGGGAGGAGAGTTCCCCCTCTGGTCCGTGGCCTCCATGGCGGCGGAGGGGCGGGAGCCCCTCCGAGATTGGATCTGCCTCTCTGTTCTCTTCTGTTTCGCGTTCCTCAGATCTGGCCGAAAACCGTTTCTTATATTCCCGGAGATCCGTAACTCCGATTGCGCTGAGATTTTAACATGATTTTTTTTTCGGATATAAGCTTCCTTGTGCCCGAAGTAGAGCTCCAACCAACGTACGAGGTGAGCACAACCCACCACCCCGTTTGTGTTGATTCCAAGTCCCAAAATTCACATATATTCCAAAATAATTCTCTGTAAAATTTTATTGCATTTGGACTTCGTTTGATATGGATTTTCTGCGAAACAAAAAACATGCAACAAACAGGAACTGACACTAGGCACTGGATCAATAGGTTAGTCCAATAAATCATATGAAAAGTTGCCAAGAGTGTATAAAAGTTGTATAATATTGGCATGAAACAATCAAAAATTATAGATACGATGGAGACGTAACAATATTCTACGAAGATCTTTATCGGTCGAACCTTATGACAACATATGTAATTCCCTTTGCTGTCGGTATGTTACCTGCCCGAGATTCGATCATCGGTATCTCCATACCTAGTTCAATCTCATTACTGGCAAGTCTCTTTACTCGTTCCGTAATACATCATCTCGTAACTAACGCATTAGTCATTTGCTTGCAAGGCTTCTTATGATGTGTATTACCGAGAGGGCCCAGAGATACCTCTCCGATACTCGGAGTGACAAATCCTAATCTCGATCTATGCCAACTCAACAAACACCTTCAGAGATACCTGTAAAGCATCTTTATAATCACCCAGTTATGTTGTGACGTTTGATAGCACACAAGGCATTCCTCCGGTATCCGGGAGTTGCATAATCTCATAGTCCAAGGAATATGTATTTGACATGAAGAAAGCAATAGCAATAAAACTGAACGATCATTATGCTAAGCTAACGGATGGGTCTTGTCCATCACATCATTCTCCTAACGATGTGATCCCGTTATCAAATGACAAATCATGTCCATGGTTAGGAAACCTTAACCATCTTTGATCAACGAGCTAGTCAAGTAGAGGCTCACTAGGGACACGGTGTTTGTTTATGTATTCACACATGTATTTAGGTTTCCGATCAATACAATTCTAGCATGAATAATAAAATTTTATCATGAATAAGGAAATATAAAATAACAACTTTATTATTTCCTCTAGGGCATATTTCCTTCACTTAAGGTCATCAAGAGTATTTCCAATAGCAGCACGGTGCTTCCTCGGAATTTTTAGTAATCTCTTTTCTTCATGCTCTGAAAGGTTAGCACTAATAATAACATGATATATCTTCTTTTCATCTAGATAAGCATATTTCACTGTGCCAGGCAATTGTTTCAATTCAAATACAGGGTCACCCTTAGGTGGAGGAGGATCTCCAAGAGTTTCGACAGGCAAATTGTGTTTAAGGATAGGTGGTTGATCAAAGAACATCTTATCTATTTCATTTCTTTTATTAATGTGCATATCATTTTCATGGTCTAGCAAATATTGTTCTAACGGATGAGTAGGAGGTATGGCAATAGAAGCAAGACCAATAATTACATCTTTACTAGGCAATTCTTTATCATGAGGATGTCTGCGAAACTTAGAGAAATTAAACACATGAGCTATACCACCAAAATTAACACTAGCAGTTTCTTTAGCGCAATCAATCTTGGTATTCACAGTGTTCAAGAAAGGTCTACCAAATATAATGGGACAAAAATTATCTTGTGTAGAACCGAGGAATAGAAAATCAGTAGGGTATTTTATTTTTCAACACAAGACTTCAACATCTCTAACGATCCCAAGCGGCATAGTGGTATCTCTGTTTGCAAGCTTAATAGTAACATAAATGTCCTCTATTTCAATAGGTGCAATATCATTCATAATTTCTTGATATAATGTAAAAGGAATAGCACTCACACTAGCACCCAAATCACATAAGCCATGATAGCAATGATCTCCAATTCTAGCTGCTTCATCACTGAAGTAAATAACATGCCCATCTATATTATCAACCAAGAGATCTTTAACCATAGCAACATTAGGTTCAACTTTAATTTGTTCCAAGGGTCTAGGTGTTCTAATATTACTTTTATTAACCACAGTTAAAACTTTAGTATGTTCCTTAATCCTAACAGGAAAAGGTGGTTTCTCAATATAAGCAGTAGGCACAACTGGATCAACATGGTAAACAATTGTTTCTTCTTTAACACTAACGGGTTCCTCAATCTTTTCTTTAACAGGGGGATGATATTTAAACCATTTCTCCTTAGGGAGATCAACATGAGTAGCAAATGCTTCACAAAAGGAAGCTACTATCTCAGAGTCAAGTCCATATTTAGTGCTAAACTTATGAAAAGCATCAGTATCCATAAAAGATTTAACACAATCGAACTCAAGTATTATACTTGACTCATTACCTTTGTCGAGTTCCCAATCTTCAGCGTTGTGTTTAATTCTTTCCAGAAGAGCCCATCTGAATTCAATAGTTTTCTTCATAAAGGGGCCAGTCGAAGAAGAATCGAGCATGGTTTGATCATCATGAGAGCCGAGCATAAGAATTCTGTAAGATAATTTCTCTTGAGAGCTCATGATTGGGGCATGTGTACATCATGTACTTAAGCCTCCCCCAAGCTTGAGCGATGCTTTCTCCTTCATGAGGCCAGAAATTATATATGTAATTCCGATCACGATGAACCAGATGCATAGGATAAAACTTTTGATGAAATTCCAATTTCAATCGATTCCAATCCCACATTCCGATATCATCACATAGCCTATACCATGTCAATGCCTTTCCCTTCAAAGATAAAGGGAAAACCTTCTTCTTAACTTCATCTCCGGGAAAACTGATACGTCTCCAACGTATCTATAATTTTGTATTGTTCCATGCTGTTATATTATCAATCTTGGATGTTTTATATATCATTTACAACAATTATATATCATTTTTTGGGACTAACCTATTAACTTAGTGCCTAGTGCCAGTTGTTGTTTTTCTGCCTATTCTTGTTTTATAGAATATCAATATCAAACGAACTCCAAATGCAACGTAAATTTTTGGAGATTTTTTTCTGGACATATACAACACTAGAAGCCTCGGAAGAAGACCAAACGCCAGAGGAGGTGGCCACGAACCACCAGGGCGCGCATGGGGGGGGGGGGGGGGCAGGCGCGCCCTAGTGCCTCATGGGCCCACCCCAGCTCCGTTTGACCTAATCCCACCACTATAAATTCCCATAAATCTGGAAACCATCAAGGGAGTCCACGAAATACTTTTTCCGCCGCCGCAAGCTTCTGTTCTCGAGAGATCCCATCTAGGGTCCTTTTCCGGCACTCCACCGGAGGGGGAATCGATCACGGAGGGGTTCTACATCAACCTTGCTACCCTTCCGATGATGCGTGAGTAGTTTACCACAGACCTTCGGGTCCATAGTTAGTAGCTAGATGGCTTCTTCTCTCTTTTTGATCTTCAATACAATGTTCTCCTCGATGTTCCTGGAGTTCTATCAGATGTAATCACTTTTTGCGATGTGTTTGTTGGGATCCGATGAATTGTGAGTTTATGATCAGATTATCCATGAATATTATTTGAGTCTTTGCTGATGTCTTTTATGCATGATTATTATAGCCTCGTATTTCTTCTCTGATCTATTGATTTGGTTTGGCCAACTAGATTGATTATCTTGCAATGGGAAGAGGTGCTTTGTAATGGGTTCGATCTTGCGGTGCTCAATCCTAGTGACAGAAAGGGACATTACACGTATGTATCGTTGCTATTAAGGGTAAAAGGATGGGGTTTATTTATACGTGAGTTTACGTTGTCTACATCATGTCATCTTGATTAAGGCGTTACTCTGTTCTTTATGAACTTAATACTCTAGATGCATGCTGGATAGCGGTCGATGGGTGGAGTAATAGTAGTAGATGCAGGCAGGAGTCGGTCTACTTGTCATAGACGTGATGCCTATATACATGATCATTGCCTTGGATATCGTCATGATTATTTGCTTTTCTATCAATTGCCCAACAGTAATTTGTCTACCCACCGTATGCTATTTTCTCGAGAGAAGCCTCTAGTGAAAACTATGGCCCCCGGGTCTACTTTATCATTTACTAAAACCCTAAAAATACTTGCTGCACTTTTATCTTATTTATTTTATTTTTTATTTTTGTTTAATCTATCTATCTATCACAAACAATTTAATCTTGCAATTAACCGCCGAGGGATTGACAACCCCTCGTTTGCGTTGGGTGCAAGGGTTTGTTGTTTGTGTGCAGGTACTGCTAACGAGGTGTTGCGTGATTCTCCTACTGGATTGATAACCTTGGTTTCATAACTGAGGGAAATACTTACCTCTACTGTGCTGCATCATCCCTTCCTCTTCGGGGAAAATACCAACGCAAGCTACACGTAGCATAAACCTGCAAGATTAAATAATCCACAAACTTCATCCACATAGATTAAGTGCATATCAGGATGTAGCGTTCCATCTCCTGCATAACGATTAGCTAGCAGTTTCTCTATCATACCTGAAGGAATCTCATAATAAATATTTTCAGTAGGTGCAGTAGGTTGAGGAGCAACTCTTTGTGCTTCCGATTGAGGTGAAGATACCCCGAACAAACCCCTCAAAGGATTATTTTCCATGGTAACAAGTGACAATAAATTTTGGCACGTAATATAAATGATTCCTTACCAAATTCCACTCACCAAAGGCACTTCACTCCCCGGCAACGGTGCCAGAAAAGAGTCTTGGTGACCCACAAGTATAGGGGATCAATCGTAGTCCTTTTGATAAGTAAGAGTGTCAAACCCAATGAGGAGCAGAAGGAAATGACAAGCGGTTTTCAGCAAGGTATTTTATACAAGCACTGAAATTATCGGTAACAAGTAGTTTGATAGCAAGATAAATTGTAACAAGTGACAAGTAGCAATAATAACTAAAAGTGCAGCAAGGTAGCCCAATCCTGTTGTTGCAAAGGACAAGCCAGAACGATCTCTTATAATAAGCTAAACATTCTCGAGGACACATGGGAATTTCATCCAGTCACTTTCATCATGTTTTTTTGATTCGTGTTCGCTACTTTGATAATTTGATATGTGGGTGGACTGGTGCTTGGGTGCTGTTCTTACTTGAACAAGCCTCCCACTTATGATTAACCCCTCTCGCAAGCATCCACAACTACGAAAGAAGAATTAAGATAAATCTAACCATAGCATTAAACATATGGATCCAAATCAGCCACTTACGGAATAGCGCATAAACTAGGGTTTAAGCTTCTGTCACTCTAGCAACCCATCATCTAATTACTACTCCACAATGCATTCCCTTAGGCCGAAAGATGGTGAAGTGCCATGTAGTCGACGCTCACATGACACCACTAAGAGAATCAACAACATACATATCATCAAAATATCAAACGAATACTAAATTCACATGATTACTTATGACAAGACTTCTCCCATGTCCTCAAGAACAAAAGTAACTACTCACACATCATATTCATGTCCGAGATCAGAGGGGTATTGAATAACATAATGGATCTGAACATATAATCTTCCACCAAATAAACCAACTAGCATCAACTACAAGATGTAATCAACACTACTAGCAACCCACAGGTACCAATCTGAGGTTTTGAGACAAAGATTGAATACAAGAGATGAACTAGGGTTTGAGATGAGATGGTGCTGGTGAAGATGTTGATGAAGATTGGTCCTCCCATGATGAGAGGATCGTTGGTGATGACGATGGCATCGATTTCCCCCTCCCAGAGGGAAGTATCCCCAGCGGAATGCTCCGCCGGAGAGCAAAAGTGCTCCTGCCCAGGTTCCGCCTCGAGACGGCGGCGCTCCGTCCCAAAATCTTCTCTTTATTTTTTTCTAGGGCAAAAAGGCTTATATATCAGAAAATGGGCACCAGAGGCTGGCCAGGGCCCCCACAAGCCACCAGGGCACGCCTGGGGGGGTGGCGCACCCTGGTGCCTCGTGGGCACCTGGGTGGCCCCCTCTGGTACTACTTTTCTCCAGTATTTTTTATTTATTCCAAAATAAATCTCCATGAAATTTCAGCTCATTTGGAAATGTGCAGAATAGGTATCTCTGACATAGCTTTTTCAGGTCCAGAATTCCAGCTGCCGGCAATCTCCCTCCTTATGTAAATCTTGCATATTAAGAGAGAAAAGGCATTAGAATTGCTCCATAAAGTGTTATATTGATTAAAAACACTATAAATAACAGTAGGAAAACATGATGCAAAATGGACGTATCACTTCTTCGTGGACCCTTCGTGGGTGGAGCCCTCCATGGACTCGCACAGCCGTTACCCTCCGTGGATTGAAGTCTCCATCAACGTGGACGTACGATAGCACCACCTATCGGAACCACACCAAAAATCACCATGTCTTCATTGCATTTGATCTTCCTATCTCTTCCCTTTACTTTCCTTGCACTTGCATGTTGTATTATTTCCGCTGCCCTATCTCTAGATATGCACGTGTAGAAAGTATTGGTTGTAACTTAACTAGTGCCAAAATCTACCTAAACTTCAAGAAAAGTAAAAACTGCACCTTTGGTTTGTTAAGTGTCCATTCACCCCCCCCCCTCTAGATCTATCTTCTCGATCTCTTAATTGGTATCAGAGCCTTGGTCTCCATAGGTTCGGTTTAATCACCATTGGAGGAAGACGGATGCGTCTACTTGGGGGAGTCTTAGACGTAGAGTGCCTATTCTCGATGGGGAGTATTATCACTTTTGGAGAGATGAAATGCTTGATATCTTTGATGAATTTAACTTGAGCAAGTATATTCATAGCCCTTATATGCCTCCCATTGACCCCTTGCACCCAACTCATGAGGAAGAAATTGACATGCTCCGTAATCTTAGAACCGTCAATCTTATCATTAGAGGATTACCTAAAAATGTGCTTAGTCGTATGCAAAATTTTGGGTGTGCTTATACCTTGTGGAATGACTTGGAAAAGCGATATCCCGACTACTCCTTAAAGAATCTTGATGAGATTCTTCATAAGACTATTGCTTTTCACAAGATGAAGTCTAGTGATCCTAACCTTGATAAGTGCTTGTTTGAGCTTCGTGATCTCATGTGTGCTAAAGGCGATGTTGAAACTATTAGTAGCATCATCATGGAAGCTATGCGAATTCATAATCCAAAACCTAGTCACCATCTTGAAACTAAAGAAAATATTGTTCTAGGTGATGATGAGAATGTTGAACATGGCTATTATGATGAAGATGAAGAGTTTGACATCGAATATGAAAAGACTATGAAGAATCTTGGTCTCATGGAAAATCTTTGTGATTACATATCCGGATGAAAAGAGTGGATTCTTGATAGTGGATGCACCGATCACATGACCGGAGATAGAGACATGTTTCGTGAGCTTGAAAACAATGATCGTCCATGCAAGTATGTGACTTTTGGAGATAACTCCAAGCGTAAGGTACTCAGCCTTGGTAAGGTGGTCATATCCAATGATAGCTCCATTGAAAATGTTATGCCTTGTTGAATCTCTTGGTTACAATCTTCTTTCCGTATCTAGACTAGCTGACTTTGGTTTCAATGTTCTATTTACCGAAGTAGATTGCCAAGTGTTTCATCGAGATAATCATAATATGGTATTTACCGGCATTCGTAGAGGTGATTTATACATTGTTGACTTCACTAAAAGAGCCCAACCTCGTACATGTCTTATTGCTAAATCTTCTAAGGGTTGGTTGTGGCATAGAAGACTTGGACATGTTAGTATGCGAAATCTTGATAAGCTTGTCAAAGGAGATCATATTCTTGGTGCTAAAGATGTTAACTTTGACAAAGATAGACTTTGTAGTGCTTGTCAAGTAGGAAGACAAGTTGGAGGAAGTCATCCCGTGAAAACACCATGACCACGAGAAGACCACTTGAGCCGCTTCACATGGATCTCTTTTGTCCCAATGCATACAAGAGCCTTGGTGGTAACTCCTTTGGTTTGGTCATAGTTGATGATTTTTCCAGATTTATGTGGGTGTTTTTTCTCGCTGAGAAATTGCAGGTACAAAAGATCTTCAATACCTTTGCTAGGAAGGCCCAAAATCAATTCAATGTGAAGATCAAGAAAGTTTGGAGCGACAATAGAATGGAGTTCAAGAACACTAATTTGGACACCTTTCTTGACGAAGAGGGTGTCTCACATGAGTTCTCGGCTACGTACACACCTCAACAAAATGGAGTTGTTGAGAGGAAGAACCGGACTCTCATTGAGATGGCGAGAACGATGCTAGATGAATAAGATGCCAAGACACTTTTGGGCGGAAGTGGTTGACACGGCTTGTCATGCTACAAATTGACTTTATCTTCACAAGCTTCTTGGTAAAACAGCATACGAGCTACTCACCGGTAACAAACCCCAAGTTGTATACTTTCGAGCATTTTGCTCAAAGTGTTACATTCTTGATAAGCATCATCGTTCAAAATTTGCTCCTAAATCTCATGAAGGTTTCCTACTTGGTTATGGATCGAACTCTCACACTTACCGTGTCTACAACAACTTCACTCAAAAAGTTGAAGAGGCGGTAGATGTGAAGTTTCATGAGACTAATGGCTCACAAGTCGAGCAATTGCCAATTGATGTAGGAGATCAAGAACCATCGGAAGCAATTCAAGACTTGTCTATTGGCAAGATTCGACCCATGGAGGTGAAGGAGAGCACTTCGACTATTCAAGTGGATGCCTCAACTTCACATCAAGGTGAACCACAAGTTGATATGAGGGCATCCACAAGTGGAACTCTCCAAGACAAAGGAAATGAGGAAGTGCAACAAGAAGATCCACCATGACCTCCATCTCCACCACCTCAAGAGAACGACAACGTAGACCCAAATGAAGAGGATGATGATGAGGAGGAGGAAGCTTCTCCTCAACCCAAGCAAAAGCTACCTCGAGTTAGGGCAAGAATCGACAAGAGTCAACCCATTGATCAAATCCGGGAGAATCACTCGCTCTAAAACTCGTTTAGCGAACTTTTGTGAGCACTACTCATTCATCTCTAGCATTGAACCTATGAAGGTAGATGAAGCTCTTGAAGACCTGGATTGGGTGAATGCTATGCATGAAGAACTACACAACTTTGAGAGGAATCAAGTATGGACATTGGTTGAGAAGCCCAAAGATGAGCAAAACATCATCAGAACCAAATGGGTGTTTCGGAATAAGCAAGATGAGGCTGGACAAGTTGTACGCAACAAGGCTCACCTAGTGGCTCAATGCTACACTCAAGTCGAAGGTATAGACTATGGTTAGACCTATGCCCCCGTTGCTAGACTTGAGTCTATTCGCATTCTTCTTGCTTATTCCAATCACCATGATATCACCCTTTATCAAATCCATATTAAAAGTGCCTTCATGAACGGTGAAATTGAGGAGCAAGTTTTTGTCAAACAACCTCCCGTCTTTGTTAATCCCAAAAACCCAAACCATGTCTATAAACTTCATAAAGCTCTTTATGGTCTTAAACAAGCCCCTAGAGCTTGGTACAAATGCTTAACAAAGTTCTTACTTGAGAAATGTTTTGAAATTAGGAAAATTGATTCAACCTTATTCACTAGGAGAGTTAATGGAGAACTCAAATTCTTCCTTGGTTTGCAAATCAAGCAAACTAGGGAGGGTACCTTTGTTTCTCAAACAAAGTATACCAAGGACTTATTCAAGAAGTTCAACATGCAAGAGAGTAAAGGTATAAAAACTCCCATGCCTACTAGTGGACATCTTGACTTGACAAAGGATGCTAAACCAGTTGACCAAAAGGTTTACCGATCCATGATTGGTTTATTGTTATATCTATGTTCCTTTCGTCCCAACATTATGCTAAGTGTGTGCATGTGTGCACGATACCAAGCGGCACCAAAGGAATGTCATCTTAAGGCCGTGAATAGAATTGTGAGATACTTGTTACATACACCAAACTTTGGCATTTGGTATCCCAAAGGATCTTTATTTTATCTTGTTGGCTACTCCGATTTGGACTATGCCGGAGACAAGATTGATAGAAAGTCCACTTCGGGTACTTGTCAATTTCTTGGGAGATCTCATGTATCTTGGTCCTCCAAGAAACAAAACTCGGTATCTCTATCTACCGCCGAAGCGGAATACATTGCCGCCGGATCATGTTGTGCTCAATTACTATGGATGACACAAACCCTCAAAGATTATGGGACACATGTGAAACATGTTCCATTGTTTTGTGACAATGAGAGTGCTATTAAGATAGCACACAATCCCGTGCAACATTCTTGAACTAAGCATATTGAAGTTCGTCGCCATTTCAAAATTCGAGATCATGTTGCGAAAGGTGACATTGACCTTAAGCATGTTCGAACTGACAAACAATTGGCGGATATCTTCACAAAACCTGTTGATGAGAAGATATTTTGTCGATTGAGGAGTGAGTTGAATGTCATTGATGTTTCCAACGTGAACTAGAAACTCACTTGGATGCATACAAGGGCATGAGCTTTCATGATTAATCCTTGATATATTCTCATAATGACCATATTATGTCTTGGATACATTGCTCCCTTGTATTGCATCTAACCTCTTGTAGGTACTTGCATGAGCTTCATTCCACAAGATTGCATCCCACTCACATCTTGAGCAATCTTGTATGAACCAAGTATCAAGGTCCTATGTGTTGTGTTCAAGGAACAAGACAACATCAAAATATCCTTTTACATTCACTCTTGTCAATTTGGATACATATGTTGTTCCTTGCATGACTAACACATGTAGGAAGATGAACTACAAAAAAAGAAGGATTGCTCCCAACTTCACAACATGAGCATCCACAACTAGTTTAACTACATGACAGAGTCAACATCAACCAAACCCAATGTAAATGATCAAATCTTAGAGAAGATTTACTCAAAGACATGAGTCAAAGCAACTCAACAAGATGTGAAGACATTGAAATGCTTAAACGAAAAATGGCAACCCCTTTTTGAGCTTAACGATGAGTATGACCTATGATCAAGTGTTCTCACTTGACTCCTAAGTCAATATAATCTAACATAGGTGACCTAGTCACCGACCCCTTTCTAGATGAAGTTCTCTGAGTGCTTTCTTGTCTTGCAATTTCTCTTGTGTTTAGTTGCTTTGCCTCGTGTTTCAAAAAAAAACTTCATCTAGTTGTTCTTTTTCTTGTGTTTCTTTTCTTTTCTTAGCTAGTTCCTTTTCGTTAATTCATTGCAAATCTTATTCGAATTCCTTGCAAATCCTTGTGAGATTTTATTGCCTAGTGAGTTGATTTTGACAAAACCTACTTTCTGCCTCGAACTTGGCTCCTCTGATCCGAACAACACCGGTGCCGCCAAGTAGCAATTAACACTGCATACATGTTCATCGGTGAAACCGAAGTGAACTGACTCGGACACACCGATGTGATCAACTAGTGACAATCCTATCTTGAACTCACCGATTGATCCTACTCAGAGACACAGATTTCGTTGCATAAATGATTTTTTGTCGAAATTTCTTCTGAGATTATCTCCAGCTTCACTCGATGATTCTTTACCCTCTATTGCATCTAACTGTCATCTTAGTAAGGTATGCCTCTCGAGGAACATACCCATTTGACCAGTAACCTTGAAGCTAACCCCTTCTTGGAAATTGATGTCAAAGGGGTGAGAGATGCACATCAAAGCTCATTTCTATCTAAAAGAAAGAGAGATGCACTTTATAAGAGGAGAGAAGTCTATATGTTTCTAAATGGGGAGAAACATATGTTTCATTTGATTATTTGGGCTCTAAGCTCTTTTTGCTTTGATTTTATCTCACCCTACCTACTCCCAATATCTAGTATCTCAGCTTCAGGGTGAGAGGAAGTTCAATCTTTAGGGGAGAAAAATCCTTGGAATCTTATTGCAAATTCTTAGTTGATCTCTTTGGGGACATGATTACACTTAAGGAAGTATTCACCCTGTGATACTATTTCCTACATGTCATCCCAATCTTGGTATTCTTGTTGGTCTCGTATTTTGGTCTTGAATAAATTCCCTTGTGTTATCTAACCTTGTTTTCTCGAGCTTGTTTCTTTAGGTAAAATGCTCAAGCACCTCAAGGTAAGTATATGCACCTCACTCATGCACTTGATGATCTCTTGCTTATTGCACATATTGTTTGCAAGAAAGAATCATGAGCATGAATGTATTTCAATCTTATTTTGCTTTGATGCATGTAGCCAAGATACATGTAACACATTGAGTTTCCTACCCTGTTGTGCACTTGCATTCCAAAAGCAATTACTCTTTTAAAAGACTGCACACTTGTAGGGGGAGATTATGCATGTTACATGTCTTCCAAAGCTTTCATATATTCTTTGATACATTCTTATTTAAAGCTTTGATGTATGTTGTCATCAATTACCAAAAAGGGGGAGATTGAAAGCACATTTACTCCCTTGGTGGTTTTGGTAATTCATGTCAATATACATGTTGTTGGACTAACACTTTCCTCTAGTATATTTCAGGAAAGTTCAACATTGGCTAGCAAGGACATGTGGATGTGGACCCCTCAAAATGCTAAGGACATGGATTGGCAAAAGCTTCAAGACTCTACACTTTTGGTTAAGTGATCAAAGATCACATTGGGTGTAGGAGATATGCCCTAGAGGCAATAATAAATGTTATTGATTATCTCCCTGTTCATAATTAGGTTTATGTTCCATGCTATAACTGCTATGGTTCTCGAGTCTGCAAATAAAACGAGGCTCGGAGGAAGACTCATATGCACGTGTGGAATAATAAATGATAAAATGTATTCCTAGTCAAGCCTCTATGACTGGCTCAAGTATTGCATGATGATCCTGTTTTCCTGATCATGGGCATGACTATGCTAGCAATTTTGAGGGCACAATGTTAACAGAACATTTGTGTTGAATCGACCCGATTGATGTTATGCTATGAGGTTCTTTCGTCACAAGTTAATGGTTAATAACACAGAGATGGTTAATGTTTGCATGATTCCTTAGACCATGAGAGTATCGAGTTTCTTCATGCTTGCTTCATGAACTTTGGGGTTTGTTAAACGTCATCCGTAAATGGGTGGCTATTACGGCGGCTTACGGGTTCATGGAAAAGTGTGTCAAGTAACTTGATAGCTCAAGATTGGGATTTGCTCCTCCGGCGATGGAGAGATATCTCTGGGCCCTCTCGGTGTTACGGTATCCATCATCGTCTGGCCAGACACTTTGTGATTTGATCACGGGGATGCCGGAACATGGTAACGAGAAAAGAGAACAATACCGGTAACGAGGTAACTAGCATAGTGGGCAAGTGTTGATCCACGGGAATGCCAACATGTCTCACCTCGGGTATTTGTAACATATCACGAAGCAACAGGAATAGCACACGGCAACTGGAGGTTCACTCGAATATTCATTCGTGTGGGTATAGGGGTCAATATGGGTGTCCACGGCTCCGATGTTGATCATTGATCGGAAGGGGTTCCGTGTCATGTCTATACTTCACCGAACCTATAGGGTCACACGCTTAAGGGTCATCTATCTGCTGAATACTAGATAGGGAGTCTGAGAGAAAATCACCGAAAAAGTTTCGGACAGCGGAAAAGTTCCGCAGAGAGAGGTCACCGGATGAGTTCCGGTGAAACTGAAAAGTTGTTTCAGGGGATACCATTAAGTCAAAATGGTTTCGGCACATGCCTGATAATTCTTGGAGGATACCAGAATCATTCTGGAAACTTCTGGGAATTTTCTGGAAGAAAAACCGGAAATGTTCCGGGGCTGCCGGAACCGCTTCAGATGCTTTTCGCAGATGAAATCACTAAACTGGAATTGTTCCAGAACGCATTGAAAATTATTTTAGTGGGTACTGGAAATGTTCTAAGCCCACATAAATATTTTCAGTTCGAACGGACGCTGAAAAATGTCGTCGTGAATAGTGAAAGTGCTTTTTGGGAATTTTATGGAAAGCACCTTTTGGGAATTTCCCAAAAGGCTTCTAGAATGCCTTAGGCACTAAGGAAGCCCCCTTGGGGGGTCCCCCAAGTGTGTGGCCGGCCAAGCATGGTGGAGCTCCTTGGAGCTCCACATGGCACCCCTTTTATCTTTATTCTTTTGTGGAAAGGCATAAAGTGGGGGTACTTTGGGGTTTTTTTGTATGACATCTTTACCCCTTGGCTATCCTATAAATAGAGGTGGAGGGGCAGCCCTCCACACTCATCCCTTCTCACATACAAGTGCCATGCAATGATCTGGCTTCTCTCTCCCTCCCACGAAAAGAGTTTCGTAGAGCCGAAAGGCTGTCTGGGTTCCGGTGGGAACTAGTTCTGGACGGCGAAGCCCTGCCGGATAGATGACACCGTATGTGTGCAACTCTGTAGAGAGGTCGTAGTTTCGATCTTAGTGCCCGAGGGGCTGTTCGAGAGTGCCTCCCGAAGGGCTGTCCAAGTGACGGTCCGAGTTCTGTGAGTCCTCCCGAAGGGCTGTCCGAGTGACCGTTCGAGTTTCGAAGGTCCTCCCGAAGTGCTGTCCGCGACATCGTCTAGGGGACTGTTCGACAGCCTCCCGGAGGGCTGTCCGAAGGGAAGACGAGGGTATACATCCTCGCGGTTGGGAGGTTGTAAATCCTAGCTGCGGGGATCTGCACCGCCGATCGTCATCGACTCTACTTCCGCTGCGCTTCGAGTCGGTAACGAAATGATCAAACCTTGTATGCAGTCTCCATAGTGGTCCTGGGCTTGTGCGTAGGTCGGAAATATTTTTGTTTTCTGCTGCGTTACCCTACAGTGGCATCAAGAGCCGTGCTATGCGTAGATGCAGGTTGCGATCTAGAATACATAGTGATGTATGGGTGTTGCACAATATAATTAGGTAGTAGATGAGTTCTATTACTGAAAATTATTTGTGCGGGTAGCAGATGAAATCTGTTACCCGATATTCTTGTTGCTTCCCTGGAATTTGCATATTTCTGATCTTAATAACAGCATGGTGGAGTTTCAATGTTCTGGCAATCCGCGATCCTGATTGATCAACGAAGTGCTAACAGTTCATTGAATTCCATCGTAGTTAAAAAGAAAGATGAAATTTCGCAAACGAAAGGGCAATGCAGATATGATCTGCACGGGGGTCATGCGTATGACGAAGTTTAGTATGGGGCTCGAGAATTTATTATCTCGGTTTTCATACACCCTGGAATGTTAATCTAGCGACTTGAATTATCATACTTGATGATGGACGTTGGTAGCTTCGGTTTGTTTCGAAACCTTAGAAGCCACGAAAAACTAGTTTTTTGCATGAACCAATTAGAGGCGTCTAACTTGGTTTTGCAGGAGGGTTTACATGTGCATGTGATGTGGTATAGCGGTGCTCATAATAATTTGATTATGTATGAGATGACTATATAATGTAAATTGATTAACATGACCTGCGTGTCATGATTCGGCATGATGGCTCGAGCCATATGATTGCACTTTAAATGACCTGTGTGTCAACCTTGTGTAATGCATTATTTTATTAGCTATAGAGATAGCAATATTATCTGCTGCATCGACAAGGTGGTGGCAATCTTCGCGAAGGTGATCACCGACGTGAATGCCGAAGACGAAGGAATACAAGACTTCTCCGTCAGAAAGGGCTATACCATATCATGCTATTATGAATTGCCTGAGATGTTTATCCCTTATGTTGCACCCTTCTTGATTGCGCGGTAGTCGCTTTTATTAGGGTGATCTCTCACAAAAATATCAAGTAGTTAGTGTTCTCCCAAGTGTAGCACCGTCACGGCACCTAACTTTTCGGGGTATCACATGCTAACATGGGTACGAACGATTAGGGATGTGTGAGGCGGGTGAGTTGAGACCTCGCAGCGAGATCACTTGGTTGTCTTGACGTTCAGGCATGAAAGTCATGAGCTCGGAACACACGCATCGAAAGATGAACAAGAGTCACATAGAGATGTGATTGGCAAGTTTGCCTACCGATTAAGATTTTCGTCATCAGTGATGCTACCATCAATGGCGTTGAATTGAAATGCGGATCTTGAATCACTCACAATCAATTATGAGAGATATTGATTTGAGTGGGAGCGCACTGTAGAATTAATTCTTTTAATTCTCAGTGCAATCAATTTTGAACATTGTCTAAGTGTGATTTGCTTAATAGTTGTAGAATAATGGCTCGCGTTTCCACCTTCCCTATTAAAATTGAATAGCTGTTAAATATCTGGTTAAAAATTTACGGTTGGTAACGTAATGTGAGGATTGTCCTCAAGAGTGCCGAGAAGGACTTTGTCCTATCGCATACTTTCGGTATTCTTTCGCTTATGCTATGGATCATGTGACTCTCGTCCTTCGATCCAAAAGCTAGAATTCTGTTTCAGTCAAGTGCAATACATTTGCTTCCATGAGACCCGAACTTCGAAAGTTTGGATAGTTATGTGATATTCATGGAATCTGAAAATTATTTTCAGAGACAGACAAAGGCTAAAAGATATGAGATAGCCAAAGCAATGTTTGTTTGCAAACTATTAGTAAAGGAGTTTACTATGCATTAGACTGATAAGAGAGGGATCCAGAAGAACGCCTGTCATATGATGAAAGGTGAATAAAACAACAACTTAAAGAGAAAGGAAGTGTCCGAAGGGTGTTAGTAAGACTTTCACGCCTAGGAAGTCCGGGGCTAACGCCACTCTTAAGTTCGGTGCTTTTTCTGAGAGTAGGAGAAATACTGAAAGTTAAACTGTTAGAAGTATAAAGGCAATAAGAAAGAAGACTGGAATATCCAGCTCATGTATGAATGTCATACAAGTTTTTGATGTATAAAAGGCTGGTCAAAGATATAGTTCTTGGGAATTATGATTAAACATGTTAATCACTAATTCTTGGGTATTGTGAGACAATCACAAATATACCCGCTCGATTGCATTCTGTTGCAACTCGGTGTAAGAACTACTATGGCCTAAAAGACTAGCCAGGAATGAGGTTGAGATACACACATGGAACATAGTAAATGTTACTATACCTTCCATCGGTGTATTACCCATGTATTTACTTTCATAATTCATTTTAGAGTTTCACACTCTAGCCCTTTGCATAAGGTATGTTGCAAGAAGGTTGTTCATAAGAGAACTTTTGATGTTCGGTGTTATGAATAACATAAGGGCCATATTTTCATTATGAATGAGATGTATGTTATGAATATTGATAATAATATATTATCTCTGGATTTACATTCATAATTCAGTTTAGAGTTTTACACTCTAGCCCCTTGTACAATGTTGTTGCAAAAAGAGTTGTTCATAAAAACAACAATTGTTGTTTAGTATTATGAATAACATGAAGGGCCATACTTCCATCTAAGATGGGATGTATGTTATGAATATTGATGGTAAAATGATACATCCATAACACTGACGCTAAATGTCGCAAGACTAAAAAAATACCACACAAGTGTGGCACTGCATTTGGTCACATTGGAGAAACCCGCATGAAAAATTCCATTATGATGGATTTTGAAGTCGTTTGATTTTGAATCATCTGACACTTGCAAATTTCCTCCGAAAAGTGAAGTGACTGAAATACCGTTCACAGGCCATAAGGAATGAGCAACAAACTTAAGGAATGAGCGACAAACTTATTGGTGATCATACATTTTGATGTGTGTAGTTCAATAAATGTTGTTGCAAGTAGTGGATTTATCTATCTTCAGAAATGACTCAAGTAGATATATGGATATTTACTTGATGAGACGTAAGTCTGAATCTTTTGAAATCATTCGAAAGGTTTTCAAATATGAAGTAGAAGTTATTGTAACAAGAAAATTATGTTTCTACAATTCGATTGCAGAAAGAAATATTTGAGTTACAAGTTTAGCGAATGTCTGATGAGTTGTGAAAAGAGTTTCATAACTTACACCTCCTGGAACACCACTGTGAGTGGAAAGTCCGTGAAGATGTAATCGAACCATTTATGACATGGTAAGATCAAAGATGACATAAATAAATTTGCCATTATCCCTTTTAAAGTGATGCTTTAGAGACTGCGGCTTTTACACTGAAAAGAGCTCCATCAGGTCTGTTGAAATAACGCCATGGTATGGTACGCCCAACCATGTTATATCTTTTCTTAACATTTGGAATATGGGGCTTGTGTAAAAGGTTACAAACCTATTCCAAATCAGACAAGTGCTACTTTGTAGGTTATCCCAAGTAATTGGGTATTCCTCCCTCACTATACCGAGGCAAATAGGTTTGCCACAAAGAACGGTATGCTTTTTGAAGAAAATGGTTCTTTCAAAAAGGTGAGTGGGAGAATAGTGCAACTCGACGAGATAAACAGTATCTTCGTCATCAGGTCAAAGGAAAGAGACCTTGGAAGTAATTCCGGAGTTTCCTACTGCGACTGATACGGAAGTCTCTACAATAAAATGTATGGAATTCGGTCGAACTTGCAGCTGAACCACGTAGGCAAAGGCTCGTGCAAACCTCTCAGGTGCGCAAATGAGATATTGTTGTTAGACAACAGTATACCTACGATACACAAGGAAGCATTGGTGGGCCCTGACTCCGGAATTGGCTAAATGCCAATACAATCCGAGATAGTTTCCATATAAGTGATTCAAGATTAAAACCTTGATACACCTTTCGGAAGACTTAGAGTCTGACGAATATTTATGGAACTATAACTGATACGAATAAAAATGTTTTATCCATAAAGCTCGACTTGTTGCAATATACAAGTTCAAGGAGTTGACTACGATGAGGTTGCTTCACCGTAGCGATGCTTAAAGTCGGTTCGGGTTGAACTAGCAATTAATACATATTTCAATCATGAGATATGAAACAAGGATGACGAAAGGATTTCCATCTGATGGAAATAAAACCAAGGACTGCATGTGATACAGTCCAAAGTATTTTGTCGATCCAGAGGATGCTTGTGAATGTGCATACTTCAGAGTTCCAGCAATGGACAGAAGAGAGCAAAATGGAGTTGGAATCTTCGCTTTGATGAAATGGTCAAAAAGGTTTTGACTTCATCAATGGGTAACGAAGATGCTTATGATTCAAGAAAGTAAGTGGGAGCATAACAAAATTTCTAAAAACCGTTGTGTGCTTGACACATTGTTAATTGGAAATAAATTTCTTGACACGAATTAGGACTTCATTTGAAAATAGTTTTTCGATGAAGTGCTTGGGCTAAATAGCCTTTATATTAGGCATGATGATCTATGGAGATAGATTTACCTAATGGGGCTGAGCAAAGATACATATTGACAAGATGCTAAAACCTTTTAGCATTAAAAACGTCAAGGAGTGATTCTTGCCGAAGTCACATGGAAAGAGTTTTTGCAAGACTCGGTGTCCCAAAACACTGATGAGCAAAATACATGATGGAGATTCCACACACTCTTGTGTTTGGATTAATCATGTATTCCATGGTATGAAAAAAAACAACCAGATATGTCCAATACTCCCAAAGTTGTTGCAAGTATAGATACCAAAGTGATCAAAAGTACTGATCATGGGACAACAGTGAAAAAGGGTCATTAAGTACTATAGTAGCACTGATGACATGTTTTCTCGCAAGCGGAGATCATGAAGAGTTCGTTGTAAAAGGTTACATCGATACAGTCTTCATCCATGCTCCAAGCGATTTTCGATTTATGTTAAGGGTTTTGTGCAATACACAATATGGTGGCACGGTAGTTGGAAATTGTTCCAAACAAGTTACTGTGGCGAATTCTATAACAGAGGCAAAGTATGTTGCCACTTTTAAAAGCGACAAAGAAGATGTTGAATCATATAGTTCATTCATGAACTTAGTATGGTTCCAAGATGGCTTTTGTCAATGGGACACTACTGCAAGTAGTTGCTCCATAACTCAGTCTGAGGAATCCAGGTTCGACCTGTGATTCGCATACATACCAAGCCAAGTCCACACAAAATATGAATTTTGTGAAAGCGTGAAGACGCGAGGATATGCAACGATACACACGGAGCTGAAGTCGTCAGATCCGTTGGACATTCAGGCTATACCACAAGCGAAGCATATTTACACCGGTGTGCCACAGGTGTAAAGTGCATTAGCATTAACTAGATTATTGACTCTAGTGCAAGTGGGAGTCTGTAGGAGATATGCCCTAGAGGCAATAATAAATGTTATTGATTATCTCCCTGTTCATAATTAGGTTTATGTTCCATGCTATAACTGCTATGGTTCTCGAGTCTGCAAATAAAATGAGGCTCGGAGGAAGACTCATATGCACGTGTGGAATAATAAACGATAAAATGTATTCCTAGTCAAGCCTCTATGACTGGCTCAAGTATTGCATGATGATCCTGTTTTCCTGATCATGGGCATGACTATGCCAGCAATTTTGAGGGCACAATGTTAGCAGAACATTTGTGTTGAATCGACCCGATTGATGTTATGCTATGAGATTCTTTGGTCACAAGTTAATGGTAAATAACACAGAGATGGTTAATGTTTGCATGATTCCTTAGACCATGAGAGTATCGAGTTTCTTCATGCTTGCTTCATGAACTTTGGGGTTTGTTAAACGTCATCCGTAAATGGGTGGCTATTACGGCGGCTTACGGGTTCATGGAAAAGTGTGTCAAGTAACTTGATAGCTCAAGATTGGGATTTGCTCCTCCGGCGATGGAGAGATATCTCTGGGCCCTCTCGGTGTTACGGTATCCATCATCGTCTAGCCAGACACTTTGTGATTTGATCACGGGGATGCCGGAACATGGTAACGAGAAAAGAGAACAATACCGGTAACGAGGTAACTAGCATAGTGGACAAGTGTTGATCCACGGGAATGCCAACATGTCTCACCTCGGGTATTTGTAACATATCACGAAGCAACAGGAATAGCACACGGCAACTGGAGGTTCACTCGAATATTCATTCGTGTGGGTATAGGGGTCAATATGGGTGTCCACGGCTCCGATGTTGATCATTGATCGGAAGGGGTTCCGTGTCATGTCTATACTTCACCGAACCTATAGGGTCACACGCTTAAGGGTCATCTATCTGCTGAATACTAGATAGGGAGTCTGAGAGAAAATCACCGAAAAAGTTTCGGACACCGAAAAGTTTCGGACAGCAGATAGTTCCGCAGAGAGAGGTCACCGGATGAGTTCCGGTGAAACTGAAAAGTTGTTTCAGGGGATACCATTAAGTCAAAATGGTTTCGGCACATGCCTGATAATTCTTGGAGGATACCAGAATCATTCTGGAAACTTCTGGGAATTTTCTGGAAGAAAAACCGGAAATGTTCCGGGGCTGCCGGAACCGCTTCAGATGCTTTTCGCAGATGAAATCACTAAACTGGAATTGTTCCAGAACGCATTGAAAATTATTTTAGTGGGTACTGGAAATGTTCTAAGCCCACATAAATATTTTCAGTTCGAACGGACGCTGAAAAATGTCGTCGTGAATAGTGAAAGTGCTTTTTGGGAATTTTATGGAAAGCACCTTTTTGGAAATTCTAAAAGGGCCTTCTAGAAGGGGAAGGAGGGCATGGCACCTCATGGGGGGGTCCCCCCCCAAGGGTGGCCGGCCAAGGAGGTGGAGCACCATGGTGCTCCACATGGCACTCCCATATGGCATATTCCCTTTTGGAAAGGGATATTCCAAGGGCACTTTGGGGTTTTTGTGTGACAATTTTACCCCTTGGCTAGCCTATATATAGGAGTGATCTTGGCAGCCATTTCCCCATCCTTAGCTCTCACACAAGCCATGCATGATCTGGCATTCTCTCTCCCTCCCAGCGAAATAGTTTCGTAGAGCCGAAAGACTGTCTGGGTTCCGGTGGGAACTAGTTCTGGACGGCGAAGCCCTGCCGGATAGATGACACCGTATGTGTGCAACTCTGTAGAGAGGTCGTAGTTTCGATCTTAGTGCCCGAGGGGCTGTTCGAGAGTGCCTCCCGAAGGGCTGTCCAAGTGACGGTCCGAGTTCTGTGAGTCCTCCCGAAGGGCTGTCCGAGTGACCGTTCGAGTTTCGAAGGTCCTCCCGAAGGGCTGTCCGCGACATCGTCTGGGGGACTGTTCGACAGCCTCCCGGAGGGCTGTCCGAAGGGAAGACGAGGGTATACATCCTCGCGGTTGGGAGGTTGTAAATCCTAGCTGCGGGGATCTGCACCGCCGATCGTCATCGACTCTACTTCCGCTGCGCTACGAGTCGGTAACGAAAATGATCAAACCTTGTATGCAGTCTCCATAGTGGTCCTGGGCTGGTGCGTAGGTCAGAAATTTTTTGTTTTCTGCTGCGTTACCCTACATTGGGTCCATAGGAAAGCCAATACTATTAAAAGGGGATGAGGTTTTGATCATGACTTAATTGCTCAAGTGCTTGAAGACATTGCTCCAAAACCCTCAACCACCTTCTCCAAATCCTATCTGTCCAAACCCTAAAAGTCAAACTCGGTCCCACCGAAATATCCACATCCGGACCCACCAAGTTGATCCTAGACAAAGGCACAGCCAAACCCTAACAAATCGGTTTCACCGAGTTGCACTGACCAAGTTTCTGTAACCCCTTCCACTCCATTTCGGAATCACCAACTTGGTTTGATCGGAATAACCGAGACGAGGTCTTGCTTAGGTCATCGCACATCGGTCTCACCAAGTTGTTCCATTCAGTCTCACCGAGAATCCTAAAGTTCAAATCTTTTACAAAGGTCGGTCCCACCGAGATTTTGTTTCAGTGTCACCGAGTTGAGTCAAAAGGTTGTAACGGTTGGATTCTTGGTGCTAACTATTTATACAGCTCCACCCCCTCTCATTCCGTGAGAGAGCCATCAGAACGAAACTACACCTCAACCATACATATTTCTGAGAGAGAACCACCTACTCATGTGTTGAGATCAAGAGATTCCAATCCAACCATTTGAACCTTGATTTCTAGGATCCCCAAGTTGCTTTCCACTCCAATCCTTCTCCCACCCAAGCCAAATCCGTGAGAGAGTGGTTGAGTGTTGAGGAGACTATCTTTTGAAGCACAAGAGCAAGGAGTTCATTATCAACAACACCGTCTATTACCTTTTGGAGAGAGGTGTCTCCTAGATTGGTTAGGTGTCATTTGGGAGCCTCCAAGATCAAGTGGAGTTGAACCAAGGAGTTTGTAAGGGCAAGGAGATCACCTACTTCATGAAGATCTACCCCGACTGAGGCTAGTCCTTCGTGGATGTAAGCCATGGTGGAATAGACAAGGTTGCTTCTTCATGGACCCTTCGTGGGAGGAGCCCTCCGTCGACTCACACAGCCGTTACCCTCCGTGGGTTGAAGTCTCCATCAACGTGGACGTACGATAGCACCACCTATCAGAACCATGCCCAAAATCACCATGCCTTCATTGCGTTTGATCTTCCTATCTCTTCCCTTTACTTTCCTTGCACTTGCATGTTGTATTATTTCCGCTGCCCTATCTCTAGATATGCACATGTAGAAAGTATTGGTTGTAACTTAACTAGTGCAAAATCTGCCTAAACTTCAAGAAAACTAAAAACTGCATCTTTGGTTTGTTAAGTGTCTATTCACCCCCCCCCTCTAGACCTATCTTCTCCATCTCTCGGCCCCCTCCTTCTTGCTGTTGCTTGGCCTTCCCCGTAGATGGGATAAAGGTTCCCCCTCTGGTCCTTGGCCTCCATGGACCTAGAGGGTGGGAGCCCCGCCGAGATTGGATCTCTCCTCCTCTTTTTCTCTAGGTTTTCCTCTCTGCTTCGATACTGTTTCTGAGGCCAAGCACCATTTCTTAAATAGCCGGAGGTCCGTAACTCCGATTGGGCTTAAATTTTAACATGATTTCTTTCCATAAATTAGCTTCCTTGCTCCTGAATGAGAGCTCCAAACTGCTCACGGTCTAGCCGCATGGTACTGTTTCCATGTGTGGCCCACGGGCCTCCTCTTGCATTGATTCTTCTGCCCAAAATTCAGATATATTCCGAAAAAAATCCACAAAAATTTCCAGGTCATTCCGGCTCCGTGAATTTTTCACCTAAAAACCCAAAAACAATAGAAAATAGGAACTGGCCTTTGGCACAGGGTTAATAGGTTAGTCCAAATAAAAATAATATGAATTGTTGCCAAAACTATGTAAAAGTGGTATGATAATAGTATGAAACAATAAAAAATTATAGATACATCGAAGACGTATCAAGCACCATGAGTCAAGTGGCCATGATGAGATCGACAACACCGGAGGTCAGGTTTATGGGTAGGTCACCCCCTAGATGCCCCCTCCGGTCAAGGGTGCGCTCTTCTCTCAATTGGAAAATGTGACATTCTCTAGTCCAAATCAAGTAGGCAGTTGTATTTGGGGGGAGTCCATGGTAATCAGCACACATCATATCCACAACACACTCACTGGGCTTTGCCGAAGATGGATTTTCCGTCTTTTGATGGTGAAAATCCCCAATTCTGGAAAACCAAATGCAAAAAATACTTTGATCTCTCTGGAGTTGGTCTCGAATTATGGGTTAGGTTAGCCACACTACATTTCATGGGCAACGTAGCGCGTTGGCTCTAGCTTCATGAATCATAGAGTACATCGTTTACATGGCAATCACTCTGTAGTGCGTTGAGCAGCAAATTCGAGCACGAGCAATATCAAGCTCACATCCGACAGTTTAACACTTTGCGTCAAACCAACATAGTAGGTGATTAGATGACACATTTTGAGGAGTTGATCCATCACATTTTTTATCATAATCCAGCATCGATCCAGTTTATTTCACCGCATAGTTTTTAGAGGGGCTCCGTAGTGAAATTCGAGCGAGTGTGATGCTACATCAACCAAAAGACCTGGATTCTGCCTTCTCCTTGGCTACATTGCAGGAGGAGCTCTTGGAGGCATTACCACGGCGAGAATACAGGCGCAACGATGCAGTCCTTCCATGCCATCAAGCTCCACGACCGATGCTGGCATTGGGGGTGCCACCGGCTTGACAGATATTGCCCGGACCCCATGTAGTAGTAGGCGATCGTCGCGCGGTGGAAGCTGTCCATGCGAATGAACGGCATGATCAAGGCTGGGGAGACGATCGTGTTGTGGCCCTGCGCAACTACCGGTAAGCTCGTGGATTATGTTTCAAGTGTGGAGAGCGCTAGGGCCAGGGCCATCAGTGTGGACCAATAGTTCAACTCCATGTTGTTAAGGAGTTATTGGACCTGCTGCAAGCGGGCCAAGGTGATCGAGCGGTGCAAGATATCAATTTTGATGAGGAAGTCTTGATGTCCATCTCCAAACGGGAAACAACGGGTCAGACCACTTCTCACACAGTTCGCTTGCTGGGTAAAATTGGAGGGCAAGCATTATTTGTACTGTTGGACTCGGGCAGTTCTCACAGTTTCATGAACGAGGCGGTCGCGGCTGGGTTATAGTCTCAAGAGCAAGCGATGCAACCTATCACTGTCAAGATTGCCGACGGGGGCACGTTGGCCTGCTCTGGCTTCATTCCGGCTTGCCGATGGAAGTCTCAACGGCATGAATTTGAGATTGATTTACGAGTGTTGTCGCTAGGCTGTTATGACATGGTCATGGGCATGGAATGGCTTCAGGCTTGTGGGCCAATGTGGGTCAACTCGACAACAAAACAGCTACAATTCTGGCACATGGGGGAGAAAATCTTGTTGCAGGGAGTTCAGAATCAACTCAGCGCAGTCCAGATGATCTCTAGCACACAGCTGTGTCTCCTGGAAGAATCAAATGCCATTTCACATAAGGTGTGCTTGTGTACAGTGGAATCTGAGGTGGTCATCGAGCATATTCCAATACCCATTCAGAAGTTGTTGGAAGAATTTCAGCACATCTTTCAGGAGCCCACTGAATTGCCACCTAAAAGGGATTGGGATCATGCCATTCCCATCATTCTAGGAGCAAAATATGTCAACAAAAGGGCTTATCGTTACACCCCTGAGCAGAAGAACGAAATCGAAGCTCAAGTGAAGGAATTGCTGAAAGCAGGGCTGGTTGTTGTCAGTACCAGCCCTTTTTCATTCCCAGTCCTGCTTGTCAAGAAAAATGATCAAACGTGGCGCCTCTGTGTGGACTTTCGTCACATGAATGCAATTACCATCAAAAACATCTATCTCCTGCCAGTGATTGACGAGCTCTTAGACGAATTGTCAGGATCTTGCTAGTTCTCAAAGTTTGATCTTCGTGCAGGATGTCATCAGATCAGGTTGCGTGAGCATGATGAGCCAAAAACTGCATTCAAGACCCACCAAGGGCATTACCAGTATAAAGTTATGCCCTATGGCCTCTCTTGTGTACCGGTGACCTTCCAAGGGGGCATGAACATTGTTTTGGCACTTGTGCTACGCAAAGGGGTTCTCGTCTTTACGGATGACATTTTAGTCCACTCTCGTAGTCTACCAGACCATGTGCAACTATTACACCAAGTGTTGCAACTGTTGACAGATCACAGCCTCAAGGCGAAACTTTCCGGGTGCACATTTGCCCAGGAACAGATTGACTATTTGGGGCACAGAATTAGCGGAGCCGGAGTTGCCACTGATGAAAGCAAGATCAAAGTTGTCCGGAACTAGCCACAACCAACTTCAGTTCGTAAGCTACTGGAATTCTTGGGATTGGCAGGGTACTACAGTAAATTCTTCAAGAATTTTGGCATCATCTCCAAACCATTGACAGACTTACCGAAGAAAGGCGTCTTGTTTATCTGGACACCTATAGCAGAGACTGCATTTTGTGAACTGAAGAAAGCCCTGATTGCAGCACCAATCTTGGCTCTGCCCCATTTATCCAAACAATTCCTAGTAGAAACGGATGCTAGCGCTACATGAGTTGGGGCTGTTCTGATGCAAGACTCACATCCCCTGGCGTACCTGAGTAAAGCGTTGGGACCATGCAACCTAGGGTTGTCAGCATATGAGAAGGAATGTTTAGCATTGCTACTGGCCATTGATCAGTGGAGATCATATCTACAGCATTCAGAGTTTTTGGTGCGCACGGACCAGAAGAGTCTGCTCAATCTTGTTGATCAAAGGTTGAATACACCTATTCAATAGCGCGCCTTCACAAAACTAATGGGTCTTTGTTGGAAATATGCCCTAGAGGCAATAATAAAATGGTTATTATCATATTTCCTGTTCATGATAAATGTTTATTATTCATGCTAGAATTGTATTGACCGGAAACTTAAATACTTGTGTGAATACATAAACAACACCATGTCCCTAGTAAGCCTCTACTGGACTAGCTCGTTGATCAAAGATGGTTATGGTTTCCTAACCATAGACATGAGTTGTCATCTGATAATGGGATCACATCAGTAGGAGAATGATTTGATGGATAGACCCAACCGTAAGCTTAGCTTCAGATCGTTTAGTCATTTGCTACAGCTTTCTTTATGTCAAGTATTAGTTCCTTAGACCATGAGATCATGCCACTCCCGGATATCGGAGGAATACCTTGTGTGCCATCAAACGTCACTTCGTAACTGGGTGATCATAAAGGTGCTCTATAGGTATCTCCGAAGGTCTCTGTTGGGTTTCATGGATCGAGTCTGGGATTTGTCACTCCGTGTGATGGAGAGATATCTCTAGGCCCTCTCGGTAATACAACATCACAAGAAGCTTCATGTGACTTATGAGTTTAGTCACGGGATCATGTATTATGGAAACGAGTAAAGAGACTTGCCGGTAACGAGATTGAACTAGGTATGGAGATGCCGACGATCGAATCTCGGGCAAGTAACATATCGGCGGACAAAGGGAATTGTATACGGGATTAACTGAATCCTTGACATCGTGGTTCAACCGATAAAGATCTTCGTGGAATATGTAGGAACCAATATGGGCATCCAGGTCCCGCTATTGGTTATTGGCCGGAGAGGTGCCTCGGTCATGTCTGCATGTTTCCGAACCCGTAGGGTCGCACGCTTAACATTCGATGTCGCTAGGGTAGTGTTGAGATATTAATAGTGGAAAGTTCGAAGGTTGTTCGGCGTCCCGGATGGGATCAGGGATATCACGAGGAGCTCCGGAATAGTCCAGAGGTAAAGATTTATATACGGAAAGTCGTTTTCGGGGTTCTGGAAAAAGTTTGATTTTTTCCGGTATTGTACCAGGAAGCTTCCAGAAGGTTCCGAAGGGTTCCGGAGGTGTCCGAAAGTCCACGGAGGGTTCCACCACTTCCCTTAGGACAGCATGGGCTGTAGGGGGGCGCCTTGGCCTTATTGGGCTAGGCGCACCAGCCCCTATAAGGCCCATGCGCCTGGGAAGGGGAAACCCTAAAGGGGAGGGCCCTCCACTTGGCTTGGAGGGCACTCCTCCCCGTTGGCCACCGCTCTCCTACCTTGGGAGGGGGGCTAGGGCTGGCTCACCCCTCCCTCACCCCTATATATAGTGGGAAGGCGCAGGGGGCTGCCAACCCTTCAACCCTTTCCCGTTGGCTCTCCCAACTCCTCCCACCTTATTCCGGTACGCGCTTGGCGAAGCCCTGCCGGAATTCCGCTACCACCACCACCTCGCCGTTGGGCTAGTTCGAATCTCATCTACCTCCTCTCCCTCGCTTGCTGGATCAAGAAGGAGAGAACGTCATCGAGCCGCACATGTGCTAATCTCGGAGGTGCCATCCATTTGCGCTAGATGTGATTGGATCGTGATTGCATTGCGAAGAGTACGACTACATCAACCGCGTTACATATTGTCATGGTAATCTCACGGCAGATGCCAGGGGGTGGCTTATCATGGGCGGAGCCATGAGGACGTCATCGGGTTCCTGAAGCGAGAGTGAGCATGAGCTCGGGAGCACACAAGACGTACCCAGGTTCAGGGCTCTCCGGAGAGATAACACCCCTAGTCCTGCTGAGATGACCATGATCAAGAGTATACAGAGTTGCTCCTAGAGCTGTGTTGCTAGAGGAGGAAGAAGGGTAGAGCTCTCCCTCTTCTCCTTGCTATGGTGTGTGTGTGGAATGAAAGCTCAACCCTTTGCATGGGTGAGCCCGGGGGGGTTTTATAGGCCGACCCCCTAGGGGTACAATGGTAATACGGCCGGGTGTAGGACCCGGTTGTCAGTGTCTAAGGTCGCCGGGTCCTCCACCGGCTGCTGGGGCCCGCCTCTGGAGGGCCCCACCGGCTACCGAGAATCCGGCCAACAGGTAGTGCCCGCTGCCTGCGGGCCATGCTGATTGCCTTTTGCTGTAGCATGGTCCTTGCTGACGAGGGTCGCGTCATGTGCTGTATGGCCACAGTCCCGTGCCATGCGGGTAGGTGGCCGCTTGGTCAGCACGTACTATAGCCACGCCCCTCCGGGATTCGGGGGAGCAGGCGGCACTGTAGCCACGCCCCGTCTCGTCATGGTGGGTGAGTGCAGACTCCGTGGAGGAGGGACCGGCTGCTGGGAGCCGGCCCGCCCCCCAAAGCCGCCTTCTATGAGGGCACCATCTTCTGGGTGCCGGCCACGTGGTCCTAACCGGCCCAGGGAGCCGGCCACGTGGCTAGTAGGCATGAGGGGCTTTGCTAGCCCCGACGTCTTGAAATGTTAGGGGGTGCGGATGAGGCTACCCGGGGTACAACCCCCCGATAGTAGTCCCCGAAGCTGGTGAGGCGCCGCGGCTCGAAGCCAGAGTGCCTCAGCAGTTTCCTCCTCCGGAAGATCCTGTGTCTTCGTTTTGTCCGGCTTGAAGAAGCCGCGTGCCAGGAGCCGGCCGAGGTGAAGCCGGCCGTCCTCTTTGCGAATTTCTCATCTTTGTTTGTTTTGCTGCGCAGGGCCGCCATCCCTACGTCTCGGGCTCCGTCCACCTCGCTGATCAGATCAGCAGGCGGCTCCGAGGAGGCCCGGAGTGTGGACCCGTCCACCACCCTCTGGGAGGCGACGGAGAAGAACGCACGGGAGGCACGGGAGGAGGCCGCGGCGCGGGCGGAGGCTGATGCCCAGGCCGCCGCTTGTGGCTGGTGCGAAGAGAGGGCTTTGGCGTTGGCACATTACTGAGCCAACTTCGGACGATGCCTACTTGGGCCAAGTCGGCGAGCCCCTGGGCCGGTTGACCGGACCCGGGCAGGGCGAAGAAATAAATACTCATACATAGGAGAAGTTTATCATAGCGATAAAAAGGTAGCCCCCGAGTGTGCCTAGGGGTACCTGTTGTCTTTACTTAGTACAAAAGATAGCGTGGTACATACACTGCTTGTTGCATTGTGGAAGTCCCCGGGCCGGCTACAGCAGTCCCCGGGCCGGGTGCTGGTGCTGCAGCCCCCGGGTCGCCCGCAGAAGTTCCCGGGCCAGCTGCTGAAGTCCCCGAGACAGATCCGGCTGCTCCGGGGTCAGCCGGCACGAAGATGGATTCTGATTCCGGCGAAGGTTGGATAGACAGTTTGCGCAAGCACTCAAGGGAGACGCCGGCTGGAATGGCCTGCCGGGTAGAGCCAATCCGTACCAGGGCGTCGGCTTGCAGCCGGCCGTGGAGTCGATCACTTGATCAATCCGGGGCAAGGCAAACGAATCCTTGGGGCAGGCCTTGTTCAGGCTCGTGTAGTCGATACACATGCGCCACTTGTAGTTTTTCTTCAAGACGAGGACTGGGTTGGCAAGCCAGTCCGGGTAGAATACTTCCATGATGAAGCCGGCTGCCAGAAGCCGGGCGATCTCTTCACCAACGATCCTTCTCTTCTCTTCTGATAGGCGGCGGAGGGGTTGCTTGACCGGCTTAGCATCAGACTACACATGCAGCTTGTGCTCGGTGAACTCCCTCGGAACACCCGGCATGTCCTTGGGGGACCATGCAAAGATATCCATATTCTCACAGAGGAAATCAACGAGCTCGCTTTCCTATTTGCTATCGAGGTTGGACCCCACGACAGCGTACTGCTCCGGGTGCGCCGGGTCCAAGATGATCTTCTTGGGTTCCTTAGTCGCCTGGAAGGAGCCCTCGCCTTCGGCTACCTTGGGGTTAGTCGGCATGGCCGGCAGCTCGCTGGCCATGGCTACAGCCCAGTCAAGGAGGCGCTTCTCTTCGGCGATGACGAGGGACTCGGCCAACCGGGAGCCGGCTGCGGCGCACTCGAGCGACTTCTTGTAGTCGCCGGCAATGGTGTGATGCCCTTGGGACCCGGCATCTTCATCTTCAGATATGCATAGTGCGGAACCATCATGAATTTTGCCATCGCTGGCCAGCCCAAGAGCGCGTGGTAGGGGCTGTCCAAGTCGACCTCCTCATGGTAGGGGCTGTCCAAGTCGACCACCTCGAACCAGATAGGCTGACGGCGGAAGTGGGTTTTGTCGCCGAACAGGACATCGATCTTGATCTTGCCGATTGGAGAGCAGGAAAGCCCAGGGACGATGCCATAGAACATGGTCCGGCTGGGCTGGAGTTGCTTCTCCTTGATGCCCAGCTTTTCCAAGGTACCGCGATAGAGGATGTTGATGCTGCTGCCGCCATCTATCAGGACTCGAGAGAAGCGGCATGTCCGCCTCTCGGTTGAGAAGGTGGGGTCCAGCACCAAGGCATAAGCACCCGGCGAAGGCATCACGGCCGGATGGTCATCTCGGCTCCAGGTGATGGGCCTCTCAGACCAGTGCATGAATTGGGGGACCTCAGGAATAACAGCATTCACCTTGTGATGTTGTCGACGCCGACTGTGCTTGTCGTCGGCTTCACTTGTGAAGACGACGTAAGTGGCATTCTCGTTGGGGAATTCATCTTGGAGCATGCCGACAGGGCGGGCCGGCTGCTGAGGAGCCGGAGTCGCCAGGCTGGCCGGAGGAGGCGGCAAGCCCTCACCCTTAGTGATTCGGGTGAGTCAGCTGCACTACCGGGTTGTATGGTTAGATGGCTTCGTGCCGCTGTGGAACTTGCAAGGAGCGTCGAGGGCCTGCTCAAAGGAGAAGGCCGGCTACCACGCACCCTTGCCGCCCCGCGGACGCTTGGGGCCGGGTTGACTCTCGGAGGGATTGACCACGGGTAGCCTCACCAGCACCCCATAGCATTTCAAGACAACAGGGCAAGCCAAGCCCCTTGCGCCTCCCGGACGTGTGGCCGGCTCCCTTGGGCCGGCTGGCCCAAGAGGCCGACTCCCAGATGGCGGTGTACCCTCAGAAGGCGGCTTCGGGGGAAGCCAGGTCCTAGCAAACGACCCCTCCTCCCCTCGGAGTCTGCGCCCATTCAAAACGATAAGATGGGGCGTGGCTACAGGGCCACCCGTACCCCCAAATCCCGGCGGGGCGTGGCTACAGGGCGGGCTGACCAAGCGGACACCCCTCTGCCAGGCGCGGCACTGTAGCCACGTGACCCGTGACGCAGCCCTTGTCAGCAGGACCATGCTCCCACGACGGGCGGTCGGTACGGCCCGCAGGCGGCGGGCCCTACCCGTCCGTGAGCAACCGGAAGACGGCGCACCTCAAAAAGGCAGCCTCAGGGACAGACCGGCTTCCAGCAGCCGGCCTCTCCCTCCACTCGGAGTCAACGCACCGTTACTCCGATAAGACGGTGTGTGGCTACAGTGAACGCCCACCAGGTGGCGGATTGTAGCCATGCCTCCCCCGAGGACGAGGCTACAGCAAAAGGCAATCAGCGTGGCCCACAGGCAGCGGCCTCACCTGTCGGCCGAATCCTAGGCAGCCGGCGGGACCCACCAAGCGGCGGGCCCCAGCAGCCGGCGGAGAGCCCGGCGCCCATAGACGCTGACATCCGGGTCCTACACCCGGCCCAATTACCATTGTACCCCTGGGGGTAGGCCTATATAAGACCCCCCTGGTTCGCCCATGCAAAGGGTTCAGCTCATCTTCCACGCCATTATACACACACATAGCTAGAGAAGCACTAGGGCTAGCCTTGCCCTTCTATTTCCTCTAGCAAACAGCTCAAGGAGCAAGCTTGTAGCTACGAGATTGATCATAGTCATCATGCGGGGACCCCGCAGAGCAGGACTAGGGGTGTTATCTCCTCGGAGAGCCCCAAACCTGGGTAAGACTCGTGTTCGTTCGAGATCTCGCTCACTCCCGCTTCCAGGGCCCGACGACATACTCCTGTCCCCATCCATGATAAGCCACCCCCTGGCATATGTCGCGAGATTACCCAGACATTTGGCGCCCACCGTGGGGCTAAGCGCACCGTCGGCCGGAGACATGTTCTGTACGGGAACCATCTTCCGCTCCGACGAGCATGTCGCGCCTGGCCTGATCAGCTAGCCCGGCATGCCCGTTGGCGCATGCATCAGCGCGTTGCTTGGCGCAGGGGCGGCCTGCCCCACGAGCTGCCTTGCCGACCTCCTCGGCAAGGCCAGCCTCTCCGACAAGCCCGCTCCCGGCGCAGGAACGGCGTCCCCTGCGAGCTGCCTCATCGACCTCTTCGGCAAGCTCGGCAACACCAACGAGCCGGCCTCCGACGCGGAGTCCGTCGGCTCCACCGACCCCTCCATCGAGCCCGTCGTGATGCTCATCGACTCCGACGCGGCGTCCACCAACGAATTCCCCACCGATGTGGTGGTCATCGATGATCCACTTCCCCTTGTCGCCAGAGACACCGACGCCAGCACCATCGCAGAGGGGCTGGTCACTGGCCACGACGACGATTCCGCTGGGGCTGCCCAGGACCCGCTGAGAGCGGCCATGCAGGACTTGGCCACCCCAGTGGCTGCTAACGCTGATGGGGCGACACTGGAGGCATTCCGTGTCTCGCTCCTTGAAAGTGCAAACAAGATGGCGGCCATGAGGCACCGCGCTGAGGCCTGCCAGCGCGAGATCGACCGCCTAGCAAGCAGCATGCCGGCTGCTGCTGAGCCCAACCGAGCTGGCACCGTTCGGCAACGCGCCGCGGCCATAGCCAGCATGCTGGGAGTCGGACGCCCAGTCTATGCCACTCCCATGGAGAACCTGCGCGCCGCCCAGGCGGCAGCAGACGAGCTGGATAACCTGGAGGGCGACGAGCGTCGCAGCCAGATGGCACGCCTCCAGGAGCTCCTTGACGCTACGACCATGCAGCAAGACACGCAGCATCGCGCGATGACAGCCAGCAAGCAAGCCGAGGACCATTCCCCCCCCGCCGTGAGCATGGAGCGACCTCCCGGTCCCCAGCAGGCGGAGACCGCGGTAAGCAAGACCCGGAGTCGGCTGCTAGCCGCAGCCGGCGCACTTGCCTTACGGTTGTGGGCAGCCATGACGGCCGCCCACGAGTGGAGCACCGGCGGGACAAGCGTCCGCCTCCTCCTCGCAGGGAGAGGCTGGCCTCTCTGCCGCCTGTGGACCACCCGACTCTTGGAGGCCGGCTTGGCCCCCATGAAGGAGTCGGAGAGAACGACGCACGCCACCGGATCGAGCGGCTTGCCCGGTCCCTGGCCGTAGAAAAAGAAGATGCAATCGGCCCGGCCTGTTTCGGCCCCCGCATTCGCGACGAGCCCTTCCCCAAAGGGTTCTCGCTTCCCCGAGATACTCCCAAGTACAACGGCTCCGTGAAGTTGGAGGACTAGCTGGTCGACTACTCCACGGCCGTCAGCATAGCAAACGGCAACAAGCGCGTTACCGTGAAGTACGTTCCTCTCATGCTCCAGGGCACGGCCCGGACATGGTTGAACAGCCTCAAGCTGTACAGCGTCAACAGCTGGCTAGAATTCGCCGATGTCTTCATCCGCAACTTTACCAGCACCTACAAGCGGCCCCCCGAGCCACGCCAACTCTCCATGTGCGTTCAGGGCCCAACCAAGTCCACACGCGACTACCTGACGCACTGGGCCAAGTTGCGCAACTCCCGCGAAGGGGTGCATGAGCTGCAAGCCATCGAGTACTTCACCGCCGGGTGCAGAGAGGGCACCTTGCTCAAGCACAAGCTCTTGTGCGATGAGCCGGCTACACTGGATGAGCTCCTGGTCGTGGCCGACAAGTACGCCACCGCCGACTCCTCCATGAAGTCGGAGATTCTAGTGGACTCGTCCGGGAGGATGCTCCCGCCGGCTCCTCACACATCGGCTGGTGACACCAACCGGCGCCAACATCCGAACGACAACAAACGCAAGGCCCAGCAGCCGGCTTCCAATAGCCGGCAGGTGGCAACAGTCGAAGACCAGCAGCCAGAAGGGCAATCCGGCCCCAAGCGTCAGAAGGGCAGCAAGGCCGCTTGGTTGCCTGCCTTCTCCTTCGAGCAAGCACTTGACGCCCCATGCAAGTTCCACAGCGGCGCCAAGCCGTCCAACCACACCACTCGGAAATGCCACTGGCTCACCGGAATTGCCAAGGGCGAAGGCCTGCCGGCCCACCAGTTCCGCCTCCTCAGCAGCCGGCGGCCCGTCCAGTCGGCATGCTCCAAGATGAGTTCCCCGAGCCCAATGCCACATACGTCGTCTTCACCAGCCAAGCCGACGAAAAGCACAGTCGGTGGCAGCAGCACCGCGAGGTCAACGCTGTCGCTTCAGAGGTCCCCCCATTCATGCAATGGTCCGAGAAGCCCGTCAGTTGGAGCCGTGAAGACCACCCGGCCGAGATGCCCTCGCCGGGTGCTTATGCGATGGTGCTGGACTCCACCTCCTCAACAGAGAGGCGGGCTTGCCGCTTCTCCCGGATCCTGATAGACGACGGCAGTAGCATCAACATCCTGTACCGTGACACCATGGAGAAGCCGGGCATCAAGGAAAAGCAACTCCTGCCCAGCCGAACCGTGTTCCATGGCATAGTCCCTGGGCTTTCCTGCTCTCCAATCGGCAAGATCAAGATTGATGTCTTGTTCGGCAACAAGACCCACTTCCGCCGCGAGCAAATCTGGTTCGAGGTGGTCAACTTGGACAGCCCCTACCACGTGCTCTTGAGTCGGCCCGCACTAGCCAAGTTCATGGCGGTGCCGCATTACGCCTACCTGAAGATGAAGATGCCGGGTCCCAAGGGCATCATCACCATTGCCGGCGACTACCAGAAGTCACTCTCATGTGCCGCCGCCAGCAGCCAGCTGGCCAAGTCCCTCGTCATCGCTGAAGAGACCCGCCTCCTTAACCGGGTGGTGGCCATGGCCAGCAAGCAGCCGGACATACCACCCGACCCCAAGGACGTGGACACCCAGGGCTCCTTCCAGCCGGCCAAGGAAACCAAAAAGATTGCCTTGGATCCTGCGCACCCGGAGAGATTTGCTGTTGTGGGGTCAAACCTCGACAGCAAATAGGAAAGCGAGCTCGTCGATTTCCTCCGTGAGAATCGGGACATCTTCGCATGGTCTCCCAAAGACATGCCGGGTGTTCCGACGGATTTCGCCGAGCACAAGCTACATGTGAGGCCGGATGCTAAACTGGTCAAGCAACCCCTCCGCCGCCTATCAGAAGAGAAGAGAAGGATTGTTGGTGAAGAGATCATCCTGGCTTCTGGCAGCCGGCTTCATCATGGAAGTATTCTACCCGGACTGGCTTGCCAATCCAGTCCTCTTTTTGAAAAAGAATAACAAGTGGCGCATGTGTATCGACTACACTAGCCTCAACAAAGCCTGCCCCAAGGACCCTTTTGCCTTGCCCCGGATAGATCAAGTGATTGACTCCACAGCCGGATGCGAGCTGCTGTCTTTCCTGGACGCCTACAACGGCTACCACCAGATCAAACTGAACCCGGGTGATCGGCTGAAGACCGCTTCATCACACCATTCGGAGCCTTCTGTTACCTGACCATGACGTTCGGCTTGAGAAATGCCGGTGCCACGTTTCAGCATTGCATGCAGAAGTGCCTCCTCAAGCAACTCGGCAGAAATGCCCACGTCTATGTAGACGATATTGTGGTGAAGACGGAGAAGCGCGGCACCCTTCTGGAAGACCTCAAGGAGACATTTGACAACCTGCGCCGCTTTCAGATCAAGCTCAACCCGGAGAAATGCGTCTTCGGAGTACCAGCCGGCCAGCTCCTTGGCTTCCTAGTCTCTGAGTGCGGGATCGAGTGCAACCCCGTGAAGATCAAGGCCATCGAGCGGATGCAAAGGCCAACCCGGTTGCGGGACGTCTAGAAGTTCACCGGGTGCTTCACATCACTCAACCGGTTCATCAGCCGGCTAGGCGAGAAGGCCCTCCCACTGTACCAGCTGATGAAGAAGACCACCTGCTTTGAATGGAACGACCAGGCGGATGAGGCTTTCCTCCAGCTCAAGCGGATGCTGTCCACGCCGCCTGTTTTGGCCGCTCCGACTGCTAAAGAACCCATGTTCCTCTACATTGCCGCCACAAGCCGGGTGGTCAGCACCGTGATTGTGGTCGAGCGCCCAGAAGACGGCAAGGCCCAGCCGGTCCAGAGGTCAGTATACTATCTGAGTGAGGTGATGTCCGCCTCCAAGCAGAACTACCCCCACTACCAGAAGATGTGCTACGGCGTGTACTTTGCCGCTAAGAAGCTGAAGCAGTATTTCAAGGAGCACACCATCACGGTCGTCTGCACCACCCCCCTTGCCGAGATCATAGGCAACATAGATGCATCAGGTCGGGTGGCGAAGTGGGCCATTGAGCTGGCTCCACACACCATCCTCTACCAGCCCCGCACCGCCATCAAGTCCCAAGCGCTGGCCTACTTCCTAGTCGACTGGGCCGAGACCCAGTACTTGCCCACAGCGCCGGATTCCACTCATTGGCGGATGCACTTTGACGGCTCGAAGATGCGCACCGGTTTGGGAGCCGGCATCATCCTCACCTCTCCCAAAGGCGACAAGCTCAAGTACACACTGCAGATTCACTTTGGCGCCTCCAATAACGTGGCCGAGTACGAGGCGCTCGTACACGGGCTTTGGCTAGCCAAGGAGATTGGCATCCGTCGGATTCTGTGTTACGGCGACTCGGACTTGGTGGTCTAGCAGTCGTCTGGCGACTGGGACGCCAAGGATGCAAACATGGCAAGCTACCGCTTCCTCGTCCAGCAGATCAGCGGGCACTTCGACGGGTGTGAATTCCTTCACGTGCCAAGGGCCGACAATGAGCTAGCTGACGCCATGGCCCGAATCGGCTCCACCCGGCAAGCCATACTAGCCGGCGTCTCACTCCAGTGCCTGCGCAAGCCGTCTATCAAGCCTTCGCAGGAATCAGAGTCCATCTTCGTACCGGCTGACCCCGGAGCAGTCGGATCCGGCTCAGGGACTTCAGCAGTCGGCCCGGGGACTTCAGAACCAGGCCCAAGGACTGTAGTAGTCGGCCCGGGGACTTCAACGACGCAGCAAGCAGTGGCCGGCTCTGACCCGCCGCCTCCCAACCTGACCGCCCTGGTACCAGTTGCTGTCATGACAGTGGTAGAAGCACCATCTTGGGCGCAGCCCATCCTCAACTTCCTGGTGAGCCAAGAGCTACCAGCCGACGAGGTCTTCGCCCGGCAGGTGCAACGCCGGGCGCCAGCCTACACAATAGTCAATGAAGAGCTTGTCAGGCGCAGTGTGACTGGTGTCTTTCAGCGCTGCGTGTAGCCGGAGAAGGGCATGGCAATCCTCAGAGATATTCATCAAGGCGAGTGCGGCCACCACGCCGCTTCCAGATCCCTTGTTGCCAAAGCTTTCCGCCATGGATTCTTCTGGCCGACTGCTTTGGACGACGCCAAGGAGTTGGTCCGCAAGTGCAAGGGATGTCAGCGCTTCAGCTCCAAGCAACACCTGCCGACCTCTGCACTCAAGATCATCCCCATCACTTGGCCGTTTGCCGTCTGGGGATTGGACATGGTGGGCCTGTTCAAAACAGCACGCGGCGGCATGACCCATCTGCTGGTCGCTGTGGATAAGTTCACGAAGTGGATCGAAGCAAAGGCAATCAAGAAACTGAATGGTCCGACTGCTGTCACATACATTGCGGACATCACCGTCCGATAAAGCATTCTGCACAGCATCATCACCGATAACGGCACAAACTTCGCCAAAGGCGCCTTGGCCCGTTTCTGCGTGACGCAGGGCATCCGACTGGACTTAGCGTCTATTGCCCATCCGCAGTCAAACGGCCAGGTGGAGCGAGCAAACGGCCTCATCTTGTCCGGCATCAAGCCCCGACTGGTCGAGCCACTGGAGCGCTTGGCCGGCTGCTGGATCGAGGAGCTGCCGGCCGTCCTTTGGAGTCTTCGGACTATGCCCAACAAAGCTACCGGCTTCACTCCCTTCTTCCTCGTGTACGGGGCCGAGGCCGTCATCCCAACTGACATCAAGTTTGACTCACCTCGCGTCACCATGTACACGGAGGCAGAAGCAAAGGAGGCGCGAGAAGACGGTGTCGATCTGCTGGAAGAGGCCTGGCTGTTGGCACTCAGCCGGTCCGCCATCTACCAGCAGAGCCTACGTCGCTACAACAGCCGGAAGGTCAAGCCGCGTGCTTTCCGCGAAGGGGACCTTATGCTCCGGCTGATCCAGCGAACAGCCAGCCAGCACAAGCTCTCGGCCCCTTGAGAGTGGCCTTTCATCATCAGCAAGGCCCTGGGCAACGACTCCTCTACCTCATCGACGCACAAAAGCCCAGGACACGCAAGAGGGATGATTCCGGCAAAGAGACGGAGCGCCCATGGAATGCAAATCTTCTCCGCCCATTTTAAAGTTGATGCAGTGTATGTACCACGCTACCTTTTGTATTAAGCAAAGACAACAGGTCCCCCGAAGCACACTCGGGGGCTACCTTTTTATCTATATGATAAGCTTGCCTATGAATGTATTATTTCATTCTTTCACCCTGCACCGGGTCCGGTCAACCGGCCCGGGGGCTCGCCGCCTTGACCTAAGCTGGCGCCACCCGCAGTCGGCCAAGTAGTGTGCCGACATCTAAGCCGTCTCTGGGATGACGGGGTCAGCCCTTCCCCTCTCCAGGGTCGTCTGGTCTGCCCCAGCTCCTCCAGTCGGCGTCTGGCCCTCCACCACTGACGGCTCCATTTGCTGCAGACCGGTGGCCTCTAGAGCTCCCCTGCGCTCCGGCTCCTCCGCCCGCGCCTTGGCCGCCGCATCCGCCTGCTCCTTGGCCGCTGCGTCGGCCTGCGCCTTGGCCGCTACGTCGGCCTCCGCCCGTGCCGCGTCTGCCACCTCTGCCTCTCCCTGAGCCGCGGCGTCCCGCTCCTGCTGTGCCTCCCGCGCATTCCTCTCCATCGCCTCCCGAAGGGCGGCGGCAGGGTCCACGCGGCGGGCGTCTTCGGGGCCGCCTGCCTGTAGGAGATATGCCCTAGAGGTAATAATAAATGTTATTGATTATCTCCCTGTTCATAATTAGGTTTATGTTCCATGCTATAACTGCTATGGTTCTCGAGTCTGCAAATAAAACGAGGCTCGGAGGAAGACTCATATGCACGTGTGGAATAATAAATGATAAAATGTATTCCTAGTCAAGCCTCTATGACTGGCTCAAGTATTGCATGATGATCCTGTTTTCCTGATCATGGGCATGACTATGCCAGCAATTTTGAGGGCACAATGTTAACAGAACATTTGTGTTGAATCGACCCGATTGATGTTATGCTATGAGGTTCTTTCGTCACAAGTTAATGGTTAATAACACAGAGATGGTTAATGTTTGCATGATTCCTTAGACCATGAGAGTATCGAGTTTCTTCATGCTTGCTTCATGAACTTTGGGGTTTGTTAAACGTCATCCGTAAATGGGTGGCTATTACGGCGGCTTACGGGTTCATGGGAAAGTATGTCAAGTAACTTGATAGCTCAAGATTGGGATTTGCTCCTCCGACGATGGAGAGATATCTCTGGGCCCTCTCGGTGTTACGGTATCCATCATCGTCTGGCCAGACACTTTGTGATTTGATCACGGGGATGCCGAAACACGGTAACGAGAAAAGAGAACAATACCGGTAACGAGGTAACTAGCATAGTGGACAAGTTGTTGATCCACGGGAATGCCAACATGTCTCACCTCGGGTATTTGTAACATATCGCGAAGCAACAGGAATAGCACACGGCAACTGGAGGTTCACTCGAATATTCATTCGTGTGGGTATAGGGGTCAATATGGGTGTCCACGGCTCCGATGTTGATCATTGATCAGAAGGGGTTCCGTGTCATGTCTATACTTCACCGAACCTATAGGGTCACACGCTTAAGGGTCATCTATCTGCTGAATACTAGACAGGGAGTCTGAGAGAAAATCACCGAAAAAGTTTCGGACACCGAAAAGTTTCGGACAGCGGAAAAGTTCCGCAGAGAGAGGTCACCGGATGAGTTCCGGTGAAACTGAAAAGTTGTTTCAGGGGATACCATTAAGTCAAAATGGTTTCGGCACATGCCTGATAATTCTTGGAGGATACCAGAATCATTCTGGAAACTTCTGGGAATTTTCTGGAAGAAAAATCGGAAATGTTCCGGGGCTGCCGGAACCGCTTCAGATGCTTTTCGCAGATGAAATCACTAAACTGGAATTGTTCCAGAACGCATTGAAAATTATTTTAGTGGGTACTGGAAATGTTCTAAGCCCACATAAAGATTTTCAGTTCGAACGGACGCTGAAAAATGTCGTCGTGAATAGTGAAAGTGCTTTTTGGGAATTTTATGGAAAGCACCTTTTGGGAATTTCCCAAAAGGCTTCTAGAATGCCTTAGGCACTAAGGAAGCCCCCTTGGGGGGGCCCCCAAGGGTTGGCCGGCCAAGCATGGTGGAGCTCCTTGGAGCTCCACATGGCACCCCTTTTATCTTTATTCTTTTATGAAAAGGCATAAAGTGGGGGTACTTTGGGGTTTTTTGTATGACATCTTTACCCCTTGGCTTTCCTATAAATAGAGGAGAGTGGGCTGCCCACAAATCTCATCCCTTGCTCTCATACACATGCCAAGATGTTATCTGGCTTCTCTCTCCCTCCCACGAAAAGAGTTTCGTAGAGCCGAAAGGCTGTCTGGGTTCCGGCAGGAACTAGTTCTGGACGGCGAAGCCCTGCCGGATAGATGACACCGTATGTGTGCAACTCTGTAGAGAGGTCGTAGTTTCGATCTTAGTGCCCGAGGGGCTGTTCGAGAGTGCCTCCCGAAGGGCTGTCCAAGTGACGGTCCGAGTTCTGTGAGTCCTCCCGAAGGGCTGTCCGAGTGACCGTTCGAGTTTCGAAGGTCCTCCCGAAGGGCTGTCCGCGACATCGTCTGGGGGACTGTTCGACAGCCTCCCGGAGGGCTGTCCGAAGGGAAGACGAGGGTATACATCCTCGCGGTTGGGAGGTTGTAAATCCTAGCTGCGGGGATCTGCACCGCCGATCGTCATCGACTCTACTTCCGCTGCGCTTCGAGTCGGTAACGAAAATGATCAAACCTTGTATGCAGTCTCCATAGTGGTCCTGGGCTGGTGCGTAGGTCGGAAAATTTTTGTTTTCTGCTGCGTTACCCTCCAGTGGCATCATGAGCCGTGCTATGCGTAGATGCAGGTTGCGATCTAGAATACATGAGATGTATGGGTGTTGCACAATATAATTAGGTAGTAGATGAGTTCTATTACTGAAAATTATTTGTGCGGGTAGCAGATGAAATCTGTTACCCGATATTCTTGTTGCTTCCCTGGAATTTGCATATTTCTGATCTTGATAACAGCATGGTGGAGTTTCAATGTTCTGGCAATCCGCGATCCTGATTGATCAACGAAGTGCTAACAGTTCATTGAATTCCACCGTAGTTAAAAAGAAAGATGAAATTTCGCAGATGAAAGGGCAATGCAGATATGATCTGCACGGGGGTCATGCGTATGACGAAGTTCAGTATGGGGCTCGAGATTTTATTATCTCGGTTTTCATACACCCCGCATTGTTAAACTAGCGCTTGAATTATCATACTTGATGATGGACGTTGGTAGCTTCGGTTTGTTTCGAAACCTTAGAAGCCACGTAAAACAAGTTTTTGCATGAACCGATTAGAGACGTCTAACTTGGTTTTGCAGGAGGGTTTACATGTGCATGTGATGTGGTATAGCGGTGCTCATAATAATTTGATTATGTATGAGATGACTATATGATGTAAATTAATTAACATGACCTGCGTGTCATGATTTGGCATGATGGCTGGAGCCATATGATTGCACTTTAAATGACCTGCGTGTCAACCTTGTGTAATGCATTATTTTATTAGCTATAGAGATAGCAATATTATTTGGTGCATCGACAAGGTGGTGGAAATCTTCGCGAAGGTGAACACCGACGCGAATGCCAAAGACGAAGAAATACAAGACTTCTCCGTCAGAAAGGGCTATACCATATCATGCTATTATGAATTGCCTGAGATGTTTATCCCTTATGATGCACCCTTTTTGATTGCGCGGTAGTCGCCTTTTATTAGGGTGATCTCTCACAAAAATATCAAGTAGTTAGTGTTCTCCCAAGTGTAGCACCGTCACGGCACCTAACTTTTCGGGGTATCACATGCTAACATGGGTACGAACGATTAGGGATGTGTGAGGCGGGTGAGTTGAGACCTCGCAGCGAGATCACTTGGTTGTCTTGACGTTCAGGCATGAAAGTCATGAGCGCGGAACACACGCATCGAAAGATGAACAAGAGTCACATAGAGATGTGATTGGCAAGTTTGCCTACCGATTGAGATTTTCGTCATCAGTGATGCTACCATCAATGGCGTTGAATTGAAATGCGGATCTTGAATCACTCACAATCAATTATGAGAGATATTGATTTGAGTGGGAGCGCACTGTAGAATTAATTCTTTTAATTCTCAGTGCAATTAATTTTGAACACTGTCTAAGTGTGATTTGCATAATAGTTGTAGAATAATGGCTCGCATTTCCACCTTCCCTATTAAAATTGAATAGCTGTTAAATATCTGGTTAAAACTTTACGGTTGGTAACGTAATGTGAGGATTGTCCTCAAGAGTGCCGAGAAGGACTTTGTCCTATCGCATACTTTTGGTATTCTCTCGCTTATGCTATGGATCATGTGACTCTCGTCCGTTGATCCAAAAGCTAGAATTCCATTTCAGTCAAGCGCAATATGTTTGTTTCCATGAGACCCAAACTTCGAAAGTTTGGATAGTTATGTGATATTCATGGAATCTGAAAATTATTTTCAGAGACAGACAAAGGCTAAAAGATATGAGATATCCAAAGCAATGTTTGTTTGCAAACTATTAGTAAAGGAGTTTACTATGCATTAGACTGATAAGAGAGGGATCCAGAAGAACGCCTGTCATATGATGAAAGGTGAATAAAACAACAACTTAAAGAGAAAGGAAGTGTCCGAAGGGTGTTAGTAAGACTTTCACGCCTAGGAAGTCCGGGGCTAACGCCACTCTTAAGTTCGGTGCTTTTTCTGAGAGTAGGAGAAATACTGAAAGTTAAACTGTTAGAAGTATAAATGCAGAAAGAAAGAAGACTGGAATATCCAGCTCATGTATGAATGTCATACAAGTTTTTGATGTATAGAAGGCTGGTAAAAGATATAGTTCTTGGGAATTATGGTTAAACATGTTAATCACTAATTCTTGGGTATTGTGAGACATCACAAAGATACCCGCTCGATTGCATTCTGTTGCAATTCGATGTAAGAACTACTATGGCCTAAAAGACTAGCCAGAAATGAGGTATAGGTATACACAGGGAACATAGTAAATGTTACTATACCTTCCATCGGTGTATTACCGTCTGTATTCATTTTCATAATTCATTTAAAGTTTCACAAACTCTAGCCCATTGCATAAGGTATCTTGCAAGAAGGTTGTTCATAAGAGAACTTTTTGATGTTCGATGTTATGAATAACATAAGGGCCATACTTTCATTATGAATGAGATGTATGTTATGAATATTGATAATAATACATTACCTCTGGGTTTACTTTCATAATTCATTTTAGAGTTTCATACACTCTAGGCCTTTGCACAATGTTTGTTGCAAAAGAATTGTTCATAGAAGAACAATTGTTGTTCAGTATTATGAATAACATGAGGGCCATACTTCCATCATCGATGGGACGTATGTTATGAATATTGATGGTAATATGATACATCCATAACACTGACGCTAAATGTCATAAGACTAAAAGAATACCACACAAGTGTGGCACTGCATTTGGTCACATTGGAGAAATCCGCATGGAAAATTCCATTATGATGGATTTTGAAGTCGTTTGATTTTGAATCATCTGACACTTGCAAATTTCCTCTGAAAAGTGAAGTGACTGAAATACCGTTCACAGGCCATAAGGAACGAATAACAAACTTATTGGTGATCATACATTTGATGTGTGTAGTCCGATAAATGTTGCAGGTAGTGGAATTATCTATCTTCAGAAATGACTCAAGTAGATATATGGATATTTACTTGATGAGACGTAAGTCTGGATCTTTTGAAACCATTCGAAAGGTTTTCAAAAATGAAGTAGAAGTTATTGTAACAAGAAAATTATGTTTCTACAATTCGATTGCAGAAAGAAATATTTGAGTTACAAGTTTAGCGAATGTCTGATGAGTTGTGAAAAGAGTTTCATAACTTACACCACCCGGAACACCACTGTGAGTGGAAAGTCCGTGAAGATGTAATCGAACCATTTATGACATGGTAAGATCAAAGATGACATAAATAAATTTGCCATTATCCCTTTTAAAAGGTGATGCTTTAGAGACTACGGCTTTTACACTGAAAAGAGCTCCATCAGGTCTGTTGAAATGACACCATGGTATGGTACGCCCAACCATGTTATATCTTTTCTTAACATTTGGAATATGGGGCTTGTGTAAAAGGTTACAAACCTATTCCAAATCAGACAAGTGCTACTTTGTAGGTTATCCCAAGTCATTGGGTATTCCTCCCTCACTATATCGAGGCAAATAGGTTTGCCACAAAGAACGGTATGCTTTTAAAGAGAATTGTTCTTGCAAAAGGTGAGTGGGAGGACAGTGCAACTCGACGAGATAACCAGTATCTTCGTCATAAGGTCAAAGGAAAGGAACCTTGGAAGTGATTCCGGAGTTTCCTACTGCGACTGATACGGAAGTCTCTACAATAAAATGTATGGACTTCAGTCGAACTTGCAGCTGAACCACGTAGGCAAGGCTCGTGCAAACCTCTCAGGTGCGCAAACGAGATATTGTTGTTAGACAACAGTATACCTACGATACACAAGGAAGCGTTGATGGGCCCTGACTCCGGAATTGGCTAAATGCCAATACAATCCGAGATAGTTTCCATATAAGTGATTCAAGATTAAAACCTTGATACACCTTTCGAAAGACTTAGAGTCTGACGAATATTTGTGGAACTTAAAACTGATACAGATAAAAATGTTTTATCCATAAAGCTCGACTTGTTGCAATAACAAGTTCAAGGAGTTGACTACGATGAGATTGTCTCACCGTAGCGATGCTTAAAGTCGGTTCGGGTTGAACTAGCAATTAAGACATATTTCAATCATGAGATATGAAACATGGATGACAAAAGGATTTCCATCTGATGGAAATAAAACCTAGGACTTGTATGTGGTACAGTCCAAAGTAATTTGTCGATCCAGAGGATGCTAGTAGGTTTGCAAACTTCAGAGTTCCAGCGATGAACAGAAGAGAGCAAAATGGAGTTGGAATCTTCGTGTTTTGATGAAATGGTCAAAAGGGTTTGACTTCATCAATGGGTAACGAAGATGCTTGTGATTCAAGAAAGTAAGTGGGAGCATAATAAAATTTCTGAAAACCTTGTGTGCTTGACACATTGTTAATTGGAATTAAAATTCTTGACACGAATTAGGACTTCATTTGAAAATAGTTTTTCAATGAAGTGCTTGGGCTAAATAGCTTTTATATTAGGCATGATGATCTATGGAGATAGATTTACCTAATAGGGCTGAACAAAGATACATATTGACAAGATGCTAAAACCTTTTAGCATTAAAAACGCCAAGGAGTGATTCTTGCCGAAGTCACATGGAAAGAGTTTTCGCAAGACTCGGTGTCCCAAAAACACTGATGAGCAAAATACATGATGGAGATTCCACACACTCTTGTGTTTGGATTAATCATGTATTCCATGGTATGTAAAAACAACCAGATATGTCCAATACTCCCAAAGTTGTTGCAAGTATAGATACCAAAGTGATCAAAAGTACTGATCATGGGACAATAGTGAAAAAGGGTCATTAAGTACTATAGTAGCACTGATGACATGTTTTCTCGCAAGCGGAGATCATGAAGAGTTTGTTGTAAAAGGTTACATCGATACAGTCTTCATCCATGCTCCAAGCGATTTTCGATTTATGTTAAGGGTTTTGTGCAATACACAATATGGTGGCACGGTAGTTGGAAATTGTTCCAAACAAGTTACTGTGGCGAATTCTATAACAGAGACAAAGTATGTTGCCGCTTTTAAAAGCGACAAAGAAGATGTTGAATCATATAGTTCATTCATGAACTTAGTATGGTTCCAAGATGGCTTTTGTCAATGGGACACTACTGCAAGTAGTTGCTCCATAACTCAGTCTGAGGAATCCAGGTTCGACCTGTGATTCGCATACATACCAAGCCAAGTCCACACAAAATATGAATTTTGTGAAAGCGTGAAGACGCGAGGATATGCAAAGATACACACGGAGCTGAAGTCGTCAGATCCGTTGGACATTCAGGCTATACCACAAGCGAAGCATATTTACACCGGGGTGCCACAGGTGTAAAGTGCATTAGCATTAACTAGATTATTGACTCTAGTGCAAGTGGGAGTCTGTAGGAGATATGCCCTAGAGGTAATAATAAATGTTATTGATTATCTCCCTGTTCATAATTAGGTTTATGTTCCATGCTATAACTGCTATGGTTCTCGAGTCTGCAAATAAAACGAGGCTCGGAGGAAGACTCATATGCACGTGTGGAATAATAAATGATAAAATGTATTCCTAGTCAAGCCTCTATGACTGGCTCAAGTATTGCATGATGATCCTGTTTTCCTGATCATGGGCATGACTATGCCAGCAATTTTGAGGGCACAATGTTAACAGAACATTTGTGTTGAATCGACCCGATTGATGTTATGCTATGAGGTTCTTTCGTCACAAGTTAATGGTTAATAACACAGAGATGGTTAATGTTTGCATGATTCCTTAGACCATGAGAGTATCGAGTTTCTTCATGCTTGCTTCATGAACTTTGGGGTTTGTTAAACGTCATCCGTAAATGGGTGGCTATTACGGCAGCTTACGGGTTCATGGAAAAGTGTGTCAAGTAACTTGATAGCTCAAGATTGGGATTTGCTCCTCCGGCGATGGAGAGATATCTCTGGGCCCTCTCGGTGTTACGGTATCCATCATCGTCTGGCCAGACACTTTGTGATTTGATCACGGGGATGCCGGAACATGGTAACGAGAAAAGAGAACAATACCGGTAACGAGATAACTAGCATAGTGGACAAGTGTTGATCCACGGGAATGCCAACATGTCTCACCTCGGGTATTTGTAACATATCACGAAGCAACAGGAATAGCACACGGCAACTGGAGGTTCACTCGAATATTCATTCGTGTGGGTATAGGGGTCAATATGGGTGTCCACGGCTCCGATGTTGATCATTGATCGGAAGGGGTTCCGTGTCATGTCTATACTTCACCGAACCTATAGGGTCACACGCTTAAGGGTCATCTATCTGCTGAATACTAGACAGGGAGTCTGAGAGAAAATCACCGAAAAAGTTTCGGACACCGAAAAGTTTCGGACAGCGGAAAAGTTCCGCAGAGAGAGGTCACCGGATGAGTTCCGGTGAAACTGAAAAGTAGTTTCAGGGGATACCATTAAGTCAAAATGGTTTCGGCACATGCCTGATAATTCTTGGAGGATGCCAGAATCATTCTGGGAATTTTCTGGAAGAAAAACCGGAAATGTTCCGGGGCTGCCGGAACCGCTTCAGATGCTTTTCGCAGATGAAATCACTAAACTGGAATTGTTCCAGAACGCGTTGAAAATTATTTTAGTGGGTACTGGAAATGTTCCAAGCCCACATAAATATTTTCAGTTCATACGGACGCTGAAAAATGTCGTCGTGAATAGTGAAAGTGCTTTTTGGGAATTTTATGGAAAGCACCTTTTGGGAAATTTCCCAAAAGGCTTCTAGAAGCCTTAGGCACTAAGGAAGCCCCCTTGGGGGGGGCCCCCAAGTGGTGGCCGGCCATGGAGGGTGGAGCTCCATGGAGCTCCACATGGCACTCCTTTTTGCTTTATTCTTTATGTAAATGACATAAAGTGGGGGTACTTTTGGTATTTGTGAATGCCAACTTTACCCCTTGGTTTTCCTATAAATAGAGGAGAGTGGGCTGCCCACAAATCCATCCCTTCTCACATACAAGTGCCATTGCAATGATCTGGCTTCTCTTTCCCTCCCACGAAAAGAGTTTCGTAGAGCCGAAAGGCTGTCTGGGTTCCGGTGGGAACTAGTTCTGGACGGCGAAGCCCTGCCGAATAGATGACACCGTATGTGTGCAACTCTGTAGAGAGGTCGTAGTTTCGATCTTAGTGCCCGAGGGGCTGTTCGAGAGTGCCTCCCGAAGGGCTGTCCAAGTGACGGTCCGAGTTCTGTGAGTCCTCCCGAAGGGCTGTCCGAGTGACCGTTCGAGTTTCGAAGGTCCTCCCGAAGGGCTGTCCGCGACATCGTCTGGGGGACTGTTCGACAGCCTCCCGGAGGGCTGTCCGAAGGGAAGACGAGGGTATACATCCTCGCGGTTGGGAGGTTGTAAATCCTAGCTGCGGGGATCTGCACCGCCGATCGTCATCGACTCTACTTCCGCTGCGCTTCGAGTCGGTAACGAAATTGATCAAACCTTGTATGCAGTCTCCATAGTGGTCCTGGGCTGGTGCGTAGGTCGGAAAATTTTTGTTTTCTGCTGCGTTACCCTACAGTGGCATCATGAGCCGTGCTATGCGTAGATGCAGGTTGCGATCTAGAATACATGGAGATGTATGGGTGTTGCACAATATAATTAGGTAGTAGATGAGTTCTATTACTGAAAATTATTTGTGCGGGTAGCAGATGAAATCTGTTACCCGATGTTCTTGTTGCTTCCCTGGAATTTGCATATTTCTGATCTTGATAACAGCATGGTGGAGTTTCAATGTTCTGGCAATCCGCGATCCTGATTGATCAACGAAGTGCTAACAGTTCATTGAATTCCACCGTAGTTAACAGTTCATTGAATTCCACCGTAGTTCGGTCGAAATTTCCAGTTGCTCCGAGGCTCGAGCGGCGGGCCGGCTGCATAAGCCGGAAGGTTGACGTAGTCCCTCAACTCGTGGATGTTCCGGACGTAGAAATACGACTTCTGCCAGAGTTTGGCCGACTACAGTAGAGTGATGGCCGGGAAGCGGATCCCGGAGCCGGTGCACCGCACCGCCACGCAGGCCCCGCACTGAGCCGCCTCGCCTTTGACTGCGGTGCCGAGCTTGAGGTAGAAGAGCTTCCCCCACAGCTCGAGCATGGGCAAGACGCCGAGGTACCCCTCGCAGAGAGTGACAAAGGCGGAGAGCAGCACCACCGTATTCGGCGTGAGGTGGTGAGGTTGGAGATGGTAAAAGTCATGAAAAGAGCGGAGAAAGCCGCTTGCCGGTAGGCCGAAGCCGCGAAGGAAGTGGGTCCTGAAGACGACGTGCTCGTCGTCCCTCGGCGCCGGTGAGATCACCCTTTCGGGGGGAACACGCACCTCCATGTTCGCCGTGTGGGTAAGTCGCCGTGTCTGGCGGAGGAACTCAAGGTGGTCGTCGTGGACGTTCGAACCATCCCAATCGCCTCGCGCCATCCTTGATGGTTGCTTGGTGGCGGCGCGGCAAAGTCACGAGAGGCGAGGACGCGGCGACGCAGAAAAGTCGAGCGACGGCGAGCTGCAGCGGTGCTTCGGCGGCGGAGCGGCGCGGTGACGCAGCCGCAACGAGGAAGCAGAAGAGGAAGAAGGTGGAGAACGAGGAGGGCGCGTGTGCGTTCTGCCGCACCCTCCTCCCCCTACTTATAGGCCCGCGGTGGCGGAGCCGAAGAGGCAGGACGTGGGGGGCGTGGGGATTAACTACGCCCGCGCCCCGCACGACCCTGCGTTTCTCGCGCCATCAAAGTGCAAATTCATTGCGCTTGGGGAGGGCAACCGCCCACCTCGGCCGCAGCAGATCCGCGTGCGCGCCGAGGCCCTGTAGTGGTGGGCCCAGGCCTGCGGCAACATCCCGTCACGCGCGTGGGCTGGCAGGCCGGCCTGGCCTGCTGGTGCCACGTGGCATGCGAGCACCGGGCGGCAAGCGCGCCACCCGGCGCACGCGACGACTATTCGAATTCGACAGGCGGCTGGCCTAGCCTTGGCTAGCTCCTGGCAAACGGCTTCTACCAGACGGATGAAGCAGGAGATACAAGACCTCTCGGAGTAGGAAACTGTTGAGGCACTCCGGCTTGAGCCGCGGCGCCTCACCAGCTTTGGGGACTACTGTCGAAGGGATTGACCACGGGTGGCCTCACCAGCACCCCATAGCATTTCAAGACAACAGGGCAAGCCAAGCCCCTTGTGCCTCCCGGACGTGTGGCCGGCTCCCTTGGGCCGGCTGGCCCAAGAGGCCGACTCCCAGATGGCGGTGTACCCTCAGAAGGCAGCTTCGAGGGAAGCCGGGTCCTAGCAAACGGCCCCTCCTCCCCTCGGAGTCTGCGCCCGTTCAAAACGATAAGATGGGGCGTGGCTGCAGGACCACCCGTACCCCCAAATCCCGGCGAGGCGTGGCTACAGGGCGGGCTGACCAAGCGGACACCCCTCTGCCAGGCGTGGCACTGTAGCCACGTGACCTGTGACGCAGCCCTCGTCAGCAGGACCATGCTCCCACGACGGGCGATCGGTACGGCCCGCAGGCGGCAGGCCCTACCCGTCCGTGAGCAACCGGAAGACGGCGCACCTCAAAAAGGCGGCCTCAGCGACAGACCGGCTTCCAGTAGCCGGCCTCTCCCTCCACTCGGAGTCAACGCGCCGTTACTCCGATAAGACGGGGTGTGGCTACAGTGAACGCCCACCAGGTGGCGGATTGTAGCCATGCCTCCCCCGACGAGGCCCTCGTCAGCAAGGGTGAGGCTATAGTAAAAGGCAATTAGCGTGGTCCACAGGCAGCGGGCCCCACCTGTCGGCCGAATCCTCGGCAGCCGGCGGGACCCACCAAGCGGCGGGCCCCAGCAGCCGGCGGAGAGCCCGGTGCCCATAGACGCTGACATCCGGGTCCTACACCTGGCCCAATTACCATTGTACCCCTGGGGGGTAGGCCTATATAAAACCCCCCAGGTTCGCCCATGCAAAGGGTTCAGCTCATCTTCCACGCCATTATACACACACATAGCTAGAGAAGCACTAGGGCTAGCCTTGCCCTTCTCCTTCCTCTAGCAAACAGCTCAAGGAGCAAGCTTGTAGCTACGAGATTGATCATAGTCATCATGCGGAGACCCCGCAGAGCAGGACTAGGGGTGTTATCTCCTCGGAGAGCCCCGAACCTAGGTAAGGCTCGTGTTCGTTCGAGATCTCGCTCACTCCCGCTTCCAGGGCCCGACGACGTACTCCTGTCCCCATCCATGATAAGCCACCCCCTGGCATATTCGTGAGATTACCCCGACATTGACCTGCCGGCTGTTGGTCCTCGACGGTCGCCACCTACCGGCTCTTAGAAGCCGGCTGCTGGGCCTTGCGCTTGTTGTCGTTCGGCTGCTGGCACCGGTTGGAGTCACCGGCCGGCGCCGGAGCAGCCGGCGGGATCACCTTCCCGGACGCGTCGATCCGGATCTTTGTCTTCATGGAAGAGTCGGCTGTGGCGTACTTGTCCGCCACAACCAGGAGCTCGTCCAAGGTAGCCGGCTCGTCGCACAGAAGCTTGTGTTTGAGCAGGATGCCCTCTCTACACCCGGAGGTGAAGTACTCGATGGCCTGCACCACGTGCACCCCCTCGCAGGATTTGCGCAACTCGGCCCAGCGCGTCAGGGAGTCACGAGTGGACTCGTTCGGGCCCTGGACGCACATGGAGAGCTGGCGAGGCTTGGGGGCCGCTTGTAGGTGCTGTTGGAGTTGCGCACGAAGGCTTCGCTGAAGTCCAGCCAACTATTGATGCTGTTGGCCTTGAGGCTGTTCAGCCATGTCCGGGCCGTGCCCAGCAACATGAGCGGAACATACCTCACGGCAACGTGCTTGTTGCCGTTCGCTATGCTGACTGCTGTTGCATAGTCGGTCAACCAATCTTCCGGCTTCACGTCGCCGTTGTACTTGGGAGTGTTGCAAGGAAGCGAGAACCCTTTGGGCAAGGGCTCATCGCGAATGCGGGGGTCGAAGCAGGCCGGGCCGACTATATCGTCATCCTCCATTGCCAGGGACCGAGCCAGCTGCTCGATCCGGCGACGAGCGTCATTCTCGCGAACTGCTTCACGGGGGCCTAGCCGGCCCCGCAAAGTCGGGTGGTCAACCGGCGCCGGAAAATCTGGCCTCTCCCTGCGGGGGAGAGGCGGACGTTCATCCTGCTGGCGCCGGCCCTTCGTCCTCGGAGGAATTTGCCGGCTGTCCACAACCGTCTCGTGAGAGCGCCGGCTGCGGCTAGCTGCCGGCTCTGGGTTCCGCCGGCCGCAGCCGCCGCCACTAGGGGACTGGGAGGTCGCTCCATTCTCGCGGTGGGGTGGAAGGTTTCCTTCCGGGTAGTAGGCCTGCCGGCCGGCCGCCACCACGCGGTTGCACGTGTCTTGTTGCGCATTCACAGCGTTGAGGAGCTCCTGGAGGTGCTCCAGCTGGCTGCGCCGCTCATTGCCCTCCAGGATCTCGAGTTCTTCTGCCGCCGCTTGCGCGGCGCGCAGGTTCTGCACTGGGGTGTCGTAGATCGGACGTCCGACTCCCAGCATATTAGCGATGGCCACGCCGCGTTGTTGGACGGCGCCGGCTCGGCTGGGCTCGCCTGCAGCCGGCGTGCTGCCCGCTATGCGGTCAATCTCGCGCTGGTTAGCCTCAGCGCGACGCTTCATGGCCGCCATCTTGGTGGCGTTGTCGAGGAGCTTGACACGGATTTCTTCTAGCACCGCCGGGTCGACGTCGACGCCGACGGGAGCGGCCAAGTCCCGCATTGCTGCTAGCAATGGGTCCCCGGCGGCCCCGCCAGTGTGCTGGCTGTCGCCTGTGACCATCACCTCCACGAAGACGCCAGCGTCGAGCCCGCCGGCAGAGGCGTCGCTAGCGATAGGAGGGAGCGGGTCGTCGATGATCACCACGTCACTGGGTTACCTGTCGGTGGCGACCGCATCGAAGAGGCTGAGCTTCCCGAAGAGGTGTGAGGCAGCTCGCGGGGCAGACGGCTCCCGCGTCGGGTGATGCGCCGATGCAAGCGCACACAAACCCATCGGGCTGGTTGATCAGGCCAGACGCGACGCGCTCGCCGGAGGAAAGGGTGGTTCCCATCCGGAACACAACTCCGGCCGACGCCGCGGATGGCCCCACGGTGAGCACCAACTGTCGTGGTAATCTCACGGCAGATGCCAGGGGGTGGCTTATCCTGGGTGGAGCCATGAGGACGTTGTCGGGTTACGGAAGCGAGAGTGAGCACGAGCTCGGAAGCACACGAGACGTACCCAGGTTCGGGGCTCTCCGGAGAGATAACACCCCTAGTCGTGCTGAGATGACTATGATCAAGACTATACAGAGTTGCTCCTAGAGCTGTGTTGCTAGAGGAGGAAGAAGGGTAGAGCTCTCCCTCTTCTCCTTGCTATGGTGTGTGTGTGGAATGAAAGCTCAACCCTTTGCATGGGTGAGCCCGGGGGGGTCTTATAGGCCGACCCCGCAGGGGTACAATGGTAATACGGCCGGGTGTAGGACCCAGTTGTCAGTGTCTAAGGTCGCCGGGTCCTCCGCCGGCTGCTAGGGCCCGCCTCTGGAGGGCCCTGCCGGCTGCCGAGAATCCGGCCGATAGGTAGGGCCCGCCGCCTGCGGGCCATGCTGATTGCCTTTTGCTGTAGCGTGGTCCTTGCTGACGATAAGCAGCCAAAATACTTATGCGGACACCATCGGACGCTGCTTCGGGCCCTTCTGGATGGTGGCCGCCTTCGCGGCCTCTTGCCGCTTGGTCGCGGCGACCATGGACTTGGCCTTCTTGGACGGCCGGCTGCCGAACATCCTGACATCGGCACGACGCTTCGACACACCGGTGCTCCAGTCGGCGCCGCCGAGGAGCCGGCGCCTGTCCTGCCGGCGCCTGGGGCGCGGCGGAGCTCATCGTCTTCCTCGTCGTCGTCCGGCCATTCCCCTATGCCGCCACCTGCGGCCTCGCCTGCCGCATCGCCGCCTCCAGCGGCATCATCCTCCTCCAACGCGGCCGCCCCAGCTCGGGGTCGTCCACGTCACTCTCTGCGCGGTCCGCCATGTACCGATGGCCTGGATCCGGCGTGTCGACCGCCGTCTGGCCTTTGAAGCACTGCATCATAGCATGGCGGTCAGGCGGCGCGAAGAACTTGGCACAAGCAAAGAAAAAGAATCAGAACTAACCGGAGGCGGCGGATTGGCGCGGCTGTATGGCTCTTTGCCGAACTGCCAGCTCTCCTCATCGAGCTTGCAGTCGGAGAAGTAATTGACGAGCCAGACCACCTCCACAGTCGGCAGCGCCTTGGTGGACATCCAGCATGGGTCCCGGTGGCCGCTCATGCTGGCGATCAGATGAGGCCGGGCTTGGAGGGGCAGCACCCGGCGTTCGACGAAGGCGGCCAGCAAATCCGACGCCCTGGGGCCTTCCGACTCCGTCATCTCTTGGAGCCGGGTGAGGGCGGTGGTGATGGCGGCCGACGGCGACTTCGGTCGAAATTTCCAGTTGCTCCGAGGCTCGAGCGGCGGGCCGGCTGCATAAGCCGGAAGGTTGACGTAGTCCCTCAACTCGTGGATGTTCCGGACGTAGAAATACGACTTCTGCCAGAGTTTGGCCGACTCCAGCAGAGTGATGGCTGGGAAGCAGATCCCGGAGCCGGTGCACCGCACCGCCACGCAGGCCCCGCACTGAGCCGCCTCGCCTTTGACTGCGGTGCCGAGCTTGAGGTAGAAGAGCTTCCCCCACAGCTCGAGCGTGGGCAAGACGCCGAGGTACCCCTCGCAGAGAGTGACAAAGGCGGAGAGCAGCACCACCGTATTCGGCGTGAGGTGGTGAGGTTGGAGATGGTAAAAGTCATGAAAAGAGCGGAGAAAGCCGCTTGCCGGTAGGCCGAAGCCGCGAAGGAAGTGGGTCCTGAAGACGACGTGCTCGTCGTCCCTCGGCGCCGGTGAGATCACCCTTTCGGGGGGAACACGCACCTCCACGTTCGCCGTGTGGGTAAGTCGCCGCGTCTGGCGGAGGAACTCAAGGTGGTCGTCGTGGACGTTCGAACCATCCCAATCGCCTCGCGCCATCCTTGATGGTTGCTTGGTGGCGGCGCGGCAAAGTCACGAGAGCCGAGGCCGCGGCGACGCAGAAAAGTCGAGCGACGGTGAGCTGCAGCGGTGCTTCGGCGGCGGAGCGGCGCGGTGACGCAGCCGCAGCGAGGAAGCAGAAGAGGAAGAAGGTGGAGAACGAGGAGGGCGCGTGTGCGTTCTGCCGCACCCTCCTCCCCCTACTTATAGGCCCGCGGTGGCGGAGCCGAAGAGGCAGGACGTGGGGGGCGTGGGGATTAACTACGCCCGCACCCCGCACGACCCTGCGTTTCTCGCGCCATCAAAGCGCAAATTCATTGCGCTTGGGGAGGGCAACCGCCCACCTCGGCCGCAGCAGATCCGCGCGCGCGCCGAGGCCCTGTAGTGGTGGGCCCAGGCCAGCAGCAACATCCCGTCACGCGCGTGGGCTGGCAGGCCGGCCTGGCCTGCTGGTGCCACGTGGCATGCGAGCAACGGGCGGCAAGCGCGCCACCCAGCGCACGCGACGACTATTTGAATTCGACAGGCGGCTGGCCTAGCCTTGGCCGGCTCCTGGCAAACGGCTTCTACCAGACGGATGAAGCAGGAGATACAAGACCTCTCGGAGTAGGAAACTGCTGAGGCACTCCGGCTTGAGCCGCGGCGCCTCACCAGCTTTGGGGACTACTGTCGAAGGGATTGACCACGGGTGGCCTCACCAGCACCCCATAGCATTTCAAGACAACAGGGCAAGCCAAGCCCCTTGCGCCTCCCGGACGTGTGGCCGGCTCCCTTGGGCCGGCTGGCCCAAGAGGCCGACTCCCAGATGTCGGTGTACCCTCAGAAGGCGGCTTCGGGGGAAGCCGGGTCCTAGCAAACGGCCCCTCCTCCCCTCGGAGTCTGCGCCCATTCAAAACGATAAGATGGGGCGTGGCTACAGGACAACCCGTACCCCCAAATCCCGGCGAGGCGTGGCTACAGGGCGGGCTGACCAAGCGGACACCCCTCTGCCAGGCGTGGCACTGTAGCCACGTGACCTGTGACGCAGCCCTCGTCAGCAGGACCATGCTCCCACGACGGGCGATCGGTACGGCCCGCAGGCGGCGGGCCCTACCCGTCCGTGAGCAACCGGAAGACGGCGCACCTCAAAAAGGCGGCCTCAGCGACAGACCGGCTTCCAGTAGCCGGCCTCTCCCTCCACTCGGAGTCAACGCGCCGTTACTCCGATAAGACGGGGTGTGGCTACAGTGAACGCCCACCAGGTGGCGGATTGTAGCCATGCCTCCCCCGACGAGGCCCTCGTCATCAAGGGTGAGGCTATAGTAAAAGGCAATTAGCGTGGTCCACAGGCGGCGGGCCCCACCTGTCGGCCGAATCCTCGGCAGCCGGCGGGACCCACCAAGCGGCGGGCCCCAGCAGCCGGCGGAGAGCCCGGTGCCCATAGACGCTGACATCCGGGTCCTACACCTGGCCCAATTACCATTGTACCCCTGGGGGTAGGCCTATATAAAACCCCCCAGGTTCGCCCATGCAAAGGGTTCAGCTCATCTTCCACGCCATTATACACACACATAGCTAGAGAAGCACTAGGGCTAGCCTTGCCCTTCTCCTTCCTCTAGCAAACAGCTCAAGGAGCAAGCTTGTAGCTACGAGATTGATCATAGTCATCATGCGGAGACCCCGCAGAGCAGGACTAGGGGTGTTATCTCCTCGGAGAGCCCCGAACCTAGGTAAGACTCGTGTTCGTTTGAGATCTCGCTCACTCCCGCTTCCAGGGCCCGACGACGTACTCCTGTCCCCATCCATGATAAGCCACCCCCTGGCATATTCGCGAGATTACCCCGACATTGACCTGCCGGCTGTTGGTCCTCGACGGTCGCCACCTACCGGCTCTTAGAAGCCGGCTGCTGGGCCTTGCGCTTGTTGTCGTTCGGCTGCTGGCACCGGTTGGAGTCACCGGCCGGCGCCGGAGCAGCCGGCGGGATCACCTTCCCGGACGCGTCGATCCGGATCTCTGTCTTCATGGAAGAGTCGGCTGTGGCGTACTTGTCCGCCACAACCAGGAGCTCGTCCAAGGTAGCCGGCTCGTCGCACAGAAGCTTGTGTTTGAGCAGGATGCCCTCTCTACACCCGGAGGTGAAGTACTCGATGGCCTGCACCACGTGCACCCCCTCGCAGGAGTTGCGTAACTCGGCCCAGCGCGTCAGGGAGTCACGAGTGGACTCGTTCGGGCCCTGGACGCACATGGAGAGCTGGCGAGGCTTGGGGGCCGCTTGTAGGTGCTGTTGAAGTTGCGCACGAAGGCTTCGCTGAAGTCCAGCCAACTGTTGATGATGTTGGCCTTGAGGCTGTTCAGCCATGTCCGGCTCGTGCCCAGCAACATGAGCGGAACATACCTCACGGCAACGTGCTTGTTGCCGTTCGCTATGCTGACTGCTGTTGCATAGTCGGTCAACCAATCTTCCGGCTTCATGTCGCCGTTGTACTTGGGAGTGTTGCAAGGAAGCGAGAACCCTTTGGGGAAGGGCTCGTCGCGAATGCGGGGGTCGAAGCAGGCCGGGCCGACTATATCGTCATCCTCCATTGCCAGGGACCGAGCCAGCTGCTCGATCCGGCGACGAGCGTCATTCTCGCCAACTGCTTCACGGGGGCCTAGCCGGCCCCCCAAAGTTGGGTGGTCAACCGGCGCCGGAAAATCTGGCCTCTCCCTGCGGGGGAGAGGCGGACGTTCATCCTGCTGGCGCCGGCCCTTCGTCCTCGGAGGAATTTGCCGGCTGTCCACAACCGTCTCGTGAGAGCGCCGGCTGCGGCTAGCTGCCGGCTCTGGGTTCCGCCGGCCGCAGCCGCCGCCACTAGGGGACTGGGAGGTCGGTCCATTCTCGCGGTGGGGTGGAAGGTTTCCTTCCGGGTAGTAGGCCTGCCGGCCGGCCGCCACCACGCGGTTGCACGTGTCTTGTTGCGCATTCACAGCGTTGAGGAGCTCCTGGAGGTGCTCCAGCTGGCTGCGCCGCTCATCGCCCTCCAGGATCTCGAGTTCTTCTGCCGCCGCTTGCGCGGCGCGCAGGTTCTGCACTGGGGTGTCGTAGATCGGACGTCCGACTCCCAGCATATTAGCGATGGCCACGCCGCGTTGTTGGACGGCGCCGGCTCGGCTGGGCTCGCCTGCAGCCGGCGTACTGCCCGCTATGCGGTCAATCTCGGGCTGGTTAGCCTCAGCGCGGCGCTTCATGGCCGCCATCTTGGTGGCGTTGTCGAGGAGCTTGACACGGATTTCTTCTAGCACCGCCGGGTCGACGTCGACGCCGACGGGAGCGGCCAAGTCCCGCATTGCTGCTAGCAATGGGTCCCCGGCGGCCCCGCCAGTGTGCTGGCTGTCGCCTGTGACCATCACCTCCACGAAGACGCCAGCGTCGAGCGCGCCGGCAGAGGCGTCGCTAGCGATAGGAGGGAGCGGGTCGTCGATGATCACCACGTCACTGGGGTACCTGTCGGTGGCGACCGCATCGAAGAGGCTGAGCTTCCCGAAGAGGTCGGTGAGGCAGCTCGCGGGGCAGACGGCTCCCGCGTCGGGTGATGCGCCGATGCAAGCGCAAACAAACCCATCGGGCTGGTTGATCAGGCCAGACGCGACGCGCTCGCCGGAGGAAAGGGTGGTTCCCGTCCGGAACACAACTCCGGCCGACGCCACGGATGGCCCCACGGTGAGCACCAACTGTCGTGGTAATCTCACGGCAGATGCCAGGGGGTGGCTTATCGTGGGTGGAGCCATGAGGACGTTGTCGGGTTACGGAAGCGAGAGTGAGCACGAGCTCGGAAGCACACGAGACGTACCCAGGTTCGGGGCTCTCCGGAGAGATAACACCCCTAGTCGTGCTGAGATGACTATGATCAAGACTATACAGAGTTGCTCCTAGAGCTGTGTTGCTAGAGGAGGAAGAAGGGTAGAGCTCTCCCTCTTCTCCTTGCTATGGTGTGTGTGTGGAATGAAAGCTCAACCCTTTGCATGGGTGAGCCCGGGGGGGTCTTATAGGCCGACCCCGCAGGGGTACAATGGTAATACGGCCGGGTGTAGGACCCAGTTGTCAGTGTCTAAGGTCGCCGGGTCCTCCGCCGGCTGCTAGGGCCTGCCTCTGGAGGGCCCTGCCGGCTGCCGAGAATCCGGCCGATAGGTAGGGCCCGCCGCCTGCGGGCCATGCTGATTGCCTTTTGCTGTAGCGTGGTCCTTGCTGACGAGGGCCGCGTCATGCGCCGTGTGGCCACAGTCCCGCGCCATGCGGGTAGATGGCCGCTTGGTCAGCACGTACTGTAGCCACGCCCCTCCGGTATTCGGGGGAGCAGGCGGCACTGTAGCCACGCCCCGTCTCGTCATGGTGGGTGAGTGCAGACTCCGAGGAGGAGGGGCCGGCTGCTGGGAGCCGGCCCGCCCCCCAAAGCCGCCTTCTATGAGGGCGTCGTCTTCTGTGTGCCGGCCGCGTGATCCTAACCAGCCCAGGGAGCCGGCCACGCGGCTAGTAGGCATGAGGGGCTTTGCTAGCCCCGACGTCTTGAAATGTTAGGGGGTGTGGATGAGGCTACCCGGGGTACATCCCCCCGACACGTACGCTGACGCTTTCGGTCTACGAGGGTACGTAAGACACACTCCCCTCTCGTTGCTATGCATCTTCTAGATTAGATCTTGGGTGTTTTGTAGGAATTTTTTTGATTTTCATGCAATGATTCCCTTTAGTCTTCATTGTTAGATACAGTACAAAATGGGAATCAACAACAAAGTGGCCGACGCGCTTTCTCGCCGGGAACATGGACAGAATGCAGAGCTGGCAGCTATTTCCCAGTGTCGTCCTTCCCCCAGAGGCCGTGGTTGTCAGTTATCGGGAAGATGATGAAGCTCGCCGCAAACTGACATAGTTAACTGTCGATCCAGCTAGTGACAAGGACTTCACATTGCAGGATGGGATCATTCGTTATCAGGGGCGCATTTGGATAGGGGCTGACAAAAATATCCAGCAATCGATGATCCACGCTCTCCATGACAGTGCGGTTGGGGGGCACTCAGGGTTTCATGCCACATACAACAGAATCAAGAGGCTATTTTTTCTGGAATGGGATGAAAGATATGATCAAGCAGTTCATCCATTCTTGTGTTACTTGTCAGAGAGCCAAAACTGGGCGCATCTCCCCAGCAAGCCTGCTCCAGCCATTGCCGATACCAAAAAGGCCATGGACTATGGTGTCATTGGATTTTATCGAAGGGCTTCCCAGGTCAGGAGGGCATGCTGTGATCCTTATGGTGGTCGATAAATTTTCCAAGTACGCTCACTTTGTGGCCCTTACTCATCCTTAGACTGCTCTGACTGTTGCTAATGCATATATGAAGAACATATTCCGTCTACATGGGCTACCACTGGCTATCATATTTACCAGTACAGTTTGGCAAGAACTCTTCAAGCCGTCACAATCTCAACTACGTCTCAGCTCTTCATACCACCCTGAAACTGATGGTCAAATGGAGAGAGTGAATCAATGCTTGGAGGGCTATCTTCGCTGTGCAGTACACTCTTGTCTTTGCAATTGGATTAAGTGGCTCTTCTTGGCTGAATATTGGTATAATGCCACTTTCCACTCAGCATTGGGTCGCACCCCTTTTGAGGTTATATATGGTCACCTACCAGAGAATTTGGGGTATCCCAGGTGGAAGAGAGCTCTGTTCCTGATCTCACAGCTTGGCTGAATGAGCATGAAATCATGCTACAACATCTGCAGCAACAGTTGAAGCACGCCCAGGATCGCATGAAAAGAGAAGCCGACAAGCGCTGCACTGATCATGAGTGTGTCGTTGACGATCAAGTCTTTCTCAAGCTCCAGCCATTTATCCAGACATCCATCGCGCAACGGCCTTACCAAAAGCTGGCTTTCCGGTACTATGGACCATACCCGATCATAGCTCGAGTGGGAGCGGTGGCCTACAAGTTACAACTTCCGGAAGGCAGTAAAATTCACTTGGTGGTGCACGTTTCGCATTTGAAGCTGGGAGTTGGGCCTAACATCTCGGTAAGTTCTGATCTTCCTCCAGCTAACTCTATCCTGCAGGCGGAGCACACTCCTCACTCGTTCATCAACCATAAATTGGTCAAAATCGATGGAGTTCTTCAACCCCGGGTCTTAGTCCAGTGGGACAAACTGCCGTTATCCTTGGCTACCTGGGAAGACCCCGTGGAGCTGCGACAGCACTTTCCTACAGCAGCGTCTTGGTGGCAAGCCGCCACTCAAGGAGGGGCGAATGTCACGCCTGTCATGAGGGCCCTACAGGAGGAGACAGCCGTCGGCAAACCAGTCCCAGTCATCAGTGAAGACAAGGGAGAAGACTAGCTAGTTGGGCTTGATTGTTGTGACAAAATTAGTAGCCATTGGGGCCAGGCCGGAGAGCCTTGTAATCCTGCTACATGTAGTGTGTGGGGTGAGTGTGTCTAACCCATCCAACAAGTAAACACAGGCAGACACACGAGGGAAGCTGCTCTTCTTCTAGTGTTCTTCCTCTCGATCCCGCCAACCCTCCTTCCTCCTCCTCTTACCCTCAGATCTGATCGCTAGAGTAGATCGGCCCGTAACATTTCCTTTTGCAGCCAGGAAATAATATCGGTTTTGCTAAATCTTAGTCGGCTAAGTCGCATTAGATGCTATATTCGTCAAATTTTACATGGCGATCCATGCGAATTTTGCTTTTTTAGTTTTAGTTTTTCTTTTTTATCTATTATTTACATCTGATTTACGTTTTTTTAATCTTTTTCAATGCTGTGCACACAGTTGCATGCCAGCCGGCCGCACGCAACTACAGTTGGACGCCTGTGCACCAACGCGCAAATACAGTTGCATGTCCTTCGGTCAAACACAACTGCATTTGCACGCCCAAGCACCCGCGCGAAACTGCAGTTGCACCGCGCGCAACTGCAGTTGCATGCTCGTCAACTGTGCACAACTGTATGTCCACCGGCCACGCGCAACTACAATTGCATATCCGCAACTGTGTACAATTACATTTACATATTTTATTTGTTTTAGCCTTGATTGAAAACATACAAAAAATATATTCATATATTAGAAAACATAAATCAAGGAAAAAAAGGATGAAAAAGTTGAGAAAAAAAACATAAAAGGAAAAAGAAAAAGAAAACATGCTAACGTCACTCAACTAAGACTTAATCAAGTCTGAATCGACTGAGATATAGCCACACTCAATAAATATAATGTTATTTTTTGTTGGAAGAAATGAAAACCCTACTACTCTTCTGCTCTGCATCTTATCCGGCCGGTGTGGCATCCTTGGGACCTTCACCATACACATCGACGTCCAACCTTTATGCTCGCTTTCAGAATTTGATGAATCTCCGTTTCCATCTAAGAGCAACTCTACCCCTTCCCCTATAATCGTTTAATCTCTTAAAATAAATTCGTTTAGGGAATGAAGCCCTACCTAGCCCTTCCCCCGTACCTTTAGTGCATAAAAAAAGTTCCTCTATTCCCTCAAACCCACCCCCACCAGACCTATTATAGGCAGAAAACTCCCACTCTCATTATTTTCTCTCTCCTCCCATGACTCTCTCTCTCTCTCTCTTCTCCACCGATGCCGCAACGGTGCTCTTCCCCATCCTCCCCGGCCATGACCCCGGCGCTAGTGCACCCCGTCTAATCTCCAGCTAGAATTTTCTTAGATTTTTCATTTTCCCCGTAGCTGCCGGCCGCCATCGCCGATTCTAATGAATTGTTGCGTTCCGACCACATCATCGTGCCACTAGGGGAACGAAGAGGACTAGAACCGATTCAGACTAAGAAGTGCCCAAACCATGGCCCACAGAGGACGAATTTCGCCAACTTTCTCAACTCCTTCCTCGCAGGCATACGTAGTGGTCGGTGAGGTTTTATCAAATTAGTTTTGTAAATGATCTACCCTAGGTCCTAGCTAACTCCTTGACATCATCTACAGGCCAGAAGTCGTCATTGGCCGCGTGGAAGGAAGAAGGAAGAGGAAGATGAAAAGAGACTATCATGTGGGGTCGAGCTCGTTTGAGGAGATGAGTTTTAGGGGAAGGGCTAGGTGGTAAAAAGTTTAATCCCTCAAAATTTCAGAGATTAAAATTTGAGAATTAAATGACAGGGGAAAGGCTAGAGTTGCTCTAACCATGCTTCTCTGCTCAGCTTAGTAGTGACTAGCATCCGGTATAACCAGCACAGTGGCGCACTAGCACAGGGGATGCTATAACCAGCACTTTGCTCACTCTCACATCCATCGCCGGCATCTCGACGTCCAAGACAGGGCCGCCGTTGCCGTTGCCGTTGCCGAGCTCGTGCTTGCCCCTGCTGTTGGTCACGAAGGTTAAGGGTAGCTCGCTGCCGCCCTTGCTGCCGTCGCCGGCTTGGCTGATGTCGTCCTTGTTCTTGCCCCAGACGAGATAGTAGAGGCCTACCACGATGATCACTGCACCAATCACACTGAAAGCAGAAAAAAGGAAATGATATCATTAGTATGGAACGTTGCACGATGATCACGGCCTCGCACCACGATTACCATTATGGTCCCGTTCAGCCAGTCCCGCATCTGGATCGAGCAGTAAAGCCAAAGCAGGTCTGATTAAATTAAGCAAGCGATCCGGACACGTACATGCGGTCTCAGCCGTTACACTAGGGTTAACCAGCACTCGCTGATCACTCTCACATGATAGGGGAGAAGCTGACAAGAAGAAAAATGAAGAAGAAATTGTTCTACTTGCGTGCATGCATTACCAGGAAAATAGTTAGACAGACTGGTCGATGGACGTATAGCACATAGCTACTCCGACCCCTTGACTAGCTACTACGAAGCCAGCCGGAAGAACCTATGGGGTCATTGCTAACTTTTGGGATTATTTTCTTCATGATGTACAGTCATTTTTGGCTTTTTCCGCAAAAGCTGTGTGGTCAACTGACCCCACAGCTTGTGCGTGGCGCCGCCAGTAGCTAGTACTGGCCATTGGTCGCCTGCGTCTCGACGTCCAACACATAGCCGCCGTTGACCTTGCCGTTCCCGAGCTCGTGCTGCTTGCCGTTGCCGTTAGTCACCGAGGTTAAGGGCAGCTCGCCAGCGCCGTTGCTGCTGCCGGCGACCAAGACGTCAGAGACTTGGTTGACCATGTCCTTGCTCTTGCCCCATATGAGAAAGTAGAGGCCTACCACGATGATCACTGCACCAATCACACTGAAAGCAAAAAATGAAAGGTTATATGATTAGTATTGTTGCATCAGTTCCACACGTATTTTGGATCAAACTTTGACCGTAGATTTGACTAACAAAATATAAATTATATGCTCCAAAAATAATACCGTTAAAAACTTTTTTCGAATACAAATCTAACAATATATCTTTGTACCATATAAGATATATTTTTCTAGAAAAATATGTGGTCACCTAAAATGCGTGGGGGACCAATAAATCAGGACGGAGGAAGTATATGTCTTAGTCGATCCTGACATGGTAGCTAAAAAATGAAGGAAATGCAGTGTACCTTCCGAGAGTGATCTCCTCCTTGAGAATGATGGAGCCCATGACAGCGGTTATGATCATGAGGAGCGGGGTGAAGGCCGTGACGAACACCGGGCCCCTTTGCCTCGACACCATGCCCTGCACGTAGTATGCCACGCCGGAGCACACTATGCCGGCATAGACGGCGGTGAAGAGGCGGGCGTCGAAGCCAATGACCCACGCCTGGGTGTTGTGGCGCTCAGCGACGAGGGCGACGCCGGTGCTCATCAACGAGCCCATGCCGCAGATGAGCACCGTGAGGGACAGCTCCGCTGGGTAGTCCCGGAGCGTGCTGGACTGAAGCAGGAAGAAGCACGACCAGGCCACGCAGGCGGCGATGACCATGATGGTCCCCTTCAGCCACGCCGCTCCGTCGGCGCTGGCGGCCGCACCACCGTCATGGTGCTGGCCCTTGGTCCACGGGAACTGCACGGCGGGGCCGTGGTAGAGGACCATCAGCACGGCACCGGCCACCGTGAGGGCCGTGCCGGCGATCTTGGCCTGGCCATGCAGGCTCCGCAGCCGCACCTTCTCCATGCGCAGGATGAGCGCCAGCACGAAGGTGACTGCCGGGAGGATGTTGACCAGGGCCGCCCCGAACCCCGCCGAGGTCAGCTTCACGCCCATGTAGTAGAGGTTCTGGTCGAGCACAGGCCTGCGAGGTAACGACGCAACAAACCACGCACGTGTCAGTAACAACAGTTTTGTATTTGATCGCCATGGATGGACGACGGCCGATCGAATTAATCAACCGTAACGGACGTACGTACTCGAGGAATACGAGCCCGATGATCTTGAGGAAGATGGTGATTGTCAACTTTGGCCTCAGTCCCCTGCACATTTTACGTTGGAGTAAATTAGCACGTTAATTAGTTCTGACCTTAATTTCATGAATCATGATCGATCTAGGTATAAAATTTGTAGAATCCTTCAAGCGGCGGCTCTGGAGATACATAATAATGGTGGGCAGGAGAGGGGACCTGATGTGCATATGCTGAAAGACTAGAGACGGAAGATCCACCTCGATGGCTGCGGTGAAAAAGAGCAACTACCTTTTGAGTAGCTTGGTCCTGGTGCTGGCTTTAGGGTGTGAATTGCCACCCATGTACTCCCTCCGTCCGTCTTGAATTACTTGTCACAGAAATAGATAGAAATGGATGTATCTAGAGCTAAAAATACGTATAGATACATCCATTTTTGCGACAAGTAATTCTGAACGGAGGGAGTATAAATCTATAAGGCTATGTTTATGTTTCTTATCCGGGGCTGTCAGCGGTGCATGCGGCTGACGCTGTGTGTAGCGTTGTGAATCTTTTCTGGTTTTGGTCGTTTAGGAGCTTGGGACAAGGGATGCTTTTCGTTTTATTCGTTCCGTTATCTCTTTTGATAGTGGAATCCGATTCCATTTTTGGATCGAATGAAAAAAATAATATAAAATTTGTATGAATTGTTAGAATTGAGGACGGTGGGTTGAATTGATAATATAATGTTTCTGGTTTTCAAGCATCACCAGCTGACATGTGGGGTCTGGTGCCCACCCCACCAGTGGCCAACCAGGGCACACTACCTAGTGGAGGTCGTCCAAGTGCGTTTGCATGTACGTAAGCACACATACCGCACACTGTCACTGCTTATGTGTGTTTTTCTACTTGTGCTAACGTGTGCATATGGTGTACGCTTTAGGATTATTGCACCGGCTGTAGGTTCCGATACAGTATGCGGATGGATCGGTGACGACACCGGTTTTAGATATGGGGAGTGAGAGCACCCAACATTATCGAGTTTGTAGCTATGAGTGGTGGCTTCGGATGGTTTGATGTATGTTCTTATCAGACCTTTGTTGAATAATTAATAAAGATGATTGTATGCATCGATTGATGCAGAGGCCGGAGGTTTTAACCTTCTTTTCCAAAAAAAAAACTAATGCACTCTGATATTTATTCTGATGGATCCATCCATCCATCCATGTATAGATGCTGCATGATGAGGTACGTACACATAAAATATGCTGATTTAACGCGTGACGAGGAAGGCATCGAAAACAAGCTTTAATTTTTTAATTTGACTGTACAAAACAGAATAAGGTATCAAGAATAAGCCCCGGTCCAGTCCACGAGTGCTGGTCGTGCAGCTTGCACCATCTAAATGAGAATGAACTGAACAAATTGTACGCGTGTGTGCTTGCTCGATCGTGGGGTGCACGTGTGGCAAGTTGTGCAGCTGTGTGGTAAAACGCGTTTGCTAAACATCAGATCAGGTGCCTGAAAATTTTGCTCGCGTCAGTCGATTCCGAACGAGGCTGAAGACGGCGGCGACGTGATGAGTGTAGCGAGGAAAATCGATCCCGGTGAGGCCAAGACAGGACCTCGCCGGAGACGGGGACGGCGCTGCGAGCGGCAACGAGATGAGATGTCCCAGGCAGAGGCGAGGAGGTGGGTTGACTGGTGCGGGTCGGGGAAGGGGGGTGCGGGGTCATCGCCGGAGAACAGGAGGTCGGAGAGGAGGGGGGGTGGTGGGGTTAGAGGGATGGCCTTGGACGGCGGCAGCATGGTGGTGGGCTATGGCGAGGAGAGGGCGGGAGCCAGCGGTCCGGCCGGCGTCGGACGGGGGATCGTGCGAAGGGAGGTGGAAGAAGGGAGATGCGGTTAGAGGTGGGAGAAGAGAGTTGGGCCGTTGGATGTTAATCCAACGGTCCAGATAATCGACTGCCAGGAAAAAAAATCAGGTATATGATGATAAGCGCTCCAGTGGTAAAACCATGAACGTGTGTGTGGGAGCCATGTATCTTCTGTAATGGTCTGGGTACAATCTGTAGTGTGTTGTGTAGACTGTAATGTAGAGGCTCAGGCGCTGGCTAAATGTTTGTCCAAGTAAAAAAGGGAAAGCGAACCAACTTGTGGTTAGATGCTTAGGAGGACAGTGGTATTCCCAGCCCACCAGGGTTCAAGTGTTAGACTTGACATTTATGCTCTTTCAGGCTCACGCAGATTGCGCATTCTGTGGTGCAGCCTTCCCAAACTGCTTTCATGCCGGACAGAAACATCCTAGAAGGGGTTGTGGTCCTTCATGAAACGCTCCATGAAATTCACACGAAAAAACTAGACGGAGTTGTATTCAAAGTGGATTCCGAGAAAGCGTACGATAAAGTCAAATGGCCTTTTCTTCAACAGGCCTTGCGTATGAAAGATTTTGCTCAAGCCTGGCGACACCAGGTAGAATCTTTCACGCAAAAAAGGAGTGTTGGAATTAAAGTGAATGATGACATAGGTCACTACTTCCAGACACATAAGGGCCTGAGACAAGGAGATCCGATGTCTTCTATTTTGTTCAACATTGTAGGCGATATGTTGGCGATTCTAATAGGAAGGGCTAAGGAGGCTGGTCAGGTAGGTGGCCTGGTGCCTCATCTAGTTGATGGAGGTGTGTCTATCCTACAGTACGCCGATGATACTATCATCTTTATGGAGCATGACTTGGCAAAAGCGAGAAACATGAAGCTGGTGTTATGCTTATTCGAACAATTGTCCGGGTTAAAGATTAACTTTCATAAAAGCGAATTGTTCTGTTTTGGAAGAGCCAATGAGGAACAAGAGGCTTACAGGCAATTGTTTGGGTGCGAATTGGGGGCTTTACCTTTTACGTATTTGGGTATACCAATTCACCATCGTAAGCTGACAAATAGAGAATGAAAGTGCATTGGGGATCGATTTGAGAAGAAACTGAGCTGCTGGAAGGGCAAGCTGATGTCATACGGAGGCCGATTAATTCTTATTAATTCGGTTCTCGTGAGTATGCCAATGTTTCTCTTGTCCTTTTTCGAGATTCCAGTTGGAGTTAGGAAAAGGCTGGACTTCTATCGATCCCGATCCTTCTGGCAGAGTGATGAACTAAAGCGAAAATACAGACTCGCCAAATGAGATATTATTTGTAGACCAAAAGACCAAGGGGGTCTTGGCATTGAAAATCTTAAAGTCAAGAACAGATGTCTTCTCAGTAAGTGGCTGTATAAGCTATCTGTAGAGACGGAGGCCACATGGGCGCAGATTCTCCATAGTAAGTGCCTTTATTCCAAAACTTTGTCCCAGGTGACAGTGAGGCCGACGGACTCGCCTTTCTGGAAAGGACTGATGAGAGTTAAATCAGTGTTTTTCAATAGGACAAAGTTTATAGTCGGAAACGGTACCACTATGAGATTCTGGGAGGATACTTGGCTAGGGGAAACACCCCTCGCGCTTCAATATCCGTCCCTTTATAGCATTGTTCAACGAAGCGACGCTTACGTTGCAACAGTACTTCAGTCCATCCCTCTCAATATTCACTTCAGGAGGACGCTAGCCGGAAACCGTTGGGAAGCCTGGCTCCATCTTGTGAGTAGACTAATGGAGGTTCAGCTTTCTCAACGGCCCGATCAGTTGCGCTGGAAGCTTACTAGGACTGGAGAGTTTACGGTTAAATCCATGTATATGGATGTTATCAATTCTACCTCCATTCCTAGTTCCAAACATGTTTGAAAAGTTAAAGTGTTTATGTGGTTTGTACATAAACAAGTCATTTTAACTAAGGACAACCTGGCAAAACGCAACTGGATAGGACCTACAAGATGTAGTTTTTGTGATCGGGATGAATCCATCAAACAACTCTTTCTTGACTGCCCGTTGGCAAAAAAATTATGGCGGACGGTACACATAGCCTTTAACATTACTCCTCCGAATTCTGTCATTGGGACGTGGCTTAAGAGGATAGATTCCGAAACAGCGAGACACATTCGCGTAGGAGTATGTGCTTTATTGTGGGCAGTCTGGAACTGCAGAAATGATTTGGTTTTTAACAGAACAACAAATATTCATTTTTTGCAGGTTATCTTCCGAGCCACTGCGTTGATCCGTATGTGGTCGCTACTCACTCCGACGGAGGCCATGGAGCGTTTGGTTACTGCATCTATCCGATGGGAGATGGTAGCACGGGCTATTTTCAACCGGTTTGGATGGCGGTCATGTAATAGGATAGGCAATTAGTTTTCCTATCTTTCTTATGCCAGCCGGTTGTGGCTTTATGTCTACTTATTTTTTCTGCTCTTTATGAGCTTTTTTTGTTACTTTGGTTGAGACTTTAAGAGCTTTGTTGAACCTATTTGCTTATTAATTAAGTTGGCCGTATGCATCATTCTGATGCAGAGGCCGGGGAGATCCCGCTTTTCGGAAAAAAATTGCTCTTTCAAGCTTCCCGGCGATGTTCGTTTGGGAGGAGACATTCCCATCGACTATGAGGCGTCTGTGGTGACTTCGTCAATCTCAAGATACTATGCCGGCTCAGTCTCTCAGAGATGCTCATAGGGGTAGGATGTGCGTGCGTACGTTCATAGGGGTGCGTGTATGTGAGCGACTTCGATTCGATTGTACTTTGTTAAAAAAAAGTAAAAAAGGGAAACATTCGCATGATGCACGCATGCGAAACGAGCCCATGATGCACGTACGTACCGGCGGACAAGAGAGAGAGAGAGAGCGGAGGTAAGTCTATGCATATGGATGGAATTAGCTATATAGTTACCTCTCGAAGTAGAGGGCGAAGGGCGCCATGACGGCGGTGGCGACGAGGTTACGGTAGACGACGAGCACGAAGTTGCTCATCCCGCGCTTGAGGGACGCCACGGAGACGATGTACATCCCGGTGAACCCCACCTGCAGCAGCACCATCGCCAGGTACGGCTTCGCATCGTTCAGGACTTTCCACCCCATGCCGACCCTCTCCAAAATTTCTGAGTCGATCTTAATTCTTCTTCTCGCACTCACCCTAGCTCGCCTGTAGCTATGGTAGCTCGAGCTCGATGGGATCCAAGTGCTACGTGCTACGCAAGCTGGCAATGGCTGTCTCGTTTATATAGAGGCTCGAGCACCGCTGTGCCATGCACAGTACTCCCTCCGTAAAGAAATATAAGAGCGTTTAGATCACTCAGTTAGTGATCTAAACGCTCTTATATTTCTTTACGAAGGAATACATGCGTAGGGTTCAGGGGTTGGATGCAAAGCAGGTGAGAATCAGGTTCAGAGCAAGCAGGCGGCTCCAAATCTGAGCCAGCCAGATCCAGGGAAACAGCAGGTTAGTAGTGCGTAGCAAGGACAGATTCCTCCTATAAGTCAGCAGATATTTGTATCTGAGATGCCAAATAAGTGGGTGGTGCGTCGATGGGATCCAAGTGCTACGTGCTACGCAAGCTCGCAATGGCTGTCTCGTTTATATACAGGCTCGAACGCCGCTGTGCCGTGCACAGTACATGTGTAGGGTTCAGGGGTTGGATGCATAGCGTAGTGTAGCCATAGGTTCCATTCCCAGTTTAAATATTCCACTTCCGGGCAGATGGGAAGGATTAGCTACCGCTATTCTCTGTGCTTTTCCCGGGGTAAAGGAACCCGATAGAGGCGGCCGAGCGAAGAAAAAAAAATAAAGAATAACGCATACTGCAATCTATCTTTTCTCCTTTTTTTTTGGAACACAGAGTAGACACTCACACATCGCTCACTAAAGAATAGAGTAGTGAAGTTTCAAGAATGACTAAAGTCACCCTATGCACATTGTTATCAAAAGAGCATCATGATCATCTCGCTCAAAGAATAATTCACATTAGTTGAACACACGAGGTGCCAAACCAATGAATGGTTCTCGTATCATGGTCTATATGTGAACAATGGAAAGGCCAACAAATAGCAGGTTATTTCCGCCTACAGAGCCATGAGCGATTCTTTTTGCTGGCAAACAATTGTTGATATTTCCTCTTGAGAATATTATATATGTATTTATTGAACTTAAAGAACAAACGGTCATAATCAGCGAGAACAAAATGGATTCGCAAGATCAATCTCGTGGAAATCACCTCCATGGAGCATCTACGGGGATTTGATACGCTTTGGATGTGTCTTGGAGGTGCTCAACTCCATGAAGGAGTGGAGGATGACATGGTTTGGAAGCATACAACGAGCGGGCACTACTCATCGGCCTTGGCATATAACGCGCAATTCATTGGATCAACGAGCACAACTTTGCAGTGCTCCATTTGGGGTGCTTGGGCTCCGCCAAAGGCAATAAAAATTGCTTGGCTCGCAATTCAAGATCGAATATGGAAGGCCGATCGGCTAGCTAGGCGTGGTTGGCAAAATTGTGGCCTTTGCCAACTTTGCCAAAGAGTGCAAGAAACTGGAGCGCATCTATTCTTCAAATGTTGTTTCACAATTCGGATTTGGAATTTGGTCAAGGATTGGATAGGCCTCCATGCTATTGACACGCCGACTTGGGTGACGGAGCACTCTCCCAAGCATTGGTGGAGCACCATGTCGAGCCACAACATTCCCAATAGATAAGCAATGGCCTCTCACACCATGCTCGTTGGTTGGACTATTCGGAATGAAAGGAATGCGCGTGTCTTCCGTCACAAATCCACTCCACCACCGGTCATCTTCAGCACCATCAAGAGGGACGTAAAACTTTGTGTTATTGCGGGTGCGAAAAAATTGAGTAATGTCATGCCGGGAGAGTAACTACCTTATGTAATATTGGGTGTGTGTAGCATAATTATATTCTCCTCTCTTAATTAATGTATGAGGCAAAGCTTATGCCTCCGTTTCAAAAGAAAAGCATTGTGCAGCACGAGGATACTTGAGAACAGATGCTTGATCCTGAAGACGTCATCTGAATCATGAACCACAGAAGCAGATAGCACAGCCCCGTGACAAGGGAACTGACGGTGCGTAGTGGCGTCTCCGAGTAGAAAAGTCTAAATATATGCAGTGATCGCTATCCAGTTGAGTTAGGCATCAATTCTCTGCGCGAACTTGTGGTGTGTGCTCGGCTGCATGCCAGGTTCAGTTTCCATTTGCAGGAACATGCTCCATGGCTCCGTTCACAAAGGTGAGGAAATTCTACTTGGCCACAAATGTTGCCAAAAAGATGTTTGGCGAGGTGCATTAACCTCCGTGTGGGTTGACCACGTGACACATGTGATAAACAATCCAAACTATTCAAAAAAAAAAAACCTCCGTCTGGGTTGGCTAATTGGCTCGAGGAGGAACCAAGAAGCATGTTTGTCTGCCAAAAATAGAAATAACCAATATTGAGCTAAGTACATTTTACTTGTATTTATGATCGGAGTCAAAGTGGTGCATCGAAGAATGTGAAAAGTCAAATGCATCTTATATTTGTAGATGGATCATATTAAGATATAGCGAAGTAGGAGATATAGCGACCGCCGTGCCTCGTATGACCCGGCGCGTGGAGTCCACCAGGGTCACGTCGTCCTCCACCTTCTCCCAACCGCCGTTGACCGGCGGCCTGCCCGTCAGTGCCTCCGGAATGACAAAGTCAAAGTTGTACACGTTGCTTGCTGGGGTCACATGCCTCGTGTGGCGGTAGCCTGGCGTGCCGATGATGGCTCCATTGAGACCTTTTACTGTACATTAAAATAATATGAGCCGTTCATTTTCAGTTATTCAATAGACTAGATCCACCAATACTACTAGACAAAATTAGTAGTATTTTTTGTTCAAAGGGTAAAATTGGAAGACACAAAACAAATAACCAAACTCTAAATCCATTGAGATGCCGGGTGTTTTCTTCTCCTACTCTGACCGGACATGACCTATCCAATTCCGAGACTGGGCCAGATCCGGCTTCAACGATGACGATTGCACGTAGTCGACCGATCCTTGCCGGCCGGTACTTTTGGCCAAGGAAATCACCGTGTACAAACTACAAAATTAGCCAAGCTAGTCTCCCAGATTGATTGATAATATCCAGACGCAGTAGTACATGCGTGAACAGCCGATTGTTTTCCGACGATGACGCGGACGTATACGTACACAAGCAGGCGGCTGCAGCCGCTCCACACAAGCAACGCAGATACACGACACCGATCGATTCTCGCCGGACACGTCTGCTGGTCAGAATGATTCTCATCCATTTTGTGAAGAATTTCGTCTGGCATCAAAAGAATCAAATGTTCCTTTTTGCTTAGTTTTGAATTTAGGAAAATAAGAAACTAGTATCATTCATGACATTTAGATAAATGTTCAAACCACGTTTACAAAATTGTTCATGAAAATGTAAAATTTTCAATTTTGGAAAATATTCATGACACATAAAAAGGTTTACTCATTTTTAAAAGAAAAATCATAAAAGTTTTTAAAAAGGGAAAAAGGAACGGGAATAGAAAAAGGGAAAAAAATAGAAGAAGAGAATAGTAGCAGAAATGAAAAAGAAAATAAAAATGAAAATTAAGAAAACCGGGCGGAACGAAGAAACAAAATAAAGAAGAAGAAGCACCCGAAACGAGAGCGCCCAGGAAAAAAAGGAGAAAAAATGCTTCCACCCATGCTACTGGACTGTGGTCCACGTGAGGAAAGCCAGAGGCGAGTGCTAAGCATTGCTAACAGGAGAGCAACTAACTGAGGCGTGCCCCTTACGGGAGCCCCTTCTCAAGGGTCACTTTTCATGGCTGAGAGCGCGTCACTTGGCGCGCTCTCAGCCGTCACCACGTGTTGCGTGCTGTGTGCTTAGTCAGGATTTTATTTATTTATTTTTTGTAAGTGTTTTCGGGTTTTAGATGGTTTCTTTTTCTGCTTTTCGGTTTTTGCCCGGTTTTCCCTAGATTTTGGACAAAAAAATTTAACTTTTTTTTGCGTAGAAAAACAAATTCTTTTTCTTTCTTAAGAGCCACAGATTTGCTTCTCGTGGAGGCACAGGTTTGCTTCTGCGAGAGGCACAGCTGTGCCTCTAGGAAAGGAAAAAACACATCTTTTTCTTCCGCGAGAGGAACAGATTAGCTTCTCGTGGAAACACATGTTTGCTTTTGCGAGAGGCATAGCTGTGCCTTTCGAAAAAACGAGAAAAAAATGCGCTTTTTTTCTTATGCGAGAGGCACAGAGTTGCTTCTCGTGGAGGCACATGTTTTCTTCCGCAAGAGGCACAACCGTGCCTCTCGGAAAGAGAAAAACGCATTTTCTTTTCGTGAGTGGTTCAGATTTACTTCTCGTGGAGGCACAGGTTTCCTTCCGCGGGAGGCACAGCTATGCCTCTCGAAAAGGGTAAAAAAGTGGGAAAAATCATACTTCCGGCTCGGGTTTTTTTCTTCCGGTTTTTCCGTAAAAAAAAGTTCATCGAAACCTATTAAAATGGGATCTAGCTTCGAAGATCTCGACGAGAGAAATCAAACGGTGAAAACGGTTTGCGATTTGGACGCACAGTTTGAGAGATAAAACATTTTGAATAAACGAATATACGAAAAAAGGGTAAACTCACAGGTTGCGACAAGTGGCGTACATGCACTGCGCCACTTATTGCAATCTGTGAAGGTGGAAGCGACATTTGCAAGGGATACCCTTTAATTAGTGATTTCGTACAATAAGCAAGGGGCGCGTGTATGTCTAGCGAGACAGTAGCTCGCCTCGCCTTAAGGGGTGCCCCTAGTGGGCTGGCCCAGTAGGGAGCCGGCATGTTTTGTTCGTTCACTTTTTCGTGTTGTTACCGTATACTTCTTTTTATCTCTTTTATTTTTTTCTTTTAGTTTATATTTTGAAATATTCTAAATATATATATTTTAAAAATTACTTTACTTAATTTTAAAAAGTTTACCGTGCATTAAAAAAGGTTCATGTGATGTAAAAATTATCTGCATAATTTGTAAACAATGTTCATATCTTTCACAACAATGTTCATCACATTTAAAAAATGTTCACACGTTTAAAACATATGTTTGTGACATTTTTAAACACTGATCGTATATTGTAAAAATTTGTTCACGTAATTTTGGAATAATGGTTCGTAACATTCAGAAAAAAGTTCATGAAATTTAAATAAAATGTTCGTTACACTTAAAAAAATGTTCACACATTTAAAAAAAATGTTCATGACATTTATGAAAAATGTGTGTTTAAAAAATGTTTATCGTGCATTTAAAGAAATGTTCAATGTGCATTTGACAAATTTTCAGCACGTATTCAGATAATTGTTTAACATGTGTTTGAAAAATGTTTAACGTGTATCTAAAAAATGTACAGAGTGTATATGAAAAATGTTCAACTTGTATTCAAAAAAGTTGACTTGTATTTGCAAATAGAAAAATGTTCAACGTCCATTTGAAAAATGCTCAACGTGTATCTGAAAAATGTTCAATGTGCATTTGACAAATGTTCAATATGTATTCGGATAAAATGTTCAACGTGTATCTAGAAAATATTCAGTGTGTACACGAAAAATGTTAAATATGTATTCAAAAAAGTCTACATGTATTTGAAAAAATATGAAGAAACACAACAAAAAAACCAGATACAGCGAACATGCAGAAAAAAACAGCGCATAAGCTTCCTAAACCGGTTTGAACCGGTCCATAGAAGCTTCTGAAAACAGCTCCAGGAAGCTACAGTATGCACATTATTGGGCAGGACCCCCCAGCACCTCGGCCATGGTCACCGGCAACCACCACGCGCGCAAGGTTCTCGCCGCCGCTGTCAACACGGCGCTGCGCACCGGTATTCGCCGCCGAGTACTGCCTCTGTTCACCACCGCCGAGGATTCGAATCACGGCATCGTCGCATGCCTCCTCCCGCTCCTCATCTACGCCACCGTACACCTCCTCTCCCCGGCATCGCACACCTAGGTACGGCGCAGGTACCCCGCAAAAAAAAAGGTACGGCGCAGGTCGTCTAACCGCCGACTGCCTCGCCGTCTACGCAAGAGCTCTCTCCCCTCTGTCCCGTGCGCGATGAAGAAATGGCGAGAGGGTGGGGAACGAAGAAAAGGATAAGAGAGAGGTGTCGCAGTGCGGGCGTTCGGGGACGACGCCTGTTTTTCCGAACGGGGACAAAACGTGACGTGGCGCCCCAGGTTGCTTTACGATTTGTGCGAAAAACCCAACGGCGCTGAGCACGTTTGGGACGAGATGATAAAAAACTGGTCGTTCGGGAGTTATAGATTCCAAAAAAAAAAAAAAAAACTGTACATACCACACAGACTTGTGCGCCTTACTGTCAATCTAGCCTGAGAGAGCGAGCGACCGATTGAGACAAGAATAAACTAGAAGGATACAAGCCAAGGAAGGAGCGGCTGGGGATCATCAGAATGTATGACATAGGAAAGCCGCCGTGGCCGTATTCGATCGAGATCCACGCCCGGCCACCCAAGCTTCCTTGACTCTGCCACCATGGATGATGAACCCATTTTTCATCGGAGAGGAGGAGAGCAGCGAGATGGAGTGGAAGTCCTGGTAGTCCTACGTTACAACGGCATCGAGAAATAAGAACGACGGGGATCCTCCCGGCTCCTCAGCCATTTGGATCCCTGGCCGTCGGATCTGGCTGCTTGATCGGATTTGGGCCGTCGGATCAAGCTGCTGGAGGGCCACAGCCATCGGATCGAAGGCTCGCTCCTGTAGGAATGAACAGTTTCACCCCCCTCCCCCCGCTGTAAAGATCTCGTGCCACCGCCGATATTCCGGTGCCCCCACGAGCCGACGACGTGTTGGTCCCTGCTTGGCCCGTGGCTGGATGAGATGAGGGAGGGAGCCTATCTCGCCTCTTCGTCCTCCCATTCGCCACCCCATCTTCCCCGCACTCGCCGTCGCCGCCACCCTTCGTCCCTCGTGCTCCGCCTCCTCCCCTCCCCTCCCGTCGCTTCGTCCCTCGTGCTCCGCCTCCTCCCATCCCCTCCCGTCGCCCGAATCACCCTGAGGAATGACGGGGCAAGAATAGAGATGGCGACGGCGGCCGGATCCGAAGACGGCAGGGCGGCGACCACTCCCGTGAGGCCCGGCGGCGAGCAGCTCCTCCTGCTGAGCGCTGAGGGGGTGGGGAGAAGCACCGTCCCCTCCTCCCCCGACGACCCAGCCCCCAAGCCACTCCACTAAGGCGTCCCGACCCGCGCCTCGACGCCCTGCTCGGCGCCTACACCAGGTTCTCCGTCCACTCCGTGGCTGGCAGCAAGGGGCTGGCCGACGGGGTGCTCGGTGAGGTCGAGGACGCCGCGTACTGCCTTCCACCTCACGTCTGCCCCGCCACCACCCACTGGCAGGAGGCCCCTGCCACTCCTCTTGATCCTCCACCACGTTGCCGTCACCGGGAGGAGGTGCTCATTGCCTTCGGGAACCACAACGGCCGACGGATCTATTGCTGCGTTCGTCGATCTGTACGTGATTGTTTTGAACTGTCTCAATTCTGGTTAACTGCAGCTCATCCATGGTTGTACCTAATTATCCCCTTTTTCCCCTTGCAGGTTGGTCCGCTGTCTATAGGTGCTTGTTGTTCTGCCCAGTTCGTCGTGTTCCGTCTTCGGCCACATCTTTGCAGGTTGACCCCTTCTCTCCCTCTCATCTCTGCTTTTCAGGCCTAGGCTTGCATTTTTGCGGCCATGTATTTACCTTCGATTCCTGTACGAAGCTGCTGTTAGATTGTGTTTGGACAATGGTGTAGGAGATATGCCCTAGAGGCAATAATAAATGTTATTATTTATCTCCATGCTCATTATTATGTTTATGTTCCATGCTATAACTGCTGTGGTTCCCGAGCCCGTATATCCATAAAGGCTCTGGGGAAAACCCATGTGCACGTGTGGAATAATAAACGGTAAAATGTATTCCTAGTCATGCCTCTAAGACTAGCTCAAGTGTTGCATGATGATTATGTTTTCCCAATCATGGGCATGTCTATGCCAGCAACTTTGAGGGCACAATGTTAGAAGAACATTTGTGTTGAATCGACCCGATTGATGTTATGCTATGAGATTCATTCGTCACAAGTTAATGGTTAATAACACAGAGATGGTTAACGTTTGCATAATTCCTCAGACCATGAGAGTATCGAGTTTCTTCATGCTTGATTCATGAACTTTGGGGTTTGTTAAACGTCATCCGTAACTGGATGGCTATTACGGCGGCTTACGGGTTCATGGGAAAGTATGTCAAGTAACTTGATAGCTCAAGATTGGGATTTGCTCCTCCAACGATGGAGAGATATCTCTGGGCCCTCTCGGTGTTACGGTATCCATCATCGTCTGGCCAGACACTTTGTGATTTGATCACGGGGATGCCGGAACACGGTAACGAGAAAAGAGAACAATACCGGTAACGAGGTAACTAGCATAGTGGACAAGTTGTTGATCCACGGGAATGCCAACATGTCTCACCTCGGGTATTTGTAACATATCGCGAAGCAACAGGAATAGCACACGGCAACTGGACGTTCACTCGAATATTCATTCGTGTGGGTATAGGGGTCAATATGGGTGTCCACGGCTCCGATGCTGATCATTGATCGGAAAGTGTTCCGGTCATGTCTATACTTCACCGAACCTATAGGGTCACACGCTTAAGGGTCATCTATCTGTTGAACGCTAGACAGGGAGTCTGAGAGAAAGTCACCGAAAATGTTTCGGAGACAACGGAAGAGTTCCGAGAGAGAGAACACCGAAAGAGTTTCGGTAAAACCGAAAAGTTGTTTCGGAATATATTATTTGGTCAAAAAGGGTTTCGGCACCGCCTGGAAATTTTCAGAGGATGCCAGAATTGGTCTGGGAACTTCTGGGAATTTTCGGAGAGGAAAACCGGAAATGTTCCGAAACTGCCGTAACCGCTGTTAATGCTTTCCGCTGATGAAAACCACCGCACCGAAAATGTTTCGGATCATGCCCAGAATAATTTTAGAGGGTGCCGGAAATGTTCTGGGACCTTCTGGAATTTTTCAGAAAAAGTTTCGCGGAAAACATCTTGTCTCAGCGCGAGGGGACAAGATCCCACGAATCGGGGGTTGCATGTTTGGTGGCTTTTTGTCTAGGGAGCATGCATGTTTCATGGAGACATGTTGGTGGCTTGTTGGGGGGGCCCCCCCATGGGGAGACAAGGTGTGGGCCGGCCCAAGGGCTGCCATGGTGGTGTCCCCTTGGTGCCCCCCTGGTGTTACCATTATGCCCTTTCATATGTGACATGAAGCTTGGGTATTTTGGTATTTCAACATCCCACCCCACCCCTTGCCTTGGCCTATAAAAGGAGGAGAAGGGGCTGCCATTCTCCCCATCCCTTGATCTCATACACATGCCAAGATGTTATCTGGCTTCTCTCTCCCTCCCACGAAAAGAGTTTCGTAGAGCCGAAAGGCTGTCTGGGTTCCGGCAGGAACTAGTTCTGGACGGCGAAGCCCTGCCGGATAGGTGACACCGTATGTGTGCAACTCTGTAGAGAGGTCGTAGTTTCGATCTTAGTGCCCGAGGGGCTGTTCGAGAGTGCCTCCCGAAGGGCTGTCCAAGTGACGGTCCGAGTTCTGTGAGTCCTCCCGAAGGGCTGTCCGAGTGACCGTTCGGGTTTCGAAGGTCCTCCCGAAGGGCTGTCCGCGACATCGTCCGGTGGACTGTTCGACCGCCTCCCGGAGGGCTGTCCGAAGGGAAGACGAGGGTATACATCCTCGCGGTTGGGAGGTTGTAAATCCTAGCTGCGGGCATCTGCACCGCCGATCGTCATCGACTCTACTTCCGCTGCGCTACGAGTCGGTAACGAAAATGATCAAACCTTGTATGCAGTCTCCATAGTGGTCCTGGGCTGGTGCGTAGGGCGGAAAATTTTTGTTTTCTGCTGCGTTACCCTACAAATGGATGTATCTGCTTTTTGTCCTCTTATTGGTAGAAGCCTAGCACCTAAATTATTGTTCCCTGCTTGTATTATTGTGCTTGCTTGGCATTTGGAAATGGGGATTTTTGTCACTTCTCTAGATCCTGGTAGGACCTATGATTTTTTGTACTTTTTTGCTGTGTCCTAGAAGTAGCCTAATGATTTGTTTGTTGGAAATGATCGCATGTGTCGCGCTGGTGGGGCTACCAAACAAACCAATATCGTTCTAGATATGATTTATAGAAAATGTTCATTGGCCTGTAGCTGAAGTAGTATGTTGTCAGGAAGACATTCACTGGCCTTAAGCACCTAATGTTACTGAAAGCTATATATATTGTCATCACCTAACTATACACAGGTACTGAAAGCTATATACATTGCTATCTACAGACTGTGTATCATAAATTTCTGTTTCACATAGATTTTTCGTTTCCTGATGTTAGGTCAGATGGTTCAATTGATATTCAGAAGACTTCTTCTTTGCCAAAGATGAGCTATTGCTCGATAATTTGCATGTCATGGTGGACATCATTTATAAACTGCAAAGGAGAGCTACTAATTTTATTATAGGTGTGGTACAGGTTACAACTCTTCAGTGCTTGTAGCAGCCATATATTTTCGTAGCAGAGGAGATGATACATAATATAGTTTGGCCAATAATTAATTCATCACTTGAGGTTTATTTTGTATCACTGTCTATGTAGGTTTTGTGGTGGAATGCTTTCCATACGCTACTATTAGCTATGCTTAATTGTGTTTTGCATCTTCCTTGTAGCTCATACATTGTAGGATTTTATAATTATCAGGAATTTTACATCTCCGGACTGAAAAGTTAACTGACTTGGCACTATGTTTTTATCTGACTGTGAGATGTGTGACGTTGGGTTACAGCCCATAGTATATTTCTTAAAAAAATCTCTCTGCTTCCTTCCATATTTTCTTGTAATTAATTTGAAGGCTTATATTTTATCAGGTGCATTAGCACTAGCCGCTGCAGCAAGAGTTGCCACCAAAGCAGATTAGAAGTTCTTTTAGAAAATCCTATATTTTGAAGTAGTTATGCTTATCACATAGCTTGGATGGATCGTGTCTTACTATATAAAGTGCTTCATCGTGTCTCTAGCTTTTTGTGCTCAATGGTGAAACTTGCCATATGATCTTATTTATGATCAACGAAAACCTGAATACATGCACATTTATCTTGAATTTTCGGGGTTTGATATTCTTGATGATGTGTGAGGAAGGCTTGGCTTAATAAAAGATTGTAATATGTGTCTTCCTCATTTTTAGGTACTGGAGATGTATAAACAGGACGAAGTTTACAAGTTAGTAATAGGCACTTCATATGTGATGCCATGTGAGGAAGCCTTGGTATGATACAATAGGAGATGGTAATTAGAGGAAGGTAAGAGCGTAAATTTGTAGCTACCTACCCTGGTTACAAAATTATGTATACTACAAAGTTACGTGTCACTATAGTATTTATCTATGGTCCAGTATGGATGTGGGTCCGTTTTTCAGATTACTGCTACCTTCAATTGTTTTATTTTCTTAGATTTTTCCAGAAACATATGTGGAAAGCTTTCTTTCACGCGATTGGATGTCGCTTAACTTTGATTTCTGCTATTTTTTATTGTATTTTTAAATGTCAAGAAGTTACCATGTCTTAGTGGTGAAATTTAAAAGTTGTATATTTGCACATGCATACGGATATTTAACTTAACATGGTCTACATATTCTGAATCTGCAGTTCTGCACTATTCCTTTTGGATTACCCAATTATGTTCACTGGAAGGGTGTGGTTCCCTTAGGTACTTGCAGAGTTTTCAACAAAGCTTTCTCTCTGACCTGAAGGCCACTTTGGCATGGATGTGAGCGGTGTTGATCCCTAGCATTGGCAAGCACTGTAAGGTCCCTCTTCTCATGTTTCTGGTACAAATCTATATATATACAGTACTTAAATTCTTTCATTAAATAATTACTTCTGCAACTTTTTCTCAAGGACTATACTCATTCATGGAAAACTTTAATTAGTGCTTCTAGCAAAAGTTAGCTAGACTTCTTTTGTATTCTTAGACCCAGGTTGATTGTAGACAAAAAGAGAAATTTAAATAATGGCCCCTTGCACACTAATTCTTAGACCCATGTTGATTGTATCTCTTCATTATATCATCAGTCGCTCCTTCCTACTTATTTTTCAGTGAAGAGTTAAATCTGTCCTGTTCTTGCACTATTTATTTTTATTTTAGCACTAGAGGTACTGTGTGGAAGTACTATTCCTAACACTTTGTTTGTTCATCATATGAAGTTCCACCACTATTGCCAGCCGATTGCAGTGTGCTACCGGTGGTGAGATCCAGGAGGAGGAGCCGGATAGGGAGACGAGGTAGGGATGAAGAGAGGTTGAAGGACACGAGGTAGCCTTGCAGATGGTGACATTTGAGCACCACAACTGTTGGGGGAGGCCTCTCGAGATGACAGACCACACCATATCCAGGTACGGCAAGAAGGACGGTATCCAGATTTGTGAGCAATTTTCTGCAGAATTTTTGTCTGCCTGACTATTGAAGCTAATACTTTCTGTGATGTGTAGTTTAGTAGTATTTAGATTCATGGGTCGGATGTTTATGCTCACGTGTGCAATCTGACAAGGAGATCAAAAGGTTCCATTCAGTTTTAGAGTTTAGGATATTCCTTTTTGTTCAATTTGAGAAGCACTTATAAGAAAGTGGAGTGGGAGGTGCATCTACATGATTTGCGAATATGCAGTGCCTATGATGAATTGATTCATTCCACTCTGTTGCCTGCTACAATAGTGATACACTAATATGTCTAATGGATTGGCTACTTTGATTTCCTTTTATGTACTCAAACAATTTATTGTATTGAAGTGCATGGTTATTATGTTCGGCTGTAGAATTAAGATTGTTGTTATTAGGAAAGTTGGTTCCATTACAATATAAATACCATTAGGAAAATGAAATCTTAGCGAATGTGATATTTCAGTTTTAGGAGCAATTGCTCTCAGCTTCTTCCAAGTTGAATTTGTCTAAAAAGCGAGTGCCATGTTTCTCAGATGGCCACTAGAAAATGTTTTCTCTGCAATCCCCATTGTTGTTTGTTTTATTCTTCCTGATTCTTTCAGAATTTATTCTTAAGGTAGTTAATTGTTTTCTTATTGCTACGTTTTGGTCAGGACAGCCTGCCACCTCTCTTGTTGTCTAGGTCACCGCGACGCTCAGTGGTGCCAAGATCCAGTTGGGGATGGTAGTCCGTGGGCAAGGCAGGGCATCAATGTCGTCGACCCCTCCGCCCCACGCCACGTGAGAGGTATTTGGATCCTTACCTCGCGAGGATGTGGTGTCCTTTAGCTTGTGGTTGCCTCTGAGACGCTAAGAAATGATGCAGCTGATTAAACTAATCAAGGCACCAAAATTTTGACCATAGATCATCTCTGTTTCTAAATTACAGAGTACCTCGCCTGGATCCGGAGGTGAAGTTAAAGTGAACTCACGTAGTCAAGGTACAGACCCTGCCCCTCTCCCTCCCGACGGAACTCTCCTCGCGCCTTTTCGTGTTTCCCTTGCTCGAACATCGCTTGATTTGTGGAGCATCAAGGAACTTGTGTGATTCTTGGCAGAGACCTAAGTCTGTAGGGAATATCAGTGATGATGATTTCTCTTGCCTTATATAAATATATTCAGTTAGTTCATCTAAGACCATTACAACCTGCAAATTGTGGGAGTGAAATTGACGGCTTCAATCTTTAATCAGTTTGCATTTCCCCCTTAATTTAAGTGTTTGATACATTGCTTTGGATCTACCATGTCTACTTTGATTATATGAGATGCGTCTTTGCCGTTTTTTTATCTATTCCCAGGTTTAAAATGTTGATGTCAATGTATATGAACGTATTTCTACCTACCAACCTACCATGTAGTCAAAAGGCTATAATCCCTTGAATGATTGCAGGAGATGTAAATTTTCTGAAGCTTACTGTTTGCATTTGACACCCAATGTTTGTTCCTTCTGTCCATATTGTTTGCTTACATACTTATAATCAAGCTTTGGCTTGATCCTCTTTACAATGAGAAATAATCTGACAATACATGAAAGTGCATCTTGATTCTAGAATAGAAGAAAACAGGTGTATGTGTGTAGGCCTACTGAATACCTACAGCTGTTGGCTTGCCCTTTATCTGTGTATGTTTGCAGCGCTAGAACAAGTATGTTCAGTGACCATTTAGAACAAACACCATTTTTCATGCGACATTATATATTTATGGGGCAGTGGTATCTAAACACCATTTTCCAAAGGATTTTTCACTTGGTTTCTACAGATGGGGATCTTTATGGGGTCATTATATATTTATATCAAGTTTACAGTAGTTTTGTTGTGAAATGAGCTTTGAGATGTCATTGATGTATATTTCTTTACATGCACAGAATAGCATGTAAAAATAATTTGCTTGATGAAATGTTCAATTCAGTTTCACACACCACTATTCATATACAAACCCTATGTCTCAACTGTTTTTCTAGCTTATCGCCATTGTTACAACCGAATGGAGGATGCTCTTTGCAGTACTATTCAGCATCGAAATTTCTCAGATTTGGGATCCTACACTTTTGTACCTATACAACACTCTAATCTGTATGTAAACAGGTATTGATGTCTTATTTCTTATGAGAACCGATGTTGATGTCGTCGTCATCCTCGCCGCCGCGCCACACAGCCCTATCGAACAGGTATGTATGCCTCGATCTCACCACATGCTTCTCTCGCCTTGCTGGTTGGTTTGGTGACCTGCTTTGCCACCCTCTTCCTTGGCCTTAGGAAAAGCATGGCTGCCAGCATAGAATGGACGAGAAAGAGGTGAGCCACCGCGACATCAAAGCTCTCGCACCGCTGCTCCCCGTCGAGCTTGCGTGTGCGCCGAATCTGGTGGCCAGTACAGCCCGTCCATCTGGCGACACCTCCAAGCAACGCCTACAGCAGCAGGTGAGCACCCCTACTCTGCAGTTTTTCTTTGCATCCTTTGAAACGAATCGATAGACTACTGAACTTTATATCTGGTCTGCTGTCCTGAAAAATAATACTATCTACAAAGATGTGTCTGTCCAAAAGATACCGAGATTCCAGATGATCTGAAAGCAATTTATAAGTATGTGAAATATGACCGCCCCACGCTTTAATTTCAAAAGCTGTCAATTTTCACATGTGTCGTTTTTTTCCTATATCATTGAACCAGGACTCTTTAGGAGATCAAGCAGAAAATTGTTGTTGACATGGCTGTCGATTGTGGCTGCTACATTAATCAAAGCCAGGGCCTTCATTATCCTATAGGTTGACTATACCTTGGTTTTATTAGCTCTTTGTTGATAACTATCATATTTGCATAGCTGGTTGATTGATTTGATTATAACCAAACTGCACCGTCATAATTTTAAGATCGTGATTATTCAAATGAAAAATGATGAAAGAAATACATATACCAAAGTCGCATCTGTTGAGATCATGAGTAGGCATACAATTGCTCCTTCAAATTATTGTGATATTGCAGTGCTCTTTAGTCTAATAAATTATGTATTGTGGTGCTCCATCTCCTTTTCTCTTCTTTCCAGGACATATACTTTGCATGGGAAGTTGCATGCTTGCTACGAGTTTCAGACGCATCGACAGCCGCTGCAATTCGATGTACTTTTGTTGTTATGATGTGTCTCTTGCTTTTGGTATATTGTAGTGAACTTATTGTCGTGGACAACCATTTTGTATAGGATGAATTGGGTCTTTATGCCTTTGTGATAAAATAGAATCTATCAATGGGCAGCTATTCTGCTCTTTGTTATTTTGGAATCTTACTTGCTTCTGGTATATTAAATATCTACTCCCTCTGTACCAAAATACATGTTGCTGGAGTAGCTGAACTTCACCTACTCCAGCGACATGTATTTCAGTACAGAGGGAGTATCCTCTATAATGAATGTATAGTTGTGAACCTATTGAGATGCGCGATTACTATTCCTTGCTTGGGTCTTTTATGCTTTCTGATCAAATAGCAATCTATCATAGGCAGCTACTTTGCTCTTTTTATTTTGGATCTATCACTATGTCATTATTTAGGATTAGGCGTGCTGCACCTATGGGATGGACCAGACAATGCGCCAAGATATGTTGGCAGCAGTTACACTATCTATAAAGACGATTTTATATTTAATTACTCTTGCAAGGCGCGATCCCGATCTAGTGGAGTGTGGTGTGGTGTGGCATGCAGGAGCGAGCAGTGTGCTTGCTACATAAATTTGGCTGAGCGCTCTAGCTGACTGGTTGTCATACGCTGTTTTCGTTATTGAGCTGAAAAACAACACAGGTAATTCAAATACTGACTGATATGGAAAAAAATCCATTTAACAACCAAAAATAGTTAACCAGTTACATAACTAAAATTTGGCTAGTACATGCTCCGGATTGTTGTCATCGCCTTCGTGTCTCGATTAGATAGCCACGCGTGGAGATCATTCCAACTTCAAGCAGTAATCCTTGAGCTTCACGCAGTGGTGATGGCGCGCCAGTTTGAGCATGCTTGACGCGTTCTGTCTCGAAACGGACTGACCAAACAAGGTCTCACATTTGTCCTTCATCCTGTCCAGCTGGAACCGGCACGCCGCAGCCAGCATGTCCCCAGCGGTAGTCATCACGCTGTCTCCCGCAGCAAGGGCTATGTCTTCCAAGGGAGGCAACTCGTCGGTGTAGATGAAGTGGAGCATCGTCTTGAAGACAGCGGCCTTCGTATCATTGATGGGTACGATGTCTTCCTCCGTGTTGGCGGCCACAACCACGATGTAAAGGGACGGGGACCGTGTGGCGATGATGAAGCTATGTGCGTGAATTTCTCTCTTTTCGACTAGGAACGTCACATCTGAGCCCTTCTCGCTCACTAGCAGCTGCTCAAGGTGAGACACAATGTTGGGCGGTGGCGCAAGAGTTATGTCTTCGACACTGGCTGAAATGGCACGGGTAAAGGTGCAGGTCTTCTTGCTGACTACAAAATCGCAGCGTATGGTATGGTGACTCGGCGCCTTCTGCGCTCATGAAATTTGAATACCCCCATGCTGGTGCTTTCCTGCTGAAGATTGTTTTATATCGTCTTACGATTGGCCGCAACTTGCCACCAGGGTCATCCATCCTCATACACAGGGCTGCCCTAACACCAGCGGTTCCTGGGTCAGTCAACAATTTGGCGAACACGGAGATTGTCCTTTCCTTTACCGATACCTCTAGCTTCCAGTCATAACCTCCTATCTGAAAAATGTCCGAATAGATTGTTTGTTCAACACTATAGCTCCTTCGCATGCTATCAAAGTTGGGGATCCTCATCTCATATGTGCCGCGGACCACCTCCGACATGTTACATGTCGACACACTCTTTTTCTCTGGTCGTTGGCGGCTTGCGTTGGCGCCCAAGGAGGCGTCATTAGCTGCTAATTTGCGTATGGCTACTTTGTCCATTACATCTGCTATGAACGACCAACAGCTTTCCTCTAGCTCCTTGTACTCCTCCGTGGCCTTGACATTGGCATACACATCGTCATCGGACGCCAAGTAATCGATGCAAGATGCCTTGAGTTTTTTTTTTTTTTTTTTTAGAAATGGAGGAGGACCCCTGGCCTCTGCATCTGGACGATGCATGCAGCCACTTTATTAAAAATTCACATAAGACCTTACAAAGTCATACAACAGTAAGCCTAAAGTCACCGTCTAGGCAACATCTGTCGCTACTCCTATACAGTTGATGTAGGGATGCTGATAGTCTGAGCCTAATACCAAACAGACCTCGCAGCCAAACCTAACATCTAAGACCTGAGGTCCCAACCAGGACGCCTGCCGGGTATGGGGCACCCACCAGTCCGGCGCACTCCTCAACCAGGACGCCTGCCGGGTATGAGGCCGCCGCAGCAATCTGCCACCAATCCATCTTCAGAGCTGTACTGTTGCATCTACCGTGCCAGGTCTCTCTGCCATCGACGCCACCACGACGCCAGACAGCGTCGTCCTCCTGCGCGAGTACATCCTCGTACATCGGGCGCTGAGTCTTCACTGCGCCACGCCGCCGAGATCCGCCGTCATCAATGTGTAGGATGAAGCACCGCTCCACCAAGAAAGCCACCCACTGGTCCCTCGATCCCGTGTACGCCTCCAAGAATGACGCCCCCAAGGAGGAAACGACACCAACGCGCCGCCGTCATCCGATCTACTGATCTTGGGTTTCCCCCGGAGGTAGCAGATAGTTGTCTTGAACTTCTCCTTGGCGATGCCTTCAAGAAGGAAACGCCGCATACCAGCGCCGTCACCGCCGGCCTTGGCCAGGTTTTCACCCGGATCTGAACAGAGGACCTCCATCAAGCAACTTGTACACGAACCGCCGCCAACGTTGCCGAGGACTGGACGGAGAATCCAGGCCGCCGCCGCCTGACCGGCCATGGCACCACCATGGTGCCTAGGCCGGCGTCGTCAGCCCCACCATGCCCGCCTGTAGACGCTCACCAGATCCGCCAGCCCGCCGAAGCCCATCTGGGTACGGCGAGATCCGCGATCTGGGCCGCCGCCACAGGGGCTCCTCTGCCGTGGTATCGCGCCTGCGCTGACGCCGCTGTCACACTCGCCGCCGGGAACCCGCCGCTCCACGCCGCCGGTGCCCCGCAGTTCCGTGCGCCGCCGCCGCCAGGGGAAGACGCAGCCACCACGCGAGGGGGAAAGCCCCGCCGCCGCCATCACCGGCCAGGCTACGGGCGTGGCCTCCGGCGGCGGCAAGGGAGAGAGGACGTGGGAGGAGGCCTTTGGGCCGGCGGCGGATCTCGCCCCCCGTGTCGCCTAGAGGGTCCCGTTGCATGAGATGTAGGTGCGTCTCAACCAAGATGCCTCGAGTTGGCGGCAGCTTAGCCGTCCGTGCACCACCATCAACGTCGGCATGACGGAATCCACATCTATGCTTTCAGACAGTATCTTGTCGCACATGAGCCTTAGCTTCTCTAGGTCGTAGCGATCAGCGGCAGCGAGCAGGTCAAGCGCCATGTCCACACGACGTCTCGCCGCACGTTTTTCTTTGCAACCACGTTGGCTTCTCGAAGCCACCTCGCTAGCCTTCCTTTTGATGTGCAGCTTGTCGGTGTAGATGAAGCGGAGCATGGCCCTGAAGGTTGAGGCGCTCATGTCATCGACCATGATGCGATGGGTGGTACCCTCTCTCATGTCACCGAGGAGCTCGGCGGCGAATACCGGTGACCGCATGGCAAGGATGAGCCTGTGCGCCTGGATCTCTGCCTGCTCCACAACGAACGTCACGTCCGGCATCATGCATGCAGGTCTTGTACTCTTCGACTCCGACGAGAGGAAAAGAAGCTTTTGCATATACTCGGCGATGCCACAGTCCCCCTCCTCTTCTCGGAGGACCTCGACGGTGCATAGGATGGTGAGGCAGTCGTCTTCCATGTAGTGGCTCTCATGGCTGCAGAACGCCTCTGGCACCAATAAGGTCCAGCTCCTGCCGGCCTGGGACAGCAGCCAGCTGTTGCCGGACCACACGGGGAAGGTGTAGGCCTCGTCGCTCCCCCACACGGCGGTGGGCCACCGGCCAAGTGGGTCCTCGATCCTCAGGCTGGCCTTGGCAACGACAGCGTCCTCGGTGATGTAGGCGGTGAGCAGCATGAGAGTGATGGAGGCGAGGTGCCTGTCGTCGTCGAAGCTGCAGTCGAGAGCCCAGGTGTAGCCGCCAACCTCAAAGGCACCGGAGAGGATGGAATAATGGGCGTCGTCGGCCAGCGCTGCCCGCGCATTGTAGCCGACGATTGTGGAACTCGTGCTCGCCTAGGACGAAAGACGCCGGCCTGCGTGCTGGCGACGGAACCGCGGCCGGCCGGGTAGACCGCTTCTTCCAAGGGCAACGGCGAGTCATCTGCGATCCTGGTCCTTCCGGCCAGAAGCTTATGCGTTTGATGGATTCCTGTCGGCTAGTGTCGACGTGTCTTTCTTTGGTTTGATCTGCTTAACAATTACGAGGGAATGGTCCTTCAAAAAAAACAATTACGAGGGAATACTTGGGATTATATAGAAGGCGGGCGCTAGGCGCCGGCACGCCGGCCCAAATTTGAGTCGGTCGCTGCGCAGCCGCACGCTCGCCCTGAACCACGGGATTCAGCCTCTAGAAAAGCCTTGCGCACATCCCTTTTCTTCTTTCTCGCGGATGACGCCGGTTCACGCACATCCCCTGCTTGCTCGTCGTCCTCTCGGGACCTCCCGCCTCTAGCTCCATGGCGCGCTCGTCGGCTTGCTATCGCCGCTTGCCGGCGCAGCTCGCCGGACCCCCTCGCAGGCTTGACCTGTCCGCCCCCCATGCAGCAAATCGCGTCGTCCGTTCTAGCAAAAACAGCCACCGGTCGCAACATCCTCGCTACTCGCTCCTCCTGCTGTAGCTGGTTGCAGCAACGGCAAGTGCCGGTTCCAGCGCGTGGCGTAGCGGTTGCAGCACCCGCCTGGTTCGTGGTCACCACTAGGAGCTCCGACGGTTCCCCACGGGTTGCAGCATCCCCGGTGCCGTCACACGAGGTCACGGCTCGCCATGGCTGGTTGTAGCTTTCACCGACGACCGTTGTAGCATGGGCTGACGCTGGTTCCAGCTTTTGCACTGCCAGCCGTGACACGAGTCGCCGCGGGCTTGCAGCTCCGCCATGGCCGGGCGTTGGGTCGAAGCTTTCTTCATCTAAGGTTGTAGCATTTTGTGTTAATGGTTGTAGCTTTTCCTTGGATGGGCAGTGCCAGATGAATCATTCTCTGTAGCCGGTTGAAGCTTTTTTCATATAGGGTTGAAACTTTTTGGCAGCAGTTGCAGTCGTCCGTTTGGCGGTTCCAGCATTATCTCCATGAGTCCGGCACCACCGCTCGCCGCTGGTCGCTGCATCCGTCCATCGCCATTGCAGCACCGCCCAGGTGTCATTGCAGCTCGTGTGTGCCCCGAGAGGTGAGGGTTGCCTTCAGAGCGGGAGGAAGAAGGAGGCTCCAGTCATGGTGGCTCGCGGTCGCGCCGCTGTGCGCGGCGGATGCGGATGTATGTCGCAGCGCGAATCGTGGGATCCAGTAACACGCACACGACAGCGTGGGTGTGGGGGCACGGGAGGGCGGGCAAGTGCGAGGGCATCCATGGCGAGGGCAAAAGAAAACGAAAAGAGGAAAGGTAGAGGAAGGGAAGAAAGACGAAGAGATGCCTGGTCCCACCGGCGTATGCGTCTCGCGAGCGAGGCGACCGGCCCACTCTCGGCCGGTCGTTCGGGTGAAGCGTTTCCCTATATAGAAGCTAGCCCAGCGAACTAGTAACCCTATACGGTGACTGGCTACTTTCCATGTACGAGCCGGACATGGATAATCATCGTGGTTAATTCTAAAGTTTTTAACTTCTCTCTCCAAACATGCATGCAGTTCAAGTCGGATTGCCTGAATCGCTATTTGAATCCAAGTGGATACTTCCAATGACACGGGAAAACGCTACTCTTCACCCGGCGGATGAAGCTGTGCACGTCGACCGCCTCCGCAGCCATCAGATTTGATTTTGATCGAATGGCGTGTACCATCTTCAACCTTTGCAACTTGGCCCCAGTTGCAAAGCAAGAAGTGCAACAGCGTGCTTGTTGCAAAGGTTGGTTGCCACGTCCATCACGCAACCAGCCTTGTACTCGTGCCACGCGTCTCTCATGGGTCCCTTCCTCTACCATATCTCCTCCACAATAAATGTGAGCCACTCGTTTTCTTCTGCCTCCCCTTTTCAACGCATTCAACACACCACGAATCACGCTGGCGTCGGCACCTACCTGCCGTGTCGCCCCAAATCGAGGCCTCCGCCTCAGCGCGATCTCGACCACCTTCCTTCACACCCGATGGCAGTCATGCCGCCCCTGCTTGCTAGCCCCACGCCGGGGACCTACATGCTTTTTAGGCCGGCCACCATCAACTTTTGCATCCTCCACTGCGCCTCCATGTCCCGCCTCCACCACCGCCGTCACGTCCAGCAAGAGTTCATAGACGAGTTTCTGCTACTACGACGTTGTTGCAAATTGCGGCGGCGAACGACAAAGGGGATTTTGTTTTCTGCAACAAGTCTCATTTTGCAACAAGAGGGACGAGTGCAACACTTCGTTTGTTGCAAAGAGGGCAACAACAAAGTTTTCCTTTCTACAGAAAGGGCCTTGTTTCTAAAACATAGGCCTTGTTTCAAAGCAAAAACTGTTCGGCGGGAGCATAAAAAGGCTCATTTTGCACAGTGATGACTGCAACACGAGCCTTGTTGCAAAGGCTAGCACACGTTCATGGGAGAAGATCGGATGGCTGCCGAGCTTGTCATCCAACGACTACCGAGGCAGCGGATATTTTCTGAACATCACCCGGCCGACGTGTAGCACACCCCATACAAAAGGCAAAAAAGAAACTCGGCAAAGATTTCTTTGCCCAGTGCAAAAAAATAAACTTAGAAAATAATTCTTGGCCCAGTGCAAAAAAAAAAAACTCAGCAAAGAATTCTTTGTTGGGTTCCCCGATAAAATGCACTCGGCGAACATTTAGAACGGGGCGAAATCTCAACTTCTTGTAGTGAGGTATGCTTATCAGGGAAGTACTTGCTTGACGGTACATTCCCACCCACAAGCTCCTCACCTTAATTCTTCACTGATGTTAGAGCATACCAACAATTTTTTTATTTTACTTTTTGCGATGGAACTCGTGGTAAATTCCACCTCAATTATATTCCTCCAAATTTTGTCAAAGTTTACAAATGTTAAATAGTATTTCACAAGCTTCACTACGGCCACACACGCCCACACATTTCATAAATGGGTCCAAAAACTACATTGTGGTTTCTTTTAGGTTTCAATTTTTCTTTATAGAAGTTTCGATGAATTTTCACAAAATATATTCAAATTTTGGACCAGCTATTTCCACAATTAATTTATGTTTCGTACAAGTTCTAGAAAAATATTAGAAACAATTCAGATAAGTTTCGCAAAATGAATCTTTCAGAAGAAAATTTCATATAAATATATTTACCTAATACATTAGAAACCACTATTGAGATATTAGTTAAGACTATACATTTCAATGATCTCTAACATCATATTTAATAATATTAATGTATATGCAAAAATACACCTATTGATAAACATGTATGTATTTACTATATAATTTATGCAATTGTTAAACATCAATTCAGGGATAACTTCAGTTATAACGCACAATTTGAGTTTTAACAGAAATAAGGTTTAGTGATATACACTACCATTGTCTCACAAATAACATCAATTCAGGGATAACTTCACTTATAACACACAAATTGAGTATTACTTGTCGCTGCTTTAATACGGAGGAGTATAATTAATATATAGCAACATTAATTTATGTTAGCTAGTTTTGAATACAATTATAATATTTTAATACTCTAATATTATAAATATAAATCAAAATATTTATAAAAGTTCAATATAAAGATTAATCTGTTAGCTCGAAGGGTAAGTCGCACAAAGGTCATAGCTCGAAGGCTAAGCCCCAGAGCATGTGGTGTAAAGAAGAGAATTCATCAGAACTTACCAGAACAGCTTTAGCCAAACACATACAACAAATGCTTAGCCGCGCATGCGTCGAAGGCCACAACTGCCACCTAGGACCGTCATCGGAGACTGTGAAGACAACCACCAAGTCGCGCCTACGCGATCTATATGCCCGAGTGCAGGTGAGGACGCAACACTAGGACGAACCTGATTATACATCAAGATTAGTTGTCAAACATCCGAGATAACAGGATAGATAACTTAAGAGATATGTTGAAAATTGATACTCTGTAATAAATTAAAACATTACCATATACATGTAAATTTCTACACAAAACAAATGCTTGAAAATAGTAAATTAAGCAATTAGACACTGGCACATCACCATATCCATGATGATGATAAAAAATTAGAGCTAATAGCACCCCTAACACATAAACATACACTTAGGCTTATATCTTAGATGATTTCATCATTACAACACAATATAAATTGTGAACACCAAGATCAAGTACAAAGAATCTTTGGAACTTCTCCTTTCTCAATGAATACTAAGGTCAGCACCAGGGCATCGTTCTATTTTTTTCCCATCTCTTCTGCTGCCTTGAGTGAGTGAGTGAGTGACCACGGACCACCCTAGCTAGCTAGTTACTACTCATGGCGGAATCATAGAGGAGAGTGACCTCCCAGTACCAATTGATCAAGCATGACCAATCGTCGAATTAATCCAGAATGACCGACATGCTGCTCTGCTTCTTAGTTATCAAACAAACACCTAATTCCAGGCCTTAGCAGGACCGACTGACTGGTGTAAGCGCTCCTCAAACACTTAAGCTTCTTGATGTCATAGGTTCTTTTTCTGTTTTCGATCTTGTGTGATGTTCTGTTCTAAAAAAGAAATGACAAGTTTTCTTCCCATCCCTATGTTTTGTGCACGTTTCAAAAGGAAAACGTGTAAACAGAAAAAAGATAAATAGAAAAAAAATAAGAGACGTCTCCTTTGAAGAAAGAATTGTACATACTCCCTCTGTAAACTAATATAAAAGCATTTAGATCACTAAAATAGTAATCTAAACACTCTTATATTAGTTTACGGAGGGAGTACATGATATCCGAGGAGTAAAGACCCGGAGGGAATGCTGGCTTGGGAGAGCTCACGCACTTTCAGCCATCTGATCGAAATCTCAACAAATTACAGACCGTCCGATCTGGATCAGATTGGATGTGAGCTGTGACGCCCCTGGCTTAATCGTGCACTAATCATACACGCAAATGCACATGATCAAGCCTAAGGACTCACTTGAAGATATCACAACACAAATCTAAAAACATAAATAAAGTCATACAAGCTTTATATTACAAGCCAGGGCCTCGAGGGCTCGAATACATAGCTCGATGGCATACAAGCGTCAGCGGAAGCATCAGATATCTGAGTACAGATATAAAAGAGAAACAGAAAGGCCTTTAGAAAGGCGGGGCAAAATAAAATGCTACGATCGAAAGGCGTTGGCCTCCTGCCTAGGACCCTCCGAACCTACTCTTGGTCGTCAGCCATCTCGAAGTAGTAGCCATCCTTGGGGTGGTAGAAGTAGTCGTCGGCGGGGCAGCGTTCTCAGGGGCTCCGTCATCTGGTCACGACAAACTGGTATGGGAAGAAAAAGAAAGCAAAGCAACCATGAGTACTCCGAAGTACTCAGCAAGCAAGGATCTACGCTACATATGCAACATTATCAAAGGAAGGCTGTATATGTGGACTGGGCTGCCGAAATGCCAGAATAGAGAGAAGGCCTAGTCCTATCGAAGACTAGCATCTTCAGCAACTTCAAACATCTTCAACGATCTTGCAGTATTAGAAGAGTACAGTATATCATAATGTAAAGTAGTAGTAGTATCAAGTAATAGTCTCGCCCAGAGATCCTTCCTCGACTCCCTGCGAGAAAGCGATCCCGGAGCCACATATCCAGATACCATTCCAAGTTCTAGTTGTATTGATCGGGATACAACTCCGAGTGTCCTTTAGCGTAGGACCGGCTATCGATAGATGTGTTCTTCCCTGCAGGGGTGCACCAACTTACCCACCACGCTCGCTTAACTCTGGCCGGACACACTTTCCTGGGTCATGTCCGGCCTCGGCCAAACGACACACCGCAGCCCTACCTACAGCTCAGCAGAGAGGTCCCCGCCGGTCTACCTCCTAAGCGCAAGGGGGTCTTGGGCCTTCGCCCCTCGCCCTCCGGGTCGTTGCGTGCAGGGCAAACCAGGCTCCACCACTACCGGATGGTGCCGGCCCAGCCCGGCCGCAGTGCTGAACTGGACGTCTGGCAGAGCTTTCGGCTGATGCTATGATGCAGAGTGCCCATAACTATTCCCGCGTGATGGTTAGTGCTATCAGGCCGTAGGCCTGCTCGGATCAAATATCCAAATCGTTAGAGGACTAGGGGCTTGCGGAAACGAGCAGAGACTCACGATCGATGTGACCCCGTCGCCTCGTCTCAAGGACTTGCTGCAAGGGCTAAGAATGCCCGGCCGCGTCTCGTAAAATAACTCACGGGTAACTATCCATCATTCGCGGGTACCCCTCAGGGTCGACCCGCTTTTCCAAATATCAGTATCAACAGTAATATAAGGCATCCGTGAGGCTACCATATCAAGGGCAATCCGAGGCATCACCCTCGTTGGACTCCCACCTGATGTAAAATCAAGGTGGACGTAGGAGGTATCACCCTCGAGGTCCACGCTTTAGGTGTTGCACGACTTCGTCATTATCGGGGGTGGTGTAGGAGGAATCACCCTCTCTTACCACGACCGATTAGCTAACCTACAAGGTTATCATCAGAAGTGCTGACGAGGTATCACCCTCGGCACTCGATAGTACCCCAGTAGTGTCGAGCAACGAAGGGGAAGTGAGGTGCGGTGCCGGGGTCTGATCTTCGATCCCGTTGAATGGGTCTTCTGATACTCCAGCGGGGCAGTCGGGATAAGTGGGGTCACTGATGGGTTTCTACCCAGTCTATTCTAAACAGTTTAGGATGAACAGGAAGGTATCAACAGCAGGTTACAATAAACAGGCTATGCAGCAGAAATAGGATAACAGTAACACATTAGCAAAATCTAATACAAGCATGAGAAAATAGAATCGGCGATATCGGGATGATCAAAGGGGGGGGGGGGGGGGGGCGTTCCTGGTTTGCCTCGTCGTCGGTGGTGTAGCCAATCACCGGAGTTGTGTCGGTCTCGGAGGCTACGCGGGTACCGGGATCTAACGAGAGAGGAGAGGGGGAGGAAACAGTAAATAATAAGCAAACAAGTGCTACACAATGTAGGCTTATGACAATGCGCAATGCCGGGTGTGTCCTAACGTATGATTGCACGTCGCCGAGGATGGAGTAATCCATCCGGGAATATTTTCCCGATTCCGGACATTTGTCAGACAGATGACCGAAGGGGAACGGTTTCATGTTCGGATAGTTAGGGATGTGTGGCAGACGAACGGACTGCGTATTTAGATTCGTCTTGTCGTTCTGAGCAACTTTCATGTACAAAGTTTTTCGATCCGAGCTACGGTTTATTTTCTACGATTTTCTAAAGATTTTAATATTTTCTGGAATTATTTTTATTTAATAAAATCAACATTATCCAGAATAATGCATGATGACGTCAGCATGATGCAGAGGTGATGTCTGCAGTCAACAGGAGGCGTTGACTGGTCAAACTGACCTGTGGGCCCCACATGTCATTGACTGATTAAGCATTTATTTTAATTAACATTTTAATTATTTCCAAAATTAGTTAAATTAGCGCGGGGCCCACCTGTCAGTGGCCCACGCTGCCCAGTCAGAAGGGTTGACCTAGTCAACCCTGACTGGTGGACACGCTGGGCCCACGAGTAGTGTCACAGGGGCGGGGCCCGCTTGTGCCATGTCGGCGCCGTCGCCGGAACGACGCCGGCGACGCACGGGACGTGCCGGAATTCGCCTACAGGGCTCGGGAGCGAGCGCGGCTGGGCGCGTTCGAAAGGCCGTTCAGCGCCTCGTCGAATGGAGGCGGTGGCCGGAGCTGGGATGGCCGGAATGCTCGCCGGCGACGAGATTGGCGGAAGCCGAACCACGGCGAGCTACGGGATCTCGCTAGGGGGCACGACAACGCGCGCTTCTGGGCTCATTTGAACGAGAGAGATGCGCTGCGTCGATCTATGGCGCTAGCGCGAGTTGAGGCGGCCGGAGCTGAGCGCAACGACGACCGCGGCGCCGCCGGAGTTCTGGCCTCGGGGAAATGGCCATAGGAGGCACGCGGGGACGCGTGGGCGGTGGCATCGGACTCGCACGAGCTCCAGGAGCTCGATGCTGGCCTCGGCCGCACGTGGCAGTGACGGGGACCACGGCGGCAAGCTCATCGGCGGCAGCACGTTCGGGCGTAGCGTAGCAGCTAGCTAGCGAGCGAGCGCGGCCAAAAGGAGAGGAAAGGGAGGTGGAGGAGCTCACAGTGAAGGCGCACGGAGGCCCGTTGGCGGGTTAGTAGCAGTAGAACGGCGGGGATCTCCGACGACCGAAGCAAAGGGGGCGGAGAAGATCGACCCCTATGGAGCTCCCCAGCTCCACCAGAGGGCAGCAGACGACGCGGTCGACCACGGCAGAGACGAGGGACACCTCGACGAGGCGAGGCGAGGCCGGTGGCCACGAGCACGGCGTCGAGCGGCGGCGGTTCCGTTCGGCTGCTCTCGGATCTGATAGGAGAGAGGGGAGGGGAGCGAACGGAGAGTGGGGAAGGAGTGGATAGGGACGGGGACGGAGAGGGCTGGGGTGGTCCTTATCCACCCAGCTAGTCGCGGGCGTCGCCGTGTCAGCGCTGGAGGCGGCGAGCGCTCGTGCGACCATAGGCGTTGCGACAGCGAGGAGGAGGGAGACGATGAAGGCCCTGATGGGTTGGGCCAGCCACTGTACCACTCAAGCCCAGGTGCACAGTGCTGCTCCGGGCCTTTCCATTTAATGTTTTCTGTTTTATTTTAACAGAGGGTTTTGCAGTATTTTGGAGGAGCCAAAATATTTAACAAAAATGTGGGGCTTGGCCACACATTCACTTTGGAATATTCTGAAGTGCCACAAAAGTTTGGGCAACATTTGAATCTTTCTGGAATTTTCAAAAATGATTTTAGGCATTTTATAGTGCTGTTTTGCAGTGTTTTAAATGTTCTGGCCCAAAACAAGTTGATGGTGATGTTGTTTTCCTTAGCAACATTTGTTTTAGATTATTGCCAACAAGATGAACATTTTTCCCACCATTTTGAGAAACTTTATTTTGCACTTTAATTTGAATTGAATTTCAGAGAGAATTTTGAACTTGAGTTGCTTAACTACTGTGATTAACATTGCAAGTGAACATGACATGGCATGATTAACAGAGTGTCACAGGGTTTACTACAACAGGGGTGTTACAAATTCTCCTCCTCTAAAAGAAATTCTCGTCCCGAGAATTCAAGAGGTAGAAGGAAAGAGGTCGGGGTATTCCTTGCGAAGATGATCCTCGCGTTCCCAAGTGGCTTCATATTCAGTATGATTCGACCACTGCACTTTCAGGAACTTGGTCGTCTTCTGACGGGTTCGACGTTCAGCTTCATCGAGGATGCGGATCGGATGCTCCTTATAAGAAAGATCATCTTGCAAATCGAGCATCTCGTGATCCACTGCACGGTGCGGAGATTCCTTGAAGCATCTACGAAGCTGCGACACGTGGAAGACGTCGTGGATATGAGAAAATTGCGGTGGCAACTCCAATTTATATGCCACCTGACCACGTCTGGCAACAATGCGGAAAGGACCAATGTAGCGTGGAGCTAGCTTGCCCTTGATTCCAAAACGGTGAGTGCCCTTCATAGGAGTGACTCGCAGATAAGCCTGATCACCAGGTTATTAAGTCAAACCCCATCGTTTGCGATCATAGTTGCTCTTCTAGCGGTCCTGAGCCGCCTTGAGATTTTCTCGAACGATACGGACTTGCTCTTCGGCGTGTTGGATAATATCCGGACCCATGAGCGGTCTTTCCCCAGTTTCTGACCAATTCAGAGGGGTTCGACACTTACGTCCATATAGTACTTCGAAGGCGGCCATCTTCAAGCTGGCTTGATAGCTGTTGTTATATGAGAATTCGGCATACGGGAGAGATTCTTCCCACTTCTTGCCGAAAGAAATAACACAAGCTCGCAGCATGTCTTCAAGCACTTGATTTACTCGTTCGACTTGGCCTTGGGACTGAGGGTGATATGCTGAACTCCAGGTGATATGAGTTCCCATAGCTTTTTGGAAGCTTTCCCAGAACTTGGAAGTGAAAAGACCGCCACGGTCCGAACTAATCTCTTTCGGAATACCGTGGAGTGATACAATTCTGGCGATATATAACTCTGCTAATTGACTAGCAGTGATAGTCTCCTTGACAGGCAGGAAGTGTGCAACTTTGGAAAGTTGGTCGACGACGACAAGAATAGCATCGTGACCCTTCTGTGACTTGGGAAGGCCAGTAATAAAATCCATCTGAACCTTGTCCCATTTCCATAAAGGAATAGGAAGTGGTTGCAGAATTCCAGCAGGTTTCTGATGTTCTGCCTTGACGCGACGGCAAACGTCACATTCAGCAACATAGCGAGCAATGTCTTGTTTCATTCTAGACCACCAGTACCTTTGACGGAGATCACGATACATTTTGGTGCTACCCGGATGAATAGACAGCGGTGTATCATGTGCTTCCTTCATGACCTTGTCAGTCATAAGCTCAAAGCGAGGTACCACAATGCGGTCTCTGAAGTACAAGGTTCCATCTTCAGACAGTGAGAAATCTCTGTACTTTTCCAGGTGAAGGTCTTTCTTCATCAGATCAATTTCAGCATCTTTAGCTTGCGCAATCTTAACAGCCTTCTCAAGGTCTGGTTCAACAACCAAGGTTTTTAGGTATCCTTGAGGAACTATCTCGAGATTTAGCTTTCGAAGCTCTTCATACAGGAGTGGCTGCTCTAGCTGGACTTCAAGTTCACAGCAATAGGATTTACGGCTCAATGCATCAGCCATTACATTAGCCTTGCCAGGGGTATAAGAAATACCCAAATCATAGTCCGCAATAGTCTCCATCCATCTTTGCTGACGGAGGTTTAGAGATGGCTGAGTGAACAAGTACTTCAAACTTTTATGATCCGTGTATATCTCGCAACGATTACCGAGGAGGTAATGTCGCCACAACTGCAGTGCATAGATGACAGCATCTAGTTCTAGATCATGTACCGGATAATTCTCTTCATGCGGGCGCAACTGACGAGAGCCATAGGCAATCACTTTACGCTCCTGCATTAGGACACAGCCTAATCCTTCACGGGATGCGTCACAATAGATCACAAAATCTTTGCGAGAATCTGGAGGAGCAAGTACTGGGGTAGATGTCAGCTTGTCTTTGAGTGTTTGAAAACTTTCCTGACATTTTTCTGTCCATTCAAACTTAACGCCTTTATGAAGCAGATCAGTCAAGGGCTTAGCAATCTTTGAGAAATTCTCGACAAAGCGGCGGTAATAGCTTGCAAGGCCGAGAAAACTTCTGACTTGCTTGACATTCTTCGGCGGAGTCCATTCAAGAATAGCCTGAACTCGTTCTGGGTTAACGGCAATGCCTTCTTTCGAAATCACATGGCCGAGATATGCCACTTCAGATAACCAGAACTTGCACTTGGAATACTTGGCATACAATTGATGTTCACGCAGCTTCTCCAGTACAAGCCGAAGATGTTCGGCATGTTCTTCTTCATTCTTCGAATATACCAGAATATCATCCAGATATACCACGACGAATTTGTCGAGATAATCCATGAAGATGTAGTTCATTAACCGGGAGAAAGTTGCTGGAGCATTAGTCAAGCCGAAAGACATGACAGTGTACTCGTAAGAACCATAACGAGTAACGAATGCTGTCTTCGGAATATCCTCTTCACGAACTCAGATCTGGTGGTATCCCAATCTCAAATCAAGCTTAGAGAATACTGAGGATCCAGCAAGTTGATCATACAGATCGTTGATTCTGGGAAGCGGATACTTGTTCTGAATTGTTGCTTGGTTGATAGGTCGGTAATCTTGAACCAACCGATTCGTACCATCCTTCTTCTTGACAAAGAGGGAAGGTGCTCCCCAAGCAGATGAACTGGGGCAGATGAAACCCTTCTTAAGTGACTTGTCGATTTCTTCCTTAAGTTCAATAAGGTGATGCGGAGGCATCTTATACGGACGCTTTGCAATAGGGGTAGTGCCTGGTTTCAAGTCGATGACAAACTCGACAGCTCTAGCAGGGGGTATTCCTGGAAGTTCTTCTGGAAAGACATCTTGAAAATCACGAACAACTGGAACGTTCTCAATGCCTTCAAGAGGTGAGGCATTCAATGCATTCACAACATATATCTGATCCTCGGCAATCTGAACTGTCCGAGCTGAGTATCTGACTGTTTGGCCGGAAGGATGAGTGAGCTGGACTGTCTTAACAGCACAATCAATCAAAGCTTTATTCGCTATCAACTAATCCATGCCAAGGATGATGTCAATGTCGGAAGGTCCAAGAGCAATAAGGGAAGCAGAGAACATCAACCCTTCAATTCTGATCTGATTGTTGTGACTTACCATCTTGGTTTGCTATCTGGAACGGGGAGTACTAATCTCCAATGGAGTGGGTAATGAGCTCATGGTTAACTCATGCAATTGTGCAAATTGCTGGGACACAAAGGAATGTGATGCTCCGGAGTCAAAGAGAACAGAAGCTGCCACTGAATTAACTGGAAGAGTTCCCATCACGATTTTAGGGGACTCTCGAGCTTCTTCCATTTTGACATGGGTGACTTGACCACTATTCATAGCAGGTGTTCTAGCATTACGTTTTCTGCTAGGATGGTTTCGACGGCCCTTCCTATGGTCAACAGGTCGACACGTTGAATCCTGCGGCTGACCCTGGCGACAGTTGAGAGCACGGTGCCCTGGCTGTCCACACTTGCGGCATGAATCATCATTATGGGGAGGAGCCATAGCATTGAGCTATCCACTTTGATTTCTGAGCTGGCTAGGCGGTGCAGGCAGACGAGGTGCAACATAAGAAGGTCTCGGTGCAGGGGCAGGTCGGTGATGAACATTGTGTGGGATCCAGACTCGGCGTTTCTGAACAGGCTGACCCGCGGATGAGCCAACATCACGAGTGCGTTTGAGCGACTCCTGGTACGTAGCCAAATCAGTTTCAACTCGGTAGGCTTGGCTGACAAGTGTTGCAAAGTCTGCGTAATCTTGAACAACAAGTACGAGCTGTATTTCGGAACGTAGCCCTTCACAGAATTTCTCTTGCTTGCGGGCGTCAGAGTCGACGTCATCTTTAGCATAGCGGGATAACTCGAGAAATTTCCTCTGATATTCATCCACAGTCATAGTGCCCTGTGTGAGTTTGCAAAACTCCTGCTTCTTCTGGTCGATCAGACCTTGAGGAATGTACTGTGCACGAAAGGCTGACTGAAATTCCTGCCAAGTGGGTACAGATTCAGCAGACAACATACCCTTATGGCTTTCCCACCATTGAGCAGCTGGACCCTTTAAATGGAATGTCGCAAAGGCGACGTAACTGTCAGGGGCCACACTAGCTGACTCCATTTCAAACAGGATGTCACGAAGCCAATCATCAGCATCCATGGGATTGGTGGAGTTGCGAAAAACAGACGGGTTGAGGCGAACAAATTCTGGCAGCGAGATCGGTCCAGGCTCCTGACGAGCCTCGTTGTGTTCCAAACGTTTTACCAGACTCTCGTTGAGCTGACGGTTCAATTCAAACTGCTGCATCATTGCGGCAATATAGGGTGGAGGTGGAGGATCGTCAGCCATCCTGCGAAATTGACAAAGCAGTTTAGCAAGAAAAACTACAGATGTATGGAATCATTCATGAAGTAAGGTGCACAACAGAAGGAAGTGCGATAAATACTTCATCATAGCCACATCAGACATTCAGATCCATACATAGTCTCGGTTACTAACCGGCATTACGACAGCTGAAAAGGGAAGTTTAGACAACTAGGCGGCGCGTAGGCATGTGGTAAGGAAGTACACAACGAGACATAGCAAAGGCTACATCAACGTCGGAGAAAACTGTTGGAGCGAGGATTCTGCAAGTGACAACACAGGGTGCCCTCGAAAAAGGATCCTGTAAGCAGAACCTGGCCCATAATCTTGAAGCAAGGGGGAATATTTCAGAACTCCGGGTGGATGTGATTACGAGATCCTAATGTTAGAGTTAGTAAAATCTTTAACCTGAAAGGAAGAGAGATCAGAGTCCCAGAGTAAAGACGAGGAAAAAAAGATCCTAATACCACCCATTCGGCGACGTGGGCCCGTATGCCTCACAGCCAAGTTAGTAAAACAGTTTTAGACCACTAGACTCAACTTCGGCCAAGGAGTTGGAAAGGGGGATTCCTAATGGCAGTCGGCTCTGATACCAACCTGTGACGCCCCCGGCTTAATCGTGCACTAATCATACACGCAAATGCACACGATCAAGCCTAAGGACTCACTTGAAGATATCACAACACAACTCTAAAAACATAAATAAAGTCATACAAGCTTTATATTACAAGCCAGGGCCTCGAGGGCTCGAATACATAGCTCGATGGCATACAAGCGTCAGCAGAAGCATCAGATATCTGAGTACAGATATAAAAGAGAAACAGAAAGGCCTTTAGAAAGGCGGGGCAAAATAAAATGCTACGATCGAAAGGCGTAGGCCTCCTGCCTAGGACCCTCCGAACCTACTCCTGGTCGTCAGCCATCTCGAAGTAGTAGCCATCCTTGGGGTGGTAGAAGTAGTCGTCGGCGGGGCAGCGATCTCAGGGGCTCCGTCATCTGGTCACGACAAACTGGTATGGGAAGAAAAAGAAAGCAAAGCAACCGTGAGTACTCCGAAGTACTTAGCAAGCAAGGATCTACGCTACATATGCAACATTATCAAAGGAAGGCTGTATATGTGGACTTGGCTGCAGAAATGCCAGAATAGAGAGAAGGCCTAGTCTTATCGAAGACTAGCAGCTTCAGCAACTTCAAACATCTTCAACGATCTTGCAGCATTAGAAGAGTACAGTATATCATAATGTAAAGTAGTAGTAGTAGTATCAAGTAACAGTCTCGCCCAGAGATCCTTCCTCGACTCCCTGCGAGAAAGCGATCCCGGAGCCACATATCCAGATACCATTCCAAGTTCTAGTTGTATTGATCGGGATACAACTCCGAGTGTCCTTTACCATAGGACCGGCTATCGATAGATGTGTTCTTCCCTGCAGGGGTGCACCAACTTACCCACCACGCTCGCTTAACTCCGGCCGGATACACTTTCCTGGGTCATGTCCGGCCTCGGCCAAACGACACACCGCAGCCCTACCTACAGCTCAGCAGAGAGGTCCCCGCCGGTCTACCTCCTAAGCGCAAGGGGGTCTTGGGCCTTCGCCCCTCGCCCTCTGGGTCGTTGCGTGCAGGGCGAACCAGGCTCCACCACTACCGGATGGTGCCGGCCTAGCCCGGCCGCAGTGCTGAACTAGACGTCTGACAGAGCTTTCGGCTGATGCTACGATGCAGAGTGCCCATAACTATTCCCGCGTGATGGTTAGTGCTATCAGGCCGTAGGCCTGCTCGGATCAAATATCCAAATCGTTACAGGAATAGGGGCTTGCGGAAACGAGCAGAGACTCATGATCGATGTGACCCCGTCGCCCCGTCTCGAGGACTTGCTGCAAGGGCTAAGAATGCCCGGTCGCGTCTCATAAAATAACTCACGGGTAACTATCCATCATTCGCGGGTACCCCTTAGGGTCGACCCGCTTTTCCAAATATCAGTATCAACAGTAATGTAAGGCATCCGTGAGGCTACCATATCAAGGGGAATCCGAGGCATCACCCTCGTTGGACTCCCACCTGATGTAAAATCAAGGTGGACATAGGAGGAATCACCCTCGAGGTCCACGCTATAGGTGTTGCACGACTTCGTCATTATCGGGGGTGGTGTAGGAGGAATCACCCTCGCTTACCACGACCGATTAGCTAACCTACAAGGTTATCATCAGAAGTACTGACGAGGTATCACCCTCGGCACTCGATAGTCACCCAGTAGTGTCGTGCAACGAAGGGGAAGTGTGGTGCGGTGCCGGGGTCTGATCTTCGATCCCGTTGAACAGGTCTTCTGATACTCCAGCGGGGCAGTCGGGATAAGTGGCGTCACTGACGGGTTTCTACCCAGTCTATTCTAAACAGTTTAGGATGAACATGAAGGTATCAACAGCAGTTTACAATAAACAGGCTATGCAGCAGAAATAGGATAACAGTAACACATTAGCAAAATCTAATGCAAGCATGAGAAAATAGAATAGGCGATATCGGGATGATCAAAGGGGGGGGCTTGCCTGGTTGCTCGGCAGCAAAGGCAAGGTCGCCGGTGGTGTAGCCAATCACCGGAGCTGCGTCGGTCTCGGAGGCTACGCCGGTACCGGGATCTAACGAGAGAGGAGAGGGGGAGGAAACAGTAAATAATAAGCAAACAAGTGCTACACAATGTAGGCTTATGACAATGCGCAGTGCCGGGTGTGTCCTAACGTATGATTGCACGTCGCCGAGCAAGGGGGAATCCATCCGGGAATATTTTCCCGGTTCTGGACATTTGTCAGACAGATGACCGGAGGGGAATGGTTCCATGTTCGGATAGTTAGGGACGTGTGGCGGACGAACGGACTACGTATTCAGATTCGTCTCGTCGTTCTGAGCAACTTTCATGTACAAAGTTTTTCGATCCGAGCTACGGTTTATTTTCTACGATTTTCTAAAGATTTTAATATTTTCTGGAATTATTTTTATTTAATAAAATCAACATTATCCAGAATAGTGCATGATGACATCAGCATGACGCAGAGGTGATGTCAGCAGTCAACAGGAGGCGTTGACTGGTCAAACTGACCTGTGGGCCCCACATGTCATTGACTGATTAAGCATTTATTTTAATTAACATTTTAATTATTTCCAAAATTAGTTAAATTAGCGCGGGGCCCACCTGTCAGTGGCCCACGCTGCCCAGTCAGCAGGGTTGACCTAGTCAACCCTGACTGGTGGACCTGCTGGGCCCACGAGCAGTGTCACAGGGGCGGGGCCTGCCTGTGCCACGTCGGCGCCGTCGCCGGAATGACGCCGGCGACCAGAAAACGCGGCGGCGACGCACGGGACCCGCCGGAATTCGCCTACAGGGCTCGGGAGCGAGCGCGGCTGGGCGCGTTCGAAAGGCCGTTCAGCGCCGCGTCGAATGGAGGCGGTGGCCGGAGCTGGGATGGCCGGAATGCTCGCCGGCAACAAGATTGGCGGAAGCCGAACCACGGCGAGCTACGGGATCTCGCTAGGGGGTACGACAACGCGCGCTTCTGGGCTCATTCGAACGAGAGAGATGCGCTGCGTCGATCTATGGCGCTAGCGCGAGTTGAGGCGGCCAGAGTTGAGCGCAACGACGACCGCGGCGGCGCCGGAGTTCTGGCCTCGGGGAAATGGCCATAGGAGGCACGCGGGGACGCGTGGGCGGTGGCATCGGACTCGCACGAGCTCCAGGAGCTCGATGCTGGCCTCGGCCGCACGTGGCAGTGACGGGGACCACGGCGGCAAGCTCATCGGCGGCAGCACGTTAGGGCGTAGCGTAGCAGCTAGCGAGCGAGCGTGCACAGCCAAAAGGAGAGGGAAGGGAGGTGGAGGAGCTCACATTGAAGGCGCACGGAGGCCTGTTGGCAGGTTAGTAGCAGTAGAACGGCGGGGATCGTCGGAGAGGCGCCGGCGACCGAAGCAAAGGGGGCGGAGAAGATCGACGCCTGTGGAGCTCCCCAGCTCCACCAGAGGGCAGCAGACGACGCGGTCGACCACGGCAGAGACGAGGGACACCTCGACGAGGCGAGGCGAGGCCGGTGGCCATGAGCACGGCGTCGAGCGGCAGCGGTTCTGTTCGGCTGCTCTAGGATCTGATAGGAGAGAGGGGAGGGGAGCGAACGGAGAGTGGGGAAGGAGTGGATAGGGACGGGGACAGAGAGGGCTGGGGTGGTCCTTATCCACCCAGCCAGCCGCGGGCGTCGCCGTGTCAGCGCTGGAGGCGGCGAGCGCGCGTGCGACCACAGGGGTGGCGACAGCGAGGAGGAGGGAGACGATGAAGGCCCTGATGGGTTGGGCCAGCCACTGTACCACTCAAGCCCAGGTGCACAGTGCTGCTCCGGGCCTTTCCATTTAATGTTTTCTGTTTTATTTTAACAGAGGGTTTTGCAGTATTTTGAAGCAGCCAAAATATTTAACAAAAATGTGGGGCTTGGCCACACATATACTTTGGAATATTCTGAAGTGCCACAAAAGTTTGGGCAACATTTGAATCTTTCTGGAATTTTCAAAAATGATTTTAGGCATTTTATAGTGCTGTTTTGCACTGTTTTAAATGTTCTGGCCCAAAATAAGTTGATGGTGATGTTGTTTTCCTTAGCAACATTTGTTTTAGATTATTCCCAACAAGATGAACATTTTCCCCACCATTTTGAGAAACTTATTTTGCACTTTAATTTGAATTGAATTTCAGAGAGAATTTTGAACTTGAGTTGCTTAACTACTGTGATTAACATTACAAGTGAACATGACATAACATGTAATTAACAGAGTGTCACAGGGTTTATTACAACAGGGGTGTTACATGAGCCGCCCGATCTGAGCCGTGACTGAGCTCCCTCGTTTGATAAGATTTCAATTGAAACAAATTGTAATATCCATGCCCCCACCAGGGTATTTTGGTCATTTCACATATGGGCTATTAAAAGGTGGCTCCGATGGTGGAGACCTAGCCGCCTCCTTCCCCTGTCTCAGTTCTCTATCCCTTTCTTGATCTCCTTCACGCCCGCACAGCTCTGCCCAAAGGGTCTCACTGGCCACTCGATCTCTTTCACCTCAACTTTGGCTTAAGTCTTTCCTCGTTTAGCAACACGATCTCTTTCACCTCAACAGTTTCAGGTATGCAAAGGGCCTCACCGGCACAATCAGCAGCAAGGCTGGGTCATCATCCCCTTCTTAGCGAGATTTCCTCTTTCTCGCTTGGGCTCCGGGCAATCCGAGGCAAAGTGAAATTTATCATTGTAAGTGAAGCACTTTACTTTAGTGATGTCAAACTCACGATGCTTCTTCGGTTTGTCACTACCGCCGCGACCCTTCTTGTTGTCGCGGTCGCCTCCCCATCAGCCATCGTCAGCCAATCGAATCATCGCAAAAGCGATAGGATCCGTGCTTGTATGACACGGTCCTCGCAAATCGGCATCATGCCGATGTCTGCCCATGCCTCTCACGCTATGTCAAACTCGGCGATCACCATCATGACCCCGTCGGGGATGGACTGTGACATCGCCGCCATCGCCCGTTGGTCCTTCTCTTCGTCGTATTAGGCGTTGCCTTTGACCGCCGACCACACGCCCATTAGGCGAATGATGATCTTCACTTTCAACGCCCACAACTGATATTACGACTCTGGTGCTCAAGGTGGTACATACGGTACGAGGACGAGGCTATGGTGTAGAGTAAGGTCTTGGAGCTTAGCGCCGACGGCAAGGCATGTAGTGGAGAGCAAGGCCCGGTGTGCTAGGTGATTGCGCATGGCTTACTCAGATGAAGGCAACAACAAATATGTTGACACGTGAGCTACAGAAAAATGACAATTTGGTGATTTTGACACTATATAAACTGGGAGAATATTCCGTGCTCCCAACATCTACATGCCCCCATGCTACTAAAACGGCGCCCTCACCAACTAGCTACTCTATCACTGGATCTGCTTAAACTCACACTAGTTTCATCGCATGACTGCGTATGATCCCGAGCGCCTTCTCCAGGTTGACCACCACGTTTGACATGGCCGGCCGGTCCCTCCCGTGCGGCCACAGGCAGAGCCTCGCCGTGTGCGTCACGAGCTCCAGCGCCTCCAACTGTCGCAGCATGGGCTGCAACTGCAACTCCAACACCGGGCGGCCGTCTAGCACATCCCGCAGATTACCGTCTCGAATGACCGGGAGCGTGGAGTCCACCAGGGTCACGCTGGCCTCGCCCTCCACCCAGCTGCCGCTGACCGGCGGCCTCCCCGTCAGCGCCTCCAGGATGACAACGCCGAAGCTGTACACGTCGCTGCCCGGGCTCATGCGCCCCGTGCGGCGGTACTCCGGGTCATGGTTTTGGGTACCGCCGGAGAAAACCGGTTACCGGGCGGTTACCGCGTTTCCCAGTACCCCACGAGAAATCAACTTCCCAAGCGAAAAATTCCGAAATTTTGAATTTGAATGAATTCTGAATGGATTTCTGACGAATTTTGTTCGAATTCAAAAAAATTCGTCCGAAATTTGCTTGGAATTTCGCGGTAACCGTGGTAACCGAGTTTCTCGGTGACCCACGAGAAAAAAGTGCCCCTCGGTAGCCAAAACCTTGCTCCGGGTCGATGTACCCGGGCGTGCCGACGACCTCCGCGACGAGCTGGTCCGCCTGCAAGACCTGTGCGCTGAGGAAGCCGGACAGGCGCGGCGTCGAGTAAGAGTTGCCGTCGAGGTGGATGTTGGACGAGCTCACGTTGCCGTGGATGATCGCGCAGCTGTGCAAGTGCTCTATGGCCCGGGACGCGCCCAGCAGCACCTCCACGCGGGTCCTCCAGGACTCTGTGACCGGCGACGAGCTGGAGACACCGTGCACCAGGTGGTCCCTAAGCGTGGTGTTGCTCATATGCCCGTGCTCGTAGACGAGTATCTTGCGCTCCGCCATGAACACGTCGTCCACGTCCTGCAGGGAGCCAACAGAGGAGCAGCCCGGCATCTCGCCGGTGTGGTTGGGCTCGGGCGGAAGCATTTCGAGGATGCTGTGTTCCGCCACGAACGCGTCCTCCACGTCATGAAGGGAGGCAGCAGAGGAGCACCCCGGCACCTCGCCGGTGTGGTCGGGAGGAAATATTCCGAGGATCTTGCACTGCGCCACGAACGCGTCCTCTACGTTCTGCATGGAGCCAGCAGAGGAGCAGACCGGCACCTCGCCGGTGTGGCTGGGAGGAAAGATGTCGAGGATCTCGCGCTCCGCCACGAACACGTCCTCCTGCTCGACCCTCCGCGTGGCTGGGGAGCCGGGACAGGAGCAGCCGGGTTCATTAAGGCGGCGGGCGATGGCGGCATAGCTGATCAAGGGGAAGAGGCCGAGGTGGGAGTCGATCCTGGCGTTGACTGCTCTTAACCTATCTGCGTGGATGCTTGCCCGGAAGAGCTGTTTGGTGGTGCTCCGCTTCTGGCAAGCGACGACGAGGTCGTACGCCTGTTGCAGCATGTTGATCAGTTCGGCCAGCGGCTGCTCCAGCTCCGGGTCCGGCGGCAGGCCATGCAGCACGTGGCCGATGGTGGGCAGGCGGTCCCTGAGGTGGTCGTACTCCGCCTTGTTCTGCCGCGCCGTCTCCACCACGCGCTTGATCTTGCCTATGATCCCCACCGCGGCCCCGACGAGCTGCGCCGTGGTGACCGCGATCTGTTGGCGCAGCTCTCTCACTCACTCAGGACTAGAGGTAGAAGAAGGAGACGGCACGGTATTTGGTGGCTTGGCCGCACGAACAGCCGCAGCCTTTTCTCTGTATTTCTCTACACCGGCACGCTACAATGGACTAGATTACACGGCTTAAATAGCCAAACTCACCGGCCACCCCGCAGCCTGAAGCGCACACATAGCTAACTACCCTGAAGTGTGGAGTCTAACAAACTCTATCCATGCACACACACGGACGTCCACCTCCTAGAATATCTCCTACGGATGACTCGGCAAGCACCCATTACTCAACTACATGCACCCATATCCATCCGATGCATGCACGTAGCTAACAACTCGGCTCGCTACACGATCAACACACACGACGCACACGCTAGCTATTGCCACGAGCCCACACACGCCACGCTTCCGTTGCGTCCCGCACGTCCCGCGCGCATCCGACGCGCCCGACACGCCCGACGAGCCCGACCACACCAATGCGTCCTGCACGTCCCGCGCGCACCCGACGTGCCCGACGAGTCCGACACGCCCGACGAGCCCGACCACACCAATGCGTCCTGCACGTCCCGCGCGCACCCGACGTGCCCGACGAGTCCGACCGCACCACACGCCGTGGCTTATTCCAACACATCTCCATATGGCACACTGTACGCTAGTCTTCCCAAGAAGAGGTAGATGAAGTAGCTAGAGGAGTAGCATGCATTAATGAATGTGCCTATCAGTCGCTAATATATACATATAGCCTTCGTTCCTAAATATTTCTAATAAAGACTATCGTATGGAGCAAAATTAGTGAATCTATATTTTAAAATATGTCTATATACATTCGTATGTAGTCCGCGTTGAATCTCTAGACAGACTTATATTTAGAAACGAACGGAATAGTTTGTAATTTTTTCTTCACGTGAATCTCACATAGAGCGAGTCGCTTTGGCAATTATTATCACCTGCTCTCTTTCTCATCCAGCTTTTGCATGATCTCACGTATTGTAGGTCTCTCATGTTGATCCTCATGCACACATGTTTGAGCTATTTCAGCCCAGCTTTTTACTTGTGGGTGGTCCATGTCTAAAGATGTATGCCACTGCAAAGTTCAAACATACGGTAAGAAACTTCCATATGTAACAAATTATAATGTAATACATATTTGAGTTTGTGGAGTGCTAAAAAATTGCTTAAGAGCTTATTACAATTTAATATTTAACCCACCATTGTTGCTTGCACCAATATGTCAATTATATATTGTAAAAGATTGAATTTGCTAAAAAGAAACATCAATTGAAAAGCTTAAGTAAATCCTTCTTAAATTTTGAAAATCATAGTAGTTACTCCTTGTTAACAACTTTATAATTATAATACCCAAGCCATATATGTCTGACTTGAATGTTATTTCTCCATATTTTATGGTCTCTGGTGCAATATATCCCCTGCATAACAATGTGGTAGATAATTTTAATATATGTGCATAAAGAATATTCTATATAATTGAACTAGACAACGAAAAACAATTCATGATAGCATTAGCGTACATTGTTCCACGAAGAGTTTCAGTGTAAACTCTTGATATTCCTTCATCAAAGCATCTTGATATCCCGAAGTCTGCAATTTGTGGCTCCATACAAGCATCCAAAAGAATATTCTCAGGTTTTAAATCCAAATGGTTAATACGTTGACCATGAAGATAGTTCAAACCGTGACAAATTCCCTTAATAATTTGATGGCGAATTTTCCATTCGAATTTATGAGATTTATCTATGCATTGAAAAACCGATTAATAATTTGGGCAAGTTTTCACTCATCTCCAAAGAAATAAGTGAAATTTTTGTATGTGAAGAGGACAAGCGGAAGATTTGCAACAGTAAGCAATTTTTTATGTTGTACTATCAAAGTAGGACTTTGCAACATATATTAAAAGTAGGATATTTACATCATAACTGTTAGGTGCCTTTTTTGGTCATAATATTTTGTTCTGAAAATTGTATGGAAATTTAGTTACCCTACCCTTTCTAATGTATGATTGAATAAAAGTTCATGGATGTTGAATTATTAAATTATATAATACTCCATCCATTCCAAAGTGAAGGTCTTGATTTTTCCTATAAAGTCAAACTTATTTAAGTTTGACCTAGTCTAGAGAAAAACATACCAACATCTACAACACCAAATTAGTTCCATTGCATTTGTCATAAAATGTATTTTCTATACATATTTGATCTTTTTTATATTAGATTTTTTCTATTAACTTGGTCAAATATAGAGAAGTTTGACATATTAGGAAATCTGGAACTTCAAATAATTTACAACAGAAATGGATGTTTAAATAAACAATAAAAATAGACAAAAACTGACTGGATGGTTAAATAAACAATAAAATAGGCCTTAGGAAGTCAGCTTAGCTTACTCAAATGTAAGAATGAATGTATGATCCCATTATCTATATTCAGATCCTTCTAGGCATGGATTTGTGTTAATATTTTTTTTGAAAAGGAGGATGACCCCCGACCTCTACATCTGGGCGATGCATGCAGCCATTTTATTTATTATTCACAAAGACCTTACAAAGTATTACATCAGTAAGTCTGAAGCCACCATCTTGCCAACATCTGTCGCTACTCCTATCCACTTGATTAAGGGGTGCCTAATGTCCGAGCCGAGTCCCAAACAGACCTCGCACCAAAGCCTAACATCTAAAGCCGGAGGCCCCAACCAAGCCTCTTGTCGGGTCTGGGGCACACACCGGTCCGGCGCACTCTCAGTGGGCACCGCATGCGCCCGCTGCAGAGGCCGTCGCCACCATCTTCCACCGATCCATCTTCAGAGCAGGTACTGACGCATCCACCTTGCCAGGCCAGCTGTCGACGCTACCACAACGCCAGATAGCACCCCCGCCCTGCGTGAATCCATCTTCTCACGCCCGTCACTGAGACCCCGCTGCGCCACGCCGCCGAGACTCATTATCGTCGACGCAGTAGATGTACACCGCTCCACTTCTTGCGTCCTCCGTCCAGCAGCTGCTCCAAAACAATGCCCTCATGAGGGAGAGCGACACCAGGAGCGCTACCATCGTCCGATCCGGGATACCCGGATCTGGGCTTCCCCCGGAGCAGCGCGAGTGGGTAGAAGGTGGCCGCAATGGCAATGCCTTCAACAAGGTAACGGCGCGTAGACGCCGCCATCGCCTGCCATGACCGTAGTCGGAGCTCGGTTTTCACCGGCAGCCGCGGCTCCTGTCGTGGGACCGATTCCGACAATAAGAGAGGGGTAGGATAAAGGAGCATGATCTATCGAGATGCATATGGGTGACACGGTGGTTTTAGCGAGTTCGGGCCTCTCACGGTGGAGATAACAACCCTACGTCTCGTGCTCCGGAGAGGCTTTGTTTTATCTTAGTATGTATCCGGAGATTACAATGAGAGGAGAACGGATCCCCGTAGTCCTGAGACTAATGGTGAAAAGAGAGGTGGAAGAAAAAAGAGCCCCCAAGTCTAGTGGTGGGGGGTGGCTTATATAGAGTGCGCCACCCCCCACCTCCTATGTTACAAAGTGGGGCATGAATGCCATAATGCCAGCTCACTACCAAGCCTTCACTATGAGAATGATGCTTTGACTGCTTTGCTGCCTGCTGGTCTTCGTATACCCGAGTGAGTCGTACGGTCGAGTGGTGAACTGTCATCTGAGTGGATGGTACGTTGCTTGTCCGAGTGGATAGTATGCTGCTTGTCCGAGTGGAATGAGTTCGTCGAGTGGAGTGCTATGCTCCGAGTGGTCTGTTGCCTGCAGAGTGAATGTCACTCTGCAAAAAATCTGACTGCTGATCTGGCCCTGGGGCCTAGTATAAGGTGTGTGGTGTCCTAGGGTAGGGTCTTTAGGTCAGGCCTGTTACCCTACCCTCAATACATGTCCTCGTCATTAGCCCCCGAATCGGTCGAGGTTGAGCGGGTCGAGTCGAGGTGAATTCCCAGATGAGTCGAGTGCTACGGGGGCGCTCATGAACTCCCTCTGGTCACCTGGCGGTCTCATCTCCGCGTGTTGCCTTGACGGATTCCGGACTACATGGTGTCCGAGTGAAATGAGCTCAAACGGGTCCGCGGAGGAGCGTTAAACTCACCTTATAGCAATATTTTTTATTGAAGTGATTTGGAGCTGGTCCCGCATCGAGTAACTGATTACTCGGAATTTCTTCACGCCTCGAACGTGTCTTCTTCTTCTTTTTTTGTTTGGCCGTCACTCGGACCGGGCGGACCGTTCCGAGTGGATACCATTCCAGTGGGGGCACGCTGAGTGCACCCACTGGGTGTAGTCCCCGAGACTGCCGTCGACTGCGGGCAGTCGGCGGGAGTCTTAGAGCCTGTCTTTTTTGTTGTTGTTTGGCCGTCACTCGGACCGGGCGGACCATTCCGAGTGGATACCATTCCAGTGGGGGCACGCTGAGTGCACCCACTGGGTGTAGTCCCCGAGACCGCCGTCGACTGCGGGCAGTCGACGGGAGTCTTAGAGCCTGTCTTCTGGTCTGGAACTGAATTAAACAGGTGAACCCTCGTGCGCTCGGCACGGTAAATGACTTCAGCCAAGAACTGTGGCGGGTCATCATGCATTCAGAATGGGTCGTCATGCACTCGGCATGGTAAATAAGTTTAGCCTGGAGATGAATCAGTCGGACTGATCTTCATGCACTTGGCATGGTAAGAAAATTCATCCTAGAACTGGGTCAAGCAGGTGAATCTTCATGCACTCAGCATGGTAAATAACTTCGGTCTTGAAACTGCCGACTGGAGAGAAAAGTTGGATACTGCAAGGAGTGCTTGTTCCAGTAGTACTTCTTACATTGACCGTTAGCTTCTTGTTTTCACCCTTTTGCATGAAAGGGGTATTTGTCCGAGTGGACCTGCTTCCCGACTGATCGGGGTATGTTAACTGCAAGAAAAACTTGGTGGCACTCGTATGTCTCCCGGAAGAGATAGACTAGTGGTCCAATGTGGACGTGCCATGAAACCCGAGTGGCGAGGCTAGCGCGTGGACTGACTCTCTAGAGAGAGGCCACTCATTATCCCGGGGGAACACCAGCGCATGCCATCTCCGAGTCCAAGTTTGTGAAACTGACGCCTTGGAGCCTAGAAGAAGGGCCAAGTACAGCCCCGAAGATGACTCCAGGTAATGATTTGGGCGATCGTCCGAGTGGACAGTGTGACCCTTATAGATCTTCGGCGGACCGAGCGTGTATGGTCAGGAAAATGATCCTGATGTGATCAACAGGTTGATCAAATGGGCGTAACCCCTGAGGGCGGCATGGCCCACGGCTGTGGCATAGCCCCCGAGTGATGCTTGAAAGAGGTAAGCTCGCTACAGAGTGCGATACGAGGCTTGATCATATGAGTAACTTAGTCGTTCCCGAGTTGGGGATGTAGTGGTGAAGACGTGTCCAACCGAGTGGTGATGCGTGGGGGCGGATGAATGGTAAGGACATGCCCAACCGAGTGGCGACGCGCGGAGCGGCTGAAGGGCAAGGATGTGTACAACCGAGTGACGACGCGCGGGGCGGCTGAGCGGTGAAGACGTGCACAACTGAGTGGCGACGCGCGGGGCGGCCGAGCGGTGAAGACGTGCACAAACCGAGTGGCGACAACTGCGTCGGGGCGGCCGAGCGGTGAAGACGTGCACAACCGAGTTGGCGACACGCGGGGCGGCCGCGCGGTGAAGACTGCACACCGAGTGGCGATGCGCGGGGTGGCGGGAAGCACTGAGCGTGCACAACCGAGGTGGCGACGCGTGGGCGGCCAGCGGTGAAGACGTGCACAACCGAGTGGCGACGCGCGGGGCGGCCGGCGGTGAATGTACGTGCACAACTCTCTTGTCGTATTCTTCTGTGCGGCCGATGGCCGTGAAGACGTGCACAACCGAGTGGCGACGCGTGGGGCGCCCGAGCGGCGAAGACGTGCACAACCGAGTGGCGATGCGCGGGGCGGCCGAGCGGTGAAGACGTGCACAACCGAGTGGCGACGCGCGGGGCGCCCGAGCGGTGAAGACGTGCACAACCGAGTGGCGACGCGCAGGGCGGTCGAGTGAAAATGGTCCTCGGAGGAGTCAGCCATATGCTTTCGAAGCCGATGTAGCGACGAGGTCGGTGTAGTGTGGTCGATGTAGTGACGCAACAAGATCGGCGTGACAACTGAGTCTGAGTAGGAATGGAGATGGCGTGCAAAGTGTCTGAGTGATTATGTAACTTGTCAAAGTGGCGGATCGAATGCACTTGTTGAAGTGAAGGATCTGACTGGTGATGAAGTACTCGACCGCTCAGGAGAATGTGATTCTGAATGAGCTGCAGCCCCCGAGCGTACTACAGACTTTGATGATGGAATTGTCGGAATATGAGAAATGTAGTTTTGAATGGATAAATTGTAATTCATCGAGTCGGACTCGGGTAAAGATGAGGAGAAGCTTCCGAGTGATGCTCGAAAGAGGCAAACTCGCAAAAGAGTGAAGTGTGAAGTTTAATTATAAAAGGGACTTATCTGTCTCATGCCTGACGAGGTCTATATCATTGATACGATGATGAGGATTCCACAGAGGGGTTGGATGTGTTTGAAGTCAACAGAGCGACAAGGTCGGTGTTGTGGTGCGCTAGGACCGGTACGGTGACCGAGTCCGAGCAGCGATGAAGTTGGCGCATAGGGCCGTCGAGTGATTGCGTAACTTGTGTAAAAAATGGCACAAGCCAACGAAATAATTTCTCAAGGAAATTTGATGTGTGCTGAAATGATTTGTGTGAATAACACCCATAGACACCCGCTAGGAGTGCAAGGGGCTGGCTGGTTAACCAGCAAGAGTCTCAAAGAGCGAAGGAACCGTTCGAACTTGTCGAAGCGACGGGTCCGACTGAACTCATTGGAATACTGGCTCAAATAAAACAGAAGTGTAGTGTTTCAACTGAGTTGCAGCCCCGGAGGACCGATGCAAACTCGAAATGAAGAACGACGCATGGTGTTCGTGAATGATGTATGCGAAAAAATGGAAGTTGGACTCGGGAGTCACAAAACCAGTACTAAGCAAGTATGTGAAAATAAGCAGCCGAGCGTAGAGGTACACTCGATGGTGTGGCCTCCGAGTGAACGTGATGTGTGAATTATGGGATACCCGGGAAGACGGAAATAACAGAATGTAAAATGACTTAGCTGTCTGAAGGCGCGCGAGTGGCCGAGTGGTGATGAGGCGACCAACCGAGTGGCGACGCGCGGAGCGGCCGAGTGGTTATGAGGTGACCAACCGATGGCGACGCACGGGGCGCCCGAGTGGTTATGAGGTGACCAACCGACGCGCGGGGCGGCCGAGTGGTTATGAGGTGACCAACCGAGTAGCGACGCGCGGGGCGGCCGAGTGGTTATGAGGTGACCACCGATGGCGACGCGCGGGGCGCCGATGGTGATGAGGTTACCAAAACCGATGGCGACGCAGGGGCGCCAGTGGTGAATGAGGTGACCAACCGATCGTGACGCTGGTGGCGGCCGAGTGGTATGATTGACCAACCGAGTGGCGACGCGCGGGCGGCCTGAGTGTTATGAGGTGACCACCGATGGCGACGCGCGGGCGCCGGTGGTATGAGGTGCCAACCGATGGGCGATCGCGCGGGGCGGCCGAGTGGTATGATGGTGACCAACCGATGGATGCGACGGGGGGGCCGAGTGGTTAGGATGAGGTGACCAACCATGGCGACGCGCAGGGTGGCCGAGTGGATTAAGGTGACCAACGCGATGGCGACCGCACTGGGGGCGGCCGAGTGTTATGAGGTGACCAACCATGCTGAGGCGACGCGCGGGGCGGCCGAGTGGTTATGAGGTGACTCAACCGATGGCGACGCGCGGGGGGGCCGAGTGGTTATGAGGTGACCAACCGATGGCGACGCGCGGGGTCGGCCGAGTGTGTTTGACGTGACCGTGGCGTGACCACCGATGTGCGACGCGCGGGGCGGCCGATGTTATGTGGTGTCCAACGATGGCTGCGCGGGGGGAGTCTGGCAAGTTGATGAAGATGTGCCCAACTGAGCGGCGATGCGCAGGGCGGCCGAGCAGGCAAGTTGATGAAGACGTGCCCAACCGAGCGGCAACGCGCGGGGCGGCCGAGCGGGCAAGTTGATGAAGACGTGCCCAACCGAGCGGCGACGCGCGGGGCTGCCGAGCGGGCAAGTTGATGAAGACGTGCCCAACCGAGTGGCGATGCACGGGGCGGCCGAGCGGTGAAGACGTGCACAACCGAGTGGCGACGCGCGGGGCGCCCGAGCGGTGAAGAAGTGCACAACCGAGTGACGACGCGCAGGGCGGTCGAGTGAAGATGTGCAAGGTGGCCGAGTGAAGGACTACGTGCACAACCGAGTGGCGACGCGCAGGGCGGCCGAGTGGCGACGCGCAGGGCGGCCGAGTGAAGACATGCACAACCGAGTGGCGACGCGCAGGGCGGTCTTGTGAAGATGTGCGAGGTGGCTGAGTGAAGGACTAAGTGCACAACCGAGTGGCGACGCGCAGGGCGGCCGAGTGAAGACATGCACAACCGAGTGGCGACGCGCGGGGCGCCCGAGCGGTGAAGACGTGCACAACTGAGTGGCTACGCGCAGGGCGGTCGAGTGAAGATGTGCGAGGTGGCCGAGTGAAGGACTACGTGCACAAATGAGTGGCGACGCGCAGGGCGGCCGAGTGGTGATGAGGTGCCGATGGCGACGCGCGGGGCGGCCGAGTGGTTATGAGGTGACCAACCGAGTGGCGACGCGCGCGGCAGCCGAGTGGTTATGAGGTGACCAACCGATGGCGACGTGCAGGGCGGCCGATTGGTTATGAGGTGACGCAACCGATGGCGACGCACGTGGCGGGCCGGTGGTTATGAGGTGACCAACCGATGCGCACGCGGGCGCCGAGTGGTTATGAGTGTACCAACCGTAGTGCGAGCGCGGGTGCTCCGAGTTTTGCTATGAGGTGACCAAACCGTGCGACGCGCGGGGCGGCGCAGTGGTGATGGAGGTGACCCAACCGAGTGGCGACGCGCGGGCGGCCGAGTGGTGATGAGGTGTACCAACCGATGGCACCGCGGGCGGGCCGAGTGGTGATTGAGATATTGCCCTAGAGCAATAATAAATGTTATTGATTATCTCCTGTTCATAATAGGTTTTATGTTCCATGCCTATACCTGCTATGCGTTCTCGAGTCTGCAAATAAAACGGGCTCGGAGGAAGACTCATATTGCACGTGTGGAATAATAAACGGTAATATGTATTCCCTAGTCTGGCCTCTAAGACTAGCTCAAGTATTGCATGATGGTTCTGTTTTCCTGATCATGGGCATGTCTATGCCAGCAATTTTGAGGGCACAGTGTTAGAAGAACATTTGTGTTGAATCGACCCAAATTGATGTTATGCTATGAGTTACATACATTCGTCACATATTAATGTTAATAACACAAATGGTTAATGTTTGCAATTCCTTAGACCATGAGAGTGTCGAGTTTCTTCATACTTGCTTCATGAACTTTGGGGTTTGTTAAACGTCATCCGTAATGGGTGGCTATTACGGCGGCTTACGGGTTCATGAAAAGTGTGTCAAGTACATACTTGATAGCTCGGATTGGGATTTCTCCTCCGACGATGGAGAGATATCTCTGGGCCCTCTCGGTGTACGGTATCCATCATCGTCTGGCCAGACCTTTGTGATTTGATCACAGGGATGCCGGAACCACGGTAACGAGAAAAGAGAACAATACCGGTAACGAGGTAAACTGGCATAGTGGACAAGTTGTTGATCCACGGAAAGGCCTACATGTCTAACCTCGGTTTTGTAACATATCGTGAAGCAACAGGTAGCACACGGAAACTGGAGGTTCACTCGAATATTCTTCGTGTGGGTATAGGGGTCAATATGGGTGTCCACGGCTCCGATGTTGATCATTGATCGGAAGGTGTTTCCGTGTCATGTCTATACTTCACCGAACCTATAGGGTCACACGTTAGGGTCATCTATCTGCTGAATACTACAGGGAGTCTAGAGAGAAATCACCGAAAAGTTTCGGAGACAACGGAAGAGTTCCGGAGAGAGAACACTGAAAAAGTTTCGGTAAAACCGAAAAGTTGTTTCGGATAAAACCATTGATCCAAAAGGTTCCGGCAAGCACCGGAATGTTTTGGAGGTTGCCAGATTGGTCTGGTAATTTCTGGATTTTTCTGGAGAAAAAACCGAAAAAAAAGTTTCGGAGCTGCCGAGTTGTTACCGGGTAAACAAAGATGGTTTTAAATTAAACCACCATACTGGAAATGTTCCAGAGCGTGTCCAGATAATTTTAGAGGGTTCGGAAATGTCTGGGACCTTTCGGAATTTTCAAAAGTAATAGTCGCGGAAAACATCTTGTCCAGCGTGAGGGGACAAGATCCCACGATACGTGGGGGCTGTTTTGGGGGCGCTCCCCTTGAGGGGGCAGCCCCTTGTGGCTGCAAAGATGTTGGGGGGCCCCCATGGTGGGGGCAGCCCCCCCAAATGGTGGAGAGTGTTGGGAGAAAGGTGGGGCCCCATGGGGGAACACCATGGACAAGGGAACATGTTTTTCCCTTGTTTGGTGGGAACATTTTCTCCTTGTTTTGTGGGACATGTTTTCCCCATGTTTAGTGGGCTGAAATTTCCGCCCCTCCACCCCTTCCACCACTAAAGGAGGAGGAGGGTGCTCTCCAACTCCACTCCAACTCTCTCACACAAGCCATGCATGATCTGGCACTTCTCTCTCCCTCCCACGAAATAGTTTCGTAGTGCCGAAAGGCTGTCTGGGTTCCGGTGGGAACTAGTTCTGGACGGCGAAGCCCTGCCGGATAGATGGCACCGTATGTGTGCAACCCCGTAGAGAGGTCGTAGTTTCGTCCTTTTGCCCGAGGGGCTGTTCGAGTGTCCTCCCGAAGGGCTGTCCGAGTGACGGTCCGAGTTCTGTGAGTCCTCCCGAAGGGCTGTCCACGACACCGTCCGGGGGACTGTCCGACCGCCTCCCGGAGGGCTGTCCGAGTGGCGGATGAGGGAGTACATCCTCGCGGTTGGGAGGTTGTAAATCCTAGCTGCGGGGATCTGCACCGATGATCGTCATCGACTCTACTTCCGCTGCGCTACGAGTCGGTAACGAAAATGATCAAACCTTGTATGCAGTCTCCATAGTGGTCCTGGGCTGGTGCGTAGGTCGGAAAATTTTTGTTTTCTGCTGCGTTACCCTACAGTGATGAGGTGACCAACCGATGGCGACGCACGGGGCGGCCGAGTGGTGATGAGGTGACCAACCGATGGCGACGCGCGGGGCGGCCGAGTGGTCATGAGGTGACCAACCTAGTGGCGACGCGCGGGGCGGCCGAGTGGTGATGAGGTGACCAACCGATGGCGACGCGCGGGGCGGCCGAGTGGTGATGAGGCGACCAACCGATGGCGACGCCCGGGGCGGCCGAGTGGTTATGAGGTGACCAACCGATGGCGACGCGCGGGGCGGCCGAGTGGTTATGATGTGACCAACCGATGGCGACGCGCGGGGCGGCCGAGTGGTTATGAGGTGACCAACCGATGGCGATGCGGATTTGGCTTTTCCGGCCGCCGGTGGCTGCGCCAAGCGATAGAATGGTCAGGGAGCACCTCGTGCAGCCCCGGCAAAGTCCCATCGCCGCATGCAGGTACGGGTTCGTCCTGTCGCCGCCGCCGACGGTTTGCCGGCATGTATTCGGCCGGCCGTCCACTACTAGGAAAAACCTTATACACAGAATCTTAGCAGCAGCGGGGTACAGGAAGAGGCGCTACTACTAATTAGCAGTAGCGCGGGGAAAAAACAGGCGCTACTGCTATTGACTTAGCAGTAGTGCGGGTCGGTGGAACCACGCTGCTACTAAAATTGACCGACCGTTCCCGCCACCCTAGGTTTAGCAGCAGCGCGCTCTAGCTAACCGCGCTACTGATAAAGTAATAGTAGCAGCGCGCTTTTTTTGGGTGACGCTACTGCTAATTTTGAAACTGGCCACATGGCGGGCCCCTCTTAGCAGTAGCGCGTGTGCCAGAAGCGCGTTGCTGCTATCTTATTAGCAGCAGCGCGGTTTACGACCAGCGCTACTGCTAAGCCGCAGCATATACCACCTTTTCGCTCCCCCCCTCCCCCTCCCCCATCCTCTCTTCCTCACTTTCCCCTACCTCCCACCTCCTCTCTCCCTCATTTTGCTTCTTCCTCACTACTTCTCCCCCCATTACTCTCCTTCTTCTACCTACCTTTCTCTCTCTTTATTACTCCTAGCTAACTACACCATCTCCATTAATGCATCTTCTTTCTCTTTTTCCTTCCCCCTCCACTAGTTGAAGTTGTCTCCTCCCAAACTGGCTAGCTAGGTAGATGTAGCATTTAGTGAAGTGACCTATGTACCCCCTAACTAGATCTAGCCTTGTCAAGAAGAGCTTTGTCCACTTTTGATCTCCCTACTACATCATCATCTCCACCGTGTGCTCGATCTCGAGATAGGTGATTAAAAATTTATGCTTTTGCAAGAATGGAAATATGTGTATGTGTGTGCGATATGACATAATCGGGCGATATGATGGAAATTGTGTGTGTGGCATGAGTTGACGCCGAATTGTGCTTGTGAGTTGCCTATGTTTTGCCGAAATGTCGATTTATTTCTGTTTCGGCGAATTCCGGGCAAACTCTATATGTCCTATTTTTAGGGAAGGTCATGCCGAATTTTTGTATGACTTTGATGCATGCACGCATTTTTATAATCAATTTGTTTATTATTAGCGTGCAGGCGTTCATGATGGTCAGTGGAACGATGGTGGACAGGTGGTTGCGGTCAGCGGTGCAGGACATGAAAGAAAATAACCTGACAGAGGTTTTATGTCCGTGTCGAAGATGCAAAGGACGAGTTTGGCTCGACCCCTATGACGATGGTCGTGTCGAAGCGCACCTGCTTATGACTAGTTTCATGGATGGCTATACTCGGTGGATAATTGAAGATGAGGATGATGATGTTGAGGACGCCGACGGGGCAGGCAATGACGACACGTGGCAAGACGAAGAGATGATCGATAACGGCGGCGGGGAAGAGGCCGGACATGGCAGCGGAGAAGGGGCCGGACATGGTGGCGGAGAAGGGGCCGGACATGGCGGTGGAGAGAACGTGGACTCCACGCCGCAGAGTTCGCCAGTACTAAGTTCAATCTTGCGGGATCCTCATGTTCAAGCACTGCTTCGCAAGGAGACGAGTACTGAGAGAGCTACTTCTAGAGAGGAGGCCAAGCTGCAGCAACTGGTGGTAGACTCGAACACTCCATTGTATCATGGTTGCAATCCTGAGGTGACCCGCTTGAGTTTCACGCTCCAACTCCTGAAGACGAAGGCTAAAAACAAATGGACCGACACTAGCCTCGATGAGCATCTAAAGTACCTAAAGGATGTTCTTCCCGCGGGGAATCTTTGTCCTACTAGTGTGGATGAGGCCAAGAAGATCGTGTGCCCTCTTGATCTGCCGCACGTTAGATACCATGCATGCATCAACGATTGCATAATTTATCGGAAGGAGCACACAGAAAAAACAAGCTGTCCGGTGTGCAATGCTTCTCGATACCGGAAGGCCGGGAAGAAATCTCCCCAGAAAGTTGTATGGCACTTACTGATCACTCCCCGTCTCCAGCGGTATTTCGTAGATCCCAAGGAAGCAAAGCTCATGAGCTGGCACGCGGAGAGGAAGAAGCCCGACGATGGAGATGATCCGAAGCCGAGACACGTCAAGGGTGGAAGCCAGTGGAGAGCGTTGAACGGTGAATATCGGTATTTCGAATGTGATGCAAGGAACATCGTGCTCAGCGCATGTACCGATGGCATGAATCCATTTGGCTACCAGAACACCAACCATAGCACATGGCCCGTGTTTGTATGGATGTACAACCTCCCCCCTGGTGGTGCATGAAGTCGAAGTACATTCACATGAGCATGCTGACTCAAGGGCCGAAACAACCGGAAAATAATATTAATCTGTATCTGGGGCTACTTCAAGAGGAGTTAGACACGTTATGGAAAACACCGGCCAAGACATGGGACGCCAGCAAAGGCGAGTATTTCTATATGAGAGTCGCGCTGATCACGACGGTGCAAGACTATCTCGGTTACGGATATGTCGCAGGCCAGGTGTGCCATGTATATTGCGGATGCTCGCGGTGCATGGATGATACGACGTCTCAGCAGCTAACGTCAAGGAAAGATGGCGGATCTGGGAAAATCGTGTACATGGGGTTCGTCCTGTAGCCGCCGCCGCCGGTTTGCCAGCATGTATTCGGTCGGCCGTCCACTACTAGGAAAAACCTTATACACAGAATCTTAGCAGCAGCGCGGTATAGGAAGAAGCACTACTACTAACTAGCAGTAGCGCGTGGAAAAAACAGGCGCTACTGCTACTGACTGAGCAGTAGTGCGGGTCGGTGGAACCACGCTGCTACTAAAATTGACCGACCGTTCCCGCCACCCTAGGTTTAGCAGCAGCGCGCTCTAGCTAACCGCGCTACTGATAAAGTAATAGTAGCAGCGCGCTTTTTTTGGGTGACGCTACTGCTAATTTTGAAACTGGCCACATGGCGGGCCCCTCTTAGCAGTAGCGCGTGTGCCAGAAGCGCGTTGCTGCTATCTTATTAGCAGCAGCGCGGTTTACGACCAGCGCTACTGCTAAGCCGCAGCATATACCACCTTTTCGCTCCCCCCCTCCCCCTCCCCCATCCTCTCTTCCTCACTTTCCCCTACCTCCCACCTCCTCTCTCCCTCATTTTGCTTCTTCCTCACTACTTCTCCCCCCATTACTCTCCTTCTTCTACCTACCTTTCTCTCTCTTTATTACTCCTAGCTAACTACACCATCTCCATTAATGCATCTTCTTTCTCTTTTTCCTTCCCCCTCCACTAGTTGAAGTTGTCTCCTCCCAAACTGGCTAGCTAGGTAGATGTAGCATTTAGTGAAGTGACCTATGTACCCCCTAACTAGATCTAGCCTTGTCAAGAAGAGCTTTGTCCACTTTTGATCTCCCTACTACATCATCATCTCCACCGTGTGCTCGATCTCGAGATAGGTGATTAAAAATTTATGCTTTTGCAAGAATGGAAATATGTGTATGTGTGTGCGATATGACATAATCGGGCGATATGATGGAAATTGTGTGTGTGGCATGAGTTGACGCCGAATTGTGCTTGTGACTTGCCTATGTTTTGCCGAAATGTCGATTTATTTCTGTTTCGGCGAATTCCGGGCAAACTCTATATGTCCTATTTTTAGGGAAGGTCATGCCGAATTTTTCATGACTTTGATGCATGCACGCATTTTTATAATCAATTTGTTTATTATTAGCGTGCAGGCGTTCCTGATGGTCAGTGGAATGATGGTGGACAGGTGGTTTCGGTCAGTGGTGCAGGACATGAAAGAAAATAACCTAACAGAGGTTTTATGTCCGTGTCGAAGATGCAAAGGACGAGTTTGGCTCGACCCCTATGACGATGGTCGTGTCGAAGCGCACCTGCTTATGACTAGTTTCATGGATGGCTATACTCGGTGGATAATTGAAGATGAGGATGATGATGTTGAGGACGCCGACGGGGCAGGCAATGACGACACGTGGCAAGACGAAGAGATGATCGATAATGGCGGCGGGGAAGAGGCCGGACATGGCAGCGGAGAAGGGGCCAGACATGGTGGCGGAGAAGGGGCCGGACATGGCGGTGGAGAGAACGTGGACTCCACACCGCAGAGTTCGTCAGTACTAATTTCAATCGTGCGGGATCCTCATGTTCAAGCACTGCTTCGCAAGGAGACAAGTACTGAGAGAGCTACTTCTAGAGAGGAGGCCAAGCTGCAGCAACTGGTGGTAGACTCGAACACTCCATTGTATCATGGTTGCAATCCTGAGGTGACCCGCTTGAGTTTCACGCTCCAACTCCTGAAGACGAAGGCTAAAAACAAATGGACCGACACTAGCCTCGATGAGCATCTCAAGTACCTAAAGGATGTTCTTCCCGCGGGGAATCTTTGTCCTACTAGTGTGGATGATGCCAAGAAGATCGTGTGCCCTCTTGATCTGCCGCACGTTAGATACCATGCATGCATCAATGATTGCATAATTTATCGGAAGGAGCATGCAGAAAAAACAAGCTGTCCGGTGTGCAATGCTTCTCGATACAGGAAGGCCGGGAAGAAATCTCCCCAGAAAGTTGTATGGCACTTACTGATCACTCCCTGTCTCCAGCGGTATTTCGTAGATCCCAAGGAAGCAAAGCTCATGCGCTGGCACGCGGAGAGGAAGAAGCCCGACGATGGAGATGATCCGAAGCTGAGACACGTCAAGGATGGAAGCCAGTGGAGAGCGTTGAACGGTGAATATCGGTATTTCGAATGTGATGCAAGGAACATCATGCTCAGCGCGTGTACCGATGGCATGAATCCATTTGGCAACCAGAACACCAACCATAGCACATGGCCCGTGTTTGTATGGATGTACAACCTCCCCCTTGGTGGTGCATGAAGTCGAAGTACATTCACATGAGCATGCTGATTCAAGGGCCGAAACAACCGGAAAATAATATTAATCTGTATCTGGGGCTACTTCAAGAGGAGTTAGACACGTTATGGAAAACACCGGCCATGACATGGGACGCCAGCAAAGGCGAGTATTTCTATATGAGAGCCGCGCTGATCACGACGGTGCATGACTATCTCGGTTACGGATATGTCGCAGGCCAGGTGTGCCATGGATATTGCGGATGCACGTGGTGCATGGATGATACGACGTCTCAGCAGCTAACGTCAAGGAAAGATGGCGGATCTGGGAAAATTGTGTACATGGGGCATCGAAGATGGCTCGAGAAGGACGACTCGTGGAGAAACTGTGGAGATCTATTCAATGGTGACACTAAGCATCAAGGACCTCCACGTAAGCAGAGCGGCGCCGAAATCGATGAGCTGTTGAAAAACTGGGAACAGTGCCCCGCGCCGGGAAAGACGATGAAAAAGGTGCCGGAGCCCCTGCTGAAGGTATGGAAGACGAGGTCTGTGTTCTGGGACTTGGAGTACTGGAACAAACTCGACACACCTCATTGCCTTGATCAAATGCATATCTGTAAGAATGTCCTTGAGAGCTTGCTCGCGACACTGATGAACATGCCGGATAAGACCAAGGATGGGCCGAAGGCAAGAAAAGACTTGCAAGATTTGAAAATCGGGGAAGATCTGCACATGCCGCCCCGTAAAAAGTCAGACGGGACAGAGACGAAGACAGAGGCGCGGGAGAAGAAGGGCAAAAAAGTAAAGGAAGAGTATTATTGCCCCCCTTCTTGCTTCACCTTAAGTCCGGTTGAAATCGATCAATTCTTTAAGTGCCTTACCGGAGTCAAAGTTAGTTCCAGTTACTGTGGCAACATAAGCAGATATCTAGACATGAACAAGAAAAGGTTCAGCGGGATGAAGTCCCATGACTGTCATGTGATGATGACGCAGATACTACCTGTTGCCCTTAAAGGGATAATGGACAAGCACGTCCGTGACACGCCTATTGGTCTCTGCAACTTTTTCAACATCATCTCTCGAAAGTCGATCAGTGTGAAGCAGCTCCGAAGGCTACAGGAAGAGATCGTTGTGATACTGAATGAGCTTGAGATGTACTTCCCGCCCGCGTTCTTTGACGTCATGGTGCATCTGTGTGTCCATATTGTGGACGACATAATAGACCTGGGGCCGTCATTCCTGCACAACATGATGCCGTTTAAGAGGATGAATGGGATCATTAAAGGATTCGTTCGTAACATGTCCTGTCCGGATGGAAACATCGTCCAGGGCTATCTGACACAAGAGTGCATCTCTTTCTGCGAGAATTTTCTATATGGCGCAGACCAGCCGCCTGGTGTTGGTGTTGGTTTGCCCGTTAACAAGCACGATGGGAGGCTCGAAGGAGAAGGTCACTCCAACGGTCGCAGGGAACTGCACGTGGCATACTCAGATCGACGCAACGACTTTGACAGAGCAAACTTGGTAGTGCTACAACACCTAGACGAGGTAGATCCTTTCATGGCACTGCACAAAGAAATTATCGCAAAGAAGTATCATGACCGGGGGGTATGCAGGACGGACGCCGAAGTTACTAGAGAGCACAACTCCACTTTCCTGCATTTGTTCAAAGAGCATATTACTGCTAATCCCCCGAAAAAGGGCTCTAAGGACGGATTGCTCATATACGCCTTAGCACATGGCCCCTCGCCCAACCTCGTCACCTATCAGGCATACGATATCAACGGATACACGTTCTACACGGAGGCCAAAGATATGGACAGTGATGATCAGAACTCAGGGGTGACGATGGAATGCATGACCGGCAGCGACAATGGCGCAACTGAGAGATTTTACGGAAGGGTCGAGGAGATCTGGGAGCTTGACTACTCTGGACTGCACAACGCGACGATGTTCCGTGTCAGATGGGCTAAGAATGTCGAAAGAGAAAACCAGTATTTCACTACCATGACTATACCCGACGCCAAGAGCGCTACCGTGAACGCTATCGCAAAAAACGAGCCATGGGTACACACTAAGCACGTGACACAATGCTTCTTCATAACCGACCCGCGCAATCCCAGCCGTGTTGTCGTGAGGAGAGGCAAAAAGAACATCATTGAAATGGATGGAGTCGCCAACGAGGAAGACTACGACCAGTACGGCAACCCAATGAGGGAAGATGACGATGACGATGAAATATACGTCAAAAGAAGAATCAATACTACATTGCCTAAGAAAGATCGTACTCCATGGAAAAGGAAAAGTCACAATGAGGGGCTCAATTATTCTTCAACGAACAAGAAGGGAAAGAAGCTCACTCAAAAACGAAAACGTCAACGCTGAGGAACCGTTATCGGTCAAATGATGTAATATATATGTTCTTATTTTGTGTACACACTTAACCATTATGCATGGGTCAAATGATGTAATATATATGTTCCTATTTTGTATACATAGTTAAAAATGAGGAACTGGTTATAGCAGTAGCGCTTTTCTGAAAAATAGCTATAGCTAGTCAAGTTACCAGTAGTGTTGTCCGGATAAACACGCTATAGCTACATATGATAGCAGTAGTGCTTTCTGGATAAACGCGCTATAGCTAAGTTAGCTATAACGCGTTCTTACGGAACGCGCTACTGCTACCTCGACTTAAACCCCCAAATCCCCACTCTCTGCTTCTTCCCGCCTCTGCTTTTCCCCCCAAATCCCCACTCTCTCCTCCCCCGTCATCGCCGCCGGAGCCCTACCCTCGCCGCGCCCCTGCGCTCGCCCCTGACCCCGGCGCTCGCCCCCATCTCCCCTGACCCCGGCGACCCTGGGTGCCGTGCCGTCTCCCCCGACCCCGCCTCGCCTCGGTGCCGCGTCGTCTCCCCCGACCCCATCTCTCTCTCTCTGCCCTCTGTAAGCCCTCTCCCCTCCCCTCTTCTCTGCTATTTAGTGCTAGTTAGTATGAAATAGTATGAACCCTAGGCTATTTTTTAGTGTAAGAAAAAACAGAATTGATTAAATAGGTTTCTTGCATTTTTTTAGTTAAAGCAATTGTTGCTATTTAAATTTTATAGTGCTAGTTAGTTAATTAGAATTAGTATGAAACCTAGGATAGATTAGTTAAAGCAACTATTGCTATTTAAATTTTTTAGTTAAAGCAATTGTTGCTATTTCACAAAACAGAATTTGAAGTGGACAAATTAATTAAAGCAACTGTTGCTATTTAATTTTTTTAGTTAAAGCAATTGTTGCTATTTTTTAGTTGCAAATTTGAAGTGGACATGTGATATGTGGACATGTGATTTGGACATGTCATATTTGGAATTTGGACATGTCATTTGGACATGTGATGTTTTGGACATGTCATATTTGGAAAATGATGATTATGTGCAGGGTAAATGATCTGAGTGGCCTATGTTTCGCCGGAATGTTGATTCATTTCCGTTCCGGTGAATTTCAGGCGCTTGATATGTCCACTTTTTAGCAAAGGTCATGTCGAAATTTTCGGTGAATTTTGGCATGACTTGTGCTAGAAAGTAGGCATATCGTGTGCCGGGAGTTGCTGGGAAACGGCATTCCGGCAAACATAGATCTTTTTTATGTCATTTCTCATTTTTTTTATAGTTTTAGAATTAAACGAGGAGACTTAATCATAGGAAACATGTCGAACAACGAAGAAACCGGGCCTTCTGACCAAGATGCAGACGAGATGGATAATGAGGGTGAACAACAGTACCTCGGCTTTTTGTCTGCTAAGCACAGCCAAGGTTTGCAGGTCGGCCTCGATGATGGTACTGATGCCAACATCGACACCGACGGCGCCGGCACCGATGGCGGCGCCGAGACCGGCGGGGAAGATACCGGCTGGGAAGATACCGGTGGGGAAGGTACCGGCGCCGATGCCGCTACCGAAAAGAAGAAGCAGAAGAAGCAGAGGATACGAAACCCTAACAAACTCGGCATTGGACGACTGGTGATCACAAAGATGGCACCTGGCAAGTTTGAGCCATTAGAGCCAGAAGAATCTCGCAAGTGCTATGGGAACCAAGTAGGATGCATCCTACGGGAATGTGCGAGCATCAACGACGATGACTTAAGGAGTAAAGAACATTTGAGGCAGTTGCTCCTGACGAAGTTGCACAAGAGATTCAAGTTCCCCGACCAGGATGATAGCATAGAACAACCGTGGGATGATCCGAAGATGAAAAAGATTAACAATCACGCCATGGGCATGTTCAGCAATGATTTGGCCTCCTGGAAAGGGAGGGTGAAACGAGCTATTGAGGCTGAGGGAACCCTGTCCAAGATTCTGGAGGAAAATTTGTTACTTACGGAAGAGGAGTTCGAAAAGTTCAAGGACACTTGCGCTACCGAGGCAGCCAGGGCTAAGGCTGTGAAATTCAAGAGCCTTCAGCAAAGGAACACGGGGAAGCATCGCCTCGGAAGTCGTGGCTACCTTGGCAAAAGGCCCATATGGGATAAGGAGGACGCGGAACGTGAAGCCAACGTCTCCCAGACCCCTTCGTGAAGTTCACCAGCCCCTTGGAGCGTGACTTCATCAGGGCCCGCTACATGTGGGACAAGGAAAAGAAGGTTTTTTACACGGACCAGATCATGAGGAGATCTATTAGAATACTGGTAATTATTCTTTTACCACCTTACATTTTGCTCCTAATCAAGTCGACTACACATTCGTAAATGGTTCACATTCCTTCTGCAGGAGAAGCAACACCAGCTTGCAGCCGAAAGCCCTACTTCGCCGATGAGGCCCAAGTGGGACACCCCTCTCAACCGGGCCTTGAACGAACTTAAGGGACTCCCTTTGGGCCAGCGGCCGCAATATGGACCGGCGCCACGTGGAAGGTGTTTTACAACGAGGGCCCGGTGGCCAAGAAGCAGAAAAAGAAGTTTAGTCAGGCGGACATCGACGAGAAGGTGAAGCTTGCGTTCGAGAAAAAAGCAGCTGAGGACGCGAGAAAAGCAGCCGAGGAGAAAAATGAGTTGCTACTGCAGGCAGTCGATGCAGCTATAAATGCCTGCAGAAATGATTTTGCTACTAACTTGGTCCCGGCTATCATCAACTGGACGAAGGAAAATCCAGATAAGACGGTACATGATTTCCCCGTGCCCAGTTTCGTCGGGAGTAACTCGGTGAACAACACCACCGCACCATCACCTGCTCACGCAACCGGGCCTGCTCTCGCACCCGCACCCGCACCCGCAATCGCTCATAGCAGCCCATCCTTAGTCTCTGGCACGCTAGGCAGGCCTTCGTCTTTGGCTGAGCTCGACGCCCTCACAGTAATTACATGTCGCACCAACATATATATCTAGAATATTCCATTTTCGTTGCCTTTCGGATGTTTTATGCCGCAGACATGTGTTTGCAGGCCGACGAAACCCCGTGCACCGTACTCTACTTGATCAAAGGCCAGAAGGTGGACATGGGAAAGGGGGTGATAACGAAGCCCTTGGAACTCACGTTCCACAACCAGCCGATGCCCGGTGGGCACTTCAGGGTTACCTTGTCGAGTGTGAAATCGGGGCACGAGGATTTGCCTCCTCCAGTACGGCTAGGGGGAGAGGATGACGAGACCCCGCTGCGGATTGGAAGCTGCAAGGGTTTGGTGCTGCTATGGCCAAAAAATCTTCTTCGTCTGGAGCCGGCCGAGAGCACACCAATAACCACACATCAACAAGCATGTATGGATGTTTGTTTCCCTTTTGCTTGCGATGCTTTGCTCGTCGTGAAGATGAGCAGTACAAAAGATGTGTTAAAAGGTGAAGATGAAACCCAATAGAGGGCACCAGCGGGAATCGATCCGCCGCCGGTGGTCGAAAAATAACCATTTGCATCATGCCTCAATAGACGCCATGCCCCACGGTGGGCGCCAACTGTCGTGGGAACGATTCCGACAATAAGAGAGGGGTAGGATAAAGGAGCATGATCTATCGAGATGCATATAGGTGACACGGTGGTTTTAGCGAGTTCGGGCCTCTCACGGTGGAGATAACAACACTATGTCTCGTGCTCCAGAGAGGCTTTGTTTTATCTTAGTATGTATCCGGAGATTACAATGAGAGGAGAATGGATCCCCGTAGTCCTGAGACTAATGGTGAAAAGAGAGGTGGAAGAAAAAAGAGCCCCCAAGTCTAGTGGTGGGGGGTGGCTTATATAGAGTGCGCCACCCCCCCACCTCCTATGTTACAAAGTGGGGCATGAATGCCATAACGCCAGCTCACTACCAAGCCTTCACTATGAGAATGATGCTTTGACTGCTTTGCTGCCTGCTGGTCTTCGTATACCCGAGTGAGTCGTACGGTCGAGTGGTGAACTGTCATTTGAGTGGACGGTACGTTGCTTGTCCGAGTGGATAGTATGCTGCTTGTCCGAGTGGAATGAGTTCGTCGAGTGGAGTGCTATGCTCCGAGTGGTCTGTTGCCTGCAGAGTGAATGTCACTCTACAGAAAATCTGACTGCTGATCTGGCCCTGGGGCCTAGTATAAGGTGTGTGGTGTCCTAGGGTAGGGTCTTTAGGTCAGGCCTGTTACCCTACCCTCAATACATGTCCTCATCACCTCCCCAACTCGCCGTCGGGACTAGGGGGAGGCCGCCACCGCCATATTCGGGGCCGGAGACCCCGGTTTCCTCGTGTTGCGGGACTAGCCCAGGAACCCACGAGCTGACGTCGGAGATGTTGAGATGCAGCTGGTACAACGACCTGGGTGGCTGCCCGTCTCAACCATCTGGGCCTAGATCGGGCGCGTCCACCGCCGCCGCCATCCGCTGCCCTTGACCGTCCGCCATCGCAGGTTGCAGATCCTGGCCGCCGCCTCCCCGTGACACTGCTGTTGAATGGCTGGTGCGGAACACCGCCGCTTCGATCCGACCTATGGCCGGGGAGATCCGCCGCCACTGCCACGCCACACGGGCTTTGCCCGGCGACGCCCCCGGCAGCGGTGGCGGGAGGGAGGAGCTTGGTGCGGAGGAGGCCTCGAGCCAGCCGGCGGGGGCTGCCCCGGTGCGACCCGGCGCGGCCGGTGCTAATATTTATATGGGCTTTTCTTTTGGTTTCCTTCGTAACAAAAAATAAAAAGCTGCAAGATTTGTACCTTTGAGATACTTCCAAAGGTTTCCATTAGGAACATACTCGAAGCATAGCAAACGCTGCTGTAGCTCCGACATCACATGTTTTCCGTTGAATAATGCCAATTCCCCCTGTGTATCCACACAATAACCTAGAAATCTCACCAAATTATTGTGCTTTGCTTTTATTAAACAATTAATCTCATTCACAAAGAGTGTGTCAGAAAAACTCTCGGATATGAGAAGTTTCTTGACAGCAACCTTCGTAGCCCCAAGGTTTCCCTGTTTAATTAAGATATTAGCAGCTTAGCATAGCCATGGTAATTTTGCTCCACTAGGAACGCACATGTAACACAATCAAGAAATCGTACCTGGTAAACAAATGCAAAACCACCATGACCGGTCACTTTAGAGAAATTTCCTGTGATAGAGCTTATAAATTGATACGATAGCCTAATTGGTTCTGCATTTGCATCAATCAATATGCCCTCCAGAGCTTTAAATTGCATTCCTAGTTCCGTTATTTGATTGGACATTCCTGTAATACAAAAATTCATCGAATAAAACCGACTGCCCACAGATACTAGGTACTAAAATAATATTTTCTAGGCACGAACTTGTAGGAATGTGGTGGTGTACATGGCTCTCATGTAGTACAGTTTAAGCAGATGCGGCTTAGAATAACACTTACCTATACCTAAAGACGACAGTAAGGTGTCGATCATCTCAGAAGATTGGCAGGATTCTCCATCTTGGTAAGAGCATTTCTAGCAGACCCCGCAAAAAGCTCCGACCCGCAAAATAATCGTCAAAATGCGGGTCAGCACGGAAAATCCCGCCCGAACAGACTGCGCAAACGCGGCCGGCCCGTAAAAAAATTTGAGGGGCGCGGCAAAATCTTGACCCCAACCCGCGAATACGCGGGTCCCCCCGCCCCGCCCCGTCGGTGCCCTGCATATAGTGGGAGCGTTTGGTGGGGAGGACATTTCAGCCCGCGCTTTTCCCGACCTACCACCTCCCACTCCCCCTCGCCCCGCCGCCGGGCCGCCGCCCACTATTCCGGCGAAAGTAGCCGGCGGGATCACGCCGAAAGGCCGCCACACGCACGAGGTTGCCCTCCGCCCCCCTCTCCCTCCTGCGTCGGAGCCCAGAAAGTTGCAGATCTGCGACCGGATTTGGCTTTTCCGGCCGCCGGTGGCTGCGCCAAGCGATAGAATGGTCGGGGAGCACATCGCGCAGCCCCGGCAAAGTCCCATCGCCGCATGCAGGTACGGGTTCGTCCTGTAGCCGCCGCCGACGGTTTGCCGCCATGTATTCGGCCGGCCGTCCACTACTAGGAAAAACCTTATACACAGAATCTTAGCAGCAGCGCGGTACAGGAAGAGGCGCTACTACTAATTAGCAGTAGCGCGGGGAAAAAACAGGCGCTACTGCTACTGACTTAGCAGTAGTGCGGGTCGGTGGAATCACGCTGCTACTAAAATTGACCGACCGTTCCCGCCACCCTAGGTTTAGCAGCAGCGCGCTCTAGCTATCCGCGCTACTGATAAAGTAATAGTAGCAGCGCGCTTTTTTTGGGTGACGCTACTGCTAATTTTGAAACTGGCTACATGGCGGTCCCCTCTTAGCAGTAGCGCGAGTGCCAGAAGCGCGTTGCTGCTATCTTATTAGCAGCAGCGCGGTTTACGACCAAAGCTACTGCTAAGCCACAGTATATATCACCTTTTCGCTCCCCCCCTCCCCCTCCCCCATCCTCTCTTCCTCACTTTCCCCTACCTCCCACCTCCTCTCTCCCTCATTTTGCATCTTCCTCACTACTTCTCCCCCCATTACTCTCCTTCTTCTACGTACCTTTCTCTCTTTTTATTACTCCTAGCTAACTACACCATCTCCATTAATGCATCTTCTTTCTCTTTTTCCTTCCCCCTCCACTAGTTGAAGTTGTCTCCTCCCAAACTAGCTAGCTAGGTAGATGTAGCATTTAGTGAAGTGACCTATGTACCCCCTAACTAGATCTAGCCTTGTCAAGAAGAGCTTTGTCCACTTTTGATCTCCCTACTACATCATCATCTCCACCATGTGCTCGATCTCGAGATAGGTGATTAAAAACTTATGCTTTTGCAAGAATGGAAATATGTGTATGTGTGTGCGATATGACATAATCGGGCAATATGATGGAAACTGTGTGTGTGGCATGAGTTGACGTCGAATTGTGCTTGTGAGTTGCCTATGTTTTGCCGAAATATCGATTTATTTCTGTTTCGGCGAATTCCGGGCAAACTCTATATGTCCTATTTTTAGGGAAGGTCATGCCGAATTTTTGTATGACTTTGATGCATGCACGCATTTTTATAATCAATTTGTTTATTATTACCGTGCAGGCGTTCATGATGGTCAGTGGAACGATGGTGGACAGGTGGTTGCGGTCAGCGGTGCAGGACATGAAAGAAAATAACCTGACAGAGGTTTTATGTCCGTGTCGAAGATGCAAAGGACGAGTTTGGCTCGACCCCTATGACGATGGTCGTGTCGAAGCGCACCTTCTTATGACTAGTTTCATGGATGGCTATACTCAGTGGATAATTGAAGATGAGAATGATGATGTTGAGGACGCCGACGGGGCAGGCAATGACGACACGTGGCAAGACGAAGAGATGATCGATAATGGCGGCGGGGAAGAGGCCGGACATGGCAGCGGAGAAGGGGCCGGACATGGTGGCGGAGAAGGGGCCAGACATGGCGGTGGAGAGAACATGGACTCCACGCCGCAGAGTTCGTCAGTACTAAGTTCAATCGTGCGGGATCCTCATGTTCAAGCACTGCTTCGCAAGGAGACGAGTACTGAGAGAGCTACTTCTAGAGAGGAGGCCAAGCTGCAGCAACTGGTGGTAGACTCGAACACTCCATTGTATCATGGTTGCAATCCTGAGGTGACCCGCTTGAGTTTCACGCTCCAACTCCTGAAGACGAAGACTAAAAACAAATGGACCGACACTAGCCTCGATGAGCATCTCAAGTACCTAAAGGATGTTCTTCCCGCGGGGAATCTTTGTCCTACTAGTGTGGATGAGGCCAAGAAGATCGTGTGCCCTCTTGATCTGCCGCACGTTAGATACCATGCATGCATCAACGATTGCATAATTTATCGGAAGGAGCACGCAGAAAAAACAAGCTGTCCGGTGTGCAATGCTTCTCCATATAGGAAGGCCGGGAAGAAATCTCCCCAGAAAGTTGTATGGTACTTACTGATCACTCCCCGTCTCCAGCGGTATTTCGTAGATCCCAAGGAAGCAAAGCTCATGCGCTGGCACGCGGAGAGGAAGAAGCCCGACGATGGAGATGATCCGAAGCTGAGACACATCAAGGATGGAAGCCAGTGGAGAGCGTTGAACGGTGAATATCGGTATTTCGAATGTGATGCAAGGAACATCGTGCTCAGCGCGTGTACTGATGGCATGAATCCGTTTGGCAACCAGAACACCAACCATAGCACATGGCCCGTGTTTGTATGGATGTACAACCTCCCTCCTGGTGGTGCATGAAGTCGAGGTACATTCACATGAGCATGCTGATTCAAGGGCCGAAACAACCGGAAAATAATATTAATCTGTATCTGGGGCTACTTTAAGAGGAGTGAGACACGTTATGGAAAACACCGGCCAAGACATGGGACGCCAGCAAAGGCGAGTATTTCTATACGAGAGCCGCGCTGATCACCACGGTGCACGACTATCTCGGTTACGGATATGTCGCAGGCCAGGTGTGCCATGGATATTGCGGATGCACGTGGTGCATGGATGATATGACGTCTCAGCAGCTAACGTCAAGGAAAGATGACGGATCTGGGAAAATCATGTACATGGGGCATCGAAGATGGCTCGAGAAGGATGACTCGTGGAGAAACTGTGGGGATCTATTCAATGGTGACGCTGAGCATCAAGGACCTCCACGTAAGCAGAGCGGCGCCGAAATCGATGAGCTGTTGAAAAACTGGGAACAGTGCCCCGCACCGGGAAAGACGATGAAAAAGGCGCCGGAGCCGCTGCTGAAGGTATGGAAGACGAGGTCTGTGTTCTGGGACTTGGAGTACTGGAACAAACTCGACACACCTCATTGCCTTGATCAAATGCATATCTGTAAGAATGTCCTTGAGAGCTTGCTCGCGACGCTGATGAACATGCCGGATAAGACCAAGGATGGGCCGAAGGCAAGAAAATACTTGCAAGTTTTGAAAATCGGAGAAGATCTGCACATGCCGTAAAAAGTCAGACGGGACAGAGACGAAGACAGAGGCGCGGGAGAAGAAGGGCAAAAAAGTAAAGGAAGAGTATTATTGCCCCCCTTCTTGCTTCACCTTAAGTCCGGCTGAAATCGATCAATTCTTTAAGTGCCTTACCGGAGTCAAAGTTAGTTCTAGTTACTGTGGCAACATAAGCAGATATCTAGACACGAACAAGAAAAGGTTCAGCGAGATGAAGTCCCATTACTGTCATGTGATGATGACGCAGATACTACCTGTTGCCCTTAGAGGGATAATGGAAAAGCACGTCCGTGACACGCTTATTGGTCTCTGCAACTTTTTTGACATCATCTCTCGAAAGTCGACCAGTGCGAAGCAGCTCCGAAGGCTACAGGAAGAGATCGTTGTGATACTGAATGAGCTTGAGATGTACTGTTATGCCCCCGGCCTAATCGTGCACTAATCATACACGCAAATGCACACGATCAAGCCTAAGGACTCACGGGAAGATATCACAACACAACTCTAAAACATAAATAAAGTCATACAAGCTTTATAGTACAAGCCAGGGGCCTCGAGGGCTCGAATACATAAGCTTGAGAACAAGCGTCAGCGGAAGCATCAGATATCTGAGTACAGATATGAAACAGAAACAGAAAGGCCTTTAGAAAGGCGGGGCAAAATAAAACACTACGATCGAAAGGCGTAGGCCTCCTGCCTGGGACCCTCCGATCCTACTCCTGGCCGTCACTCAACTCGTAGTAGTATCCATCCTCTGGGTCGAAGTAGTAGCGATCGTCGGCGGGGGCAACTGTCTCAGGGACTCCATCATCTTGGTCATGTCAAACTGATATGGGGAGAAAAGGAAAACAAAGCAACCGTGAGTACTCAGAAGTACTCAGCAAGCAAGGATCTACACTACATATGCAACATTTTCAAGGGGAGGCTGTATATGTGGACTGGGCTGCAGAAATGCCAGAATAGAGAGAAGACCTAGTCCTATCGAAGACTAGCATCTTCAGAGGTCTTGCAGCAGTAGAAGAGAGTAGAACAGTTCAATATAATGTAGCAGTATCATTAAGTCTCAACCTCACCCAGAGGTCCTTTCTCGACTCCCTGCGAGAAAGCAATCCCAGAGCCATACAGTCATCAACCTCGTCCTGAGATCCCTTCTCGACTCCCTGCGAGAAGCAATCCCAGAGCCATAGTATCCAAGTATCCAGTTCTAAAATTGTATCAATCAGGATACAACTCCGAGTGTCCTTTACCGTAGGACAGGCTATCGATAGAAGTTTTCTTCCCTGCAGGGGTGCACCAACTTACCCAACAAGCTCGATTAACTCTGGCCGGACACACTTTCCTGGGCCATGCCTGGCCTCGGCCAAACGACACATCGCAACCCTACCTACAGCTCAGCAGAGAGGTCCCCGCCGGTCTACATCCTAAGCGCAAGGGGGTCTTGGCCATCGCCCCTCGCCCTCCAGGTCGTTGTGAGCAGGGTGGATACCAGCGCCAACGGTACGATCCAACCCGGCCACAATGCTGAACTGGACGTCTGACAAAGCTTTCGGCTGATGCTACGATGCAGAACGCCCATACTATGCCCACGTGATGGTTAGTGCTATCAGGCCAGAGACCTGCTCGGATCAAATATCCAAATCGTTAATGGACTAGGGCTTGCGGTAACGAGCACAGACTCACGAAAGATGTGACCCCGTCGCCCCGTCTCGAGGACTTGCTGCAAGGGTTAAGAATGCCCGACCGCACCTCGTATTCATCACTCGGGCACCATACAGGCACCCGTCTTCACAACACTCGCCTCTCAGGCGCACGCGGGTACCCCTCAGGGTCGACCCGCCTATCCAAGTAACAGTGTAAAGTCCAAGTATCCGTGTGTCCATAACATTAGGGGAATCCGAGGTATCACCCTCGTTGGATTCCTACTCGATGTCTCCGTCAAGGTGAACTCGGAGGAATCACCCTCACTGGGTCCACACTTGAGGTGTTGTACGACAGCGTCGTTATCGGAAGCGGTGAAGGAGGAGTCACCCTCGATGACCACGACCGAATAGCTACTCTACAGAGTTAACATCAGAAGTGCTACAAGAGGTTTCACCCTCGGCACTCGATAGTAACGCTGCAGTGTCGTTACAACTAAAGGGGGTGATGTGCGGTGTCGGGGCCAGGTCTTCAATCCCGTTGATCGGGCCTTCTGACAATCCAGCGCGGCAGTCAGGATAAGTGGGGTGACTGATAGGTCTCTACCCCGCCTAGACTAAACAGTTTAGGATATGCAGGTAATTATCAACAGCAGGTTACGATAAACAGGCTATGCATCAGAATAGGTAAAGCAGCAGCAGCAATTCTAATGCAAGCATGAGAAATAGAATGGGCGATATCGGGATGATCAAAGGGGGGGCTTGCCTCGTTGCTCGGCGGCAAGGGCAAGGTTGTCAATGGTGTCTTCGGGCTCCGGAGCGGCGTCGGTCTCGGGGAACTGCGTCGGGGTCTAACGAGAGAGAAGAGGGGGAGGAAACAGTATAAATATAGAGCAAACATGAGCAACGCAAAGTACGGCATGACAATATGCAGTGCCGGGTGTGTCCTAACGTATGGTTGCACGTCACCGAGGAAGGGGGGATCCATCCGGGAATATTTTTCCGGTTCCGGACATTTGTCAGGTAGATGACCGGAGGGGAACAGTTGCTGTTCGGATAGTTAGGGAGTGTGGTCGACGAACGGACCGCGTTTTCGGATTCGTCTCGTCGTTCTGAGCAACTTTCATGTACAAAGTTTTTCGATCTGAGTTACGGATTATTTTATATTATTTTCTAAAGTTTTTATTAATTTCTGGAATTTATTTAATTATTTAAATTAAACATTATCCGAAACAGTGTTTGCTGATGTCAGCATGACGTCAGCATGATGTCAGGACCAGTGGGTCCCACCTGTCATAGGCTGTTGGCTAATTAGTGGTTAACTAATTAATTAATACTTAATTAAACTAATTAACTAATTTAGATTATCCTAATCAGGATTAATTAACTTAATTAATTAATTAATTTACTAATTAATTAATTAATTTACTAATTAATTATTAATTTTAATAATTTTATATTTTTTTATACAGGGGCTGGGCCCCTCTGGTCAGTGGCCCAGTGGCCAGCGGACGTGTCCGCTGCGCGCCCCTTGGGGGGGTCGGACAAGTCCGGGCCACCACGACCACGGGTGCACGGGCGCGCTGGCGTGGCGCCGGCCGATGCGGCGGCGAGGCCACGGCCACGGCGGGGCCCGCCGGCCGGAGCAGCAGCAGCAGCAGTAGGCAGAGGGGGGGCGGCGAGCATGGGCGTGGGCGTAGAGCGGCGGCAGCGGGCGAGCGCGCGCGGGCCGACGGGGGCACGCGAGACCGCAGCGAGGCGCAGGGCCGGGCGCGGGTGGCGTGCGGTGCGTGCGGTGGGCGCGTGCGGCGAGCGCGGTGCGCGGGCAGGTGCGGAGCACGGCCAGCGAGCGCGCGCGGGCGGCGGTAGCGGGGCGCGGCCCGGGTGAGGTGGGAGCAGCGGCGCGCGGTGGCGGGTGCGACGGGAGACGTAGCCGGGCGCGGTGACTGCGGGGGAAGGAGGAGAGGAGAGGAGGAGGGGTGCGGCTCACCCCCGTTGCAGGGGAACGCCGGCGAGGCTCGGGGAAGTCCGGCGAGGAAGAGGCGGGGAGGCGACGGCGAGGCGGGCGGCGATCCGGTGACGGGGCGATGGGGTTGACGCGGGCGCGCGCGGCGTCGGGCGCCGAGGGAGAGAGGGGGTGCGAGGGGGAGGAAGTGGGGATTGGGCTAGGGTTTTCCCCTGGGTGGGGATATGGAGGAGGGAAGGGGGCGCCGGCTGGGCCGGCCTGGCTAGCCCAGTGGCTAGCTGGGCCGAGGCCCAGCGAGGGGGGGGGGGTTTTGCTTTTATTTCTATTTTTGTTTTGTTTGTTTTTGCATTTTTCTTTTTATTTAATTATATATCTCTGTTTAGTAAATAGTTAGGCCTCATATTGAATTTTGTAAAACATGGCAATTGTCCCAATAATTACTAGGCATCCTCAACTACTACCAAAAATTAGTTTGGAGGTAAATGGAGTTCACACAAATTTTATAATAATTAAAATGCATTAATCCTTGCTGTTTTGACAATGTTAGAGCCACCTAATTATTTTATTTATTGTTGGTTTCAATTTTAGAATAGTCTCTGTAATATTTGTTATTTATCGAACATTTTAGTTTCTATGTTGCACCACTTTTATATTTCACTTTCATTTAAATTTGAATTTTGACTTAGGAGTTGAAATGCAATATAATGCTAATGATGATCATGCACTGTTAAACACGATGACATGGCATAATCAAAAGGGTGATTACTGTAGTTAACCATCGGGGGTGTTACATGTACTTCCCGCCCGCATTCTTTGACGTCATGGTGCATCTGTGTGTCCATATTGTGGACGACATAATAGACCTGGGGCCATCATTCCTGCACAACATGATGCCGTTTAAGAGGATGAATGGGATCATTAAAGGATTCGTTTGTAACATGTCCCGTCCGGATGGAAACATCGTCCAGGGCTATCTGACACAAGAGTGCATCTCTTTCTGCGAGAATTTTCTATATGGCGCAGACCAGCCGCCTGGTGTTGGTGTTGGCTTGCCTGTTAACAAGCACGATGGGAGGCTCGAAGGAGAAGGTCACTCCAACGGTCGCAGGGAACTGCACGTGGCATACTCAGATCGACGCAACGACTTTGACAGAGCAAACTTGGTAGTCCTACAACACCTAGACGAGGTAGATCCTTTCGTGGCACTGCACAAAGAAATTATCGCAAAAAGTATCATGACCAGGGGTATGCAGGATGGACGCCGAAGTTACTAGAGAGCACAACTCCACTTTCCTGCATTGGTTCAAAGAGCATATTACTGCTAATCCCCCGAAAGAGGGCTCTAAGGACGGATTGCTCATATACGCCTTAGCACATGGCCCCTCGCCCAACCCCGTCACCTATCAGGCATACGATATCAACGGATACACGTTCTACACGGAGGCCAAAGATATGGACAGTGATGATCAGAACTCAGGGTGACGATGGAATGCATGACCGGCAGCGACAATGGCGCAACTGAGAGATTTTACGGAAGGGTCGAGGAGATCTGGGAGCTTGACTACTCTGGACTGCACAACGCGACGATGTTCCGTGTCAGATGGGCTAAGAATGTCGAAAGAGAAAACCGGTATTTCACTACCATGACTATACCCGACGCCAAGAGCGCTACCGTGAACGCTATCGCAAAAAATGAGCCATGGGTACACACTAAGCACGTGACACAATGCTTCTTCATAACCGACCCGTGCAATCCCAGCCGTGTTGTCGTGAGGAGAGGCAAAAGGAATATCATTGAAATGGATGGAGTCGCCAACGAGGAAGACTACGACCAGTACGGCAACCCAATGAGGGAAGATGACGATGACGATGAAGTATACGTCAAAAGAAGAATCAATACTACATTACCTAAGAAAGATCGTACTCCATGGAAAAGGAAAAGTCACAATGAGGGGCTCAATTATTCTTCAACGAACAAGAAGGGAAAGAAGCTCACTCAAAAACGAAAACGTCAACGCTGAGGAACCGTTATCGGTCAAATGATGTAATATATATGTTCCTATTTTGTGTACACACTTAACCATTATGCATGGGTCAAATGATGTAATATATTTGTTCCTATTTTGTATACATAGGTCAAATGAGGTACTGGTTATAGCAGTAGCACTTTTCTGAAAAAGAGCTATAGCTAGTCAAGTTAGCAGTAGTGCTGTCCGGATAAACACGCTATAGCTACATGTGATAGCAGTAGCGCTTTCTGGATAAACGCGCTATAGCTAAGTTAGCTATAACGCGTTCTTCCGGAACGCGCTACTGCTACCTCGACTTAACCCCCCAAATCCCCACTCTCTGCTTCTTCCCGCCACTGCTTTTCCCCCCAAATCCCCACTCTCTCTTCCCTCGTCATCGCCGCCGGAGCCCTGCCCTCGCCGCGCCCCTGCGCTCGCCCCCGACCCCGGCGCTCGCCCCCATCTCCCCCGACCCCGGCGACCCTCGGTGTCGTGCCGTCTCCCCCGACCCCGCCTCGCCTCGGTGCCGCGTCGTCTCCCCCGACCCCATCTCTCTCTCTCTGCCCTCTGTAAGCCCTCTCCCCTCCCCTCTTCTCTACTATTTAGTGCTAATTAGTATGAAATAGTATGAACCCTAGGCTATTTTTTAGTGTAAGAAAAAACAGAATTGATTATATAGGTTTCTTGCATTTTTTTAGTTAAAGCAATTGTTGCTATTTAAATTTTATAGTGCTAGTTAGTTAATTAGAATTAGTATGAAACCTAGGACAGATTAGTTAAAGCAACTGTTGCTATTTAAATTTTTTAGTTAAAGCAATTGTTGCTATTTCAAAAAACAGAATTTGAAGTGGACAAATTAGTTAAAGCAACTGTTGCTATTTAAATTTTTTAGTTAAAGCAATTGTTGCTATTTTTTAGTTGCAAATTTGAAGTGGACATGTGATATGTGGACATGTGATTTGGACATGTCATATTTGGAATTTGGACATGTCATTTGGACATGTGATGTTTTGGACATGTCATATTTGGAAAATGATGATTATGTGCAGGGTAAATGATCCGAGTGGCCTATGTTTCGCCGGAATGTTGATTCATTTCCGTTCCGGTGAATTTCAGGCGCTCGATATGTCCACTTTTTAGCAAAGGTCATGTCGAAATTTTCCGTGAATTTTGGCATGACTTGTGCTAGAAAGTAGGCATATCGTGTGCCGGGAGTTGCTGGGAAACGGCATTCCGGCAAACATAGATCTTTTTTTATGTCATTTCTCATTTTTTTTTATAGTTTTAGAATTAAACGAGGAGACTTAATCATAGGAAACATGTCGAACAACGAAGAAACCGGGCCTTCTGACCAAGATGCAGACGAGATGGATAATGAGGGTGAACAACAGTACCTCGGCTTTTTGTCTGCTAAGCACAGTCAAGGTTTGCAGGTCGGCCTCGATAATGGTACTGACGCCAACATCGACACCGATGGCGGCGCCGAGGCCGGCGGGGAAGGTACCGGCGGGGAAGATACCGGCGGGGAAGATACCGGTGGGGAAGGTACCGGTGCCGATGCCGCTACCGAAAAGAAGAAGCAGAAGAAGCAGAGGATACGAAAACCTAACAAACTCGGCATTGGACGACTGGTGATCACAAAGATGGCACCTGGCAAGTTTGAGCCATTAGAGCCAGAAGAACCTCGCAAGTGCTATGGGAACCAAGTAGGATGCATCCTACGGGAATGTGCAAGCATCAACGACGATGACTTAAGGAGTAAAGAACATTTGAGGCAGTTGCTCCTGACGAAGTTGCACAAGAGATTCAAGTTCCCCGACCGGGATGATAGCATAGAACAACCGTGGGATGATCCGAAGATGAAAAAGATTAACAATCACGCCATGGGCATGTTCAGCAATGATTTGGCCTCCTGGAAAGGGAGGGTGAAATGAGCTATTGAGGCTGAGGAAACCCTGTCCAAGATTCTGGAGGAAAATCCGACACTTACGGAAGAGGATTTCGAAAAGTTCAAGGACACTTGCGCTACCGATGCAGCCAGGGCTAAGGCTGTGAAATTCAAGAGCCTTCAGCAAAGGAACACGGGGAAGCATCGCCTCGGAAGTCGTGGCTACCTTGGCAAAAGGCCCATATGGGATAAGGAGGACGCGGAACGTGAAGCCGCGGGTCTCCCAGACCCCTTCGCGAAGTTCACCAGCCCCTTGGAGCGTGACTTCATTAGGGCCCGCTACATGTGGGACAAGGAAAAGAAGGTTTTTTACACGGACCAGATCACGAGGAGATCTATTAGAATACTGGTAATTATTCTTTTACCACCTTACATTTAGCTCCTGATCAAGTTGACTACACATTCGTAAACAGTTCACGTTCCTTCTGCAGGAGAAGCAACACCAGCTTGCAGCCGAAAGCCCTACTTCGCCGATGAGGCCCAAGTGGGACACCCCTCTCAACCGGGCCTTGAACGAACTTAAGGGACTCCCTTTGGGCCAGCGGCCGCAATATGGACCGGCGCTACGTGGAAGGTGTTTTACAATGAGGGCCCGGTGGCCAAGAAGCAGAAAAAGAAGTTTAGTCAGGCGGACATTGACGAGAAGGTGAAGCTTGCGTTCGAGAAAAAAGCAGCTGAGGACGCGAAAAAAGCAGCCGAGGAGAAAAATGAGTTGCTACAGCAGGCAGTCGATGTAGCTGTAAATGCCTGTAGAAATGATTTCACTACTAACTTGGTCCCGGCTATCATCAACCGGATGAAGGAAAATCCAGACAAGACGGTACATGATTTCCCCATTCCCAGTTTCGTCGGGAGTAACTCGGTGAACAACACCACCGCACCATCACCTGCTCACGCAACCGGGCCTGCTCTCGCACCCACACCCGCAATCGCTCATAGCAGCCCATCCTCAGTCTCTGGCGCGCTAGGCTGGCCTTCGTCTTTGGCTGAGCTCGACGCCCTCACAGTAATTACATGTCGCACCAACATATATATCTAGAATATTCCATTTTCGTTGCCTTTCGGATGTTTTACGCCGCAGACATGTGTTTGCAGGCCGACGAAACCCCGTGCACCGTACTCTACTTGATCAAAGGCCAGAAGGTGGACATGGGAAAGGGGGTGATAACGAAGCCCTTGGAACTCACGTTCCACAACCAGCCGATGCCCGGTGGGCACTTCAGGGTTACCTCGTCGAGTGTGAAATCGGGGCACGAGGATTTGCCTCCTCCAGTACGGCTAGGGGGAGAGGATGACGAGACCCCGCTGCGGATTGGAAGCTGCAAGGGTTGGGTGCTGCTATGGCCAAAAAATCTTCTTCGTCTGGAGCCGGCCGAGAGCACACCAATAACCACACATCAACAAGCATTTATGGAGACCACCACCCCGCCTATGCAATTACCAGCGCCTGTAGTGCCGGGTGAGAGCGGTGAACGACGTGATGAAGAGGGTCCAATAGTGGTTGATGTAATCGCCCCCGTAGAACAAAGAATGGATGATGAGATGAAGGTGGAGGACCCAATGAGTTTCCTCAATATAGGTGCCTATGACGGCGACTTAGATATGATGAGTCAGCCATATGACGAATCGGGCTATCAGCATGCTGATGAGGATATGGATGATCTGCCCGGGCAGGAACATCCTAGCAGGGATTGCAAGAAGTCTCTCTTCATGAAATCCTCACAGGACACGCCTGAAGATGCCGCCTCAACACAGGCTCAACTAGCCGGGGGTCGTACAGTGCTTAGCCCGGCAACACTGGGGCAGGGGTTAAGGAAGGGTCTGGAAGGTCAGCCCAAGAAAAAGGAGAGGAAGAGACCGGGCAAGATAGGCTCAGCTACCTACAAACAAGCCAGAGCACATAGCAGCCAAACGGAGGATTTTGAAGAGCGTGTACCCGTCAAAGGTGCGGCCATGTTCCATCTCACGGGCAAGCCGATGCTACCGCCGAAACCGCTGGAGGCACTATCAGGGGATCTCAGGAGACTACACGACCATGTGCTGTCGATTGAGAAAAGCCTACTAGCCTCGAAGGATCCAGGATATCCGACATACGCGGCTCGTGTGCCTGAGGGGAAGTGCTACTCGACACATGGCCCGCGGAGGTGTTCTTCCTGCGGTTTGACCATATCTTTGAGATGTTTCTGACAAGGCGGCTCGATTTTACAATCGTCCGCCTTTTTGCGCTACATATGAGCTCCGTCATGAAGAGAGAAGAAGTCTCGCAAATCTATGTGGCGGATCCATACTACATGCACGAGTCCTTCTTGAGTCTCGGCGACTTTGAGCGTGAAACTGCTAGGGAGTACCTCCAAAACTTCATGGTACAGAATAAGGACCAGGAAATTGTCCTCCTGCCTTATCATTCAAAGTAAGTCAGTGCCGGACAACCCTTTCGTACATTTAAATCATTCCTTCTCGCTCATATGGGTAATAATTTGAGGTGTTTTTTTCTCCGCAGCAACGGGCGCGCCGTCCTTATCGTTCTTTACCCACGAGTCTCCCATGCCGTGTATTTCGACCCTACCAGAAACTACGAGAAGAAGGACTACACCCACATAATGAATATTCTAGATGATGCTCTCCTAGGCTTCAGCATTAGGGGTGGCCACCTGCAGATCAGGAAACAAAGGAACAAGAAGTTGGGTTTCTCGCATAAAACTAACTTCTGCTGCATCCATGTCCCAAAACTAAGCAAGAACGATGGATTCTACCTCCTCCATCTCATGATGGAGTTCAGAACGGATCACCAAAAGCTTCGCATGACAGGCAGAAACGATGATCATATCCGCAAGTGGGTAGAATCTCATGGAGAAGCGGATTATAAACTTAGAGATGACTTCTTTCGCATCCAGAGGGACATTGCGACGATCATCATGAAGAAGTCGTCGATGAGAAGGGGATGTTCCACCACGGCCCTATATCGCGAGCTGACGTCCGAACTCGCATAGGCATGCAAGGTCAGGACCTCACTCCTTTCAAGAAGCTAGGGTCCACCCTTGATGATATGGAAGGATGGAACTTCTAGTGATTTACGATGCCAATGATGATGATGTGTGTCGGTTGAACTTGTATACTTTCTGTAGCGATGAAACTTTGTGATGTCCATTGTCCCTGCCGACTTGCGTAACGCTACTTTGTTAGTTTGGGTACGATGACCTGCGTACCTCTAGTTAATTAGTTTGCGTACTATATGTTGCTTTTAGTTGCTAACCCTTTCTTTTTCGTGTTGCTCTAGTATATTTTGTTGCATATGATTGTACATTCTCTTGATGAAGATGCATCTCTAACAGGTACCTAGATTCTTGATGGTGAAGAAGCAGTGCTATGTAGTGTACAAAGGGAAGGTTCCGGGAGTGTACGCCGAGTGGCCTGAGTGTCAGGCGCAAGTGGATGGGGTCTCGGGCGCCAGCCATAAAGGCTTCAAAAGCAGACAAGAAGCAGAAGCTAGTTACTTGAGGTTCACGCTAGCGCGAGAGAGGACTCGTAACCGCTGCCTCATGTACTGCATAGTTCCGCTCTCACTCATAGTGATAGCTCTTCTCGCGTATATCATTGTTTAGATGGATGACGATGTAGTTGCAAGTATTCGAGACTTGTATCGCTATTTTCAAGATGATGACGATAGACCCCTTTGTGTTGGATGATGATTATGATGATGACATGATTTGATGAGACTATTTGTATGTATATGCTATGATTACATTTGTATGTGTATGATATGCTAGAGATTATTGTATAAAGCCCTAAACAAAATTCAGCAGCACAAAATATGGAGCAGAAAAAAAAATCAGAAACTAATAATAGTAGCGCGGGGTATGGCTTTAGCAGCAGCGAGTTCTTAGAAGTAGCGCTCTTTGTTCAAGGGAACTACAGCTATTAGCAGCAGCGCGTGTTGGAGACCGACGCTGCTGCTATCCCTCAATAGCAGTAGCGCATGTCAAACCGCGATACTGATAAGAGTTAGCTGTGGCGCCGTATCAGTAGCGCGGCAACCCGCGCTACTGCTAAGCATTTAACCCGCGCTACTGCTAGGCTTTTCCCTAGTAGTGGTCCGCCGGGCTTGGCGCTCGCGCAGCGGCTCGGGGGCTCGCCGATGCCGCTCATACAGTGCGACGACTGCACGCGGACAGTGCTGCGGCTAACTTCGGGCACGCCGAAGCACCCCGGATGGGTGTTCTTCAAATGCGAAAATGACGGGGTACGTGTTGTTTTCATTTGGCTTTGGCACCGCATTCTTTGGTTCAATTGCGATAGCTCATTTCAAACATCATCATGTGTGTAGGAAGATGGATGCTCATTTTGGTTTTGGGAAGGCGAATACATTGATTTATTGATAGAAAGAAACTTAATAGACGTTCGTACACTCCTTAGTAGAATCGAAGGCAATGAAGCGGCTGCATGTGCAACTAGAGGGGAAGCAACGTCTACTTCTTTAGAACCAAAGAAGAAGAATGAAAAATGCAAAATCAAGAATCCACAGATCAACAATGAATGCATGGAGAAGATATTGGTCCAACTAGTGGGAGCATTTATGGAAGTTGGAAATCTTCTAAAATGCATAATTGTGGTTCTTGTTTTCTTTGGTCTTGCTATTCTAGCAAAGATTTGGTGAAGTCATATGTATCCAATGTTGTTGAAAAAGCAAAGAAATGCATTATCTTGTGTCAAATTGAGGTGCACATTTCGGATTTGCGGACCGGCGGGAGCGGCGCAGAACCCGCAAAGCCGACCCGTAAAAGAGCATATTTCGCGAATATCCTTTTATCCGGGTCTGTTATGCGGGGTCTGTCTCTGCGGTCGTCCGCGCCGGCCCGCAAAGCCGTTTTTCCGCGAACTGCAAACGCGTTTTGTGGGTCAGCGTTATGCAGGGTCTGCTAGAGATGCTCTAAGGCTGGCAGAAAACAAGGAATGGTAAATCAGACCGCGTCAAAGAACAAACAAACTTCTTTCAATTAGGAAACAAAATGTGAGCTTGTGTTGACACACGAACACGTCACGTGTACCCTCGACGCCGGGGGTGATGCACCGCAGCTCACGTCGAAGGAGACCCGACCGACAGCGCGATACGCAAGACAGTCGGCGGGTGCTTTTAGGACCCGAAACCCCACACGCCCGGGAGGGACCCCGTCAGGGAGTGCGACGGCTATGGGCTGCCCTAGGTCGATTTGCTCGCCCCTAGAGAGCCTCGGGATTTGCAGCTCTCCAACACGAAGAACGACGAAGAACGAGAGAGAAAAACGATGGAAAGATAAAACGTAGATGAAAAAGTAGTATATTGATTGTTCGATTGTGTGTTGTTCAATCGGCCGTCACCCCCAACATATATAAGAGGCGGCTGGACTTCCCGTACAAGCAAAGGATTCATCTAGGTTCTCCTTACAAGAAAATTACATCAATTCACGTCCTAAAGTCCTAGTTCTGGTCCCACTCGGATTCAGCCTGAATCTGGTCCAATCTTTTGTCTTGCTTCTTGCGTGGGCCGTGGAATCTGCATATGACTTCCGATGGAGATGGTTCAAATACCAATTTTGTGCGCTTCGACGAGGCCGACAATCCGTATGTTGATCACTTTTCCAAATAAGGCCATCTTGAATACTCCACGCGGTCATCTTTAATTTCGAGTCGGACTCGGGCATGTAGCTGACTGGACCGCCCAACTCTTGTAGCGTCTCTGCAGGTCGTATATTACGTCGGATGATGATGACTCCAAAAGCAAAGTTGACCATTTCGACATTATGAACAACTTTCATGTTGAACACTTTTTCATCCGAGGCCATCTAGACAATCATTTGAGCCCATCTTCAGCTTCTGGTCGGATTGGCCTTGACAGTTTGCACCCCGGCAAGCTTTTCCCGGCAAGCTTTCACCCCGGCAATCTTTTCACCCGGCAAGCTTTTCACCCCAGCAAGCTCTTTTCCCGGCAAGCTTTTCACCCGGCAAGCTTTTCACCCCGGCAAGCTCTTTGCCCGGCAAGCTTTTCACCCGGCAAGCTTTTTGCCCGGCAAGCTTTTCACCCGGCAAGCTTTTCACTCGGCAAGCTCTTTGCCCGGCAAACTTTTTGGCTGTACCTTGCAGGTCTTTTTTGTGGCAGTAAATGACCTCGGATGAAAATGTGCCCAAAAGCAAAATTGACCGTTTCGACGTTACCAACAACTTTTATGTTGAACGTTTTTCGATTCGAGGCCATCTTGAATGGCTAATTGCTCACGCATTGTTTCAGACATCCATCAAACATGTGTCTGATGTCCAGCGTAATATTTTGATCTCTAGCCGGTCCGCACCGTGTTGACCGTAACTTTTGCATATGAACTCGGATTTAGACGATTTTTATATCAAAATCAATCGTGTCGACGAGACGAAGATAATCCATGTAGAGCATTCCTTCATCCGAGGTTGTCTTGGAGGCGTAATCGACCAAAAAGCACTCAGAACACCTAAACATGACAATCCGAGTGTAGTTTTGGTCTTTGATATGATGCCGAATGATTATGGTCCAAACATCAAAGTTGTTCCACTCGGCAATGTGAAGTTTCTCATGTAGAATATCTTGTCATTTGAGGCCATCTCTATTGCATTCTGCATTGTGCCAAAATCAGGTGTCAACACATGCCCCCCTGTTTTTCGGCAAAGCTTGCATGCCAAAAAATAATTTGCACCATGTTTGTTCTGAGGACGATGTCAACACTCCATCGGCCATCTATATTTCTCAGGGCGATAATTATGTATCGGCCATGTTTATGCCAAGGGCGATAATCATATATCGGCCATTGCCTAATCAGGCTTCTTGCCACACACTCGGGTGGTACTTCTTCAGATATCTGCCATTGAGAGCTCGAGATAATAATACTCCTTCCATGGATTCCACCAAATATGAATTTCCAGGAACTACCCTTGCAATCCTAAAAGGACCTTCCCAGTTTGGAGACCACTTCCCGAATTTTCTATCTCTAGAACCAATCGGCAGAATCACTTTCCACACAAGATCTCCAACCTGAAAATTCTTCAACTTGACCTTTTTATTGTAAGCTCTTGCTACCCTCAGCTTGTCCCTCTCTATGGCCTTCAAAGCAGCCAAACGTTTATCGGCAACTTCATCAATGTTGTCCATCATCAAATTGTAAAAGTCCACTGCCGATAAATCATTTTGTTTGGCTATTCTCAAAGCATTCAAATTCACCTCCACTGGTAAAACAGCCCCTTGACCGTATACTAGCTCATACGGAGTTACCTTTGTAGCACCATGCCTTGAGATTCTATGTGTCCATAAAGCTTCAGACAATAACTCATGCCATTTTCTTGGATTATCCTCAATCTTGTTTTTGATGAGCTTGATCAATATCTTATTGCTAGACTCAGCTTGTCCATTAGCTTGGGCATAATACGGAGATGAATTGAGCAACTTTATGTTATATGATTCGGCAAATTCTCTAACTTGATGTGACATGAAAGATGAACCTTGATCTGCAGTCAATGTCTGAGGAATACCGAATCTATGAATAATGTGCTCGGTTATGAATTGAATTACCTCTGTATGTGTCATGTTCTTGAGAGGTACTGCTTCAGACCACTTGGTGAAATAATCGGTTGCCACCAACATTAACCGATGCCCCTTGGAGGAAGATGGATGAATTTGCCCAATGAAATCTAAACCCCATCCTCTAAAAGGCCACGGCTTGATAATAGGATGTAACATAGCAGCAGGAGCCAATTGAATATCACCAAATTTTTGACAAGCTTCACACCCTTTATAATACCTGAAGCAATCATTGATCATAGTCGGCCAATAAAATCCAGCACGTCGCAATAACCACTTCATCTTGGGAGCCGACTGATGAGTACATAGATGCCTTCATGTACCTCTCCTATAGCAACTCTTGCTTGGTCCTCGTCCAAACATTTCAAACGAACATCTTCAACCGTTCGGCAATAAAGACCACCATCTCTTATTGCATATTTGAAAGCCATACGCCGAACAGTCCTGTCCACCCTTTCACTCGGATCACGCAGGTAATCCATAATGGGCTTTCTCCAGTCATGATTTTCACCTGCACTAGATTTTTTGTTAGTGGCCGAATCAGTAGGCTCTGGTTCGGCCGCTCCCATACTAGCAAGACAAGACATCGACCTCTGAAAAATATGAAACATGCCATGATCAACATGATAGCCGGATGCTTGTTGTGCCAACTCATTTGCTCTCCAATTGTCATGTCTAGATATATGAGCAATGCTAAAATAATCCAAAGTAGAAATTATATCTAGACATTTATCAAGATAAACATTAAGTGATTCGTCAAAACATTGAAAGACTTTGGATATTTGTTGCACTACTAATAACGAATCACCAAAAGCCTCAATATGTGTAGCACCTATGGCAATCAACATCTCTAAACCAAATAACAATGCTTCATATTCGGCTTGATTATTTGTGCAAAAATATTCTAAGCGGCATGAGGCTTCAAAAACAGCACCATGAGGAGATATATAAACAATACCAACACCTTGGCCATTGCTACAAACTGAACCATCAAAATATAATCTCCAAGGTACTAATGAAACAAGGTTTATATCAACATCATGCTTGTCAGTAATCCGATGCTCAACAATAAAATTAGCAAGGATCTGGCCTTTCATGGATTTTAGAGATTCATAAGCCAAATCATATTCAATCAAAGCATAAGCCCACTTGCCAATTCTACCACTAAGAATTGGCCTATGCAACATGTATTTAATGGCATCGGTTTGACAAGCTACTATGCATTCACTCGGCACCAAATAATGTCTCAATTTTGTGCAAGCATAATATAAGCATAGGCATAGTTTTTCAATAAATGTATACCTTGTCTCAGCGTCCAATAAACGCCTGCTCAAATATGTAATAGCATGCTCTTTTCCTTTGGTTTCTTGAGTCAAAATAGCACCAATAACACCTTCTTCTGCTGCAATGTAAAGCTTAAAGGGTTCCCTATGCTTGGGCGCTTTCATCACTGGAGGCGTGCACAAATAGTTCTTGATCATATCAAATGCTTCTTGCTGTTTTTGTAGGGTAACGCAGCAGAAAACAAAAAATTTCCGACCTACGCACCAGCCCAGGACCACTATGGAGACTGCATACAAGGTTTGATCATTTTCGTTACCGACCCGTAGCGCAGCGAAAGTAGAGTCGATGACGATCGGTGGTGCAGATCCCCGCAGCTAGGATTTACAACCTCCCAACCGCGAGGATGTATACCCTCGTCTTCCCTTCGGACAACCCTCCGGGAGGCAGTCGAACAGTCCCCCGGACGGTGTCGCGGACAGCCCTTCGGGAGGACCTTCGAAACTCGAACGGTCACTCGGACAGCCCTTCGGGAGGCACTCACGAACAGCCCCTCGGGCACTAAGATCGAAACTACGACCTCTCTACAGAGTTGCACACATACGGTGTCAACTATCCGGCAGGGCTTCGCCGTCCAGAACTAGTTCCCACCGGAACCCAGACAGCCTTTCGGCTCTACGAAACTCTTTTCGTGGGAGGGAGAGAGAAGCCAGATCATTGCATGGCACTTGTATGTGAGAAGGAGTGAGTCTTTAGGCAGCCCCCTCCACCCCTATTTATAGGCCAAGCCCAAGGGTGGCTTCTCCAAGAAGCCAAGGGGAAAAATACCAAAGGACCCTCAAGGTGGCTTCTCCAAGAAGCCATCCAAAAAGCACTTTCACTATTCACGACGACATTTTTCAGCGTCCGTTCAAACTGAAAATATTTATGTGGGCTTAGTACATTTCCAGTACCCACTAAAATAATTTTCAATGCGTTCTGGAACAATTCCAGTTTAGTGATTTCATCTGCGAAAAGCATCTGAAGCGGTTCCGGCAGCCCCGGAACATTTCCGGTTTTTCTTCCAGAAAATTCCCAGAAGTTTCCAGAATGATTCTGGCATCCTCCAAGAATTATTAGGCATGTGCCGAAACCATTTTGACTTAATGGTATCCCCTGAAACAACTTTTCAGTTTCACCGGAACTCATCCGGTGACCTCTCTCTGCGGAACTTTTCCGCTGTCCGAAACTTTTCGGTGTCCGAAACTTTTTCGGTGATTTTCTCTCAGACTCCCTGTCTAGTATTCAGCAGATAGATGACCCTTAAGCGTGTGACCCTATAGGTTCGGTGAAGTATAGACATGACCTGGAACCCCTTCCGATCAATGATCAACATCGGAGCCGTGGACACCCATATTGACCCCTATACCCACACGAATGAATATTCGAGTGAACCTCCAGTTGCCGTGTGCTATTCCTGTTGCTTTGCGATATGTTACAAATACCCGAGGTGAGACATGTTGGCATTCCCGTGGATCAACAACTTGTCCACTATGCTAGTTACCTCGTTACCGGTATTGTTCTCTTTTCTCGTTACCGTGTTCCGGCATCCCCGTGATCAAATCACAAAGTGTCTGGCCAGACGATGATGGATACCGTAACACCGAGAGGGCCCAGAGATATCTCTCCATCGTCGAAGGAGCAAATCCCAATCTTGAGCTATCAAGTTACTTAACATACTTTCCCATGAACCCGTAAGCCGCCGTAATAGCCATCCAGTTACGGATGACGTTTAACAAACCCCAAAGTTCATGAATCAAGCATGAAGAAACTCGATACTCTCATGGTCTGAGGAATCATGCAAACGTTAACCATCTCTGTGTTATCAACCATTAACTTGTGACGAATGAATCTCATAGCATAACATCAATCGGGTCGATTCAACACAAATGTTCTTCTAACATTGTGCCCTCAAAGCTGCTGGCATAGACATGCCCATGATTGGGAAAACATAATCATCATGCAACACTTGAGCTAGTCTTAGAGGCATGACTAGGAATACTTTTTACCGTTTATTATTCCACACGTGCACATGGGTTTTCCCAGAGCCTTTATGGATATACGGGCTCGGGAACCACAGCAGTTATAGCATGGAACATAAACATAATTATGAGCAAGGAGATAAATAATAACATTTATTATTGCCTCTAGGGCATATCTCCTACAGACTCCCACTTGCACTAGAGTCAATAATCTAGTTAATGTTAATGCACTTTACACCTATGGCACATTGGTGTAAAATATGCTTCGCATGTGGTATAGCCTGATGTCCAACGGATCTGACGACTTTAGATCCGTGTGTATCTTTGCATATCCTTGCGTTTTCACGCTTTCACAAAATTCATATTTTGTGTACACCTTGCTTTGTATATGTGTGAATCATTGGTCGAAACCTGATTCCTCAGACTGAGCTATGGAGCAACTATCTGCAATAGTGTCCCATTGACCAAGCCTTCTTGGAACCATACTAAGTTCATGAATGAACTATATGATTCAACAACTTATTTGTCGCTTCTAAAGCGTCAACATACTTAGCCTTTGTTATAGAATTTGCCTCAGTATCTTGTTTGGAACAATTTCCAACTACCGTGCCACCATATTGTGTATTGCACAAAACCCTTAACTTTAATCGAAAATCGCTTGGAGCATGGATAAAGACTGTATCGATGTAACCTTTTACAACGAACTCTTCATGATCTCCGCTTGCGAGAAAACATGTCATCAGTGCTACTATAGTACTCAATGACCTTTTTTCACTGTTGTCCCATGATCAGTACTTTTGATCACTTTGGTATCTATACTCGCAACAACTTTGGAGTATTGGACATATCTGGTTGTTTTTACATACCATGGAATACATGATTAATCCAAACATGAAGGTGTGTGGAATCTCCATCATGTATTTTGCTCATCAGTGTTTTTGGGACACCGAGTCTTGCAAAAACTCTTTCCATGTGACTTCGGCAAGAATCACTCCTTGACGTTTTTAATGCTAAAACGTTTTAGCATCTTGTCAATATGTATCTTTGCTCAGCCCCATTAGGTAAATCTATCTCCATAGTGTAGGGTAACGCAGCAGAAAACAAAAATTTTCCGACCTACGCACCAGCCCAGGACCACTATGGAGACTGCATACAAGGTTTGATCATTTTCGTTACCGACTCGTAGCGCAGCGAAAGTAGAGTCGATGACGATCGGTGGTGCAGATCCCCGCAGCTAGGATTTACAACCTCCCAACCGCGAGGATGTATACCCTCGTCTTCCCTTCGGACAGCCCTCCGGGAGGCGGTCAAACAGTCCCCCGGACGGTGTCGCGGACAGCCCTTCGGGAGGACCTTCGAAACTCGAACGGTCACTCGGACAGCCCTTCGGGAGGACTCACAGAACTCGGACCGTCACTTGGACAGCCCTTCGGGAGGCACTCACGAACAGCCCCTCGGGCACTAAGATCGAAACTACGACCTCTCTACAGAGTTGCACACATACGGTGTCAACTATCCGGCAGGGCTTCGCCGTCCAGAACTAGTTCCCACCGGAACCCAGACAGCCTTTCGGCTCTACGAAACTCTTTTCGTGGGAGGGAGAGAGAAGCCAGATCATTGCATGGCACTTGTATGTGGGAAGGAGTGAGTCTTTAGGCAGCCCCCTCCACCCCTATTTATAGGCCAAGCCCAAGGGTGGCTTCTCCAAGAAGCCAAGGGGAAAAATACCAAAGGACCCTCAAGGTGGCTTCTCCAAGAAGCCATCCAAAAAGCACTTTCACTATTCACGACGACATTTTTCAGCGTCCGTTCAAACTGAAAATATTTATGTGGGCTTAGTACATTTCCAGTACCCACTAAAATAATTTTCAATGCGTTCTGGAACAATTCCAGTTTAGTGATTTCATCTGCGAAAAGCATCTGAAGCGGTTCCGGCAGCCCCGGAACATTTCCGGTTTTTCTTCCAGAAAATTCCCAGAAGTTTCCAGAATGATTCTGGCATCCTCCAAGAATTATCAGGCATGTGCCGAAACCATTTTGACTTAATGGTATCCCCTGAAACAACTTTTCAGTTTCACCGGAACTCATCCGGTGACCTCTCTCTGCGGAACTTTTCCGCTGTCCGAAACTTTTCGGTGTCCGAAACTTTTTCGGTGATTTTCTCTCAGACTCCCTGTCTAGTATTCAGCAGATAGATGACCCTTAAGCGTGTGACCCTATAGGTTCGGTGAAGTATAGACATGACCTGGAACCCATTCCGATCAATGATCAACATCGGAGCCGTGGACACCCATATTGACCCCTATACCCACACGAATGAATATTCGAGTGAACCTCCAGTTGCCGTGTGCTATTCCTGTTGCTTCACGATATGTTACAAATACCCAAGGTTAGACATGTTGGCATCCCCGTGGATCAACAACTTGTCCACTATGCCAGTTACCCCGTTATCGGTATTGTTCTCTTTTCTCGTTACCGTGTTCCGGCATCCCCGTGATCAAATCACAAAGTGTCTGGCCAGACGATGATGGATACCGTAACACCGAGAGGGCCCAGAGATATCTCTCCATCGCCGGAGGAGCAAATCCCAATCTTGAGCTATCAAGTTACTTGACATACTTTCCCATGAACCCGTAAGCCGCCGTAATAGCCACCCATTTACGGATGACGTTTAACAAACCCCAAAGTTCATGAAGCAAGCATGAAGAAACTCGATACTCTCATGGTCTGAGGAATCATGCAAACGTTAACCATCTCTGTGCTATTAACCATTAACTTGTGACGAATGTATCTCATAGCATAACATCAATCGGGTCGATTCAACACAAATGTTCTTCTAACATTTGTGCCCTCAAAGTTGCTGGCATAGACATGCCTATGATTGGGAAAACATAATCATCATGCAACACTTGAGCTAGTCTTAGAGGCACGACTAGGAATACATTTTACCGTTTATTATTCCACACGTGCACATGGGTTTTCCCCAGAGCCTTTATGGATATACGGGCTCGGGAACCACAGCAGTTATAGCATGGAACATAAACCTAATTATGAACACGGAGATAAATAATAACATTTATTATTGCCTCTAGGGCATATCTCCTACAGTTTTGCCCCCCAAGTGAAATCAACATCATTCTTTAACCGAAGGATAGGAGTAAATGCATCAACTTTCCCTGACAGATTAGCTATGAACATTCTCAAATAATTGATCTTGCCAAGGAACTTTTGCATATCTCTCTTGCATGTTGGAGCCTCCACTTTCTGTATAGCCTCTATCTTTTCGAGATCAATCTCTATGCCATCTTCATGAATAATGAAACCCAAAAACTTTCCAGCCGACACGCCAAATGCACACTTCAAAGGATTCATCTTCAGTCCATATTTTTTCATTCTTTCAAAAGCTAAGCACAAATCGGCTAGATGAGATTCGAAAGCATCCGATTTGACAACAATATCATCAATATAAACCTCAAGTAAAACACCAAGTAAATCATGAAAAAATAAATTCATAGCCCTTTGATACGTGGCACCGGCATTTTTTAATCCAAAGGTCATCATTGTCCACTCATATAAACCAAGGAAACCAGGACATCGAAAAGCTGTTTTGGACATGTCCTCTTCGGCCATAAAAATCTGGTTATACCCCGCATTACCATCAAGAACGCTAATGACCTTATGTCCAGAAGCATCATTAATAAGCATATCGGCTATTGGCATGGGATACTCATCTTTAGGTGTAGCTCTATTCAAATCTCTGAAATCAATGCACACCCTCAACTTGCCGGAGCCTTTCTTCTCTACTGGTACAATGTTAGAAATCCACTCGGCATACCTGCAAGGTCTAATAAAATTAGCTTTAAGCAAACGACCGATCTCTTCCTTGATCCGGTCATATGTTTTTGGGTTAAACTTTCTGGCCGATTGTTTGTACGGTCTAAAACCAGCCTTTATAGGTAACCGATGCTCCACTAGCTCTCGGCTTAAACCTGGCATCTCATGATAGTCCCATGCAAAGCAACAAACATACTCTTTCAATAGCTCGATCAACTTAGCTTTATGATCAGCTCTTAAATTTTTGTTTACAAATGTCGGCCTAGGAATTGAACCATCTCCTATGTCTATCTCTTCTAATGGATCGGCCGACGTAAAACCTTGTCCTAATTTATCCATATCATCTAACTCCTCTATAGACTCATACATATCATTCTCATTGGACCGATATTCAACAAGACACTTTTGCAACCAATCCGAGTTAGAATCCATTTAAATACATCATACCTTGGAGCCGATTACCACCAACTGGCTTTAAATAAATGGGCACGAAACCACTTTTTGTGGCTCTAAGAAAATCAAATTCTGATAAGTCGCGCCCCGTCAAGCAAGTAGCATTGGGATGCTGCCAATCCACCGATGCATCGGCCAAAGCAACACAAGCCGAGTTATCCGCATGAATGACTTCCACCTCATCATCAACCCACTGGATCAAAAACTGGTGCATAGTAGATGGCATGCACTGGTTTGCATGAACCCAATCACGGCCCAGTATGACATTGTAGTTACCTTGCACCTCAGCGACAAAGAATGCAGTAGCCAAAGTTTTGCTTCCGACTGTAAGCTCCACATACATTACACCTTTGGCTTCAGATTTCTCTTTGCCTTTAAATCCATTAAGCACCATATTCGTCTTTATCAACTCTTCATCGGGCAAACCCAATTTCTTGAAGACCGAATAGGGCATAAGATTTACCACAGCACCACCATCAACAAGCATCCGAGTGAGCAGCGACCCATTAATATGTCCTCTGAGATACAATGGTTTCAGATGCGTTACTGGTTCTTTTGGCTTCTCGAATATTGCATTTTTAGGGCCAAAATCCAGCTGAGCAACTTCCCCTTCTTCATTTACAGCACGAAATTCAGCGGGTAAGTAATACACCATATTGATATCCATACCTTCATGAACCGGTGTAGACTCGTAGTCCAACATATCATGCTCTTCCCCTAATGTATCCACCGATTCTGAAATCTGTCCGAGTGAAGTGGAAACAATAGGTAACATAGACGATATAATGATTGCATCATCCTCTTTTGGTGGTGTAGGTGCTGTTGTGATAGGTGTAGAAGCCACTGCATCTTATATTTGTTTAGGCCTCCACACTTGTTTTGTAGGTATCATGGGCCGAATGTCATTGAACAATTTATCTCTTTGCTTCTCGGCCTCCTGTTCTGCCATCTCTTGACTCCTCATGCGCTGCAGTCTCCTTTTTTGTGCCTTGGTCAGACCAGAAGGACACCACTTAGGCTGAGTATATTTTGGATCCCTCGACTTGGCCTTGCTTGTGCTAGCTTCATGATCATTAGCCATGGGACCTTGCTGGACAACAGCCACATCTTTACTGGAACCAGCCGGTTTTTCAACAATAATCGGCTCTTTGATTGTCAATTCTCTAGTGCCTATTATAATTGTTTCAGCACTAGTATTCTTCTCCTTTTACTTGCTAGGCTCTGAAATTTCTGCACTTGGTGATTTAGCACGCCACACTTGCTTGCCAACCCTTTTTTGATTATCTTGCATTGGCCGATTCACACCATTGTTCAAACGGCCTCGTGTGGGATAAGAAAGTCTCTCATGAATGGGCCTCCTTGGTTCTTCCCAACCCGGATGAAAAGCATAAGGGGCCATTGCGGGCTGCCACCATCCTCCATTGAAGTCTCCCATGTAGTATGGCGCATAGGGGGGTGGAGGCATCCATGGTCCCGGTGCCCACAACCCATATGGCCTTGCATGATGCTGAAATTCTTCCCGAGGAGGTGACCTTGAGCGCTTCAAATTTGATGACCGGTTAGAGCTAGAACCGGCCGCTTGACCGGCATACTTGGACAACAACATATCAAAAGTTGGTTTGATTTTCTTGCGCTGCACTTTAGCTTCATTCGTCTTCCACTTGCCAACCTCTGGACTCTTAGGCTTAACAAATTTAGCACAAGTATTTTCTTGCACTTGAGGTTGCCCCCCGAGTGTAGGATTCTTGATGGTGATTTTGATCACCTCCTTGCCATCGGGTTGCTTATCAAGCACAACATGTCTCCCCAAGACCTTGTCGCTCTCCTTGTCTTTCCTGGGCTCACCAACAATGACATTAGCTTTATTAGCAGATTCGGCTACCTCCTACCGAATGAGTAGCTTCTTCCCCTCCAACTCCATGGTATTCATTGGAAAGGGCTGTTTATCAACTTGCGTCTCAGAAAAGTTCAATCGTCCATCATTAATGGCCGATTGTATCTGTCGTCGAAAAACATTGCAATCGTTAGTAGCATGAGAAAAAGAATTATGATACTTGCAATAAGCGCGCCGTTTCAGCTCTTCAAACGGCGGTAAAGTATGAGATATTCTAATAATTTTGGCTTGCAGCAAAGCATCAAATATTTTATCACACTTGGCAATGTTAAAAGTAAACTTCATCTCTTCATCACGATTCTTATGAATCGGTTTCAGATCATTGCAAGTAAAGGGTTTGGCCTTAGATGGCCAAACAAATTCAGTAGCATAGATATCACCCTCATCGTCCGAGTGATCACTATCATATTCAACCATGTTCATCTTAGGACGATCAGCTTTATATCTATGCACTTCTTTGAGATCTTTGCTTCGGCTTTCGTGAGCCAAAGCCCTTTGTAAGACTTGGTTGATATTTAAGAACTCATAGCCTTCTAGCTTTTCTCTAATGGGAGTTCTCAAACCATTCAGCACTAGGTCTGCCAAGTCTCTCTTGGTTATCACCAAACTATAACACCGGTTTTTTGTTTCTCTAAATCTCTTGACGTAATCGGAGACCGATTCATCATGCTTCTGTTTAACCGATGTTAGATGTGACAACTTGAGTTCATTGTCGCCACTATAAAAGTTATCATGAAATTTCTGCTCTAGCTGCGACCAAACCTGAATGGAACCATGTGGTAAAGAAGAAAACCATGAAAATGCAGTACCAGTTAATGATAAAGGAAACAAACGCAGTTTCAATTCATTTAGCGAGCCTGCCTCACCTAATTGTGCTAAATATTGACTAACATGCTCCCATGTGGTTTTTGTGCCTTCTCCATTAAACTTAACAAAATCTAGAATTTTATATCCCGGAGGACACTGGATGGCATCAAAGTACTCGGGGTACGGCTTTTGGTAAATCTGATTCCGAGGCAACTCAACTCTAAAATTCTCTCTAAGCATCTTAGCCATCTCCTCTCTAAAATTAGCTAGAGCATCGTCTGTAGTAGACGATGAAGCTTGTTGCAGTGGCATAGGAGGAGTAGGACTACTAGCTGTAGGTAGGAATTGTGGCATGTATGCCGAACTATAGTTCGGTAGTGGCCGAGTGGTTGTACCTGTAGGTAGGGTTTGGTTCGGCGTTGCCACCGAACCTGGCATGCTCATGATAGGATTAATGGGTGCAGCCACAATCTGATTGGTTTGGGTAGGATAATAAGTCATCGGCACGGGAGGCGCCGATGAAATAATTAAAGCCAGATTAGGGTTTTGCACACTAGCAGCTATACCACCATTACCACTAGATGATTGAGATATATTCTTCTGAGCATTAGTATTTTCTAGGAAAGTTTGATAAACCAGATTGTTACCATCAGCAATACGACTCTCAATCTCAGCCCACTGCTCAGGAGAAAAGGCGGTACTTACAGAGGGTTTAACCTGCTCGGCTTGGAGAGGAGGGAACTTGATTTCTCCAACCGGAGTGATATTACCTTGACGATCCTTCTTGAACTTAGCAAGGAACTCCTGCATCTCCTTTTCTTCACGTGCCTTCTTGTACTCCTCATAAGCTTGGCGATGTTCCTCCGATAACTCCTCAAAGTTGGGCTTGATTATGTTATCGGCGTTGATTTCCGAGGGCTTGGGAATCTTGTCGTTGCCAGACATGATGGATGATGATGATGATTGATCTCTAGTCCCCAGCGGAGTCGCCAAAAAGTGTGTTGACACACGAACACGTCACGTGTACCCTCGACGCCGGGGGTCATGCACCGCAGCTCACGTCGAAGGAGACCCGACCGACAGCGCGATACGCAAGACAGTCGGCGGGTGCTTTTAGGACCCGAAACCCCACACGCCCGAGAGGGACCCCGTCAGGGAGTGCAACGGCTATGGGCTGCCCTAGGTCGATTCGCTCGCCCCTAGAGCCTCGGGATTCGCAGCTCTCCAACACGAAGAGCGACGAAGAACGAGAGAGAAAAACGATGGAAAGATAAAACGTAGATGAAAAAGTAGTATATTGATTGTTCGATTGTGTGTTGTTCAATCGGCCGTCACCCCCAACATATATAAGAGGCAGCTGGACTTCCCGTACAAGCAAAGGATTCATCTAGGTTTTCCTTACAAGAAAATTACATCAATTCACGTCCTAGAGTCCTAGTTCTGGTCCCACTCGGATTCAGCCCGAATCTGGTCCAATCTTCTGTCTTGCTCCTTGCGTGAGCCGTGAAATCTGCATATGACTTCCGATGGAGACGGTTCAATATCAATTTTGTGCGCTTCGACGAGGTCGACAATCCGTATGTTGATCACTTTTCCAAATAAGGCCATCTTGAATACTCCACGGGGTCATCTTTAATTTCGAGTCGGACTCAGGCATGTAGCTGACTGGACCGCCCGACTCTTGTAGCATATCTGCAGGTCGTATATTACGTCGGATGATGATGACTCCAAAAGCAAAGTTGACCGTTTCGACGTTACGAACAACTTTCATGTTGAACACTTTTTCATCCGAGGCCATCTAGACAATCATTTGAGCCCATCTTCAGCTTCTGGTCGGATTGGCCTTGACAGTTTCCACCCCGGCAAGCTTTCACCCCGGCAAGCTCTTTGCCAGGCAATCTTTTCACCCGGCAAGCTTTTCACCCCGGCAAGCTCTTTGCCCGGCAAGCTTTTCACCCGGCAAGCTTTTCACCCCGGCAAACTCTTTGCCCGGCAAGCTTTTCACCCGGCAAACTTTTTGCCCGGCAAGCTTTTCACCCGGCAAGCTCTTTGCCCGGCAAACTTTCTGGCTGTACCTTGCGGGTTTTTTTTGTAGCAGTAAACGACCTCGGATGAAAATGTGCTCAAAAGCAAAGGTTACCATTTCGATGTTACGAACAACTTTCATGTTGAACATTTTTCGATTCGAGGCCATCTTGAATGGCTAATTACTCACGCATTGTTTCAGACATCCATCAAACATGTGTGATGTCCAGCGTAATATTTTGATCTCTTGCCGGTCCGCACCGTGTTGACGGTAACTTTTGCATATGAATTCAGATTTAGACGATTTTTACATCAAAATCGATCGTTTCGATGAGACGAAGATAATCCATGTAAAGCATTCCTTCATCCGAGGTTGTCTTGGAGGCGTAATCGACCAAAAAGCACTCAGAACACCTAAACATGACAATCCGAGTTTAGTTTTGGTCTTTGATATGATGCCGAATGATTATGGTCCAAACATCAAAGTTGTTCCACTCGGCAATGTGAAATTTCTCATGTAGAATATCTTGTCATTTGAGGCCATCTCTATTGCATTCTGCATTGTGCCAAAATCAGGTGTCAACAGCTTGATACACTAGCTAAGGAGTAAATAATTTCGGCAACTTGATGATATGACTTGGTCCCGCATGGAGCAAAAGTTAATTTGTTTCTAAGATCTAAACCAAGTTCATCCATTAATTAGACCACTACCTGAGTCTGCAGGGAGTCATAGCTGGAGCTCGGCGGTGGCCCGGTCGAGACCGTGATCGTCGACTTGTCGTCGTGGCCGATGTGGGAGTCATAGCTGGAGCTCGGCGGTGGCCCGGCCGTGACCGTGGTCGTCCACTCATTGTTCGCGGCTGCAATTTCCGCCCATGTGAGCCTCAAGGGGGCAGCAGGACACGAGGAGCTGCCCGGCGACCGCACCGCCGCCGTATCCTTGTGGTTGGGAGGGGTGCCGCCGGCGGTGGTCTTAAAGACCAAGTTCAAGAGGCTGATGTGGGAGTCGATGCTGGCGGTGACCACCTTCAAGCTGTTGGCGTGGAGGCGGGCCCCGATGAGCTGCCTGGCGGTGCTCCAGTTTTGGCAGGCGAGGACCAGCTCATGCGCCGCGTTCAGCGTCTTGCCCAGCTCCCTGAGCGGCCGCTTCACCTCCGCGTCTTGCGGCAGGTGAGGGAGCACGTCGCCGATGATGGACAAGCGGACCGTGAGGTTCTCGCACTCCGCCTTGTTTTGGCGTGCCGTCCTCGCCGCATCAATGGTCTTGGAGATGAGCCTGTCCACGGTCCCGACGAGCTGCGCCACCGAGGCGGTATGCCCTAGCCCGTCCATGACTCACTGTATACTGATACGAAGCAGGAGGAAGGAGGGAGGAGGAGGAGGAGGAGGTACTACTAGCTAGAACTAGACGAGGAGTATATATGTGGTTTCTATAGGTACGTGACCTGCATATATTTGCCGCGTGAGGTACGTATAGTTGATAGGTTGGCACGGTGTGAGAAATTCAATGTCCAGAGAAGAAAATTTCGGATCCTTTCGCTTTCACCATTTAATTTTGACTCGACGGCCTGCCCCGCGGTTGAACTTTTCTCTTGACCGAGAAGGTGTTGATGTCGAGGGTGACGCATAATTTAGCTAAGTTTAGTTTTGATAACCACTACGGTGGGACTTTTATAAGTAGTGTTCCATCCAGCATACAACAGCATGGTGTATGCTGTAACAAATGATTGTCACAATGTTTTAGTTAAATACTATATGGGTGGTGTTTTCAAAAAAATGATGGGATTCGGGAGGACGAGAGGAACTATGGTGTTGATTCGTACCCGAGGATGTAGAACAGATGATATCTGATCATGTCACAGTCTGGGTCATCAACATATGTAACGTGTCCATTAATAACTCATAATTAGTTAGCAAATATTTATTCATTTTGAACAGGCAAAATTAAACAACACACCTGACATATGTCTGAGCTCAACTCTAGTTCATAAAACACAACGCGCAAACGGCGGAAAAGGAGCATGCGTAGACCACTCCTCTCCTCATGCTGCGTCCATGACTCACTGTACAGTCAGAAAGGAGGAGGGGAGGAGGTAGTAGTCGTATTACTAGAACTAGACTACTAACAAGATTATTTGGGGCCTAATGCGCTTTTAAGACCACCTTTGACTATTGACAGGATTAATAGTGCATGAGATGTATAATGTGAAAATTATATCATTGGAAGCTCCTTTTACATACAAATTTGACGGTATGCTTTGTGTGAGTTGCATGTCATATATTATTGCTCTAACATTTGGTCAAAGTTAGTCTCGAAAAACCCATTGGGCCCTATATAGATGGGAGGAGGGAGTATGTTTTCTATAGGTTCATGGTCTCAATATACGGGTATAGTTGCTACGTAGGCACGGTGCGAGAAATGTCAAGAGAAGGAAATTTTCGGATCCTTTCGCTCTCACCGTTGCATGAATATGATAGAATCACGGGATCGTGTAGGCTAGGATTCCGGCAACAGTGGTGGTAGGGTATTACCTTCTCCTGTGCTTGAGGAGCTGCCACCGGTGGCCATGGTGGGATGGTGACGGCGGCGAAGACAGAGAGATGGCGAGGTGGTGGAGGCTTCCCGTGAGCACCGCGCTAACCCTAGATCGGTAGGGAATATCGGTGGGGTTTGTGGCGGCGGTGAACTTCGTGTCCCGTGCCCCGGCCCCCCACCTCTGTTAATATAGCGCGGGTCACAGGGGCCCACCAACCATATGAGGGTTGGGCGCCCCCGATCAGGGCGCGAGTCAGGGGCCCGTTCGACCCGTTGGGTTCGAACGGGAGAAGATCAACCTAACATTCTCCCCCTTGATCTCAACTTTACTTTTAACATTATACTTTCTAGTTTATTTGTTTCATCACATATTGGTACATAGAGCATGTTTCATCGTCACAGCTTAATTGCCGATAGAATCATACAGCTACAACATACGTTTTGTTCAGAAACAAATTCTGTTCCTTTTGGGCCTCTCATGATCCAGGAATCATAGGCTTTCCCTTAAACCCATGCCGGCTAAGTGTTCCTTGAACACATTGGGTGGTAAGCCTTTCTTAAGCGGATCCGCAAGCATATCCTTTGTCCTTATATGCTCGAGACTTATAGTGTGATCCTATCTTTCACAACATAATACTTTATCTCTATTGTTTTGGCAGCATTACTCGACTTGTTGTTGTGAGCATAGAATACTGTGGGCTAGTTGTCATAGTACATCTTTAGTGGTTTGTGAATACAATCTACCACTTTCAAGTCAGGTATAAATTTCTTTAGCCATATCGCCTGCCCCGTGGCCTCGAAGCATGCTATGAATTCTGCATACATCGTGGATGATGCAACTATCGACTGTTTGGAGCTTTTCCACGAAATAGCTCCCCCAGCGAGAGTGAATACGTATCCTGACGTGGATTTTCTATCATCTCTGTCCCCCGCAAAATCTGCGTCTGAATACCCTTTTATCTCTAGGGAATCACATCTCCTGTATGTTACCATGTAGTCCTTTGTGCCTTGTGCATAACGCAATGCTTTCTTTACCATCTTCCAGTGCTCTATGCCTGGATTTTCTTGATATCTACCGAGTACCCCGGTGATAAAAGCTAAGTCAGGGCGAGTGCACACTTCACTAGTAGAAAACAGGGCTTTGGTTCAGGCCTGCCCAGCCCATTAGTCCCGGTTCAGTCACGAACCGAGACCCATGGGGGCATACGTCCCGGTTCGTGCGCCCAGGGGGTCGGCCGGGCCTCGTGGGGCATTGGTCCCGGTTCGTCTGGAGCCTTTGGTCCCGGTTCCAGACATGAACCGGGACCAATGGGCCTCGCTCCTGGCCCACATCCATTGGTCCCGGTTCGTGGCTGGAACCGGGACCAAAGGGTGGCCTTTAGTCCCGGTTCCAAGCACGAACCGGGACCAATATTGTGCCTATATATACCCCTCGCCCGCGAGCAGAGCACTCCACTGCTCTATTTTTTTCTGGCCGGCGAGGGGAGGGCTTTGTGGTGCTCTAGCTCACCTCCTATGCACATGAGGTGTTCGATGAAATGCCCGAGCCAAACTACTTAAGCTTTCTCCTCTCCAAACTCGACCTCCAAGCTCCATTTTCCTCAAGATTTGTCTAGGTTTAGCGGTCTGTCACGTCCCGTCCCCATCTTCACCGCCGTCGATCGCCTGCGCCGATCTCGTCGGCGGCACCACCGTGGTGAGCCTCTTGTTCTTATCTTCTTTCTAAAAGAAAAAAATTCTTACTTGTATGATTTAGATAGATACTGGTATAATTTTCTTACTTTTATTATTGTTTGTTATTATATAGTGCGATGGTTTTGGTATCCGCCCCCGTCGGCCCTCGTCTTGTCTATGATTCGGATGTGGTATATATTATATTGTATAACTATTTGGTTCATTTATTGTTTATGACAATTATGCCGACCAACGTGACATAGATTTTTTTATCTAGGAGGTATGTGAACCGGAAATTCCAACCGACCCTATTGTCGAGAGGTTAAATTTAGTTGAAGAAGAAAACAATTACTTGAAGGAAAAATTGAAAAAAATTGAGGAGGAGAAGATGATATTGGAGTTGCATGTTGCGGATGTCGTCGATGATCACAAGATCAAGATGGATGCAATGCGCTTCAAGATTAGAAAGTGTAGAAAATATGCCATTCATACCGAGGCTTGGTATCATTATGCCGTTGGATCAATTGTTACCTTGGTTGCGATTATGATCGCATTTGTTGTTGCATTGAAATGTTTTACATAGTTTCAATAATGTATGGTTTAATTAGATGCTCTGGAGAGCTATATGTTGTTCAATGAGAACTATGTATGTACTTTGGTTTTAATGTGATGATGAACTTCTATTAATTTGGTCACTTATCTATTCATGATGTTTTGTAATGGTTTTTGACACACTTAATTATATATAATGCACGCAGATGAACCGGCAATGGATGTACGGTGACAGACGCACCTCCGAGTACATTAAGGGCATGCATAATTTTCTCGAAGTGGCTGAAGCAAACAAGCAGAATGGTTTTATGTGTTGTCCATGCCCTATATGTGGGAATACGAAGTCTTACTCTAACCGGAAAATCCTTCACACCCACCTGCTTTATAAGGGTTTCATGCCACACTATAATGTTTGGACCAGGCACGGAGAAATAGGGGTTATGATGGCAGACAGCGAAGAAGAAGAGGACGATGACAACTATGTGCCCCCTGAATACGGTGATGCTGCAACGGGGGAAGCTGAAGATCAAGAGGAACCAGACGATGTGCCCGATGATGATCTCCGCCGGGTCATTGTTGATGCAAGGAGACAGTGCGAAAGTGAAAAGGAGAAGCTGAAGTTCGATCGCATGTTAGAGGATCACCAAAAAGGGTTGTACCCCAATTGTGAAGATGGCAACACAAAGCTCGGTACCGTACTGGAATTGCTGCAGTGGAAGGCAGAGAATGCTGTGCCTGACAAAGGATTTGAGAAGCTACTAAAAATATTGAAGAAGAAGTTTCCAAAGGATAACGAATTGCCCGACAGTACGTACGCAGCAAAGAAGGTCGTATGCCCTCTAGGATTGAAGGTGCAGAAGATACATGCATGCCCTAATGAATGTATCCTGTACCGCGGTGCGTACGAGGATTTGAACGCATGCCCGGTATGCGGTGCATTGCGGTATAAGATCAGAGGAGATGACCCTGGTGATGTTGACGGCGAGCCCCCCAGGAAGAGGGTTCCTGCCAAGGTGATGTGGTATGCTCCTATAATACCACGGTTGAAACGTCTGTTCATAAACAAAGAGCATGCCAAGTTGATGCGATGGCACAGAGAGGACCGTAAGAAAGACGGGAAGTTGAGAGCACCCGCTGACGGGTCGCAGTGGAGAAAAATCGAGAGAAAGTACCGGGCTGAGTTTGCAGGTGACCCAAGGAACGTATGGTTTGGTTTAAGCGCGGATGGCATTAATCCTTTCGGGGAGCAGAGCAGCAATCACAACACCTGGCCCGTGACTCTATGTATCTATAACCTTCCTCCTTGGCTGTGCATGAAGCGGAAGTTCATTATGATGCCAGTACTCATCCAAGGCCCTAAGCAACCCGGCAACGACATTGATGTGTACCTAAGGCCATTAGTTGAAGAACTTTTACAGCTGTGGAATGGAAACGGTGTACGTGTGTGGGATGAGCACAGACAGGAGGAATTTGACCTGCATGCGTTGCTGTTTATAACCATCAATGATTGGCCTGCTCTTAGTAACCTTTCAGGATAGACAAACAAGGGATACCACGCATGCACGCACTGTTTAGCTGACACCGAAAGTATATACCTGGACAAATGCAGGAAGAATATGTACCTGGGGCATCGTCGATTTCTTCCGACCAACCATCAATGTCGAAAGAAAGGCAAGCATTTCAAAGGCGAGGCAGATCACCGGAAGAAGCCCGCCATGCGTACCGGTGATCACGTACTTGCTATGGTCAATGATTTACACGTAATCTTTGGAAAGGGTCCCGACGGACTATCTGTTCTGAATGACGCTGAGGGACACGCTCCCATGTGGAAGAAGAAATCTATATTTTGGGACCTACCCTACTGGAAAGACCTAGAGGTCCGCTCTTCAATCAACGTGATGCACGTGACAAAGAACCTTTGCGTGAACCTACTAGGCTTCTTGGGCGTGTATGGGAATACAAAAGATACACCGGAGGCACGGGAGGACCTGCAACGTTGGCACGAAAAAGACGGCATGCCTCCAAAGCAATATGAAGGTCCTGCCAGCTACGCTCTTACCAAAGAAGAGAAGGAAATCTTCTTTGAATGCCTGCTCAGTATGAAGGTCCCGTCTGGCTTCTCGTCGAATATAAAGGGAATAATAAATATGGCAGAGAAAAAGTTCCAGAACCTAAAGTCTCATGACTGCCACGTGATTATGACGCAACTGTTTCCGGTTGCATTGAGGGGGCTTCTACCGGAAAACGTTCGATTAGCCATTGTGAAGCTATGTGCATTCCTCAACGCAATCTATCAGAAGGTGATCGATCCAGAAATCATACCAAGGCTAAGGAGTGATGTGGCGCAATGTCTTGTCAGTTTCGAGCTGGTGTTCCCACCATCCTTCTTCAATATCATGACGCACGTCCTAGTTTATCTAGTCGACGAGATTGTCGTTCTGGGCCCCGTATTTCTACACAATATGTTCCCCTTTGAGAGGTTCATGGGAGTCCTAAAGAAATATGTCCGTAACCGCGCTAGGCCAGAAGGAAGCATCTCCATGGGCCATCAAACAGAGGATGTCATTGGGTTTTGTGTTGACTTCATTCCTGACCTTAAGAAGATTGGTCTCCCTCAATCGCGGTATGAGGGGAGACTAACTGGAAAAGGCACGCTAGGAGGGGACTCAATAATATGCAGGGACGGGCATTCTTGGTCTCAAGCACACTACACAGTTCTACAGAACTCTACCTTGGTGACCCCGTATGTCGATGAACACAAGAACATTCTGCGCTCCAAACACCCGGAGCAGTGTGACGACTGGATTACATGTGAACACATCAGGACTTTCGGCAGTTGGTTGGAAACATGTCACAGAGGTGACAACACTGTTTCTGATGAGCTGTACTCGTTGTCCAGGGGACCATCTTCGACTGTATTGACTTACAAAGGTTACGAGATAAATGGGAATACATTTTACACGATCGCCCAAGATCAAAAGAGCACCAACCAAAACAGCGGTGTCCGCTTTGATGCAGCAACCAAGAGGGGAAAGGACACATATTATGGTTACATAGTGGACATATGGGAACTTGACTACGGACATGATTTTAAGGTCCCTTTGTTTAAGTGCAAATGGGTCAATCTATCAGGAGGCGGGGTACAGGTAGAGCCACATTACGGAATGACAATAGTGGATCTGAACAATCTTGGGTACACAGACGAACCATTCGTCCTAGCCAATGATGTGGTGCAGGTTTTCTATGTGAAGGACATGTCTACCAAACCGAGAAAAAGAAAAGATAAGGAAGCGAATACATCATACGATGAGCCAAAGCGCCACATAGTTCTTTCAGGGAAAAGAGACATCGTGGGAGTGGAGGGTAAGACAGACATGTCTGAAGATTATGAAAAGTTTCATGAAATTCCTCCCTTCAAAGTCAAGGCTGACCCAAGCACCCTGTTAAGCGATGAAGAATATCCACGGTTACGGCGCAATAAGCAAAGGACACAAGCGAAGAAAAAGTGAAGACAGATGAAGTCAGAAAGGGGTGAAAATTGATGATGTGGCTTTGAATGGTTCATTTTGAGCACACAAAAAGTCTGGAGTTCAAATAAGTTCAAAAAAATGAAATCCCTTTGTAACAGATGAGTTTTTGTCCGAAACCCTTATACTTCGAAAGAGATTGCCAATTTTGTACACGAAGTGCATCCAGTTTTTGCTGTAACCCTCTCAACTTTTTAGCACATGCTATGTGGGTGAAATGATGATATCATGCAAATTTTCAACCTCTTCAGAGTTCATTTGAAATGCTTTTCAATTTCAGGGTCATTTAGCTCAAAAAAATCAGTAAATACATGAAAAATAACAGATGAAGTCAGAAAGGGTTGAAAATTGATGATGTGGCTTTGAATGGTTCATTTTGAGCACACAAAAAGTCTGGAGTTCAAATAAGTTCAAAAAAATGAAATCCCTTTGTAACAAATGAGTTTTTGTCTGAAACCCTGATACGTACTTCGAAAGAGATTGTCCATTTTGTACATGAAGTGCATCCAGTTTTTGCCGTAACCCTCTCAAATTTTTAGCACATGCTATGTGGGTGAAATGATGATATCATGCCAATTTTCAACCTCTTCAGAGTTCATTTGAAGTGCTTTTCAATTTCAGGGTTCATTTAGCTCAAAAAAATCAGTAAATGCATGAAAAATAACAGATGAAGTCAGAAAGGGTTGAAAATTGATGATGTGGTTTGAATGGTTCATTTTGAGCACACAAAAGTCTGGAGTTCATAAGTTCAAAAAAATGAAATCCCTTTGTAACAGATGAGTTTTTGTCCGAAACCCTGATACTTCGATAGAGATTGTCCATTTTGTACATGAAGTGCATCCAGTTTTTGGCTTAACCCTCTCAACTTTTTAGCACATGCTATGTGGGTGAAATGATGATATCATGCGAATTTCAACCTCTTAGAGTTCATTTGAAGTGCTTTTCAATTTCAGGGTCATTTATCTCAAAAAAAATCAGTAAATGCATGAAAAATAACAGATGAAGTCAGAAAGGGTTGAAAATTGATGATGTGGCTTGAATGGTTCATTTTGAGACACAAAAAGTCTGGAGTTCAAATAAGTTCAAAAAATGAAAATCCCTTTGTAACGATGAGGTTTGTCCGAAACCCTGATACTTCGAAAGAGAGTCCATTTTGTACACGAAGTGCATCCAGTTTTTGGCGTAACCCTCTCAACTTTTAGCATATGCTATGTGGGTGAAATGATGATATCATGCCAATTTCAACCTCTTCAGAGTTCATTTGAGTGCTTTTCAATTTCCGGGTCATTTAGCTCAAAAAAATCGTAAATGCATGAAAATAACAGATGAAGTCAGAAAGGGTTGAAAATTGATGATGTGGCTTTGAATGGTTCATTTTGAGCACACAAAAAGTTGGAGTTCAAATAAGTTCAAAAATGAAATCCTTGTAACAGATGAGTTTTTGTCCTAAACGATACTTCAATAGAGATTGTCCATTTTGACACGAAGTGCATCCAGTTTTTGCGTAACCCTCTCAACTTTTAGCACATGCTATGTGGGTGAAATGATGATATCATGCAAATTTTCAACCTCTTCAGAGTTCATTGAGTGCTTTCAATTTCAGGGTCATTTAGCTCAAAAAAAAATCAGTAAATGCATGAAAAATAACAGATGAAGTCAGAAAGGGTTGAAAATTGATGATGTGGCTTTGAATGGTTCATTTTGAGCACACAAAAGTCTGGAGTTCAAATAAGTTCAAAAAAATGAAATCCCTTTGTAACAGATGAGTTTTTGTCCGAAACCCTGATACTTCGAAAGAGATTGTCCATTTTGTACATGAAGTGCATCCAGTTTTTGCCGTAACCCTCTCAACTTTTTAGCACATGCTATGTGGGTGAAATGATGATATCATGCCAATTTTCAACCTCTTCAGAGTTCATTTGATGTGTTTTTCAATTTCAGGGTCATTTAGCTCAAAAAATCAGTAAATGCAGGAAAAATAACAGATGAAGTCAGAAAGGGTTGAAAATTGATGATGTAGCTTTGAATGGTTCATTTTGAACACACAAAAAGTCTGGAGTTCAAATAAGTTCAAAAAAATGAAATCCCTTTCTAACAGATGAGTTTTCGTCCGAAACCCTGATACTTCGAAAGAGATTGTCCATTTTGTACACGAAGTGCATCTAGTTTTTGCCGTAACCCTCTCAACTTTTATGAAACTCTAATAGCAAAAATAATAAACTAAAAGAATGAACTACAAAACTTTAATGAAACTCTAATAGAAAAAAGAATGAACTAGAAAACTTTAATGAAACTCTAATAGCAAAAGGAATCAACTAAAATTAGCAAAGTATTTTCTGTTCAAAACATTAAAAGCAAAAAGAATTTTCAAAAAGAACTTTTTTTGTTAGAAACTTTAATAGCAAAAAGAATTATCATAAAGATTTTTTTTGTTAGAAACTAAAATAACAAAAACTGTTTTTGAATATAATAATAAAACACAGTAATATTAAATAGCAGCAAAAAGAATCACTCCAAAATCTATTTTTATAGTAAAGTTAATCACAAACTAGTGATTCACACAAATTTCAAAGAATTCAAATTTAAACTATTCAAATTGGAAAACTAATGGCACTAACAACAAGTTTATAAGTTTTATTACCTAAAAGCAAAAAGAATCACTGAAAAACAGTTTGTATTTTGTTGTAAGTAGTAACAAAATAAAATAAATAAAGCAAAAAAGAAAACAAAAAAACTAGAAAAAAAATAAAAAATGCCACCTACTGGGCCACCACGGCCTGAATACGACTAGAAACCCATCCATGGGCCAGGATTCAGGCCCGCAGAGGCCCAGCAGGCTCACGGGCAAAGATTAGCAGAGAAGGCCCGAAAGCCTGCAGTTGAGAGGAGCTCGAGAGGGTCAGCGCAGCAGCACTTATAAACCACTCTCGAGCTCTCTCAACTAGCGAGGTGGGACTAAACATCCCACCGCACCGCGCCAGCGCAAGGCCTTTGGTCCCGGTTTGTAGCACCAACCGGGACGAAAGAGGGGCATTGGTCCCGGTTGGTGGAACAAACCGGGACCAATGCCCCCCCTTTGGTCCCGGTTCGTGCCATCAACCGGGACCAATGGTGTCTGTTTCCCGCCCTTTGGGCTGCTGAAAAGAGACCTTTGGTCCCGGTTGGTTGCACGAACCGGGACCAAAGGGGGGTATTGGTCCCGGTTTGTGCCACGAACCGGGACCAATGTTTCGTCTATATAAGCAAACACTTAGAAATTTTCTCCAAAATCACTTTCTCATGCCAGCCCCTGCCCGCCGCCGACGCCGCCCGCCCCGACGCCGGCCCGCCCCGCGCCGACGCCGCCGCCCCCAACGCAGCCGCCCCGACGCCGCCCGCCGCGGACGCGCCCGACGCCTCCGCTGTGAGCAGCGCGCCCCTGCCCCTGCCGCGTTGATTTTTTTTATATATGCTTTATATATATATATATATGTTTTCTTTTATATGTATGTATGTATGTATTTTTAAATTTTTTATAGTATGGAAAAGAGGAAGAAGGAAGAAGGGAAGAAAAAGAAGGAGAGGAAAAAGGGGAGAAAAAAGAGAAGAAGAGGAGAAAAAAAATAAGAAGAGAAAGAAGGAGAAAAAGAAGAGAAGAAGAGGAGAGGAAGAGAGGAGAAAAAAAATAAGAAGAGGAAGAAGAAGAAAAAAAAGGAGAAGAAGAAGGAATAGAGGAGTCTATTCCTTCTTCTCCTTTTTTCTTCTTCTCTTCTTTTTTTTTCTTCTTTCCTTTTTTTGTTCTTTTTCTCTTTTGTTTTTTTCTTCTTCTCTTCTTAATTTTTATCGGAACAGGGGTGTCGAGGATCGCCGAGCGGTGAGGGTCGGGAACTAGGGTAGAGGGTCGAGGGGTCACGAGGGGTCGAGGGTCGCCGAAGGTTCGAGGGTCGAGGTCGTGAGGGGTTAAGGGTCGAGGAACGCCGGCTGCGAGGGTCGGGGGCGGGGAAGTGTTCGAGGTTGCCTTGTGTCAAAGTATTGAACGGGAAGAAGAAGAAAAAAAAGAGGAGAAGAAGAAGGAATAGAGGAGAAGAAGAAAAAATAGATTAATAAATATTAATCTATTTTTTCTTCTTCTCCTCTATTCCTTCTTCTTCTCCTCTTTTTTTCTTCTCCTCTTTTGTTTTTTCTTCTTCTTCCTCTTCTTAATTTTTATCGGGAACGAGGATGTCGAGGATCGCCGAGCGGTCGAGGGTCGGGAACTAGGGTAGAGGGTCGAGGGTCGCCGAAGGTTCGAGGGTCGAGGGTCGTCGAGGGGTCGAGGGTCGAGGAACGCCGAGCGGTCGAGGGTCGGGGCGGCGGAAGGTTCGAGGTTGCCTGTTACTTTCGCCTAATGATGAAGACATGGTTTTGTTGAATCCTTTGACACTAGACAAACGTGACATGAGGGGGTCGAGGGTCGGGAACTAGGGTAGAGGGTCGTGGATCGCCGAGCGGTCGAGGGTCGTGAACTAGGGTAGAGGGTCGTGGATCGCCGAGCGGTCGAGGGTCGTGAACTAGGGTAGAGGGTCGAGGGTCACCGAGGCGTCGAGGGTCACCGAGGCGTCGAGGATCGAGGGTCGTCCAGGGGTCGAGGGTCCAGATTTATCAAGAATGCCCCCATTATGGATGTGCACAAGTTGATCCAACTTTTTTCTAATCTCATCTATATATATATATATTCTTCTATATGTCACGTTGTCTGTCAAAGTATTGAAGAAATCCATGGCTTCATCATTTGCCAGAAGTAACAGGCATATGATGCTACGAAGCTCTTCAAAGTTATTTTGGAACGGAGTTCCTGATAGAATAATTCGAATTTTGGTACGAATTTCAGCAAAGGCCTTCCAAATAGCGATATTCGGAAGGCTCTTGCTGAACTTTGTACCAAAAAGCGAATTATTCTATCGGGAACTCCGTTCCAAAACAACTTTGAAGAGCTTCGTACCATTATACGCCTGTCATTTCCGGCTAATGATGAAGTCAAGGTTTTCTTGAATTCTTTGACACTAGACAACGTGACATATAGAAGGGTAGATGAGATCAGGAAAAATATGGACCATTTTCTGCACATCCAGAATGGCGTCATTTTGTTAAATCCCTTGTCGGTCCGGACGTCGGACATTCATGAGAGAGGCGGTCCGACCCAAACCCTAGAAGCATTGTCGAGGCCACCCCAAACCCTAGAAGCGTTCCTAGGCCACCCCAAACCCTAGAAGCGTTGTCGAGGCCACCCCAAACCGTATAAGCGTCGAGCTAGCTAGGTCTACGTTTGCACTAATATATCCATCTGTCATGTTTGTATATTAATTGCCATGTTGTAATATTTGCAGAAACTATGGATCATCAAAGAGACTTCGAAGAAGAAGAGTTGTTGGGGGACATCATCCGCGGAGGAGGTGATGTCATGTCGTATCTCAACGACACCGATGGTCTGGAAGGAGAGGGTGAAGCAGGCTCCGGTGATCGAACAATGGAGGTGGAAGGACATGATCATGATGGCTCCGGTGACCGAATGCCAGTGGAAGAAGGAGACCGTGATGACGGCTCCGGTGACCGAACGGAGGAAGGAGCTGTTGCAAAGTCCGGCGAGGTATATATATTAATTAAGCCTGTGCTGACTAGTTAATTGATGCATTAATTGTTTTGGTATGTACACATATTAACTCTCTTCTTTCTTCTTTTCTAGCCCTCCGGATCGAGCCAAACTTCAGTAACGAGACGAGGCCCGAAGAAAAGGTTGCGCCAGGATGAAAGGTTCATGATCACAGCAATCAAGGGCGATGGCCAACCGATTGAACCCAGCCGGACCAAGGAAGCATTTTCTGCTTAGTGCGGGGTTCTTGTTAGGGACATGATCCCGATCAGCATCCACCAATGGAATAAGCCTAAGAGCGAAGACCCTCAAGTGTCTTTTGTCAACGATAGACAGAAAGATGATCTTTGGACCGCGCTGAAGGCAAATTTCACCCTACCGCCAGAGGAGGATCCGGATAAGCCAGTTATAGAGCCATTGGTCAAGGCTCATGCTCTTAAAAAGATGGCAGATCTATTCAGGAGGTGGAAGAATGAGTTGAAATCAACGTTTGTCGACAAAGGGAAGACTCCAGAATTCACCGGCCGATTTGAGAAGATAAGAGATCACTGGCCCGCATTTGTGGCCCACAAGACATCGGAGAAGAGTAAGAAGATGTCAGCGACAAACAAGAAAAATGCTGCAAAGAAGGAGCACCACCATTGCACGGAGTCAGGTGGCTACCTCAAAGCCCGGCCGTTGTGGGACAAGGCTGAGAAGGACCTGCTTGATAAAGGGGTCGAACCAGAGACATTGAACTGGCCAGACCATTCAAGGACTTGGTTCTTCGGGGTTGGGGGAACCTTGGACCCTGAAACAGGGAAGTGCCGTTGGACGAAGGAGCAACTTGATATACCCGTCAAGAAGCTTCAGAAGTATATCGCCGCAGCGCAGCAAGGGACGTTCGTTCCCGACAGAGAGAACGACGAGCTCACACAGGCCCTCAGGAATCCTGAGCACACTGGACGAACACGTGGCACGCCAAGCTCCGTTGCGTGGAAGGTTGCGTTTCCCGGCGTAGGCGGTTACAAAACCCGGGAGAGGAAGAGGAAACTGGAGCAGAGCGAACTACAGAAGCTGAATGCAAGGGTACAAAAGCTAGAGGAACAAGCACTACTAGTTCAGAGCCAGCGACCTGCCGGAGCTACCCCAGAAGCTACCCCACCATCTCAGTGGAGAAGCAGCGTGGCTTCCACCGAGCTCCTTCAGCAGTCTGACTTCACGGCTCCCAGCTACCCCGTGGATGCTATCACGGAGGCTCAAGATTGCCACCTTATGACGCAATGGCAGCACCTCAAAGTCAAGGCGGCTATCGGCTCTGTTGCACCTCCTCAACCCAGCGCAACTTTTCACTGCCTTCCGATTCCACAAGGCTATACTGTTGTGATGGTCGATGAAATAACGGAGGGATTTGAGGAGCTCGAGCTTGACCACCCTACCGGTGAAGGGGAGACTCAGCTGGGTCTTGCTCTGAAGACTCCATGTCTATGACGGAAGGAGCTCATCAACCTTCCGAACTGGACGCCTCCTCCTCCTCCTCCGGCGAGTTAGGGCACTGCGCATCCTCCTCCTCCAGCGAGTGATCAGGGCAGTCCGCCTCCTTCTCCGACTGCTCCGGCGCGTGGCGGCACTCCGCCTCCTTCTCCGCCTGCACCGGCGCGTTCGAGCAGCCTGCCTCCTTCTCTGCCTCGTCAACAATAGCGGAAGACAGCTGCCGCCGCTCCGGCTGCTCCGGCGCGTCGTAGCACTCCGCCTCGTAAGCAATGAAGGAAGACAGCCGCAGCCACTCCGGCTGCTCCGGCGTCTAGCAGTACAGCCAGAGGCGGGAGGCAATACATATTCGGTCCATCTCTCAAGCCTCTAGAGAAGTTACCATACGAGATGACCGAGGAGGAAAACGCGGAGATCTGTCAAGCCCAAGTGAAGGACTTTTTTGCAAAGAAAAATCCACCTCCGGAGGAGAAGATACATCCGGTGAAATTGAAGCGCACTTTGAAGAACCTGAAGCGACCACCACCGCCTCCGCTGGATGACAACCATGTCCGCGCTCTTAAAAAGGCAGTGGAAGGAGCGCGCCGGTCGGGAACTACTTCAAGTGACAAAAGCTTACAAGAACGAAGAAGTGGGAACAAAAGTCCCCAGCTCGGCGAACAGGCAAACCAATCGTGCCCCCCGCTCAAGGTGTCTAGCAATATCGTCGCAAATCTGCCGGGGATGCTGCCCGGTACCAATCCTGGTGATTACCTGCCCGACGATGCACATTTTGATACAATGGAGGTGGACTAACACAAATACCGGTACGGGAAGCCTCTCGTCAGACCTGGTGATCCTCCTCTAACAACGATGATGCGAAGATTCCATAAGTGGTACATGGACACCTGCAAGTCTGGGAAGGATATTTTGACACTGAGAGTTAAAGAGGAGCACGACCTCGTTGGAATTGATCTGTTGTCTGTTCCATTTGAGGAGTTCTTCCAGCTTTTCAATCAAAAGGACCTCGATAAAATAATCATCACTTGCTACTGTCTGTAAGTACTATACTTCTGTAATTAAGTCTCTATATATAGCTCAGCTCTTTCATTGCATGTATATATAATTAACCTCACTATATTATGCAGATTGAAGATCGTCGAATGCAGAAATGCACAAATCTATGATATTGGGTTCATTAACACAAATCTCATAGATGAATGGATGGTTAAATATAATGCGAAAGAAACCGAGGCCAACTTGCTACAATCGTTGCTTAAAAATCAAAACAAAGATAAAATACTCTTTTCTTACAACTTCAAGTGAGTGTTACTGTCTTCTGCATATTCGGTTTCCATTATTACTCGAGGTTATAGAAATGTAATTGATGAGTTATGCTTGTGTGCGCAGCTTCCACTTTATTCTCCTAGAGATTAAGCTTGAGCAGGGACTAGTAACCGTCTTAGACTCAAGACGAAAAGATCCCAAGGAGTATGCGGCCATGACTAAAATGCTCCAGAAGTAAGTTCAATCGATCATTATCGCACCATATCGGCAAATTTGTTCATTTCCTGATATCAAGTAATTATTTTCTTTGTCTCGCAGGGTTTGGAAAGTGTTCACCGCAGAAGCTCCGGGACTGCCGGGGGAGCTACGATTTACACACTCGAAAGTAAGTACTACTAACTAGTTCCGCGCATCTCCTATTGATTCTAGCTAGTTTCATCAATACCATTTATAATGCTTGATTATCAGTTTGATTGACCTCTATTTCTCGTAAAGTGGTTGTGGCATGAAGGCGGGAATAATTTTTGTGGATACTACGTTTGCGAGTACATCTACAACGCGACGACCTCTAAGCAGGGCTACTCTGAAAAACAATATGAAGTGCGTAAGCAATAATATTCACAATTTTATTTTATTACCATCATTTGTGTTGAGTTTCATTCATATATATGTATTGACCCCCTTCTTCAAATTAGATTTTGCAGATGCGGGATGAACTCCTACCACAAGATCGCATAAAAGCAATTCAAGAGGAATTGGCGGGATTCTTTCTTGACCACGTCATCAATCCAGCCGGAGAATACCATGTGGAACTTGACATCACATGTTAGGGATTGTAAGAGATCTTATATTGTATATATGTAGCTAGTAGCGTCGGATAGATATACGAAAAATTGTTGTTCGACCAATCTCTCGGAGAAAGAGGAGGTCGATCACTTCTCTCTGTATATGTTCATGACGATCTTGTGTACTTAATGGTTTCCTTCATTTGCTTACTAGCTAGCGTGTCGAGTCCTCTCTATACGTATAGTACGTAGCGTCGACCAAGCACGGAGATAAGAGAGGACACTTCTCTCTATTAGCCAGCTAACACAATATATGAAACCCCTAAATTAACCATACAAACCCCCCACCCCCCCCCTCTTTCAAAAAAAAACAAAAACCCCAGCTCCTGAGCTACTGACGCGTGGATGCTCTTTGGTCCCGGTTGGTGTTACCAACCGGGACTAAAGGCCCTCCTGCCTGGGCTCGCCGCAGTGGCCACGTGGAGCCACATCTGTCCCGGTTCGTAAGCGAACCGGGACTAAAGGTGTTGGGCTTTAGTCCCGACCCTTTAGTCCCGGTTCCAGAACCGGGACAAATGGGCCTTTTTCTACTAGTGCTGTGCATACTGTAAGCTTCCAACAGCCGAAGCATATGGTACTGCTTTCATTTGATCGATCTCGTACTGGTTCTTGGGACATTGGAATTTCCCAAAACTATCACCCTTGACTATAGGAGCACGTGTGGCTTTACTCGCATGCATATTATACTTTTGAAGAACCTTTTCTAAATATGCTTTCTGCGATAGTCCTAAGACTCCATTGTTCCTATCTCGGTGAATTTCTATGCCCAAAACATATGATGCTTCACCAAGATCTGTTATGTCAAAATTTGAGGATAAGAACTTCTTTGTTTCTTGTAGTAGACTAACATCACCGCTAGCAAGCAGGATATCATCCACATACAAGATTAGGAAAATATATTTCCCATTTTTAAACCTTGCATAAATGCAGTTATCCTCAATATTTTCTTTAAATCCAAAACTTTTAATCGTTTGATTAAACTTTAGATACCACTGTCTAGAGGCTTGCCTTAATCCATAAATAGATTTCTTCAGGCGGCATCCCATATTTTCCTTGCCTTCCATGATAAAACCCTTGGGTTGTTTCATGTAGACCTTTTCTTTTAAATCACCATTCAAAAATGCCGTCTTAACATCCATTTGATGTAACTCTAAATCAAAATGTGCAAGTAATGCCATTATGATTCTGAAGGAGTCCTTACATGAGACTGGGGAAAAAGTCTCATTGTAGTCTATCCCTTCTCTTTGTGTAAATCCCTTTGCCACAAGTCAGGCTTTATACTTTTCTACATTCCCATTAGGGTCATACTTAGTTTTGTAGACCCATTTGCAGCCCACTGTTTTGGCTCCTTTAGGGATTTCCTCTAAGTCCCAAACATCTTTGGAACTCATCGATTTCATTTCATCTTCCATTGCCTCTAGCCATTTTGATGAGTTAGGGCTTCTAATGGCTTCTTCATATGTGGTGGGATCACCTTCCATATGAACCATTTCTGTGTTATAAACTTTATAATCAGTAGAAATAGCTGATCTTCTTGTTCTATTAGACCTTCTAAGGGCCTCAGTTTCTGGCACATTATGTGCCTCAACTTCTGGCACTTCTTCTAAAATTTGTTGTTGCACCTCCCTTTCATGCTCAACAACGGGTTCAGCCGGCTCCTGACAGACAGGTTCCGGGTCTACCCCCATAGTTGTCATGGGTGGAGTTGCAACTGGTAGTGCGAAAAATGGCTCCTGAATCATCAGATTAGGTGCATGCACCCTCTTCTCCTCAAGATCAATTTTCCGAGCTACCATGCTCCCCCTCATAATTTCGTCCTCTAAGAAGACCGCATGTCTTGTTTCTACAAACTTTGTATATCTTTCTGGACAGTAGAAACGAAAACCCTTTGATCTGTCTGGATAGCCAATGAAGTGGCAACTCACTGTTTTGGGATCTAACTTTGCAATGTTTGGATTAAACATTTTGGCCTCAGCAGGGCACCCCCACACCCTGAAGTGTTGTAGGGAGGGCACTCTTCCTGTCCATAGCTCATAAGGTGTTTTGGGCACCGACTTGCTTGGTACTCTATTGAGAACATGAATGGCAGTTTTAAGCGCCTCCATCCATAATCCCAATGGCAATGTGGAGTAACTCATCATGCTGTGCACCATATCCATAAGTGTACGGTTACGCCTTTCAGCTACTCCATTTTGCTGAGGCTCGCCCGGCATTGAATACTGGGCTACTATGCCAGTCTCCTGCAAGAACTTCGCAAAAGGTCCAGGGACTTGGCCATATCCAAAATGACATTCATAACAATCTTTGTCCAAACAGGAAACACTAATCAAGTTTCTGTGACATGAAGGAACATATAAAACATCTCTAAGTAGAAGCTTGAATCCATGAGCTAACTCCAAGGAGATGTCACCGATAGCTTCAACTTCTGCTTGAATTCCATTTGCAACTTCAATGCATCTTTCGCTTCTTTGCGTAGTCCGCGTCGAATGGAATCCCTGTAAAGAATTTGCAACATGAACAGTTGCTCCTGAGTCAATCCACCAAGTAGATTTCGAAAACTGTGTATACAAGGATTCATTTACAAAGGAAACTATATTGTTACCTCTCTTTGCCATGATTAACTTTAGCCAATCAGGGCAGTCTTTCTTGTAATGCCCGGTCTTCTTACAGTGGAGACAAGTATCCTTGTCTACTGGAAGAGACTTCTGCTGATGCTGATGCTGATAGGGAGCTTTTTCATGTGGCTTCGAATGGGAACCTTTGCTATTTTGATTGTAATTCTTTTTCTTATGATCCTTCACATAGTTGAGGGAACCACCATGTGAGGCTTTAAGTCTGTCCTCTTCTTGGACACACATGGCTATAGTCTTTTCTATGTCTCATTTTTCAGGTGACATATTGTAGTTGCAACAAAGGTGTCGAACTCTTTTGGCAGTGAAGCCATGACCAGGTGGACCAGGAGCGCATGTTTGAGCTCCAAATCCTCATCCATGGGCTTAAGCTTAGCTGCCATGTTGCTCATCCTGAGGATGTGATCTCTTATTCCATGACCACCGCCTGTGTAGTTTTCTGTCACCAGTTGCATTAACAACTGGGTGGCATATACCTTTGAAGAACCAGTGAACTTGCTCTTTATCTTTGTAAGAAACTCCCCTGCGGAAGTGCACTCTGCAATTGAGCCCACAATGGCGTTCTCAATTGTATTCTTTACAAATGCCATGCACTTTTTGTTTGCATTGACCCACTTTTGGTTTTCGATGGAATATAACATTTCCACTGGAGCATGATCATTTTTCTTTTTCTCCCATGCAGCATCATTGTCTTTTGCATCTCTGACTTGCTCTGGAGGTTGGACCGGCTGTGGGGTATCCACAACCCAGTCCACCTCAGCACAGACAAAGGCTAAATCAACTTTCTTTCTCCATTCGGTGTAGTTATCACCTCGGAGTGTGGGAACATCTTTTAGGCAACTCATCAGGTGGTAACCTCCTGAAATCACAATTGAAGTGAGATCATTGTAACAATCATATGCATTAATCTAACGTTGGTCAAATTAAACATACAACTGTCTATGCAATTAAATCTATATTACCGTTGGGCAAAAAATAGAAATAAATGCACCTTTTATAGCAATAATAAAACATGATCATGTTATTAACAACGTTGGTCATAAAAATAACATAATCATGTTTATTTTAATAATCACTTTAATATGCTCTTAAAATTTAATTCCTTTTAAACTTTTATTTTCTTTGTAAAAGAGCACTATAATTTATTTTGCAGCGGAAAAACATGAATAGAAAATTCATGAACTTTTTATTCTTAACAGAAACTTTTCTTTGACCAAATAAAAATTCATGAACTTTATTATTTTCTTTGTAAAATTCATGAACATTTCTTTTTCTGAAAATTTTATATTTTCATTTTCAGAAACTTTTTCTGTTTACTTTTCTATTTTGTAAACAAAAAATTTCGTTGGAAAAAAATTGCATAGAAAAAGGAATCAAGACTACATATTGTTTTTTGCCTAAAACAGAACAAAAAACAAAACAAAAACTGCTGGAGCTCTCTGGGCCCTCGCAGCTCCTGGCCTGGGGCGCCGGCCCACCCCCTCTTGGCCCAGCCGCGGCCTGTGGGGAGCCAGAGCTCACCCCAGCCGCCCGATGCGGGCAGGCGAGATCCGACGCCCGAGCGGGCTTCTCGCAGGGTCAAAACGGACCGGTTCGCAGCGGGGGGGAACCCTAGTTCATTTCCTCCCCCCCCCCCCCCCCCCCCCCCCCCCCCCCCCCATCGAGTACCAAGTTTGCCCTTATCAGTAGTTAATGGTACAAGCGGAGGTAGCCTGCCGCGTAGTTTCCACGTAGGTTTTAGAGACCAAGTTTGTCCTAAACTTTTTTTATCCCCTTTTATTAGTTTGCCCCTATTAGTTTGATTGCCACGGCCTCCCTCGGTTGGGTGCAAGGCACACCTCCGCCGACAGTGACATCGCGCTCCTCGTGTGGCAGGCGAGGACCAGGACATGCGCGTCGGTACAAGGAAGAGAATTTGGACGTAGCCCTTTTTATCGGGGGAAACGTTTGAAACCGGCACGCCGGCCGAAAGTTCTGCCGGCCGAGCGCGCGTCGTTAGATCAGTTGCAAATCTACCGTCCTTATTGCTCCAGTAACTGCCCACCGCTTTGCCTGGACCTTATCTTATCTCTTCACGGGGAGATTTCTCAGCCACTCCCTTCTCTCTCTCACATGATGCATATCCTCTCTCGTTCTTCTCCCCACCCACCTTTTTGGCTGCTGCAGATGCGGTCACCGGCGGCGACGCGGGACGACCACCACGGGTGCTACAAGGTCACCACTGGTGCCGGCCTCGGTGACCATCGGCGCCGCGTGCAGAGGAGCAGCGCATGCGCGCGGAGACAGGCAGTGGATGCAACTGGGGGCCGAGCTTCTGCGACGAGGTGCCACGACTTGATGCTCCCGGCGGCGACATGACGTTGGTGGAGCTGCAACCGCGGCGACGAGGAGCTGCATCCGGCAGTGATTTTTGCTGGAAGTAGTTCTTTTCTTTGCTACAATCGACACATATTTTTGGTGATGAGATTTTTTTTGCTGGAACCATTGTCAAATTTTGCTGGAACTGGCTTTTTCTGTTGCTACAATCAATTAGTAGTGTTTTTGCTGCGGAGAATTTTTTGCTGGAACCAGTGTTTTTTTTGCTGCAACTGGCTTTTTTGTTTGCTACAATCGACCTTTTTTCAGATTTGTTCTTTCGAGATTATTTTTGCTGGAAACGTCTTCTACCCTAGTTTATTTTTGCTGGAACCAGCATTTTTCAAAGGATCCCATGGAACGGTGACTCAGAGCTACCTCGGGTAATTTTGTTGCCACCGTCGTTGGCGAGCATTTTTTCCTACCACTGTAGTCTATTTTTGCTACAACCGTAGTCTGTTTTTGTTGCGAGCGTAGCACAAGCGACCGGCGAGCGCGGCCGGCGGGCGTGGTGGCACGGGTGGCCGGCAAGCACGATAAGACAAGGACAAGTGCGGGCGGCCGACGAGCGCGCGGAGTCCGGCCGGCTAGTGCGGCTGAGCTAGTTCGCTGCCTTTTTCCCCTCGATCCACTTTTTCATGCGCGTTTGACTTTTCGAGGGACGGAGAAAGGTTGTATCCTGCGGTTAAAAAAGGCTCTATCGTACGTTCGGCAGCCGACCGGCCCAAATTTGGGCCGGTGCGCCGGCGCCTAGCACTGCCCATTATCGGTGACGGGAGGAATCGTCAGAGGATCCTTCGCTCTCAACGCGCGCTCGAGGTGCTTGTGGAAATGGTAGCACGCGCGAGCGAGAAGCAACGCGGAAGGCCGTGCGTGGCAAACCAATCATTTGATATTTGAGGGACAGCAGTCAGGAGGCGCTTTGAGGAAGCATTGGTGCTGGCAAATAAAAGAATGCTTTAGGTAGACCTATTTACACTTTTCAATTGGTTTGATGCCATCCGTATGTGATTCACTGACCAAGAATGGAAATATTCCTTGCTATTAGAAATTTCTATGGTGGTGCTTCTTTAGGTTCTGCCTGAAGAATGTTCCAGTGTCAATAATCGGTTATACTTTGTAATGGTGATTCCTAATTTGATCTAACTTTCTAACTATTAGCTACAGTTTACTTCAGTGGTAATGCAGGTACGCAAAGGAAGAATTACTGGCTATGGATGATTACTATGAGCGTATGAAATTATGAGTTGTGTAGCTTTCTTAAGCTACATGGGTTGTTGTTAAAAAAATTACGCAATAGCAGTACTAGATTAGTTGTTCTAGCTTCTTTAGGTTGTAACCAATTGAAGGTAATTTGAAGATCGATCCCACAGCTGAGTATATTCCGTTTTTTATTAACCCGCAACAGAGTGTGTATAGGAAAGTATACTTTTGTGAATTGTTAGTGCTCGCTTTTCTTACTATACTGTATCATGTATCAGGCTGTTCATGTTCAAACTCTTCAGCGTTTTGTACACATGAAAGGTACTTCTGTAAATCAGTTTTTCAAATTGGCATCGATAAGATGCATATAGATGCATGTATCCTTCTGAAAAAATAACACCAATGTTTCATTTGTTTTGTGAGATCATTCCTTTTTCTTTTGGACAGCTTTTGGAGATTTTTAAGATAGCTTTTTCTGTGGGCAAGCTGGACCTGATACTCAAAGGACCTTAGGTTCTAACCAAAGATGACAATGTGGATGGTCACATTTCAAAGTGTTTTTTTTTCTCAGACACATGTAAGTTTTGTCTCACTGTTTATTAAAAGAATGGTTAAAAGGTGAGAATCAGTATAAAGTGGGGACGGAGGATCATGCTTTCAAAGTTGGTCAGGTTTCACAATAACTTGTGCATGTGTTTGTGTGTCATCATCTTTATAATGCGTGTGATGGATGTTGTAGGTTCATTGGTGACAACCAAGAGCATGCTCAAAAATGGCATCGTCTTGCTTCGTTTCTTCGCCTCAGCTAAAGTGCTTAATCTTGAGAAGATGAGAGATAATTGATAGAGTACTCCTGACAAGTGCATTTGTCAAATTCTAGCCAACAGATTGAAAGCATGTCTGCCTATTTGTGAGTTTCAGTTCCATTCAATCTTCCTTTTCTTTTTGGATCCAAAGTAGAGGAGATCATGTGACTGGTTGTTGATTGCCCAAACACTATTTCCTCTACAAGAGTGTAAATGTTGTCGATGCTTGTTTCCAACATGCAAGGACATGAGCACACACATTTTTTGTATCTATCTAAATCTCATATGCTATGAAGGTTTTCAAGTGCAGAGACGAAGCACCTTTCTGATTTAAAGAAATGGTTGTTGATTTTAGTTAAACTAGATGAATCCCCACACGTTGTTGTGGGAATGTTTTTTGGTACATTTTGTGTAAACTATCCAAATCATCACTTCGTTTTGTGTAAATGGTGAAATCATGCACTTGAAATAATAAACTTGTTATTCCAGGAATATTTTGCAAAATATTGTACTTACCATCTTAGATGCAATCCTTGCACATTATACAGATCACATTTTCATTCATTCATTTGCACGAATAGCACATATTGCATTATTTTAGAACTACAGATGTTTAATAATATAATGTGTGTTAGTGTTGACGTGCGTTGCACGTGCAAGCTTACTAGTCACTCCCAGCAAATCGTTGGTTCATTAAGCAAAAAAAAAAGAACCTTTTATCCAGTTTAAATTTTAAGGAAACATGGACTGAGCACATTGAAGTTTGGTTCCCTCACAGTCGTCTATGTTGAACCCTTGAATATATCTGAAGCATCTGGCATCAAATCTCGCCACACAACGAGAAACCCTAAGCACACCGCCCCAAGGAGACGACGGGAATCTATGCCAAAGCTCCGTCACTACGTCAAGATCAACGAACTCGAGGAGGATCGGAGCCCGGAAGATAAACTTGAAGAACAAGCACCGCCATCTGCCTGAGTGCGACACTTGCCAGGACTGAAAACCTAACCTAAACTACTAACCAGAGCGGAGGCAACGGGATTGCCCTCCCCGCCACCGGCCGCCGGACCAACAGGAGATGGGAGGCAATTCTACGAGCTCACTGGCAAAACCTGGAAGGGAGAATTTACCCTATCTGCCAAGAGATAGGGGGGGAAAGCTGAAGACGCATGTCCCTTTGTTTGTCCCAGCCACAAAAGCGTGCTAAACTAGGTCTGTTTTAGGGGATTAGGTATATTTTTTTTATACTCAATCCAGATTAGCATCATCACAACATTAAAGACATGGCAAATCGCATATCACAGACTAGGAACATGTAGCATATAGGCATATGGGAGGTCCAGCACATACGAGCACACCGGAATGGGGTCGCCAAAGAAGCAGCTCGACACTAGGAACTCACGGTGAGAATGTGTGTTCTGCTTTCTGTTATGCACATGTATAGCCTCTCTCTCCTCGACATGCCTCTACATAGAGGGAACACATAGGCGAGTGAAGATATGTGTGATGGAAGAACCGTCCACAACGAGCTCAAGAATTGACACATACACCCAGAGCTAGGCAGTGCACTGTACTTCAAAAAGTTAGTTCTTCCATAAAAGCGCATAACAATAGCCCAATCTCAAACTCAAACTACGCATGCGCATTAAGTGGCATGAAGTGAGTGAGTGAGCGTGGACGTTATTACTCTCTTTTCTCATGCTACAAGAAGTAATAGAACATCCAACATTTTATATTGGTGATTCTTCTACTCCACTAGCACTATGATACTAAATATAGACATTCCCATTCAAGCCAATTAAGCTTTTGAGATTTCATAATTTTAACTAGGTTGAGATACAAGATTTAGTGAGTTGAGGCCCATAAAATCTAACAACCCCCACCAGATCTCATACGCACGTTGGATTGCATTTATGCCAATTGTTGTGTTTGATGTATGTGCGGTTCATCAGAGACCGATTATGATTAAGCTTCACCAACACAAGCAAATACACTTATCCACAACTGAACAATAGACTATGCTTTGAATTGTTACTCTTGTAGACGTTGCATAGTACTTGGATGGCCTAGGAACTAAGAACTCGATTACCAGGTCGGCCTTAGCGCCCAACAGGCCAAGGTGTAGCCTAGACCCCTTGCCATGTCGGGTGCCCACCTTCAAGAAGATCAACACCTTGGTGTACACGTTGAGGACTCATAGTCCGGTCAAGGTCCTAAGCAGTACCAAACTGTGTAACCCTAGGCCTCGTCTATAAGGCCCCATATGCGCTTCTATTCTACGAATGGACCATTAGGGTCTATATCTGGAATAGTACCGCACATGGGGGCCTTAGAAGTGTGTATTAGATAAGCACCAACCGTATGATCCCTTGACTGGTCATTTTCGAGTCTAGAAAAAACTATTTGGTAGTTATATAGGTAGATATTGGAGAGTAGGATTCTTTTATTCCTTTCCCCACTCTCTAGTAAGGACAAGCGATGTATGTGTTTTATCTCTCAACTTACCTTCTTCTGCAATCTCGGTTCTCCTTACATGGAGTTTTGGAATTGTTACAATGCTATGCTAGTGACGGGTTTGATGTGAACCACAAACTGACTGAGCACCTCGTCGGTCCCAGTATTACTCCTATAAAGGATGTTGGAGTACCCGTATCCTTGTGGCCTTCGTGGGCGAGGAGCCCCCCCCCCCCCCCCCCGCATTGTCTATTTCCTTCGAGCGTGCCGCGGGGACCTTTCGGGGTGCTCCGGGCCATCCGATCTGCCCGGACGGCATGCACCCGGGTGGCCCACCTCGAGGGTCCATGATGGGTGGGCCGTGGGCCCGGATGGGGCCATTGTCCTATGGTGCCCTTCGATCGCGCCCGATGCGGTGCCCCGCGCGGGATGGGGAGGGCGAGCCCGCCCGTCGTTGTCTTTTGGCTTTGTGTGGGGTTGTCCGGTTGCGCCACCAAGGTCATCGTGGCAAGGCTGTCTGCACTGTCTGTTTCCATGTGGTGTGCCGCCGGCACCTTCTCAGTGCCCTTCACGCCATCTGATCAGTCCGGACGGTGCACACACGGGTGACGGGTGATACCGCTCCCGCCCTTGCTACTATACCGCAATCCACGTGAGGAAAGCCTGAGGCAAGTGCTAAACGCTGCACGTAACAAGCACGATTTAGCATTTGCCCGTTGTGAGCATTAGGGCATCTCCAACGCTGACCCGCAAATTTCTCTAGTATATGTCTGTTTTTATGTCCGAACATGGTCCGTGGACATGATGCGGGAGGAAGCAATCCAATGCTAAGCACAAAACATCCGGTTGAAAGAAGAAAAAGTAGGTAAGGACCATGCATGTGGTGGGATATTTGTGATTTAGTGTCCCGTTAGTAGGAGAGATAAGAGTGGACCATGCATGCGCGGTTGGAAGATGAGAGAGAAGAGGGGGGCCATTCATGTGATTGGTCAAGTGCATGTCCGTACTCCGGCAAAGCCCTCGTTGAATGCCAAATAGTCTGGACATATAGTGTAGGTTTGAGGGTCCATCTTAAAGATTTTTTTCAAGTGTGTGCAGTCTGTCTCTTTGCTTTGTTGACGAAAATGTCAAGCCTTGCCTTGTTTTAGAAAGTGTTGAAACCCCCAAAATTGGCGCAACGCTTGCTGAAGGAATTGCCAGGCGCGTAGGGTGTGAAAGGTCTGTGAGCACATGGCCCTGACGCGTGCAGTAGACGACTTTGACTGGTACTTTGACCGTTGCAGGTCTGATTGCCATGAGAGAGCCCAGTGGCAAGCACCTCCACCACTATAAAACAATGCGACGCGATCCACTACAAAACTAGCTCTGATTTGAGAGAGAGAGAGAGAGAGAGAGAGAGAATGGCCATGGCGAGCGGCTCCTCTTCTTGGGCGCACACCCTGGCGGTCCTAGTAATCCTCCTGGCTGCTACCTTCATCTGCTCGGCAGCCGGTAACTATTACTGCTAATCGCTCTCGACTCGATTGTGTTGTTTGTATGTACTCCCTCCGTAAAAGAGCGTTTGGATTATTAAAGTAGTTATTATCTAAAGAAGGAGTACATGTTAGGAGGGATTACTGCATTATACTTGATATCATCTTTTTCGTCGCAACTCATTACGATTTGATTTGCCATGCATGTAGAGAATAGAGGATCGCGGCCGGTACGGCCGCCTCCGTCGCCCAAGGGGCAGCCGGTGCGGGGCCAAAGGCTGGAGCACGACGGCGACACGCCGCCGCCCCCACCACCACAGACGGCAGCCGCGGCACCGCGAGACCCTTCACAACGGCAGCAGCGCGGACGCCGTCTCTTGTCTACGAAATGAAATTGAAGACCGTCGCGACACGATGAGGCAACGCTGTGGTGTGATGTGTCCCTCTGTTTGCTTGCCTTACTTTCATTCGGATACTGATCAAGGGCCAGGGAAATAGTCAACTGTACAACTATTACTTACTTCTTTTTTTTTTTTTGCAAATTTATCGCTTGTCTCGTTGTATCCTGTTGGGTACTCCCTCCGTCCCGGTGTATAAGTCATTCGCGTAGTTCTAGATCGATAATTTAACTATCTAAATATGTATTATATTTGACAAAAAAATATATATTTAGAAACTACATCCATGTAGAAATCTAGTGGTATACTTTTCATGACATATAACACATATTTAATTCATCAAATCGATGACCTAGAACTACGCGAATGACTTATACACCGGGACGGAGGTAGTACCATTTTATTTTCTTATGTAATAAAGCTGCACAGAGCATTTGTACATATAACGACAGTTATTTTGTTGCTATAGTATGTACCAGACTTTTTTTCGTTTCCACAATCTGATGTACCGAGTGTTAAACTCAGTGCTTAGAAGGAGGCGCAACACAACAAAGGCAAAATAAAAATGATGTCCCGAAATTTGTCATTCTGTAAAAATATTAGCACATTTTCGACTAATCTAATCCATGAGTATACAGTAAATATGGCAAATACGGTATGCATCTCATACCGATACCTAAGCATGTGAGCACGTATAGTACATAGAACCGAAACATCTATGAACATTAAATATACGGCCAGAACATGAACGAGCATATAAGGGATGAACGAGTCATACCTTCCGGTTGGACAGACCAACGCGGCGGCGGCAGTGGCAACCTCGGCATTGGCTGAGGCCTTCTTCTTGGCGGCTTCGTCGTCGGCCATGGAGTCGATGCAGGGGAAGTAGTGTAAGCATAGGCGGACGGAGACGGGGACGGATCGGGAGCAGTCGCGTCGAGACGCTCCCCAAAAACCTTAATGTCGATCTCCCGGGCAGGATTTCGAACGACAGGGTTCCGGAGGCACCTGCTCGTTAGTCTTCACTTCGTAAGGGACAGTGGCACTTCCGTAAGTGACTCCTTAATTAATTCACAATTAATTAACAATTCTTGACCGGCGAAAATAAGGCTCGACTCATTCCCGCGGTGCACGCGCGTCGTGACGAGGCGGGGGGGCGGAGGAGGAGGAGCACGTGTGTACAACTCCTATTCCCAAACTTCCAATGGCATGTGGTAGAGCAGCCCTTATAAAGAGTCACATTCTTCTTACTGTAGCAGTATGGTACTAAACTTCCCATCACTTGTCATGCACCTAAATGGGCCTTAGAGATTAATTAGGGATTATTGTCTTCACTACCAGAATCGCCCCCTATGCCGACGGCCATGGCCGTCGGCATAGCCCTGATTCCCGTCGGGACAGGCCTATGCCGACGGCCCCCGTCGGCATAGGGCCGTCGGCAACATATCCGTCGGCGTAGCCCGGGAGGCCGTCGGCATAGATCCTATCCCGATGGTGTCCGTACATCTATGCCGACGGCCTTGGCCGTCGGCAACGTCCCCGCCTAACGGTGGCTGCCGTCAAGTGCAGACCAACAGCTGCGCGGCACATGGCACATGTATGCCGATGGCTTGGCCGTCGGCATATATGTGCCACACGGCGCACAGCTGTACCTCCTGGGGCAGGGTTATGCCGACGGCTGAGCCGTCGGCGTAGTTTAAATCTATGCCGAGGGCTCAGCCGTCGGCACAGCCCAGCCCCAAGAATGCCCAGTGACTGCCACGTGGCTGCTATGCCGACAGCCTAGCCGTCAGCGTACTTTACAACTATGCCGACGGCTAGACCGTCGGCATAGCTGCCACGTGGCAGCCACTGGGAGCTCTCGCCATACCTATGCCGACGGCTAGGCTGTCGGCATAGTTTCTGTCTGTTTTTTTTCTTTTTCCTGTTTCTTTTCAGCTCAATTCATTTGAATATATAGAGCATATATAAGAATCATACAGCAATATATGCATCACATAACAATAAGGAGCAGCATCACACAATAAGTGCATCATCACACAACATAAGAAGCATCGCAAACCATAAACATATAAGTATCATCACCACCAAGCATATAAGAATATCACAAACAACAATAAGTAACATCACAAGCATATAAGTATCATCGCCACCAAGACCGCCACAAGTCACCCAAAGGCTTAAGCGCCTGGACGTCGAGCACCGCGGAGGTCGTCACCGCCAAGTCCGCCGAAGCCCAGGTCGTCACTGCTAGCGGCAGCGCCACCGCCAAGACCGCCTCCGCCTCCGCCTCCGTGGATCGGAGTGATCGGGCTCCGTGACTCGGGAGTGCTGCGAAGACCACCACCAACGGTAGACGATCCACCAGTTCCCTGGATGTTGAAAAGACATGTTAACGGGATATATGACTGTGTTGAATAAACGATATGCTTTGGGTGAATAGATTGGGGATGAACTAACCGGCGAGGGGCCAACGTTCTGTACCAGAAACTCCTCAAAGGTAAGCAGTCTTGGTTGTGGTGGAGGAGATGGTGCTGGTTGCAATTGAGGAACCCTGCCGGCCGCCATTTCCTGAAGAGCGTGCTGCATCATGCGATTGTTCTGCTCATGGAATGCAAAAAGGCTCTCGTGCCACGCCATGGTCTCCTGGCGTGTGTACTCCATGTAGGCCTACGGTATGACATGATGGAACTCATAAAACTACTAAATGCGGAAAATAAAGTGAGCAATGAAGATAAGAGGGAAAATACTTACAGATTGCCGCTCCTGAAAGAGGGACTGTGACTGCGCACTGGTCATGGGCGTGCTCGTGCGCTGGCTCAGGCTCGGGTCGATCCGACGGAGCTGTGTGTAGGAGATAGTAGGAGTGATCACAGCATCCAGAACCGCCTCCCGACCGTGCTCCTTGGGCCCCATGCCCACCACCACCCTCTCATCCAGATCCGCCGCAATGGGGTCAGGTGTGTCAGGATGTAACCTCAGATACCCTTTGGAGTAGGCCTTCTTCTTGTGCGCGGTCTTGCCGTAGTACTTGGGCTCGCCAGGCTTGGAGTCCTTCCGCGTATGGGCGATCTCCCACGCCTGCATGTGTGAGAGCGGCCGCTTCAGTTTCTCCTCCTGCACCACCAAACAGAGGTTAGTCATACATAAGAAAGTGACAGTAAATAGAAGAAGAAGAATGTTTAATGAGGTTAGTCATACATTAAGTGTCTTGTGGAGAAAGTGGTTTCGGTTTCCCTAAGCATGTACTCCCTCCTTCCCTCGGTTAGCCTTGTTTTTGATGCTCGTAGCTGCCCAGGCTCCATCCTTATCACACCAAAGATCCACCAATGCCGCCCAGGACTCGTCTTTTCCATAACACCAATTTGGACACACCTACATAATAAAAGCATAATGGCATGTCAACACGAAACGTTTAAATGTACCACAAACATCGGAATGAAAAATCTTTATACTTACCGCCAAGTACTCGTGCCTCTCCAAGGTAATGCCCATCCTCCGCGCTTCTTCCTTGGTCATCTTCACACCAAGAACGTCGTGATAGTATGTCGAGATGGCCACCCAGCGCACCTCGTACTGGAGCTGGCGGGCCTTCTTCTTGGCTTGGCGCAGCACGATCTGGTCGGCTCTGGCCTGGTGCTCCGGAAGAACTCGATAGAATTTCTACAATCATGCATGAAACAAGAATGGAAGAAGCCATGAGTTAAATCATTCATGAAACCAGAATGGACTTGTGCTTCTGAAGAGAACTCACCCAGAAAGTAGTGATCACGGCCTTGGCATGGGTCTCATGGTCCGCGTGGAGGGCCGCTTCCCAGTGGTCCCAGCTCGTGGCCAAAACCCGACGGTCCGGATGCCTGACTGGATCCGGACAGTACAGCCCCGGCCAGTGTAACTTCAGCAAGACGGTGATGAGGCCGTTGGGAATACGGGCCCCTTTAGGATAAATCCAGTTGCTGCAAAAGAATGAAATATTAGCATGTGACAAGCAAAATAAATAACTACCGGAATGAGCATGTGACAAGCAAAAGAATGAAATTCTTATAAAGTAGCACTTACTCTTTCCCCGTGGGCTCAATGAGCCACTTCTGCTCCTCAGTAGCAGGAATCAGCTTTGGTAGCTTTGCGTTACCACGCAGCCACCCCTTGTTGCCAACCCCCTCCGCGCCACCACCATCATCCCCGCCACCACCCTCCTCCTCACCTGCCTCCTCCTCCTCCTCCTCCCCCTCCCCAACCTCCTCCTCCACCTCCTCCTCGGCCCCATCCCGAACCTCCTCCTCCTCGTCGTCCTCCTCCTCCTCCTCGTCAGAGGGTACCTCACTAGAGGAGGGTACCTCACTAGAGAAGGGCCTCGAAGACAACACCCCTAAGTCGGTGAGGGTGCGCTTTTTCTGGCCGTGACCCCCTGTAGTGGCTCTCCCCCCACCACCTCGCCCTCTAGGGGCTCTCCCCCCGCCCCCTCCTCCTCTAGGGGCACCTCTCCCTCGACCTCCCTGTGAGGAGTCATCGTCAAGTAGCCGGGGGGGAGGATTACGTGCTCGACCACTCCGACTAGGCAGGCCGACGACCTTGCGTAGCAAACCCACGCCGTCGGCCTTCCCCTTGCCCATGTTCCACGAACCTGCATTGAAAAGAGAATAAGCAATTAGTACATTAATAAAATGAAGGAAAAGGCATAATAATAAGGAATAATAAACACATTAATAAAAAAGCATAAAAAGGCATATTCCTAAACTATAGAAAAAAAAGACTTGAAACGTACATCTGCTAGAACCCATACGAATCGTCACTGTTGTAACCCATACGAATCGTCACTGTTGCATAACCATCGGTGAACTTCAAAATGTGTTTCAGCCAGATAAGTACTTCCTTTTTTCTAGCGTTTTAAGGACAAAGTCAGCATCTGGCTTGAACCAGTTTTTTCGACCGCCTGTGGGAGGCTTCATGTTTAGACGTGGTCTATCACAAATTCTCTGTTGATCGGCTCTAGCTTTAACGTCATCCTTTGTCTTATCACGAATGTTGAGGATCGTGCGAAAAAGGGACTCTGCCACATTCTTTTCGGTGTGCATCACATCTATGTTGTAAGGAAGTTTGAGGTCCTTGAAATAGGGAAGCTGCGAGAAGGGGGTAATGTGAGTCCAGTTGTGCGTCTCACCATATCCCTCGAAGCCTTTGGCTTTGGCTTTGCCTTTGCCTTTGACTTTAGGCTTGAGAGCTTTTAGCTGAGCAAGAACATCTGCCCCCGAAAATGTTGGAATCTCGGTTACTTCATGAACAACCCTGCCTTTCGTGAAGTTCTTCTTGTCTTCCCTGTCTAGATGGTCTGGAGGGAGGAACTGTCGATGCAGGTCAAAGGCTACATACTTGCCACCCTTACTCAGCCAAATCATTCGCAGAGCCTGCATGCACACTGGGCATGGCATCTTTCCACTTGTACACCATCCGCAGAATAGAGCATAGCCGGGAAAGTCATGCATGCAATAGTGCAACCAAACTTTCATCAAGAAATTTCTCTGCAGATCCTGGTCGTATGTCAACCTCGGAAAGTACCAAGAATGGTGCAAATCATCCACCAGCGGCTGCATAAACACACCCAATTGCTTCCCCGGGTATTCAGGCCCCGGAATAATGAGCGACAAGAACATGGTCTTGCGTTGCATTAGGGCACCGGGAGGGAGATTGAGCGGAATTACAAACACGGGCCAGCAGCTGTATGGATTGGACGACATACCATATGGATTGAACCCATCACCTGATATGGCTATTCTGACATTCCCAGCCTCGGCTGCTTCCTCGGGGTATTCTTCATCGAACGACTTCCATGCTTCGCCTTCCGATGGATGTACGATTTTATTTGGATTGTACCTTATACCTTCCTTGTGCCACTTCATCATTTTGGCAGACTCCTCCGTGATGAAAAGGCGCTGCAGTCTTTCTATGAAATGGAGATACCGAAGAACCTTAACGGGGATGGCTAGCTGCTTTTTCTCACCATTCTCGCCGACCACCTCAATGTACCGAGACGAACCGCACTCCCTACAGTACTTGTCATCCGCATACTCGTGCCTAAACAAAAGGCAATTCTTCGGGCAAACATCTATTTTCTCATAATCCATAGAGAGTGCCTTCATGATTTTCTTTGTAGCGTACATGCTTTTCGGCAGTTCATGACCCTCAGGGAGGCTGTTAGCCCATACTCCCAGGAATGCTTCGAAGCATTTCTGGCTACAGCCGTACTCAGCCTTGACTACAATCAGTTGCGAGATGGCATCCAGCTGAGATATTTTTGCACCTGCATAAAGAGGTTTCTTCGACGAGGCCAAGACCTCCAAGAAGGCCTTTGCGGTTGCCTCCGACTCCTCTGGTTCATTCTCTGAAGGTGTCGCATTTGCCGTTTCTGCAACAATGACATCATCTAGCATGTCCCTGACCCCGTCATCCTCATATCCATCGATGCGTTGTCGCATCACCTCCTCTCTACCATGGTCCTGCTCAGCTATGTTTATCGGTGGCATGTCAAAGTTTGGCGTATATCCGTGCGTGTGAAGGTGCTCAGTCATGTCCTTCTGATTTCTACGGTGATGTCTGGTACATCTCGCACAGGGGCATGGTGGGATAATTCTCATTGGACGACGGAATATCTCCTTCAAATACACATCGGTTTTCGCGATCCACTCTGATGTTACTCGATTACGACGGATAAAACCACTGTACATCCACTGATTATCTGTCATCCTCTGCTTTTTTGCAAGCCACACAACATAATTAAGGATTCACTTAAATTAATCACATCAAATTTTCATTTTCTACCGTGTTGAATCCACCTACATCTCTAATAGGTAAAGATGGGTCCTAATCCCACCCGAGGATGTGTAGATTGAGTACGTTCTCCATTCTACCCCGTTCTGAGACAAAATTTCGGCAGCACCTCCCCGCTGTTCTCCAGATACACGTCTCGGCAAATAGCCGAGAGAATGTGCTCCGGAGAACAATGGGGAGGCGCCACCAAAATCCTGTCTCGGAACGGGGTAGAACATGGAGAACATACCCAATCTACACATCCTCGGGATGTCCGTGGAAAACGCTGGACAATCCGAAAGAGCTGCGGTGATAAATATGCAATTGAATGCATATTTATCGATGCAATCCTTTTGGACGGGAGACGCCTAGGTTACGCGACTTGACTTGAGAATGAAATCTAGTGACATGAAAAAATGTAGGAGATGGACTTGTAGCTCACCCTCGGTTGTAGGGGAAGGAGTCGAACAACAGCGGGATGCTCAGGGACCAACGCGTCGGACGACGGTCACTCCGATGAAATGCAACACCACAAAGCCTACAAATTCCACCGAAAGAACAACTTAGATCATCACATCTCAGTCAAGTGTCAAACTTTTGTCTTCTATTCTTTTAGCAAGATCATCATGAGTATCAATTTTTTTAGCAAGATCATCACATCTTAGTAAGTCTCAAAATTTTGTCTTCAATTATTTTAGCAAGATCATTATGAGTATCAAAAAAAAAGCAAGATCATCACATCTCAGTCAAGTGTCAAAATTTTGTCCAACATCCATCCATCCATTCATCTATCATTAACTTGACCAACATCCATTCATCAACATGACCTAACATTAAATTTATGACAAACAAAGTTTCTAAAAAAATTCACCGACATTCCATCCATCCACCATCTATGATTCTAACAACATCCATGCATCCATCTAACAAAAATTTATCCATACATCCATCCACCTAAAAATAGTAGCAAGAAGAAGAAAAAAAACATACAAAAAAAATCTATTTATCTAACTATCTATCCATCCATTCATCTATTTATCTAACTATCTATCTATTTATCTAAACTACCTAACTACAAAAACAGTAGCAAAAGAGAAAGAAACAGCGGCTGGCAGCAGAGCAGCGGGGGGGGGGGGGCGGAGCGGCAGGCTGGCGGGGGAGCCACCGAGGGGGGCAGTACGGGAGCGGCGAGGGGGTACGGGTCGAGGCAGGGGACGGCGGTCGGAGCAGCACCACACGACGACCGCCGGAGGGGGTGTGGGTCAGGGCAGGGGGCGTGGCCAGGCTAGGGCTCCGGCCGGCCGGTGCCAGCTCAGGCGGTGGGGCAGGAGGCCCGGGCGGCAATCAACGCAGGGAGGCCGGGGTCGAGGAGGAGAGGCAGGGAAGAGGGGGACCAGGACTGGTGGGGGGAGGAGAGGGAGAGGTTGGGTGGAGGGGGAGGATGGAGGTGAGGAGGGGGGAGTGGGTGGAGGAGGACGAGGGAGGGAAGGCGAGATGGTTTGAGGAGGAAGGCAGCGGCGGGTCGGGATCCGGTGGCGGCGGTGGCGCGGGTGGGGGACGGGGTCGGGCGGCGGCGCGGCGTGGGTCAGGGTCGGGGAGTAGGAGGAGGGCCAGATGAATGAGTGGCCACGGTGGCCCGAGTAGATAAGGGTGGCCCTATGCCGACGGCCACGCCGTCGGCATAGGTTTGGTCCCCACCTGCCAGGGACAGGGCCGGCGAGTGGATAAGAGGCATATGCCGACGGCCAGGCCGTCGGCATAGATAGGAGGCCTATGCCGACGGCAAGGCCGTAGGCATAGATGGCAACCACTTTTTTTGAAAAAATAGTCCCACCTCGCCTAGGGACAAGCAATTTGACCTGTTTAAATAGTTCACTAAAAAAACGTTATAAGCTCCGGTATTCATTAGACTTCTATGAAGAAAATGGACAATTACCATGAAACTTTCAGTGCCCGCGCAGCCGGCCTGGTGCCCGGGCACAGAAGGTTTCACGGTGATAGTCCGTTTTCCATTATGGATGCCGGTGTTTTTTATAAATTCATTATTATTTTTTTAGTTTTTTAGTAGTTTACAGTGTGTACGGGACCCGGTGCGATGCCCGTCACGGCGGCAGCGACGCCCGTGAGGGGGGCCACACCCCGGAGCAGCGTGCCGGGCGCCTGCGCCTGCCACCACGCTTCCACAAGCGTAGGAGGGCCCACTGCGGTACCTGGCGGCATTGCTACCCCCAGGTACCCCGTCACGTCTAACCCTAACACAGACGACCACCGGATCTAGCCCTGGAGGGGGGGCCACGCCACGGAGCCCCAAGACGGGCGTCTACGCATGCCAGAACACTTTCACACATGCATCGGGACCCATGCGATGTTTCGGTGGCATAGCTACACCCGGAAGGCCACCCCGAATCCTAGTTGACCAGTAGATCTAGCCCTTTAACTTTCGCCGGATGGGCTTTGACCGGTGGACTCTTCCACCTGGTTGCGATAGGTCAGCCCATAGCAACATCGTCGAACACGGTCTGGACCCAACCCAACACTAGATTCCCTCCGGTTCCACCGCACCCGCACCATCCCCCCTCCAAGTGACGGCGGCACTGCCTTCCGTGGAGGGGGGGCCACACCACGGAGCCCCAAGACAGGCGTCTACGCATGCCACGACACTTTCACACATGCATCACGACCCGTGCGATGTTTCGGTGGCATAGCTACACCCCGATTCCCCCTCTAAACAGATTCCCTCCGTGTCGACCGTTTCCCTCCTCCGTGACACGGCGGCAGCGACGCCCGTGAGGGGGGGCACACCCCGGAGCCGCGTGTCGGGTGCCTGCACCTGCCACCACGCTTCCACAAGTGTAGGAGGGCCCACCGCAACACCTGGCGGCATTGCTACCCCCAGGTACCCCGTCCCGTCTAACCCTGACACAAACGACCGCCGGATCTAGCCCTTTTACTTTCGCAGGACGGGGTTTGACCGGTGGACCTTTTCACGTGGTTGTCATAGCCCAGCCCATAGCTACACCTCCCAACACCGTCCCGGCCCAACCCACCCCAAGATTCCCTCCGTGTCGGCCCGACGTGGCCGTTTCCCCCCCTCCGGGACACGGCGGCAACGACGCCCGTGAGGGGGGGCACACCCCGGAGCCGCGTGCCGGGTGCCTGCGCCTGCCACCACGCTTCCACAAGCGTAGGAGGGCCCACCACAACACCTGGCGGCATTGCTACGCCCCGGGTACCCTGTCCCGTCTCCCCTCTCCATGACACGACGGAAGCAAGGCCTGTGTGGGGGGGGGCAATCGATATATATATATAATCGAGATATGTTTTCTGTACATAAGGCACATTTAAGTTAATCAAATTAGTTTTGGAAAAAAATAAAAAGGAAAAAGAGAAAATTAAAATATTATTAGAAATCTATTCCTACGGCAATGCCGTCGGCATAGCTACGGCCACGGAACGGTAGAGCCATGGATCGATGACGTGGTGTAGGGCGCAGATCGATGACATGGCAAAGGCAATGGGCCAGGCCTATGCCGACGGCAAGACCGTCGGCATAGATATGCCACCCTACGGACCGGCGAGCGGCTCGGATCGATGACGTGGCAGACGACGAGAATCGATGACGTGCGCATACCTATGCCGACGGGCACCGTTAGCCCGTCGGCGTAGGCGTCACGCCGTCAAACCGCCGTCGCCGCCCGGGTAGCCGGGCCCACATGGTATGCCGACAGCCGATCTATGCCGACGGCAACCGTAGGCATATTTCTTGGGATGCCGACGGCCCCCGTCGGCATAGATGGATATATGCCGACGGCTTATCTATGCCGACGGCTTTAGGTGGGCCGTCGGGATACATCTATCTATGCCGAGGGGGGCCGTCGGCATCGCCAGTTTTTCTGGTAGTGCTTACATGGGCCTAAGCCCATCTATAATCCAACAATTCTGTATACCATTTCAATCAAAACGAGGCACAACATAATAATTTTCGTATGTGGAAAAACCTTAAACCATAAAAACAGATCTGTATATAGCACACAGACTTGTACGCCTTACTGTTTATACCTAGCCAAAGAACGCAAGTGACACATTCAAACACGAATAAATGTAAAGGGTACAAATGTGAAGGATGGAGCGGCTGGGGATCATCGGGATGTATGGCATAGTGAAGCCACGGGAGTTCGATGGAGATACACGGTCGGCCGACGAGGCGGCAACTGGCTTTCTCTACCCAGTACCCACACATCTCACGGCTCCAAAGGCACCCAACATTCCTTGGCTCTGTCTGAACTCGGACGAAACACTCGACACACGCCATTTTTCATTGTAGAGGAGGCCAGCAAAGAGATGGGCTGGAAGTCATGGTAGTCCTACGTTACAGTGGCATGCAGGAGCAAGCAGTGTGCGTGCTACATAAGTTTGGTTCAGCGCTCTAGCTGTCTGGGTGTACTTTTTGTTATAAGAACTGGACTAGACCATGAAGGCGCGCGTTGCCGCCCCCGTTTATTTTGAGAAAATATATATAAATGTTTGACAGGACTTGAAAGGTAGAACCATTTTGTAAAATTTGAATTACAGTGGGTGATACAAATGGTTGGGCATGTTTAAGTCAAAACTAATGCACTCATGTAGATGCTTTCCTTTTTTTTTTACTTTTTTTCTACATCACATTCATGAAAAGAAGATGCAAAAAGAAAATGGGCAAAATGAAAAATTAGGACATATATCCTATTGAGGCTACATCTTCTATTTTTTGCACAAAATTCAACGGTAATAGGAATGTCAGGTTCTCATGGAATTTAACTCTTTGCATCCATAGCATTGGCTGTCGCGTCAAGTGTGTGCAGACCAAACCTTCCTATTTTAAAACCATATGTCTACGATGTAACAAAGGTAAAGAAAAAACTTACCAAACCTACATTTGATCAAACTTAGAGCGGACATGTTCATTAGTCAACAAACCATACAAAGTGCCTCTCCACGAAAAAAAACATTCGTTTCTGCAAGGGAAATTCACACTTCATGAAAAAATAATCAATGCATGCAAACCTTTAATAACTCAAGCAAAGAAACTGAAAAATTCCAGACGAACTATGGATAGAAATACGATGAGCAATAATCTCGTGGAATGACAGACAGACTTGTAATGGGTGCAAAAGGCACCGTTTAGGAAATGCCGACTTGCAGCAGCAACAACAAAAACGGCAAGCGAGCGGGTGGCGGGGCTAATGTGCGCACCCCTGTGCAATTTATGAGCAATTTGGTGCGTAAGATGCTGTAGAGGAGCTCCCAGCTGAATTTGCATCCAAAAGCTTCATCGGGAGGAAGAGCCAACATTGCCATGATCTCACAAGAAGAGATCAGAGTTCAAGTTGTAGCTACACCCATGTTCTTCTTCACAAGATCAATCTGGAATTCATTTTTTTATTTAGAAAATCTGGGATTTCTGTTTTTCTTTTTGAGATCCTCTGGGATTTCTGTTTTTTTAGATCCTCTAGGATTTCTATTTTTTTGGATTTTTTTTAGAAAAACTTTTTTTTGAGTAACCTCTTGGATTTCTGTTGAGAGGGAAGAAGTGTGGACCACAAAAATATTGATTCGATGAGGTGAGAGATTAGCAAGCCATATGGGGCTTATGGGCTATGGGCGGTGGAAAGAAAGCGTTGTGGGCTTTCCTCCCCCAAATCCGAACGGGCAGTAGCGTCGCCTTCCTCTCACTCATTCGATAGGCCTCCTCGCCGGCGGCGAGCTCGACCACTCCGGCTCCGGCGACCGAGCCTCCACTCCCCACCTCTCTCCAGAATACATAGTCTCCATGACTCCCAGCCCCTGCCCTCCCCTCCCCACCACCAGACGGCAAAGGCGCGCGCTTGACGGCGCTGAACTCGAACCGTTGGTCAGTCGCCAGATTTCTTCCGCCGGTAATTGCCAAATTACTTACCTTTATTATTGCCCTATCTTACGCGCGATTAGTATCATTGCCTTAATTTTGAGGTCTAGAATTCCTTCGTCTTAATTTTGAGGATACCAAAGCAGAGAGTAGGGTTTGGGGCCTGAAACTGCAGACGCTACCTTCCTGCACAGTGCACATCATTGGCCAGATTAGTTCGCGCCGACAGATGGTTCTTGGTAGATGTAATCTTAGTTAGTACCTGCCCCAAGATGGAGTAGCAAACTAGACCTAGCTAAGCAGATCTCAAGGCAAGTACTGTACATTGCAGTTGTCACTAACTAATTGTTAGTTAATCCATGGCGCAGTATCGTATTTTTTCGTCTCTCAAGGAAAGATCTCGATTAGGTAAAAAAACAAAGTAGTGATGCGGTTCGGCACCAGTTCACAAGCTACCAGTTAATCCAAGTCGTATTGTTCTCTATCTCGAGCACATCTAGAGCAACCCATTCTAAATTCTCCACATGGACATACACTGACCAAAACTACAGTCTTCCTCTTTATCAGGATTGAGTTGCTCTATCCAGAGCTGAACGAGCAGGACATCCAGCCATCTCAAAGGTTGGTTCAAGTTTAATTGTTTATTTGCACCTAGCAGTTACTTCCTCCATTCCTAAATATAAGTCTTTTTTAGAGATTTCAATATGGACTACACACTGATGTATATAGACGTAGTTTAGAGCATAGATTTACTCATTTTACTCCGCATGTAGTCCATATTAGAATCTCTGAAAAGACTTATATTTAGGAACGGAGGGAGTACAAAATTATTTCACCCCAACATAGATTCTCCCCTATTGGGGTGGATGGCTCATTTGGCTTTACGAAACCTACGAGGTTGTAGTCTAGCTTGCACATGATTGGTCATGTGCAGTTTCTTCTCTGAAGCCTTCAATAAAAATTGAGATGCAAAAGGTGAAGCTATAGCCAAGGTTGTTTGACATAATTTGATGAACTTTCAGTTTTGACAGTGATTTCAGTTTTCATGTGTGCTTTAGGTTCTTTGATATAAAGTTATTTTTGTAGTTAATGAATAAATCCAGACCATTTCAGAACAAATAAAAATGAGAGGATTGGGGCTGTGGTGGTGGTGGTGGTGGCCGAGTGGTGGGGAGGGAAGATGGGGCGCATGTGGCTACAAATAGCACAGACAAGTCGTCAGTTGCTGGGTTCTGCGGAGGTGTCCGATTTTCTCTTGCCCAAATGACCTGCCCAAACGATTGACTTTTGTACTTTAAACTCATTTAGTTCAGAAAATTAGTAATCCTTGTCAGGAAAAAATATCAGGTATCAATGTCCACTCGGAACATCTGATTCCTTTTCATGAGAGTAGCATATAAAATGTCAACTTGTGTTTTTTTATGGAAATGTCAACTTGGTTTAGCGCGTTGATTAGATCTCTGTGAGACCAGACTAACTTTGTCGAGATCTCTGAGATTTTCTCATCACACAACCTAAACATTCAGAAGAACAGGGCAACCCAGAATACACACACACATACACCAGATCCATTTGAAACTCCGGTCGAGTTCTCAGACGAGAGCCCAGATCCACCATGGCGGAGGGCGTGGTGGCGTTGCTGATTGCCAAGATCGGTGTTGCTTTAGCAAAAGAGGCAGCAACCTTTGGTGCGTCACTGCTATGCAAGGAAGCATCTGCACTCAAGGTTCTCTTCGATGAGATCCGTGAGGCCAAGGAGGAGCTGGAGAGCATGCAGGCCTATGTTCAAGGGGCGGAGCGGTGCAAGGACACCGATGAGACTACCCGCATCTTTGTCAAGAAGATCAGGGGCTTCTCCTTCGAGATCGAGGATGTGGTCGATGAGTTCACCTACAAGTTGGAAGACAAGCATGGAGGATTCACTGCAAAGATGAAGAAGAGGCTGAAGAATATCAAGGCATGGCGCCGTTTAACACTCAAGCTCCGGGATATCAAAGGCAGGCTTCGAGCTGCTCACAGGAGAAAGGACTTGTATGACATGAGAGGGATTGAGAATGAGGGCTGGAACAATGGTCACTCTAGAACTGCTGGTCATTCGTCGTATCTTGCCAGAGAAGAGGATCTTGTGGGCATTGAGGAGAACAAGGACAAGCTGATGCAGTGGCTGGCAGGTGATTTGCAACAAGGGAGCAACATTGCAACTATTTGGGGAATGGGAGGTGTGGGTAAGACCACTTTGGTTCGTCACGTGTACAGGGCCGTGAAGATGGACTTCAATTTTTCTGCGTGGATAGCTGTATCAAGTAGCTACCGACTTAATGATTTGTTGAAAAAGATCGCCAGTAGATTGGGTATCGCGCTTGGTGTCACCAACAGAAACAGAAGCTTGGTTGAGGTAATCCATAATCATCTGCAGGGTTCAAACTATCTCTTAATTCTGGATGATGTTCGGTGTGTGGATGTCTGGTTTAAGATAAGGAATGCATTTCCTGCACAAAGCATTGGTCGTTTTGTTATCACGACTAGAATTCGGGAGGTAGCATTGTTGATAAATAGTAACTGTAGAATCAAATTGGAACCATTACAGAATTGTTATGCATGGCAGTTATTTTGCAACGAAGCCTTTTGGAACAACGAGAACAAAACTTGCCCAGAGGAATTAAAATATTTGGCTCACGAGTTTTTGGGTAAGTGTGATGGCTTGCCCATTGCTATTGCTTGTGTAGGCCGTTTGTTATCATGCAGGGATCCAACCTACTGTCAGTGGGAGAGTTTATACAAGGAGCTAGAATCGAAGCTCAGTAATAATGTGATACTAAATGTTAATATTGTTCTGAAAGTCAGCTTGGAGGACCTTCCAACTGATCTGAAAAACTGTTTTCTGCATTGCACAATGTTTCCAGAGGATTATCTATTCGGAAGAAAAAGGGTAATCAGGCATTGGATCACAGGTGGGTTCATTAAAGGAGGAGGAAAAACATTGGAGGAAGTGGCAGAGGGCTACCTGAACGAACTTGTAAACAGAAGCCTATTGCAGGTGGTCGAGCGGAATCCATGTGGCCGAGTTCGCAGGTGCCGAATGCATGACGTTATTCGTTTTCTTGCTCTCGCTAAATCAGAAGAGGAATCATTTTGTCAAGTTTACAATGGATCAAGGCCTTTTTTGACTGAGAATATGCGTCGCCTGTCAATTCAGGGTACAAACATGGAACAACTGACCCCTTTATTGAGTGCAACAACTCTGCGCTCTGTACATGTTTTTGACAGTCATCTGAGAACTGATTCTCTAGAGGCTTTCCTCAAACCTTTCAACTTGCTGTCAACATTGGATCTGCAAGGAGTTCAAATCAGGAGACTGCCAAAGATGGTCTTCAAATTGTTTAATCTGCGCTTTCTAGGTCTTCGACAGACTCATATTGAGTATCTCCCAAAAGAAATAGGAAGGTTACAGAACCTGGAAGTCCTTGATGCTTACAATTCTATGCTATCGGCGCTTCCAGTGGAAGTAGCCACACTTCGCAAACTGAAATACCTGTATGTGGTTACTATTCCAGCTGGAGCTGACGAGAGAGTTCTTACTTTTGAAGGGATACAGGTGCCTAAGGGTATCGGCAATTTGACCGACTTGCTGGCCCTGCAACTTATCGAAGCTAGCAGTGAGGTTCTGTTTCAGCTAGGATATTTGACCAAGATGAGAAGTTTTTCTATCACTAAAGTTAGGAGTGGTCATTGTGCAGATTTGTGTGGGACCATCGCGAAAATGGTTCATCTTGTTCATGTAACAATCCATTCACTTGATCAAAGGGAAGTTCTGCAGCTGGAATCACTTTGCTTACCACCAACTGTTTCGGAAGTTGTAATATATGCGCAGCTGGACCAAAGAGTTCTACCTCAGTTCGTCTCATCCAGTTCAAAACTCATTAACCTCACTGGTTTACATTTGGGTTGGTCCAAATTAGATGAAAACTCTTCTGCGTGCCTCTTGGGTTTGCATGGCTTAGTTACACTTGTCCTTAATAAGGCTTATGATGGAAAGGAGCTGAACTTTCCTGCAACGTCACTTCCGAAACTCAAATATTTACGGATATGGGATGCTCCGAATCTCAGCAGAGTTACAATTGAACAAGGTGCGATGCAAAAAATTGTTCAACTCATTCTCACTGACTGTCCAGAATTGAAAGATCTTCCTCATGGCATCGAGCATCTTAGAACCCTCGAGTACCTACAGCTGTGCGATATTTCCGAAGAGCTGACACGAAAGCTTCAGCTAAATGAGGAATCAAAGAAATCCGATAAAGATTGGATGAAAATTAGCCATGTGAGATGGGTTGACTTTAATTAGGTGTAGTGAGTGCAGGCAGGGGTTTCTAGTTGGAGATGCAACGTTTGTAGTGTGCTGTACCTTTTTCAGTTTGAAATGGTGAAACACTTCTCCTTTATTAGTGTTTTGATCTTTGTTGGGGATGCCAAATGCACGCACGCATGGATGTGTTATGTTCTTAGTTTTCCTTTTTTTCCATGAACAATATGGCTGTGAACAACACATCCACAGTGTTGTTTTCCCCTTGCTTTCTCGAGTGAACTTATTTCTACACAGTTGGTCATCTAGCTTCATCTTGTTATTTGATGATGTCATGTGGGATGTATGTAGAACTTCCATTTTACCGTCATCTCAACGGTTAACCCAGTTTTAAATCCAAGTTTCCTGTACTCAAATTCCAATTAACAGTTTCGTTAACCAAATATGTGCGCTTGATTGTACAGTTGTAGGTTTCCGTATACCATGATGTGTTTGCTTCCTTAGGTTCATGTTCACAAGGCAACAAAAAAGGTGAACATGTGAATTAATGTGTGCATGAAGCTAGGTTTGTTGATCCTTTTGTGATATTAAGAATCATTTGGCTCCATATATATGTAGGCACATCCTTTGATTGCATAATGTATGCAATTAATTCACTTGCAGCCATGTAATGGTCCATCGAGAACTTTGTTTTTTCTGGTCTATACCCTATAATTTTTTTAAGAGGGGAGCAGGACTCTGTTGTGTATTTTCATTGATTTTCACATAAATGATACAAATGAGAGTTGTTCAAAGAATAAAAGAATGAAAAAAAAACAAAACTAGATAGCACAAAGGGAAAAGCATCTCATACAAAAGAGGGGCCAACAGCATTACTGAAATCTCTGAATCCAGGCCTCAAAAGGCCAGTATTGTTTCCTTTTAGCTCTGTATGTAAGCCAATGCAGATCTATTCCCTATACGGGTGTTCTTGTCAGCAGCAACAAGTTTTTTTTTGTTCATATTAGTATGTCAGAGTGCTATGTAGCACCTCCTATTTAGTCAGGCTACTGCAACAACATATTGATGATTTTGCATGATGACACGTTACTAATTTTTCCTGTACACGATGTCAAAAGGGCATTGGTTTTCCTGGATATTTAACAGGGGGATATATTGCTAGCTATCCCTGATTGCAGGTTACAGACATGGTTTCTGACTCACCTTGCCGTTCATTTGGCAGAAACACTTGTACATTCAGTTCAGTTTGTAGAAACACTTGTACGTTCAGTTTATGCGTGGAGGACGAGCGGGGCTGCAGTGGCTGGAGGTGTCCTGCTCTGCAATGTGCACTCTGTTCTCCCCTCACTCAGTTCTATGAGTAGCTCATCTCCATGTGCATGCACCACCACCACATTTGGCCGTCGCCGGCCATCCTGTGCACCCTGGCGAGTTGGCACTACCACTGTTCCTAGAAGTCCCATGCTTCCATTTTAGTGATCGGCCCACTCCCAGAACCACACTATCACCGGGGACCATCACACCTTAGAGCCCTATGTTTCCTGTCTGTTCCTTTCTACTGCACAGTCTGTAGCCCGCAGTCATACTCTTTGGTTTATCCACTGATGTACGTAGTTCTCAAAAAGAGGTCCATGTGGAGAACTGAGACGCCCACGTGTGTCTGGATTTTATCTTTTTTTGTTATTATTATAAGATACAAACTCGGTGAACAGTAATTTTTGTGCTTGCTCTGATGTTGCCCTGCTGGGCTACAAAGGAGGCTCACACCATGGTTCAGAACCTGAGGAAAGGGTGTCACGACGACTACGAGGCCTACCTGAACAGAGAGATCCGGTGCTTCGCCTTGGATGTTTTGACAGAGAAACTGGATGGATTTGTTGCTCTTGCCGATGAGGTTGCGAGCTATGGTGGTGCTCAAGATGATTTTAGGCCTGATTTTGTTGCTCAGCTTGAAGCAGATGCAGAGCACCGTCGCTGGGGCAACAGCCTTGTTGAGTCTGAGGAGGCGTCAGGGATTGAAAACCCTGGAAAGAAGCAGCAGGAGCCAGGAGGAAGGGAAGGTGCATCATACGCTCCCACCCGGACCGGGGGACGACGAAAACAGAGAAATGGATGATGCCATGAAGTAGGAGCCTGGACAGTGATACGTGATACGTGCAATCCCTTGAGCTGCAGATTGTATACAATTAATTCCCTTGCAACTATGGAATGACCAACCGAGACCTTTGTTTTGTCTGATGTATTCCTTGTCTAGGCTTCTTGCTGGCAGTAACAACATAGTGATGATGTGGCATAATAATATGTTACTATTTTTTTCCTCCATAAGCAATGAAAAGAGTTCCTGATATTGAATGGGGAATATATCTCTAGCTGTCCCTGATTGCAGGTTCTGACTCACTTCACCGTTCAGTTTGCAGAGACTGTTGTCTAGCAGGAATATTTCTTCCATTTACAGTGTATTGTCATCAGGTCTCGTCATTTCATCCGTAAGCTGCGGTGGTGACAGGGTGCCATGAAGCGCAAGTTCCTTTGGTCAATGGCTTTGAGAAGTGAATATGTCTTGATGCCGGTAGCAACACATGGTAGCTGACTTGTGGAGTATTGCTTCTCATGGTGTTTTTGGAAATGCGCACGGATGCATGGAGTCCCGGGCATTGTTGGCGATTGCTTCAACCTGTAGGTATGGACCCTGATCACAACTTCCTACCTTGATGCTTCAGTTTCCTTTGCCTTGAGAGAAGTGTCTGGTGCTGGTTTCAGCAGCGGTAGCTCTAGCTCTAGATGTTTCCTAGTTGGGCTGCTTGTTCGTTCCTATTCCAATAATGGGTAGTCATATGGTACTTCCTGTCTGTGCGCAAGTCCAGGGGTGCTGGTAGATGATCAGACCAACTGGGAAGTTTATGAGAAGAAACCCGTTTGTGGTTCTTAATTTCTTCTCTGCAGCTTGGCTCCTTCTCTTTCGTAGTGCGGAGCTGTTTATTGCTCTTGTGTTTTTCTCCTTGTTTTTGCTATGCTTTTCTTCTTTGGCTTTGGCTACAAGACTACTTGTTATACCCCTTGGTTTCAGGTAAATGAAATCGGTTTCCTCCAAAAAAGGAAGGTAAATAAAAACGGAGAGGAAACTCTCTTTCTTTAATAAAAAAGAAGAAACGGGTATATTACTAGTAACATATACATTCTGCCTTGCCGAGTGTTGTGCCATACCATTATTCCGCTATGCATCAAGGTTCACAACATAGAGACAGCACAAACGGAGCCCCATCTTCCTCTGGTCCTTATCCTGAGGCCTTCAAGCTCGATTGGCTGGCAGGCGTCGCGACAGGTGACGGCATAGTAGTTGCCATTGGCTTCACACCGGCAACACAGTTGTGCCTCTCTTATTGTCGATTCTAAAAGATTTTAACTGGATAACTGAAAGACCATGCGTCTGCCGATTTCTCAATAAGGAAAGAGGTTAACTAGTTGATATAAGTGAAATGTGTTGTGTATTTCTTCCAAATAATATGTGTTATGTATATTACTACTGAATAAATTTGCATCATGAGATTTTGAATTTCATTCCCTATATGTCGCCTCCAACACCATTTTGCTCTTGTGGTGTTCATTCTGCGAGGACCAGAACATATGGGTGAAATGGCAACGTTATGGAGGGAGGAATTTTGATATCGATATCATCAAAAGAAGAACTGTTTATCCGGAGACACACCTATAGAACTCCGAACGGTTAGGTGGAACTATAGGGTATCGGATAGGGATCACACATATATAACTCAGCTTCAATAGTAGTAATAGTACTATGGAATAACTTGCTGTGATTTGCAATTTTGGCGGTGATGTCGCCATGGTAGCCAAATGGAAATATGGTTGGCCTTTCAAGTTATTTGATTTAAGTGGTTGATCATTTAGAGATTAGTTGGTTAGTAACTACAGGGTTAGTTGGTTGATAGCTATAGCCAAGCCTTGTTTACGCATGATCACACATAAAAATTCACCGTGCTTTAAATTTTCTAGCTAGTCTGTAGCTTTTGGATTGGATCCTTCCAAAAGCTTTTATTCCTTTAAGGTTGGTTGCTACATTGTTGTTTGTTGTTTTCCTTTCTCTCTTGCTATTAATTTGATATAGTTTTCATCCACGTTTTCCGCAAACTTTATGATTATCAAGTAATTAGTTAAGCCATTCAATTTCACAAGACCACGAAGAATTAAGAAGACACGGAGATATGTCGTGTTCTTGTTTATTCGATTTCAAAAACCAATTTGATGCTTTTGATAATTGGCCCTGGAAATAGAAGTATGTGTATTCACCATCGATGGCAGTTTCCTGATTTAGCATCTAACCTGAAAAATGATGCCCACTGGACTTCCTTTTCACCTTTTCCTGCCAAGATCAGAAGAATAATCCACATCATCTTTGGAACCCAAGGTACAAGTGGCTAGCATGACCTTGCAAGCTCCCTGTCAAGACTTAATCGTCACTTGCCCCGCAAGAAAAAATGGGGCCGAACAGGATACGGTGGTTAATCACAGGACCCATCTAGCTCGCTAGTTGCTACTGATCTGATATGTAACTTCTGTTCAACTCAAAATTAAGCAGCAGACAACTAATTGCACCTGCTTGTAGCTAGCTAGTTAGTGGCTATAGTGTGTTGAGCAATGCTGGTTAACCTGTGCCTAGGAATCCTTGAGTAGGTTACCATTGGAAAGAGGATTATATTTTCTGTTTCTATGGCAAAATGAACGGGCTCAGGTGTAATTGTGCGAAAACCATTTCTCAAAACATGCCTCCGATCCATAGTATGGCATGCAAGGATTGATGCAATTCCTGCTGGTTATATTCGTATACGTACTTTCAGCTTGTCATGCTAATGTTTCGTGTAATCATATTTCTTTAAAGATAATACTCTTTTTTTTGCAGGAATACATATCAATATTCTACATTTGCATGCATTTTTTATTGGTGTTTTAGATGGTTGCTTGGGTTTTAGTTTCACTACTTAGCTGCCTAATCGCATTCTCTTGTCGGTACCTTGTTTTATGTGCTCATGTCATAATCTAACCTATCTTTATAAATTAATTGTTTGTGTTTTCTCGTTTTGATATTTTGCAACAGAACAAATAATCTAGATTGTTGTAATAATATGGACTCTAATATTTGAGTTGCCTAAGATTAAATGTGAGTTGATTGTTTCCCTCACCGTTAGATCGATGTGCACAAGACGATCTGTATTTCATCCACATTTTTTTTATTTTCTCTATACCAGTGTTAACCCCACTCTCGTTTTCCCGGCTATGTGACCTCCCTCCTCATAAGATCCTATCCTCTGTTGATACAGGTGTCGCCCTCCTCCTTGGTTTCTGGCAGCTACTGCCTCCATATCCGACATTGCCTCTCGAAGCCATGCTACAAAGCAGGGCTTGCCAGCATATGTTCGTCCAGTTCTATCCCTCGACCTTCCCTCTGATCACTAGCCCAACAACAATCCTATGTGCTTGTCGTGGATGTTGATGCTTCTGCATTGCCTCACAACACCATCCTAACGCATGATCGCCCTTCTCGCCTATCAGCCATCTTTCTAAGTTTGAGGAGCACGATCTGATGACATGGTGTGCATACCTACCTTGCGAAAACCCTAACCTCGAACCCTCATCTTAACCCGAGCGAGGAAGAAGTACAAGTTAGTCACCACCGCCAACTGCGAGGAGTTCGGCCGTCGTAGGGATCTGTTCGGTTCTCCTCGCCTCCAATCAAAATTTTGGCATTGGGAGGTGGGGGAACCTCGGCTCCTCATAGTCATAGGCATGTCCAGAATCTTTAGCAGTATGAATTTTGTGGTCCTTGTCGGAAGCACACTGGCGGAGGCGTGTTTTCGTTGGGAATAAAGATCCTCTAGTTCTTCATATGTTCCGCTTTCTTGGCGGCGCTAGAGAGACATAGAGGTCTGCTATGTGCAATGAGCCAATGATGGTCATGTAGTTTGACAAGATGCACTTACAGGGGTTCATCCACGGTCCAAGTCTGTTCATCGCTCACGGCTTCCCGTCTATTCTGATGGGTGACTCAAGGGGTTTTCTTAAACTTATTAAGGTATTCAAGTTTGTTCATGTGTACGAGTGATGTTGCCATTGCTCAGGTCTAATTGCAGTCGGTCCACTGAAGCCTTGGCAATATTTCGGCTTGCAAGGATTGATACCATGGAGGAGATGTTCCGAGAAATTTTATTGTAGTTCTTAGCGTTAGGAGTTACATTGTATATTGGATCACTGATCAACACATTGTATCTTAATTGTTGTTGAGTTTTAATAAAGTTACATGTGATTCTAAAATAAATCTGTAAAACTGGATAGACATACTAGGACAACTAAACAATATGAAAGATGTAATAATGGGATTGTAATCATTCTCCAAATGATTGATTAGCATCAACAAATGAACGCGCAATGTATCACCTGGACAAACAAACAGTACACAAACACACGTGTGTGATTATTGTGGCCACACACTCACCACACACTGAATAGGTACTTAATACCTCATGTACTTTGAGAATCAAGAACAAAGCTAAACAAATATACGTACTTCAACACGCCAGTCTTTGGTTGCCGGGGACAAAAGGAATCACTAGAGACATGTTGGAATTTTTAATATATACACACAAGATTATAACAACAATTATTGAATCACAATACCAAAATCACGCGCAAAGACTAGAACAAGATAATCATATTTATGCACCATAATCGCCAACTACTGACGGAGAATCAAGGAACAAAAGACTGTATACACACAAGACTATACGAACAATTATTATATCACAATACCAAAATCACGCACAAAGACTAGAACAAGATAATTATATTTATGCACCATAATCGCCAACTACTGACGGAGAATCAAGGAACAAAAGACTATATACACACAAGACTATACAAACAATTATTATATCACAATACCAAAATCACACACAAAGGTTATCTTAACTAAAACAAGAATAAGTATACCAAACCACTATACGAACAATTATTATACGAAACATATAATTATATTTATATGAACCATAATCACCACCTACCGACGGATAATCAAGGAACAAAAGACTATATGCACAATAGATTATGCAAACAATTATTGAATCATGGTACCAAAATCACACAAAGAATTTTTCTTCTGCAGGAGAAACCTCCGATCACACACAAAGATTATATTAACTAAAACAAGAATAATTATGGCTGTGTTTGTTTGAGCTTCAGTTTCGATATATTCAGCTGTGAACTTGTTGTGCTGGCAAAACTGCTGTGCTGAGAAAACAGCTGCAGTGAAGGTTAGTTGTTTGGCAACGTAGCTGTGGAAACGACTGTGGGCTGGTGAAAATGCTATGTTTCAGGAGGAGGGGCGAAGGGAGAGATAGGTCGTGCCTGCGGCGACATTTATGACATAATTACGACCAAACGCCAAAAGCAGAGGGGCTAGGGAAACAGCTTTGGCTGTGAAGTACCCCGAGACGTGTTTTGGGCTGTTACACTGAAAATAGGCCGAATCAGTTTTGGGTTGTGGTTCCACAACTGTTCTAAAATAACTGTTTGTTTCAGTTTCAGCTTTTTCCAGTCCAAAAGCTGCTCCAAAGCTGAAACAAATATCTGTGTGCCACCTAACTGTTGGAATCAACCAACAAAATCATGGCCATACAGTGGTTTGCCAATACTGGTGTACGACTCCTAAGCTAGCCCTCAATTACCATGACAAGCCACCTACCAGATTGCTCCACAGAAATTATTGACGATCATGAGCTAATAATTCTGTGTACGTTGACGCGCTTGGGGCCCTTCTTCTTTCTGATCAGTTTTGACGGATTGATCTGGATGGAGTGATTTTGACGAGAGGGCTCCATCGGATCAACAGTTCCATCGCCGAAAGCTCCAACCGATCTGCATAATATGGCAGCATTACGGGGATCCATTTTTTTTCCATCACCGTCTCTTTCTTTGAATTCTGTAGAGACATAGCAGTTGGGGACTTGGGACCCGTGCTACAGTGCAACTGCGTACATGTATGTAGACGTGAAACCTTTTAAAATTAGAGATTTATTTAGAGTGGGGTGGATTACACTTTTTACCCGCCGTTTGTACATTGATGACACTGCTTATCCCATTATAAAGTTGTCAACCGTTCGACATGTCCTTGAGCGTGAGGTCGGAGGTGTAGCATCACGGGGCGGAGTGGCGGCAACGATGCCATGTGATGGGCAGGTCGGGTCATGTTGGTGCAAGGTTCGCTTCTTTCACTACCAGAATAACCTTATATGCCTACGGCCTTATATATGCCGACGGCTGCCGTAGGCATAGAAGGATCTATGCCGACGGCTTCGGGAAAACCGTAGGCGTAGACAAGTCGTCGGCATACCTCCATCTATGCCGACGGGGGCCGTAGGCATAGAAACGCCGTCGACATACTAACATCTATGCCTACGGCAGCCGTAGGCATAGTTTGGCCGTCGGCATAGAGGTGGCCTTGGTGGCCCTGGGACAGCCGGCGGGCTCACGCCGTCAAACATATGCCGACGGCCCTAACGTCGGCCGTAGGCATACCTCACTGTGCCACGTCATCGATCCGCGGCACCGTGGGCCCGGGGCTATGCCGACGGTTATGCCGTCGGCATAGCTCGGGGCCCACGGTGCCGCGGATAGATGACGTGGCAGGGAGCTATGCCGACGGCATAACCGTCGGCATATCTACGTTCATTTTTTTTATTTTTTTCCCTTTTTTAATAATAATTTTTTTAAAAAAAATTAATTAATTAAATTGAGCTATGCCGACGGCATAACCGTAGGCATATCTACGTATAATTTTTTTTAAAGATTACATCCGCGTCTACTGCCGCGTGGGGAAAAACGTGGACCGACAATCGCGGTACTACCGCTCCTCGGGAGCGGTACTACCGCGATAGGGGCGGATGTAAGAAATTACATCCGTCCCTTACTTCCGCACGTCAGCGGTACTACCATGGGCGTGTGCGGTACTACCGAAAAGAACCGAAAAGAAACGCCGTCTTCGACAAGCTTCGAGGGGCACCAAATCGTCTCATGCCAAACTGGGAGATCTCTGAAACGCTCAGTGCACACGATTAGTCCGCAAATGCATTGTCATCAATCACCAAAACTACTTAGGAGAAATATGCCCTTACACCAGGTCTTTCTCCGGGCCCTCCTACACGTCCGGAAGTGCGGTGGCGGGTGCAAGCATGGGCTCCGTGGTGTGAACCCCCTCATCGACGTCGCCGCCGCCGTCGCACGGAGGGGGGGAACGGCCACATCGGGCAGTAACGGAGGGAATCTTGCGGTGGGTTGTGCCCGGACTTTGATCCGAAGTATACCTATGTTCTTGGGCTATCACACCCAGGTGAAAATGTCCATCGGTCAAACCCCGTCCGGCGAAAGTCAAAGGCGTAGCTATGCCCGGTCAACACTCGCAGGGTTAGACGGGACGGGTTGTTGTGTAGTTTGGGGGGTTAGCTATGCCGCCAGGTCTTTCGCTGGGCCTCCTACACGTCCGGGAGTGCGGTGGCGGGTGCAAGCACCCGCAGGGTGCTCAGTGGTGTGACCCCATCACCGACGTCGCCGCCGCCGTCGCACAGAGGGGGGAACGGCCAGTCGGGGCAGAGTAACGAGGGAATCTTGCGGTGGGTTGTGCCCAGACCTTGATACAAGTACCTATGTGCTGGGCTATCACACCCGGTGAAAATGTCCATCGGTCAAACCCCGTCCGGCGAAAGTCAAAGGCGTAGCATGCCCGGTAACACTCGCAGGTTTAGACGGGACGGTGTAGTTTGGGGGGGTAGCTATGCCGCCAGGTCTCGCTGGGCCCTCCTACACGTGCCGAAGTGCGGTGGCGGGTGCAAGCACCGGCACGGTGCTCAGTGGTGTGACCCCCATCACCGACGTCGCCGCCGCCGTCGCACGGAGGGGGGAACGGCCACGTGGGCAGTAACGGAGGGAATTTGCGGTGGGTTCTGCCCGGACTTGATACAAAGTGTACCAATGTGCTGGGCATCACAACCCAGGTGAAAATGTCCATCGGTCAAACCCCGTACGGTGAAAGTCAAAGGCGTAGACCGCCCGGTCAACGGTGCCAGGGTTACACGAGACGGGTGTAGTTTGGGGGGGTGACTATGCCACCAGGTCTTTAGCTGGGCCCTCCTACACGTCCGGAAGTGCGGGTGGCAGGTGCAAGCACCGGCACGGTGCTCATGGTTGTGACCCCCTCACGACGTCGCCGCCGTTGCACGGAGGGGGGGAACGGCCACGTCGGGCAGTAACGGAGGGAATCTTTCAGTGGGTGTGCCCAGACCTTGATCCGAAGTGTACCTATGTGCTAGGCTATCAACACCCAGGTGAAAATGTCCATTGGTCAAACCCCGTCCGGCGAAAGTCAAAGGCGTAGCATGCCGGTCAACACTCGCAGGGTAGAGGAGCGGTGTAATGGGTGTTGGGGGGGAGGGGAGGTCCAGGGGGGGAGGGCCTCCCCCCTAGCCGGCGTGGCGGTGCGGGTGCAAGCACCCGGCACGGTGTCAGTGGTGTGACCCCCATCACCGACGTCGCCGCCGCCGTCGCACGGAGGGGGGGGGGACGGCCACGTCGGGCAGTAACGGAGGGAATCTTGTGGTGGGTTTGCCCGGACCTTGATACAAAGTGTACCTATGTGCTGGGTATCACACCCAGGTGAAAATGTCCATCGGTCAAACCCCGTCCAGTGAAAGTCAAAGGCGTAGACGCCCGGTCAACGGTGCCAGGGTTAGACGGGACGGGTGTAGTTTGGGGGGGTAGCTATGCCACCAGGTCTTTAGCTGGGCCCTCCTACACGTCCGGAAGTGGGGGGCAGGTGCAAGTACCTGGCACGGTGCTCAGTGGTGTGACCCCCTCACCGACGTCGCCCGCCGTCGACGGAGGGGGGGGAACGGCCACGTCGGGCAGTAACGGAGGGAATCTTGCGGTGAGTTGCCCGGACCTTGATCCGAAGTGTACCTATGTGCTGGGCTATCACACCCAGGTGAAAATGTCCATCGGTCAAACCCCGTCCGGCGAAAGTCAAAGGCGTAGCATGCCCGGTCAACACTCGCGGGTTAGACGGGACGGGTGTGTAGTTTGGGGGGTAGCTATGCCGCCAGGTCTTTCACGGGCCCTCCTAATGGAAGTCGCGGAGGCGGTGGCGGTGCAAGCAACCGGCATGGTGTCAGTGTGTGACCCCATCACCGACGTCGCCGTCGCCGTCGCACGGAGGGGGAACGGCCACGTCGGCGAGTCAGTAACGGAGGGAATCTTGCGGGGGTGGGTTCTGCCCGGACCTTGATACAAAGTGTACCTAGTGCTGGGGCATCACACCCAGGTGAAAATGTCCATCGGTCAAACCCGTCCGGAAGTGCGGGTGGGTGGTGCAAGCACCCGGCACGGTGCTCAGGGTGTGACCCCCTCACCGAGTCGCCGCCATCGCACGGGGGGGGAAACGGCCACGCTCGAGGCCGTAAGGAGGGAATCTTGCGGTGGGTTGTGCCCGGACCTTGATCCGAAGTGTACCTATGTGCTGGGCTATCACACCCAGGTGAAAATGTCCATCGGTCAAACCCCGTCCGGCGAAAGTCAAAGGCGTAGCTATGCCCGGTCAACACTCGCAGGGTTAGACGGGACGGGTGTAGTTTGGGGGGGTAGCTATGCCGCCAGGTCTTTCGCTGGGCCCTCCTACACGTCCGGAAGTGCGGTGGTGGGTGCAAACACCTGGCACGGTGCTCAGTGGTGTGACCCCCATCACCGACGTCGTCGCCGCCGTCGCACGGAGGGGGGAACGGCCACGTCTGGCAGTAACGGAGGGAATCTATTTAACTAAGGCACAATTTATTTAACTAAGTTTTAATTTTTTTAATTTTTTTATAAAAAATATTAAAAAAAATCGAAAATATATATGCCGACGTCTATGCCGTCGGCATATCTCCGGCCCACAATTTATTTAACTAAATTTTTTAAAAAATTATTTTATATAAAAAATCAGAAAAAAATTTCGAAAAAAGCTATGCCGACGGCTATAGCTCCAGCCCACAATTTATTTAAATAAATTTTATTTTTTAAAATTATTTTATAAAAAAATCGGGGAAAGTTTTTTTGAAAATAGCTATGTCGACGGCTATGCCGTCGGCATAGCTCCGGCCCACAATTTATTTAGCTTCGGCCGGCCTCTCTCCTCCACCCATCGATCCCCTCCCGCCCTCGACCCCGCCCCCGACCAGACCCGCGCCGCCGCCCCGCCCTAGCTCCGCCGCCCTCCCCGCGCCGGCCACGCCCGCCCCGGCCCTCCCCGAAAGCCGCCCCCCCGGCGCCCCAACCCCGCCCCAGCCCGTCCCCGCGCCGTCGCCCCGCCCGGCCCTCCCCGTCCGCCGCCCCGCCCCTCCCCGACCGCCGCGGCCGCCACCTTTCCCTTGCCGCGGCGGGCCCCCTCAACTCCGCCCCGGCCACCCCTCGGCCGCGCCCTCGTCGAGCTCGGTCCGGCCGGACCTCCCCTGCCGCTGCTCCACCGACCCTCCTCTGCTGCTGCTCCGGCCGGCGTAGCCCCGGCCCGAGCTCCCCTCTGCCTCGCCAACCTCATCCCGGCCCTCCTCCTAGTGAGGTTTTTTCTTTCTCTTTTCTTTTTCTTTTTTGTTGTGTACAATTTTTGTAGATAGATGAACAGATAGAAATCGATATAGGGATGTTAGATAGATATAAATAGATAGTTAGATAGATGAATAGATAGATGAATGAAATGGAAGAGAGTAAAATTGTGAAGAAAAAATATATTTGGTGGATTTTTTTGTATGTTTTGTGTAGTTTTAGTATGTTTTAGATACATACTCGATGTGATGGATATAAGTGATGTAGAGTATATTGAAAGATAGATGGATGTGATGGATATATGTTTTGTGGAGTATATTGAAAGATAGTTTTTTTAGATATATAAATGAATGTTAAAATTTGAAGAATTGTCAAAGAGATGTGATGTGATGGATGTGATGTGATGGATGAGATGTGATGGTCTAAATTTTTCACTCGGTGGTAATTACAGGATTTGTGGTGTTGCATCTTCCAGTAGTGATCGTCATCGGAGCTGTTGGTCCCCGATCATCTCGCCGCGGTTCGACTACTTCCTCTATAGCCGAGGGTGAGCTACGAATCCACCATCACCTCCTATGCTCTTTTAATCATGTCACTAGATTTTATTTTCAAGTCAAATCGCGTAACATAGGCGTCTCCCGTCCGAAAGGGTTGCATCGATAAATATTCATTCAATTGCATATTTATCACCGCAGCTCTTTCGGATTGTCCAGCGTTTTCCACGGATAGCCCGAGGATGTGTAGATTGGGTATGTTCTCCATGTTCTACCCCATTCCGAGACAGGATTTCGGCGGCGCCTCCCCGTTGTTCTCCGGAGCACATTCTCTCGGCTATTTGCCGAGACGTGTATCTGGAGAACAGCGGGGGGGTGCTGCCGAAATTTTGTCTCGGAACGGGGTAGAGCATGGAGAACGTACTCAATCTACACATCCTCGGGTGGGATTAGGACCCATCTTTACCTATTAGAGATGTAGGTGGATTCAACGCGGTAGAAAATAAAAATTTGATGTGATTAATTTAAATGAATCCTTAATTTTGTTGTGTGGCTCCCAATAAAGCAGAGGATGGCAGATAATCAGTGGATGTACAGTGGTTTTATCCGTCGGAATCGAGTAACACCAGAGTGGGTCATGAAAACCGATGTGTATTTGAAGGAGATATTCCGTCGTCCAATGAGAATTATCCCACCATGCCCCTGTGGGAAATGTGCCAGACGTCACCGTAGAAATCAAGAGGAAATGACTGAGCACCTTCGCACGTACGGATATATGCCAAACTTTGACATGCCACCGATAAACATTGCCGAGCGGGACCGTGGTAGAGAGGAGGTGATGCGACAATGCATTGGTGGTTATGCGGACGACGGGGTCAGAGACATGCTAGATGATGTCATTGATGCCGAAACGGCACATGCGACACCTTCAGAGAATGAACCGGAGGAGCCGGAGGCAACCGCAAAGGCCTTCTTGGAGATCTTGGCCTCGTCGAAGAAACCTCTTTATGCGGGTGCGAAAATATCTCAGTTGGATGCCATCTCGCAACTGATTGCAGTCAAGGCTGAGTATGGTTGTAGCCAGAAATGCTTCGAAGCGTTCCTGGGAGTATGGGGTAACAGCCTCCCTGAGGGTCATGAACTGCCGAAAAGCATGTACGCTACGAAGAAAATCATGAAGGCACTCTCTATGGATTATGAGAAAATACATGTTTGTCCGAAGAATTGCCTTTTGTTTAGGCACGAGTATGCGGATGTCAAGTACTGTAGGGAGTGCGGTTCGTCTTGGTACCTTGAGGTGGTCGGTGAGGATGGTGAGAAGAGGCAGCTAGCCATCCCCGCAAAGGTTCTTCGGTATCTCCATTTCATTGAAAGACTGCAGCGCCTTTTCCTCACGGAGGAGTCTGCCAAAATGATGAAGTGGCACAAGCAAGGTATAAGGTACCATCCGCATAAAATCGTACATCCATCGGAAGCAGAAGCATGGAAGTCGTTCGATGAAGAATACCCCGAGGAAGCTACCGAGGCTGGGAATGTCAGAATTGGCATATCAGGTGATGGGTTAAATCCATATGGTATGTCATCCAATCCATACAGCTGCTGGCCCGTGTTTGTAATTCCGCTCAATCTCCCTCCCGGTGCCCTAATGCAACGGAAGACCATGTTCTTGTCGCTCATCATTCCGGGGCCTGAATACCCGGGGAAGCAATTGGGTGTGTTTATGCAGCCGCTGGTGGATGATTTGCTCCATTCTTGGTACTTTTCGAGGTTGACATACGACCGGGATCTGCAGAGAAATTTCTTGATGAAAGTTTGGTTGCACTATTGCATGCATGACTTTCCCGGCTATGCTCTATTCTGCGGATGGTGTACAAGTGGGAAGATGCCCTGCCCAGTGTGCATGCAGGCTCTGCGAATGATTTGGCTGAGTAAGGGTGGCAAGTATGTAGCCTTTGACCTGCATCGACAGTTCCTCCCTCCAGACCATCCAGACAGGGAAGACAAGAAGAACTTCACGAAAGGCCGGGTTGTCCATGAAGTAACCGAGATTCCTACGTTTTCAGGGGCAGATGTTCTTGCTCAGCTAAAAGCTCTCAAGCCTAAAGGCAAAGGCAAAGGCAAAGGCAAAGGCAAAGGCTTCGAGGGATATGGTGAGACGCACAACTGGACTCACATTACCCCCTTCTCGCAGCTTCCCTATTTCAAGGACCTCAAACTTCCTTACAACATCGATGTGATGCACACCGAAAAGAATGTCGCAGAGTCCCTTTTCCGCATGATCCTCAACATTCCTGATAAGACGAAGGATAACGTTAAAGCTAGAGCCGATCAACAGAAAATTTGCGATAGACCACGTCTAAACATGAAGCCTCCCACAGGCGGTCGAATAAACTGGTTCAAGCCAGATGCTGACTTCATCCTTAAAAAGCCAGAAAAGACAGAGGTACTGAAGTGGCTCAAACTCATAGTGAAGTTCACTGATGGTTATGCATCGAATATAAGTAAGGGAGTCAATCTTTCAACGGGCAAAGTGACCGGGCTCAAGAGTCATGACTACCTTGTATGGATTGAGCGGATAATGCCGGTGATGGTTCGAGGCTATGTCCCCGAGCATGTCTGGCGAGTGCTTGCCGAGCTAAGCCATTTCTTCCGCATGCTCTGTGCTAAAGAAGTAAGTAAAGACGTGATTGAACAATTGCATAAGAAGGCACCAGAGTTGATAGTCAAGCTAGAGAAGATCTTTCCGCCAGGCTTCTTTACTCCGATGACACATCTCATTCTGCACCTCGCGAACGAGGTATTGTTGGGGGGCCTGTGCAGAATCGTTGGCAGTACGGCCCTGAGAGACAGAACAAGCATCTCCGACAGAAATGTGGAAACAAAGCTAAGATTGAAGCTTCCATAGCTGAGTCAGTTATCCTAGAGGAGGTGTCAGACCTCAGGACATCATACTATCCAGACCACGTTCCCCATCTGCATAACAAGGTGCCTCGATACAATATAGAAGAGCCCAAGTATCAACCCAGGCTCCATCTATTCAACGTGCAAGGTGGCAGGGCTGGGGCCTCGAAATCTTATAACATGCCACGACAAGAGTGGGAGGACCTCATGTTCTATATCTTGCACAACATCAAGGAAGTTGAGGAAGTGTGGATGAGGTAATACCACTACACAATTCCTTTATGTCTTCCACATCATCATGTTCTATGTTCACTTAGTCCCGGTCTAACACCGCTTTTCTTCTTTTAGTGATTTCGTTCAAGAGGAATGGACGGGAATGGATCCTCCTACTGAGGCGGAGGCACTTAATCTTCTTCGTCATGGAAACCCTGGACGTAAAAAATTTGTTGCTTGGTTCATGGAGAAAGTAATTTTCCACATTCCCCTATTAAATACCTAGTTCAACATTTATTAGTTAACCGAACTAATGCACCCAACAATTTCAATTATACTTGTAGGGAAACGATCTGAACATATCTATGGATGACGAATTGAGATGGGTTTCTATGGGTTTTGACCCTGCCGTCATGACATGTAAAAAGTATGATGTGAATGGGTATCGCTTCCATACAGAGGAGCACCAGAACAGCCGGCCTGATCCCAAAACTATAAATACCGGAGTGTACACCCCCGGTCAAAATTCAGTAGACTACTACGAAAGGGTACAAAATATATACGAGATTACATTCCGCAAAGGGCGCGAAACCCTAAGTCTACCTGTGTTCAAATGCCGATGGTTCGATCCGCGGGAGGGGCAGAGACATACGCCTTCCATTGGTTTGGTCGAAGTTAAACCATCAACCGTCTATGCAGGAGGCGATCTCTTCATTGCGGCTACCCAAGCTACACAAGTTTATTATCTGCCTTACCCATGCCAGAAAGAGTACCTAAAGGGTTGGGAAGTTGTGTTCAAGGTGTCGCCACATGGTAAGCTACCGGACCCGAATGAAGACGATTACTACAACATTAACCCCATGACATACGAGGGAGTGTTCTATCAAAAGCAACCTGATGATGATGTGGTTAGAAACGATGACGCTAGACCATTGGGTGATGATGATGTGGATCCAAACGACGACGATGCACGGAATGATGGTGAGACCATTGTCAATGAAAATGACATACTTATGCTAGAAAAGTTAAACGAAGACGCTGATGACGAGGAAGAGCCTCCACCTCCGTCAGACAACGAAGATGATATGATTGATAGTGATGATGAGACCGACCGAGAAATAGGTTACAACAGTGATGATTCGTATGGGTTCTAGCAGATGTACGTTTCAAGTCTTTTTTCTATGGTTTAGGATTATGCCTTTTTATGCTTATTTATTATTATGCTTTTTCCTTCATTATTAATGCTTTTTATTATGCTTTTTTCTTCATTATTAATGTACTAATTGTTTATTATCTTTTCAATGCAGGTTCGTGGAACATGGGCAAGGGGAAGGCCGACGGCGTGGGTTTCCTACGCAAGGTCGTCGGCATGCCTAGTCGGAGTGGTCGAGCACGTAATCCTACCCCCCGACTACTTGAGGATGACTCCTCACAGGGAGGTCTAGGGAGAGGTGCCCCTAGAGGAGGAGGGGGCGGGGGGAGAGCCACTACAGGGGGTCGCGGCCAGAAAGAGCGCACCCTCAGCGACTTAGGGGTGTTGTCTTCGAGGCCCTCCTCTAGTGAGGTACCCTCCTCTAGTGAGGTACCCTCTTACGAGGAGGAGGACGAGGAGGTTCAGGAGGAGGAGGAGGTTCGGGATGGGGGCGAGGAGGAGGAGGTTCGGGATGGGGGCGAGGAGGAGGAGGAGGTCGGGGAGGGGGACGAGGATGAGGAGGAGGCAGGCGAGGAGGATGGTGGTGGCGGCGATGATGGTGCTGGCGGGGAGGGGGTTGGCGACAACAAGGGGTGGCTGCGTGGTAACGCAAAGCTCCCAAAGCAGATTCCTGCTACCGAGGACCAGAAGTGGCTCATTGAACCCACGGGGAAAGAGTAAGTGCCACTTAATAATATTTTCATTCTTTTCCTTGTCACATGCTTATATTTTTCTTTATTTTGCTTGTCACATGCTAATATTTCATTCTTTTGCAGCAACTGGATATATCCTAAAGGGGCTCGTATTCCCAACGGCCTCATCACCGTCTTGCTGAAAGTACACTGGCCGGGGCTATACTGTCCGGATCCAGTCAGGCACCCGGACCGTCGGGTTTTGGCCACGAGCTGGGACCACTGGGAAGCGGCCCCCCACGCGGACCATGAGACCCATGCCAAGGCCGTGATCACTAATTTTTGGGTGAGTTCTCTTCAGAAGCACAAGTCCATTTTGGTTTCATGAATGATTTAACTCATGGCTTCTTCCATTCTGGTTTCATGAATGATTGTAGAAATACTATCGAGTTCTTCGGGAGCACAAGGCCACTGCCGACCAGATCGTGCTGCGCCAAGCCAAGAAGAAGGCCCGCCAGATGCAGTACGAGGTGCGCTGGGTGGCCATCTCGACATACTATCACGACGCTCTTGGTGTGAAGATGACCAAGGAAGAAGCGCGGAGGATGGGCATTACCTTGGAGAGGCACGAGTACTTGGCGGTAAGTATAAAAGATTTTTCATTCCGATGTTTGTGGTACATTTCATCGTTTCGTGTTGACATGCCATTATGCTTTCATTATGTAGGTGTGTCCAAATTGGTGTTATGGAAAAGATGAGTCCTGGGCGGCATTGGCGGATCTGTGGTGTGGTCAGGATGGAGCCTGGGCGGCTACGAGCATAAAAAACAAAGCTAACCGAGGGAAGGAGGGAGTACATGCTCAGGGAAACCGGAACCACTTTCTCCACAAGACACTTCAAGTATGACTAACCTCATTAAACAATCTTCTTCTATTTACCGTCACTTTCTTATGTATGACTAACCTCTGTTTCGTGGTGCAGGAGGAGAAACTAAAGCGGCCGCTCTCACACATGGAGGCGTGGGAGATCGCCCATACGCGGAGGAACCCCAAGACTGGCGAGGCCAAGTACTACGGCAACACCGTGGAGAAGAAGCAGGCCTACTCTAAGGAGTATCTGAGGTTACATCCTGGCACACCTGACCCCATTAGTGCGGATCTGGACGAGAGGGTGGTGGTGGGCATGGGGCCCAAGAAGCACGGTCGGGAGCCGGTTCTGGATGCTGTGATCACTCCATCTATCTCGTACACACAGCTCCGAGCTACCGACCCGAGCCTGAGCCAGCGCACGAGCACGCCCATGACCAGTGCGTAGTCACAGTCCCTCTTTCAGGAGCGGCAATCTGTAAGTATTTTCCCTCTTATCTTCATTGCTCACTTTATTTCCCGCATTGAGATGTTTTATGAGTTCCATCATGTCATACCATAGGCCTACATGGAGTACACATGCCAGGAGACCATGGCGTGGCACACGAGCCTTTTTGCATTCCATGAGCAGAACAATCGCAGGATGCAGCACGTTCTTGAGGACATGGCGGCCGGACAGGTTCCTCAATTGCAAGCAGCACCACCTCCTCCACCACAACCAGAGCTGCTTACCTTTGAGGAGTTTGTGGCACAGCACCAGGGCCCCTCGCCGGTTAGTACATCCCCAAACTATTCACCCAAAGCATACCGTTTATTCAACACAATCTTATATCCCCTTAACATGTCTTTTCAACATCTAGGGAACCGGTGGATCTACCATTGGTGGTGGTGCTGGTGTTGGCATCACTCACGGGTCACGGAGCACGGTCACTCCAATCCACAAAGGCGGTGGCGGTCTTGGCGGTAGCGCTGCTGGTAGCAGTGACGACCTGGGCTTCGGCGGACTTGGCGGTGACGACCTTGGCGGTGGTGGTGGATGTCCTGACGCTTAAGCCTTTGTGTTCTTTAGATGACTTGTGGTTTTTTATGGTCCTTTAGATGACTTGTGTGCTTCTTTAGATACTTATATGTTCTTTGTGATGATGCTTATGTTTGTGATGATACTTATATTGTTGTGATGGTGTTGGTTGTGAGGATGCTACTTATATATGTTGTGTATGTCTATTTCATCATATGTATATCTGCTGTGAATTTGAATTGAAATCAAATAGAAAAAAGAAAAAAAAATCAGACAGAAACTATGCCTACGGCTAAGCCGTCGGCATAGGGCTGCCACGAGCTACCAGTGGGCAACACGTGGCAGGCTATGCCGACGGCTTAGCCGTACGCATAGTTCTGGACCTATGCCTACGGCTAAGCCGTCGGCATAGACCTGCCCCGGAACTACCAGCGAGCGCCACGTGTCGGAGCTATGCCGACGGTTTAGCCGTAGGCATAGTTCTGGACCTATGCCTACGGCTAAGCCGTAGGCATAGCCCTGCCCCCAGGAACTACCAGCGAGCGCCACGTGTCATGGCTATGCCGACGGCTTAGCCGTAGGCATAGGTCTGGACCTATGCCTACCGCTAAGCCGTCGGCATAGCTCTGCCACGTGGCTCCTCCTGTACGAACAGCATTTGACGACGGCGACGGCAGCCACCGTTAGGCGCTGAGCGTTGCCGACGGCCGGGGCTGTCGGCATAGATGTACGGGCGCCGTCGGCATAGAAATATATGCCAACGGCCTTTCTATGCCGACGGGCCTTGGGGTACGCCGACGCATATTTTGCCGACGGCCCTATGCCGACGGAGGCCGTCGGCATAGACCTACGCCGACGGGATTCAGGGCTATGCCGACGGCCTTGGCCGTCGGCATAGGGGCTCAGTGTGGTAGTGTTTCTCCCGCAAGACTCGTCAGCGAAGTCGGAGCTGCCTAGTCCTCGATGCGTGTCGCTGATTGTTTGGAAGTGACCAGTAGGGTTCTCGTGTACCGTTCATTTGCAGGGTTCTTCACGGGACACCTGCGGTGAAGTTGTAGTCACTTGCTCGAGGAGAGGTGATGATGGTTACATGGCGGGCAACCTCGCGGTGTGTGTGACACTAGTAGAAAACAGGGCTTTGGTCCAGGCCTGGCCAGCCCATTAGTCCCGGTTCAGTGACGAACCGGGACCCATGGGGGCATACGTCCCGGTTCGTGCGCCCAGGGGGCCAGCCGGGCCTCGTGGGGCATTGGTCCCGGTTCGTCTGGACCCTTTGGTCCCGGTTCCAGACACGAACCGGGACCAATGGGCCTCGCTCCTGGCCCACATCCATTGGTCCCGGTTCATGGCTGGAACCGGGACCAAAGGAGGTCCTTTAGTCCCGGTTCCAGCCACCAACCGGGACCAATGAGGTGCCTATATACACCCCCTCGCCCGCAAGCAGAGCACTCCACTTCTCTGTTTTTTCTGGCCGGCTAGGGGAGGGCTTTGTGGTGCTCTAGCTCACCTCCTATGCACATGAGGTGTTCGATGAAATGCCCGAGCCACACTACTTAAGCTTTCTTCTCTCCAAGCTCGACCTCCAAGCTCCATTTTCCTCATGATTTGTTTAGGTTTAGCGGTCCGTCACGTCCCGTCCCCGTCTTCACCGCCGTCAATCACCCGCGCCGATCTCGTCGCCGGCACCACCGTGGTGAGCCTCTTGTTCTTATCTTCTTTCTAAAAGAGAAAAATTCTTACTTGTATGATTTAGATAGATACTTGTATAATTTTCTTACTTTTATTATTGTTTATTACTATATAGTGCGATGGTTTTGGTATCCGCACTCGTCGGCCCTCGTCCTGTCTATGATTCGGATGTGGTATATATTATATTTTATAACTATTTGGTTCATTTATTGTTTATGACAATTATGCCGACCAACGTGACATAGATTTTTTTATCTAGGAGGTATGTGAACCGGAAATTCCAACCGACCCTATTGTCGAGAGGTTAAATTTAGTTGAAGAAGAAAACAATTACTTGAAAGAAAAATTGAAAAAAATTGAGGAGGAGAAGATGATATTGGAGTTGCATGTCGCGGATGTCGTCGATGATCACAAGATCAAGATGGATGCAATGCGCTTCAAGATTAGAAAGTATAGAAAATATGCCATTCATACCGAGGCTTGGTATCATTATGCCGTTGGATCAATTGTTACCTTGGTTGCGATTATGATCGCATTTGTTGTTGCATTGAAATGTTTTACATAGTTTCAATGTATGGTTTAATTAGATGCTCTGTAGAGCTATATGTTGTTCAATGAGAACTATGTATGTGCTTTGGTTTTAATGTGATGATGAACTTCTATTAATTTGGTCACTTATCTATTCATGATGTTCTGTAATGGTTTTTGACACACTTAATTATATATAATGCACGCAGATGAACCGGCAATGGATGTACGGTGACAGGCGCACCTCCGAGTACATTAAGGGCGTGCATAATTTTCTCGAAGTGGCTGAGGCAAACAAGCAGAATGGTTTTATGTGTTGTCCATGCCCTATATGTGGGAATACGAAGTCTTACTCTGACCGGAAAATCCTTCACACCCACCTGCTTTATAAGGGTTTCATGTCACACTATAATGTTTGGACCAAGCACGGAGAAAGAGGGGTTATGATGGAAGACAGCGAAGAAGAAGAGGATGATGACAACTATGTGCCCCCTGAATACGGTGATCCTGCAACGGGGGAAGCTGAAGATCAAGAGGAACCAGACGATGTGCCCGATGATGATCTCCGTTGGGTCATTGTTGATGCAAAGAGACAGTGCGAAAGTGAAAAGGAGAAGCAGAAGTTCGATCGCATGTTAGAAGATCACCAAAAAGGGTTGTACCCCAATTGCGAAGATGGCAACACAAAGCTCGGTATCGTACTGGAATTGCTGCAGTGGAAGGCAGAGAATGTTGTTCCTGACAAAGGATTTGAGAAGCTACTGAAAATATTGAAGAAGAAGCTTCCAAAGGATAACGAATTGCCCGACAGTACGTACGCAGCAAAGAAGGTCGTATGCCCTCTAGGATTGGAGGTGCAGAAGATACATGCATGCCCTAATGACTGCATCATGTACCGCAGTGCGTACGAGGATTTGAACGCATGCCCGGTATGCGGTGCATTGCGGTATAAGATCAGACGAGATGACCCTGGTGATGTTGACGGCGAGCCCCCCAGGAAGAGGGTTCCTACGAAGGTGATGTGGTATGCTCCTATAATACCACGGTTGAAACGTCTGTTCAGAAACAAAGAGCATGCCAAGTTGATGCGATGGCACAGAGAGGACCGTAAGAAAGACAGGAAGTTGAGAGCACCCGCTGATGGGTCGCAGTGGAGAAAAATCGAGAGAAAGTACTGGGAGGAATTTGCAGGTGACGCAAGGAACGTATGGTTTGGTTTAAGCGTGGATGGCATTAATCCTTTTGGGGAGCAGAGCAGCAATCACAGCACCTGGCCCATGACTCTATGTATCTATAACCTTCCTCCTTGGCTGTGCATGAAGCGTAAATTCATTATGATGCCAATACTCATCCAAGGCCCTAAGCAACCCAGCAACGACATTGATGTGTACCTAAGACCATTAGTTGAAGAACGTTTACAGCTGTGGAATGAAAACGGTGTACGTGTGTGGGATGAGCACTGACAGGAGGAATTTGACCTGCATGCGTTGCTGTTTGTAACCATCAATGATTGGCCTGCTCTCAGTAACCTTTCTAGACAGACAAACAAGGGATACCACGCATGCACGCACTGTTTAGCTGACACCAAAAGTATATACCTGGACAAATGCAGGAAGAATGTGTACCTGGGGCATCGTCGATTTCTTCCGACCAACCATCAATGTCGAAAGAAAGGCAAGCATTTCAAAGGCGAGGCAGATCACCGGAAGAAGCCCGCCATGCGTACCGGTGATCACGTACTTGCTATGGTCAATGATTTACACGTAATCTTTGGAAAGGGTCCCGGCGGACTATCTGTTCCGAATGACGCTGAGGAACGCGCACCCATGTGGAAGAAGAAATCTATATTTTGGGACCTACCCTACTGGAAAGACCTAGAGGTCCGCTCTTCAATCGACGTGATGCACGTGACAAAGAACCTTTGCGTGAACCTGCTAGGCTTCTTGGGCGTGTATGGGAAGACAAAAGATACACCGGAGGCACGGGAGGACCTGCAACGTTTGCACGAAAAAGACGGCATGCCTCCAAAGCAGTATGAAGGTCCTGCCAGCTACGCTCTTACCAAAGAAGAGAAGGAAATCTTCTTTGAATGCCTGCTCAGTATGAAGGTCCCGTCTGGCTTCTCGTCCAATATAAAGGGAATAATAAGTATCCCAGAGAAAAAGTTCCAGAACCTAAAGTCTCATGACTGCCACGTGATTATGACGCAACTGCTTCTGGTTGCATTGATGGGGCTTCTACCGGAAAACGTTCGATTAGCCATTGTGAAGCTATGTGCATTCCTCAATGCAATCTCTCATAAGGTGATCGACCCACAAATCCTACCAAGGCTAAGGAGTGATGTGGCGCAATGTCTTGTCAGTTTCGAGCTGGTGTTCCCACCATCCTTCTTCAATATCATGACGCACGTCCTAGTTCATCTAGTCGACAAGATTGTCATTCTGGACCCTGTATTTCTACACAATATGTTCCCCTTTGAGAGGTTCATGGGAGTCCTAAAGAAATATGTCCGTAACCGCGCTAGGCCAGAAGGAAGCATCTCCATGGGCCATCAAACAGAGGATGTCATTGGGTTTTGTGTTGACTTCATTCCTGGCCTTAAGAAGATTGGCCTCCCTCAATCGCGGTATGAGGGGAGACTGACTAGAAAAGGCACGCTAGGAGGGGACTCAATAATATGTAGGGACGGGCATTCTTGGTCTCAAGCACACTACACAGTTCTACAGAACTCTACCTTGGTGACCCCGTATGTCGATGAACACAAGAACATTCTGTGCTCCAAACACCCGGAGCAGTGTGACGACTGGATTACATGTGAACACAGCAGGACTTTCGGCAGTTGGTTGGAAACACGTCTTAGAGGTGACAACACTGTTTCTGATGAGCTGTACTCGTTGTCCAGGGGACCATCTTCGACTATATTGACTTACAAAGGATACGAGATAAATGGGAATACATTTTACACGATCGCCTAAGATCAAAAGAGCACCAACCAAAACAGCGGTGTCCGCTTTGATGCAGCAACCAAGAGGGGAAAGGACACATATTATGGTTACATAGTGGACATATGGGAACTTGACTATGGACATGATTTTAAGGTCCCTTTGTTTAAGTGCAAATGGGTCAATATGTCAGGAGGCGGGGTACAGGTAGACCCACAGTACGGAATGACAACAGTGGATCTGAATAATCTTGGGTACACAGACGAACCATTCGTCCTAGCCAATGATGTGGCGCAGGTTTTCTATGTGAAGGACATGTCTACCAAACCGAGAAAAAGAAAAGATAAGGAAGCAAATACATCATACGATGAGCCAAAGCGCCACACAGTTCTTTCAGGAAAAAGAGACATCGTGGGATTGGAGGGCAAGACAGACATGTCTGAAGATTATGAAAAGTTTCATGAAATTCCTCCCTTCAAAGTCAAGGCTGACCCAAGCACCATGTTAAGCGATGAAGAATATCCATGGTTACGGCGCAATAAGCAAAGGACACAAGCGAAGAAAAAGTGAAGACTTTCTCTCCACAACTATTATGATGATGCCTTTGATCTAGAATATCACTGCAGTTACATGTGAAGAAATGAAATCCCTTTGTAACAGACGAGTTTCCGTATGAAACCCTGATACTTCGAAAGAGATTGTCCGTTTTGTACACGAAGTGCATCCAGTTTTTGCCGTAACCCTCTCAACTTTTTAGCACATGCTATGTGGGTGAAATGATGATACCATGCCAACTTTCAACCTTTTCAGAGTTCATTTGAAGTGCTTTTCAATTTCAGGGTCATATATCTCAAAAAAAATCAGTAAATGCATGAAAAATAACAAATGAAGTCAGAAAGGGTTGAAAATTGATGATGTGGCTTTGAATGGTGCATTTTGAACACACAAAAAGTCTGAAGTTCAAATAAGTTCAAAAAAATGAAATCCCTTTGTAACAGACGAGTTTTCGTATGAAACCCTGATACTTCGAAAGAGATTGTCCGTTTTGTACATGAAGTGCATCCAGTTTTTGCCGTAACCCTCTCAACTTTTTAGCACATTCTATGTGTGTGAAATGATGATACCATGCCAACTTTCAATCTTTTCAGAGTTCATTTGTAGTACTTTTCAATTTCAGGGTCATATAGCGCAAAAAATTCAGTAAATTCATGAAAATAACAAATGAAGTCAGAAAGGGTTGAAAATTGATGATGTGGCTTTGAATGGTGCATTTTGAACACACAAAAAGTCTGGAGTTCAAATAAGTTAAAAAAATAAAATCCCTTTGTAACAGACGAGTTTTCGTTCGAAACCCTGATACTTCGAAAGAGATTGCCCGTTTTGTACACGAAGTGGATCCAGTTTTTGCCGTAACCCTCTCAACTTTTTAGCACATGCTATGTGGGTGAAATGATGATACCATGCCAACTTTCAACCTTTTCAGAGTTTATTTGTAGTGCTTTTCAATTTCAGGGTCATTTAGCGCAAAAAGAATGAATTAATAGCAAAAAGAATGAACTTAAAATAATCAATTAAAATATTCTGTTATGATCAACTAAAACAAAACTATAATATTCTTCAATAGCAAAAAGAATCAACTAAAAAGCTTTTATAAAACTCTAATAGCAAAAGGAATCAACTAAAAAGCTTTTATAAACCTCTAGTATTCTTTAAACTAAAATTATATAAAATTTATGCAACTAAAATTATCAAAGTATTTTCTGTTCAAAACATTAATGGCAAAAAGAATTTTCATAAAGAAATTTTTTGTTAGAAACTTTAATAGCAAACTAAAATAACAAAATCTGTTCTTGATTAAAACAGACATTTAAAATAACCTAAAAATTACCAAATTTAATATAATGATAAAACATAGTAATATTAAATAGCAGGAAAAAGAATCACTCCAACATCTATTTTTATAGTAAAGTTAATCACAAACTAGCGATTCACACAAATTTCAAAGAATTCAAATTTAAACTATTCAAATTTAAAAACTAATGGCACTAACAGAAAGTTTATAATTTTTGTGACCTAAAAGCAAAAAGAATTAAAAAATAAAGCAAAAAACAAAATAAAATAAATAAAGCAAAAAACAAAACAAAAAAATGGAAAAAAATGCCACCTACTGGGCCACCACGGCCTGAATACGACTAGAAACATAACCACGGGCCAGGATTCAGGCCCGCAGAAGGCCCAGTAGGCCCACAGGCAGCGGAGTGTGAAGTTAGGCCCGTAAGCCTACATTTGAGAGGAGCTCGAGAGGGCAGCGGCAGTGGGGCTTATAAACCACTCCGCGCCCCTCTCAACTAGCGAGGTGGGACTAAACTTTTGGCCGCGGGCAAGGCCTTTGGTCCCGGTTGGTAGCACCAACCGAGACGAAAGGGTTGCATTGGTACCGGTTCGTGGCACGAACCGGGACCAATGCCCCCCGGTTGGTGGCACCAACCGGGACTAAAGGCGCGCATTGGTCCCGGTTTGTGCCACGAACCGGGACCAATGCTTCGTGTATATAAGAAAACACTTAGGAGTTTCTGCAAAAATCACTTCTTCTCCGCCCCGACGCCCCCAGCTGCTCCCTCGTCGCCGTCGCCGCCGAGCCTTGCCCCGACGCTGTCAGGCTACTCCACCGCGTCGTCGCCGATGCCGTCGGGCTGCTCCACCTCGCCGTCGCCACCGCCGCCACCGACACCCTCTTCCCCGACGTCGGCGCCGCTCCCCGCGCCCCTGCCCGCCCCGACGCCGCACGCCGTGCGCCCCTGCCCGCCCCGACGCCGCCCGCCGTGCCCCCTGCCCCTGCCCCAACGCCTCCCTCTGTGAGCACCGCGCCCCTGCCCTGCCCCCGCCGCCGTGCTTTTTTTTATATATATGCTATTTTTTTTGTTACATGTTTTTAGATGTTTTTACATGTTTTTAGATGTTCATATATGTATGTATGTATTTTTTAGATAGATGTTTCATGGAGATGAGATGAGATGGAAGAGAACTTTTTAGAGAAATTTGCATAGAGAATTTTTTTTAGAGAAATGGTGGAGTTCACATATAATGTATATATGTTGATATTTTTTATATGATGAAAATTGTTTTGTTCATATGTAATGTATGTGGCTATGTATGTATGGATGTTCATAAAATTGTTTTGTTCATATATGTATTAATTGTTTTGTTCATATATGTATGTGGCTATATGTATGTATATATGGATGTTCATAGAATTTTTTTTATATGTATGTGGCTATATGTATATGTCGTTGTCGATATAGCCCCTCCCCGATAACTTCGACATGAGGGGGGGGTCGATATAGCCCCTCCCCGATAACATTTTTTTTCTAAGTTACTAAGGTAAAATGTTCACCCCCCTCTCGATATACCGGGCGACCAACTCTCGAGGCCACCTAAACCCTAGAAAAAAAGGCGTTGTCGATCTCCTACCCCCTCCCGCCCCTACCCGACAAACTCTCGAGGCCACCCAAACCACTAGAAGATAACTCCGGTAACTTCGACATGAGGGGGGACGTCGATCAACCCCCTCTCGCCCGAACAAGTCTATGTATCATTTTATATCGCGGTGGACATATATCAAAGTTTGATCATATGTCAAAGTTTGAATTTTGACATATGCAACATTTGATCATATATCAAAGTTTGATCATATGTCAAAGTTTGAATTTTGACATATGCAACATTTGATCATATGTCAAAGTTTGATCATATGTCAAAGTTTGAATTTTGACATATATAGATTTATCAAGAATGCCCCCATTATGGATGTGCACAAGTTGATCCAATTTTTTTCTGATCTCATCTATATATATATTCTTCTATATGTCACGTTGTCTGTCAAAGTATTGAAGAAATCCATGGCTTCATCATTAGTCGGAAGTAACAGGCGTATGATGCTACGAAGCTCTTCAAAGTTGTTTTGGAACGGAGTTCCGGATAGAATAATTCGCTTTTTGGTACGAATTTCAGCAAAGGCCTTCCAAATAGCGATATTCGAAAGGCTCTTGCTGAACTTCGTACCAAAAAACTAATTATCCTATCCGGGACTCCGTTCCAAAACAATTTTGGAGAGCTTCGTACCATTATGCGTCTGTTACTTCCGGCTAATGATGAAGCCATGGTTTTCTTGAATCCTTTGACACTGACAACGTGACATATAGAAGGGTAGATGAGATCAGGAAAAATATGGACCATTTTCTGCACATCCAGAATGGCGCCATTTTGTTAAATCCCTTGTTTGACATTCATGAGAGAGGCGGTCCGGACGTCGGACATTCATGAGAGAACTCCGGTAACTCTTCAACATGAGGGGGGACGTCGATCAACCCCCTCTCGCCCGACCAAACCCTAGAAGCGTCGAGGCCACCCCAAACCCTAGAAGCGTTGCCGAGGCCACCCCAAACCCTAGAAGCGTCGAGGCCACCCAAATTTACCAAGTTAAAAGAGCGTTGTCGAGGCCACCCCAAACCCTAGAAGCGTCGAGGCCACTAATTAATATTCCTTGTTGTGATTAGCTAGCTAGGTCTATGTTTGCCACTAATATATCCATCTCTCATGTTTGTATATTAATTGCCATGTTGTAATATTTGCAGAAACTATGGATCAACAAAGAGACTTGGAAACAGAAGAGTTGTTGGGGGACATCATCCTCGGCGGAGGTGATGTCTTGTCGTATCTCAACGACACCGATTGTCTGGAAGGAGAGGGTGAAGGCTCCGGTGATCGAACAATGGAGGAGGAAGGACATGATCATGATGGCTCCGGTGACCAAATGCCGGAGGAAGAAGGAGACCATGATGATGGCTCCGGTGATCGAACGGAGGAGGGAGCTGTTGCAAAGTCCGGCGAGGTATATATATTAATTAAGCCTATGCTGACTAGCTAATTGATGCATTAATTGTTTTGGTATGTACATATATTAACTCTTATTTCTTCTTTTAAAGCCCTCCGGATCGAGCCAAACTTCGGTAACGAGATGAGGCCCGAAGAAAAGGTTGCATCAGGATGAAAGGTTCACGATCACAGCAATCGCGAATGATGGCTAGCCGATTGAACCGAGGCGGACCAAGGATGCATTTTCAGCTCAGTGCGGAGCTATTGTTAGGGACAGCATCCCGATCAGCATCCAGCTATGGAATGAGCCTAAGAAGAACGAAGACCCTCAAGTTTCTTATGTCACCGATAGACAGAAAGATGATCTTTGGACCTCGCTAAAGGCAAATTTCACCCTACCGCCAGAGGAGGTTCCGGATAAGCCAGTTATAGAGCCATTGGTCAAGGCGTGTGCTCTTAAGAAGATGGCAGATCTATTCAGGAGGTGGAAGAATGAGTTGAAATCAACGTTTGTCGACAAAGGGAAGACTCCAGAATTCACCGGCCAATTTGAAATCAACGTTTGTCGACAAAGGGGTCGAACCAGAGACATTGAACTGGCCAGACCGTTCAAGGACTTGGTTCTTCGGGGTTGGGGGAACCTTGGACCCTGAAACAGGGAAGTGCGTTTGGACGGACGAGCAACTTGCAATACCCGTCAAGAAGCTTCAGAAGTGTATCGCCGCAGCGCAGCAAGGGACATTCATTCCTGACAGAGAGAATGACGAGCTGACCGAGGCCCTCAGGAATCCTGAGCACCCTGGACGAACACGTGGCACGCCAGGCTCCGTTGCGTGGAAGGTTGCGTTTCCTGGCGCAGGCGGTTACAAAACCCGGGAGAGGAAGAGGAAACTGGAGTAGAGCGAACTGCAGAAGCTGAATGCAAGGGTACAAAAGCTAGAGGAACAAGTTGAGAGCCAGCGAGCTGCCGGAGCTACCCCAGAAGCTACCCCGCCATCTCAGCGGAGAAGCAGCGTGGCTTCCACCGAGATCGTTCAGCAGCCTGACTTCACGGCTCCTAGCTACCCCGTGGATGCTATCACGGAGGCTCAACATTGCCAGCTTATGATGCAATGGCAGAACCTCAAAGTCAAGGCGGCTGTCGACTCTGTTGCACCTCCTCAACCCGATGGAACTTTTCACTGCCGTCCGATTCCACAAGGCTATGCTGTTGTGATGGTGGATGAAGTAACGGAGGGATTTGAGGAGCTCGATCTTGACCACCCTACAGGTGAAGGGGAGACTCAGCTGGGTCTTGCTCTGAAGACTCCATGTCTATGGCGAAAGGAGCACATCAAGCTTCCGAACTGGACACCTCCGCCTCCGGCGAGTCAGGGCACTCGGCCTCCTCCTCCTCCTCCTCCGGTGAGTGATCAGGGCACTCCGCCTCCTTCTCCGGCTGCTCCAGCGCGTGAGGGCGGCACTCCGCCTCCTTCTCCGCCTGCTCCGGAGCGTCCGAGCAGCCCACCTCCTCCTCCGCCTCGTCAGCAACGGCGGAAGACAGAAGCCGCCGCTCCGGCTGCTCCGGCGCGTCGGAGCACTCCGCCTCCTTCTACTACTCGTCAGCAGCAATGGAAGAGAAACGCCGCCGCTCCAGCGTCTAGCGGTACAGCCAGAGGCGGGAGGCAATACAAATTCGGTCCATCTCTCAAGCCTCTAGAGAAGTTACCATACGAGATGACCGAGGAGGAAAACGCGGAGATCTGTAAAGCCCAAGTGAGGGACTTTTTTGCAAAGAAACCTCCACCTCCGGAGGAGAAGATAGATCCGGTGAAAGCGAAGCGCACTCTCGATGCCCTGAAGCGACCACCACCGTCTCCGCCGCAAACCAACTATGAGCGCATTATTGAAAGGACATATCAGGAAGCGGAGCGGTCGGGAAGTACTTGCAGTGATCGAAGGTTAGCAGAACGAAGAAGTGGGAAAAAAATTCCCCAGCTCGGCGAACAAGCGAACCAATCGTGCCCCCCACTCAAGGTGTCTAGCGATATCGTCGCTAATCATCCGGGGATGGTGCCCAGTACCAATCCTGCAGATTACCTGCCCGACGATGCACATTTTGATATAATGGAGGTGGACGAACACAAATACCAGCACGAGAAGCCTCTCGTCAAACCTGGTCATCCTTCTCTAACAACGATGATGCGAAGATTCCATGAGTGGTACATGGACACCTGCAAGGAGTCTGGGACGGATACTTTGACGCTGAGAGTTAAAGAGGAGCACGACCTCGTTGAAATTGATCTGTTGTCTGTTCCATTTAAGGAGTTCTTCTAGTTTTTCAATCAAAAGGCCCTCGATAAAATAATCGTCACTTGCTACTGTCTGTAAGTACTACTTCTGTAATTAAGTCTCTATATATAGCTCAGCTCTTTTATTGCATGTATATATAATTATCCTCACTATATTATGCAGATTGAAGATCGTCGAATGCAGAAAAGCACAAATCTATGATATTGGGTTCATTAACACAAATCTCATAGATGAATGGACGGTTAAATATAATGCCAAAAAAACCGAGGCCAACTTGCTACAATCATTGCTTCGAAATCAAAACAAAGATAAAATACTCTTTCCTTACAACTTCAAGTGAGTGTTACTATCTTGTGCATATTCGGTTTCCCTTACTACTCGAGGTTATAGTAATGTAATTGATGAGTTATGCATGCGTGCGCAGCTTCCACTTTATTCTCCTAGAGATTAAGCTTGAGCAGGGACTAGTAACCGTCTTAGACTCGAGACGAAAAGATCCCAAGGAGTATGCGGCCATGACTAAAATGCTCGAGAAGTAAGTTCAATCGATCGTTATGGCACCATATCGGCAACTTTGTTCATTTCCTGATATCAAGTAATTGTTTTATTTGTCTGGCAGGGTTTGAAAAGAGTTCACCGCTAAAGCTCCGGGACTGCCGGGGGAGCTCCGATTTACACACCCGAAAGTAAGTACTACTAGCTAGTTCTGCGCATCTCCCATTGATTCTAGCTAGTTTCATCAATACCATTTAGCATGCTTGCTTATCAGTTTGATTGACCTCTATTTCTTGTAAAGTGGTTGTGGCAGGAAAGCGGGACTGATTTTTGTGGATACTACATTTGCGAGTTCATCCGCCACACGACCTGTGAGCGGGGCTACTCTGAAAAACAATATGAAGTGCGTAAGCAATAATATTCACAATTTTATCTTATTACCATCATTTGTGTTGAGTTTCATTCATATATATGTGTTGACCCCCTTCTTCAAATTAGATGTGGCAGATGCGGGATGAACTCCTACCACAAGATCGCATAAAAGCAATTCAAGAGGAATTGGCGGGATTCTTTCTTGACCACGTCATCAATAAAGCCGGAGAATACCATGTGGAACTTGACATCAGATGTTAGGGATTGTAAGAGATCTTATATTGTATATATGTAGCTAGTAGCGTCGGATAGATATACGAAAACTTGTTGTTCGACCAATCTCTCGGAGAAGGAGGAGGTCGATCACTTCTCTCTGTATATATATGTTCATGACGATCTTGTATACTTAATGGTTTCCTTCATTTCCTTACTAGCTAGCGTGTCGCGAGTTCTCTCTATACGTATAGTACGTAGCGTCGACCAAGCAGGGAGATAAGAGAGGTCACTTCTCTCTATTACCTAGCTAACACAATATATACCCTACAAAACCCCCAAAACCCCCAAACCCAGCCCCTGAACTGCTGACGCGTGGAGGCTTTTTGGTCCCGGTTGGTGCTACCAACCGGGACAAAAGGCCCTCCTGTCTGGGCAAGCCGCAGCGGCCACGTGGAGCCCCATCTGTCCCAGTTCGTAGGCGAACCGGGACTAAAGGTATTGGGCTTTAGTCCCGACCCTTTAGTCCCGGTTCCAGAACCGGGACAAATGGGCCTCTGGAACCGGGACAAATGGGCCTTTTTCTACTAGTGTGAGTCCTATAGGTAGCCAGACCGGCCTAGTGACTCTTCATATGGACGCGTTGTAACGGCTTTCGTCCTGGTTTCTTTTGATTAACCGAGCTACTCTCTTCTACCGTTTTAATGAATCAGGTCCTAAAAGACCGCATTTAAGAAAAAAACTGACCATGTGTCAAAATTTTACCCTGCTTAACAACTTCTTCGATTTTAACATGCTAGGTAGGTCTACTTGTCAGGCTGATGTGGCTACTGACTTGGATGCCAGCTCAGAAGCACAAACGAGCTTTTACCCTTTTGTGTCCTCCCGCATCCTCGCCTGCTCAACCTGCAACCCGACCCGACATGCCGGTTCACATGAGGCCACAACAGCTAGGCGACGCTAGAGCTCACCGGCGGCGATCGCCGGATTCGCCACCGGGCTGGGTGTTGCGTGTCAGACGGGCAGGGATGTGGGCCATGTTTTTCTTTCTTTTTTTTTTAACTGTGGTGTGGGCCATGTTGGTTTACGCTCACGAGTCGGAACCGGTGACCAAGCAATGACAAGCGGACCCTTGCCGGTTAGAACCGGAGCATGCAAATTGGTAAAACTTGATACGACGTAAGTAGCAATTTTGAGAGATACGAAGAACGTGGACTGAATCCAACCCATTTGGCTGGACCACTAAGCGGAGCCAAGCATGCGTATGCACGCGAGCATTAGGTGCGCACACACGTACGACAGAGTGAGTGTACATACGTACGTACCACGTCCGTTCGATGGTTGAGCTAGATAGATAGAAAGGTTCGCTCGCGCGCGCGCGTGCGTGCGTGTGAGATCCTGATCCTATCGACGGGGCTCGCCGACGCCGACGCCGCCGCCGGAGCTGTCCCCGGGCCACCCTCCTCGACGGTACCCGCGAGCTGCTACAGTGCACCCAGCCCCCGCTGCGGAGGCGCGGTTGCCGTGGCTCTTTCATGGCGGGTTCCCACAGCCACCGCCACCCCCACCGGCGTGCGTGCGTGTGACGCTGTAGCCGTGGGGCAGGCTGGCCTCCGAGGAAGCAGCTGTAGCCTGTAGCGGCCGGGCCAACAATGTGGTAGTAGGATTCAACCGCCGAGCGGCTGTGCACTGCTCCGCTTTGGATGATTGGCGCGTTCGGCTGATGCGTTGGGGCGCAGGGGACCCCATGCAAAACGAGCGGCGAAAGCTGCCCCTCAGCTAATACCCCAACTCCCTCCCTTACAAAGTTGCAACAAGTTGGAACCAACCAACCAACGGGGAACGAACCCACCCACACCTCCTCCTCCAGCTCCAACTTCCCTGCCTGCCTCCTCTTACAAATACCACATATCCACTGTGTCCTCTCCTTAACCAGATCATTAGCTCGAGGAGACACAGAGAGAGAGACGAAAGAAAGGTGATCAAAGGGCCAAGAAGCATCGCGAGGTATGTGCCGTGCCGATCCCTCTCAAAGGGGTTTATCCATGCATCCCCTCTAGGCTCTCTTGCTTGCTTGCTTGCTTATGGTCTCTGTTCCGCTCCGCCGGCTCTTTTCCCTTCGTCGTTAGATTAGATCATCATTGCATAACCCTGCTACCCAAATGCTGTTTATGTATGATCGGTCTAGTCGGACTCAATCATCTGGTCTACCTGTTATGATCATATTGCGATGTGCTAGCATGATTTTGGTTGTCGCGGTGTCGCTGTCCTGTGGGATTTGTAGCTGCCGCTAGTTTGGATTTTGCTGCATGATAAGATGACCATGGTCAAACCTACCGACTAGCAACATGTTATTAAAGAGCTAATATATATTTTTACTTGTAGACAACTTTTTGTATGCTTGCTTGAACTCGACACGAGCAGCTCAGGCAGTTCCAAGAATTTCAAAAGGCACTGCCCAATTGTAAATGCTACTAGCATTCTTGCTCTCTTGCTTGCTTATGGTCTCGATCTATGCTGTTCCGGCTCTTTTCCCTTCATTATTAGATCGATCATCATTAGCAAGGGATCAGCAAAGATTTAATCCTCATTTCTGCAACCCAAATGCGTTTTATGGATGATCGGTTTAGTCGGATCTAATCATCTTGTTTTCTCTAGTGTGATAATATTGCGATGTGCGAGCAGGATTTTGGTAGTCGCGGTGTCACTGTCACACAGGATTTGTAGTTCACGCTAGTTTGGAATGTGGTGCATGATAAGATGACCATGGTCAAAACTACCGACTAGCAAATTGTTATTAAAAAGCTTTTTTATTTACCTGTAGACAACTTTTTTCTATGCTTGCTTGAACTCGACACGAGCAGATTGGCCTTGCGCCGGCTGTTGCTGTCTATGGTCGGCTATCTAGATATGATAATGTTAGCACGATGCATGACCAAACTCTTCCAGTAAAGCAAGCTTTGTATGCTTTATCACAAATGATTGCAAGCTTCCAAGTATTAATTAACTATGTCACTAACGGGTCACAACAAATAAGTCCTAAACTAATACAAGAAGTACATCTCAGAGCATGCAGTTCCAAGAGTTTCAAAGGACACTGCCCGATTGTAAATGCTTGTACTCCTAGTATAATCATACATTGGCGTCCCTACCAAATTTATATGATCCAATTCGAGATTCGGATGTGTTGTCCTATCCTCTGGTTCTTTCATTAATTTGGTGTGTAGCAGCACGTACGGTGTCAATTCTTTGCGTTACCTTTGTCTCCTTGATTCCCTTTCTGCTTTTACTTTTGCCCTTTATATGCTGAACTCAGTTTGATAATACCGACGGCGAATAAGTACGAGCGAATGATTGGAGGATCTGGATTAGAATGACAGCCTAATTTGGTCGCTATCGGTTATCATGTCAGATAGCTTGTCAAACTCCACACATCAATTCTTTCCAATCCTGCATGTCATTTTCCTGGAAGGTGGTAAGGAACTATAGTGTCCACTTGAAGGGTATATACAAGATTTTCTCTTTGGTGCGTTGTCGGTTTCAATTCTTCCAAAGAGTGGAAAATCCCAACTCAAAAAAAAAGAGAGGGGAAAATCATATATATTTTCTTTTATAAACATGATATACATTGAGTTATGAATAACAATAAGTACACTTATTAAATATACTTTATCGTCTGCAGCAGTACTATGGGTATTGAGGTTGTACTCCAATCTTCCAAAGAGGAGCTGGATTCTTCCATTATCTTTCCATCTAGCGATAACATGGAAACGCCGGATGATAAGGGTGACCATTTAACGGAACTTTCGGGCACTATCAATGCTGAAAGTTCTTTGGGTGCACAGTCAGACAATGGCATGTCAGAACCATTAGAAGCTGCTGATGTAAATGGAGATACTGAGCATGATGATTCCTCAGCCACTGGCCACGCTGAACTGAATGATGATGGTAAGCTTGTTGTGGTTTATGGTTCAGTTTAACTTGATGAATCTTTAACTGTTTGATCAACTGGATGGAGCAGCCTAATGAAAATTAATGGTTCTCTATAACTGCAGAGCCTGTTGCAGATGAAGCCTCTCCCATCATCATCGAGAAAGGAGACGTGGTGCAACATTGTGTTGAAATTAGTGCACATGAACAAGAGAATCAAGAAACATTTCCAGCGACAGAAACAGCGGCAAGTGATAGTTACTCAGTCACATCTATGGAAGATGTGCAAGCAAAAAAAGGTGCTCAGTCAGAGCCAGGAGATGTTAGTGGGTACCCTCCTGATCTACCCAGCGACAAGAATTCCACTGGGAATGGAAATGTCTATGAGAATGCAAAGTGCGTATTGACAAGCTCGACGAAGAAGATGAAGGTAATCTCTCTCTATTTTCCTGTCATTTTGCATGAGTCTTCAGTTCCTTGCCCATTATCTTTATAAGATTCCTTTAGCATAACAGTGCGCACAATTATACACTTTTATTTATGCGTGTCATGTACAAATTTCTTACAGAGAAGCGCGTCTGCGACTACAAGGAAGCCACTACAAGCTACAAACAGAAACAGTCATCCGGATGACTGGAATGCTTCCACTCTCACTAACTCGTATGCGCTTCACAACTTATATATACGCTTACATCACCTGTCTCCTCCAAAATGCTTAGTTCAACAATCTTTTGCATGTAGCAAATCGTCGAATGGAAAGACTACTACTGTCCCGTCAAGCCCGGTCTTCAGATGTACTGAACGTGCCGAGAAGCGCAGAGAGGTATATGTTCCTTTGTGACATGAAAGATACAAGACATGGCGAGGGATAGGGGAAAGGTTCTCATCCTTTATTTGTTTGATGGTTTGTTGCAGTACTATTCAAAGTTGGAGGAGAAACATCAAGCTATGGAGGAACAGAGGATTCAGTTGGAAGCTAGGTTGAAGGTAATTCATCTTGTTTCATCATTTTCCAAGATGATCGACGGATCCTCTTTTCTATACATACATGCTGAAAAGTTTTCATAACCAAACACTCACTGATATATTACATTGTGAATGAATCCGCAGAGGGAGCAGGAGGAGGCTCTCAGGCTACTCAGGAAAAGCCTGACATTCAAAGCCACGCCGATACCAAGCTTCTACCATGAGGCACCTTCTCCCAAGGCTGAATACAAGAAGGTAGGTAGACACCGAAAATATATCAATTTTCTAGCCCATTGGCCTCAGTCTTCAGAAAATGCTTTAATCTTGAAAAGGTCTTAGTACTAATTCCTCTCACATAATGAACTTCTTGCTTGCCTGCAGTTGCCCACGACCCGTCCCAAGTCACCGAAGCTGGGGAGGAAGAAGGCCACCATGAACACCTCGCACTCATCGGAGGAGAGCGAGAGCATGAGGCCCTGCTGCCGCGCAAGCCGCGACAGACACGACAGCAACTGCAAATGCCACAGCAGCAGCAGCAGCAGCAGCAAGCCACGGCAGCAGCAGCAACATCCCACAGCAAACTCATCCAAGAAGCAGCCCAACAAGAACCATGCCCACAAGCTATCGGCGCTCAACATCGCCGTGTGCTAGTTGCAGCATCTGCTTCTTCTTCCTCCGGCAGTACTCGCTTCAGTGCTAGATCCTTTTGGCTTCATGGATCATGGTGAAATCTGAGTCCAGGAGGAGGAGAAGGCTTTTTCTCCCTAAGTTATGAGAGTGATTTCGGCTTCAATCGAGGTCTGCAGTGGTAATTAAGTTATGTCGTGATAATAAGTTATGCGCACGGGGTCTGAATGTGCCATGAGCAAGGTCAGTCACAAGGGTTTTTGTGTCCTAATTATTTCATCTCACTTTGCATATTTATTCACAGATGTGAGAGTGGCATGTGCTGTATCTGTACAAATGATGTTTGTTTCTCAGTTTGTGGGGTTTCTTGATGTAAGTTATATTGTGCACTCATGCAAACAGAGGGTTTGTTTGCTTGTTGGTGGTTGATGAATGACATTAAGCTATTTATTTATGCTGCATTGATCTTCTATTTATTTATGTGCAATTTTATTTGGTTGTATAATGGATGCTATATTGTGGTTTTATGTGGCTTCTTCTGAGGAAGTGATTGAATCAGAGGAAGCATTTTTTTACTTGCAATCATAGTGCTCCTAATTGCCTTGAAACAGAGGATCTTCAGCACCTATTCTTTGACTGTCAGTTTGCCAGAGCATGTTGGAATTTTCTATGCCCATGGGTTGACTCCAAGGCAAACAAAATCCAGACACATAAACAGGACCTGGGAATAGCCTCTTAAATGGAGATAATTATTGCTGCTACCTGGAGTATTTGGGACTGAATGATTCGATTTTCAAAGGAATTTCATCAAACATGTACAAGTGTTTCCTTTGAACATAAAATAAAATGTGTATCCTATGAAAAACTGCACAGAGACAGCACAAGCAAGCAGTTACAAATTTTATTTCACTCAAAATTCAGCACTTGGTATGATAACTCCAGACATGACAGAACAGTAATCGTGCTCGCCTAGTGCTCTGCACCGACCCTATGAAATTTTCAACCAATCAACCTTAGTTCGGTTCTAATTAACTTAAATTCCTAAGCTTGGAAAGATCACAGCAGATTCTTCTGAGCAAGTAGAACCCCCGCTGCCGTGCACACGACGATAGAGAGAAGGCCATCCCTGGACATCATGCGCTCCTTCCATGTCAAGGGACCAGACACCTGCTTCAGCACTTCTTGGAACTGCTCTTTCGTGTTGTCCAGCGAGCCAGAATTGTCGATCACTATGTCGGCTTCCGACTTCTTCCAGTCCAGCGCAAGCTGAGCGTCAATCCTGCTCTGAGCCTGTTCCTGGCCACACCCGTCTCTTGACATGAGCCTCTCGATCTGTGTTTTGGGATCCACCCATACGACAACCACGGGGTCCGTCCATCGGTCCATCTTTGTCTCAAACAGGAGCGGGATGTCGACAACGATAACCAGGCATCCCTTCACCCACAGTTTTAGTATCTCCCAGAATATACCACATGAAATGTGTGGGGCCAGAAGACTGAAAGTAGACGCGATGGAGAAACCAAAGTGTAGTCAGGGATCGGGATCGAGGCAAAATGTAGACAAACAAAAATGCTTAATATTTCAGGGAATATATTCATGACAAAGTATAAGCATGCAACAAAATGTATCTTGTTATACCCACTTTGCTGTGGTGTTCTATTTTATGAATGACATAAACAGTATTGCTAAAGGTAAACCTTATCACATTTCATCATCCATGTGTGAAACACAACTCGATATTTATGCACAGAGTTAACAATGAACTGAATATGCAACCAAAGTATGACATTTTTCTAGAAACCAGAACATGATGAGATGTCAAACCAGAAATAGGTGGAACTGCTTCCTGAAAGCAGTATTTATGTAGTAACTACCAAGTATATAAACTGGATCAAAAATCTATTGGCCAACATAGCAGAAAGAAAAAATGTACACCCTCTGTAAAGAAATATAAGAGCGATTAGATCACTAAGAGCTATTAGATCACTACTCTAGTGATCTAAACGCTCTTATATTTCTTTACGGAGGGAGTAACTGCCATATAAATAAACTGAATAAAATATATTGGGCAAGCATAACAGAAAGAAACAAAGAAAATCGAAGGTGATATTTATGCCAGTAGAAGTTGTACCGGTTTAGAAGCTTGCGTTTTTCTGGGTCAGAGAAAACAATCTGACCCAATTGAGCTCTGTCAATTTCTCCATTTTCCAACAGAATGCCATTTCCAAAAGCTTTCACAATCTTCTTCCAACCTCCAGTACCTTTCTGCACTACATTCTGTAAATGTGTGTATCCGTAATCAGCATAAGGCTCATTACAAAAAGTTTAAAACATGAAGTCATTTTACACAGCATCTGGGGAGATCTCATAACAAAAAAAAAAAAACCTAAAATAGTACTCCCTCCGTCCCGAATTAGTGGTCTTAGATTTGTCTAGATACGGATGTATCTAGACACATCCATATCTAGACAAATCTAAGACAACTAATTTAGGACGGAGGTAGTAATAAGCTTGCAGTCTGAAGCTCAAGTACTAAATCATGAAAGCAAAGTGTGTGTAACTGGTCTCAAGGCCCAAAGCATAACATTTGCGTCATACCAGTCATTGTGCTGATATGGTTCCATTTATTTTTGATCCAGGGATATCCCAGCAATGGTAAGATATTGATGAGAAGTTGAAAACAGATTCAGAGTTCCAGTTAAACAGAGGATGGAGGCTTTTGGCCTCAACTGACTCCAATCTACTCCCATGGGATTGGGAATTAAAGGTCTTAACTTCCACTATCCCACCCAATGTATTGCCGAGCTTCTGCCAGGCGTTGCTAGCATGCTGGCTTGTGGCTTCTTATCCGTCTGCATTTTCCTTTCCCATTCTTATCCTAGGCTCCCGAATCGTGTGAGAGTTTCCTTTGTCCATGGAGACAAAATGAGAACTATTCCCTAGAGAGCTGCCTTTTTTAGCTACAGCATACACATGTTACATACATGAAGGCTAATATAGTTTTTCATATTTCATTTGTTTTCAAGAGCTATGATGAGTGGCAGCAGGTAATTTAGTGAAGCAAAGAATATATTATGGTTTGCCATCCTATGATCCTCACCGGCTGACAGAGCAGGGGATATGACTAAATTGGCCATCACCATCACATTCTCTTAACTACCGGCTCCATTCCTCGTTACTAGGAGTAGTATCAAGGATGAAAAAACTCCAAGGTAAGACCCAGCATATGTCTTTGCCCTCCACAAGTTCAAATAAATACCAAGTGTTAGCCATCAGTTCCCAGGGAGATGGGAAAGGCAATTAACATCGACACAATAAAACGGAAGCAGTTCTCTACTGAGCACAATCTGCAAGTTAATTGAAACGAGTGTGAATTTTGTTTTAGCTTGAAAAAAATCTTCTTTTTTCATCACAGCAAGTTCCATCTATCCGCATGCTATCCAACTTGTTAGTACAAAACTAAAATTGTGACACTCTGTACTGGCATAGCACTACCATCGCTGTGACTGAATCCAAGTAAAACAGCAGGGAGAATCGATTATAACCCCCCCTGCTCGCTCCACTTCAATCTTTGCCCCCTCTGTTCGCTTGCCTCGCTCTGAGCCCCCCCGTTCCTGTGTAATCCTCGCTGATTGCCCCCCCGGCGTTGTTAACTGCTCAATTAGATAATAATGAAACAAAGCTGGACTAAAATGCCCTCGTACAGTCCCAGGTGCCACACGACGCGATACAGAGAGGTGGGCTGGCCCGTTCGTTTTCACTTCTCGCTCCCCTCCCCATCTGTGACCTAGCGAGGCGACCAGCCGCCAGAGCCCGTGCTGCTCCGCCGCATCCCCTCCCCCATCGCCCCTGCTGCTCCGCCGCATCCCCTCCCCCATCGGCCGCCCTCCATTGCTGCCCCAAGGTAAGGCAAGCTTCTCCCCTTCTGTTTTCCATGGATTTTTATGTATTTTTTCTCTTGTACATTTGTCTAAAACCTAGAAACCCTAGGTGCTGAGAGAGATTTCCATGGGGATTTGAGTGGGAGGGGTTGGATCGGCAAAGGGATGTGATGGATCTGGAAAGGTAACATCATATTCCCTTGTTTTAGTTTGATGTATGCATGAGTTTTGTGTGAAATTTCTGATTTTTCTCTGTGTATATTGAATAGGATCGATGCAATGTCTGTGCATGATTCTAATCAATCCAGTGTGACAAACCTAACCACGGGGATGGTCTCGTGCAATGAAGTAGAAACTGTTGGTACCATTGTCGATTGGTCAAGTCTTGTGATTGAACCTGAAAATGATGGGGACGAAAAGGGGATCCCGGATGAAAAGCCGGTGGACGAGAAAACCATGTTTGCTCTGTTGGGTTTAAAAACAAAGGAGGACGAGAGAAAAACTAACCTTGGTCCTGTTGTCGCTCCTACTCTTGATTATGACTTGCCTGATATCAAAGGGGCAGCTATTGTTGTTGATGATAATGCTCCAGAGGAGCCATTTATTGCGTGGGATGAACGAAACCCAAAGATGGATATAAGGACCCCTTATCCTGATATGGCTGCATTTAGAAAGGCTATAAAACAGTTTGCTATCAATGAAGAGTTCGAATATGGCACTAAAAAAAATGAGCCGGCGAGGTTTCGGGCTTTTTGTAAAGGTCAATCCATAATAGGCCAACCTTGCAAATGGTCCTTAACTGCTAGTTGGCAGAGACGAAAATTGTGTGATGGTAATAATCGTTTTGTGCTTTGTATTTTGCTTTCTTTATTTGCTTGTCATTGTAATGACCTTTCGATTTGTATCATTCTTTGCTGTAGGTTGTGAAGCATCAAACAGAGCATATTTGTAGTTCAACGAGTGGAAAAGTGACTACCATGACAAGTCAATCTTGGGTGGCTGACAAGGCAGCAGCTATGCTTAAGAAAGATCCAACCATTGGTGCTGTGAAGATACTTAAAGAGTTACAGGAAGAGCATCATGTCACACTTGACTATCAAACAGTGTGGAAAGGCAAACAAAAGGCAGCAACCAGCTTGTATGGGAGTTGGGAAGAAAGTTTCAGGATGTTGTACAACTACAAGGCCGAGATAGAATTGAGGTCTCCAGGGAGTATTGTAGAGATTGATACAACCACAAGTGAAGGTGAAGTACATTTCAGCAAGCTATTTATTGCTTTCAAGCCTTGCATAGATGGGTTTCTGAATGGATGTAGGCCATATATTAGCATAGACTCAACTCACTTAAATGGCAAGTGGAATGGTCAGCTAGCTGTAGTCACTGCTTTGGACGGTCACAATTGGATGTTCCCAGTGGCGTATGGCTTTATTGAGTCTGAAAATGGAGATAATTGGGCTTGGTTCATGAATCAAGTGAAGAAGGCAATAGGGGACCCTCCAGTACTGGCTGTTTGTACGGATGCTTGCAAGGGTCTTGAAAATGCTGTTAAAAAGGTTTTCCCTCAAGCTGAGCAGCGTGAGTGCTTTAGGCATATGTGGCATAATTTTCAGAAATATTTTCATGGTGATGTGTTTGAACGGTTGTGGCCTGCTGCTAGGGCATATAGGGCGGAAGAATATCACCATCACATGACAAAGGTGTTTGAGGCATCTGAGAAAGCATATCCTTACCTTAGGGATTACCATAATCTGTTATGGATGAGATGCATGTTCAACCCTGACATCAAGTGTGACTACATAAATAACAATCTTGCCGAGTGCTTTAATGCTTGGGTGCGAGATATCAAGGACTTGCCGATTGTTCAGCTAGCTGATAAGATTAGAGAGATGATTATGGACCTATTTAGAAAGAGGAGAATGATTGGAGAGAAATTGCTAGGGAAAATACTGCCAGTTGTCATACACCAATTAAATGCAAAGACTCGAGGACTAGGACATCTCAAGGCTAAAGCATCAGCTGATTGGAGTGGAGAAGTGAGAAATGTTAACAAAGGGGATGAAAGACATGTGGTCAAAACACTCACACATGAGTGTACATGTCTGCAATGGCAGCACACGGGCAAGCCTTGTGACCATGCACTAGCCTTCATAAATGTTTTGCAAGCTCGCAACTTTGTTAACATGGAGGATTATGTGCATGAGTACTACTCAGTTAGCAGATTCAGGGCAGCATATGAAGGTGTAATTGAGCCCCTTACGGACAAGAATCAGTGGCCACATGTGGATACAGGCTTTGTGTTGCGTCCACCAATTCCAAAAGGCAAGAAAAAAGGTGCTGGAAGAACAAGAAAACAGAGGATGAAGAGTTGGTGGGAAGGTGGATCAAGGAAGGGATCATTGAACAAATGCAAAAAATGCGGGGAGGTAGGACATAGAGAAGCTGGCTGTCCTCAAAATGGAACAAAGAAAAGGTACAAACTAATACTTGTTGTTGTTTTCTACCTATTATAACACCATGGTTCTTTTACATGAAAATAGCTCTAATTGCTTCTTTTTGTAGGAAAAGTAGGGGGGAAAAGAATCCATCTCCATGGTTTGATGTTTCAGTTAGCAATGCAATTCCATCTACACCAACCAAGAGCAAGAATGCTGCCACTTGTAGCAGTCCTGGAGCTGTCACAAGAAGCCAAGCTGCATCTCAAGCTAGTCCTGGACCTGTCACAAGGAGCCAAGCTGCATCTCAAGCTGCTACTCCACCACCAAAGTCTCCAGCAAAAGGAAAGAAGAAGAAAATGACTCCAAAGAGGAAGAAATTAAGCAATCTGTGATGAACTCGTGTTATTGCTATGTGTGTGAGGTGCAAACTCTCTTTTTGGTGCTGTGTACGTGAGGCAGAGACTCACTATTATTCTGCTATGTGTGTGAGGCAGAGACTCACTTTAATTCTGCTATGTGTGTGAGGCAGAGACTCACTTTAATTCTGCTGTGTAAGTGAGGTAGAGACTCACTTTTATCTGCTGTCATGCAGTCCTGTAGAACCTTGCTGAACTTATTCTATATGCTATCATTGAATCGTTGTGAGACTATTATTTGCATTCTGTTTGTGTGAAAGGCTATGTGTTACAGCAGAATTATACTATTTTTTTGTGTGAAACATAGCACAGTTGAAGCAATCCTGTCATTCTTCATTTTGAGAATTTTTTTTGTGGCTGGGACATCCGGACGAGGTACAGAGATGCCTTTTAAACCGAAGGGTACTTCTGTCCATTCTTATTTCTATTTGATGATTATATACTAACAATTTTGTTAAACAGGCAAAAGGGGGGTATCAGCAACTACTGGACAGAACTGGGGGGGGGCTCAGAGCGAGGCGAACGAACAGAGGGGGGAAAAGTTGAAGTGGAGCGAGCAGGGCGGGTTATAATCGATTCTCCCAAAACAGCAACAGTGCTCGCAAACATCGACACCTCAATAGACAGAGCACAACTGACACATCATCAAAACAAAGGTTTGCACAGTACAGTAGTACAATCTAACAAGCGATGCATATTTCGGCACGGCGATGTTGGATGCTGGAGCTTGGAGGCTTACCCGAGCCACGACGTCGGCGTCGACCACCGGGACGCCGGCGGACTTGAAGAGGCCGGAGACGGTGCTCTTCCCCGACGCGATCCCGCCCGTCAGGCCGACCAGCCGCATCTGCAATCCAGGTTCACCGGAAACGGGCTCACACCGGGGACAGACAGAACAGGAAAAAAAAAACTAAATCCGATCGCAGGTCGCCGCAGAGGGGTTGCTCCGGCGTGGCGCCGCGGCAGGGCAGGGTGAGGGGAGGGCGGCGAATCCAGAGGGGGGAAATCCGCCGCCTTGGGACTGGGTGGGACGGCGCTGCCTTTCTTGGGGGGATTACCTTGAGATCTCGAGGCCGAGTGGCGTCCGCGCGTGGTACGGAAGCAGAGTGACCTCACCACGCCGCCGATACGCCGGCAGCCTCTCTTCCTCGCCGTGCCGGCGCCGGGTCGCGGAGTCGGCCGACGGACGCCGCCGCCGTCACGGGTGAGTCGTGGGAGAGAGTCAAAGAGAGGAGAGGATTTCAACGACGTCGGCCGTATTTACCGGTAGTTGTTTTAAACCTAAAAACATTTTACAAAAAACAGAAAGATATAAAAAGAGTTTTTGCTTCGGTACACATCCCTAGAAAAGTTTGCGCGAATCTTAAAGTTAAGTAAAAATTAGAACAATCTAACATTTTTTATTGAAGGGTATCTTCTCATCTTCACCTTTAATTTTTTAATCAGCCGTTGTCACAGTATGTTTGTCTTGGTTTGTTTCTCAATGTGTAAATGAATTTAAGTCTTTTTTATGTATGATAAGTAGATGCCCATGTTGTTGGTGTCGTCAACTGGCACCTCACGAACGTCGATGCGGGTGGAGTCTCTAGGTGACGCCGTCCATTTGGGAGCACAAATATACTACTAGGCTAAATCGTTGTCACGAGTTTACGAGCTCGAATTTCGAGTCTCGCAATCTAGCGAAGTATGCCTTAAACTTGGGGTGATTGTCATGTTTGGTTAGGCCAGCCTGATGATTTTCTGTTCCTCTATATAAACAGTGTGATGATGTAATAAAGCTTCGCGAGATTGTCGAAAAAAGATATACAAGGGTAAATCATTGTCATGGTCATGAACGACAGGCTCTAAGATTGCGGCGTCAAATTTCGGGAGGATGAGACCAAATATGGAAGGGGGCGGGACGACGGAGTTTGGGATTTGGTTCCCTAAATATGAATATTTCAGTTCAATAAGGGCTAAAGTGCAACTATAAGCTCTAATGAGATTTGTTGAAATAACCATCGGGAATCCCGTTGAAAAGACACCAATGGAACGCGCACAAAGAAATCACATGCGCCCCCCCCCCCCAAAAAAAACCTTGGACCAAGATATGAAGGGGGAAAATGTCAAGGGTTTAATTAGATTTTCATCTACCGCACAATGCCTCTCCCGGTATCTGTCACGCCTCCCTTCCCGCATTTTCTTCCTATCACCACCAGCCTATATAAGAGCACCTCCATCCTATCCTTTCTACTCACAAGTAATCCCCAAATCCACATTCGCTCGCCGGCGATGACGCGCACAACCCCTAGCCTCCCCTTCATCTCCATGGCAGGAGTGCGACCCATGGCTCCAAGGCGCTCGCCTTCTCCTCGCTCTGGTGCTGGCCTGCCCGACACCACTAAGCGGCCCATCCCATTGGACGTTGAGCTCGAAGCAGCCATTCACGAGGGCACGAGAGACGACAAGGTGATCGAGAATGGTGTGCCCACCTGGCCGGAGCTCCTCAAGGGCGAGGTAGAGAGGCTGGGGATGCGCATCGAGGACCTGCACTGCACCGTCGTTGGTGAGGAGCACAAGTCGGTCGGCTCGGACCATTGTGCAAGTCGTGCGTGACGTAGCCTGGACAGAAGAGGGGGAGGGGGTTTCTATCTCGGCTTCCCAGGGACGCCGGTGCTCATTTCATTACAGTGTGTGTGTTTTTGCAAAATAGCGGAGTTTGCGCCGCGCGTTCTTATTGCCCAGCTGACATCCACATGTTGTTGCTAGGACTATTTTGTATCCCCAATGAACATGGAAGCCAAGTTTTTGGACCCATGCGAACCAATCTGTGGTTGGATGGTTAGAGGGATTGTGGTATCCCCAGCCCATCAGGGTTCAAGTCCTGGTCCTCGCATTTATTCCTGGATTATTTCAGGATTTCCGGCGATGCGCATTCAGTGGGAGGTGACGTTCCCGTCGACGACGAGGTGCCTACGGTGACTTCGTAAATTTCAAGATGATATGCCGGCTCAGTCTTTCGGAGGTGCTCAAGGGGTAGGGTGTGCATGTGTGCGTTCATAGGGGTGAGTGTATGCGCGTATATATGAGCGCTTGCGTCTATACTGTGTTCAAAAAAGAAGTTTTTGGACCCATGCAACATTGGTTTTTAAGTTCTTATATCAAATTGAACCCATCTTCTGGGGCACAATTACTTCTTCCTGTTTACCCTTGGGAATCCCATTGAACCGAACCGATGGAACTCCAACATCACCCGCTTGCAACGACGGAGCTATTTAGAAGAGATAATGCCCTGCGCGTTGCGGTGGGATTTTGCATGAAATAAAAATTGCGTTGAACTAATCAACCTAGCTAGCGTCTTTATAGTTTCTCCTGTAGTAAGATAATCTGTTTATCAGTATTTTACAAATAAACAAATAAATGCATGTATCTGTGTATAAGTTTAATTTGGACGAATACAAAATAAATATGGATGCACGCCTCATTTTTTTCAGAGCACTTGAGTATGAAACGGATGGCTATGAGTTGCATGCTTGGGTCAGTTTTTTGTCTTGATTAAAACACTCACGACAGTTACTACATGCATTTGCATGCATGCGGCAGTTAGTACATACTAGCGGGTGGAGGCACGGCGACACGCCGTGCCCGTCAAAAAGCCCGTGTGAAAATAGAAGATAGAGGATTTGAAAGAGAGCCTATGTGTGAAAGTTTTTATCTACTTAGAGGATTGATGCAAGTCCTTGCATTTTTTTATTTGTTATACATGCTGGTGCTCGTTTTTTTTGTTTATACTCTTTTGTATATCTAGCTGATAAGTTTTTTTTCTCATTTTGAGAAAACAGCTAAGTTCATTGACTGCATACGGTTACATGAAAAGGAAAAGTATATAAAAGCAAGTACATAATGTAGATAAGGGGGATATAGATGTAGCTGATGCAAAAGAGAGTGAAAAGGGTACATATCGAAATGCGTTCGGGTCCGGGTCATTGAGTGGTAAACACAAAGTGGAACAGGGATGATATAAAGACTTTCGCAACGATCACATTGCCGCTTCATTTTTTTCGTGCTCTTGCTATCAGTTTCTTCGTCTTCAGAAGGTCTTCCGTTGGCTTGGTTATGATTTACATGACATATGTACTAAGTTGCATTGATGCATACTATGTTCTAAGTGATAATAGGAGAAGATAGTACTCTGATAATATATGATAACGATGAGTTATAGCAGAACATTTATTTTGTAAAGTGACGGTGGACATATACCTTTGCAAATCTGACATATTGATGTAAGAAGACACATCAGATACGTTGCTGAGTAATTATGTACATGATACTAATTCCATCTCCAACTTATGTGCTTTAGCTTCCATTTCTTGCAGCTTAGATAGGTCTTTTTTGGCGCATTTTCTTCAAAACCCTGCTCCTGCAACAACTTCTCACTTAGTAGTTGTGTGGGAAGATTTTAATCTTGTAGCTTCATGCACTTCTTTTTCCTGGATAGAAAAAAGAACTTATAGGTGAAGGATTTTATTATTTTCTTAATTTACATGGTAGGTCATTGTAGAAAATATGTGTAACAACACAAAAAAGAAGAACTGAGATATGTCTAAAATTGAGGGGTACAACATGCATGAACAAAATGCTTCAGGTGGTGTCCAACCAACCAATAAAAGGTCATCAGCTATTAAAACACACATATACGGAGTTATTGATTTAAATTTAGCAGGTTCAGAAGAACACGGTTCTTTGGAGAATGCATAATCTTGAAAATACCACAATACACATAATTTGCAGCCTAGCATAAAGAGGGTACACCGCACACATATATCGATGTTTGTAAAGTATTGTGGAGGGTAATCTTGCTAAGCTTACTCCTCATGGTCGTGTGTGCAACCTGTATGGCTGCATAGATGACATTCTCCACACTATAGGAGGCCATGTAGGGATCAACAATTTGTGAAATTCAATTCATTCAACAACTACTCTAGTACTAAATTTTGCAAGAAGAAGCAAAGTGTATAAGAAAGAAAAAGACCTTGACAGCTGGTAATAGTTTGTTGTTTGGAATGGAGATGGCTTCCTCCTTGAGGTGAAATATAGTTCATACATAGTGAGGTGCAGATGATGAATGACCTACAATCCTACAAAATACTACTGTACCTACCGCTGGAAGGGCGTAAGCAAAAGATCAGTTAAAAGATGACATACTGATAAAATGACCTAATGATCAAAGTAATCAACACCAAAGTTCTTGGACTGTCTTCAGTTCAAACTAATCACGACTGCTGCTGGAAGCCTCTCTTTAGCAAGTTGAAGATCAAAAACTGTTCCAAAAAATAGCATTTACCAAATATCAAGGATCGACACTTGCCAGTTTGAGTGTACCAAGTCAAAATTAATTAGATGTAGTTTGTAATACCACGTGATGTCTGAACCAAATCTCGATGAGTAAATGAAAAAAAACACAAACTACCTGACAGTGGAATTACATACATGATTATTGTACTGAAAGTCTAGAATTTCATAAAGCATGATGAATAAGACATAACCAATAAGTAACTATTTCAAGTCATTTCTTTCAACACCCAACTCTATCGTTGAAAATACATGGTGATTTGTGTCTATATTAGAAAGAAAATAGCCACAAATATCTAAATGAATCTCGTCTTAGATATGTCAAACAGATTGGTAAAAAATCATGTACTTCAAAAACTTCAGTAGGCTAACCCTGAACTGTTTCTCGAAAGTGTACAAAACCAACATGTAGAAGTCCAAACATATGGAGCAAATTAGCCCGAAATGAAAATGAATCCTTAAATCAAAGCATGCGGGTTCAGTTCTAAATGGTCAAGTTCATTTTGAATAAAAATAAAAGTAAAGCAGAAAATAGGATATCCCAAGACACATACAGATTATAACAATTGATTTATTTTTCAGCTAGAACAATGGAAAGAGCACACGACTATTTGAAATGGCTTCTAGATAGGTGGAATTTTAATCGATTTAGCTCAAGTTTACAACAAAGAACAATGTAAGCTGCATAAATATTCAGTGGTATAGATTTTGAAAATCATTATATATTCCTTTGAAGGAAGAGCACAATAAGACTGCATACTAATCGAATTAGCTTATTGAGAATGGCAGCATGCTTTCTTGGTTGATGTAAAAAATGGAGAAGTGAAGTTAAATCACACTAACAGTACATTTATGCAATATAGGATCTGAATCAGAATTCTCTTGTGTAAAACTAACAACTGTAGGGGATAAAGCGGAGGGATTTCTTTTCACTCTACCAGGACACACGCCTATGATACTGCTTCTTAAAATAACAACATGTGAGGACATGCATGGAAATAGAGTAGGCAACCTGGACTAACAAAACTCAGCTGCTACTATTTTTTGTATGCAACTAATTGTTCTCCTCAAATACATCAAGCTGGTTTTGCACTTCCTTGGTTATTCAGAGAAAAGACATCAAGAAAGCAACCTATCTAAATATCATGTATACTATAACATGCCTCGAACACCACACCACTTACCACTCCATCGTAATCTATACAAAAAAAGCAAGCACTCTAAATCAAATAACCGGCTATTTTTAATCATTTTCTTGTAAAGAAGGCTAGAGTAACTAATTGGGGAAGTTTGTTTTATGATCATAACTAACAGTCAATATGATGGAGTGGCACTTTGACAGATGTTAAGAAACAAAATACAAATTATCTAGGGACACAAAATACATATATGTATACTAATTACTGCAGGGAAAAGAGAAGAAAATTGATAGTAAAAAAAAGCAAATAATGCATAGGGAGGGAATTGTGTACCTCGGTTTGGAGATCTAGTCAGCAAGTGTTCCGAGTTACGACACTGCAACCAGGGCTGAACCGGCGACTATGCAAATGTCGCAAGTGCCAGTTGCAAACATGCTTGATCCATTGGTTGTGCACCAAAACAAAAATAAATAGAAGATAATCTACATAGTCCACATTGGTACATACAGTTCCCTCGTATTTATTCTCCTTTTCATACATAGGTACAGTAATCCCTGCTTAAATTTTCATCATACTGGTCATTAATCAAACACCCCAAAATTAGAAAATTCTTTCTCTTTGAGAGGTAAGGTAAATTAATTATATTACTATAAACTTGAACAGAACACATATGGAAAATCATGGGGCCGGATTCAACAAATACAACATAGATAATTAAATCCGTTAAATCTTACCACATGTGCTGCAAAATTTGACAACAATTCCTCTGTCATTCTATTAGAAATCGGTCTGAACCTCCAATCTACACTCTTCTATCCGCAAGAACTACACACCAATCAGTTAACTACAGTAGTACTCTTGCCACTTGCTCTAGGGCCAAGATTATATGTCAATTGCACTTGCAATAACTGTGAGAATTCAAATCTATGAAAGCACCATTCAGACATCTTACAGTTGTAGCTACTTCATTTGGATGCGTGGTGATTCTGTCTTCTTAAAATTGGTTCCTCCGAATTAAGAATCACCTAGTAAATTAAAATTGAACAGAAGATCAGAAATCGAGTTAAATGGCAACATCCCAGTACATGAGCAGATAGTGCCGAGGCCGAACATCTTCGTACGTACAACAAATAGTGTATAGAAAAATCACAGATTCTTATCACCTGCTTCGACGCTTCATGTCCACTGCCCGCACCAACAACCGGTGAACACCTGAATCAAAATCAGAAATCAAACTCAGAGGTATGAGAAAAAGGGAAAACGTGGAGGAGTAGAGAGATTGAAGTGCAGATCAAGAGGGGATGGATCGCCGTGGCCATGCCCGATGAAAACAACGACGTCGCCATGGACGGTGACGAAAAAATCGGGATAGAGAAGTGGATCAGGGAAGAAAGGTTGCCACGCAGTAGGGCCGCGACCGTTGCGCGCCCACCCGCAGTGCGTTCCAGGGCAGCGTCGGCTGTCCTCCCCTCGCCGGTGCCAAGGGCTCCGGCTCCAACGCGCTTGCCTGGGCGCGCAAAGCGCGAGACCTCCATCGTCCCAAGGTGTTGGAGCGGCGCCGCATGCCGGCACCCGAAGCAACACGTGCTCCGGTCACTGGGGCTCGCCGACTCCCATGGCCGGTTTTGGAGAGGCCTAGGGTTTGTGGCTGCGAGCCCCGTGGCCGGCCGGAGGTGGGGGAGAGGCCTGGAGAGGAGAGGTGTGGGAGGGGCTTGCGGAGGCGACACGGGTTGGCTCCCATGGACGGCGGGGTGGAGAGAACGCATAGCTGCAGGACAGCAGGAGAAAAAGAGAAGGAAGGGGGCGAGCGGTGGGCGGTGGCGTCTCCGTCTGCCCCTAGATATTTCCAGAGAGGTAGCGGTCTCTGGATACTACAGCACAATGAACAGATCATATTGGCCCAGAACAACAGAAAAACCGGTACAAACCAGTAGTGAACCAGGAGAAAACCGTATCCACGTGTCAAGAAACGAAAGAGTTACCGCTAGAACAGGGAATTCACCCCAGGCGCGCTAGCTTAGCAGCTTTAATACTTTGGTATATGTGATTTGTGCAGCAGCTCTAGTGTGTAGATCGGACGGATATTGTTGATTGATCTAGTATATCCAACGGCTAAATTAATTTGGGTGATGTGACTTGAGGAGAAGCGAGAGAATTCCTAGTAGTGGGGGCTAGCTATTTAGATACAGTAGATTAGAGGGCCAAACAACCCCACCCCCCCTATTGATCCAAGTCTTTTTTTGGGAGCTCCTATTTGACGCGTTTTGCGTCAAATAGGCTCGTCACGCACACGCGCAGCTTAGACTGGGCCGGCGCATTGGCGAGCCTATAGCGAGCACGCCAATTTGCACTACATTGATATGGTGCGAATTATGATGGAAAAAATCATCGAAAAAGGGTGACCCTGAAGGGATCGAACAATTGACAACTAGCTAGTGAATTGGTGCTACTAACCAGTTGAGCCGACGAGTGTAAGCGACAAACTAAAAGCGCGAATATTTAAGAATTAACTTCAACGTCAGATCCAAAAACTTTATGAAGAATTTTGAATATTTATTACAAATTGTGAACAATTTTGTAAAGGGCAAATGATGACTGAAATATTCGAGAATTTCCTGAACAACGCGAACAAACTTCCGAACCAAGTTACTGTAGCTATAATTTGTAACAATTCTAAATCTTTTTTACAAAAGCGCACATTTTTTGAAAAAACATGAAGATTTCTAGAAACATATGAACAAATTTGAAACAAGGAACATTTCTAGAAAAACAAACAAAATTGTTCGCTTTCTAAATATATGAAATCATGAACAATTTTTAAAAAACAGAAAATAAATAAATGTACAAAATTATAAAATTCAGAACATTTTTTCTTTACTGCAAACAAATTTGGAAAATGTGTGAACATTTTTTGAAACAACGAACCATTTAAGAATTTTGAAACATTTATCAAAATTTTTGAACAAATTTTAAAGATTTGAACATTTTTTTAAAAAAAGTGAGAATGTTTTAAAATTCCAAATTTTTTATAAAACGCAAAAATATTTTTAATTCCGAACACTTTCTAAAAAAGCAGAACAATATTTGAAATTCTGATATTATTTTGAATATTTGAACTTTTTTGCAAATTGTGTATTTATGAAAATAAGTAAATAAAAATAAACATAGAAACAGGAAAAAATGGAAAAGAGAAAAGAAAAGAAAAAAATGTTCAGGGAACCTTGTAGAAGGTTCTCAAACCAATAGGGTCGCTGTGGTAAAGAGAACGTCAAATGGGCCACGCATGAAATTGGCCGAACAATCCTAGAAAGCGAAATGGGCCACGCATGAAATTGAGGCCGAGTTGTAAAGAGAAATGACCCAACTAAAAATCCGAAAAAACATATCAGAGCCAGGTTTCGATCCTGGGACCTGTGGGTTATGGGCCCACCACGCTTCCGCTGCGCCACTCTGATTGGGTTGTTAATTTGGCGATGTTTACGTAAGTTATCAACAGGGTGGAGTGTACAAGGTTGCATCGCGCAACTGACACTGGTAATGCATGTCTGCTGAGCTACTGTGATGCGCGGACGCAAACGCATTTCATGTTTTTAATTAATGTAATGCGAACATGGACTTTTGGCGGCAATTAACTATAATTTTTAATTCAAAATTTGGTTAAAAAAATATGAAATTCAAATGGCGCGTTGGGCACACATTTGGGCCAATTGACATGGACGGGCTTTTGATGTCTACCAAACAACTTAAATGGAAAAAAGACAGACACATTCATGTCCGTTTGGGTCAGCCCATTAGAGTTCGCCTAAGTCGGGGCCCGCTGCCATTGCCAACCGTGTAGACACCGCCATGAGTGAAGCATTACAAGGCTTCATACTACTACACTTCCAGGCAGCGGAGGCAGAGAAGGAAGCGGCCAAGACTGCGGAGGAGGCAGAGGCGGCGACGGCATGGCACAAAATCCAATTTCTTGCATGGTCTACCGGACGATATGATTTTGTGATCAGACATGTAAAAATTATGCATACTTACCCCTTTTTGGTTGTGATCGGTTGATGTGATCCAACGCTGGTATGGTCCGACATGTGCTATGTGATTGGACGGATTTGAATTTGAAATTGACCATCCAAACGGACATTTAGGGGATAGCGTTGGATGGTCGGCTCCCGTATCCGTGTCCGCAGACTGGTCCCCCTGTCAGTGGACGGATGCGGTGTCCGGTTTGGGAGTCGGTGTTAGAGGTGCCCTAAAACCCTGGAAGGAGACGTGCCACACTGACAAGTGGAACATGCAAGGCTACAGGCTTAGTAGACTTATATTGTGAGCTTGAAAAAGATTTGAATTCAAAATTTGTTTGAATATTTCAGACGGTAAAACGTTGAGATTTTTTGAAAATCGCTCTCCGACGCCTACCAAAAGAAAATGTAATCAAGAAAGTAAAAACCTTGGATCAAGTGCTGTAAACCCATATATTACTTGTCTTATACTCCAAACCTTTATCATTCATGTATGTACTATATAATGGTCAAATCAATACAACACAATATAACAGATCAGGAATATCCTAGCCATACAGCGGTTATTTTCTAAAAATCAAGTTGAATGACATAAAAAATGTAGAAGTAGAATGTTATTATGCCGCAAAGTCTTGTAAATGCATGAATAGTACCAAAAATTCCTATTTTTACTGGCATATAGAATTTTCGTCCATCTAATCTCTAATATTAAAAAATAGTTGGTAGATTCACCTCACCTCATCCTCGGGTTTTTTCCTGCCCACATCCTTATCCCTGTTTGGTTACTGTAGATTTTTTGAAATATCAATCGATGCCACACACAAAAAAATCAATGTATATAGAGTAACTTGAAATAATCTGGAAAAAAATCGATACTTTCCTTTCCTTCTCCTACTCGTTTCCTTATAACAGAAACCAACATCCAATTTCTGGAAACATCTAGCTTTTTTTTTTCTGAGAAATGTCGTCTAGCATTGGATAGAAGGATCACATTAGTTATGGAGAATATCATTCGTTTTTTATTTTAACAATAGCATGCGTAGTGAAGTTAGATACCTCAAACGAGTATCACCTTAATTTAGGAAAAGTATCATTTATGTGGACTCCTCTTAAAATCTCTCGTTTCCTTTTCATCATCATCTTAATGTTCTGCCACACGTTTCTACCCAACGACAGCGATGTGGAACGGGCAATAAAAAGACAATCACGATATCTCCACCGGCACACTTGTAATCGATATTGCATCATCCAAATATGATTGCCTTCCTGTTACCCGCTCCATCCCATAATATAAGAGTAGTTTTGAGAGAACGGACGTTCGGCTCTCGGCCTCCATGGAGGCCTTTTTTTTGAAAAAAAAGAGTCAAATTTCAAACTTTTCTATTTCAAAAAAATCTGAATTTTTTTTTTGGCAAGTAAACAAGGATGTTATGTGTATGTGTGTAAAATTTCAGGATGAAAAACTTTGAAATGCGACCTGTACAAGAAAGACAAATTCATGGCCTGGGAGGATGAATAGTATCATGTGTTAAAATGCCTCAGATTCGTCTTTTTTGCACAGCCCACATTTCAACTTATTTTGCCCTGAAAATTTACACAGATGTGTGTTATGCCTTCATGTATATTTGTGATTTTTTTTCAGAATTTTTTGAAACATAGAAAATAGAAAATTTGACGAAATTCGAACTTTTCAAAACCGAGCTTCATGGAGCTCGGCCTCCAAAGGCAATAATCGCGGTTTTGACACTTATATTATGGGACGGAGGGAGTAGCGTACACAAGGGTGTCAATAATTTACCGAGTTATATACAACAATATAGGTATATATATATGAAATCACAACAAAAATTAAAAGGCCCGTGGCAACGCAAGAGTATTCTACTAGTAAGAAAGTAAGAGGTGAATATTGAGGTGAGCACTTTTTTCAGCCGTGCACGGAGCCTCCTTCCATTCGTCTGACGACACAGGCGCGCGCATTCACGAGCAAGCACACCCACATGGTCACTATACGCTGCAGAGGGTCCACGTGCTGTCTTTCTTTTCTGTACTTTGGCCGTTTCCTTGGCAGTCTCTTGCGGCTGGCCGTTTCATGGAACCTCTGCTGCTGTCGGATGGCGACGTAGCGCCACCACGGACTACGGAATCATTCTAGAGAGGTTCTCTAGTGCCACGGGTGACGAGAGAATTTGTACGTTTTCTTTTACTGCTCTTTCCGTTCATAAATATTTTACAGTGTAGATTCACTTATTTTGCTTCATATTTGACAAGAAAGACAAATATTTAAGAACGAAGGAAGTAAAATATAAGAATTTGTATGCATTCTTTCGGTCTCCAGAGGAAACATGACTCCATTTATATATCAAAAAATGTGCGCCCCTTCAATTATACAAATCTAAAATAAGAATATTTTCCTCTACATGCGTGGGACCCGTTCTGCCTAACAATAATTATAGGACACATGCAACAATGATGGTGATGAAGACACGAAAAGAAACTAGTAACAAGCCGTACAACCATATTGAAGGACCCGGATCCATTGCCGGGTGTGCCGACGCCTACTTGTCCCCGCCACCCGTCCACTTGCGCACCACCTCATCGAGCGCCGCCGTGGCGGCGCCCCCCTCGCGGAGGCCTTCCGCCGCCGCCTTCTGCAGCTCCGCCACCTTGGCCCGCACCTTGGCGCCCTTGCCTTCCCCCGCCATCACCTCCCTCACCGCCGCGGCGATCTCCTCCTTCCTCTTCGTGTCCGGCACCCGTATCGCGGCGCCGACCCCCTCGCTCAGCACCACGGCGTTCTGCCGCTGCTCGGCGAAGAGAGGCCACGCGACCATCGGCACGCCGTGCGCCAGGCTCTCCAGCACCGAGTTCCACCCGCAGTGCACCAGGAAGGCCCCCGTGGCCTCGTGGGCCAGCACCTTTATCTGCGGGGCCCACGATGGCACGAGGAGGCCCACCTCCTTGGTCCTCTCCACGAACCCCTCTGGGAGGTAGGGCAGGGGGTCCTTCTTGCTCTCGGCGTCGTAGTAGTTGGCGTTCACCGCGCCCTCGTCGCTCGGGCTCCGCACCACCCATAGGAAGCGTTGTCCGCTTTGCTCCAGCCCCAGCGCGAGCTCCCGCATCTGCTCCGCCGGAAGCGAGCCGCCGGAGCCGAAGGAGACGAAGATGACCGACCTGGGCGGCTGCCGGTCCAGCCAGTCGAGGCACGGCGCGCGTGTGGAAGCGTCGTCGTCCGTCTTTATGAGCGGGCCGATGTTGTACACCGGAGGGCGGCCGGGCTCCGGGGCAAGGAGGGCCCGCGCGGCGTCCGGCTCGACGGCGTCGAAGGAGTTGACGAGGATGGCCTCGGCGTCGCGGTAGCGCCTGCCGTGGTGCACCATCCAGCGGTAGCAGGGGTTGGACTTGTCCTGGAGCGGCGAGAGGATGTCCGGCCCCGGTATGGGCACGCAACCGGGCAGCCTGACGGGCTCCGCGAGGTCCCGGAACTCGCCGGGCACGGAGGCGTCGAGGTCCGGGAGGTGGAGGATGAGCGTGAGCACGTGGAGATTCGTGGGAAAAAACAGGCACCGCCTCGCCACGCCGGCGGCCGCCGCGGCGTCGAAGGAGTCGGCCCCGAAGAGGTCGGCGACGAACGCCACGAGCCGCGTGGTCTCCTTTAGCCCTGCTAGGATAGCTGTGAGCGCGGGCACCACGCGGGCGCACTCCTCGGACATGAGCGTCTCGATGGCGGCGTCGGACGGCAGGTCGGAGAGGTCGACGGGCGGGAGAGACAGAGAGCTGATGGCCGGCGGGAGGGAGGCGAGGAAGGCCCGCTGCGTGGCGGAGGCCGTGGAGGCGAAGGTGATGAGCGTGGCCGTGGCGCCGTGCCGCGCCGCCAGGCGCTTGGCCAGCTCCGCCAGCGGGATCAGGTGGCCCATCCCGGGCGTCACCAGCATGGCGACGCGCGGGGGGCGGCCAGCATCCGCCTCGGCCTCGGCCGTGCCGCCGCAGAGCACGACGCCGTTCGCCTCCTCCATATCTGTTGCTCTGGTGTGGTTGGAGTTGGACTTGTGTGTCGTCGGTGACGGTTTGGTTGGACTCGTGTGTTTATCTGGGGCGTGGGCGTGGGCGTGGTATATAGAGCAGAGGAGGTCGTACTGTTCTCCGTGGGTGGTGGGGATGAGGAGCCATGAGTGGAGAGAATCGGCGGCAATAATGGAGTTATCATGGTGAGGTCATCAGGGTGTCATGATCACGTACGTGCAGAATTCTCTCGTAGTAGGTTTCCAAGAAAGAAGAAGAAAGACAATTGAACAATCATCTATCTTGGAGGCGGCGTCTTCGATTCTTCCAGAGCTCTTTTTTTTCTTTTGGAACCATGCAGTGCAGCATGCAGGTGGCAAAATTGGCGTGCTCTCGTGTCTTGGGTCCTACTCTAGTAGGGAACTAGAGAAATCATATGAAAGCTCTTTCACTTCAGTTAAATATATATATCTTGTTTCTTGTCTGAAGACGATGGTACACCAGCCCCTGGGGTAGTAAGATCGTGAGGTTTGATGGGTACACACCAGCCCCTATGGTAGGATAATAAGATTTTGAGGTTTGATCGATGGTTGGCCGGCTCCTGTATGTGAAGCGAATAGGTAGGCGTGAGACCACTGCTTTTTCTAGCTCCGCGTGATGGGTACCGTTGTTGTTTTCTTCTCATGCAGCTATCTTGGCGCTCGTGTAGTAGCTCTGAATCATAGATTCAGACAAGGCCCCAACCCGCACGTCGCCTCCTTGGCGACTCGGGGGGAGAAACCCTAACCGGCCGCCCCTCCCTCCAACTTCCTCCCTTTCCTCGCCGCCGCCTCAGGGGTTCACTGGCGATGCTCGACTAGCTCTCGCATCCGTGGCGCTAGACCATGTCCTCCTCGCCTAACTAAAACAACCTAACAACACCAAAACAAACAAAACCGATAAAACGACTGTCATGGTAGTGAAAACGGTTGCCGTGGCGGCGGTTTTTGGGTTTGCCTAGAAACACTGCCATGGCAAACTATATCTGCATGTGCGCCGAGGCAGGGTCTAAATCCACAATTCTCTCCCTCGACCCCATGGGAGCCTTGGCATCAATGATGCCCACCTTGTCACACAGTTCCTGGAGACGAACACGATCAAGCGGCTTTGTCAGGATCCCCCCCCCCCCCCCCCCTGCTGCGTTGATTCCGATGAACTCCAAGACCATCATGCCCTTCTCAACGCAGCCAGGGATGAAGTGATAGCCCAAGTCGATGTGTTTGTTGCAGTCATGGAGCACTGAATTTTTGCAGAGCGAGATGGCGGATTTGTTGTCGATGAAGAGCGTTGTTGGGACGATGGCTAGATTCAACAGATCGCCGAGAAAACGAGCAAGCCGGATCCTCTCCCACTTTTAATTGGTAATTGACACTTACCAAAACACGCATAGCCATATATACCAAATCTACCAAATCAATTGCCAAATTAACACACACAAGCGTACATAACACATCCATACCTACCAAATCGAGTTCCATCAAAAAAAAAATTCTACCAAATCGAGTTGCCAAAATATCTGGTAATCAATTCAAAAAAATCCTTTTGCACGTGTTACTATACCAAATCAACTATACAACGCACGGGTTACTACCAAATCAATTTACGGAAATGTACCGAATCTACCATCAAACGCACCGTTACCAAATCTAACATGCAATAAAGCGTCCCAAATATTGGGCCTCACACCGTGGATCTTTCCCCGGCCCAACCCCCTCCAAACCACGGGAAACCACCGTCTGCATGGCAAGCTATATCTGCATGTGCGCCGAGGCAGGGTCTTAGCCCACAATTCTCCCCCTCAACCCTGCGGAGGGACCTGGGCATCAATGATGCCCACCTTGTCACGCTGTTCCTGGAAACGAACACGATCAAGCGGCTTTGTCAGGATGTCCTCCCTTTGCTGCGTTGATTCTGATGTACTCCACAACCATCATGCCCTTCTCAACGCAGCCGGATCCTCTCCCACTTTTAATCGGCAACTGACACTTAGCAAAACATGCATAGCCATATACACTACTGAAATCAAAGAATTTGCCATCAGCCAGTTCTTTGTCGTCTGCTAGCAAAAAACAGACGGCAACGAACGAGCTGATGGCAAAGACACTATTTGCCATCAGCCAGTTCTTTGCCGTCTACTAGCGGAAGGCAAAGAAACATTTGCCTTCCGCTAGCAGATGGCAAAGCGGCCACTACTTAACGGCCCCAACGGCCCACCCCCCTCCTCTCTCTCTCCCTGCCGACCGCACCCCGCCGCCCCCCCCCCAACCTGCACAACCCCCCCCCCGCCCCCGCACCACACGCCGCCTTGGCCCGCCGCCCGTTGCCACCGCCGCCCCGCCGCTCCGCCCCCCCGCCGCTCCTGCACGCCGCCCCGGCCCGCTGCGCCGGCACACCGCCCCGGACCCCCCGCCGCTCCGCCAAACCACCCCCCCGCCCCCCGGACCCTCCCCCCCGCCGCCCGGCCCCCCGACTCCCCGCCGGCGTCGGCCTCCTCCACCTTCCCCACTCCGGTGAGCCCCCTCCCCCTCTCTTTTTTTTTCATTTTTTTCTCTGTTAATTAGTATAGTTTAGTTTAGGTTTTTTTTTCTGTTTTTTTTAGGTTTAGGTTTAGATTTAGTTCAGTTTAGGTTTTTTTTCTTCTGTTTGTTAGGTTTAGGTTTAGATTTAGTTTAGTTTAGGTTTAGTTAAGAAGAAAGATGAAAAAAAAAAAGAAACTGGGTCGAGGGGTCGGCGCCGACGGAACCGGGTCGAGGTTAGGGGGTGCGTCTGCGCCGACGGAACCGGGTCGAGGATTGCCGGTCGCCAAGGGGTCGAGGGTCGGGGCAGAGGGTCGAGGATCGCCGGTCACCGAGGGGTCGAGGGTTGCCGAGGGGTCGAGGGGTCGCCGAGGGGTCGAGGGGCGAAGGGTCGAGGGTCGATGGGTCGACCCTCGTAAATGTTTTTTGGATTCAGACAAGGCCCCCAACCCACACGTCACCTCCTTAGCGACTCGGGGGGAGAAACCCTAACCGGCTGCCCCTTCCTCCAACTTCCTCCCTTTCCTCGGCGCCGCCTGAGGGGTTCACTGGCGATGCTCGACTGGCTCTCGCATCCGTGGCGCATAGACCATGTCCTCCTGGGCCTAACTAAAACAATCTAACAACACCAAAAGAAACAAAACCGATAAAACGACTGTCATGGTAGCGAAAACGGCTGCAGTGGCGGTGGTTTTTGGGTTTGCCTAGAAACGCTGCCATGGCAAACTATATTTGCATGTGCACCGAGGCAGGGTGTAAGCCCACAATTCTCCCCCTCAACACTGCGGGAGGACCTTGACGTCAATGATGCCCACCTTGTCACGCAATTTCTGGAAACGAGCACGATCAAGCGGCTTTGTCAGGATGTCCCTCTTCTGTTGCATTGATTACGATGAACTCCATGACCATCATGCCCTTCTTAATGCAGTCAGGAATGAAGTGATAGCGCAAGTCGATGTGTTTGTTGCGGTCATGGAGCACTGAATTTTTGCAAAGCGAGATGGCGGATTTGTTGTCAGTGAAGAGCGTCGTTGGGACGATGGCTAGGTTCAACAGATCACTGAGAAATCAAGCTAGCCGGATCCTCTCCCACTTTTAATCGGTAATTGACACTTACCAAAACACGCATAGCCATATATACCAAATCTACCCAATCAATTGCCAAAATAACACATACAACCGTACATAACACATCCATACCTACCAAATCTACCAAATTGAGTTGCCAAAATATTTGCTTATCAATTGATGGAAAATCCTTATGCACGTGTTACTATACCAAATCAACTATACAACCCACGGGTTACTACCAAATCAATTCACGGAAATCTTCCATCGAATGCACCATAACCAAATCTACCATACAATGCACGTGTTCCTATACTCATGGTCGACAATATAAACATGTGATTGATAATTATGTTTGAATCTAGGTTGCCTGTTCTATTTACTAGTAAAATAAAGAAATCTGGGTTGCTATTTTGAGAGTCTGTGCGGTGTTTGTTTTGTCAAATCTTTACTATTAAAGGGGAGTTAGTTGGACGCAGAGTTTCTGCACCCGAGCTCAAATGAGCTCGGGTGAATTGTAAAATCGAAACAAAATAAAAAAAAATTCCAAAATTTTTTTGGTGAAACATTGACAAAAGTTTTAAGTGCTTGCAAAAATTCGTCTTGAAATCACATTCCTAGAAGGCGTGGCAAAAAAAACAAAATCGGTACTCTGAAAATGCTACTTTCAAAAGCATTTTGGGGCACTGAATTTGTTTTTTTTTTGCCACACCTTACAGGGATGTGATTCCATGACAAATTTTTGCAAGAAGTTAGAACTTTTGTCAATGTTTCTCCCAAAAAAAAATTTGGATATTTTTTTCGATTTTACTGTTCACCGAGCTCATTTGAGCTCGGGAGCAGAAAGATACATTCGGAGTTAGTTGTTGTATATTCGCCACCACCCCTCCCCTTGCCTCCAACTCCCCCTTTTATTCGCTCGACTCCTCCCTCTTTTACCTGGCAATCTACACTTACCAAAACACGCATAGTCATACATATCAAATACTAGTAGAATGCCCGTGCGTTGCCACGGCCTTCTAAAATATTTTGCTAAAGTTATATAAAGATAATGCATGTTAAATTTCATGGATAGAGATAATATAACACGGTCACAATTGCATAATAATTGAAGTCCACTTCACTTGTAATATAAACTGATAACAAAATGGCAAATTGACAATGTATACATATAAAATGATGATCCAACTAAAAATCTGTTATAAATTATTAAGATCTACTTGACGCGCTTAAGAAATTCCCGCACAGTATCATAAAAGTGGTCTTTAATTTCATTCACATGATGTTTGAGCAAGTATAATAAAAACTACTTCCTCAACTCATACCCATCATGCAAAAGCAATATATGTAGTTAACACGAATACTTCACGTGGAAGGTCTAAAAACATATATAACGGACAATCCTCACCGCGCAAACCAGCTTCACCAGTTTTTTACCGTTCCGCGAGAGCATAAAATGAAAAACAAAATAGCCAGACAAATCCATGCAATTTCAACGTCATTATGTTGTAAAAAACTTTGAAACCTTTCGTCCCCTTCCAACGACGTCGTCTCAGAACCCTTGACGATGGATTCTTTTTCAACGTCGCTAGAATACATCTTTATCTCTCCCATGTCCTGAAACAATAATCATATAAAAATGCACCTTTTGTATAACATAATCGGAATGCCCCCCCGAAAGGGGAGGGGCATTGCCGAATCTAAATTTCTTCTTTGAGCACAAAAGAATGAAGAGGAATTCGTTTCATTTCATACATATAAAGAAGAATTAGTTGTATGCACCTCTTCTCGTTGTGTTTCAGTTCGACCCGTCATCGTTATGTCAGTGCTTACGTGAGATGATATTTCTAAAACATCATTAGAATCCATCACTTTTTATCTCCGATGAACAAAAGTGGAACATATAAAAATACAAAGAATATTTTATACTGCATTATATAAATATATATAATATATTAAAACAAAAGTCAGACTAACACATTTTTTATTTGCAATAAAAACTGGATACTGCTAATTTCATATAAATATATGAACATACACTCCCTCTGTAAAGTTTTTATAAGAGTGTTTAGAATCCACATTCATTTCTCGTCACATATACTCGGAACAGAGGTAATAGAAACTTCGTCTGTTTTCAATTTTGCCCCTCGCTGGCTCACTCGCTTCACTCACTCGTTCCCCACTCTCTCTCGTCCAAATCCCTAGCTCGCCTCACTCCGCTGCTCGCGTCGTTGCCGCTTGCCTCTCTCTTGCCCGCGTCACCGCCGCCGTCTCGCCCGCGTCGACGTCGACGCTTGCCTCCATCCCACATGCGTCGCCACCACCGTTCACCTCCATCTCGCAAGCGTCGCCGCCTTCCTGTGACGTCTTCGCCGCTCCCTCTCACCCGCGTCGCCTGCACCAGCGAGGTTGCCACAAGATTGTTTTTGTTACCAAAGCGGAGGCGAGGAGCAGCTGGAGAGTTGTGCCGGTGGCTGGATCTGAAGTGGCTAGACGTCCCCGCCATGAGGATGAGTGGGAGGAGCAAGAGCACATCTGAAGATGGGGAGGAGTGGAGGCGGTGGTTCTGAATTTGAAGATGGTGCCGTGAGGAGTAGCGGGAGGAGCAGTCGCCGATGGCCTGGCTGCATGGGGTACGCCCTCCCCTTCACCTCCTATGGCGTCGTGGACATCCTGCTCGACGACGAACATCTGCTCGAGGACATCCTGCTCGACAATGCTCCTCTTCGCCAGCATCTCCAGCGCGTGGTGAGCTTCCCCTGTCTCCTCCCTTTACTCATGGTTGCCCGTGCGTTTTGGTTTAGATTTGGAGTACTGCTTGGGTACATATTAGGAGTAGGGTACAGTTTATTTGTATGCATATGGGTACAGATTAGGAGTAGGAGATGTAGTTGTAGGCACAGTTTAAGTAAAATTTCAGTAAACATAGCGTGAGTGTTTTACTCCAGTAATCTTGCTTGAAGTAAATTTCAGTAACTTCAGTAATCTTGCTTGAAGTACTCTGAAAATATACTCAGAAAATGTATTACTTGTACTGCTGATCTTGCAGATAGGAGGAGAGTTCTTGTACTCAGAGCAGTTGTTGATCTGCAGCAACTCTAGGAGTAGGATTTAGGATAATCATAGTTTCAGTTTGCCAAGCAGGGAATATAGTTTAACTGGAAATCAACCAATTATTGGTTTGAACTGGAAATCAACCTCTGTACTGATGTTAGATTGATTGACTGTAACTAAAACTAAAATCCATCAAATTCTTAATCTGAGCAATGTTAGATTGATTGTTCAATATCCGCAGTCCATCAAATTCTTCAAGATCTACTATGCATTTGCAACTGAACTATGCATTTAACTAAAACAGTGTCCTCTGTAATGATGTTTCTGAAACAATTCCTTCATTTACCTAATCACTATGTAGTGATGTTTTTGTAAATTATATACTCCTTCATACTGAAGGCAATGATGCTAAAACATCATACTCCATTTACCTGAAACAATGACTGTCAACAATCTCCATTTACCTGAAAGTACGGTTCGGGCCATGTACAAACTGGAAGAACGGTTGGGGCCATGCATGAATCGGACCAACAGTTGGGGCTATGTCACACCTCCAATCGAAGGAGCTAAAGTATGTCCTGAATGTCTCTTCCCGCATTAGTTTTTCAAGTTTGCTGATTGTCTGCGGACTAAACTGTGTACAGGTTACTGACCTGTGGCTCGCAGCCGCGGCGTCACCTGTGGCTTGCAGTCGGGATGGCAAACTTTGAAGAAACATGCCTCGTTCACCTGCTCTGATGGCAAACTTGAAAGCGTGGAGAGGCCTCGCCGCCCCGCTTAGTAGAAACAATTTGAAAATTCTTTGCCGTTGTGTATGGAAGGTGTGAGATGGAAATAGTATAGCAAAGCCCGCGCGGCGGCACGCCGTGCCCATCGATACGCTGTGACCATATGGATTGTCTACTATTTGCAATAAGTGCTATTAATTTAAGATGACAGAAACTTGTTTAATAATTATGCATTTGCATGCTTTTGCATTTGCATGGCATGTCATGAAGCTTGTTTAATTAAATTCACCTTGTTGCATGCTTTTCAATTAGCATCATCTTTTTTGTAATGTATGATTAGGGTATGTCCCCCAGTTTTGAACCCCTTGTCCAGTGTCTCTGTAACAGAGTGGTTCCAATTCTCTTGGCACGACTTTCGACTTCGGGGCCACATTTTAGTAGAATCACATTGCTAAGAATTGTAGCTAACTGTTTTGCATTGTCCTGCACCCAACCAATGATAGAAAGAATCGAAATTGTAAAGAGTTGCATACTGAAAGCCACCATAATAATCAATACCCGATTTTTGCTGAGTCAAAATAGAAGTGTTGCATCAGTGAATTTATCATTGCCAAGAAAGCCATCTAAAATATAATCATAATGAAGAAAAGAAATATACAACAACATGGGAGCGACTTGAATCAGGAGAAAAGTTTGAAACTAATCTAACTATACTAGGATGGTTTATTTGAAGGTTCTACTGTAAATTAGATGAACTGCTAAAGTCTAGTCTAAATATAGTGGCCAACACTTTTAGCTAATGAATCACCAAAAGATTACCCTGGACATTAATCGGGTTACAGTAGTATCAAATTAATGAATCCAGCATCCCTCAAGTTTTTTTTAATGAATCCAGCACATAGCTAGCAAACACTGGCATCAAGCCCCCCATACAGCACACATGCACCCAGAAAAAACACGCAAGCCGCACACGCACGCAGCGACGCAGCAGTAGCCCCCACAAGCCACAAGCATGCATGCAACGCATCACAATGGGCGCAGGGCGCATGTCCAAGAGGCTCACCAGCGTGACCAAATCCCTGCGGTCCCTTGCCGACGCAGAGCGCGAGGCTGTGGTCGCGGCGGAGGAAGCGAGCGCGTCGCCGCAGGTAGCAGAGGCGGCGGTGGGCGTAAAGGGATGCCAGCCGGAGAGGGGAGCAGCTCGTTGATGGTGCTCATGACGCCGCTCGCTGTCGCTGATGCCTCAAGCTCGCGCCAGCTCAGGCTGCCGGCGTCCCGTGTCGTCCAATCGTACATCGCTCTCGACGCCGCTAGCCGCATCCCTCCTCGACCTCCCGCCCGCAAAGATCCCCGGCGCCCCATCATTGGATGCCACCCTGCGTCGTTGTCGTCGGGAGCTGTCGCCTCCGTTAGTCTAGACCTGAAGCTGCGAAGCCGGCGAGCATGGAGAGGAGCGCGCCATGGTCGTGCCTCCGCTGGTGGCACACGTAGTCCACCAACCGACACCGGACCTCCGTCATCTGTCCGCCAGCGAAGCACCCTCGGAGCTCATCCACCATGTAGGCCACGGCGGCGAGCTGCGCCATCCACGGCAAGTCCTCGAGGAAGCATCTGTCCAACCTTCCTCCACAAGATCGCTGCGTCGCACGCATCGCCCACCCGCCGTGGGCTCTCTCCCCCAAAATCACCACCATCATGCGCGCCAGTGGTGTCCGCCAGCAGAAGTCGGACGCATCCCACGTGTCGGTCCGCCATCACCGCGTTTATGGCTGCCATCATGGTCTGCATGCACCTCCCTCCGTGCATCTTCTTGTGGGCGGTCCGCCGCCAAAGCGCGTGGTGAAGGCCACGTCGGAGGCCGCAGCCATGAAGCCCGGAGTCCGCGAGGCGCACTCCTGGCCGGTGCACCCGTAAGCCGTCACCGCGTACAGGGCGGACTTGCACGCCGCGATTCTGGACGGGAGAGCAGGGGCAGGAGCAGACGCACATGATGAGAGAGGAAGTACCAGAGGAGAGACGGAGGCAGGCACCAGTAGGGTATGACTGATCGGTTTATGTTTGGGCATCCGAGGTGTGACATGGAAAGAGCAAAAGGATTGATTGTTGTTTATGGAAGCTTTTTTTTGGGCACGGTAGGTGTGAGATGGAAAGGATCCCATCGTAATAGAATTTATGGGCATGATTTGATTTGGTGTCTTATATGGAAGGGTGGGATCGCTAGTACTGGGTTCGATATGATTTGATTGGTATCTTATATGGAAGGGTCGGTTTATCTGCGCATGGGACGTGTGGGTCTGGTGATAAATGAAAACCGGTGGTGGTTTTCGGAGGGAGGGAGAAAATCGATGGGAGGGAGATCGCATGGGGTAGGGCCATATCGATTGATGGAAGGGTGGGTAACGAACGAAACGAGCGAACGAACGACGTACGTACTGAGACATTAGGAGTAGAGATACCAAATCAATTGCCAAAATAACACCCACTACCGTACATAGCACATCCATACCTACCAAATCAATTAGTTCCCAAAATATTGCGTAATCAATTCACGGAAAGTCTTTATGCACGTGTTGCTATACCAAATCTACCATACAACACATGGGTTATTACCAAATCAATTCAGGAAACCTACCAAATCTACAATACAATAAGGCTTTGTCAGGATGTCCACCCTATGCTGCGTTGATTCCGATGAACTCCACGGCCATCATGCCCTTCTCAACGCAATCAGGGATGAAGTGATAGCGCAAGTCAATGTGTTTGTTGCGGTCATGTAGCACTAGATATTTGCAGAGCGAGATAGCAAATTTGTTGTCTATGAACTTCATTCAACAGATCACTGAGAAATCGAGCTAGCCAGATCCTCTCCCACTTTTAATCGGTAATTGATACTTACCAAAACACGCATAGCCATATGTACCAAATCTACCAAATCAATTGCCAAAATAACACATACAACCGTACATAACACATCCATACCTACCAAATCGAGTTGACAGAATATTTGGTAATCAATTCATGGAAAATCCTTTTGCACGTGTTACTATACCAAATCAACTATACAAACCCACGGGTTACTACCAAATCAATTCACGGGAATCTACCATCGAACGCATCGTAACCAAATCTACCAAACAATGCATGTGTTCCTATACTGACACATCTAGATGTGCTTTCGCAAAACTGATATAAATATGTGTTTGATAATTATGTTTGATTCTAGGTTGCCTGTTCTACGTACTAGTAGTAAAATAAAGAAAACTGGGTTATTATTTTGAGAGTCCGTACGCCGTTTGTTATATTTGCTCGAGTGAACAGTAAATAATAATAAAAATATTTTTTTCCCAAAAACTCAGTTTTTTTGTAGCAAACATTGAAAAATGTTTTGATTGCTTGTAAAGTTTCACCATGGAATGACATTCATGTAGGACATGACAAAAAAGATTGATACTCCAAAATTCTTTTGAAAATAACATTTTTGGAGCATTAGTTTTGTTTATTTTGCCACGTCTTTCACGAATGTTATTCCATGATGAAAGTTTGCAAGCAATGAAAAAAATTGTCAATGTTTGCTACAATTGTTGTTCTGATTTTTTTACTGTTCATCCGAGCTCACATGAGCTAGAGCTTAGATTAACCGCGTCCGGTGAAAGCCTTTGTTTATCAGCAACAAGAAAGAACTTTGACGCCTGCATCTCGAAAGTGCTCTTTTAATCCCGAGCTCGCATGCACTTGAATGATTAGTAAAATCCAAAGAAAAAGTTCAACTATTTTTTTTTGTGATAAACATTGATGAATGTTTTACTTGCATGCAAAATTCCATGATGAAATGGCATTAGTGGAGGCCTGAGCAAAAATAGCATGTGAAATATTTATCAATGTTTATCACAATTTTTTAGAATTGTTCTTTTTTTACTATTCTTTCGGATTTTACTCATCATCCGGGTGCATACGAGCTCAGGATTAGAAACTCTATGTCCCCTGCATCCAAGCTTCTTTTCTAGTACCCCTCTACTCTTTCTCTCCCTAGTTCCCCGCTAGAATCACCCGCCCGCTTCTCTCATCGCTGCTCTGAGATCCGCAAATCTACTCCCTCTGTTTTTATTTACTCCGCATACTAGGTTTGTCTAGAGTCGAACTTTATATACTTTCAACAAGTTTGTAGAAAAATACATTAACATATACACCACCAAACTTATATCAATGGATTCATCATTGCATATATTTTGAAATCATATAAGTTTGTTACTGTAAATGTTCATATTATTTCCTACAAACTTGGTCAAACTTTATAAAATTTAACTTCAATCAAAGCTAATATGCGGAGTAAATAAAAACGGAGCGAGTACCATATAATAAAGCGTCCCTGGGCCTCACACCGTGGATCTTTCCCCGGCCCAACCCCCCTCCAACACACAAAATACGTGTGGAATTTTCCCCGAGCGGAAGGGGGGAAAAGCTTCCTCTCCCCCGTGCGTCTCTCTTCGAGGGGACTGAAGCGGCGGCGGGGGCGGATTGGGCGGCGGTGAGGCCGGAGTGGGCGGCGGCGGCACGACCTACCCGGAGGAGAAGGGCGTTCCCCAGCTTCGACGGCCTCCCCTGCCACGGAGCCCGGCGAAGCCCTAGCCTCCGCTTCGTCGCATCTCCCCCGCTGCCTCACTCCGGAGAAGAGGAAGCCGCCGGCGTCGAGATCTCCAGGTTAGCTTCTCTTCCCCCCTGTCCTCCCCCCCCCCCCCCCCCCTCTCTCTCGCGACGAGATCTTCAGGTACTGACCCGTCCCCTGAAACACCCTAGTCGAATCTTGACTCTTCAGTGCTGGTCGAGGCTTTCTTGGGGTTTCCGTGGAACAACATTGCTTCGCTGCTGCTGCTAAAATCGGTAACTTGAGCATATAACTTCAAATATGCTAACAAAATCGTATGTGTAGTGTTCTGCTTTTCGATTTAGCAAATATGCCCGTGCGTTGCAACGGGGGACAGTCAACAATTTTATCAAATATTCCTACATACCTTTAAAATGACCCATAACAAAGGCTATGAATAATCTTCAGGAATATGTTCAATCATTTTCATTGTTTTTAAAATTTCGTCATGGGGAGCAGTTTCAATGCTTTTGACGACCGTGCCATCTAACTAAAATTTCCGAATTTGTTGCAGTAGTCATAGGGGATAGACCAACAAATAAAATATCAACGTAATGAGAATGCCATTAGCCAGCACCAAACCTTCCAGAAGTCTTCTGAATCTTGTGTGTCGAACCTATTCCCAACTAATAATTAGCTTCAATAAGCACATCCACATGCATCAGTTCAACGGCCCGACGACAATTGAGGGCTGTTTAGAAACCGACCCATTTATATTGGAAGAAGCAATGCACAGTAGTAGACTCTAGATAACCGGCATCATATTTTGCGGGCATAATAGCAAAGAGTACAATTGGTGATGCGACTTAAAAGGACATACAAAAACGAGAAGGCAATATGCAAGAGTGCAGATTTTAGGTGCATAAACATTTAGCCATGAGGTCAGGAAAATGGTCAAGAAAACAACGGAGCAATTCATGGCTGCCCTGTATCTGGCGGCCTTTCAACTGTGAGTATTTTAAGCAAATACTACTTGAGAAGAGGCTCTTTGGGCTCACTGCACCTCCTGCATCATTTGAAGCATTTTGTTTCCGCAAATAGCTTATTCAGTGACATAGCAATGGCCTAACATATTGCTGCAAAACCTATCAAGCGCTACCAAGGAGGCTTGCAACACTTTATTGAACAAACATGTGTTTCACAGATATGGAAGCCCATTAATCACATTTGCACGTGTATTAGCCAAAACCGTTGTGTTCTATCCACTGCACCAACTTAGCATCGGCTGCCGCTGCTACAACTATCTCTACTTTTCACATGGCAAACAATACGTGGGAACAACAAAGGGTGTTGTTTGGGGAACACGTACCTTGTTGCCTGGGTGTACCCGTTCTACTTGTGGCAACTTGGGTGTGGACATGGAGCCGTGTGGCGTGTTTGGTCTGGGAATCCGGCGTCGCGCCAAGGAGAGCGCTCGCCCTGCCTCTCCATTTTTGCTATTATTTGTTTCAGTATAGTTGTACATGGTCTTGGTGTTTCATTATAATTACGCGTGGCCTTGGATGAATTTGTTTCAAATATTACAAAATCATGGTTGTGATTGTTTTGCTGTTCTGACTCTGGCATTTACTAGTGGTATGCATGGTATTTTCTTATTAGTTTTTCCCTAGAACTAGTGCTTTATTATATGGACACATGCTGTGATGTGAATATGCTAACCACTCTGGTTTCTTCTGTTGGCAATGTCTTTAGATTGGCTGGATATGGATTTAATTCTTCCATTTAAAATTGGAGATTTTGCCGAGGCAAAGTGCTTTGATGAAGGTTTCAAAGGCGCATGGTTCCGCTCCAAGGTCGGACATGTATTTACATTATATGTGTGATATTAATGAATTTAGTAAATTAGGTAGCAAACAACTACTCTCACCATGTTTTCTATTTGTGTTAATACTTCCCTTAAAGTAGAAATTTGGCCACTCAGTCTAAACATTTCTCTTTGCACTTCTAGTATACTCATGTCAATTTCTCATACCATTTCCATCTATTTGTCGTTGTACTGATATGTGCGACAAGTAGGGGTGTCCGCTAGCCTCGGAAAAGGTCATTCTACATGGGCGGGAATAATGACAAGTGAATTTCTATACAAAATCTCTTGTCGTAAGATTTCATCAAAATGACATTGGATTGAGAGGGTCGAGATTGGGGCTTAGTATATCACTAGTATATGCCTCGAGTAACTATTTGGTGCTCTTTAAGTCTTTATATAAACTCTGACATATACTATTTTTTTAGAACACAAACTCTGACATGAACTAGGTAGAAGAGACTAGGTAATAAATTATTAACCACCCAAGGATTTATATAAGAGCCTTGTTGACTTGAAGACCACCATCACCTTTGGTGGGAAGGGAAGTAAAAAGGGCAATAGCATAAAAGGCCATAAGTTACCACGAGCACCTTTAGTGGGAGAGAAAAGCGAGGCTATAAGAGGAAACATGGCCTATACTTTACAACGGGCCATCGATTATGGACCTAGCTCACAGTCCATGGTAGACCTTCGACCTTGAATCTTTAGGGGTCTCAACTTCTTTATTGGTGTTCAGCTTCTTCCTTCTATCTAGGAATTGTTTGGCTTTTGAACTTCTTTGTTTCGTCTTGGATCACGTGTGTGGCCCAGTGTGGCATGTTCCAAAGTTGAGCTAGCCGCTTGGGCCTCTACACACGTCTTGGTTCCGAGTATAGTATCCACCACACTTCCTCCCAAGGGGCGTGGGTCATATGTGGATACCTCTGTCGTGGAACCTCCTTAGGTATTGACGGCTCCCCTGTGGCACTACTCTTATCTTCTGCCCTCCTCGAATCTAACGTGTTAACCTTCATTGTTATTACGAACTGATCTTCTTAAGGCTCACAACCCATAGGTTACCGGTTTAAATACCAGAAAATCATAATGAAATGCGCACAAATAGCCCACCAATGAGCATTTGGTAAGAATTGAACCCTGGTCATTAGTTTATAAGACAAAGGGCTATGCTACACTTTGGGCTATGCTATTGTTGTCCACAAGTCTATGAACTAGACAAATTAGATTAAATCTTGGGTGCTAGAATACATATTACAAACATAAACAATGAAGCTTTTTCTTTCCAATACATCATGCTAGTATGGCACTACTTCTACATTCAATAATAACATCAGTTTGATCGCTTGACCATAATCTCATGGATTACAAATATAACACTTCTCTTCACTCATTCTACAGTAGGGTATAAGGCTTTACTAACTCATATTGTATTAATTCTCTTTCAGATAAAAGATATGCGTGTCACAGAATCTGGGCATCTTGAGTATTACTTGGAATATATTGACTATACTGAAGAAGGTAAGCGAATCTTTATATGCAAGCTCTGTTTTTTCTTTTGCACATAACCTTTAGTTTTTTTAAGAGAGTGAAGGGACCACATGCAATAAATCAATTTGAATACTCATTCTCAAATTTTTAGCTTAAGGATATTGCGGTGCAAGAACTTTGTTTTTTATTCTGTAGACATAATTTGTACTTGGAATTATTCTCATACACCACTGAGGCCCTGAGGCAGCTGAGATATTTTATGGCATGCACCTGATTTTTGAAAGCAGACCTTCTAATTATACATGTTTTCTATATGTATATAGGAATAGCCAAAATTTAAGCAAGGACGTGTAATGTATGTATGGTATATTGATGTTTTCTCAATCCAGAAATGTGCTACGTGTTATGCTTGGATGGGTAACTTTTTTTGTGCATGGTGCCCTTGATCAGGAATCATACGATATAATGAAGAAACTTCTGTGTTTTCCAAATTCTATAATATTGCCTCCAGCTTTTAATTGATCACGTATGATATCTAGCCAATACTGTTTACCTTTAAGGAGATGGATCATGCAGTGCTTTAAAAACCACGTGATCTGTCTATATCTTCCCCAAAATGGTTCGCGTTGTACAGGTCATAATCCCCCGCAAAAAAAAGTACAGGTCATAATTGATGAGTTTGGTTTTGAACAGGCAGTTGCAAAGCCTACACTCGAATCTGCAGGGCTAGTAAAATCGTGGAAACATCTGACTATACCTTGCATTTGAATTTACCCAACAATTGATCAATCAACGCACTAACATTTGTCCAGTATCCCATAAAGCATGTGCTGTCTTGCCCAAATGTTTGTCCTGTCTGGAAGCGGGGGCAGTATAGAAGGTGGCAGTAGCCATCTAGCGCAAATATGTCTTGTCGTGACCTTGATTTTACCCTTATTGTTGGCTAGGCACCAGAAAATCTTGGAATACGGCCAAGATTACAACTGTTGGTTTTCTGTACACCTCATATCATTACTCCCAATGCCCTTTTCAGCCAACGAATGGATTGGAGATTTCCAAAAGAACCCATTCAACCAGGCATGCCTGGAAGGGAAATCAAATGGCAGTACTGAAATAATGTTGCGTCCTTACTTTCCTCGGTGGTATAGGGGGCAACAAGTTCCTAAGCACTTTTCAAAGAGCGAGGTGATAGCACGAGTTCATGATACCTGGAAAGTAGGTGATTGGGTTGACTGGCATAATAAAGATTGTTACTGGACTGGGCAGATTATTGAGTTGACCAGTAAAAATGTGGTTGAGGTAAACATTTACTCCCTCATTTACAAAAATATATTTGATGTTCTAGTTTTGTCCCAAGTCAAACTTCTTTAGGTTTGACCGAGTCTGTAGAAAAATATACGAACATCTGCAATGCTAGCTCCCAATAGCATTATGTTTTGGCAATCTCAAATTCTCAGCACCAGGTCTAGATTGTCCTCCTTCACTCTCACCCACGGATGATTTGGTGTTCCCTAACATGAAGCACCAATCAACAGTTCAACACAAGCAGGTAGCAGCAGCACAGGGAAGCAACAAACAAGCAAGCAGCAGGGTAGCAGCACGGGAACAACATGGGGAAGCAACAAGCAAGCAGCAGTTTCCCAGCTCTCCCTTTTGTGGCGCCCGTGAATGCGACCTGCAACTGCAAAAAAAAAAGGGTTTCCTATCGGGCCGAAGAGTAGTTGGGCCTCCCGAGTCCCTCACGTGTCCCAGCCGTGTCCTCCTTTTTTAATTCGTAATTCACGAAATATGGCGGGATATGCGTGTCCGAGTGTGTCCCTGTCTCCGGCCGTATCCTGCCGTGTCCATGCTTTGTAGTCTTGCAGTCCAATTGTGTTACGGGCTGGGAACACACAATCAACTTTCCTGCTGATGAAGATGACACACACTGATAAAATGACATCAAATGAACTTTCATGCTCTGGTCAATGATTAAAATATGAAGTGCGACAAATTGTGTTATCATTTGATCTCCATGTTTTCATGCTGATTATTGGTTTTCTGTCATAACCAACATTATCAGAGACAATAACTCACATGTTCCTGCTTGACATTTTTCTACAGGTAAAGTTCTTGGATCATCCCATGGGTGAAGGCCAGCAGCGTCCTGCTAAGAAAAAGGACCTGAGGCCTGCGCTTGATTGGTCCATTATTAAAGGTTGGACTGTACCTCTTTCGGCGGTAAGTTTCTAAGGTTTAGGTTCTAGCTTCTAAATACATTTTGTTAATTAATGCTTCTAGAAGGGAGTTGAGGTGATCCTTGACCAGTTGTGGGTTAGTTCATGGAATCGAATGGATTCTTCTTCTTAATTTTTGGATGGTCTACCTTATGTTCCACAGTTTAAACCAAATTTATTGTCTATTTTTGTAGACATCTTATAGTGTATATTTGTTTATGGTCAGGCAAAAGGGAAATTCTGGCAAGCTGCTCATCTGGTTCATCCTAAATCTGGTACGGCTGTCTTTTGTGAAAATATATGGCTGTAAATGCACACTAGGAAACTGGTGAAATTAAGTTTCATGTTCGCGTGGTGGTTTTCAGATGTAGAAGAGAGGAGCAGCACAGATGACGATGAAGCTCTGGGATCTTCATCAACCGTCAAAACACATTCGTCGGACAGAAACATCGTATCTAAGCTAAGCAATCAGAGGAACACCGTCCTGACGTCCACGGAAAGAGCGATGGCGGCACACAAATCATCAGACCCCAGTCGACGGCGTACCCGCAGTTCCTGTGGGCTACTGATATCTCCATTGGAGCCTGCCACCGTCGAACCGAATGGAAATAGCGGTTCCCGCCGGTACCCCTTTCGTGTCCGGAGGAACACAGCGGAACAGCAGAGATGAAGCTGGTAACGCCGCACACTTGATGACCGCCACGGGGGTTTACGGGCATTATGGGATATACTTAGTGATATATACCACATCAGCTCTTGAGAAAATGGCCGATCGTTGTATTTGCGGAATCGGCCATATAGGCAGCATAGGGAGACTTTTCGCGACATTTCTTATGAGAGTATTTGGGCCATGATCCATTGACTGGCTGTTACTCGGCAGAAGATGCAAACTTGGGCTGGTTGTTACTTGGACTTGCGTTGTCTCTGAACCCCCGGGCCCGATTCAGACTGAACAAAAGCTAAGGCCCGTGATGAAAAAGGCAAAAAAAAATACTCCTGTTTTTTTTTTCAGAACGGACACAAATATTAAACGAGCAAATGGTAGAGAATCGCGGAATTTCCTATCGGACGCACATTGCGTCAAGCTGTTGAGGTTTCACACAGGCTTCCCGAGTGAGCGAGTGATATGGGCTGGCACGTTAATGATTGCTGCGATCCTGGTTTGGGATCCTTCCAGCCGTTTTTTTGTTTTGTTTTGGGAATCTTCTAGGAGGTTCCTAAACCGGTTCTTTCTTGTTCTGTTTTTTTCGTTTCCTTTTTGCTTTTTTTTTTATTTTCTGTCCTTTTTCCATATTCTGTTTATTTTTCTTTTGTTTCTATTTCGTTTTTTTCTTTCCTTTCATTTTTAATTTTATTTTTCTTTCTTCAAATTTCTTTCAGATTTTTTTAAAAATCGTTGTGTTTTCAAATTTTGTTCATAAATCCAAGAAATGTCCATGATTTTGACAACAAATTGTACTTTTCAAAAAATGTTCAGAATTTCAAAAAATGTTCCCATTATAAAACAATCACAGATTTTAAAAAATGTTCAAAAATGTCTCATTTTTTTTGGAGTTCAAAAAATGTTCACATTTTAAAAATAATTCCCAATTTTCAAAAATGATCTTGTTTTCTAATTTTGTTGTGTATGTTTTTATTCAAAATGTTCAAAACTTTTTCAAAAATTTGTTTGGAATTTCAATTTCTTTTCCTGTTTTCAGAAAAACTCACAAATTTTAGAAAATGCTCATATTTCCATTTTTTTTGGAGTTTAAAAAATAGCTCACATTTTAATTTTTTTCGCAAATTTCAAAAAATGTTCGTGTTTTGAAATTTTGTTTTTTTTAAAATTGTTCAGAAGGTTATTCAAAAGTTATTCGGAACTTGAGAAAGTGTTTCTGTTTTCAAAAATTGTTTACACATTTTTAAAAACGTTAATGTTTCCATATTTTAGGATTTTCATTAAATGTTTGTGTTTTCAAATTTTCTTTGGGAGTTTTAGAAAATGTTCGCTTTTCCAAATTTTATTTTGGAATTACAAATAATGTTCCCGTTTCGAAAAAGTGTTCACGACTTTTAGAAAATGTTTTTCAGCATTTAATGACTTGCGCTGCCTTACAAAAATTGTGTTCGAAATTTCAGAATTTTTTCGAATCTGTGCTGGGGTTTGTTTCTTAAGAGTTTGTGTTGTCTTAAAATCAGTGAAGCTCGATAGCTCAGCTGGTTGTATCGATAAATCTCTCAGGACAAGATCCTTGGTTTGACTCCCACATCTAACAGATTTTTCGATTTATTTGTACATCGCCACGGCACCTAAATGGGCCGGCCCAGCCGGGGCTCCGTGTGTGTGTGTCGCGACGGCAATTTGCCGCAGAGCGCGTCACATAGGAGGTCCTGTGAATCACAACTATTTCAACCTCCTCTCTCTGCCTCTCGTCCCCACGCTGGACCATGACGGGCTGGAGACACAAAATTCAGATTAATACATCATCATAATTGACATGCTTTTGGGCATTTTGTTTGATTCACTTCGCCGTGGATATGATCAGTGTCAGCGCAAACATTCCAACCCAACACCAATGACTACAATTGTCTCAAACTGGCAAGCCAAACTTCAACAGCAAACATGGCTCCGTCCACCAAAGGAGGAACCTGAAACTTGTATGAAGAGACAAGGGCGACCGGCAAATGGTGATAAGGCAAGCAAAGGATATGTGATACGTGATAAATGAAGTGAACACAACCTCTCTAGATTATACCATTTTCAAAAACATGAAAACCGGCCAGGAAAAATCTCCTCAGAATTGTATCAAGCATGCGGAGTCCAGAAGGTACATAACTTAAGCCAAATAATTAGCCAAGATCGGCCGTGGACTGTTTTCAGTTGGGTATACACATTCCGTTGGATCATATAGACCAACCAGAACTAAGTTCATCAGATTACAACCCAATTACCAAGTAGGTTTGGCAATCTTAATTCAAATTTTATTCCTAGTATTTTTTTTATCATAATGATTTGGTCGTTTCAGTTGGGTTGGGTTACATAAACTGAAACCAACTTCATCAAACTAGCTTTAGATTTATATTTTTCATCCCTAGTGTAATTTTTTCTACCATAATGATCTATTTTAGAATGATTTGCTCTTCCCACTTTCAACTCTCAAGTAGGTGTTAGGTGGCATTTAACCTGACTAGGCTCTGCACCAAAATTTAGAGACTCCTCCTGCTGTAATGCTTGCCTTAAAGCCTCATATATGGATGCTTTTATCACTATATCCTGAAGGTTCTCACAAATATGCTGAGCCAATCAAACTTGTCAGATGTCATGTCTGGAATTTCCTTCCGGCATAACCAAAAATAGAACTAATTATGAAAGCCCACATAAACCAGACCTCTCCCGAGTATTTCTGCGTTTGACAGGGCCATTTCTAAACGCCCAGTCAACACTTATTATCTGTGGAAGAAACTCAGTTCCGTCTCAAAATTCTTGTACTCAATTAGAGCATATCCCTGCATATATAGGAGAAGGCAAAACCTCACAAATATTTGTGTCAGCAACAATGACATGTTGAACGCCATTTTATTTTATATAAGTACCACTTTGAACCAAACTTTGCACGCAATTGTTCCACTTCGAACCACATTTTAGTATTTGAAGTGCTTCTTACATGAACATGATCGGCCCGACTAGTTAGGGTGTGTTTGGTAGCCTGCGTGGGGGGTGCATGAGCCCAAAAGTTCTCTCCCCGACCCACTTTTGTGTGTTTGGCAGGGTGTATGGGCTGAGGTGAGCTATGCTCGGTTGATGCAAAAAAGGGCCTCAGCCTAGCTGAGTCGAAGCACCCCACACAGGCCTGCTGGGTCGAGCGAGGCTGAGATGGCCCTCGAGAAAAATCTCTCCCCGACCCACTTTTCTGGATCGACCACTCCTCCTCCCGCCCCCCCTCACCCAGCGCGCCCCCTTTCCCCGACCTAGCCGCCAGCCCCATCTCTCCCGCAACCACTAGGCGACTGCCTGCTACCCCGCCGCCGGTCCCCTTCTTCAACCTCGCCGCCGCCCCTGCTCTGGAAAGCCTCCTCGTCGGCGGCCCGCCCCCGCTCCTGGCTCAGGTCACAGGCGGCCAACTCCCCGCCACCCCATCCCGGCGTCGCCGCCCCATCCCGCCGTCGCCGAGGTAGCAGCTTCGACCCCTCCTTCCCTTCCTCCGCCCTCCTCCTCCCTTCCTTCCCCTAGTCCTACCCCTAGTTCCTGCCTCGGCTCTGGCCTCTTGTGCGTGACCGAGATGTACAGACAGATGTATTTCACTAGTACTTAATATTTGCTGTTTCTACATATAGTTATGCTTGATTTTGTGAAGTATCTATCTTCTGTACAAAGAGCCTAGCCCACTATGGTTAAGACAAACTTTTTTGCATGAAGGAATTTGAGCCATATATATCTTCTGTTCATTGCAAGTCATGATGAAAAAAATTATGTTGTGCTAAGCTTTTTGTTTGTATTGTCATAGATGGATGAATTGGCAAGAAAACAAAGGCAACTAATTGTGAGAGGGGCCGGTCTAGTGGCTGGAGTGTATGCTTACATGATGCTCATGTTTAGAAGATCTAGGCAACAAACACCGAGGATAACCGTGGGCAGCATGGCCGATCGTGCCATATCTAGAGAGTCCAATTTGAGATACATTTATCACTCTAGCGACATAAATTGTTCAAATCAACTCAGAATGAGAAAAGCTCCTTTTTTCCGTTTGTGTGCTATATTTAGAGAGAGAAAATTGTTGTTGGATAGCATCCACACTTCTATTGAGGAACAAGTTGCCATGTTTCTTCTAGTAGTTGGCCATAACCAAAGGTATAGGACACTACAACCGATCTTTAGAAGATCTGCCGAAGTCATTAGTAGGTATTTTAAGGCAGTGCTTTATGCTGTTGGGGAGTTGAGAGATGAGATGATTCGGCCTCCCTCCAATCATTGCCATCGTAAAATACAAGAAAGCACCCGATTCCATCCATATTTCAAGGTAATTTTTTTCAAACAAAGACAAACAATTGATGGGACTTATGAATAACAACCATTTGTCTTTATTAATTAGGATTGTGTTGGAGCAATAGATGGGACTCATGTGCTTGCTAGAGTCCCAAAAAGGATCTCAGCTGCCTTTAGGGGTAGAAAGGAGGGGACTACCCAAAATGTCATGGCCGCGGTAGACTTTGATCTAAAGTTTACCTATGTACTTGCGGGTTGGGAGGGGTCAGCTCATGATGCCCTTATACTTGCAAATGCATTGGAGAGGGAAGATGGGTTGAAAGTTCCAACAGGTAATAAATTAGACGCTACTACCTAAATATATTAATATTTCTACCCATAGCTAATAGTTGCTTGTTATAGGAAAATTCTTCCTTGTTGATGCGGGGTATGCTGTGAGGCCGGGTTTTCTTCCACCATACCGTGGCACGAGGTACCACTTGAAAGAGTATGGTCGAGGGAACCATCCTCAGAATGCTAAAGAGTTGTTCAACTTAAGACACTCTTCTTTGAGGACAATGGTTGAAAGGGCTTTTGCCGCATACAAAAACCATTGGAAGTTTGTCTACAATAAGCCATTCCATGGTTACAAGACCCAAGTAAAAGTAGTGCTAGCTTGTGCAATTCTTCACAATTGGGTACTTCAATTTGGTGAGGATGAATATTTCCCGCCCGAGGAAACATGGGAACCGGAACCCAACGATGAAGACCCCAATGATATTGTCCATGAGAATCATTCTTGGGCTCAGAGGCGAGATGAATTTGCAAATCATATGTGGGCGAATAGAGGGCTAGCAAATATTTGATGTATCATGTGTCTTGGTGTTGTAAAACAATTGATGTGTGACTTGGTGTTGTAAAACATTGATGTACTGTTTTATTTATGTGCTGGAATTCATTTTTAGGTGCTGAAATATGTTTTATATATGCTGAAATGTGTTTTTTGTGTGCTGGAATTCATTTTTAGGTGCTGAAATATGTTTTTTGTGTGCTGGAATTCATTTTTAGGTGTTAAAATATGTTTTTTATGATCTGAAATGTGTTACTAACTTCTGGAATGTTTATGTTGTAGATGGATGAAGAGGTGCTGGAGGTTCCAAATGTTGGTGCTGTTCCCAAGAAGGCCCCCAAGGTCATGAATTGGACTCCGCCTATGTCGGCATTCATGTTGAAAGGTTTTTCAGAGGTGGCGGCAAGAGGTGCCAAGACTGACAAAGGATTCAAAGAGGCTGAAAAATTAAAAGTTGCAAAGTGTATATCTTGCTTTCGTTGGTTATGATGTGTCTATTACTCAAGTGCACAATCATATTCGCAAGTGGCGAAATAGGTGGACAAGAATTGTTTATTTGAAGGGTTTAAGTGGGGCACTTTGGGATGATGACAAGAAGATGGTAGTTCTAGAAGAACAACACTATTTGGGCCACACTCAGGTACGCATGCACATGTATCCACCCTGTTTTCTTGCTGAAATGAGTTGTCTTATTGCTGAAACAGTGTTGAAATGAGTTAGTTTTGCTGAAATGAGTTACTTGTGGTCATATGATGATGCTTCATTGCTGAAATGATGCCACTGTTGATTACTTTTGGTCATATGATGATGCTTCATTGCTGAAATGATGCCACTGCTGATTACTTTTTGTTCAAAAAATGGTGTTGTAGGATCATCCAACAGATGCTGAATTGCTCAATTCCCCAATTGAGAACTACAACTATATGGAAAATTGCTTTGCTAATAAGCAAGCTATCGGGAATTATTCAATGGCCACCGGTGTGCCACTGGGAACGCCTATTGTTGTGGAAGACAAAGATAAACCCAATGTCATGGAGGGGCAAGGAACAACTGATGAGGTATTGCAACATCCTCTTGGGTCTAACTTTGTACTTCCTACTGCTAGTGCCACTCAAGACCCTTCACCTACTTCAAATAAGAAGAGAAAGAGGGCATCAGGTTTGACCGAGGAGGACTCAATCCGGTGTAGCAACATGACTGATGCTATGCGTGAGATTGCAAGTGCTATAAACAACACTTGTCATGCTGAAACACATCCTTACTTGTATAAGGTTGTCATGGACCTTACCATGTTTGATCAAAACGAGCGCTTGGCTGTTTTAGATTACCTCACAGAACATAAGGCAAAAGGCCTTAACTTTGTGAAGATGAATGATGAAGTCCGTCAAGCATCGTTCAAACGTATATTGAAAGCCAATCCTGATCTGCTTTGAGTTTATGTTAGTTGGTGCTTGTTGAGACTATCCCTTTTGTAATGGCTATTTTAGTGTATTTCGAATGAGGCTATGTAATATGAATCTAGTGATGCACTGCTACACAATATGGTTATTATGTCTTATGTAATATGAATCTAGTGATGCACTGATATAAATTATGGTTATTATTTCTTATGTTAATGGTTGATTTTTTTTCTTCTTCTTCCACTAGTAGAAAACAGGGCTTTGGTCCAGGCCAGCCCAGCCCATTAGTCCCGGTTCAGTCAGGAACCGGGACACATGGGGGCATACGTCCCGGTTCGTGCGCCCAGGGGGCCGGCCGGGGCTCGTGGGGCATTGGTCCCGGTTCGTCTGGACCCTTTGGTTCCGGTTCCAGACACGAACCGGGACCAATGGGCCTCGCTCCTGGCCCACATCCATTGGTCCCGGTTCGTGGCTGGAACAGGGACCAAAGGGTGGCCTTTGGTCCCGGTTCCAGCCACGAACCGGGACCAATGTTGTGCCTATATATACCCCTCGCCCGCGAGCAGAGCACTCCACTACTCTGTTTTTTCTGGCCGGCGAGGGGAGGTGTTTGTGGTGCTCTAGCTCACCTCCTATGCACATGAGGTGTTCGATGAAATGCCCGAGCAACACTACTTAAGCTTTCTCCTCTCCAAACTCGACCTTCAAGCTCCATTTTCCTCAAGATTTGTCTAGGTTTAGCGGTCCGTCACGTCCCGTCCCCGTCTTCACCGCCGTCGATCGCCCGCGCCGATCTCGTCGCCGGCATAACCGTGGTGAGCCTCTTGTTCTTATCTTCTTTCTAAAAGAAAAAAAATTCTTACTTGTATGATTTACATAGATACTTGTATAATTTTCTTACTTTTATTATTGTTTGTTATTATATAGTGTGATGGTTTTGGTATCCGCCCCCGTCGGCCCTCGTCCTGTCTATGATTCGGATGTGGTATATATTATATTTTATAACTATTTGGTTCATTTGTTGTTTATGACAATTATGCCGACCAACGTGACATAGATTTTTTTTATCTAGGAGGTATGTGAACCGGAAATTCCAACCGACCCTATTGTCGAGAGGTTAAATTTAGTTGAAGAAGAAAACAATTACTTGAAGGAAAAATTGAAAAAAATTGAGGAGGAGAAGATGATATTGGAGTTGCATGTTGCGGATGTCGTCGATGATCACAAGATCAAGATGGATGCAATGTGCTTCAAGATTAGAAAGTATAGAAAATATGCCATTCATACCGAGGCTTGGTATCATTATGCCGTTGGATCAATTGTTACCTTGGTTGCGATTATGATCGCATTTGTTGTTGCATTGAAATGTTTTACATAGTTTCAATAATGTATGGTTTAATTAGATGCTCTGAAGAGCTATATGTTGTTCAATGAGAACTATGTATGTACTTTGGTTTTAATGTGATGATGAACTTCTATTAATTTGGTCACTTATCTGTTCATGATGTTTTGTAATGGTTTTTGACACACTTAATTATATATAATGCACGCAGATGAACCGGCAATGGATGTACGGTGACAGACGCACCTCCGAGTATATTAAGGGCATGCATAATTTTCTCGAAGTGGCTGAGGCAAACAAGCAGAATGGTTTTATGTGTTGTCCATGCCCTATATGTGGGAATACGAAGTCTTACTCTGACCGGAAAATCCTTCACACCCACCTGCTTTATAAGGGTTTCATGCCACACTATAATGTTTGGACCAGGCACGGAGAAATAGGGGTTATGATGGAAGACAGCGAAGAAGAAGAGGACGATGACAACTATGTGCCCCCTGAATACGATGATGCTGCAATGGGGGAAGCTGAAGATCAAGAGGAACCAGACGATGTGCCCGATGATGATCTCCACCGGGTCATTGTTGATGCAAGGAGACAGTGCGAAAGTGAAAAGGAGAAGCTGAAATTCGATCGCATGTTAGAGGATCACCAAAAAGGGTTATACCCCAATTGCGAAGATGGCAACACAAAGCTCGGTACCGTACTGGAATTGCTGCAGTGGAAGGCAGAGAATGCTGTGCCTGACAAAGGATTTGAGAAGCTACTGAAAATATTGAAGAAGAAGCTTCCAAAGGATAACGAATTGCCCGACAGTACGTACGCAGCAAAGAAGGTCGTATGCCCTCTAGGATTGGAGGTGCAGAAGATACATGCATGCCCTAATGACTGCATCCTGTACCGCGGTGCGTACGAGGATTTGAACGCATGCCCGGTATGCGGTGCATTGCGGTATAAGATCAGACAAGATGACCCTGGTGATGTTGACGACGAGCCCCCCAGGAAGAGGGTTCTTGCCAAGGTGATGTGGTATGCTCCTATAATACCATGGTTGAAACGTCTGTTCAGAAACAAAGAGCATGCCAAGTTGATGCGATGGCACAGAGAGGACCGTAAGAAAGACGGGAAGTTGAGAGCACCCGCTGACGGGTCGCAGTGGAGAAAAATCGAGAGAAAGTACCGGACTGAGTTTGCAGGTGACCCAAGGAACGTATGGTTTGGTTTAAGCGCAGATGGCATTAATCCTTTCGGGGAGCAGAGCAGCAATCATAGCACCTAGCCCATGACTCTATGTATCTATAACCTTCCTCCTTGGCTGTGCATGAAGCGGAAGTTCATTATGATGCCAGTACTCATCCAAGGCCCTAAGCAACCCGGCAACGACATTGATGTGTACCTAAGGCCATTAGTTGAAGAACTTTTACAACTGTGGAATGGAAACGGTGTACGTGTGTGGGATGAGCACAGACAGGAGGAATTTGACCTGCATGCGTTGCTGTTTGTAACCATCAATGATTGGCCTGCTCTCAGTAACCTTTCAGGACAGACAAACAAGGGATACCACGCATGCACGCACTGTTTAGCTGACACCGAAAGTATATACCTGGACAAATGCAGGAAGAATGTGTACCTGGTATAGGAGATATGCCCTAGAGGCAATAATAAATATTATTGATTATCTCCCTGTTCATAATTAGGTTTATGTTCCATGCTATAACTGCTATGGTTCTCGAGTCTGCAAATAAAACGAGGCTTGGAGGAAGACTCATATGCACGTGTGGGATAATAAACGATAAAATGTATTCCTAGTCAAGCCTCTATGACTGGCTCAAGTGTTGCATGATGGTTCTGTTTTCTTGATCATGGGCATGTCTATGCCAGCAACTTTGAGGGCACAATGTTATAAGAACATTTGTGTTGAATCGACCCGATTGATGTTATGCTATGAGATACATTCGTCATGAGTTAATGGTTAATAACACAGAGATGGTTAATGTTTGCATAATTCCTTAGACCATGAGAGTATCGAGTTTCTTCATACTTGCTTCATGAACTTTGGGGTTTGTTAAATGTCATCCGTAAATGGGTGGCTATTACGGCGGCTTACGGGTTCATGGAAAAGTATGTCAAGTAACTTGATAGCTCGAGATTGGGATTTGCTCCTCCGATGATGGAGAGATATCTCTGGGCCCTCTCGGTGTGACGGTATCCATCATCGTCTGGCCAGACACACTTTCTGTGAATTTGATCACGGGGATGCCGGAACACGGTAACGAAAAGAGAACAATACCGGTAACGAGGTAACTAGCATAGTGGACAAGTTGTTGATCCACTGGAATGCCAACATGTCTCACCTCGGGTATTGGTAACATATCGCGAAGCAACAGGAATAGCACACGGCAACTGGAGGTTCACTCGAATATTCATTCGTGTGGGTATAGGGGTCAATATGGGTGTCCCACGGCTCCGATGTTGATCATTGATCGGAAGGGGTTCCAGGTCATTCTAACTTCACCGAACCTATAGGGTCACACTCTTAAGGGTCATCTATCTGCTGATACTAGACAGAGGATTAGAGAAATCACCGAAAAAGTTTCGGACACCGAAAAAGTTTCGGACAGCGAGGTTCGTTGCAGAGAGAGGTCACCCGATGAGTTCCGGTGAAACTGAAAAGTTTTTTCAGAGGATACCATAAAGTCAAATTGGTTTCGGCACATGCCCGAAATTCTTGGAGGGTGCCAGAATCATTCTGGAAACTTTTGGGAATTTTCTGGAAGAAAAACCGGAAATGTTCCGGAGCTGCCGGAACCACTTCAGATGCTTTTCGCAGATGAAAATCACTAATCTGGAATTGTTCCAGAACGCGTTGAAAATTATTTTAGTGGGTACTAGAAATGTTCTAAGCCCCCATAAAATTTTCATTCGAACGACGCTGAAAAATGTCGTCATGAATAGTGAAAGTGCTTTTTGGGTGGCTTCTTGGAGAAGCCACCTGAGGGTCCTTTGGGTATTTTTCCCCTTGGCTTCTTGGAGAAGCACCCTTGGCTTGGCTATAAATAGGGTGGAGGGGGCTGCCTAAAGACTCACTCTTTCTCACATATACATGCCATTGCAATGATCTGGCTTCTTCTCTCCCTCTCCGCGAAATAGTTTCTCGAGCCGAAGGCTGTCTGGGTTTCCGGTGGGAACTAGTTCTGGACGGCGAAGCCCTGCCGGATAGATGACACCGTATGTGTGCAACTCTGTAAGAAGGTCGTATTTTCGATCTTAGTGCCCGAGGGCTGTTCGAGTGCCTCCCGAAGGGCTGTCCAAGTGACGGTCCGAGTTCTGTGAGTCCTCCCGAGGGCTGTCCGAGTTTCGAAGGTCCTCCCGAGGGCTGTCGCGACACCGTCCGGGGACTGTCCGTGCCTCCCGGGGCTGTCCGGGTGGGCGTGATGAGGGTATCATCCTCGCGGTTGGGAGGTTGTAAACCTATCGCTGCGGGATCTCACCGCCAATCGTCATCGACTCTACTTTCCGCTGCGCTACGAGTCGGTAACGAAAATGATCAAACCTTGTATGCAGTCTCCATAGTGGTCCTGGGCTGGTGCGTAGGTCGGAAATTTTTTGTTTTCTGCTGCGTTCCCTACAGTGGCATCATGGCAGTGCTATGCGTAGATGCAGGTTGGCGATCTAGAATACCTGAGATGTATGGGTGTTGCACAATATAATTAGGTAGTAGATGAGTTCTATTACTGAAATTATTTGTGCGGGTAGCAGATGAAATCTGTTACCCGCTGTTCTTGTTGTCTTCCCTGGAATTTTGCATATTCTGATCTTGATAAACAGCATGGTGGAGTTTCAATGTTCTGGCAATCCGCGATCCTGATTGATCAACGAAGTGCTAACAGTTCATTGAATTCCACCGTAGTTAAAGAAAGATGAAATTTCGCAGACAAAAGGGCAATGCAGATATGATCTGCACGGGGTCATGCGTATGACGAAGTTTAGTATGGATTCAATTTTATATCTCGTGCTTCATACACCCCGCATTGTTAACTAGCGACTTGAATTATCATACTTGATGATGGACGTTGGGTAGCTTCGGTTTGTTTCGAAACCTTAGAAGCCACGTAAAATGGATTTTGCATGAACCAATTAGAGGCGTCTAACTTGGTTTTTGCAGGAGGGTTTGCATGTGCATATGATGTGGTATGGCAGTACTCATAATAATTTGATTATGTATGAGATGTCTATATGATGTATTGATTACCATGACCTGCGTGTCATGATTCGCATGATGCTGGAGCCATATGATTGCACTTTAAATGACCTGTGTGTCAACCTTGTGTAATGCATTATTTTATTAGCTATAGAGATAGCAATATTATCTGGTGCATCGACAAGGGGTGGCAATCTTCGTGAAGGTGAACACCGACGCGAATGCCGAAGACGAAGAATACAAGACTTCTCCGTCAAAAGGCCTATACCATATCATGGCTATTATGAATTGCCTGAGATGTTTATCCTTATATGCATCCCTTCTTGATTGCGCGGTAGTCGTCTTTTATTAGGGTGATCTCTCACAAAATATCAAGTAGTTAGTGTTCTCCAGTGTAGCACCCGTCACGGCCCTAACTTTTCTGGGGTATCACATGCTACCATGGTACGACGATTAGAGAAGTGTGAGGCGGGTGAGTTGAGACCTCGCAGCGAGATCACTTGGTTGTCTTGATGTTCAGGCATGAAAGTCATGGCTCGAACACACGCACTCAAAGATAGACAAGAGTCACATAGAGATTGTGATTGGCAAGTTTGCCTACCGATTGAGATTTTCGTCATCAGTGATGCTACCATCAATGGCGTTGAATTGAAATGCGGATCTTGAATCCTCACATCAATTATGGAGATACTGATTTGAGTGGGAGCGCACTGTAGAATTAATTCTATTAATTCTCAGTGCAATTAATTTTGAACTTGTCTAAGTGTGATTTGCATATATATTGTAGAATTATGGCTCGCATTTCCACCTTCCCTATTAAAATTGAATATGCTGTTAAATATCTGATAAAACTTTACGGTTGGTAAATAATGTGAGGATTGTCCTCAAGAGTGCCGAGAAGGACATTTGTCCTATCGCATACTTTCGGTATTCTCTCGCTTATGCTATGGATCATATGACTCTCGTCCTTCGATCCAAAAGCTGGAATTCCATTTCAGTCAGTGCAATATGTTGCTTCCATGAGACCCGAACTTCGAAGTTTGGATAGTTTGTGATATTCATGGAATCTGAAAATCATTTTCAGAGACACACAAGGCTAAAAGAATATGAGATATCCAAAGCAATGTTTGTTTGCAACTATTAGTAAAGGAGTTTACTATGCATTAGACTGTAAGAGAGGGATCCAGAGAACCCTGTCATGATGAAAGTGAATAAAACAACAACTTAAAGAAAAGGAAGTGTCCGAAGGGTGTTAGTGTGACTTACACACCTAGGAATCCTGGCTACGCCACTCTTAGTTGGGTGCTTCTTCTGAGAGTATGAGAAATAACTGAATTAAACGTTAGAAGTATAAAGGCAAAGAGAAAGAAGACTGGAATATCCAGCTCATGTATGAATTCATACCAAGTTTTTAATGTATATAAGGCTGGTCAAAGATATAGTCCTTGGGAATTCTATTAAATTGTTATCACTGATTCTTGGTATTGTGAGTTAAATCACAAGATACCCTCGATTGCATTCTGTTGCAACTCGATGTAAGAACTACTATGGCCTGAAAGACTAGCCAGAATGAGGTTTAGGTATACACAGGGACATAGTAAATGTTACTATACCTTCCATCGGTGTATTACCGTCTGTATTTATTTTCATAATTCATTTAGAGTTTCAACAACTCTAGCCATTGCATAAGGTATCTTGCAAGAAGGTTGTTTAAGAGAACTTTTTCGAAATGGTTTTTATGTGTTGTCCATTCCTATATGTGGGAATACGAATTCCCTTACTCTGACCGGAAAATCCTTCACACCCACCTGCTTTATAAGGTTTCATCCACACTATAATGTTTGGACCAGGCCGGAGAAATAGGGGTTATGATGGAAGACAGCGAAGAAGAAGACGACTGACAAGGTGCCCCCTGAATACGATGATGCTGCAACGGGGGAAGCTGAAGATCAAGAGGAACCGAACGATGTTCCCGATGATGATCTCCACCGGGTCATTGTGATGCAAGGAGACAGTGCGAAAGTGAAAAGGAGAGCTGGTAAATTCGATCGCATTTAGAGATCACCAAAAAGGGTTATACCCCAATTGCGAAGATGGCAACACAAAGCTCGTACCGTACTTGGAATTGCTGCAGTGGAGGCAGAGAATGCTGTGCCTGCAAGATTTGAGAAGCTACTGAAAATATTGAAGAGAAGCTCCAAGATAACGATTGCCCGACAGTACGTACGCAGCAAAAGGTCGTATGCCCTCTAGGATTGGAGGTGCAGAAAGTACTGCATGCCCTAATGACTGCATCCTGTACCGCGGTGCGTACGAGGATTTGAACGCATGCCGGTATGCGGTGCATTGCGGTAATAAGATAGACAAGATGACCCTGGTGATGTTGACGACGAGCCCCCCAGGAAGAGGGTTCTTGCCAAGGTGATTTGTATGCTCCTATAATACCATGGTTTGAAACGTCTGTTCAGAAACAAAGAGCATGCCAAGGTTGATGCGATGCACAGAGAGGACCGTAAGAAAGACGGGAAGTTGAGAGCACCCGCTGACGGTCCGCGCAGTGGAGAAAAATCGAGAGAAAGTACCGGGACTGAGTTTGCAGGTGACCCAAGTAACGTATGGTTTGGTTTAAGCGGCATATGGCATTAATCCTTTCGGGGAGCAGAGCAGCAATCATAGCACCTAGCCCATGACTCTATGTATCTATAACCTTCCTCCTTGGCTTGCATGAAAGCGGAAGGTTCATTATGATGCCAGTACTCATCCAAGGCCCTAACACCCGGCAACGACATTGATGTGTAACCTAAGGCCATTAGTTGAAGAACTTTTACAACTGTGGAATGGAAACGGTGTACGTGTTGGGATGAAGCACAGACAGGAGAATTTGACCTTGCATGCGTTGCTGTTTGGTACCCATCAATGATTGGCCTTGCTCTCAGTAACCTTCAGGACAGACAAACAAGGGATACCACGCATCGCACCACTGTTTAGCTGACACCGAAAAGTATATACCTGGACACATATCAGGAAGAATGTGTACCTGGTATAGAGATATGCCCTAGAGGCAATAATAATATTATTGATTATCTCCCTGTTCATAATTAGGTTTATGTTCCATGCTATAACTGCTATGGTTCTCGTCTGCAAATAAAACGAGGCTTGGAGGAAGACTCATATCACGTGGGATAATAAACAGATAAATGTATTCCTAGTCAAGCCCTATGACTGGCTCAAGTGTTGCATGATGGTTCTGTTTTCTGATCATGGGCATGTCTATGCCAGCAACTTTGAGGGCACCATGTTATAAGAACATTTGTGTTGAATCGACCCGATTGATGTTATGCTATGAGATACATTCGTCATGAGTTTGGTTAATAACCAGAGATGGTTAATGTTTGCATAATTCCTTAGACCATGAGAGTATCGAGTTTCTTCATACTTGCTTCATGACTTTGGGGTTTTGTAAATGTCATCCGTAAATGGGTGCTATTACGGCGGCTTACGGGTTCATGGAAAGTATGTCAAGTAACTTGATAGCTCGAGATTGGGATTTGCTCCTCCGATGATGGAGAGATATCTCTGGGCCCTCTCGGTGTTACGGTATCCATCATCGTCTGGCCAGACACTTCGTGATTTGATCACGGGGATGCCGGAACACGGTAACGAGAAAGAGAACAATACGGTAACGAGTAACTAGCATAGTGGACAAGTTGGATCCACGGAATGCCAACATGTCTCACCTCGGGTATTTGTAACATATCGCGAAGCAACAGGAATAGCACACGGCAACTGGAGGTTCACTCGAATATTCATTCGTGTGGGTATAGGGTCAATATGGGTGTCCACGGCTCCGATGTTGATCATTGATCGGAAGGGGTTCCAGGTCATGTCTAACTTCACCGAACCTATAGGGTCACACGCTTAAGGGTCATCTATCTGCTGATACTAGACAGAGCTGAAGAAAATCACCGAAAAAGTTTCGACACCGAAAAAGTTTCGGACAGCGAAAAGGTTCGCGCAGAGAGAGGTCACCCGATGAGTTCCGGTGAAACTGAAAAGTTTTTCAGAGGATACCATAAAGTCACAATTGGTTTCGGCACATGCCCGAAATTCTTGGAGGGTGCCAGAATCATTCTGGAAACTTTTGGGAATTTTCTGGAAGAAAAACCGGAAATGTTCCGGACTGCCGGAACCACTTCAGATGCTTTTCGCAGATGAAAATCACTAATCTGGAATTGTTCCAGAACGCGTTGAAAATTATTTTAGTGGGTACTAGAAATGTTCTAAGCCCCCATAATAATTTTCATTCGAACGGACCGCTGAAAAATGTCGTCATGAATAGTGAAAGTGCTTTTTGGGTGGCTTCTTGGAGAGCCACCTGAGGGTCCTTTGGTATTTTTCCCCTTGGCTTCTTGGAGAAGCCACCCTTGGCTTGGCTATAAATAGGGTGGAGGGGGCTGCCTAAAGACTCACTCTTTCTCACATATACATGCCATTGCAATGATCTGGCTTCTTCTCTCCCTCTCCGCGAAATAGTTTCGTGAGCCGAAGGCTGTCTGGGTTCCGGTGGGAACTAGTTCTGGACGGCGAAGCCCTGCCGGATAGATGACACCGTAGTGTGTGCAACTCTGTAAGAGGTCGTATTTTCGATCTTAGTGCCCGAGGCTGTTCAGAGTGCCTCCCGAGGGCTGTCCAATTGACGGTCCGAGTTCTGTGAGTCCTCCCCAAGGGCTGTTCCGAGTTTCGAAGTCCTCCCCGAAGAGGCTGTCGCGACACCGTCCGGGGGACTGTCCGCTTGCCTCCCGGCGGCTGGTCCGGGTGGCCCCGTCTTCACCGCCGTCGATCGCCCGCGCCGATCTCGTCGCCGGCATAACCGTGGTGAGCCTCTTGTTCTTATCTTCTTTCTAAAAGAAAAAAAATTCTTACTTGTATGATTTACATAGATACTTGTATAATTTTCTTACTTTTATTATTGTTTGTTATTATATAGTGCGATGGTTTTGGTATTCGCCCCCGTCGGCCCTCGTCCTGTCTATGATTCGGATGTGGTATATATTATATTTTATAACTATTTGGTTCATTTGTTGTTTATGACAATTATGCCGACCAACGTGGCATAGATTTTTTTTTATCTAGGAGGTATGTGAACCGGAAATTCCAACCGACCCTATTGTCGAGAGGTTAAATTTAGTTGAAGAAGAAAACAATTACTTGAAGGAAAAATTGAAAAAAATTGAGGAGGAGAAGATGATATTGGAGTTGCATGTTGCGGATGTCGTTGATGATCACAAGATCAAGATGGATGCAATGCGCTTGAAGATTAGAAAGATTAGAAAATATGTCATTCATACCGAGGCTTGGTATCATTATGCCGTTGGATCAATTGTTACCTTGGTTGCGATTATGATCGCATTTGTTGTTGCATTGAAATGTTTTACATAGTTTCAATAATGTATGGTTTAATTAGATGCTCTGAAGAGCTATATGTTGTTCAATGAGAACTATGTATGTACTTTGGTTTTAATGTGATGATGAACTTCTATTAATTTGGTCACTTATCTGTTCATGATGTTTTGTAATGGTTTTTGACACACTTAATTATATATAATGCACGCAGATGAACCGGCAATGGATGTACGGTGACAGACGCACCTCCGAGTATATTAAGGGCGTGCATAATTTTCTCGAAGTGGCTGAGGCAAACAAGAGGCACTGGAAGGGAAATAAATCGGCGTACTGAAATAATTTGCTCCTTACCTTTCCTCGGTGGGTATCGGGGGCAACAGTTCCTAAGCCTTTTCAAAGAGCGAGGTGATAGCACAGTTCATGATACCTGGAAGTAGGTTGGATTGGTTACCTATGGCATAATAAGTTGTCTGGACTGGGCAATTATTGAGTTGCACCAGTAAAATGTGGTTGAAAAGGTAACCTTACTCCCTCATTATACAAAAATATATTTGGATGTTCTAGTTTTGTCCCAAGTCAAACTTCTTAGGTTTGACCGAGTCTGTAGAAAATATCGAACATCTGCAAGCTAGCCTCCCAAGCAATTATGTTTTGGCATCTCAATATCTCAGCACCAGGTCTAGATTGTCCTCCTTCACTCTCAACCCACGGATGATTTGGTGTTCCTAACATGAAGCACCAATCAAAGTTAATCAACACAACAGGTAGCAGCAGTCCGGGAAGCAACAACACAGCAGCCAGGTCCGCACGGGAACAACATGGGGACAGCAACAAGCAAGCAGCAGTTTCCCGCTCTCCCTTTTGTGGCGCCCGTTATGCTGACCTGCAACTGCAAAAAAAACATGGGTTTCCTATCGGCCGAAGGTAGTTTGGGCTCCCGATTCCCTCACGTGTCCCCAGCCGTGTCCTCCATTTTTTAATTCCGTAATTCACGAAATATGGCGGATTGCGTGTCCGAGTGTGTCCCTGTCTCCGCCGTATCCTGTCCGTGTCCATGGCTTTGTATCTTGCGATCCAATTGTGTTACGGGGCTGGACACCACAATCACTTTCCTGCTGATGTACAGATGACACACACTTATAAATGACATCAATGAACTTTCATGCTCGGTCAATGAATTTCAAATATGAAGTGCGAAACATTGTGTTATCATTTGATCTCCATGTTTTTTCACATGCTGTATTGGTTTTCTGTCATAACCACATTATCATGAGACAATAACTCACAATTTCCTCGCTTGACATTTTTCTACAGTAAGTTCTTGATCATCCCATGGGTGAAGGCCAGCAGCGTCCTGCGTAAGAAAAAGGACCTGAAGGCCTGCGCTTGATTGTACATTATTAAGGTTGGACTGGTACCTCTTTCGGCGTAATTTCTCAGTTAGGTTCTAGCTTCTAAACTACATTTTGTAATTAATGAATCTTCTACGTAAGGGAGTTGAGGTGATCCTTGACCAGTTGTGAGGTTTAGTTTCATGGATCAATTGGGATTCTTCTTTTTTCTTATTTGTTGGATGGTCTACCTTATGTTCCACAGTTTAAACTCAAATTATTGTTCTATTTTTTGAGACTCTTAAGTGTATATTTGTTATGTCAGGAAAGGGAAATTCTGGGCAAGCTTCTCATCTGGTTCATCCTAATCTGGTACTGCGTCTTTTGTGAAATATATTGCTGTACATGCACACTAGGAAACTGGTGAAATTAAGTTTCCCATGTTCGCGTGGTGGTTTTCATATGTAGATAGAGAGGAGGCAGCACAGATGCCGACTGAAGCTTCTGGATCTTCATCAACCGTCAAAAACCTCGTCGGACAAACTCGTACTAATGCTAAGCATCAGAGGAACACCGTCCCTGAACGTCCACGGAAGAGCGATGGCGGCACACAAATCATCATACCCCAGTCGACGGCGTCCCGCAGTTCCTGTGGGCTACTGTAATCTCCATGGGCCTGCCAGCCGTCGAACCGAATGGAAATACGGTTCCCGCCGTACCCCCATTTCGTCCGGAGAACCAGCGTGAACAGCAGAGCTGCAGCTGGTAACGCCGCCCTTGATACTCGCCACGGGGTTGACGGGCATTATGGGATATACTTAGTGATACTATACCACTCAGCTCTTGAGAAATGGTCCGATCGTTTGTATTTGCGGAATCGCCATATGCAGCATAGGGGAGACTTTTCGTCTGACATTCCTTATGAGAGTATTTGGGCCATGATCCATTGCACTGCTGTTACTCGGCAGAAGATGCAACTTGGGCTGGTTGTTACTTGGACTTCGACGTTGTCCCTCTGAACCCCCGGGCACCGAATTCGACGAACAAAGTAAGGCCGTGATGAAAAAGCAAAAAATACTCCGTTTTTTTTTTTTCAGACGACACAAATATATAACAGCAAATGGTAGACAATCGCGGATTTCCTATCGACGTCACATTGCTCAACTGTTGAGGTTTCTACCAGGCGCTTCCCGAGGACGAGTGATATGGGCTGGCACGTTATGATTGCTGCGATCCTGGTTTGGGATCCTTCCACCGTTTTTTGTTTTGTTTGTGGAATCTTTATGGAGGTTCCTAACCGGGTCTTTCTTGTTCTGTTTTTTCGGTTTCTTTTTGCTTTTTTTTTATTTTCTGTCCTTTTTCCATATTCTGCTGTTATTTTCTCTTTGGTTTCTTCTATTTCGTTTTTTTCTTTCCTTTCATTTTTAATTTATTTTTGCTTTCTTCCAAATGCTTTCAGATTTTTTAAAATCCGTTGTGGTTTCAATATTTGTGTCATAAATCCAAGAAATGTCCATGATTTTGACAACAAAGTTGTACTACTTTCAAAAATGTTCATAATTTCAATAATGTTCCCATTATAAAACAATCACAATTTTAAAAATGTTCAAAAAAGTCTCAGTTTTTTTTGGAGTCAAAATGTTCACATTTTAAATATTTCCAATTTTCAAAATGAATCTTGTTTTCTAATTTGTTGTGTATGTTTTTATTCAAAATTGTAAAACTTTTTTCAAAAATTTGTTTGGAATTTCCATTTCTTTTCCCTGTTTTCAGAAAAACTCACAATTTTAGATAATGCTCATTTTCCATTTTTTTGGAGTTTAAAAAATGCTCACATTTATTTTTTTCGCAATTTTCAAAATGTTCGTGTTTTGAAATTCTGTTTTTTTAAATTGTTCAGAATGGTTATTCAAAAGTATTCGTGAACTTGACGAAAGTGTTTCTGTGTTCAAAAATGTGTTTACACATTTTTAAAACGTTAATGTTTCCTATTTAGGATTTTCATTAATGTTTGTTTTCAAATTTTCTTTGGAGTTTTTTTAGAAAATGTTCGCTTTTCCAATTTAATTTTGGAATTACAATATAATGTTCCCGTTTCTGAAAAAGTGTTCACTACTTTTTAGAAAATGTGTTTTCAGCATTTATGACTTGCGCTGCCTACAAAAATTGTGTTCGAAATTCAGAATTTTTTCGAATCTGTGCTGGGTTTGTTGTCTTAAGCGTTTGGGTTTGTCTTAAATGCAGTGAGCTTCGATAGCCAGCTGGGTTGTATCGATAAATCTCTCAGGACAAAGACCTTGGTTTTGACTCCCACAAAAATCTAACAGATTTTTCGATTTATATTTGTACACTCGCCACGGCACCTAAATGGTGCCTGGCCCAGCGGGGCTCCGTTGGTGTGTTCCGCGACGGCAATTTGCCGCAGAGCGCGTCCATGGAGAGTCTGTGAATCACAACATATTCAACCTCCTCTCTCTGGCCCTCGTCCCCCGCTGGACCATTGACGGGCTGGGACACCAAAATTCGATTAATACATCATCATAATTGGACATGCTTTTGGGCATTTTGTTTGATTCACTTCGCCGTGATATGATCAGTGGTCAGCGCAAACATTCCACACCCAACACAATGACTCATGTCTCAAAACTGTCAAGCCAAATTTTCAACACGCAAACATTGCTCCGTCCACCAAAGGAGAACCTAAACTTTATATGAAGAGACAAGGGACGACCGGTAAAAAATGGGTAAGGCAGTCAAAGGATATGTGATACGTGATACAATGAATGAACACAACCTACTTAGATATCCATTTTCAAAAAAACGATGGAAAACCGGCCAGGAAAAATCTCTCAGAATTGTATAGCATGCGGGTCCAAAGGTCACATAACTTCAGCCAAATAATTGCCAAGATTCGCCTGGACTGTTTTCAGTTGGGTATACACATTCCGTTGGATCAATATAGACACCACCTAACTTAGTTCATCAGATTACAAACCCAATTACTACCAATAGGTTTGGGCCATCTTATTCACAATTTTTATTCCTAGTATTTTTTTTTCATATGATTTGGTCGTTTCAGATTGGGTTGGGTCACTAAACTAAACCAACTTCATCAAACTAGCTTGAGATTTATTTTTTCATCCCCAATAGAAATTGTAATTTTTCTCTACGATATGATCTTTTAAGATGATTTGCTCTTCCCACTTTCACTCTCAAGTAGGTGTTAGGTGGCACTTTAACCTGACCTAGGCTCTGCAACCAAATAGTAGACTCCTCCCCATGCGTAATGCTTGCCTAAGCCCTCATATATGGACTTTTTATCACTATATCCTGAAGGTTCTCACAATATGCTGAGCCAATCAACTTGTCAGAGTCATGTCTGGAATTTCCTTCCGGCATAACCAAAATAGAATAATTATGAAAGCCCACATAAACCAGACCTCTCCGATATTTCTGCGTTTGACAGGGCCATTTCCAAACGCCCAGTCAACACTTATTATCTGTGGAAGAAACTCATTTCCGTCTCAAAATTCTTGTACTCAATTAGAGCATATCCCTGCATATATAGGAGAAGGGCAAAACCTCACAAATATTTGTGTCCGCAACAATGACATGTTAACGCCTTTTATTTTATATAAGTACCACTTTGAACCAAACTTTGCACGCATTGTTCCACTTCCAACCACATTTTTAGTATTTGAAGTGCTTCTTACATGAACATGATCGGCCCGACTGTTAGGGTTTGTTTGGTAGCCTGCGTGGGGGTGCATGAGTCCAAAAGTTCTCTCCCCGACCCACTTTTGTGTTTGGCAGGGTGTATGGGCTGGGTGAGCTATGCTCGGTTGATGCAAAAAAGGGCTCAGCCTCTGCTGAGTCGAATCACCCAAACAGGCCTGCTGGGTCGAGCGAGGCTGATATGCCCTCGAGAAAAATCTCTCCCCGACCACTTTTCTGGATCGACCACTCCTCCTCCCCTCCCCCCCTCACCCAGCGCGCCCCCCTTTTCCCCGACCTACCGCCGCCCCATCTCTCCGCCATCCACTGGCGACTGCCCTGCTTACCCCCCCGCCGCCGGTCCCCTTCTTCAACCTCGCCGCCGCCCCTGCTCTGGAAAGCCTCCTCGTCGGCGGCCCGCCCCCGCTCCTGGCTCAGGTCACGGCGTCCAACTCCCCGCCACCCCATCCCGGCGTCGCCGCCCCATCCCGCCGTCGCCGAGGTGCAGCTTCGACCCTCCCCTTCCCTTCTCCTCCCTCCTCCTCCCTTCCTTCCCCTGTCCTACCCCTAGTTTCCTGCCTCTCGCTCTGGCTCTTGTGCGTGCCGAGATGTACAGACGATGTATTTCACTAGTACTTAATATTTGCTGTTTCTACATATAATTATGCTTGATTTTGTTGAGTATCTTATCTTCTGTACAAAGAGTCCTAGCCCACTATGGTTAGAACAAACTTTTTTGCATGAAGATTTGAGCCATATTATCCTTCTGTCATTCAAGTCATGATGAAAAAATTATGTTGTGCTACGCTTTTTTGTTTGTATTGTCATAGATGGATGAATTGGCAAGAAAACAAAGGCAACTAATTGTGAGAGGGGCCGGTCTAGTGGCTGGAGTTAATGCTTACCTGATGCTCATGTTTGAGATCTAGGCAACAAACACCGAGGATAACCGTGGGCAGCATGGCCGATCGTGCCATATCTAGAGGTCCAATTTGAGATACATTTATCACTCTAGCGACATACATTGTTCAAATCAACCTCAGAATGAAGAAGCTCCTTTTTTCCGTTTGTGTGCTATATTTAGAGGAGAGAAAAATTGTTGTTGGATAGCATCCACACTTCTATTGAGGAACAAGTTGCCATGTTTCTTCTAGTAGTTGGCCATAACCAAAGGTAATAGGACACTACAACCGATCGTTTAGAAGATCTGCCGAAGTCCATTAGTATGTATTTTAAGGCAGTGCTTTATGCTGTTGGGGATTTGAGAGATGAGATGATTCGGCCTCCCTCCAATCATTGCCATCGTAAAATACAAGAAAGCACCCGTTCCATCCATATTTCAAGGTAATTTTTTTCAACAAAGACAACACTTGATGGGACTTATGAATACAACCATTTTGTCTTTATTAATTAGGATTGTTGTTGGAGCATAGATGGGACTCATGTGCTTGCTAGAGTCCCAAAAAGGATCTCAACTGCCTTAGGGTAGAGAAGGAGGGGACTACCCAAAATGTCATGGCCGCGTAGACTTTGATCTAAAGTTTACCTATGTAACTTGCGGGTTGGGAGGGGTCAGCTCATGATGCCCTTATACTTGCAAATGCATTGGAGAGGGAAGATGGGTTGAAAGTTCCAACAGGTAATAAATTAGACGCTACTACCTAATATATTATATTTCTACCCATAGCTAATAGTTGCTTTTAGTAGGAAAATTCTTCCTTGTTGATGCGGGGTATGCTGTGAGGCCGGGTTTTTCTTCCACCATACCGTGCGGCACGAGGTACCACTTGAAAGAGTATGGTCGAGGGAACCATCCTCAGAATGCATAGAGTTGTTCCTTAAGACACTCCTTCTTTGAGGACAATGGTTGAAAGGGCTTTTTGCCGCTACACAAAAACCATTGGAAGTTTGTCTACAATAAGCCTTCCATGGGTTACAGACCCAAGTAAAAGTAGTGCTAGCTTGTGCATTCTTCACATTGGGTACTTCAATTTGGTGAGATGAATATTTCCCGCCCGAGAAACATGGGAACCGAAACCCAACGATGAAGACCCCCAATGATCTTGTCCATGAGAATCATTCTTGGGCTCAAGGCAGATGAATTTGCAAATCATATTTGGGCGAATAGAGGGCTAGCAAATATTTGATGTCATGTGTCTTGTGTTGTAAACAATTTGATGTGTGACTTGGTGTTGTAAACATTGATGTACTGTTTTATATTATTGCTGAATTCATTTTAGTGCTGAAATATGTTTTTATATATGCTGAATGTGGTTTTTTGTGTGCTTGAATTCATTTTTAGGTGCTGAAATATGTTTTTTGTGTGCTGGAATGTCATTTTTTAGGTGTTAAAATATGTTTTTTAGATCTGAATGTGTTACTAACTTCTGGATGTTTATGTTGTAGATGGATGAAGAGGTGCTGGAGGTTCCAAATGTTGGTGCTGTTCCCAAGAAGGCCCCCAAGTCATGAATTGGACTCCGCCATGTCGGCATTCATGTTTGAAAGGTTTTTTCAGAGTGGCGGCAAAGGTGCCAAGACTGACAAAGGAATTCAAAGAGGCTGAAAATTAAAAGTTGCAAAGTGTATATCTTGCTTTCGTTGGTTTGATGTGTGTCTATTACTCAAGTGCACAATCATATTCGCAAGTGGCGAAATAGGTGGACAAGAATTGTTTATTTGAAGGTTTTTAAGTGGGGCACTTTGGATGATTGACAATAAGATGGTATTCTGAAGAACAACACTATTTGGGCCACATCTCAGGTACGCATGCACATGTATCCACCCTTTTTCTTGCTGAATGAGTTGTCTATTAGCTGAACTGTTGAAATGATTTAGTTTTGCTGAATGAGTTACTTTTGGTCATATGATGAGCTTCATTGCTGAAATGATGCCACTGTTGATTACTTTGGTCATATGATGATGCTTCATTGCTGAATGAGCCACGTCTGATTACTTTTGTTCAAAAATGGTGTTTGTAGGATCATCCAACATATGCTGAATTGCTCAATTCCCCATTGAGAACTACAACTATATGGAAAATTGCTTTGTGCTAATAACAAGCTATCGGGAATTATTCAATGGCCACCGGTGTGCCACTGGGAACGCCTATTGTTTGTGGAAGACAAAGATAAACCCAATGTCATGGAGGGGCAAGGAACATCTGTGAGGTATTGCAACATCCTCTTGGGTCTAACTTTTGTACTTCCTACTGTCTAGTGCCACTCAAGACCCTTCACCCTACTTCAATAAGAAGAGAAGAGGGCATCAGGTTTGACCGAGGAGGACTCAATCCGGTGTAGCAACATGACTGATGCTATGCGTGAGATTGCAAGTGCTATAAACAACACTTGTCATGCTTAAACACATCTTACTTGTATAAGGTTTGTCATGACCTTTCCATGTTTGATCAAAACGAGCGCTTGGCTGTTTTAGATTACCTCACAGAACATAAGGCAAAAGGCTTAACTTGTGAATGATGATGAAGTCCGTCAAGCATCGTTCAAACGATATTGAAAGCCAATCCTGATCTGCTTTGAGTTTATTGTTAGGTTGGTGCTTGTTGAGACTATCCCTTTTGTAATGGCTATTTTAGTGTATTTCGAAGAGGCTATGTAATATGAATCTAGTGATGCACTGCTACACAATATGGTTATTAGGTCTTCTGTAATATGTCTAGTGAGGCACTGATGTAAATTATGGTTATTATTTCTTATGTTAATGGTTGATTTTTTTTCTTCTTCTTCCCTACTAGAAAACAGGGCTTTGGTCCAGGCCAGCCCAGCCCATTAGTCCCGGTTCAGTCAGAACCGGACACATGGGGCATACGTCCCGGTTTCGTGCGCCCCGGGGGCCGGCCGGGCTCGTGGGCATGGTCCCGGTTCGTCTGGACCCTTTGGTTCCGGTTCCAGACCGAACCGGGACCAATGGGCCTCGCTCCTGGCCCACATCCATTGGTCCCGGTTCGTGGCTGGAACAGGGACCAAAGGGTGGCCTTTGGTCCCGGTTCCAGCCACGAACCGGGACGCAATTTGTGCTATATATACCCCTCGCCCGCGAGCAGAGCACTCCCTACTCTGTTTTTTCTGGCCGGCGAGGGGAGGTGTTTGTGGTGCTCTACTCACCTCCTATGCACATGAGGTGTTCGATGTAAATGCCCGAAGCAACACTACGTAAGCTTTCTCCTCTCCAAACTCGACCTCAAGCTCCATTTTCCTCAGATTTGTCTGGTTTTAGCGGTCCGTCACGTCCTCGTCCCCGTCTTCACCGCCGTCGATCCGCCGCGCCGCCTCTCGTCGCCGCATAACCGTGTGAGCCTCTTGTTCTATCTTCTTTCTAAAAAAAAAATTCTTACTTGTATGATTTACATAGATACTTGTATAATTTTCTTAGTCTTTTATTATTGTTTGTTTATTATATAGTGCGATGGTTTGGTATTCGCCCCCGTCGTCCCTCGTCTGTCTATGATTCGGATGTGATATATTATATTTTTAACTATTTGGTTCATTTGTTGTTTTTATGACAATATGCCGACCACGTGGCATAGATTTTTTTTTATCTAGGAGTATGTAACCGTAAATTCCAACCGACCCCTATGTCCGAGGTTAAATTTAGTTGAAGAAGAAACAATTACTTGAAGGAAAATTGAAAAAAATGAGGAGGAGATGATATTGGAGTTGCATGTTGCGGATGTCGTTGATGATCACAAGATCAAGATGGATGCCCAATGCGCTTGGAAGATTCAGAAAGATAGAAAATAGTCATTCATACCGAGGCTTGGTATCATTATGCCGTTGGATCAATTGTTACCTTGGTTTCGAATTATGATCGCATTTTTGTTGCATTGAAATGTTTTACATAGTTTCATAATGTATGGTTTAATTAGATGCTCTGAGAGCTATATGTTGTTTCAATGAGAACTGTATGTGACTTTGGGTTTTAATGTGATGAATGAACTTCTATTATTTGGTCCACTTATCTGTTCATGATGTTTTAATGGTTTTTGACACACTATTAAATATAATGCACGCAGATGAACCGGCAATGGATGTACGGTGACGACGCCCTCCGAGTATATTAAGGCGTGCATAATTTTCTCGAAGTGGCTGAGGAAACAAGCAGAAATGGTTTTTATGTGTTGTCCATTCCTATATGTGGGAATACGAAGTCTTACTCGACGGAAAATCCTTCACCCACACCTGCTTTATAAGGGTTTCATGCCACACTATAATGTTTGGACCAGCACGGAGAAATAGGGGTTATGATGGAGACAGCGAAGAAGAAGAGACGATGACACTAGTGTGCCCCTGAATACGATGATCTGCAACGGGGATCTGAAGATCAAGAGGAACCAGACGATGTGCCCGATGATGATCTCCACGGGTCATTGTTGATGCAAGACAGTGCGAAAGTGAAAAGGAGAACTGAAATTCGATCGCATGTTAGAGATCACCAAAAAGGGTTATAACCCCAATTGCGAAGATTGGCAACACAAAGCTCGGTACCGTACTGGAATTGCTGCAGTGGAAGGCAGAGATGCTGTGTCCTGACAAAGGATTTGAGAAGCTACTGAAATATTGAAGAAGAAGCTTCCAAAGGATCACGAATTGCCCGACAGTACGTACGCAGCAAAGAAGGTCGTATGCCCTCTAGTTGGAGGTGCAAAAGAATACCATGCATGCCCCTAATGACTGCATCCTGTACCGCGTGTGCGTACGAGGATTTGAACGCATGCCCGGTATGCGGTGCATTGCGGTATAAGATCAGACAAGATGACCCTGGTGATGTTGACGACGTGCCCCCCAGGAAGAGGGTTCTTGGCCAAGGTGATGTGTATGCTCCTATAATACCATGGTTTGAAAGTCTGTTCAGAAACAAAGAGATGCCAAGTTGATGCGATGGCACAAGAGGACCGTAAGAAGACGGGAAGTTGAGAGCACCCGCTGACGGGTCCCGCAGTGGGACAAATCGAGAGAAGTACCGTGACTGAGTTTGCAGGGTGACCCAAGGAACGTATGGTTTGGTTAAGCGGCATATGGGCATTAATCCTTTCGGGAGCAGAGCAGCAATCATAGCCCTAGCCCCCATGACCTGATGTATCTATAACCTTCCTCCTTTGGCTGTGCATGAAGCGGAAGTTCATTATATGCCGTACTCATCCAAGGCCCTAAGCAACCCGGCAACGACATTGATGTGTACCTAAGGCCATTAGTTGAAGAACTTTTACACTGTGGAATGGAACGGTGTACGTGTGTGGGATGAGCACAGACAGGAGAATTTGACCTGCATGCTTGCTTTTTGTACCATCAATGATTGGCCTGCTCTCAGTAACCTTTCAGGACAGACAAACAAGGGATACCACGCATGCACGCACTGTTTAGCTGACACCGAAATATATACCTGACAACATGCCGAAGAATGTGTACCTGGTATAGGAGAATATGCCCTAGAGGCCCATAATAATATTATTGATTATCTCCCTGTTCATAATTAGGTTATGTTCCATGCTATAACTGCTATGGTTCTCGAGTCTGCAAATAAAACGAGGCTTGGAGGAAGACTCATATCACGTGTGGGATAATAAACGATAAATGTATTCCTAGTCAAGCCTCTATGACTGGCTCAAGTGTTGCATGTATGGTTCTGTTTCTTGATCATGGGCTGTCTATGCCAGCAACTTTGAGGGCAAAATGTTATAAGAACTTTGTGTTGAATCGACCCATTGATGTTATGCTATGAGATACATTCGTCATGAGTTAATGGTTAATAACACGAGATGGTTAATGTTTGCATAATTCCTTAGACCATGAGAGTATCGAGTTTCTTCATACTTGCTTCATACTTTGGGGTTTGTTAAATGTCATCCGTAAATGGGTGGCTATTACGGCGGCTTACGGGTTCATGGAAAAGTATGTCACAGTAACTTGATAGCTCGCGATTGGGAATTTGCTCCTCCGATGATGGAGAGATATCTCTGGGCCCTCTCGTGTTACGGT